>OX388350.1:73679789-76079789 GCA_947579665.1 Sympetrum striolatum
TTATTAAAAAGGGCAATAATATCAAAGATTCACTCAGTAAACGATTCATTGTTGTGCTTAAACAGGCGTAGAAACAATCACTTACTGCGGCATTGCTATATTAACGCAACAACGTAAGTCTCAACAATCCAATTATCTTGAAAATCAATTTCAATTTGATTTCCTTCTTAAGTTGTAAGAATGCATTCAGATTTCAAAGGGAAACGCATTACACAGAGCCCTCTGCTTTGTGAAACACTTTTAGATATACGCAACAATCCAAGTTTCGACAATTCTATTCAACAATCAATTTTGAATTAATTTCTTTGTCGACTCCTAACGAACCTTATCCCAATTCAAAACACTTAGTAACACTAGAGCAACGGATGCAAAACATACGACACGTAACCTTCTGCTTTGTGAAGTAGATTAGGTAACAATGTGAGCTTCGACAATCAATTTTAATATGGTTTCTTTGCTGGCCTTATAGAGAACTCACTCTCTCAACTTTTAATCACATAAATAAAACAGGAGAAACAAAAGATAACACATGGCACAGACCCCTATGCTTTGTAAAACATTGTTAGATTTACGTAGATCCACCAATGTTCAACGCTCTCGACAACCAGTTTCAATTTTATCTCCTGGTTTACGCGTGAGGGACTCCATTTCTTTTATAAACGCACATAAATCGCTGGAAAAACAAAAGGAAAAACCTCCGAAGCATTCGATCTACATTCTTTAGAGCGCAAATTCTGATATTCGCCATGAACAGAAAGCAGACATTTCATTTGAAGGAAAAGCAAAAATACGTTGCTAGTAGTAGCGTTGTGAGTACCACCGCTGCAGTGGAGCTATAAATGCTCGGTGGAGTACTCTCGGTCTGTTGCTAAACATCCTCTCCTACACGAAATGGTAAACAGCGTATCCGGAGCAACGGGGGTTCTTCGACATACGCAAAAAACGGCATCCAGCAGCGGTTGATTAGCAATTACATAAGCACACGTTCGCTGCTGGAGCAATCCAACAGCAAACGGGACTCATTCCATATTTATCCGTTTCCATGACGATCGAACTCCCAACAATACGAACTAACGCCAACGATTCTCGTTGTTAGCTGTGTAGAGAAGATTCGCTTGCAATAATATTTACATGCAATAAAACAAATGATTAGCTATAAACCGTATAAATTACAAATTAACAATACTGAAATAATAAAAATAACAACAAATACACTTATAATTAATTATTGTTATATCCCAATATAAATTTACATCTAAGCTGCGACAAGGGAACTGAATAATTCAATATGATAAGGTGGTAAAGAATGAGAATAAAAATATGAAATTAAAGGGAGAATAAGGAAAAAAACAAGGATAAAACATGCCAAAATTATGATGAAAATAAACTAAATATCGCAATGAAATGCACTTGACACGAGTGGTTCAAAAAAGAAAAGAATTGCCCATGGAAAAAAAGATAGGAACAGATATAAGATTGTTATACAAACAGAAATACTGATGTTAATATTTAAGTACGTTTTATTTTACTGGTACGTTTAATTAGTTGAAAATATTAAAGCACAAAATATAAAAAAATAATTCAAATTCCAAAACGAAGTGTCAGTTAAAATTTCGAATGCTCGATTTACTAGACAAAAAATTAAAATCGATTCTAAAATATATTTTAAGAGATTTAAAAGGTTTAAAATAGTGTGCAGAGGTAAACTGAACCATTTAGTTCTACTTTCCGGTCACTTCCTGATTGAATAACAATATTTTATAAGTAGCTGAAATAATTATCTCTATTCAAGTCCAAGATGAAAGATACTATTTATGTATTTTATTAGGACAACGAAAAAGATACGATTTGTTAAAAATCTGATGACATATTTAAAAAAATCTGAGTTATAGTTTTGTAAAATGCGTATCCAAAACAAACAAAGCTACCCTTGATAATTTTTTTAGAACGATGCCTAATGAGAGGAACAATTAACTTTCATTTCACTCACTCTCTCTTTAAATTTCACTTGTTACATAAAGTTTTAACTAATATTATCATTAAATAAATATATAAATATATAAACCACTCAAAAAACCATCAATTTTTTTAAAAATTTTAATGGTTTTGGGAGTGGTTTATATATTTATTTACTGTTAAGTACCCAACAGTGCCCTTTTTCCAATTATCATTATAATATTATCATCATTAATTTATTATCTATTAATAAGCTATCAAAATTAATTAAGATAGATTAAAGAAATTTAATCAAAATATATTTAAATACATTTCCAAGAAGCTTTAAAATTTCATAATTTCATTTCCTCCTGTTTTCCCATTTTATCTGACAGCAGTGCCAACTACGATGGTTGCGCACAAATCTTTCAACAATGCCCTGTAAAAACGTTCCGTTGCCAAGGAGATTGCCGCGCTTGAGTGCAGCTGCACGGTAAAAGGTTAAGACGCAGGTTTTATGTAATAGCATCATCTGGGAATCGCGGCTTCTTAGCAAAGACAGGATTACTCAAGTCACAGTCATGGAGTAAAGGATTTGACCGAGAAATTTCGTTTTTCTTCTCTTTGGGAGCGGAGGAGGACGACAAGAGGATTATCTGAGACTTAATTTCTTCTCTTTTTTTCTAACATATCTTTAAATTTATCAAAACATTCCATCTGATCGTTAGCCGTAAATCTTTAAGAAAACGAGCAACGCGCGGCGGTATCTATTATGATAATCACCATCGTCTACATATTTATTTATGCATTATAATCCTCTAAATATTCATTATGTATATGAGCATCCGATGTCCGAAATTTCCATAAAAGTACACGTAGATTTTCCGGTTTCTCTACAAATGTTTTCCATCGACGAAATTCTCTTAAGTATAAAAGACGTAAAAATTGTGAGCAATACGTAAAGAAAGAAAATTTCGTAAATATTCCTACTTTTATCATCGACGAAAGAAATATTGGAACACGGCTGTTAATGATTTAGAGGTTTAAAATTCCTTGCTTGCTTTATCCGACTACCGTGGAGTAAGAAGCGTAACGCCGACAAAGACTGCCCGACTACCGTGGAGTAAGAGGCGTAACGCCGACAAAGACGGCTTTAAGGAGATTTCAACTCTCTAATTTTATCATCAAATATTCTATACGATTCGAAATTGCAAATATATTCATGTAATAAATCGATTTTTCGTAAAATTTACGAAGCTAACAAATAAAAAAAGCTTACGTTGCTATCAACGAACTTTTGGTTGCTACTAAGAGTGGCTCAGGCGCTCTAATTCACAGTTTATTTACTGTCAATAAGTATCGATGACAACAAAGACAGACAGCAGTAATAAGCGAGAATAGCAAGGCGTGCTCGATACATTTCGAATTAAATAATATATTGACCGCATAATCGACAATTAAGGGCTATAACGTCACAAGGACAAATACGATCTTAGCCGTGAAATAAACAAAAGAAGATGGAAATGCGTCTATGTTTACGTATTTAAACGAATGAAAGAATGAAACCTTGAATTTGGGTAAAAAGAAAGTTAGTCTAATCTAACGGAAGCTTATCGTTGACTTCTTGGCTCTAATCATATCCGGATGGAATGCAATTAAAGATAGAATGGACAGAATGGACCGTAAATTCATGGATAAAAAACACTTTCCGTTTACTTTATGAATGCTATAGTAACTTTGAGTTTCATTTTACAGAGAAGCCAACACAGAAAGAAGCTTCGTAGAAAAATAATAGTTTCGGTAGAATAATTGATTACATAATTTTCTTTCTCATTTCCCCTCCGACTTATAAATGAAGGAATAGAGAAATATTGGCACAATTTGTAACACAAATTTGAATAACATTCGACGGAGTTTTCGGCACTTAGCGTCATCACCAGGTACCTGCTCGTAAGTTGTGCACCAATTTCTCCATCGTGGGAAGCTATCACCAAGTCTAGGGGGTGATGGTTGATTTCCCTAAATGGAAAAAGTTTTTATTTTTTAAATCACCGTTTTGAAATTAATTTTTAGGTTTAAATTAGTTTTACTGCTCATTTTCTGTATGCGTTACTAAAATATCTTGGCAAATCGCGATGAGGAAACTAAATATAAAAATAAACGAACTGCTAAGATTATCTTTGAGTATATAAGGATGTTGGTTTGAATAGACACGCCACTAGTAGTTCACGAGGTATCTTGAAAATTAAAAAATTTATCTGTCCTTATAAAACTTAAAATTGACCACAATTTAGTTTTAAGCATATATCCCGCGAGTCTCCACCGGCGTATGGAAGGGTGCGGCGAGAAGTAAACCCGGCAGGAGGTGTAGTAACACCAATATCTCTGATCTACCCTATTAGCTTCTCTAATAGACTACAGAAAGAAGGAGCACAAGAAATTATCTAATAAGTACTGAGTTTTCTGCAAAGGAAATGTTCCCGACATTTTGCTGGGATATATAGCTAGACTGATAACAACAGCGAAACAGATCAGATGCTAAAATAATTGTCTAATGCAATAGGTAATTAATAGTAGTACTTAGTTTTATGAAAAGAAAATGTTGCCGGTACGGGAAAATAGTTGTATATAATAATAGGGATTCAGATGGAATTTTAAGATAAATATCTGATATAATAGGTGAGTAATAATCTAATTAACTGAAGTATATAATTTTTTGCAAGGCAAATGTCGCCAACCTTTTCGTCGGGCAGCTGGACAGATTGGATTGAGATGTTAAGGTTTATTCTTTAAACGATACAGATTCGGGGTTATTTTTTTTGTACTTATTAATTTGTTAAAAACTTTATTCTCTAAAAATTAAAATTAATTAAATTAAATTCTAAAAATTTATTTTCTAAAAATTAAAATTAATTAAATTAAATTCTAAAAATGTATTCTCTAAAAATTAAAATTAATTAAATAAAATTCTAAGAATTTTTTCTTTATTCTGAAATAAATAGTGGTCTAGTAAAAGTTTCTTTACCATGGATATTTTATTCTTTAAGTTTCTCCTCCCCCACGTCGTGGAGTAACTTAAGCAGACATCGCTTCGTCCCAGTTCCTGCCCTCGCATCTTAAAAGAGTTTCCACTCCAAATGGCTCATTGTTACGCCTCGCGATCTTCAACTGTCCTAATTGCGACGGAGCAGACGGCAGCGCACTCGGCGGTGGAAAATAAAATCAGGAATCCGACGATCCCCATTCGACGCTTTAACGAGGGTATCTCCCTCCTTTAAAGTCAAAAGGGACATCTCGAAAACATTGTCTCCAAGGAGACTACTCGTTGAGACTCGAGGAGGAAATTTTCCGGAGCTATTGAGAGGAAAAAATGGCAGATTCGTTTAAGCACGAGAGGTATTTTAAAGACGAAGATCTGTAGTGGTGTTGGTGCTTATGGAGGATGGGGAACCAAGGCTGGCTTTAAGAAACAGCAAGGGTGCGAAATTCCGCGAATGAAAAAGGCACGGAAATCAATATTTAGATATGGCAGAGTGTCTCTTTGGTCTAAATTTACCTACATGCTTCCTGTAAATTGTTACTACTTCCATATCTTTTTGGCTACAGAGCTGATGAATGGAGAAAAACTTATCTATAATTTACTTTCCGTCAGGGAGTCTCAGTGGACACTTCGTAAGTAAGAGAAATATGGTAAATTGGTTTAAATGTGATAAACACATTCATTTCAAAGTATCAATATCCCACACGTTCCCACACAAGAGTCTCTTAAAAGCAAGAAACCTTCTCCTAATAGAACACAATTTCAAACATCTCAAAGCGATACTTTTAAACTGTATCTGAAATAATATGTTGCAGTTCTTCTTCATTTCTAACACCTCTACCAATGCACACTTCCGACATGAAGAAACTTAACGATTTAAGTTAATGGACAATCGCTCATTAAACATTTCCTTCCCAACAATTATTCACCAACAGTTTCTCGCCAACAACTGTTCGTCAACAATGGTCGCCTGCAATCGCTCAGCGAAATTTCCTTACCAAAAATCACAAACAATTAGCCGTCAACAATGTTCTGACAGCATTGCTGCCATTGTTTGAAAGATGGTAAGCAACAGTTGCTAATCACCGATTACTCGTAAATATTAAGCCGTCAACAGTGGCTTGAGAACAACTTGCCAGCAACAACAGTTCGTCAGCAATAATTCGACAACAATCACTTATAAAATTTACTTGCCAACAATTGTTCGCCGGAAATAATGTGATTGTTTACAAATACTTTATTATATCATAGGACCTAGATTATTAGGACTTCATTGAAATTGATAGTAATTTTTTAGACATCTTGTATAAATTCAAAAGAGAGTATTGATTGCAGGGCGTTGAATGGGCAAAAACAAAGGTCACCCTAAAAAGTTTACGATTTCATAAATCCTTCCTCTATACGTACATGCTATAAAAGGCAATGACCATGCATATATGCCATAAGACTCAATGGACTGATATACGACGGATAATAATTTCTCCGACGAGTTTATCTGCGTGTTTCGTGCTCTAAGGTCGGAGAAAGGGACAGAAGAATACAATACTGTGTTTAGTGGTCTTCCGAATGTCCCCAAGGCACTTTGTGGCGGCAAATTAGGTGATGTGGGGTCATTTTTGTCCAATTCTGTTTTTTTTCCTGAGGCATTAAATTCATGATATGTATTTTTTAGCTCTGAGCTTGGTTCCATCGAGGCATCTCTGAAGTGTGAGTGAAGCTTTCCGTAGATGGATTACCACTAAATTAGACACCTACAAACGCTTGTTAACGAAGGTGTTATTGTTGACCTCTCCAAGGCAACAATTACCACCTTCTTAATTGTTGAATGATTTAACCTAATCACATTGCATTATTATGAGCGAAATTAATTGTTTGACAACGCTAAATTTTCTGCGTACAATTGTTATTGATTTTCAAACCTAAATCTATCGATTTCAATTTCAATGATGTTTGGATGGGAAAATTGTAGTTTTTTATCCATAGCCTCGACTTCTGAGATTAAGTTATATTTTCATGTATGCAATAAATATATTGCAGTTTTCAGTCATTGTTTATCAAGACCGAGACAAAAAGACATTGAAAATTGGACAAAATATCAGCACAGTTAAATAAATGCAATAAAAGAAAAAGAGGCTGCGAGGTTCGTGATCATATGATATTTAAAAAATTTGAAAGATTACAAATTTTCAATTTAGATATTGTATGTATATCATTTAAATATGGTAGCATTTAGTCGTGAATTAAAATATTATCTGGATAGTAATTTATCGTCAAATCAAGTGACTTAATAGTGTCCGATGCAAAACAAATTTTTCTCAAAGTTAGTTAGAGAAATCAAAGAAATTAGCAATGTTCATGAGTTATTATAATAGCTAAATTGGCAAATTTTAAAAGAAAATATGAGATGATTATGAAGTAGGCAAAATGATAGGCCTATAAGCCTTGAGCTTGACAAAATGAAATTCTAAAAAGTATTTAAGGAGGGACGATAAAAAATTTCATAGAATTTTAACAAGTTAACTTCAGAGGCTGTATAATAAAAAAACTTCAAACCAAACTCCATTAATAGCAAAATAGTTAACTGTCAGGAATTATATAGCTTTCGGATTGTGAACTGAATTACAATTCTATATTTCGATATTCCTGAGAAAATATCAATTGGCATTATTAATCCAGATTAAAGGTCATGGAGATAAGCAGCTTTATTTATCGGTATGAATGTGGACATCCTAATATAAACAAACATATCAGCGTATCAAGTACTTATAACTTCGAGATAAATGTCGGTCGTTAAGTATGGATCGTAATGAAATAACCCGTGGATAAAGCATGTCATAGATTGCAGAAATGACAAGCTACATTACGAGATGAATAAGAGATTATTATTTATTTTTTTAATTTAAAGAGGGCCTTCCAAAATGTTAATAGAATCAAGCTAAGCCGCACTTGAGATATCTAACAAATACAACAATACCAAGACATGCCGTACAGCATTGTTGTAAATACCGAGCAAAGAATAGTCTTACCATTATTGTTGGTGCAAAAGTTAGTAAAATTAGCTTTTTTAATGCTACAATGAGAAGCTTTAGGGTATATTCTGAAAGCTCAACCCATTTATGCATATAGCAAGAAGGAAAGCATTGTTGAAAGTTCTAAACAATGAATGGTATTATTGGCGCAACAATTAGATGTAAAAGTAGCTTCATGGTAAAGACAATGAGAGTCTTCTGGGAGCATTTTGAACACTCTACGTATTGATGAAAGAAGGAAAGCATTGTTGTAAGCACCCAACAATGACTAGTCTTACCATTATTATTAGGCACAACGATTAGTTATACAAGGAGCTTTATGAAATGTAAGAAACCTTTAACAATGAGAGTCTTCCGGGTTAGAAAGACCTACGTTTTGAAGAAGATTGCAAGAATGAAAGCATCGATGCATGAAATCAACAATGACAATGATTCAACACAATTGTTTTGTCAATAATGAGAGATAAAACTAGGTTTTTAGAGGACTACGATGGGGCTCCTGGGACTTTTTTGCGCTGCTCAATGAAGCGAATGAAGAAAATCATTGGGCAATCATGAGCGGTACTACAAAGACGGATGGGTGATTTTGAAATTCAATCGGGTATCGGGATTTTTCAAGTCACAAGAACTGGACAAATAAGATAAACTACGATAGAGCAATAAACATCAACTTTAATGGTATTCATAAACTGCTTGCTTTACATTTCTCACTCTGTACATAAATTGAAGGACGAATAATGTCATTTCCTTTATGATTTAGATTTTGGAGTTATACTACGCTGTAAATTTAACCACCCGGAAGGCGGTAGACCCGACTTCGATCCTTGGTCTGCGTGAATATTTTTACCTCCTTCAGTACTTAGGTTTATACTAACCTTTTATAAAAAAGTTCCTTTTCTTTCCCTTTCAATTTAATAGACGATTTAATCGTTGAGAAAAGGTTGTATTTGATAAAGAACATAGTTTTTGTTTTAGTTAAATATAATTCCTACTTATCTTTATCTTACTCACTGAGGTATGAATAACATTCAATCCAAATTTAAGCAGTTCCAAAAATCAAATATTTCGCGCTTAAAAATGAGCTTGAAATGAAATTACATATGGTAACAATATAAAAGTCAACAATGGTTATATCAACTGCGACAATTTCCCGGAGCATTGTTGCGATTCATTTCCATGAATGAATAGCGAAGAACAACAATCAGAGGAAAGAGAATTGTCGTGAATGAAGAAAATATGAATTTTACGAACTGTATTACATAATAATAAATAATCTGAAACGATGATAAAATATAAACCAACGAAGTAACAAAAAAAGGTCTGAATACTTGAACACTGAATTCTCTGCCTGTCCTTAGCAAGCTTAGATAATATCGATTCCGGAAAGAAAGAGAATAACTGGACTAGAAAGTTAATTCGGGTATACTTATCTCCTTAGATTCGGAAACATCATAAGATATCAAGATCATTATTCTAAAGGAAAGATTTAAACTTAGATTAAATATAAATTAAGGTTATTTGCTTCATGGTGCTATACCTTAATGAATGCAATATTTTCCAATTATTTTTGTTTCAAGTGAGAGAGAAATGTACAATTCATTTGCTACTTTTTCGCCATTTCGTCCATGATCGAAATTACATGAAAACTACAGAGGTAGAGTGAATTTTAAAAATGGCATTCATTTTGCCATCTCCTAATCAAATGCTACGAAAAGTGACTGTGTATTCATATGGTAGATGCCTAGCATTTTGGTGGGCATTTTAAAACTATTATTACTCTACTACCTCACTCCTCATCTTGCCTGGTAAGCCTCATTCCCTACGGAAGGATGTTTTAGAGGGGATGAGGAACCAACTAATCTTTGAGATGATAATTTCATGGACAAGTTTATACTTTGGTGGAATTTTTAAAACTATTATTGCTGAATTACCTCACTCCTCATCTTGCCTGGTAAGCTTTATTCCTTTCCAAACGATTTTATTCAGAGGGATTAAGGATCCAAGTAGTCTTTGAGCTGATAATTTCAAAGTTCATCCGAGGAACTCTATTTAAATTTCCCTTTTTCGCAAAGCGCAAAACCTAGTCTCTCTCAAGATAGAGTTCGTCATCAATCTAGTGCTTATCTCCGAAGTCGCCTTCCTAGAACTTATCAACATCCTAGAGGACGCTGCGGTAAAAATATGAGGAAGACAAATGACTTCTAAGTCCGCTACGGATCCAAGGGGAAAATGAATCTCTCTCTCTATTAATACACGTGAACGCCATCACGTCATGAGTTAATAGTCTTTTGGACTCTTGAGGTTTCCCTCGACTCTTACCTTACGTAATTCTCCCAAGCGATTTACTTACTCCAGGAGAAAAATTGCGATGACGAAACAGAATACATCGAAGGAAACGAACAAGATAATTGAGAATGTCGTAACCATGGTCGCACCATCTTCATGTCTATCCAGATACTACAAGGAATAGGAATTGAATCTATATACGTCTGCAAACAAGTCAGTGTGAATTGATTGAACCTGTGACGTCACGAGATGATTTTTCATAAACTATAGTCTTTCCTTTCCCAAAAAAACTCTTTATTTCCGTATCCTCAACACTCACATCACATTTCTTCTCCAATCTTTTTCTCTCTTACCAAACGTTCAACAATCAATTATTTATCAACACAACATGACAACCAACAAACGTTAACAAATCAAAATTTCAAAACCTACACAATCTAGCTAATTTAAACAACAAACAGCATCAAAAAAAATAATAAAACAAAAAAATTACAATTTAAGAATTAAATAAAAAATACGACGTTACAGTCCCTGTACCCTGCATTGTTGTTGGATGCAAATCCAAGTACGTTTTCCTTTTTTATTTATTTTTATGCTTGTTTTTTTATGATATAATGTTTATTTCTATCACATATTTATACGTGAACTGATTATTATTTATGTATCGCATGCAAGTACTTACTGGTAGTATAATTATATATTTTTTCATGTTCTTTTATTCTAATCTTTTAATCATCACTATCAGTAGGTTTGAGCAGGTATTACACACC
Source organism: Sympetrum striolatum (assembly GCA_947579665.1). Classification (NCBI taxonomy): domain Eukaryota; kingdom Metazoa; phylum Arthropoda; class Insecta; order Odonata; family Libellulidae; genus Sympetrum; species Sympetrum striolatum. The sequence goes on from OX388350.1 coordinate 73,690,850, forward strand.
ACCCTTCCTTTTGGGTGTTTTCCCATCAGTGGATTTTAATTCCTAAGAATCTCTCAGGGTTTTTACATCGAAAATTATTCTATTTGATTCGAATACTATTCCCTTGAATTTAATTATAATCCTATTATTAATGACGATGGGTTAGATGGAAAAAGAGACTATTAGGTCTCAACATCGCCCGAATAAAGAATAATTACTATTATTACCTCATGAGTAAGTGCTTTATTCCATTTTGCATCCAATTTATTTTGAATTTACTAAGGAAATTTGAAAAACCTACCGATTGTAATAACTAAAAGATGAGAAAAAAGGACACGACAAAACATAGAATACACTACCAGTGTTGATACACATGCGATACATAAATAAAAATCAGTTCTCGCTTAAATATCGTAAATGATAGCGATATAACAGCGTAAAACAAGCCAAAAAAATAAAAAAATGAAAAAGTACATGGATTTGCATCCATTAGGTACAATATGAAACAGATAAATACATATTATCGATACAATATATACAGTATATAGTAGTCTAAATTGCACAAAAATAAGAGATAATGATTGAGATGAGGTATGAATACGACTCAAGAGAACTCAAGACAAATGCAATAAGGTGACTAAGCATAGGAGGGCTTACATTCTGGAAGGGTTTGGGTCAGAAATCGCTGTAACAAAGATATGGGTGGATGGAAAAAACATTTTTTTTCCAAATCGGTCTACGGCTAGTGCTTAAAGTTTGTGATTGGTGGTCCTTATAACATGTAAAGAATTTCAACTCGATCGGATTATGTCCTTAGGCTGCGATTTTTATTAATTTTTTAAAATTTTTATAAAGTTTTTTAAATTTTTACGAAAAATTTTAAATTTTTGTGACAAATGTCGAAATTTTTCAATTTTTCGCGATTGCAACTCAATGTCTGATTAGTGATTTAATGACAAAAAATACATATATTGCTTGTGTGTTGCTTATTTTCAATGGGTTAGTGCGTTTGAACCAGGGAAAATGGTTTCTTAGTTCGCCAAAATTCGTAATAAACCACAAAATATACATAAATGTTACGGATGTTGGTTAGACAGCAGGGTGGGTCATTTCTTTCTGATAGAAATGTAATTCCAAGCAAAAGTGGTCCACCCGCATTACAGATATTTGTTTTTCCGCATCAAATTCCATCTTCTGTGAGGATTTATGCTCCGAAGTTTGGAAATTTCGACAAGAAACGCCAAAATTTCCTAAACTTCTAGTTCGGTTAAAACGAATATTTTTTATCGAAGACATTCTATTTGCGACGAAAACTGCCATTCAAGCCTCAATATGGTACGACAGAGATGCTTCCTATGGGACCAGAATAGGAGGCAAATTCATTGAAATAAAGCTATTTTGTAACTTCTTCCGTCCTCGTCTAAACGGTTTTTAGATCCACCCTAATGCAGGTCCCTAACGAGAGAATTAAAGATAATTCTAAGAGGAGAAAAATGTTATATTTAATTTACCTAAATATAAACCTTGCCCTTATCAAATATTTCCCTCATCTCCGGCAGAGTCTTCAAGAGTTTTTAAGTCCCAGATAATTATCTTTTGCATCTTATTTGAAAGAAGAGGTGCTTCTTTATTCTGTGAACATCATTTTTAACGATTTAAGGATAATTGAGAATTTAATTGGAGCAAAATCGCATTTTGAAAAACCATTAGCCAATGGTAAAAATCCAAGGCTATAATCAGGGAAAAATTTCACTTTTTAAGAAAATTTAAATATTCTCAATATCTATCTGAAGCTACAGGCTTGTTCCGAATCTCATTAGATTGAGGATCCAAACACCATTGTGCATAGGACGCCAATACCACATCAACACACGGCGAAAGAATTCACAACTACAACTCCAAACTTACGATTTAGTTAAAGCTACATTTTCTTTTAATTTCTTTCCTCGGTTGTAGACGCCTGTCAGCTACGTCCAACGTTATCATCCAAAGTTAACGTCTAACGTCAACTTTTATTGTTTAAATTAACTTTGCATTCTGCTCAGGTAAATGAGATTTAAATTAAATTGGTAAAATGAATCAAAGGCTTTTGATAAACGTTTTAGTTACCTATCAATTTTCTTTTAATTTATCCGCTATATATTCATTATAGATAAAACAAATTTTGATTATATTTAAAAAAATCCAAGATAACGGCAATTTTGCAATAACAGTTCAACGAGAAAACTAATTCATTTAAAAGGAAAAAACATAAGTGAGATTAAGATTACATGAAGGAGCGTAAATAGAACCAGCGGCTTCCTCGAGAAGAAGGAAAACCAAGACTATTCTGAGCCATAATTGCACAGGAAGATTGTTTTATTGGAATCACGTTTCCAGGCACTACATCACGTGGTTGTGGTCTGACGCTAGGTCGTCATCTCGAACTCTATTATGAGACATCATGACGATAATAATACAAGATGAATTAACTCATTTTGAGGTGATAAAAGGAAATGAAATTTCAACGAAAAATATGATTGTTGAGGTTTAGTAGCGGAAGAGTAGCATGAAATTTATGCTGTCCACTTTCAGCAGCACTGAGAGACCTTGGGTTCGAATTGGGTGGAGTATTAACTCTTTGCATGGGATGATGAATCTAATTGCGATTGGAGCATTTCCGTAAGAATGTAGCCGATCTTGACGTTGAAAATGAACGATAAGCAATTATAGTAGATATATAAAGGATATCATTTCAACTTGAAATAGAATTGTAATACAAAATGTGTATTTTCCACGGAAAAATCATTATACACTAACTAAAGTGCCCGTCGATTTTCAATGTGGGTAATAGAATTTGGATTAAATATAGTATTTCTAACAAATTTCTCATATTTTAAAACAGAAACAAAAAATCGGGGATATGATTATCAATCTTAAATACATAATTGAAATTAGCTTAGTATTTTCCACACCAATGGCGTTCCACGAAGTACACTCCAATGAAAACGATTAATATCAATTTTATAATAGAGAATTCCTATCCACCATTGTTAACTAATAAAGACGCTTGTATGTGTTTATTTATACCTCCGCGAACATCATTTTTTTTCGTGTTAGACCGAATATCAATGGACTTCATTTAAATGAAAAATATCCGGCATTATATCGAGTCTAGACGTTTGCCGCCATATCAATAGGGAGTTAATAAAGTTCCAGAGTGACGCTCATTGTCTCTGTGAAAATCTATTGTTGCATCTCATTGTTGCGTGTGAGAGATTGGCGAGAATTTTTATTGTTACTTTTGTTGTGATCCTCGCAACAATCCTGCTCGTCAAAATTACTTTTTTTAATTTCATTATAAGAAAATTTTAAACACATTCTAATCTTGAATAACCTCTGATTAATCTGGAAACAATAGACATATAACACAGTAGAATATACACGCGATAATCACAACCACTTTCTTTTAGTCTGTAACTATCTCAATTATTATTGCTATTATCAAGAGACTTTATTTACTACTTTTTACTTTATTTTGTACTTTTAAGTTCCATCTAACACTTAACCAATAACAATTCATAAAAAATTAAAAATGCAAATTAAATAACGAAAATAAATACCAATCAATATAGAAAATCATAAAAAAACACAGATCTGTACTAATATTAAATATAATATTAAACAAAATTAAAATACGATCATATAAAAATATTGCAATGCTAACACATAAAAACATTAAAGTAAAAGCTTAACCTATGCGACAATCAAAATACAAACATAAACACATACAAATACAAAGATAAAGTGCAAATTGAATAAATGCAACTAAGAATCAAGGAGTGTCTCGGTCGGTGCAATTTTGTCCAATAGGTTTGATTCCAATACCCCCATTTGTACCAGATTGAATCACCCTAAAAGGCAAATTCGAACCAAGTGTTTCGAATAGCAATCGAACAGTTAAGAGGTAGTTTACCCGTGGAGAGAGGCCTCCGGAATCAGGCCTCTACACGTAAAAAAGATCCCATTTCTAGCTCAATAACCACCACATAACGGCTCGCTGCAACGGTGCCCGGGGGAAGGATGCACTTCTCTATAAGGCTTTGCCTCGATACCCGCAAAAAAAGTTGAAATGCAAACCTCAGGAATTCTGCCGTTTCCTTTGCTATAAGAGATTGAGGCGTAATCAAACAATCGATCGGAAAATTACGTAATGGCTTCGACGGTCGACGACCCCGTTCGGAAAATCGTTCGTACTGACACAAAATAATGATCGGTGTTGCGATCCTATTTGATACTTCAGAACAGCTGGGAATTCATCATAATAATAAATTAAGGTACTTGGTAATTTTCCACGGATTTTATTGCGCGACCGGTTTCGTAAGAAGTTGTTACATCTACAGGTCTGAAGATGCCAGAACCGGTCGCGCAATAAAATCTGTGGAAAATTACTAAGTATTTTAATTTATTATGACCTTCCACCATGTCACGCCTGAGCATATTGATTTTATCATCATTATCAATTATACGCTTACTTGTCTCTATCGGTCAAATGTTGCCATCACGATAAATTGCCTTGTTTTCATTAGTTCATTGGAATTGGTCCTCACTATTGTAATGACAAAGGCTTAAAATCCCCGTTCATTCAAATGAGAAAACGCTTGAGCTCGGTTACAACAATCGCCTTGGTCGCCAGGGGGACTGGTTTGTTTACTGCGAAGAGATTTCATAACATTTTCGTTCATTTTGCCCTAGTTCTCGTATTTGCGATTCGAAAACGATATTACATGACCAAAATAAGAATCTTCATTCAATTTCCTTTCTTTTGGTACTTTACCCAACTTACTAAGACCAATATTTCCTATTTAATTCTGCAAATGAAATGAAGCCTGCAAGCGGTAGAAAAGAACTTCACGTGGATTTCTTACGTAGAATATTTGCGCTGTGATCCTATTCGATGCAGCAAAACAGCTGGAAAAACCTAATTAATAATACGTTTACTAATCTTTATCGGTCTCACTTCAAGAAGGGGTTGGTTATTTACAAATTGAAAAGCTAATAAAAACGGAATCAACCTCTCAGCGTTTGAACCCAATACCCTTCATCGTTAGCTATTTGAGATGGAATGAGGCTTACTCGATAAGATGAGGAGTGAGGTAGTTTCTGTGAGAGAGGAAAAAATCCTTATAAGTGTAGCAGAATGAATGCCAATTTTCGTAGCATCAAAGGCAGCAGACGTTTAGTTAAGAGTACTTAGACATTAGAAGGTCATTAAGCATCTATGGGCTTAGACCAGGAATCGAACCCAGGATCGCCTTCACAAAAATCGTTGCCCACTTGGCTGTCCAAGAGTCCTTTGAATTGAAGGAATGGCCAAATAAATGCAATTTATCGGCATCACACATACCTCGTTGGCTTGGATACCAAAGCTATGAAGAAGATTACATAGTAGATTATGAAGTTAACTATTAAATACAGATTACTGAATAGATTATTAAGTCAACTAATGAATTAATTGTTGAATTGACTATCAAATTATATCGAAGGAAAATTCTGTTAGGCTCAATTACACTTGGTCTGTGTTCATAAACTGTTATAAAAAGTGCAATTCACAAGGTCACTAAGGTTCTTCGCGTGAAATGTTTCCACTTTTCATCCTGACTTGGAGAGGAAAGCAAGGGAAAATTACCTCAATCCTCACATTACCTAAAAAGCCTCATTCCGTCAACAAAACTATTGGCAGCTAATAGGGAGGGGATGAGGTTCAAACTGGTCATTGGGTACTTTACAGCTGGAGATTACACGGAGAATCGAATGATTGCAAATTCTGGGGTGTATTCATACCCCAAACGTTTAAAGCTAGGTTATGTCTGACATGGATTACTTATTAATTATTTTTTATTAAATTCTCTTTAATTAGTAATTAATGGTAGCTTATTATTTTATCACCTATTGTCGAATCCCGTCGGAAATCAAACAATGCGTAGGTGTCATAATTCAATAAAGGCAAGGAATCATTGTTAAGGCGCTTCATAGAAACTGAAACGAAATGAACTTTTCATTGGGCGAAAGTGACACTTTAAAGTGCCATCTCGCCCATTTAACCCACTGCCTTGCTTTACATAAGTAAAAGAAAATGTAAATATTTGATTTTGAAAATCAAGCCTCTATAGGAAGTATCTTCCTGTTGTGTATGAAAAAAAGATTGGTTTTGGTGAAGTAATCGAGAGGAGGCATGGATATCATCATTAAAAAGTTTCATAAATGCACGAAATAAAAAATACAATTCGAAGGAGGGTAAAATTTATGCAAATCTTTCACAATCAAAATTCAATATCAATGATGATAGAAATTATTGTAATAATATATATTGAAATACTATATTTTTATCAAAGTACGACTTCATTTTATCACATAAAAAGGATTAATTAATTTAATGTTCTTATTGTGTTGTTTCATAATAAATTTTAAGATGATGGAATAGCATCAAACCACAGCCACGTGATACAGTGGGAAACGTGATTCCAATGAAACAGACTTCTTGTGCAATTATGGCCCTAAATAATGAAAGGTTTCCTCCTTTTGAGGAAGCATCCAATTCGAACTCAGTTCATTTTAATCTTATATACTGGAGCGATATGTAACGCCACTGTTTACAATAAAGGATTATGTTACGTGTTAACGTCAGATGCTGTTCTTATATGTTGATGTTTGACTATGGCATAAGATTGTATGCTGACATAAGAGGTTGACGATAAACGTTAACTTAAGACGTTGACGTTAACGTTATACGTTTACGTTTGACGTTAACGTTATACGTTGACGGTTGACGTTAACGTCATACGTTGACGTCTGATGTTAACGTTATACTTGGAAGCTTGACGTTAACGTTATACGTTGAAGTTTGACAACGTTATACGTTCACGTTATACTTTCACGTTATACGTTCACGCAGATGTTATACATTGAGTTAACTTTGTACCTTGACATTACGTCCTGGTCATATATGTTGACGTTAGTTCTTGTTGTTTGACGTTGACATTAGTAGTAGTAGTAGTAGATTTACCACTATTAGTATTTAGAACTACATTCTAATAAGTACAAATGAGAATTACAAGTAAATGTACAAGTAAAAAAAGAATATATATACATCAATCTTACAAAGTGTTGCATATAAATTTCATCAACTTACGTTATTTCAACAACGTAAATTAGAAGTGAACGATGAAATTTGAAGTCCTTCGACGTCTTCGTTTGACCTTTCAGCTACACGTATACGTTATGAATAGATTTGTGGCTCTCTTTAGATGTAAAAAAAATAAAAAAATAAACTTTAGATACGATTCGATGCCGACGTTAAGAGACTAATGTCAGACGCTAACTTCAGACAAGTATTGTTCGATTTCTAATAAGATTCTTCGGTATCTCCTTCTCCTACGGAACCTATTCATTACTCAAAGCCTCCTGCATCGATTGCCTTTGAGAGGACCTCATTTTGAGGTTGACCTTTCCCGCCTGAACTTGCACGTTCTCCCAACTTCCGGCTTCCGGTCTCTCCCGCGCTTTGATTCGCTTCCGGATCGCATAACTCGTATAGCGTATTTTGGGGAGTTGAGAGTTCGCTGCAGCGCCATCTCAATTCGTTTGCGTTAGACATCGTCGGTTGTCATGGTTACAATAACATGCAGATAAACAGAGTTTAGTTGATTTAATTGCTGATTCAGATTACTAAAATTTGAGAGATCATCGGACAACAATTCCACTTCCTGTGCTCATTAGTGGTGGATAAAGAAAAACGTATCATCGCAATGCATCTTTCGTAACGGAAAATAATAAGTTTTGTTTGGTTTAAACTTAAGAAACATAAAATAAATTCTACTGTATGCTTAATAAACATACAGTAGAACATAAGCCTTGCTTATATTCCAAATTTCTATCGGAAACACTCAGCTTTGTCCAGTAAGAAAAAACATTTAAAAGAAAAATATTACAATTTCTTTGAAATTTTCCATCGGAAGGACAAAGCTCATATCATATCAGAACGAATATAAAATATAAATATACAATATTAGAATATACAATATTAGAATACATTAAATGTTCCATGAGGCAGGCTCTAGAGTATGTAGCAAAGTAAAAATATCTTTCGTAATACATGAAAAGACTGTATGTATCACATAACGAGATTCCATACTTATTATTCAATTTGTATACGAATATTGCATTGAAATTACGACAGCATAAAATGTATACGTAAACATACTAAATTCCTTCTGCATTCGTAATGAGCATATCTTTCATATGTATGATAGATGTGCCTGTGAGTATGCTTGTATAAATGTAGAATACGCAAATTCATAAGAGGGGCAACTTCAACAATAACTGTAGTCAAGGCGATATTGTTTCCGAAGGCCCAAATGTTTCCCAAGAATTGTTCAAAAAATTTTCATAATGCCGAGCTGGAAACTACAATTAAAGATAATGAGATTGATAATTTCAAACTAATAATAATAATAATTGAGGTTTTTAATCGAATTTCCTTTCTAAAGATTTCACGTTGAATTTTCAGCCCAATTACGTTCATTTGGTTTATAGGAAGGAAATAATGATAGATACCAATGAACGGATTTTAAGGTTTATCTCAAGAAAAAATGTAAAATGGTTTTAGGCCGAACTCCGTTTTAATGGGTGAACCAAAATTAGCTAAAATTCTGCAGGATGGCGAAATTCGAAAATTCGCGAAATTTGAAAATTTGCGAAATTTGAAAATTCGCGAAATTCGAAAGTTTGCGAAATTCGAAAATTTGCAAAATTTGAAAATTTACGAAATTAAAAAACTTTGCTAATTAAGGATTCAGTCCAGTTTTAGGCGACCATACAAATATATTTTCTGCTTCATATATTGGCTAAATATAACCTAGCGATAAAGCGTAATAGGGAGTCCCTCCATTTGGCATAGCTCCGCTATTCCCCCGTCTGCACCAAGTAGGCGAATAGAAAATATTCGAGAGGTTCTAGAAGTTACTGCTCTATGTAGGTCAAGTAAGAAATCTCCATTCGTCCATTGATCTTCTAGTGAACTTCCAAGAGCTTCTAGAAAGGTGTCGAAATATCTCCATTTCTTTCATCCAGATTCTAAACGGTTTCCAGGCAACCATCATCCGTTCTCAAGACGTTCGATTTCCCTTCGAGCGATTGGTCAGAGAGCATCCATGGTTTTGTGGAATCAAAGTGAAAGTAATGCTAATGACTTAATACTAGCGCTTAAGAAAAAATCTGATGTGGCCAACACATGACTTTCTTCATATTTATTGAAAACAGAAGCTTATGCCGATAATATATAAATAACTCCAAAACAATGAGTGTTACAGGAAAATGTTTCATACAAAAGTTGTAGTAAAATACATTATAACTTTGGTACATAATTGTATATACCTAAATTGCATTTTGGCAGAGATATGTATGAAAAACTTCCATTTCTGGATAAACAACAACTTTCGGTTAACCATTATTGAAGAATAACTCCTAAACAATGAGTTACGAAAAAATGTTTCATACAAAAGTTGTAGTGAAGTACACTATATATAACTTTTGTGTGTAATTGTATATACCTATATTACATTTTGGCAGATATATGTATGAAAAACTTCCATTTCTGGATAAACAACTTCCGGTTAACCATTATTCGAGAATAACTCCTAAACAATCAGTGTTACGAAAAAATGTTTCATACAAAAGTTGTAGTAAAACACATTATCTATAAGTTTTGTAAATAATTGTATATACCTAAATTGCATTGTGACAGAAATATTTTAGAAACAAACTTTTGTTCCGGATAAACCCCAACTTACGGTTAAGCGATATTCATAAAAATCTAATCAACTCTTGGCATTGTTAGGAAAATACTAAATATGAATTTTGGAAATGATCGAATAATTACTTTTTAAGATAGAGCGCCCACAAACCTTTTTACCACAGACAGACAAGTTCGGGAAAATAGCAAAAACGAGCTCTATGGGCCCCAAAACATCTATTTCCGTCGAAATCTGGAGGTCGAATTTTTTTGCGAATTCAATACTTACCCTATACTACGTATAGGGAGAAAGTAAAAATGATTGCAATTCCTTTCATTGGAACAAAGATTATACTTAAAACTTCCTCATGCCCTCCCCAGAAGATTAGTCTTGCTCTGATTGAGGAAATGTTGAGATGTGTACTGGAATTGTAGAAGTAGTGGCTTGGGAAAAATCTTGATATGTCAACATTCTCTATCAAATTGTATGCTTGAGGCATATTCGATCATAGCAAGCAATTTTCCTTTCAAATGAGAGCTAACTCTATTCATGTTAGCTGTCTGGGCCGTCAAGAATGACTGTAGCATTTAACTTGGCAATTCCTAATGTGATACCAATAAACCTATATTAAACCGAGGTACTTGGATAATTAGGGTCAATGTCCCAAATATCGCCAGTGTCCCTAATATGGCCTAGTCATGTTTTCATGCTGCTATTTGTACCATCTATGAGTTTATGTAGTTACCCTGGGGTCTGAGGTCAGGGTAAGTACAAACATAAAGTCATTACCAATCACATTACATATGTACAATGTACATTTTACATATATATAGCTATATTTATATTATAGAGCTATGTTTCTTTACTTTTCCCTCGCAAAAGACAACTTTTTACCAATACTAGATTAACACGAGGTAGACCCGAGCAAATTACATATCCTACTCCTCGATCAATCATTTCCCTTAATTCATTTCAGATTGAAGACTCTAAATTCTGGAACTCTTTACCTGACTCTATGAAATATTCCAGCTCGGTCATTAAAATTATTCAACTATCTCTTAGCTAATGATGTTTAACGAATATTTTGTGTTACACGAGTTGCATCTCGTTTTTTCACCTCTCTTGTCGTCTGTCTTTAAGTTCTAGATTCTCTGATTACCTTCGTTGAGTTTTTCTTTATTTTGTGTTTTTGTATTTCCTTATATTTTGTAATTCTCAGTGCATTCTTATGTTTTTTTGATTTTCCATATATTTTTGTATTTCTGTCGTGATTATTTTGAAATTTTTTATACTCTGGGAATTTTTGTATTTTTTGTTGCTCTATGAGAATCTACTCAGAGCATAATAAATTATTATTATATTACATTGATTACATTACGTTACATATGTTTACTTCAATTTTGTTAATATATCATCCATTTTTATTAACTTTTGTTATATACAGATTCCAATATGGACTCCTGCAACATGTATAAATTAAACCATTGAGGTAATCACCATCTTATATAAATACATCCATTCACTTTCTTATTATTGAATTAAAATTAATCAAGATTAATTATAATTTTGCTTCGTCCGTTTTTACTCTAGTGACTGCATAGTTACCTGGACGAAGCACGATCACGACTTCGACAATCAACATCGGTCGTTATGGGGATGATTAATCATGAACGTAACATTTTACGATAAAATGTCATTATCTTCGTTATTGTTGATGAAACCTTTACATTATTGACGGAACTTAGCGCTCAAAGCCAACAAAGAGCAACAATTAAACTACATAGGAGTTAATGATAATTAAAGTTAATCTGTTCAATTTCCTCCTAGCATTAAAAGCTTAATACATCCTCATCTACGTCATTTGTTTAGATACGTGGGAATTTGGCTTGGATATCATATAAGATGGATAATGGTTCGTGAAAAAATAACATGGAACGTCTTTTTGAATGGGTGCGAATCTTGGAATTCAAACCGAATTGAATGTGAAACGTGTAGAAGTAAAAAAACATAATTTTACGAACACATACTTACATAAGAAGGTAGTGAAAAGATGCACACAGAGAGAAAAAATCACGTAAGGAAATGATGCAATTTGCTGGGAATTAGAGGTTAAAAATCTTTACGTTCCTCGCGTCGTTCATCGGTATTCGGGTTGGTTTCTCCGACTTCGAAATGTTAATGCAAATGTACAGAGTGATTCTAAAAAGTGCGGCTATTCCTTCCTGGATTGTCTATGTAAGAACCCTGCAAGCCGCCTTTCGGAGTGTGGCAGGTGGTGCAGGCACCTTGGTTCTATTTTCCTAATCGATTTCTTTCGCGTAATGCTCGCAGAAAAAATGAATTTTTGAAGCGATTCGTTCTATGTAGCAACTATTTACCTAATCTTTCTGGCAGTATCAGAACGGCCCATATAACAGGGGGATCGCATTCTATTGGTTAAATCATCTGAAAACGTAATTTCTCTGAAGTTATTTAATAAATTTATCCTTTGAATAAGTCTTCTATCTTCTAATAATTCCCATACCGCCTCTTGTATCTTTAGCTTTATTTTGATGAATTTGCCTCCTATTCAGGTTCCGTAGGAGGCATATCTGCCCCACACAGAGGCATATAAGTGGCATATTTGCTTGAAGCCTAGAATGACAGTCTTCGTCTGGCATATCTTTATCCCAAAAAAATATTTGTTTTAACCGAACTAAAAGTTTTGGCAACTTTGTCGTTTCTTGCCGAAAGTTTAAAAATTCGGGGCGTAAATTGTCACAGAAGATAGAATTAGATTTGGAAAGACAATTGTGATGATAACATTTCTATCAGAAAGGAATGACAAAATGACCCACCCTGCTGTCCAACCAACATCTGTAACATTTCTGTATATTTTGTGGTTTATTACGAATTTTGGCGAACTAGGAAACCATTTTCCCTGGTTCAAACGCACTAAACCCTTGATAATAAGCAACACACAAGCAATATATGTATTTTTTGTCATTAAATCACTTATGAGACATTGTGTTACCATCGCAAAAAATTGCAAAAATTTGACATTTTTTATAAAAATTTAACATTTTGACTAAAAATCGCAGCCTCAGGACATAATCCGATCGAGTTGAAATTTTTCATATTTTATAAGGACCACCAACTACAAACTATAAGCATTAGCCGTAGACCGATTTCGAAAAAAAAGTTTTTCGATCCACCCTAATGCATACTCAAGGCGAGGCCTAACTAACGCTAAGTAACATCGCTCGCGAACTTTTTCTTCGCTCCTACCGACTATTCTCTTAACGAAGCCGAGTTTCTTAAGTGCTTTTCCACATACATTTTGGATGTGGGCACTCCTTGATAGATTATTCGGTTTCTCCGAATACCGGCGAAAGAGGCGGGGAACGCCGACAAAGACGGCTTTTGGGGGTTTCAAACCTCTAATTCATCAGCCGTGTTCCATATTTTCTTTCATTCGCTGGGAATTGTAAGACCACAAGAACTTCAAAAATCGATCCTCGGATCATTAACCCATAACTAAGATGACAATGTGTCATTTCAAGTTCTTTACTCTACACAGCAATTTTCGCTAACCCTTTTAAGTCGCATCTTCCCCTCGGAAGTATCAGTCCAAATCTCTCACGCGGACATTTTACAACCTGGTAAACGAGTCAGTCATATCTAGAAGGGATTTTCGCTATGGGAAACCTACTTTTCGTTCGAAATCCTTCAAAATCCGTGACGTGAGACGAAGAACTCGAAGGTATTTTAGGATTCGTTTTCCTCACGAAATGCACGACATCGACATCTGAGAGAAACGTCACTGCCACCCAGGGGACATTTCTGCCAATTCCCTCAAAGGGATGAAACTAAATATTCAATCTGAATGTAAAGACAGCTGTACAGGTCTCTGAGAGACCCCGTACAGACAAAGTAGGGGAAATAAATACATGTATGAAGGTACGTACTGCATACAACTGGATGTTGTAAGTAGAGAATTAAAGGTATGAATGCAGGTTGAATTTCCGGCAATGTTTATCACTAAAGTTCATTTTAAACTTGTGCTAAACTTCGCAACATTGAATCAACACATAAGTCTGGTTTTGCAGCACTCTCAAATGATGCTACTAAATTAATATGTTAAAATCAATCCTTGCGGAGGCATTTTAAGGTTAGGACAATATGCTATTCTTAAAAGTGTATTTATTTCACATTAGGACAGCCTGTATTCAGCACGAAGTCTGGTTGAAACCCTCCTCTAACATTAGCTAACAAGAGATAGTTGTGGGGAATGAGGATTACTCAGCTAGATGAGGAGTGAGGTAGTTTGCCCATGATTTCCTCCCAAAGGCGGAATATTATAAGCTGAACCTGTCCACATAAGTAAAACACACTGACTCTATGAGAAACATTTTTCTTGGTTTACCTTAGAAACCTTAATCAGTGCAATTATTCACTCATACCTCATTAGCTTACATATCACGACAGTGATGCACGAAAGTGAGTAAAAGTTGATACAATACACATTTGTTGTACCCTGTGCAAAACAATTGCTGTATTCGATACAATTCCGACATTCTTAATTAACCATGGTTATACAACTTTTACAAACAACTCCATCAACATGGACGTAACAGCTGCAGCATTATCAATCGTTGTAAATATAAATATTAACATAATTTTTCATCATTATGGCATTAAAATGAGACGGTTTCACATAAGTTAATGAAGCGAAGAAGTAATATCAGGAATTCTTGTTTTAAAGTGGACTAACTTTCATAGCTTCATATTTTAGTTAATCACAATAATAATATATTTTAAGGAAAGGGTTAAAGTATCTGAGCACATAAATCTGTGGGATAAAAGATTGGAATATGTTACCTGAAAAGGCTCTCAAACCCTACCCGAAATGTAAAAAAGACTTAAGGAATGTATGTTTTAAATTACTATAAGGTATTATAATGTTGTTGTGTCTGATAAATCTTACCACCTGAATTTTGTTCTATTTGTAAGATTGATTATGTGAATAAATAAATAAGAGCGTGCACCCAGGAAAAATAATAAATTTCACTAGACCAATGACATGCAGATGCATATATGGACCAAAGTACTATAACTATTATAAATTACACGCACTGTACTAATATATACAAAAATTATACTTATTACATATTTGGAATCTCCATTAGCCGTCTTTGTCGGCGTTGCTCGTCTCATTCACCGGTATTTCGAGGTGACAAGAAAGGACACCGCACTTTTCAAGAGCACCCGTTAGGTATTTCGAATGCGATGCATCTATCGTCAAATTAGGTACGAATTCCTTAACAGACTCGTTGCAAATTTTCTTTCCTTGCAAAATATATGCTAATAACACGATTCGTGCGCATTTTCGCGGAAATATTCTAAGTAATGAAAAAGATAGGAGTTTTGCGATGTCCGCATAATAAGTTAGTTTCTATGACGTAGGGCAAAGTCAGAAGAGTGATGCGAAAAGCGCAGATTTTATTTCCCAAATCGGTTGGAATATTCCACCAAATCCGACCAGTCACGGGACTTAGCGGTCCGTGAACGATACGTTCACTTATTTACGGAAACGAAAGCCACAAAAAATACGTCAAGATATGTCCGCAGTTTATGGGGAAAACTCCGCCCCTGTGAGTGAAAGGACGTAACCATGGAGATACGAAGTAATGATTTATCGGCTGAGGAGAATTTCCTCTCTCCGCAGGATAATGTCCCTTTTTAACGGTTTGATGAATCGCTTTAGGAATATTCGGCATTCCCGCTGGATATCGGAAGAAAACGGCTTGGAGAGGAACTCCGCAGTGGAAATTCGGTAGGGATTGATTAGTTACGGTGCCATCCCAAATCACCGAGCGTTTCCTTGGAAACCGTTTAATTAAGTGTGAATAAAAGCTGTTAATTTCTCGAGAATTGTAAACTAGTATAGTAAAGGAGTGTTAGTAACACTAAGTACCGTACACGATAAATAATAAATGGATTTTTCATATTAAAATGAAGCAATCAACTAGCTGATCTACACACGTGAATGGAATGTAGGCAGCAAATTTACTATTATACTCTAAGTAACATGCAGTTTTGTTTCCAATAGATCGTTAAAATGAAATATAATCGATTTCCAATGATTAAATTTCTAGCAACAGAAATTTACATTTGCATTGTAGCTGCATCGAATACGCTACTAATTACTGGACACATCAAATATACTTATACGACTGGATTTTTTGCTTCAATTGGTGTATGCTGAATTTAATTATCATCTTTGAATGCCTAATTTACTAGTGAGAAGGTAATTTTATATATTTCTGTTATTTAGAATTATTATTAATTTTTACATTGAAAGAGTTAAAATATAAATCCTGAATTGTTTTGTTTGTCATAATTTAGCCCTTGTTTTACGGCACTATATTTTTAATGTTCGAAAATTAAAAATTAATCCACTAAACTTGGCCTGACAATTTTTAATAGCAAGGTACCAAATATCTAGGGTCGACTTAAACAGGATATTTGCGAAAGACAGAGATTTGGAAAAGAATGCATGGGGATTTCCATAAGCCTAAATGAAATCGAGCTCTATGCAAGTAACTATGGTATTTCAGACACTATTTATTTTAGAAAACAGCTACAGTCCGGATGAAAGGTATCCAAAATAAAATTTTTATATATTGGAAAGTATTTGTTATAAACATATCCGATTTTCAGCATTACAGTGAAAAACTCAGAAAGTTCTGTTTTTCACTCAATTGCTTTCAATGTGGATACCATTGGTGAAAAGACAAACATCAAGGCGATTTTTTTTCTCTTAGCCTTATTCCCATATATGCTTTATGTGGTCGGCTGATGACTGATGGATTTGGGGATGATGAGGTTAGTTTTGTCGATGATATAACTTTTACAGCCCTTCCTGTCGCCAACCCTGAACGGGAAAGTCAGAAAAACACACACACACAACCCTGATCAGAAAAATCCTGATCAGCCGGGATTCGAACCCGGGTCTTGGAGCGATAGCGCTTCGCACGCTAACCACTCGGCCACTACTCGGTAACAAACATCAAGGCTATATTCCACTTAATACTACGTCGCTTGAAGCATGGCGGGTGTTACCGTAGCCACAGCGTCCATTACGCGGGTTTCCATCTGGTAAACAATGTTCTGTGTGTACTCAATGCTGTTGATTTTCATCTGGTACAAAATGTTCTTCACATGACCCCACTGGGAAAAAGCTCACAAGTCTGGCGACCTAGGAGGTCAAGCAATTAGTCCGCCGATCCACCTTCCAGGCATCTCGTAGTTTTCAGTTTGTTGTCCCGAAACCGTATGCTTTTGCTTGTTGGAGGTTCATATCGAGTTCTAAAACGACGCAGAAGAGCCGTCATAGACGTAAATTCGGCAAGCCACAACACGCATGGAACCTTCTTCTTTGCCATTACTTAGGAAAGGAGGCGAAGCGTGCCCCAAGAATTAGTGTCCAATGTATATGAGATTTATATATGGAAAAAAAACTTTGAGAGATTTCTTTTCAAATAGCGCATACCGGAAATGTGTATAATAAATAATTTCCAATATATAAGTATTTCATTTTGGATACCTTTCATCCGGACAACTTTTATTTAATATAACATAACCTGGCCATATTTCTGGCTTAATATTCCGGGAAACAGAGTAAAGCTTAATACGATGCCTTTTTATATAACTTCCGTAACGGGCAGACTGCAATTTTTGACGATTGTTCCAACGTACGGTAAATCGTTAATTTTCCTTAGTAACGGATTAATAATACCGACATTGCTGGGGCCAGCAAGTCCCTTGAAATGTATCATATTTGCAAGTTAGCTTTGTTTTAGAAATTAGAAATTTTTATCGTTTACTACGACGAATAAGTTTTTACTTACATTTTAAAAATCGAGTCTTCTTAATTTATTTCGGCTTCTAAGTTCCGAGAATGCGCGAGCTCGGATTTAATAATCGCCGTGGTCGTCAAGGAGACGAGTATATTATTGAACTAATCACTGCAAAATGCCTATGTATTTTATTAAAAATCCCGTAATTTTTAACGGAAAAAGTATTACCGATTTACTATAATATAAATATAAGAACTTTTATTAAAATCATCTTTGTAGTACGTATTTTTCTCGTTTTAGTTGAGCACTTCTTTCTAATTTAATTATGTAAAATTCGTGGAGCTTTAAAAAGGTAATGAAGAACTTGATGTACATTTCTTGTACGGAGCACATTAGATTTATTGTGCACATGACTGTTTTACGTGATGCAAAGTATGCTGAATTGGGTGGCGATCGATCAAATTATATGCGAGGAAAGGCCCATGAATATGGATTTGGCGTAATTGGAGAAACTAAGGAAAATTATGAAAAGAGGGATAAAATTTTATCAGTACAGGAAACGGAAATGGTGATTGTCGAAACCCGAATATCAGCAATAACTTAAAGATAACACTCTTCAAGGGCGTTGTCACTTAAGTATTCACCGCGAAGGCCAATTGGAACCTCACACAGGAGTGTGGTATTTTGACAAACTTTCCCTTAATTCAGAATATACTTAAAACAAGATCGGGATGGAATTTAATTTATCAGGGTTTTTATTTTCATGTGGTAGTAATTAGTATAACTGCGGCAAAGAGAGTCATAAATACATAAAATGTGAGCAGCCTTTGATGATCATGACGGTCATTCTTTTGGAGGTCGCATGTCCAACTCATGACAATAGATTCTAACCTGAGGTGAAAAGAAGAATTAACCTTACAAAACAAGTTTTTTAAGGCAAAAAGAATCTTTTAACATGTAAATATATATATGAGATTAGAAGGAAATTTGCAAAAGCCTTGCTTTTAGATTTAGATATATACCCCGCGAGCTGCCAGAGGCGTATGGCAGGGGGTGCAATACCTCACCATTATTCATTCATCCCTATTAGCATCTCTAATAGCCTGGGGAAAAAAGACCAAAAGTAATTATCCGTCCTTGCGATTACTTCCCTATAAAGCTTCGTCGATGCCTCTCGGAGATCGCGTTCGCTCCTTACTGGCGCTAACATTTCACTTACTTCGTCTATAAATTCTGAACGAATCAACTTTTCGAAAAGTTTCCGTCGATATTCAGATCTTCTCATCTGTAGTGAATTCCAACCGAGGGACTCTATCATTGCCGTAACGTTCCTATCAAACCTGAAATCCGCAAACGAATCGGGCTGCTCTACGCTGGACCATCTCTAAATCTGAGACTAAACCTACTTCGTGCGGGTCCCAAACCGCACAGCAGTATTCAAGACTCGGGCGAATAAGAGAATAGTAAGGTATTTCTTTGACTCTCGATGAGCATCCTCTCGACGTTCTACTTCTATTCACTTTTCCTATCGCATCTCGAATATGTGCTTTGTAGCACTTTTCTCTATGGAAGCGAATGTTGGACCTTAGGGAAGATGGAGAGAGCCTGCCTGGAAGCTGCAGACATGAGGATATGGAGAAGAATGTTGAAAATCGGTTGGATGGAAAGGAAAATGAATGTTGAAGTTTTAAAGGAAGTGAAGGAAAATAGGCAATTAATAAATGCAATGGAGAATAGGAAAGTAAAATTCTTTGGTCATCTACTGAGACATAACAGTATGGTAGAGATAACGTTAGAAGGAAAAGTGTAGGGAAAGAATGGAGGGGAAGACCTAGGAAGAAATACATCGTAGATATCCAGACATGGATGGCAGTGGATGGGTACTGCCAAGAGAATGGCAGAAGATCTCCTGGATGCAGAGACGAGGCATAGACAATGATGATAATGATGTCATGCGATAATTTGGGAATTTTCTAACTAAAATGGGATATCATTCTCAAAGAGAGTAAAGACAGGAATATAAGACAGACTTGATCAGCGGTCTTACTCAAACGTTAGAAGGAGCGATCCACAATTAATTCACGTTCAGGTCATGTCAGACATTTTCTCATATCCAGTTTCCCTTGAGAATTTTCTTAGTCACCTAAATTAACCCTTAAGATAAGACATTTTATATAGAATATGCACGCGTAAGTGAAACACAGTTAATGCAAGAGTAATAACACTTTAGTTAGTAACATTTTACTTTGCATTCTTCCCATAAATTACACAAGCCTACGAGGTTTTGGTAAAATTAACGTAGTTACTTGTACCTTATTGTATTTTGTGCGTTAAATTCAGCTGCGTTTGTAAGAATTTGCCACGTCGTACGGTTTTTTGAGAATTTCGCATGAACATTAAATAAACGAATTAATTTCTTCGTTAATTTTTAACTTTAAATTTTGTGCTGGTAACTCTCTTGATACATATATCTAAAATGTTTATCAGTTCATTGATTCGTTACATTTACACTTAATTTACATTTCTAGACCGAATTCGAAGAGCAACGAAATGGCGAGTTGACGAGATCCCCATAAAAAGAGGAATTTCGGTGCCTGCAGGCTCACTAAAACGCTCATTTCTCAAAGATTTTTAAACTTACAGGGCATCATATACATTCATCTTAAAGCTCTTAGAAATACCTTTATTTTAGTATACGGTTTTATTCCGTCCCAATTAGTTCTTGTCGATTTTTAGGCAAGATACGGTTCTCTGCCTTTCGCCTCAGCCCGACGGCCCTCTTATCCCTCGATGAGTTCTCATTTCCAGCTATAAACATAGTTTTAGTATCCTCTTTATTCGTAGTAAGTTATAAAAAACCAGAGGAGATACGTGTATTACTGATTCTTATGTCCAGGACACTCTTCTAAGGGTACCTTATATATTTAACCATGATGGTGTAGAAGTGGAGGAGGAAGGAGATGAGATGCGTAATAATCTTATATATATATAAAAATGGATGTTTGTTTGTATGTTTGTATGTTTGTATGTTCCAGATAATCTCGAAAACTAGATGTTGCACAATGTTCAAACTTTTAACATCATTAAATGTTTTCCCTGGGATGATCAAGTGGTACTTTTAATTTGCCTAAGGTCCACGGTTCGAATCCAGACGAGTAAAACAGTTTGCATAAGAAATACACGTAAAGTTCTTTTTTTTCGTTGCATGGTTCATTTCTTTTGCAAAACTAAATTAGAAAGAACAGTCGTAGGATGTCGAAACTAGCATCAAAAGAAGGGAAATAGATTAAAGATTCTTATTTTGGTCGCGGAATATCATTTTCGATTCAAAATTGCGAGAATTTTGATAAAATATACGAAAATTTCATCTAAATTTCCATGTTGTAAACAAACCCATTCCCTTGACGATCAAAGCGATTGTTGATACCGAGCTCAAACGTAACTCCATAAGAAGACATGGAAAATGAATGCCCAGATAATATTAATGCTGTAAATAAGATATAGACTATATTAGTACGAGATTTTAAGATTATTATCTATGATATTTAATTATAATTATATATGATATTTAAACATTACAATTAATATCCTTTGAACAACCTCTCGGACAAATATACGAAAATTTAAATAATTCGAATTTTGTTGACGAGTCTGTAGCAACCAAGTTTTATTTATATCTAGGTAATTGTTTACCGTCTTTTTCGTAATATGAAATGAGTTTTATAGCAGTGGTTTACTGAAAATGGATTTCTATCGATCAATTTAACTATTGCGTATAAATATCCTGGTAAGTTAAGGATGTTCAGAATGTTTTCTTCTGAATTAAGAATTAAATATACTCTATTTGCATTGATGTATATTTAGGAATTTACTGAAATGGAATTTGTGAAGGACGAAAAGAATTCCCAGATTAGTAGTTTGTAATCCTTGATGAGTTGAACGGCGAGTTGTTAAGTTGAAGCAAATCTCCAACATCATATACCAGACCAAAAAGGTAAAGCAATTTTATTTTGTTAAATGCAGGATGCACAAATTGATTTATTTGTTGTTTTGAAGTACTTCCTCTATATTTTCATTTACAATCCTTCTTTTATTGGTGTTGAATCTTTGTTTCAAATTTGGCATTTTGATTGCTTTTGTGGTTCGTGTTTATGATACACATTTTAAAATTGAGATACGAGTCAGCTCCATACTACATTTACTTTCCGTATAGAATATTCATCTTTGTTTATTTGAGTGAAATGTAATTTATTTCTGTCATTTACGTTTAATGCGTGATTCATTTGTCCTCTGGTACCTGTATAAAGATGTAACTTTAAACGTAGTCCTGCTTATCCTATTGTGATCTTAGAATATATATTTATATCGTCTCAGTTGAAGATATTTTTCATTCAGAGTATATGAGATTGAATATCGAGTTGGTGCGGCTTTGTAGACTTCATTGTTACTTATATTTCTTGGTATATTGAATTAGAATGTCTGGTATTTTCTATCTATCAACAATTATGAAATATTTCTTACGATCAAGGTTGTTAAACTGCTATTTATGAAATTTAACATCCCCGTTGAGAATCAACGGGCACTTCAGCTAGTAATAATAATAAAACGGCTTTATTCGGGCGAGATTGAGACTAAAATAATACGTAATAAGGCCTTGGATAAATAATGAAGATGAATTCTAGTTCTATATAAAATGAAAATCTTAGTTCAGCCTTTGTTATAATATAAAGTGTCTTTTCACTTCATTTAACATTGATGAAAAGAGAAAATAAATACTATCACGTGACAATTGCGGTATAGGCAAACACTTGTGAAATTACGCATGAGAAAAAAGTAAAAGTCATCTTAACAAAACATCCATGAGATTTTTTGAGTTGATATCTGTAATCAGCGACCCAAAATGAATTCAGAACAGCTACTACCATTCATGTTACCGAAAATAATCACTTTTGCGATTTTGGCAAACGTGTGGGTAGAATTACAGAAACGAAAAAAATAAAAAATGGAATAACAAAAAGGTCTTACGTGGTGGGACTTTTCTGAGTTCATATCTGTAATCAGCGACCCAAAATTAATTAAGATCATTAACATCCATGTTACTGAAAAAAGTTAAAATTTGTCGACCTGTTTTATTGTTCTCAATTTAAAAATAAGCTTATGTTTTTAATTCTAACGTTTTAGCTGTCCATTAGCTAGCCTTCAAGGGCGATGGTTAGTGTTGATGATAATACCTTCGTAATCCCATTTTACCACTAATTTCCTTATCTGCGCACATTTAAAACCCATCTTTAACTACGGCGGAGTAGAGCGAGAAACAAGATGAATCGACAGAAGCGAGAATAAACAGAGCCATGGCGACGCAACAAAGAGAAAAACAAAGCGGCTGAGTAAAGGAAGGCAGAGTGGGAGTGTGTCATGGGAACGGAATAACTAAGGGAATTAGCCGAGGTCAAGGGGAGAGGGAGCTTCCTCAAGGGGATAAAGGGAAAAAATGGAGGAAAATTTGATAAAGAAAGAAGAAACAGCGCCATAACGAGAGAGGGGGGGAGGGAATGCATTTGCATTGAAAGACGTCTATTATTTGAAGAGGGGGAAAAGTAAAATGAGATATGCACACGGAAATGAATGCTCGATAAATACGACTCTGAATGACTTAACAGTACACCACTGCTTTGAATTCACATCCATATAAAAGGTGTTTTCCTTATCCAAGAGGAAGTGAAATCCGTTAAGACTTAATGGAAGATTCTCAACGAATCGACTCAACAGCACAATATAAAGAGATAGCAATAAAAAGGAAAGGCGGCGACTGTATTCATAACCAGCTACAACGGATGCATAGAAATGAATAACAATGTGAGAATTAGTCACTTCATATATTATCATTGTTTTTTTGAGTGCACATGGAAAGCATTAGAACGGAATCGAACCGGAATCATACACCGGAAAAACTGTTATCTCTGCCGGAACAGACAGCGAACCCAAACAGGAAGAATTTAGCAATGTGCCGACAATAAAGTGCTAACAATAACGTGGCAAAAGTTGACAACAATGATCTACTTTCCGAGAACCGACTACATTCATTGTTGTTCATGATTCTTGCTAGTCATTGTTGTAAATTGTTTTGATTGAGGCAAATAAATATTAGTCTTATTCCCAAGGAAAAACGGACTTGAAAAAAGTCTGACAGGAATCGAACCCGGGATCTTCCTCTATCCGGGAGGCTGCCTTAACCATCTAGGCCTAGTATGTTAAGGCAACCTCCCGGATAGAGGAAGATCCCGGGTTCGATTCCTGTCAGACTTTTTTCAAGTCCGTTTTTCCTTGGGATTTTTCCTGGGTGCACGCCCTTATGTGCAAAGTACCTGTAACCCCTTCCATTTGTCTTATTCATTAAAGGACTACAAATAATTTGGTAGTACGTCATAGCCAGAATTTATGGTACACACTTAAACTATAGCCATTCTATACGCTTTCTAGGACGCATTTTTTGAGGGCTTTTGGTAGACCTTCACGGTCAAGGGACCGTCCATCAACCAACCAGACAATCCCTTACTCCACCTGCGATTCGTCAACCGATAGCTGCTCTCTCTTCCTTACAAATTACAGCTATTCTGCGCATAAATTCCGAGTGGTTTTTAGGGAAATCGAGGGAAAATTAATCCACTCTAAATGAAGGCTTTTCTGGTATTCCTTCTTTTCCCAATTAAATTATCAGTACCCCTGTCTTATGTTAATGCCAGTGTGATTTAAAATATTAATTATATTTATATGTATATGGATACATAATTTTCAATGCATAAAGATTTATATTACATTACAAATTATGACACTGTTTTTAAAACTTGTATACTCTCGGGTACTTGAGAATGTCGGAATTGTATTGAATGCAATAATCGTTTCGTACAGCATAAAAATGTATCTATTATATACTTTTGTCGGTATTGATCATGGCTGTGATGAAACAAAAGCTGCTGAGGTATGATGAATAATGCCAATAATTAAGGTCTCTCCAAGTGGAATGCCAAGAAAAGTGTTACTCGTAGAGTCATTGCGTTTCACTGAGTGTTAACATGTTCCACTCATAGCTTGATAGTAAAGCAATGGAAAACTACCTCATTCCTCATCATAGCTAGTAAGCCTCATTTTCATGTTTACTCTTGGTAACTAATGTTGGAAGGGTAAGGTTACAACCGGCCTTCCTTCTGAATACCATACAGACAGACAATAATTACATTGAATGCTAACAATCATCGTTGGACAGTTCCAATGGTTTAATTGTTGACATTCAACAATCACTGCCAACAATGATAATAATAATACAATTTCTATCCTTATCTACTTTACGAATTGTTATTGTACTCACGTGTTACTGACTGTCTCAGATACGTGACAATATCATCCCGCGCACAAACTCGTTCATATACACAGCGAAATCATTTAAAAATTCATTTTTTCACATCTCCTATCCTTTTATGAGTTTAGAGAAGGAATTGAAATGGAAAATTTGCAGTTCTTTTAAGGGATGGAGTGGAATGGTGCATTTCCTAATGGAGTGCGTACTGGAGCGGCGTACGTCGAAGTGAAAGGAATCGAATGAAAGTGAAAGGAAAACAAACGCGCTGGAAGGGCACTGCGGCAAAATGTCCGAAGAGGACGTGAAAAACGACAGGCCCCCCACGACTGCGTAAAAATCATTTGATCGATGGGAAACACGGTTCTTGTCGAATACTTTGGATTCAGAAAGCTCAACGTTTTGGAAATGTCTCCGCCAGTTCCTTCGGAAGTGTTTTACAACAGTAATGGATGGCGATAGAACTCTGTTACTTAGAAAGCAAAGAAGACCAGCAATAAGAGTTGGAAGGGATAGAAACAGTAAATTGAATTGTTCAAGCAAAGAGGAAACTCCAACGAAAGTAGCAATGGTTGGCAGCAAACATAAAAGCTTGGAAACGAAACTTAAAGCTAATAAAAAGCAAGAAACGGATAATTCTTTTGTATGGATGTTCTGGTATTTGGGAAGCAGGACGAAAAGCAAGGAATGTTGGAAGAAATGGAAACATTGAATAGCCCAAGCGAAGAGGGAACTCTACCAGATCTAAAAGCTTGTATACGAACATACAGTTAATAAAAACCATTCAGT
Organism: Sympetrum striolatum; assembly: GCA_947579665.1. Lineage (NCBI taxonomy): Eukaryota > Metazoa > Arthropoda > Insecta > Odonata > Libellulidae > Sympetrum > Sympetrum striolatum. Next base: position 73,716,586 of record OX388350.1, read on the forward strand.
GAATTATCCTCTCGTATGGATGTGAAACGTAATCTCAAAACAAGGTGGCTTGCGATATTATATTCGGTGTGAATCTCCCACAATCTTAAATAAAAAAAACTCATTTTTTTCACCCCACAATGCAATTGTAACATTCACTATCTTGGTGCAATTCCTTTTAATGACTTCTAGCATTCTTTTTTATGTTACAACGGCTGCTCATAACCTAGTGGTTTTAAGCATGCATTAAAGTGTTAAACAAAGTAAATTACAAGGTGTAAATTGTACAAATTCAAGAGAGAAGGTCAGAAACAACGGAGATGGATTTTTAAAGGAGGCTGATACAAAAGGTAGGTCTGATAACTAATGGGGAATGACTTTGAAGAGTAAATCAAGAAAAACATGGTTCGAAAAGACAGATAAAAGCAGATGGAATATAACTGCCCACTCTGTGGTGAGATGGCAGCAATGGATTGAATTTTAGCCATAGGTGAATTATTATTTCTGTTAGGACATTGAGGCAGGTTGAATTTATGCATGGAAGAATGAAATAACAAAGTGATTGGATGGTAACAACTCTCTAGAGAGGTGCAGCAAATCTCGGATTGCCAACCAATCACATGGCGTTGGTGATGGTCGAATTCGATTTCTCTGAATCAATAATATATTTCGCCATTTTTTCATCCATTCAGTAAATTTTGCCTCCCCATAAGATCTTGAGAACAGGTCTAAGAGGCATAAATTAAGAAAGATATTAATCAGAGGATTAATTGTTATTCAATCTCTGTGAGGAAATTTCATTTTAAAGGTAACCAGGCGTGAATTTTACAACAAAAAGTAAATTGAGCGTTCGAAAACAAGTGAAAATAATGTTAACATTTGTCTCTGGAATTATCCGCAAATAAGGATATATTAATAAATGGTTTCATTTAAAAGGAAGGAACAATATTTATAAATATATACAGAAAGAATTTTATACATAAATGCATATATAGCAAAGAAGAATGTAGAATAAACTGTATCTATGTTGGATGAATATGAAAGATACGTCATAAGTAAGGTATGTACTGTTACGTTCAAAAAGTTCCCGAATTTATTTTTCTCGTGAAAACGCCGAGCAGGAGAAATGTAAAATTCTGGTGGTAGATAAGTAAGTAGGTAATTGTACCCACAATATGTGGCGCCATCTACCACCAGAATTTTACATTTCTCCTGCTCGGCGTTTTCGCGGGAAAAAATAAGTTCGGGGACGATTTAAACTTAGTAGTTATAGTAAATGGTTTTGTTGGAGAGGAGGGAACTAAAATTATTTATATATAAAGAAATACAATCTAATACATAAATAAATATATAATAATTTAGAGTATAGAATAAATTGTACCTAAGTTAGATAAATATGAAAGGTAAACATTAGAGCTAAAAAAGGCTCCTTTTCAACAACAAAGGCCATTTTGAGGTTTATTAACTCTAATGTATTAACACAGCCATCTTCCTTTTTTTCTTTTAAATATGAAAGGTATTCAATAAGTTAGTTATATTTACCAGGTGTAGAAGTATGAAACCGGAATATTCTGTAGAAATTACACTTCTGTTATTTGAAAATGATCGTAAGTATCGTAAATAATAGTAAATTATCGTAAAGTATCGTAAATTATTGTTAAGTATCGTCTTCATCCAATAAGGCTTGCAAGTCCTTGTCTTCAAACTTTTTGGGTGGTTTCCCACGGTCCTCGTTTCTCACGTCAAAATCACCATTTTTTAATATTTTAAACCACTCGCAGCACTGAGTTTTGACAAGAGCATATTCACCGTATGTTTTGACAAGCATTCTATGCGACTCTGCAGCAGTTTTTTCCAAATGATAGCAGAAAACCAATGCTGTCCGCAAATCATAGTTCGTAGGCACAAAACTCGACATGTCTGAGGTTATAGAAAAATATACCGGTGTATGAAACTGAGGTTATTGCGTGTTGACAAACTTCGTCAGCTGTCAGAGGGAGGAGATGGCGCTGCAGAAGCGGTCTTACGGTCTTTAAACTGATAGCAACTAAAGGTGACAATTGTCTAACTGTAGGAAGAATTATAAATGAATACAAACATACCCATGGTCCTTCAAGTCACAAGAAAGGGAAAACATTATTTTTAAATCGATCGAAAAGGCGAAGTGTGTCACGATTTTAATTCCGTGATGCACTGATCCGCGAGCTTCACCTCCGAGTGAAAAAAATCCAGAAAACCGCAGTAATCCGTCTGTCGCTTTAATCCCTTCAAGGAGACTTGAAAGGGTTTTAAAAATCAATAGCGGAATTGTGCAAAAACCACGTCTGCTATCCAGACGACGCAAAGCCCTGTTTAATGTCCCTTGAAGAGAATATTATGTGCTCTCACACACTGCCTTTTATGTTTATCTTAAATCATTTAGAAAATACTAAGTTCGTATAGGCTTAGAGAAGATGCATTTGAATCTAATAGAATAATGACATCTTGCTATGCAATTCCCATTGTATCATCCTTAATTATTTAAATGATACACGACCTGAACAGAGCGTCAAGACCATTGCTTATGCTTTCATACAGCATATTTAAGATTGTTAAAATCATCTCTAAAATAATACAGTTTGTTCGAATATACGCACTCAAATTGAATTTCAATGGAGTCAAATAATGGCATTGAATTTTATAATTCTCATTGCATAATCCTTAATTACCTCAACGATAGGCGATTTTAAATAGGAGGGGACAGTTTTTCAAAAGTGCAAATTGTGCAAAGTTGAAAATTCAGAAAAAATAATTCTTTTTTTTTCGTGAATTACTCAGCCAGAGGTTGGTTATAACCCTACTCCCCAGTAGAATTAGCTATCAAGACTCCCTTTACATTTCGGAGACATAAATTCTCCAGCTGCTGCATACGAGGGATGTTCAAAAACATCTTAAAATCAAGCTCAAACGCTTTATGGACAATTTCATACGAATAATAATGCATAAAATTTTCGCTCAGCATTGTTGAGACTATCAACAATGAAAAGTTTCAACAAAGACACGCGCGCAACAATGAGTAATTATGATATTAGCTTATTATCGATTTCGGTTTTCATTATTTACGAATGCGTTATTTTTATGCGTATTTTAGCATAGGATTAAGAAAAATCTTTAATTTACTTTTGACTCAGTCTCGTACATGGTCATGATACAAATGTTACTAAGGTATGAACGATGCTAACTAACAGGACGACTTTCACTTTTGGGTTCTGGCTCAGTTAAGTAAACCAGGGCAAACTAGCTCACTCCTCACCTTGCCTAGTAATCTTCATTTCCTCTCCAAGACCTCTTGTGGGATCCGACCCTTAGAAAAGTATCATGACTTCACGGACAGTATAGAGCCAAAGAGGACAAGATCACAATCAAAGATGAAGCCAAAGTAGATATCTCAATGCGTAACTTCATATTCATAAGTAAGCTGAATTTGCATGCAATTACACATGTATGTGAAATGTATAAGTAAAGCGTCCATTATCGTCTACTAATACCGGGAATCTACCAGAAAAATCAACAGGCGTCTATTATAACTACAACAATTCTTCCTACACGATTGATTAATTACAACGATAATTACCATCTGTTGATTCTATTGTGGAATTAAAAAAATGAATTTAAATACCCACACTCTCATTTACTCACATTTTAATAATAAGCAGGGATATCTCGTGAGAGCTAATTGAACAATGCTAGACACTATTTTTTAAAATTTCATTAAATATCATGAGATGTTACTGTGCCAATAGTTGTTCCTTAGAAATGATAACATTTTTCATTATAAACAACTACATCAACAATTAAAACAAAATTACATAACAACAATGGCCTTCTACACCAACAATAACTTCTAGTATATCAACATTTACCTATTCTTCATCGACAATAGCTTTTCCGGATCAACAATAGCCTTTTCCTTAACAACAATAACCAACGGAGGAGACGGTTGATGCGGTCGGCTACCCGCACCACTGCTTCATGCACCAAAGTCCGTATGCACCCGAGGTTCCCACACCGCATTCCTCACTGCAACCGTTACATAATACCCCACCCCTTACTCATATTCCCTCCGAAGTAGAGGGAATCCGCTGGTTATGGAATTTACTGTCTCTCGCCTACAAAGGAAGTTAAAATTGAGGACATACAATATAAAAGGAGTCCGAATTATGCCTACATACAAAAAAAAGTGCAAATGAGCGTTACTGAATATGTCAGACAAAACTGTGCTAGAAATAATTTAGAAATTTCATGCGAAATACGTCGGATTCAATAGCTGCAATTTCTGTTGATGCATCATCACTCTTCAAAATTCCCGAAATAGAATTTACCGCTTTTAGGATGGTCAATAAAAAAAATTGCAAAGGAATGTATTGAGCAATAATGTTACAAATATCAATGCACAATGAGACTTAACAATAGCTTATTGTGAACAACAATGCGGGAATGCGCTGAATATTGAGAGAGGAAACTCAACAAAAAGAGTTAGACAATCATAGAATAATACAAACTAGTGATCGTCCAGATCGTCTAAATTCGAGCGTAATTCATTGCATTTTTAAGTCTGAACTTTACTGAGGTTCTTTTGTCAAAGAGTATACCTCTATAATCATTTCTTATAATTTTTTCATTATTTTTCTATCACGTAAGCTGTGAGCGTGTACAAATACGTCATTCGGGTGTGTTGTTTGCCTTAATTCCCTTCGATACCTACGAGATTTAAAATTTTAATGTTAGTAACAATAAAAACACAATTACAGCTTGCATTTTCATTAATTTTTTGACGCAATTCATTGTCTTTTTTAATTTTGTAGATCGATTTCCAAAAAAACTCCGTAAAATCGCCGTAATTTTATCCCTGTTACATATGAATCAGTTACTAACGCGTTTAGTTTACGCGATTTTACTGTTGGCATCTCGGTTGATTGTGCTCTTTTCATAATTTATGGTATAAGTCCCTACCGTTGATTTGGTATGAAGATAAAATCCCCGTGTATTCTAATGAGAATAAGCTCGGATTCAACAATCACCCTGGTTGCCAGGGGGACTAGTTCGTTTACTAACAAGAAATTTCACAAAATTCTTGTTCCTTTTCCCATGGATCTCGTAATTTAGACTCGAATATAATATTTTACGACCAAAATAAGAATCTTTATTCAATTTCCTATCTTTTGGTATTTATCTCCATTTCGTACGACCATTATTTCTGATTTAATTCTGCAAAAGAAAAATTGTCTGCAATCGATCAAAACGAACTTAACGCGCATTTCTTATGAAAGACGATTCGAATCGTCCAGAGTCGAACCAACGATAATTTGGACAAAGATATTAGCTTCCGCCAATCCTCCTCTATATAAGCATCAAGTATGCCAAATATTACACTCCGTGCGCGCAATATGCTCAAAAAGGGATACAAAATTTTCTCCTTGAGTATTAATATATAGTTTTTTGAAATTCAGCCACACGTGTATAAAACTCCAATTACTTTATAAAAAAGTAATTGGAGTTTGTATGTGGAATACGATCATATTTAAGATATAAACCACCATATTCAAACAATACTCCGCCGCTAAAAACCACGCCCCTGAAGCTCCCTATGCTGACCTGTACAATCGGCTGACGCCCTTAATGTCCGCAGCCATCAGATGGCAGCACTGAAGCTCGCCCTTAGAAACCATACTCTCATACGGAGTAAATGGAAAACACAGCACGATTATGATACTTTTTCCCTGTTTTTCTTTGTGGGAGTAGTATATACCAAAGATGGAATTCAGAGTTAGTGATTTATCCATTAATAAGTACTTAAAACAATTGAATAATATGGGCAAATTAGTAAATCCGAAGAATAAGTGCAGGTTGCCTTCAGGGCACACCACAAGTAACTTGTGAAAACATTATTCGTATATCAGCGAAGTGCAATGTATTCTGCTTGGATACACAGAAAATAATTGATCCTTAGTAAATTACCAACGTTACATCTACTTTCAACTAGGCCTTTTAAAACTAGAATCGCAGGATGCACATGGGTGGTCTGAAAAGTTTCCGACATTTCAACATTTCTTGACATGGTTTCTGAAAATGTTCTGAAGATATCTGAAGAATATGAAGTTGGAAACTTTTCAGACCACCCTCGTATATACATTTCCTGAAAAAAAATCGAATTTCCCAGATATAGTCTCCAGGAAATGAGTAAACGGTCAAATATTGTTGAAACATGCATAAATCCAAGAGTATCAACTTTTAATGACTGGCGTGGACTTCATTTTATCTTGGGGTGCCTGAAATGTGAAGTTAGGTTATACACTATACAAACATAAAGGATAGAGTGGTATAAAACATTTATTGACCAAACATTAAGTTTAAGACAGTTTCGCAATTTTCCTTTTCGCAAATTTCCTGGAGACTATTTCTGGGAACTTCGATTCTTTTTCAGGAAATGTATATACGAGGGTGGTCTGAAAAGTTTCCAACTCCATATTCTTCAGACATCTTCAGAAAATTTTCAGAAACCATGTCAAGAAATGTTGAAATGTCGGAAACTTTTCAGACCACCCATGTGCATCCTGCGATTCTAGTTTTTATCAAGGATCAATTATTTTCTGTGTATCCAAGCAGAATACATTGCAATTCGCTGATCTACGAATAATGTTTTCACAGCGACGAAGTTACTTGTGGTGAGCCCTGAAGGCAACCTGCACTCATTCTTCGGATTTACTAATTTGCCCATTTTATTCAATTGTTTTAAGTACTTATAAATAGATAAATCACTAACTCTGAATTCCATCTTTCGTATATACTACTCCCACAAAGGAAAACAGGGAAAAAGTATCTCAATCGTGCTGTTTTTTCCATTTACTCCATATGAGAGTATGGCTTCAAAGGGCGAGCTTCAGTGCTGCCATCTCGCGGATGCGGACATAAAACTCCAATTACTTTATAAAAAATTAGTTGGAGTTTGTATGTGGAATACGATCATATTTAAGATATAAACCACCATATTCAAACAATACTCCGCCGCTAAAAACCCAAGTCCATTAGGCACCTATTATGTAAAGTATGTAAGATTCTATATATTCCATCAGATGACAACAAAAGGAAAACAGGATTAAGACGTTGTACGGAGAAAATATTCAAATTAGGAATACATATATAAATTCTTACTTTTATTCCAGTGTGGAAGATTCTCGGTTGGGCGTGTAACTGTTTAAACAATAAATATGGTATTTTTTCGATAAAGTCTCTCATCTTGAACATAGAGCGTCCAATACTCGCTTCTATCTTGATATATTTGCTTTTCGGGATCATATTTAATAAGATTTCAAAATTCCACAAAACAAATTTTGTTTTGAGTGATTTTGTGGAAAAAATCCTTTGTTTTGAGGAATTTTGAAATTTTATTTAATATGATCCCGATTACGGAGTTCCACCAAATTAAGGCTTCTTCGATTGAATTAATATTTACTTTCGTAGGGAAACTAAACAGTCTGGATTTTTAAAATGCAAAATTTCATCGCTAGATAATTCTGTTTTCCTTTAATATGAGGATGAGGGGATGATGTTGCGAGGAAGATGAGGAGGAATTTCTCTGGAGTGTTACACAACCTTGAAGATCGGGTGCTTGCTTCACCGTTCCATCTCATAAATCAAGATGCAATTTGCATAGAAATTTAATTTGCGCATGAATGGAAATTTCGGGAAATATACTGCATTAATATCAGCTCCTCCAGTATCCTTCATGTTATCCTGGGACGACCCTACATAAAGTGCAGGCTTATATTAGAATGCCCTTCCTCACTCCCTGTGAAGAGAAAAATCATTGGTTTCCTAAAATGTAAAATACGCAGATATTTTCTTGGAGTAGAAGGAGCGTAAAACCTAAAGAAATAATCTTTGAAAACTCTCCGATATCTTGTTCAATTTTACAATGTCCATACTCTTTGAGGCATATCTGCAAGGATTTCTTTCAATAATAATAAAGATATCATAAGACACGTAAAATACAAATATTGCTACTTAAAAATGCGCAGTAAATTTTAACAGCTTTGCATGCACTCTAGTGATTAGAAAAGTGTTCAGGAAGGCAGGGAAATTGTAATCTACAAGAAACATTATTCAGCAATCACAATCCAAGCAATTATTACATCAACAGTCACTATGTTAACAATTATTTCATAAACAAAGATAGCCCCAACAATGGTATTCTCGGCATATCAACGTGATAACAATTATTGGATCAACAGTGATCGCCCCAACAATGATAAACTCGGCATTACTTTCCTCAACAAAGATACATCAACAATCACCATGCTAACAATTTATAGATCAACAGTGATCGCCCCAACAATGGTAAACTCGGCATTAATTCTCTCAACAAAGATTTTAACAGCAATAATGGTTAATCTAAAATTTAGAGTTTCAGGATTATGATATTTAACATAAACGCGTTGGTAAAACAAAGAATTATCAGTTTTCCTTCATTTTGTAACTGAAAACTTAATTATGTTTCCTTTAATTTATTCAGTTGTACATCCTTTATTGTTTATCATTCTTCGCAGACTAATCGCTAGCGATACAAACATAAACCCCTGAAAAGCAGAAATTTCGAAGTATTTCCATAACAAGAGTAACGAATACAGTTGAACTTCGTTTAAAAAATAACAGTTCCATGAGTTCTCAAAAAAAGTTCCAATTATCCACTATCATTCTTTGTAATGAAAAACGGACTGGTCGTCATAGCCACGTTTTTCCTAGAAATTCTTTCGGTAAACAAGGAAGGATCCTTTGGCCCCATTGAAACAACGAAAACAGATCGAGTGAATTCGTAGGTCCATAAAAAAGATGCTGCTCCGTATTTGGGAACTCCGTCAGAGATGAGCAATGGAATAGTAAGCGTGACCTTGCTTTGGACAATGGGGAGAATTCTGCAGCCAGTCGATTCTTTGGCTTGTTTTGTCAACACAGCGCGTGCGCAGAAAGCAAAATTGAACGCCCAAAAAAGTTGAGGTTCTCCAGACTTGTGACTCGAGACGTAGAAACGGCTGAATAAGATAGGTCTTAAAGCCACTCTTGACTATGCGATTGCTGATATTTAAATTTTAGATATATACTTCGCAAGTGGCGTATGACTTGGGTTATATTAATGAAGAAGTAGAAGTTTTACATTGGGTGAATTTTAGCTTACAGAGCTGCGATTAAGCTTTCTTGAATATCTAAAACCACGGTGACCCCTACGTAGGCTGACAACAGCCAACCGAGTTGTCGAAATTATTAGACAAACGGGACAAATTATTCGATTATATTCAATGGACATTTTCTTACTCCAGTTCAGATGATATCTGAAAGGATTTCTGCCCATTTTGTCGAAGTTTTATCTTAACCTATACCCATAGTACTAGAAAGAAAATGAACTATAAAACACAGGAGAATAATATATTTAAAAGGTGAAACAATGACATTTTTTTAAAGTCGACTTTTTAAATCTAAAAATTCGAAAGTATTTTAATTTTTGGTAATTAAAATTTCATTACGTAGATGAACTCTTTCAGTTCCACTGTGACCGAAACTTTTATCTTTGTTTCGATACTGAACATCATGAAAACATCACAAATGTTGACGGACTATTAAACCGGAAAAAAATGTTTTGAAGATTTGCACGGGACGGAATGGCTTGCAACGGGACTGTCCGGCTAAAAACGGGACACATGGCCATCTTATACCACCGAGTTTTCTTTTATGAGTAGTTAATCCTACAAGAATCATATTCGAAATTCAGCAGGAAAATGCAGATTGAATGCAAGGGTTTACAACAAATTTTAGTATTTGTGTATTTGATGTAATCCAAAAGAAAAGAGGCTCTTTTAGATCTACCCTCTTGTAAAGAGAGAAAAAGGGGGAAATAATCGTCAGTTTAGTAGGCTTTATCAAACCCTACTCATTTGAGCACGGTGACCCTCGGTAAAGGGTTTTACGGGGTCTAATTAAGAACTCTAGTTTACGTTCTGCTTCCTTTCGACAGTTGAACGACGAAAAGATTTTGATTTTGAAATCTTGATCTTTGACAAAATCTTGACAAAATTACCTTGGATAAATCCTGGAAAAAATAGGAAATCTGTGGTAATTCAAAAAATTCGGCAAACTGACCACTGACAATTTAACACAACACTAATAGCTTTTCTACGAGTTAGTTCACTACCTTTCCTACCAAATCGCAATAGTTTCCGGCAAGTATAGGCCGATGGACACTTTACCCCTAGTGGCCATTTTACCCCAGCCTCCCCTACTTGATGGACGCCGTTGGCTGACTTTAATTTTCTGATGAAAATCAATTAGTAGGACATTTCAGTTTGTTGTCTATGATTTTTTCATTATTTTCCCACTTAGGATTATTGAATTAAATTTTTTCTCTTGTAATTAATCATATTTTAGTAAAATTTTCTGCAAATTTAACCACTTAGTTTTATGTAGTTTTATAATTGTCAGTACTATATTGTTATTTTTATCTGCGTTTTCACGGTTTTATTTCACCCCCTTCTCTGTGGGTGTTCTCCCGCAACGTGGGGTTTATTTTGCCAACCTTCAAACATTTTCCCTACACTTTACTCTGACTTTTTGTTTTCATTTATATCTGTGCATATTCTAACGATATACGAGGTTAGATTGAAGAGAGTCCTTCATGGGCCTAACCTCACCCAAAAGAGTTTAACTTACTAACTAACTAACACTTCTGGGATTTTTCCCAGAATCAGTTCCAGCAAGCAGATCCTGATGAATGTAATATTCATCATTTGCCAATTAAGCACAGGATAGGGAAATGTGTATCCTTTAACTACTTTAGTTACCGACTTATTAATCTCTGTGATGACATAAAATCTACTGAGGTATGAGTGAGTAATTGCACTAATCAAGGTCTATCCTTATTGAATGCCAAGGAAGTGGCTACTCGTAGTGTCGTTGTGCTTCACCTACGAGAACATTTTCCGCTTACAACATTCTAGCTTGGTTAGGAAAGTAATGGGAAATTGCCGCACTCCTCATCTTGGAAAGTGAGCCTCATTCCTCACAATCAGCTCTTGGTAGCTAGTATCGGAGGAGGTGAGGTATGAACCGGCCTTCGGGCTGAATACATAACAGATAGAGTAAATTTACTTTGATTTATCTTTTTGTTAAAAATCGTTAAATCAATTTTGCATTGCAATTCGTTGTTGGTATTGTTATTGGCTAAATAAATTGTACCATTGTTGCAAGTATCCTACAATGAAATTTTCAAGTCAAGGTATTGTCGCGTAACAGTGTTGAAGGTCCAACAATAAAAGTCCATGCCATCTCAGGCGCAACAATGAATTTGACGATAAATGTAATGAGATCAACAATGACAATTTCTCAAGTCAATATAGCGAAATATTCGCGTAGTATCGTTGAAGGTTCAACAATTGAAGTCCGGAAAACCCTCAGACACAACAATGAATCGGACGATTGGCTTAACGAGTTCAACAACGACTTTATTCCGCGACCTTTGTCGTTCGTACGTTCTACGCAAGCATGGCATTTTCACTTTAAGATCTCGGTTCGCAATAATTAATGAGTAAAATGCACATTAAGAAGAGGAGTTGCAGTTTGAATGCTTAAAGAATGAAGTCTTACGTGTTCGCCCTTTAGTGGGGATATCAGATGCGCACCTCGAGTGACCTTTGAAGCAACTTTACTGTCACTTCAATGACGTCGTGAAATACCCGATAAAATAATTCCTGAATAAGAAAGGCGGAACGAATTTCAACTCTCGGGAGCATTAATTACTGTAAGGGAATAATTTATGAAACTCGAGTCAAGTGCCCTTAGACGAGTCCTCAGGGTTTTAAGCTTGGGTGACTTTTCGTTTAAGCTCGCATTAATAATACCCCGCGAGCCGCCATAAGGCGTATGGCAGGGGGTGTGAAGCACCAAGATAGCTTTAACGGCTTTGGAGAGGGAATGAGGATTACCAGTTAAGGTGAGGAGTGAGGTAGTTTGCTTTCCTCACTTAGTCAGTGTGCTTTGAATGATAAAAATGTCCACTTTACTGTAACACAACAATGAAATTAATTATTTTAGTATTACTCATACCTTAGCAATTCAATATCATCCCCGAATAAAAATTTATGTTGGCATAATGTAAAAGGAATGAAAATTAGAACCTTAAATAGGTCAGAAGAAAATTTGAAAAGCATTCCTTCATTTTATGGAACGCAATAAGGTGTACAACATAAGTAAAATGGATTACGCGCATAAGTAAAATGGATTAACGAAATTCTTAAGGCTTTCGTGTTTTAATCAATTAGCCCACTCGGGATAGTGAAATAGCTATAAAGTTTATGGGCAAATCCAACATAGTAAGTAGGACTCTAGGACTCAGTTTAGAAGCTAATAGTTTGCGGAAACTTAGAGAAACTTTGCTTAGCTCCGAGCGTTTGTCAACAGGCACACGCCAAGATGTTATGTTAAGAGCAATGGGCTTATGCACAGAGGGCTAGCCCATTGATCCGGTTGAGGTTCACTTTATATTCACGCTGGGAAGCTCCTGATTTACATACTCACTGCATGATTTCGCAATTGCACAACCGCGAACTTACATAAGTTATTAGCGACACTTGTAAGGGCTTTAAGAAATTCCGCGGCAGCTAAGACTATAACATGTGGTACAGATGCCAATTCAGAAGTTTTGTCTATAGAGCTAGCGATGTTTTCCTCCTTTTAGCGATCTTTTTTCTTATGATAAATAATAATCTTTAATAATGTAATATATAAACTTATGCAAGCAACTTCTCGCACTCTGTGCACCAAATTATTTTACGTCGACTCAAATTTACTTTCTCTAAACAGACTGTTTAGTTTAGTTACTTAAAATGTTAACTACGAGTTAAAAATCTCGTATTTAAAATTTGAATAGCATCAGACACAATCATCATCAGATACAATAGGAAGACCTTCAAGCCCTTACCTAAATCAATTGAAGATTTTAAACTTAGATGTTTTAAAATATAGTAAAAATGTATTGAAAGGGGGTTTTGGACATTTTTGTGGTTTTCGATGTTGGTAAATCTATTATATGTGAGATGTTTGAGAAACTCAGGGGGATGTTCGCTGAATTTAGTCCTGTTTGAGCTTAAAGCGTGACCTAATCCTGTTTGTTAATGTAGTGATCTTATCAAGGAATTTTTAAATGTAATTATTTATGTGTCTTGTTTTCTCGGAATACCGGGGAATGAGAAGAGGAACGCCGACAAAGACGGCTATTGGAGATTTTAAACCTCTAATTTTAAGCAGAAAAAAGACTTGACATTCATGTTATGTATTAAATTTGCGTAATTTATGACCAAATATTATTTAAAAAGAAGAAAGTTTAAATGATTAAATAACAAAACCAATTTTTGCGATATTTTTTCTGAGTATTTAATGACTCATTATAGCCACTTAGCCAGGGTGCATGTAATATATAGTGAAATTTTCAAAATGAAGGTCGCTTCTCTGTGGTGAAAACACGGGATGTATGCAAAAAATGGAACAGCGAATATAGAGCCGACGTTTCACCCAAAGGAATTTTAATCTCGGGGCCTTGAATATCTTATATTATCCCATCCGGGCGTTTCACCCAATAACCCGTAGGCCTAAGGACAGTTCGCCCAAAGAAATTTTCACTCAGAAACATCACGACTTTTCATGCAAGATTCGGATAGACTAAGCGATAGTATATTTAATGGGATATGATATTGATAAATCCAAGGTACATGAAAATAATATTTCGAAATATTTTCTAAAGAAGCATTTGGATTGGGTTGGGAAGTCACTCTAAATTCATTTTTGAGGAAGAAATATTATCGCTGAGGGAAATCTCGTATTGTATGGTTATAACGTGAACAGAAAACCGATGTGGCGAAATATTCTTCAGTCAATTGAGGCATAAGGGAATGGAATGCATTACTTGGAGAACTTTTCACTCAAATACCGGAGACTGATAAAAATTTAAAAAATAAGCTTAAAAGATTATAAAATTTAAATTATTATATATATTTATGTATGTATGTATTACGTATAGTTTTAATCACTTTATAATATTTAGAATTATGAAATAGTTCCAGGTAGTACATTTAAATTATGTAATAGCCGACTGTATCTGTGTTTGTTGGAGGTGTTTATATTTTGTTTATTTGACTTATTGTACTAATTGGGCCTATTGCTATTGTTAAGATGTCCACTGGAAGTTTTAGGAGGGGTTTCCCTCCCGTCCTTGGGCGAATGCCGGACATATTGCATTGTTATATCCCCCTCAACCTTTGTCACCTGGTTATCATACCAAATTGCAGCGGATACATCAAATAAATAAATAATCAATGTATTTATAGCGAGGCATTGCTGGTTATGTTGGAACCGATAAATTGGAAAAAGCGTTCAACTGAATACATGTGCTAATCCACCCGCAGAACATTTAAATTTTTACGTCATGAGTCAGTAAATGGCTGGAATACTTAGTCCCGTGAGATCCCGGGATTGGTACCCGATCCCCGAATCCGAGAATGCAAAACACAAACATACCATACGATGAAGCCGGAATTTATGACTAAAAATACCAAACAGTTATTCACACAACATCAATATAACGAGTTATATGCGTAGTAACAATGACATTCGTCACCGTCACGTTTGTTGACTAATTGTTTTCCAGTCCGCATTATAGGAGTTTCGGCGCCGACAATCACAATAAAACAAACTCGCTGTCGCCATTGTTTACCCTCTATCCTCTTCGAATCACATGTAAACAATGTCTTAGTTAAGACAACAATGTCACGCGGTAATAAGTGGATTAGACAGTAACCTAGGATTGATGTGTTCATATAAAGGTGATCTACTTTTCGGTACGTTCATGTGCCTTAATATACCCAATTAAATGGGATTTCTTTCGTTTCTTGGTAGCTTATTCCACTATTTATGCCATCCACAACCCATACCAATGTTTTCCTCTATGTTTTTTTTGTTTAATGGTACCTTTACTCTTTACAATTGCATAACTACCCCGCATACAGACACTGGTAAACAGCAGATGGAAAATTAATTCTGACAACCATATCTAATTGTAATTTGTTTGCTTCTAAAAATCCCTGCGTAAAAAAACACTAAGTTGCGATCTGTTACAGCGAATAATTCCTTGAAATCTGGTGTATACTTCTCTCGGATTTTGGGCTCGTTTTTAATTGACAGGGATTGGCATTAGGAATCTCGGCTAATGATGTAGGAAAAATGATTAAGTGAAAATCACACATTCATTTACATAATGACCCCGAGAACCGCTAGGGGCGTACGGCACAGGGTGTAAAAACCCCTACATCCCTAACCCTAATCGCTGTAAACTTCTCTAATGCTTCTCAGGAATGACAACCAAAAGTGGCAATCCGTCCTTGCTATTTATTTCCTTAAAACGCTCTGTAGTAAAGAACTGTAAACAACGAATGTGTTTCTTCGTGATTTAGGTAGAGCGTTCGAAAGACGCTTATTTTTGCTATTTAATACATTATTACTGTTGTTACATGCATTGTTACTGTTGTTACGATATATCTTGTTGGGATTTTCTATTTTCAGGTTATTTCAACAATGTCACTCGTAGTAACAATGGCACTCGTAGTAACAATGTCACTCGTAGTTAAAATGCCGCTCGTAATAACAATGTCACTCGTTTATATATGCTTAAAATTAACCAAGGAAACGAAAGCAGTTAAGCTTCATTCAGTATCTCTTAATAACCGTGGATTAATCAACCCGAAGGCCCATTGCTGCCTTACCCCCTCTAAGATTATTACCTACCCTACCAGCTTTTAGCAAATATTTATCTACTAAAAGCTGGTAGGGGGTATGAGGCAACCGAGACAAGATAACGAGTGAGGTAGTTTTCCCTTGCATAATCGTAAATGTAGCAAGACGCGAGGAATGACAACTACTTCAATAGGTTGCATTCACACTTTTAGACTTAATTTCGACACAAATGGTGATTCCCTCACGAGACTCACTAATCTCTACGCTATTAAACGTCCTGCAACTGTTCTACACGATGTAATTACTACATTTTCAACATTCCTATAATTTTTCAAGGCACAAGGTACCATTCAAGAATAGTCACTGGTCTTAAAATATTTGACGACACTTGATCACTTTTCAGAGGCCGGCCCTGGCGCCACAAAAATAAATACCCCCTGTGGGTCACCAGGGCGTTCGATCACTGCCGCATAGCTTCCCTCGCGTGCCATTGGGGGGCGTTTGAATGACACCAGTAATAAAGGCATACCTTGCGGGACACGCAACCGTTTGTTTTGGGCACGCAAAATATAAACAACGTACTCACCTCGTCCCAAGAGACGCCCCACGGCGAATTCCTCAACTCCATGTCACTCTCCCACTTGAAGCTAAAAAAAGGGCAGGGACACTTGTGCGCATGCGCGGGACAACTGCACTATGTGGTTTCCTGTTTTATAGTCAGGGAATTGTGTCCGCACTAGAATTGCAAGACGCCCGGCGCCTCGCTCGGAGAAGACTACGGTAGTGAGTTGGAAGGCGCCGAGACCTCCTCCCACCCCCTGCGTCGCCCCCTCTCGAACCCTACAACGCCGCCTAGCCAGTTAAAGGGGAAGGACAAGGGGTTCGGGTGCAGATATATTCCTTTTGCGACCTAGGGTGGTTATGCATACCCCGATTACTGCATTTAATGTAGGAAATAGACCAGGGCTTCAGGGATGAATCGGGACGATTATAATTTAATGTCGGAAAGTTTATCGACTCGTATAGGTAAAAATAAAAAAAATCATGCGACAATTACTGCGCATTAAATCGGCAATGCGATGCATTCAAATAAAATAATTGGATCAATATGCTCAGGCGTGACTTTGTGGATAGCCATAATAAATTGAGATACGTAGTAATTTTCAACAGATTTTATTGCGCGACCGATTTTGTAAGAAGTTGTTACATCTTCAGGCCTGAAGATGCCAGAACTTCTTATCTAGTATCTTAATTTAAAATAATTGAAGTATTGTAAATATAATTCAATAATTCTGCACTGAGTAAATTGTATAAACAAGGCTGAAGTGTCACAATTGTTGTAACGACAGCTAATTGATAATCATTGTTGAATTATATTGGAACGGAGATGGACAACAATGAAAATGTTCACAGGGGTTCAAACTCATAGTAACGTTGAAACAATTAACATTGAAAAGGTTTTAATGAATGCAGAAAGGGTTAATATCAACATGTGAGATTATTGTCAGCCTATGGCGCTCATTCTTCCGTTACTGTCAGTTACCCAAAGGGGGGTCAGTAAATATCAGATTTTGATATGTTAGACGTACATAATTTGTGATAATTATTTAAAATAAAAAATTATTAACCTTTGTATTTTAATCTGTTTTCTAAAAAGTCTTAAAATTTCCTTAGTATCATCATGTGACATTTCTAGGTATATCAATAAAGATGTGAGACCATCCATGATGTTACGAATAATTGATTTCTGGCTGCAGTCAATCGGCTGGACTTAGTTTGAAAAATGTAGTATTGTAGGTATGTATAATTCAATAAATCAGCACGTGGAATAAATTTAATTACGAAAACACAGGATTGTTGCAATCGTTGTTACGCCAGCTAGTTAAAAATCGAACCATTGTTGAATTATACTTGAGAGAAGAGGGACAACAATTGAAATGCTAACACCGGGTAAAATGCATTGTCATGCGGAAATAATTGACTTCGGCAATGTTGAAATGTTTTCTGAAGCCGTTACTGACATACCCTGATCGTGAAATGTTAAAATTGGGTACATAAATACATGATTCTGATACATCAGAAATCCATTTAACAAATTTATTCATTTAATCAATAAAAACAGACTATCAACTTCAACATACATACTACAAATGTAAAGTGTATCTAGTAAATTAAAGGCTCACTCTTTTTTGTACTTGTAAAAACATTGATTTCGTGTAATATCCGCTAGCTTAAATCCTGCACCTACCGATTACAGTTCTCTATGTCAAGAGGAACGTTTCGACAAGGGGATACGTCAGTTTCAAGTTGTTTATATTTTTGTTCAAGATAAAATTAAATTACTTTAAAAGGAAAATGGATGAGATGAGTTTTGCACGAGATGGCGCGCACCAAGGAAAATGCCTAAGAAAGAATAGACTTGAAAAACGTTCGACAGGCCCGGGAATCGAACCTAGGTCTCCCGATTGTTCTGGCGGGTTATCTCAACGGACAGATCATCTGACCGGCAATCGGGATACCCGGGTTCGATCCCCGGACTTTTTTCAAATTTATTCTTCCTTTGAACTTACTTTACCTTAATATAGAACCGTCTATTTTATTAAGTAGTGTGCACCAGAAAAAAATTGAAGGAGATATTAGGCTTGAATACTGTTTTATAATTAAATTCAATATTATAATAAGAATACTTCAATGGCATTTATTAATATTTAATTTAATAATGATAATATTTCGATAAACTGAAAGCTTTCAAGTGGTAACTTGGCCAGACTTATCCATGTCCAACGCCCAGGAGAACGCGAGACGTGAGCCTTTCCGCAATTCGATTAACCAAAGCGAAACACGACCGGTTTCTAGGCGACACACTCACATCAGATCTATTTATTGCCGAGCGTGTCACCTAGAAACGGCTCAGTTTCACTTTCGTTAATTAAATTGCGGAAAAGTCAGCGTCTTATTTTCTCATGCATTTTTAATATGGCGTAGCCAGGTTTAGGCGATCACATCTGAGGAAAAATAAGGCAGAGGTTGAATAGTGATAAGAAGTTCTCACAAATGGTGATATTATATATATTTTCGAGATACCTTTGTCCGTGTCTCAAGGCGGAACCTTATTTCTATTGACACGATATTTTAGACTCCTAATTTTGTAGGAATTTTATCGCGATTTTGCACGCACATCGAAAGGTTTTATTTATTCAGTCCGAAGGCCGGTTCGATACCTCATCCCCTCTAACAGTAGACACCAAGAGCTAGTAGAAATGAGGCTTACTGATTAAGATGAGGAGTGAGGTAGTTTACCCGTGTTTCTCTTGCATGGAAATGGTCATTTGAAAGGCAAATTTAATTTTTATTTGTCCCCGATGGGTCCGACTAAATCAAAAATTCAAACTAAAGCGTCATAGATATATATTTTGTGCATAAAATGGTGGAAGAATGAAATCTTACCTGATAGAGTGCCGCCATAGGAAAATATCAACAGCCTGCTTATCCAAATAAAACAGTTGAAATTAAATAAAAAACTTGACAAAAAACGAATATTTTTTAGTGCATTAAACCTTATTGCAGCGGAAGTGATGGTTGTCTTGTTTGTTGCGTAATTTCTCTCGACTGCCGCGTAATTGTTGTAAAAGGGTGTAATTATTGCTTTCATTGTTGCTCCATTTAATTTCAGTATATTGTAGGAGGAAATATTTTTGGTGCAATCTCTTGGCGAAAATTAAAGACATCCCTTGCATTCCTCACCGAGCCAGAATGATACGAGCAGAACATGTACAACTAAGTACACTCCTGGCCAAAATTAACGCAGCACCAGCCGTAAGAATCGCTAGGGAGGTGCTGCGTTAATTTTGGCCAGGATTGTACATTACAAAGACTCTACTAATGAATTTACTTAGCATTCCATGAGTATATATCAGTACAATTATTCACTCATACCTAAGAAGATTTCATTTCAACACAGCCATGATCAAGACTGTTAAAGTTAATTGACTTAAGTAAATGAAATATAAAATCCACTGAACTTCGAGTAACTTTGCGGTAATCCATCCCAGGAAGAAAAAGGAGGAACAAATTTTCACCTAGGAAACTAATTCCGTCTTTAATGGTAACTAAGCAAATTATTTACCTAAGTGTAATTTGCTTAGTTACCCTTAAAGACGGAATTAGTTTCCTTATTGAAAAGTTGTTCCTCTTTTTTCTTCCTCAAATGAAATATACATTTTCCTGTGTCCTGTACCAACTGAAAAATAAAAATAATTTTCTGGAAAAAACAATTTTTTACTATATGTAATGGAATATGTGCCAGAATCATTAAAATTTCAACAGCAAGTCATGAATCTAAAGGAAAGAGCTGATACATACGTACTTTCTAAAATCAAGAGGTCATATATAAATTGTATAAAAAAATGTTCGTGATTTCTTGTGATTATCAAACATTAGTAAAATTATAAACATCGTTTCGCCGTATTTGGAAAGTTTCAAAGGTGAGCAAACACACCCAAGTTTCTTCCTATCCGAGTTAGAAAGTGTAGAAGGCGTGACACGTGATCGGAAGTCACTTCCTAATTTTGACGAACGAATTTCAATCGATTTCCGCAATAGACTTTGTGCTCGGTCAATTTGAACTCCTGTTTGCTGCAATTAGACGAAAGCATTAAAAAACAATCGCCTTGTCCACGGATTAGCACCCGCGTTACGGAACAAGGTGGAGACCTCTTCACCATTTAGGGGCACGAATTGGGACGTCACGACCGCCGCATCAAACGTGCTTGAATTTCATCCACGACAAATTCCTCACATAATCAAGGACAAACTAGCATTATGAAGACAGGATACAGCTTTCACCTTCTACAAAGGCAAAATCACGAAACAACTAAAACTGCCACGGTTGTTAAACTAAAAAAAAACTTCCAATCATATTTAAGAATATATTAAATTTCGACCAAACGAAGAAGTCTTTTATTCGTGTCCATATTGGATTATTTCTTGATTTCGAGTTCTAACATTTTGTGAGTTTGACGAACGACTCTCGCGTGACCTTAGGAGAGCGACAAAAATGCTTCCGCTCCGTCACCAGGTGTATCTAAGTAAACAAGCGGAAGTGATAATTGTCTAACGTCATCATGAAGTTTTCAACGGCAAAATTTTCTCCTTTTAGGGAATGTAATGGGGAATCAAGTCTCAGCTGCCGTATTTACACTGATATGGTTTTATTTAGGCACAGAAGATGAAGTATCATGCATTCGATTTCCTCCTGGTCTTTTTCATGACCTATAAGATGGAAGATACCGAAGTATGAGTGATGCTGAATAGAAGTTCACGGAAAGTATGAACTATTCTAATTAGTATTTGTGCTGAGCTTGGGTGAAACTATTTCGAATATGGCTTTTTGTTAAGGGAAAATGCTTCACTCCTCATCTTACCTAGAAACCACACTTCCCATTCGAAGATTTCTTTCAGTTAATCCCAAAGGAGTTAAGGACTAAAGCTATCAGACTGATGGTCTAGATTTCCCTCCATCCTCCATTCTTAGTGTTTGCGTGTGTATGAGTGTGTGCACGCGTGTTCTTTCAAATTCTAAGTAAATAAGCTGTGATATAATAATGTTTTACATAAATGTGTTTGTTAACTTTTCATATTCTCTATCAGAATTGGAAACGATAATTATGTACATTTGTATAGTGTTTGTGTTCTAAGATGATTCTTTGGATGGATCGGAGCCTGATTTTAATAATTGTTTATATTATATAGTATACATATTTGTGTTTATATTTGTATTTGTGACATTATGTATGTAATAAAATATTTAAATCACTTGTTTGGAATCGTTTTCAAATAAAAATACGCATATAATTGTAAATATGGATTTTAAAAAATAATATAAAATTATTAATCTACATTATTGATAAAAATTGAAATGAATTTACGAAAAAATAGTTTACAAAAACCAGTTTCATATGCATAATCGGCGATCACGAAACCTACAGTCACGTTTTTTTACGGGCATGACATAAGAATATTGTATTTTTTGCCAAAAAATGTGAATTTATTTGCGAAACAATAATTTTAAAATAATTTCAATGTCATATTCAGAATAAGTGACCTCAAAAACTATTAAATACCGGATTTCAAACCGATCAGATGAGATTTATTTATAATGACCAACTTTTAGGAATTTGGCCCCACTGTGCGCCGTTGGCAGGAACACAAGTTCTTCCGACCCTTAGCATCAACAATGTCAAGGTCGACAATGGCTGAGCCGCTTTGACTATCAACAACCTTTGAAACCCAACAATGAGTGGATAAATAACACAAGTAAGAAACAATTACAATGATGGGCCTAACAATATAAACAATATGCATCAGCAAGGGACTGATATTACTCCATTGTTAAACACTTTGTTAGAACGTGGTTGCCAAGAAAACTGTATAATTTGCTCAGAGGAGTTTTTTATAACCATAATATATTCAAAATTATCATTTATTTGCGATATTTTGCGTTCAGGCTAATTTAATAGCAGTATCAACCCCATTCTGACTACTTTGTTTTACTCCCTTGTGTATCATTAAAGTGGTCCCGCAAATCTCTTAACTCCCAATTTCCTTTCGACCCTGTCGTCCTGTTCAATTGAAAATCATCCTTTCTTCAGTTCAAACCAGATTTTGCCGGAGTCTGATCGAGGGCTGCTCATTGAGACAGCTACACTGGTATTACAGAATGGGAAGCCGTCCTTTGATGTGGGAATTGTACCCAGCGTTTCCTGTGAGCCTTATGGAATTTATTTCCTCGAAAAATATCCGATTCGAAGATTAAATATATCCAGAGAAAATTCTTTACCAAAAGAAAATAGGTATGTGTTGGTTAACATTAATTAATTGATTGGAGTTTCACTATAATTTATGCTTTTAAATCTGCATCCACTCAAAATTCATTCCTTACCCATTCTACATTCTTATGCAATACGTCTGATGATTATGAAAAGGGATAAAAATTGTTACTACTACTATTTTGGCGTTACATAGCAACAAAAGAAGCCTACATTGTTGAAATAAATCGCAAAAGGAACAATGAATACAACGAGTTAATTCTTTCTGAAGGGCGAACAACATTCTTCATCCGCAATTGATTATTACCCATTAGGTTAAATAGAATTCACTATTGCGTTACTTAGCAGCCAAGAAAAGCCGAAATTGCCGTACGTTGATCAAAGAAGCCAACAATGAATACAATGAGTCAATTGTTTCCTCAGAACGACCAAAAATTTCCAACCGCTGCTGATTGTTGCCAGTTAATTTAAGTAGAATTCGTTATTGGTTTCTAACTTCATCAGATAATACAATTTGCGAATAAGTATGGTAGATCTATACTCCATTTTCTGATATATAGGTTATAATCAAGACTGTGAAATTATTAGGTCTTCCTACTCTTTCTACCTGTGACATGATGAACAGAGTTAAACTACCACGAGCCGTCAGAAGGAATAAATTATGAATAATTATATGGAGGTGTAACGATCGACGATTCAAGCGTTCGCAGTGATTTACGAATCTAATGACTCTAGAAATGATAATTGAGCCAACAATAGACGAAGGACTTTCATTGTGACGCATGACGCCCTAAACCTCTCTAAAGAATGGTGTCCGCTATTCCTTTGGAATTCAGAAGTGAGGCCTTGGACAAATGTTTCGCCGAAAATTAATTCCAAGGAAGCTTCGATGCTCATGATTGAAGCTGAGGGACTAAATGTAAGAAAAATTCTTTCTTAAGCATTAGATTCCTTAAGATTTGCTCCCATCTTAACTGGAAACAGAGAGAGATTCGTTTGCTCGAACGATCACAGATCGAGATCTAAAGTGCGTTACCCCTTACGAAAGATTGTTTTCCTTACGTTATTTATAAACCTAAGAGGTATGAATTCGCACAGAACGGACTATTCTCAAGGATACTTTTCCGATGGAGGTTATCTTTTGCCTTACATCCTCGGCTTTCCCCTTCATTACCATTAAATATTTGTCTCGAATACTTTAGCATACGAAATTATTCGACAAAAATGCAGGTAATAAGTATAAAATTGTAAGAAATGAAGGAAATTTACAGCGAATCGATAGGCGATATATTGTTGTTGGAAATATTCAGGCGGAAGTAATTAAATTAGCAATCTGTTGCTAGGAAAAGTATTGTTGTTGAAACTTGCAACAGTGATGCTTTAATGACGATTGTGAACGTGTTCTATTTAATCAGAACGCTCATTACGATTCGGATCGACCAATGTGATTGTTGCCAAGCAAATTCAACAATGACCTTGATTGTTCCGATCGGGGAGGTGAATCAACTCCGGCGGAATGAAGCAACGCTATTGACAAACAGAGGACTCAAATCCACCGAGAACCGATTGTTATCGACAAAGAGAGGCAGTTGGAGTAGCCGTCTGAGGAACTTTCCTTTGTTGCAAGACATTCGAACCGACAATGGACAGCGGTGACCAAACGTCGCAACCGCATCGATTCTCACAATCGATTAATCGTTTTCCGCTCGAATCGACCTCATCGATTCAATGGAGTACTCGATTCCCTCATTGTACGCAAATACGGTTAACACGCAAGTGATGAGGACTCGCGCATTAATGTTACTCTTCCACCACCGTGACGGTGGGGAGTTGCGAAAGTTGGTGATAAGAAGTAGAGCACGTACGTCACATTATTCACGAGCTTCACGTCTGGAGAGGTAGCAGGCAAACACGGTTATCTAGTAGAGTGAGCCGTTAGAAACGTATGAATCGTAAAGCACTAGCGGATTGTTTTCAATTGGATTTCCAGATGTGAGTTGAAAGTGGAACATTTAAATCGGTAGATCAAAAAGTACACGTTTGTGAAGAAAGGTGGCATTGCTGACATCACCACTATAAAATGACCCAGTACACTTATAAAGACTAGTTCATAGATTAGTTATGATTTGACAGCCGTTAGCATTAAAAAATTATGAACGTCGCATTCTTTAAGGGCGTTTTTTAAATTTGATCAATACCAATTGTTATAAATATCAAAAAATCAAAAGTTAAAATTAGGGAAAATTAATACGCAATTAATCCTTGATTATCGCATAAAGATTTTTAATTGATGGTTGATTTATCGAAGATCATTTAATTAATACTAATTTATATCAATTGACGTATAGGTATTGTATTTAATGAACCTTTAATAATTAAGGGCTATTCATGCGCAAATTAATTGCAAATAACGCCATTATCGCATGAATATTGTTAATTGATTATTGATTCATCGCCAATAATTGGCTGCATTGATTCGTTCACAGATGAATTACTTCTATTTTCTTGTTGCAATGTTCCAACACTGAAAACAATCATCACTTCTATGCAAACTGCTACATTGAAACGAAAACTATTGTTGACGTTGTTGTTGGTGTCATTTTGTCGTTTATTCGATCAAAATTACTCTTGTGTAAAGTGGTGGGTTTTGTTACATATCCAACGAAATGCGACATCATTGAATATCCAACAGAGGGAAAGTATGACCGAGAATTTAAAAAAATCTTTCAATTGCAATAATAGCAAAAGTGAAGATACAAATGGCACTTATACATATGGCGATCTCAATGGCCAAATATGATTTAATGAGTAAGATCTATATAAGATATCCTATGGATATATTTAATGCCATACATTTCCGCAAAGATAATGGTAGTGAACATTAAAATTAAATATATGAAAGACAGGCATCCTTGTGTATTATCTATGAGAATTATCAGATTGGATTGCAGTCTTCTTTAAAAAAGAAACAATAAGAAAGGCGATTCGGATGCATGGAATGAAGGAACTGAAAATCAAAGGTATTCCTAGGTCAGATGGGGCTTATTTCGTCCTAAGAGTCTAATAGGCCAATTCGCACACGAGGCATAATCTTCTGCGGTTTGTGTGATGAACGATTACGCAGTCCTTGAGTCCCTGACACGGAAGTCATCGAGGATTTGAAAGAGCAATTAGACACTCGTTTAATTCCCACTGGTTGCGATATACGCAAACAGGTTTTGCACATCCATACGGGACGCTGATGATTCCTATTTTCTTCTCAGACTAGGTCGAAACAGTTAAAATAACCATGGTTGCAATTGTTAACAATAAATGGAAGTGAAACCATCCTAATTTTCATCTGGAGATTTTCGAAGACCTTGCAGAAGAAGATTTAACTGGGAATTCTGCAATAACCTGTTTTCAAAATACTTCTTTGATTTAGCATAGGTATACTGGTTCCGAGACAACTCAGAGTATCGGGTCACGTGGTATCCTAAACTGTACCTACGTCTTAACTTCTCAAATAACAATGAGTCCAACTTATAAAATAAAACTTTTCATTATTTCTGGACCCAGCTCTATCTTATTCTACGTACTAAATTTAAATCCACGTACACATTTCTTGGTTTGTTTTATGTTACTATGTGTATTGTCATCATTTATTTAAATATGAACTGATTCTTATATATTTAGATATGTACCGATTTTTATTTATGTATCGCATGCAAGTACTTACTGGTAGTGTATTTCTTTGTTTTTTTGTTTTCTTTTTTCTCATCTTTTAGTTAATACTATCGGTAGGTTAGCGTAGGTTTTTCACACCTCCCTTCCTTGTGGGTGTTTTACTGCAGTGGATTTTAATTCCTGAGCATCTTTCAAGTTTTTTACTCCCAAAATTCTGCTATTAGATTCCCATACTATTCTCTTTAATTTAATTATTCTCTAATTAATGATGATGAGTAGGATGGAAGAAGAGACTTTTAGTCTGAATATTGCCCAAATAAAGACGATTATTAATATTGCGATCATATTATCATTTTCCTACCTTTCACTTCAATTTGGAGTCACTTTCACATTTGTCATTATCTCCGACTATATCGAGCAATTCTCATCCCTAACCAAGCTAATCACTAAAATCCCCTGCGAATTCTTGAAACTCATCGCGGGATGAAAACGTATCTACAACTGCAATGATGGAAGGAATGAAGTACTAAATATGATAGACGCATTTACATAATGACCCATCCAGCCGACAGAGGCGTATGGCATGGGGAACACCTAACGAAAAATTACGCCGCATACCCCTGACCCTAAGTGCTGTTAACTTCTCTAATAGGATGACCGACCATAAGTAGCACACTTGCGATTATTTCCTTAAAACGTATTCTACTTTTGTCACGAACGGCTAACTGAAGTGATAGAATAAAAAATCTCGCGGAAGAGATCTGAATTAGAGGTTTTAATTTTTTCAATCTAAATCTCATTTTTAAAAATTTAGGTACCAATTCGTACCAAATCCCTCCTGAAGATGAAAGCATCGCTTTCGAAAGAGAGACTGGGCATTTTAAAAGTGCGGTGATCCTTTCCATTTTTCACCGAATACCGGTGAATGAGACGAGGAACGCCGACGAAGACGGCTATTGGAGATTTTAACCCTCTAATTCTTAAACAGCCGTGCTCCAAATTTTCTTTCATTCAACACAGATCTGCATTGATAAATTTGTCGAATAGTTCGACATCGCTAATCAAATCCTATACCAAATGACAAATGAAACACGTTCACCAGGATATAGGTCACAGGACCAGAAGTAGTTCACAAGAAGGATATTTTGAAAATTTACTCTATAATTTTACTCGACGTAGTTAGGAGACCGTTACCAGGATACCTATTCCTGCTTCATGAACGAATGGAGCTATTGAGAGTGCTTTGCAAGTCATCGTTGTCTCAACCTTACATAGGTTCATTAGACCTTAAATTCCGTTCTTAAATGGCCTTTCTTTCACTGTTTTATAACGTATTTAAGCCAACATTTTTTGCCTGTCTTTTCCTTGCATCCAGCTTGTAACCAATTACTCCAGCGATCCGCTAACAGTGGGGGGTGTTTTGTTTGATCTCGGTATTACTCAACGACGCTTGGGCACATGTACCGACTGATGGTTTGATGAGCGTTAGTCAAAATTCCATAACTTGGCCATTACAACAATATGTGATAGGAACCGATATAGCAACAATATCAATGTACCCCTAAAATTAATAGATTTAGATTTCAGATTTAGATATATACCCGCGAGGCGCCATAGGCTTATGGCAGGGGGTGTAATACACCACCATTATTCATTCATCCCTATTAGCATCTCTAATAGCCTGGGGAAAAACGACCAAAAGTAATTATCCGTCCTTGCGATTACTTCCCTTCGTCGATGCCTCTCGGAGATCGCGTTCGCTCCTTACTGGCGCTAACATTTCACTTACTTCGTCTATAAATTCTGAACGAATTAACTTTTCGAAAAGTTTCCGACGATATTCAGGTCAGATAAAACTAACTAAATCTGATTACAAAGGATATGATTCGAGGATATTATCGTTTACAATTAAATCGGAATACGTACAAGTCACTCATTAGAATGAATTCCCGCGGGTATATAGTTTAATTTGTTTTTTATTTGTATTTTATCAACTGATAGAAATCGTTTTGTTCTTTATTTTCTTATTTTTTATGGCGAAAATTCCAATAGAAATTTACAAATAGCAGTAAGAAGCTTAAAGGTATTGACAAATTCCATCTTATGGGAAAGGATCTTTAAGCTAAGTAAATAAAAAAGAAAAATATATAAATTACACCAAGTGTACGATTTTTTTCGTTTGGGTAATACTTTTCCAACGCCTCGAACTAGTGATTTCATAATCCAAAATTTCGAAAAGTTGATTAGTTTTAGGTGGAAATTATAGACTAGCTTTCCTACAATATTTTTAAAGGAAGAACCGGGTTATCATACAGAATATTTGCACAGAGACCAATGTCTGAAAAGATGAATTTTTAATCCAATCATTTATCATTTTATTATACAATCCATTCGTTTTGTACTTCTCTGTGCGTTACGCGCAACTCAAATCGTATTTATGAACATCGATGATTCATTGAGCAAATATGACCTAAATTTTGATCACTTTTTCGAAAACGAAACTTATTACATAGAAGAAGATCGAAAGTTTGTTTTTATGGCACACCACGCCATCTGGAGAGATATGTGAGAAACTGATCTCGCTGCCATGGAATAGCAATGCGTTGTGGGAGACAAAGAAAAATTTCAATTATGCCATGATTTTTTATTTGCAATGGCTTTCCGCCAAGGCATAATCGATTGGTTACATTGGTGAATCCACTCTATAGAAGGGGGAATTTAATTTACGGAAAAAATACAGCAAGTAAAGCTTGAGAGGGAAACGTATTGCGCATCTCGTTATATGCGACGCAATACGTTACCATAGAGACGGAGGGTAAAGAGGTATTAGAAGCAGTTGCCAGCGCTCACTTTTTTCCACGATAAAGGCTATAAAGGACATACAATGACAACACAAATAAATTCAGCAACAACAAGAAAATTAATAAGTTAAGCAACTATAACAACATGAATGAATTTTGAAACAATCAATAACTAAGACAACAATAACAGAATGAATAGCTTAAAGAACAATAAGGATATAAATAACTCAAAGAACAATAACAATATAAATAACTAAGGTAATAACAACAATATAAATCTGTCTGTATTCATCCTGAAGGCCGTTTGGTACCTCATCCCCTACAAAAGTAAATACCAAGAGCTGGTAGAGGGGAATAAGGGTTACTGGGAAGGATGAGGAGTGAGGTTATTTGCCCATGTTTTTCTCACCAAGGAGAACATGTCCACGCAAGTGAAGCACAATGACTCTATGAGTAACTTTTCTTTGCATTGCATATAGAGAGGCCAGTGCAATTATTCACTCATACCACAGCTTTCACGTCATCATAGCATTGATCAAGGTTGATACCAAAGGGAATATAAAGATACATTTTCTCTAAACCAAATGACAAATGAAAATATTCCGTACATCAGAATGTGGTAGCAGGAAAAACAACGCAAATGACTCGAGGAACAACGGTGGATGTGAACATAAAACACTGCACAGCGAAATATCATACAAACCGTCGAAATATTTGAAAAAGTGATAAATAATACAGCAGCCTCCTTTATGCATACATAAGAGAATCTTACTTAAGTAATCTTACTATAGTTCTTTCCTCTCATAATAAGAGAAAATTAACCGTGAGTTCATATCATGGTAGGCAGTAGTTGTCTATTTTACTGATATTTCTAATTAAGATGATACAATTCACCATTTTTTTGCAATAAATCATGTAATGTTCACCTCCCAGGGCTTGAGGACCCTTTCTAAGATGAGAAAATTGGATGTTGTCGCTTACTGTAACGTGATCGCAAATTTATGAATGAACTAATTTTACAGTTATGTTCACCGATCTGTCACAGCGAATTTTGCAAGAAAAAAAAGTTTAAAATTCTATGCAAGGAAGAAAAAAACTGAAAATATTTTCCACCCCCATTTGGAGGCTTCCTCTAGATAAAAAAAGGGCAGTTCTCTATTTTTTCACCTGATGGCATTAAAAACTCGAAGAGACGTAAACTCATTTAATAAAAGGATATGAATTTCTACCACAGATCCCGGAAGTGTGAAAAAATTGAAGATTATGGAAGTTCCGCAACACATTAAAAGTACCGTAAAAAAGTTAGTACCGCAGTTCTGTGACATTTGAAAAGTTTGATCAAAGAACACTTAAAAGAAAAACTAAAAAAAAACTTGTATGGTTTGCCAGCAGGTCTTTGTTGATTGACAATATGTTAGATCGATTTAACTTCATTTGACAGGAAGTTAGAGAAGGAAATTCATTGCTGTAGCGCGCAATACTATTTATAGGGCTGTAACCATAGAGACGGAAGGCAAAGAAACACCACAGGGTACATACGTTACAAAGAGGGCGTAGAACAACCCTGTTGAAGCCGTCTTTGGTTTTGAGCTTGAAGGAAAAACGTTAGTTAATAGAAGTAGAAATGATCTTATGTAGCTGCATAATTTAATAGACGTATGGTAAGAATGAATAACAGCCTTAGAATTAGCTATGGAGAAATTTGACATTGATTTTTACTCTTCTCTATACGTGGCTGAACCGTCTATGTAAGAACCCTGCAAGCCGCCTTTCGGCGTGTGTCGCATTATATCGGTTACCTCATCTGAGAACGTAATTTCTCTGAACTTATTTAATAAATTTATTCTTTGAATTTTTCTTCTATCCTCTAATGATTCCCATCCCGCTTCCTGTAACATCTGAGTCACCCTCGCTGTTTTATCGTAGCAATTCTTTACAAATCGCCTTAGTTGTACTTTTTCTAAATCCCGAATACGAAATTTCTCGGCGGGGTCCCATACACTACATGCATACTCAAGGTGAGGCCTAACTAACGCTAAGTAACATCACTCGCGAACTTTTTCTAACGAAGCCGAGTTTTTTAAGTGCTTTTCCACATATATTTCGGATGTGGGCACTCCATGATATATTATTCGTGAGAGTTACTCCAAGATACTTTACCGATTCTACTGTCATTAGGTTTTCCCCTAAACCGTTTGATCATTAATCAATTAATGCAATAATTAATTGAATTAATTTAGTTGCCTACATATCTTCATCGATGAAAATAAACTATGTTCAATGATTTCTTCTTTCATGGGAAAAAAGTTTCATGCAAACGAGATTGTCTGAAATTCGATCATAAAAAATTCAGTCCTTATTTAAACACACTCGTGTCAGCGTCGAAAGCAAGAACCTCACTCCTCATACTCCCTTGTAAGCCTCATTCCCCTCAATAGGATATAATAGCCAACGAT
The DNA here is from genome assembly GCA_947579665.1 of Sympetrum striolatum. Lineage (NCBI taxonomy): Eukaryota > Metazoa > Arthropoda > Insecta > Odonata > Libellulidae > Sympetrum > Sympetrum striolatum. The sequence goes on from OX388350.1 coordinate 73,748,122, forward strand.
AACAAAAACACTTGCGTCTGATTGCCAGGACTAATTGCCCTCAATCCCTCTCAAAACGATTTAATTGTTGATATTGTGCGGTTTGAGGGTGCAAGATGAATAGTCCAAAAATATTATCGTGGAAAAAGTACAACATTTGTTGATTTCTACGTGAAGGATTTCCACAAGACGTTATCTGAGACAATGACTTGTAGTCTAAAAATAGTTCATCGCAATCTCATTAATATCTTAGAATATGCTAATGATTAATCAAAACTTTGAATTCAAAATTAAGAATGGTAAATCAATGGAGTAGAAGGTTGTTTAAATTTAACAACGCAATTCAATCCACTATCGGTAAATGAAACCTAAAAAGTAATTAACATTGTTTATATGTTCATTTATTTCTGTATTATTGATTCATAATAAATTTAAATTTGTCGCTAAAATTTAATTATTCTTATTGGAAAAATCTATCTATACTATCATAATTTCGAGACGCTTCATCTAGGCTTGAGCAAACAATAGCACAATAATTTATACAATCATATATTTAAATTATTCTACATTGTTGAAAAAACAACAATCGCCCGCATTCATGATTCTTATATGCATTTACTTCGCTCATTGTTGCCAAGCCCATTCTAGCACGAATAAATTGTCAAATTGAATAGTAGATCTCATTGTTGAAACAGAAATTCTTTTATTCGTTATTCAATTTAATTAAGAAATCTAATTTCAATTAAATTTAAATTTAATAAAAATAATATTACCTAAAATATATCGTTATCATCTATTATTTTACTTCAAAAAATAAAGATTGCGTATAAAAAGTTCCAAATAATCTTTTTGTAAGTTCCTAGTTTTGTTTTAAATGAATCTTCCTCTATTTCAGTTACTGTTTGTATGCGACCGACTCCAACGCCCTTGAAGAAGATCGCACCAAAAGCAATGTACGCATCCTCGCACACACAAGCAGTCCTTCGGAAAGATGAAGAATCGATATTAATAAACCAGTAGCGATTACACTGCCAGTTGATTATGCGCTCGTCACACCGGTTTATCGAGGAATTGCACACTTTCGGCACAAAGTCCGCGAGAATTTGGTGGAAATAATTCTCAGACGACATCAAAAATAAAAAAGACCATAATTCTATACAAATGCAATTAGTCTTTCCATTTATTAGTTGCTTCAAAGATGGGCCAGACTTCTTTATATTCGTCTTGCATTGAGGATACTCGTCTACGAATGTTCGCAGCCTTTAGCTGCCTAGGAACGAGACCATTTATATGGTGGGCGGAATGGTGTAACAAAGAAACGAAGAAGCTGTTGTCAAGATACCAAAAAATCCTTCAAAACGAAGAGAAAAGTAAATTAAATCAATAAGAACGATAATAGACAGTTTTTTTTCGGTTTCAAAGAGGATTTAGATATTCTGCAAGACAAAAGGCCTAACTTACAGACTCCACACATGAAATCACAGTCCAAGGAAATAATTTGATATCTGACATCGAATATTTCTGATTTGGAATTGAGACTCGAAAAAAAAGAACTTGCAAACCTATTAAAATGCTTATAATGTTATCAGTAGCATTAGTAATTAAGTACTGCGATGAATCAGTTTTGATGGCAAAATACCTACATCTAGAATTTTCTGAATTCATAAATATTGATGACGTGTAAAGTGAGTGTTAAATCTAGATGCATTAACTTTCAACAGCATTAAGTGCATAATGAAAGTCAATAATTGATTTCCCGCACAACAATGGCACGCATTAAAATGGATGGATTGGCCGAATGGAATTCTTGTTGTTGCGACAATATTAGCCGTTGGATAAGCGGAGAAAAAACAAATGGCTGAGAATTCAATAGCAATTTAAAGAATGTAACCTTCAAAAGAAATATCTTCTTTAACGGCTGAAAAGGCAATTAATGGCTGCTTTATTTAAAGCCATCAAAGACGGAATGCGGGCTTAAAATATAAATGAAAACATCAAATCCTAGTTTATTTCGCAGCTAGTAACGACATCATAACGAAATCAACGATAACAGCTTCCTTGCCATAGCAACGCGAATATTAATATATTAATATTAGAAGCTTCAAATTTCTGACGCAGTTCCAATTCTTGACAGTTTCCGAAATCGAATGCACACAAGTGTCATATTTTGTTAAGATTAACGTACCAATCAATTCATAAATAAAGTCGGTGCCCAAAAACGAAATCTTGAAAGATAACGAACATTTCAACTTTATTTCAAATGAGCTAGAGGTAACACAGAAACAAAATCAGGCTTTGTTGCTAAATTTTTGATAATTTTTATGCGTTGTGACTAATATTTATTCGTCCTGTAAACTTCATTTCAAACAGCTTTGTATAGCAGATGTGTGATGATTAATCTACAAACCGTGATATTAATAAAATGTGTTCATCAGATAAGAAATAGAGAAAATGTTCACCAATCAGAGATGCAAACAATATCCGTCCACATCTCACAAAAAATTGAAGCAATACAAGTATCAGATAAATAACAACCAAATGAACAATCTAACGGAGAAAAAGTAACAATCCATCCAAGTGTCACATCAACAATAAAGAAAGGATACAACTAATACATAAACAATTGACCAATAATCAGTAGGAATTAATTAATAGAATAACACTCTATCTCAGGTAAAATATAAATCAACAATCGAAGGTTAATCATTCAACAATAATGACAGTGACCCTTTATTCCCAAAGGCGGATCTCAATAATGGAAGAGTCAGCCAAAGCGGAAGCATCAACAAAGCTTAAGGTCAACCATAAGATCAAAATACACGAACGAGGCCGAATAACTTTTACTGTACCCTCTATCTTCGAATTCAGAAATAACTCACGTACGATATATTCAAAAATCACGAGAAATCTCAAAAAAGGGGAGTATGTCCACAGCTTTTTTGAATACATACGAAGAAACTTCAGTGGCGTTGCCGCCGGCAGTGAGAATGGGCCCCCTTTCCACCTTTAACCTCCTTCCCTACCTCCAACCACGACGCTCAGAAATATGGGCGATGCAAAAATGCAAGAGGACACCCAGATAATTGATAGCGTTATTGTAATTTTCAAATGGAAGCCAAATAAGTGACGCAGGCAAATCTGGCAAAAGAAGACGCACAATTTGGCGATCGGCCTTTGGGAATCTCTTTAGGCTTAAATCTTCACCCCGCGAGCCGCCAATGGCGTATGACAGAGGGGATTTAAAAGCAAGATTGCTTATACCCTCATTGATACCTCGCGGAGGCAAAGACCTGTTATTTTTTGTATCCTGGATGTAATGCAAATGTTTATAAGAGGGCTTTCGTAGGAAACGCATAGCTGGATTTACTGTTTTGTCGCTAATTACTACTTCCTTATTCAAGTTTTCAAAAATTAGAAATTAAAATTTCTGAGAAGGGAAACATCGCAAAAATCTACAGCTAACCGTAATTAATATTACGAATATCCTTTCTTGATTTTCGTCCGTCGCGAGGCGCAGCTGCCGTTTCGCCGTGGTGAATTACTGATGAAAAGGGAAGAAAACATCGCCATAACTTTTTTCAAGCTTAAAATCAAAATACGGACATATTTCAGTAAAATGTAAAATAGTCTAAATACTACGTTCTTTTTGTGTAATAAATGTATCAAATTAGAGAGTGATTAGCAGTTTTAAAAATGATCAGGGGTGAAAAATTCGGGATTTCTGCTTATTAAAATTATTAAACTTTAAGTTGATTCAATTCATAATATACATACCATATAAATACAAAAAACGCATATCTGCAGAGAAAAACTCTTCCTTAATGAGAATATATGTATATTATAAGCATCTATATGTAATAGATAACATTACACTCTTATAAAGCTTCTATATGTCTTAGACCAGAAGAAAACGCCGGACGTTATATCTATCCGCCCTGTCATTACCCGTTCGAGTGCAAACTCTGATAATAAATAGATCAATTTCTGCGATTAATTTCTATCTCGATTATTGATACTGGTGGAAATTTTTGTCCAATTTATACCTGGTAGATTACAATCCTCTCCTACTAAAGGTCTGGCCACACTTCACCGCACCGTCACCGTGCCGTGGCTCGGCCGGGTGTCGGCCGACATACGGGAACGAATACTACAATGCTATACAATGTGCTAGTCCACACCTCTCCGCACCGACACCGGATCGTCACCTCCGCGCCATCACCGCGCCGTGCCCGACTAGTTTGGTTTAATTTTTGACGGGCACGGAGCGGACACGGAAGAGAATTATCCCAGTTCTTTCCTTTCGAGTGAAGTTTTGAGTGAAATTTTATTAACTTCAACAATATTTAGCATAATTACGTTAGATGCCAAGAATTATTTAATTTCCTTTTTTGATTGGTATTGTTTTTTTATATTATTAATTTCTTCTTCCTCTAGTGCTAGCGCTATCATTCCTAATTCATTATTACTGAAATTACGGATCATCACTTCTACGTAGAAGTCGAAAAGAATAATTAATTGCTCCCTCCGCAGGGTGGAGATCGAGCCTGAACACGGACAAGGACAAGGCTTCACATAGGACGAACCGTGACACGGCCGACTCGCGGCCTAGCTACGGCACGGTGATGGTGCGGTGAAGTGTGGCCAGACCTTAATACGGTTGCGTATGGTTTACTCTCTCGGAATTTTCTAAGTGTCTCATAGAGATCTTCTATGGATTCGTGGCCGCCATCGGAAGGGCGATAGAAGGAAAAGAACCTGAACCTTTCCTTACCGTGTCTATCGAACACTGAGCATCAGATCATCTCAGTATTCTTCCGTTTCTATCCCTACGAGACGCTGTGAAATTGGGAGGAAAAATCTCACTATATATTACTTCGCCAAGCCAACTTTCGTTTCCTAATATTAGGTATGCCGGCGCATGTTTTTCTAATGAAATCAAAGATACCGATTACTTATTAAGAGTACTTCATCAGTTCACTACGGCTAACTTTATTTCTTCGTTACTTTCGCTCTTAGGATGACGGAAAGAATTCAAGTTGCGAACATTAAAACTACCTAGCTGTAACGTCTCGCGATTTCCCGCAACGGCTATTCTCTTTGAAATTTAATTTTTCCCTCACATTTTTGTCTGCGTAATCTCGCTCTCATTTAAAACACAAGAATAAAACACTAAATCTACCTGGGTGTCGTAATCTGTCTAAGTTCTAACCTAATAAAATCGCATTTACCTAATTTAGATCATACGCTTCACAGCCCGGACATTTTAGTGCTTGCCACAACGATTAAGTGGTGTCCGGCATGATTGTAATGGTAATAATAGGTCCAGTAGCACTCGAGGGCTTTTAATGCCACTATGGAGAGAGGTTCTGGACAGGCATTTGGGAAGCTCGTTCGACTTGGATGAAAGCGATCCCGGGTTCGATTCCCGGTAGGACACTACGTGCGAAATAACCTCCGCTGTCACCTATAAAATACTACCACAGATGAAAGCGACAAATACTGAAGGTTGAGTTATCGATGTGCTCTGCGTGGTTGTGATTTTCTTCAGATAATCGTAGCATTGAATAAGGAAAGCGGCTGCTGATGGTTATGTTATATATAAAAAACAACTCCAAAACCATCAAAAAACTTGCAAAGCGGCTCTACGTATTTCGACTTCCACGAAGTCATCGTCAGGCAGAGGTCGGCAAAGAAATGCCAATACAAATACGTATAGCCGCTTTGCAAGTTTTTTGATGGTTTTGGGGTTGTTTTTTATATATAATCGTAGCATTATTTATATTTTATAGCATTATTTCATTTATGGAAATATGGTTTGAGCAAATTCACAATCGTCATGCATTTTTAAATATGACGTAGTCTTTTAACTGCGAACGACATTTTAAAAATTATGGTTTCCTACATAATGAATCTTCATAACTTGTTTATATTCTGACTAATTTAACGTAATTTATACTTCAATTTAACAATAATTTTTTTGATATATATGTGTTGTAGTCGTCAATATTCAAAGGAGCCGAAAATTATCTGAAGGTGTAAAATGTTGGGTCTCCTCGCAACGAATAAAGAGGAATCTGTTTCTACCGTACAGCCACTGCCCCTTTCAAAATATAATACATAACTATTTAACGAAAAAGTTCCAGAAATCGCTGGTATAGCATTCCCTGGGACCTCACGATAAGAGCCAACCATATCTCTCGGCCGCACGGTGTTGCCAAGCCCCCATATCCCCAATCATGTGTTAATCGTAAGTGATTTTATTGAGAAAAAATGTGGGGCACATTCGTTTTTAATGGTGTTAGTGATAAAAAATACGTGTTGGGAAAACATCTAATAAATCAAATGATAGAGTGTCGTGAAAATGAGAATAAGAGTTCACCCAATCACATGACGGGAAATTTCGTTCTGCCGGACAATCTTCCATCAGCGCAAGAATCGAGAATAAGTAAAGAGAACTGTTCTCACTAGACAACCACTTCAATCGAAGATTTTTTGATCCGTATTACCAGGAGCTCTTCAATTGCAATCATGAAGCGCTTATTGCTCACTTCAACACTGTCTTTACTCGTCATCTCGGCGTTGTCATCGCCAAAAGCGAGAGAAACATCTGATGGAAGGGGGCTCACCACGAGCAGCGATCTAGATGATCTTCTAAGATTGGACGGAGTGGACCTTCGACGAGCAAGTGAGTAATTCCATCGAATCTACAATTGTGGTTCTTTTGATAGTCATTTGAGTTTAATAGAATAGTATTTTTTGGCCTCATACCCGATCTTTGATGAGCTAAATAATCATGAGAATGTTCGAATCATTCTTCGGTCAAATAATGATCCTCGAGGGTTATCTATGACGTGACGTCAGCCAGCCCTCAAATCGAATAAGTTATAGTAGGTGCAACTTTCGATTGTGAGCTGCTCATAGCTTTTTAATTCAGAATTAACTTCCTTAAATAAGTAATGCTGATGTTTCTAAGAATTGGAGTAAATAAGAGTATTTCATGGACTTGTTTTAGACTTGTCACAACGAGGTAGCAAGATACCTGCCACACACCCACTAATGGTTGGAAATATTGTCTTTTCCTTTCGCTGTGAGAGCAATATTTTGTAGTAATAGCAATCTGATAATTCCGTCGCCCATTTTGAATGCTATTCAGTTCTTTATTTTCTCAAAATTTGGTAATTGGTAATGTGGTGCATCATTAAAGCCTCAAATAATATTACGCGGCACTCCTAGGTGTGCGCACTAGGTTGGGTCATTTTGAAAATGTTTTCCGATGAAAATGTAATAACCGGCTAAGTGGCCCACCTAAATGGACATTACAGATATAAATTCTTTTCGAAATAAAAAAATCTCTTTCGTAAGAATGTTTGCTTTGAAGTTTCGAAATTACGACAAAAACATATACTACTGATTTTCATAAATTTATTACATTTAATATAAGTAAATATTATTATCGTATTTGTGACCGAAGCTAGGGGTGATGAAAAAATGATGTTCTTGGTAGGAAGGAAGAAAGAGACACCAATACTGGTAGGAAGGATGGCATCTTTAGAATATTCGAGCAATTAACTAGAAAGCCTATGAAATTGCCTTTACTTTACAACAAACTGCCGTTACGAGTAAAGTAAGGGTTAACAATCAGTCATTGTAATGTTGCGCTTTGATTAAATAAATCGTTATTAGTTCCTTTCATCTGTACATCTACTAAAGTATATTCCGGATGTTCTTGTGCATCTAATTTGTATGGGAAATTCCAGCAAATTTCATCCTAGTTCTATAGTATTAAGGATCACCTTAATTTCGTAATTTCAATGAGAAATAGGTCAGTTTGTCAGAATCATGCTCATTTACCGAATCGACTTTAGGGTCTCCTATCTGACTAGCTTTTTGTTTTATTATTCTTTGTCCCTCCAGCTGAATCGCCATTGAATATTTCCACCGAGGAGCGGAAGAAACCTTTACAATTTAGTGAAAGGACTGGCAGAAATGTGGAACTCAGCAACAACCTCCGCACCGCCAGGAGAATAGAGTGAGTTTAACGCTGTAAAAGTGAAAACGTATATTTTAGGTTAATGATGATGAAAAACAAACTTATGCAAGTGATTTTTAATGTCTTATAATGCAATTTTTACATAGCTGCACATATCTGAGTTATCAAATTCATTTAGCATGTCTTATTTGATGTATCAGGCCAAATTTGAACTTTGATGGAGGAAAAGTCATTACCAATAGAGCTCTAGACAACGGAGAAATGTTTGAGGTGTTACTGGAAAAACTCAATTCGATATGGTCTGGATCAATTGAGGTTGGCGTGACACCAAATTCACCGGATAACTTCGATTTTGGCGGGAACTGTTACTTTACGGAGTAAGTAGAGATATATATTTTCGTACACTGTCTACATGTCATTTTTTTCTGGACGATCATTGCAATTTTACAATTTTCAACTTAATCAGCAACGGCTGAAGTACTATACTGCCAACACTGGTCAAGTAATTCACATTACATAATCGCGAGTTTAAACGAGATTCCGTATATACGAGTTGAAGATTTATTTTTCAATTACGTTCCTAGCGAATGCTTACATAATCTTGGTAATTAAGCCTTATATTTATTGATATTCATAACCTAAGATTTTAAAGAAATATCTCTTAACAGACTTATAATAAGTTATAGGGATGATAAGGTATTTAATTTAACGGAATTTGTATCGCATGAGGAAAAATATTGGAAAATTAACGGATTCATATTGAAAATTTAAATGAAAATGTCTATTCCTGAGTATTACGACCTTTCTTCAATATGCACTTCCTACGAATAGTCCTACTTCTGCTTACTATGATTGAAATCGCTTTCAATGCTCAATCATGACATGCTTCAAACGCAACATAGAGAATGTTGAACAAAATGTACTCCCGGGTTAATTAAATTGCATACAGAATACAATTTTACTTTACTAAGTTTATATTTTGGGACTTGGACTCAAGTTAGTAAGTTAGTTTGACTCCTTATTGGCGGGGTTAGGCCCGAAATAATCCTCATGGAAGGGCAGGAGGTTATATGAGGATTAAAGAACGAGTTTGAAGATATATTGACAAATCCTTATGAAACTATAGTCATTATACTATACCTTTACTTGTATTATATCATGTAAATAAAGTAACTAGGAATACTCATGTGTTATAACATAATCGTAAATAACATATAGATGTTACAATACTTTTATTCAAGCGTATGAGTAATTGGGTTGAATGAAATTAAAATGGAAATGCATATACTTAAAGCACAACATTTTACTTAAAAATTGTTTACATTACAGATGTGTTCTTTGGAAGTATTCGGATTATGCTGCGAAGCGTAAGGTAAGGTTAATTCAGCTTAATACATTACAGCAGTAACGTTTCACTTAGTAAATAAGATTGGAAATTATTAACATAGTATAATATTTATATTGTATCTATTATATATAGACGTTTCTCCGGATACACTTATATATAGGGGATCAAAGTTCTAAGCATGTTCCACAAATGTCACTGACTTTAAATTTTTACGACGTATTGGCCATAGCGTGTAACCACCACAAAAAAGCCGACTTTGAACCTCAGTCTCACGGGTTCGATGCCAGAAAGTCCCGAAGTCCCGATGTTTTCCATGAAAATGCATTGTGAGGATTTTCGGATAATTTTTGAGACACTTTCCGACAAATGAGAAAGTTGAAATTCTAGGGATCGCTAGAACAAGAATCCAACGAAAACCATAAAGACATATTCGAAGGTTATCCTGGGTTCGACGCTAGGTCAGGGCAAATACTCTCCCATTTAAAATGCATTGCGACGATTTTTTAAAAATCACTTCCCGATAACATGGAAACTTAAAACCCTGGATATGAAGAGATCATAAATACATTTTATATACGCTGTTTAAAGTTTACCCTGATGGTCCTTGGTTCGATCCCAGAGAGCCATTTCCATTCCTCTATGCATTTCAAATGGGGATAATGGAATTTTATTTTAGGACCTTTCCAGTACGACATTGACTTCAAACCTTGGATGAAATACGGTTTATTCCTACCAAGTCGTTATATGTATTCACATCTTCAAAGAAGTCCTGGGTTCCCAACTAGGTGACTCTACCATTTGAAATATATGATGGGAATTTCAATTTTTACTTTCTCCATATACGTAGTAACAAGAAAGTATTGTTTTCATGAAAAAATCGACTTCGAAATTTCAACGGAAATACATGTTTTGGGGTCCCTAGAACACGTTCCAACCATTTTCGGAATTATGTCAATGTGTGTGTGTGTGTGTGTGTGTGTATTTGTGTCTGTGCTTGCGGGCGCTTTAACGTAAAAACTATTGGTTGTATCAACACCAAACTTCATATATAGCACTGTGGTGGGTGTTGTCAGAGTTGATTAGTTCTTGGAGCAAATCGGTTAACTGAAAGTCAAGCTTTTTGCTTCGACGCAAATTTCCGTTTTTGCAAACTATCTCCATAAATATGATATTAAGGTATATTCTATTACTTTTAAAAGTTTTAGAAAATGCAATTTACTATAACTTTTGTGTGAAACATATTTTTGTATCACTGATTGGTTAGGAGTTATTTGTGAAATACTGATAAACCGGAAGTTCCTGACTGTGTACATTGTGGGCGCTCTAACATAAAAAATATTTATTGTATCAACACTAAATTTCATATATAGTACTTTGGTCAGCGTCGTTACAGTTGACTAGTTTTTGGAGTAAATCAGTTAACCAGAAGTGGAGATTTACTTTTCGAAGCTCGTTTCCGTTTTTGCAAAATATCTCCATAAATATGATATTTAGGTATATACTATTATTTATAAAAGTTTTAGAAAATGTAATTTACAATAACTTTTGTATGAAAAATATTTTTCTATAACTGATTGTTTAGGAGTTATTCATTAAATACTGATAAACCGGATGTTGCTGATTAGGTAATTTGTGGGCGCTCTGGGTGCTGGGGCGAAAGGCAAATTTCATTGTTTTTCATCGAATATGTCCCGAAAAACATTATTTATAATTTTTGTGACGTAAAAGATAATATGATATATATTACTCACTTATCTTCCAAGTTTAGATTGTATATAGAGTTTGGAAATACTGTCGTAGATAAATATTTACATCTTATATATGGAGAAAATCATGTGCTGGCCATATCAGATTTTTTTATGATTGATTTATCGTGTAGGTGGAAATTCTATGGCCAGACATGTGAAAAGAAGCAATGAAGGTTTCATAAAAACAGTTTATCGTTTACCTTATGATCATTGGTTCGACGCCAGGAGACGATTTCCTCTACGATTCAATTTAACGCAAATACGGAATTTCGGTTGAAGACATTCCTGCTGCTTGGAATTTTAGAAACGGTCAGATTGTCCCAAATCAAATGTGCAACATTATCTTCAAAAAAAATCTGATGTGGCCAGCACATGACTTACTCCATATATAAGATGTAAATCTTTATCTACGACAGTATTTTCGAACTCTATATTCAATCTTAACTTGGAAGATATATACAAATACATTTTTTGTAGATAACTATATATACCTAAATATCAGATTAATGGAGGAATTTTGCAAAACCGGAAACGAGCTTCGATAATAAAGCTCGACTTCTGGAGAACCAATTTACTCCAAAAACTAATCAACTCTGACAGCACCTACCACAGTGCTACATATGAAGTTTAGTATTAATACGGCAAATAGTTTTTACGTTAGAGCGCCCGCAAGAACACACACACACACAGGGACCCCAAAACATGTATTTCCGTAGAAATCTCGAAGTCGATTTTTTTCATGAAAAAAATACTTTCTCTATACTACGTATATGGAGAAAGTAAAAACGTCCTGGACTCAACACCAGGACACCTTGATACGGAATCGAATTTTGTATAAAGGGATTACCTACACCCTGTATTTTCAAACCTAGTAAGACTTTGCAAAGTACAGTACTTTAAATATACGCTTGCAATATGCAAGCGACTTTTACTCGTTAATATATGGATTAAATAGTTATTCGAGATCGAGATATACCCCGAAAGAAAAAACAAGGATTTTATTATTGTTTTCAATTCTAATACTTAACTTAATGAACTTAACTAAATATGCTACTACGACAGTGATTCCACGACGGTTATTCCCGCGTGCAATAGTGGGACAACGAGCTTAGATTAACGTGATGTCAGGTCTCCTTTTTATATTGGCTATCTATTTTGTATTTATTGTTGATAGAATTCTTATGAGATTCATGCAGCATTAAAGCACATACGCATACAATTGTTCTGGACATATCTTTGAGACTTCTTCTTACGTGTGGCATGGGATGCACGTTACCGTTGCACAACTTCACGGAATTGTTAATGTCGCGTATCGTTGAAAATACTATTTCGAGCAAATAATAAGCGCATTTTTTAAAATTGGACATCTATTGTAATCTGGAGAGAATTAACAAAATAGTGGGGTTTTCCCTCAAATTTTAATATTTCCCTTTGAAACATACCAGGATGAGGGTCCCTCGATTTTTCTCTCTACAAGTTTGACTTCTATTTCGTCTAGGGCCACATCTATTATATATATATTAAATATATGTGCTTTGAATTTTTTTCTGAATTTTCAAGAGTTCCATTTTATAATAAATTATGAGCAGTAATTCTCCATTTAATATGAAAATGTTTAATTTACTATATGATTCTCTTTCGATCAAAGGTTGGTGACCGTATCGGTGTGATGAAGCATGAAAATGGATCTCTGGATGTGTTTATAAATGGAGAATTGCATACGTCATATGAAGATGTTCCTGAAACAGTATACGGCTACGTGGATTTATATGGGAGAACAGAGCAGGCAACTATGCAGCTGATTAGTTAGTGTCGTTCCTTCTGTCTGTTCGTTGTCTGTATTTCAGAACCAATCGTTTCTCTGGTTCTTAGTTAAATTTTGCCAGTTCACGATGTTTCGCAATGTATTGAGTTTGTATGTTTGGACACATTGTTGGATATGATAAACTATTCCCCTTGAATATTCATTTTTTATCACACCTCTAGTATTAAAATTTAAAATCCAAATACACTTTAACTATATTTACTATTACATTCTTTCCTTAAATACAGACCTATATTTGTTCGTATTATACCAATCTTCTTCTGCGATCGATGGCTTTCAGTCTGAAAGATTTTTGGGGGAGTCTGGTCGCAACCTTAGGACTAAAATTCAACCAATAATGTACTAACGTGATGAGCACTCGGACCAAAAGCGTTTTTGGATTTACAGTCTGGAATCGTTTTGTTAAAACAATGGGGATATGTTCAAATATGAATTTTTATCACGAAAGAAGCCTACATATAAAATTATTATATCTCAGTGTTTTCATTTACTACTATTATCTCTCCTTAAAATTTACGAATTAGTTACTTTTATCAAAGTTGTGTAGGCGAAATCCGAGTTGCTCCGGTGAGGTGCATGGATTGTCGTACTTTACCTTCCACTCGTAAGGACGAGGTTCGAGTCCGGTTCGTGGCATAGATTCCACTCTTAATGCTCCCCATTTTATTTTACATATTGGTATATGAAATCACCAGCAGACGGGAAATACACATTCTGAGAAACTGAAAATTTCCACTATTACTCAAGAATAGATATTTACTTACGTGACATATATTGTAAGTGCCGAGAGATGAATTACTGTGCTCCAAAGTTGCGGTCGTGAGATGATTGTAGCTGTAGACAACTCTTTCTCCCTTTCGAGGACTGATAACTGCGAACTTATGAAGTCTTCGAAGCAGATTTTCGTAATTATGAGTTGCTACCTCGTCCCTGCACCACAAAGAATTTACGAAACCACTTGCAGATATTTCGTTTATAGCAATAAACTTAAAGTACAATGAAATGAAGATAATTATAAGATTGTTTGTGTTTAACATATTTCCGTTGTATGGTACCAAATGCTCTCTGTGAATGGTAAGACCGCTTTGTGATCCTGCATCTGAGGATACCTTGCTTTTTGGTATCCAAGAATTAGAAGGTACTCATTGTATCACTGAATGCGCTTTCGGAATAGAAGTAAACGCTTGTGGAATGTAAGCTCAGTTATTGCAAATAAATTAACCACGAATTTTCAGCGGTGAAATGTTTGATCGGAAAAAGGAATTTTTTGTTCAAAGAATGCAACGGAGGTTCACATAAAATTAAGAAATTTCAAAGAGTGATAGTGGGGAGTATGCTTCTTTCTTTTACAGTTTTTTCTCTGCAAAAGTCCATCGCGAAATTTCATAATTTCCCTTACTTCTTTTGATAATATTAGTACGTATAACCAAAGAAATCAGGATTCTTCTCTTGCTTCTAACATTTATTACGTAGGTAAGAATGATTTAGGAAAATATTAGACAATTTTATAAATCAAATGTTAATGAAAACATGCACACTGAATCTATCCTTAAAACAGACCAGAAATAATGCAAGCAAACATTTTTATTTATGCGCTGAAACTGTAACGTAGATGAGAGAAATTAATGATATGTGATTGATGAGTTGATATTAATTAACTTTGTATGAAACTTCATTCACGAAAACGGAAATTTTCTTCTTCATTCTCCTCAGAATTAGCTATACAATAAAAATATTTCCGATGCTGTATATCTGATGATGACTTTTATGAACGGCCGAGATTGAAATTGTTTTATGGTAACTAATGAGTATATCTAATTCTCTCACTTTGACGTTCCCCCAAGTAAGAATAATTAATACCGATGATATACTTAGCGAGGGATTCTGTAGCGATAATAGTTTCTTTTCCAACTCGGAGAAGAAAAGATATGAAAAGTATATTTACAAAGTCGTCGATCAAAGGCGATGAAGTGAATTCAACCTCTGGCAAAGAGCAAGCCGAAAGTTAGGCAAAATGTTCTCCCTCATATCAGCTTTTAGAAAACGTAATCCTTACAATCCTTCTTCAACCAAAGGTTGGTGACCGTATAGGTGTGATGAAGCATGAGGATGGAACTATGGATGTGTTTATAAATGGAGAATTACGTACGTCAGATGAAGATGTCCCTGAAACAGTATATGGCTTCGTGAATCTATACGGTAATGCAGAGCAGGCAACTATCCAGCCGTCTGCACAGTCCTTCCTTCTGTCAGTTCTTTGACTGAATTTCAGAACCAAATCATACCTCTGGTTCTTAGTTATTTTGCGCCAATTCATTCACAATGTTTTGCAATTTATTGAGTTTTGCATTCCTTTGTATGTTGGTGCACATTGTATGATTTAATGAATTAGGGTGAGAGCTTTTGAAGAGTCTGGCCTCTATTTTTGTGAGTAGTATTTCATGTTTATGATGTCTGAATATATTGTTAAAACTAATTGTGTAAATGTATTAAAAAGCTATCCGCTATAAACGCAGAAAAATAAAGTTTTATGCACAAAGTATATTTTTATTAAGTGAATTTTATTTTATACTATGATAAAAAAAAATAGTGGAGGGGAACACGGCTGTTTCTAAATAGAAAACTTAAGAAATGACTCCTAGCCGTAAGTAGGTATTTTGCAACCTAATGGGAAGAAGGGTTAAAGGACAGTTTGTCTCAAAAATTCGAATTGTCAAACTAATATGACCAAGTCAAATTGAGTAAAATTCCCCGTGCCTCAACGAACTTAACGTAAGTCCGCAGGCAAAGTGTAAATCCCGATGTAAAACCAATGACATCCACAGAAGGGGATGTATTGTCAATGAATAAAACAACAACCCAATCCCAGTGCACCCCAGTGTGTCCAAAAATGTGCAGTTTCCGATGTAAAACCAAACACCCCCATATAAGGGGATGTCAATGAATAAAACTGTAAAACAAACCACCCAACCCATTTGTACCCCAGTGTGTTTAAAGATGTCTTCCGTCAGAATATTAAAAAGTTGAACAAAATCCAAGTAAACTTAAAAATTCAAGTCAAAGCACACTCACACATCTACTAATGATGGCAACTTCGTTGCCGAAATACTTATTTGGTTTGTCACTTGCAACCTAATTCTTTCTTCTTTATTTCCTCAGTCTCGGCGGTTTGTTTGTTGGTTGTTGTTTGTTCTTCACTGTCTTTTATGACACACTCTTCATTCACCTTGCAATTGGGTGGTTGGTTCATGCTTCCGATGGGTTGGTCCTTGACTCTGCACTTCGGAATCTTGGACGGTTTTGGACAAGTCTAGGTTGCTTAATTTATAATTGCTACAATAAAGAACTCTGGTTCCGCTGCTGTTTTTGTTCAGGTTGGGTGCACTCTGCTTTTAGTGCTGCAGAGTCAGCAGAAGATTTTTTTTGCTACTTTTGTATCAATACCTAATTGCATTGTATGCCTAATTAACTACGAAAACTCTAATTCTTACTGGCCAAACTAGACTTAAACGGTTGTGCGCAATGCTTGTTTCTTTATTTACTTCCCTAATTATGCGCCTATTTTCATGTACGGAATTGCCCCGCCCACCGTACGGGATTACCCCAACCGCTGGGGCAATTCCGTACAGTGTAACTTTTTTACAAAAAAATTAAGATAAATAATCCAGCTGTTTGGTGACGATTTGGTAGCCAATAAAACACAGTAACATTCGATCATGTGTCTATGCTTCTATACTGAATACATATTATATGAGCTCTAATAAATCTCGCTTAAGTGTACACCATTTCCCCGCTCTCCCCTGCATATATACTTTGTCAAATGTATTTATCTGTGCCTTAAGATGTAAGTACGCTAACAAAACCGGTCACAGATTAAAGTCCATGTGGAAAATTACTATAAGTTTTTTTTTCATTCTGATACGTCTGTCCACCAAGTCACACCTTCAAATATCAATTTCACAACAAAAACAAACTATACTGATGTTAAATTGGTCAAATGTGTAAAAATAGGGATTAAAAATGTAAATTTTAAGACTCTCAGAACAAAATGGGGAGCTGAGGACCTTAACATTAATAGAGAACATGGCTAAGACCAACTCAAAATTGTTGGAGCAATATATTCAGCATCAATTGCAGCACATAATTATTAGCATTAATTATAATGTATGAGAAAAATTTGTCTTCAGCAAGAAATTTAAATTTCTGCACAAAAAAATATGGAGATAACCAAATGTGTTTTATTGTGTATAACAATGAAATACTTTGTTCATATTTCACCATAATATCTCTCAATTAAGTTTTAAAATAAAAGTGGAATATAAAGAGGAAATGTAATCAATCATCGAGCGCATAGTTACAGAGCCCATTAGGAATAGAAACAGTTGTTTAATCTCTCAATCCCATCACTGAAAATTTTCCACGAATTGTAAAATGGAAGAAGATTCATATCTACATACTCCCCCCTGCCACGCATCACTGGGGGATTCCAGGGTTTAAATGTAAATGTACAACATCTCAAGAACCAGATCACTTTCCCAACAAGTCCATACCATTTACATAACAAAGTCTGGTATTGTCAAATTAGGTCACAGCCATCCGTCTCATTTACAGGGTCACCAAAAAAGACGTTTCCCAAATTCATCATAATGATTTTTTGTTTATTGGTACATCAAAATTAAAGTTTTAAAACTTACAAATATTCATTAAATTGTTTTTGATATGTGTAAACATTTCAAAAGTATCTAGTATTGCAGTTTTCATATCAGGTAATAAATCATTATATTCCAAATGTTTAAAAGACTTCTGAAATACAAAAACAGGTAATTTTTGTATGCAAATGAGCTTAATTGTGTAATTATTAAATCAGACCTTTCACATCACCCACTAACCACCTTGTCATAGATGTGATAACAGTAAACTTAAGGTAGTAGATCTTATTTATTTTAGCAATTATTTGCCAGTAACTGTATAAATAAAACGACCAAGCCAATTCCACCTCTGGTTTAGACTATGACATTGTATCTTATAAATGTAACAGAGAAGAATCTATATAATTCAGATATAGTTTAGTATAGCATACTAAAATTCAGGAAAGGATTTTTTAAACCACTTGCACCGTGGGGAGATTCTGTATAGTTCAATCCTTTTCATAAACCTATGGCTCCACCAAATCGCTGATATCTCTATGAATGCATAAAAAATTTAAGAATTCCATTTCATATTCTCTAAAATTGTTTATTTTCATAAATAAACAATGTCTAAGAAATGTGAACACCTTATGGATCTATTTATATCTTCTATTATATATAGATGCTTCTCCGGATTCATCTATATACATAGGTATATAAATAGGATACTAATTCACAGGCTAAACCACAAGCGTTATTGACTTGAAAATTTTACCACGTATTGGCCATAAAGTGTAACCGCCAGAAAAATTTCAATTTGAACTTCAGTGTCATGGGTTCGATTCCAGAGGGCCCCAAAGTCCCGATTTTTCCTGTTTAAATGCATTGCTTTGATCAGCAATTTAAAATACATTTAGGGAGTTTTTCATTATTTTTTTTTTCATGCACTTATCAAAATGAAAGGAAGTTCTTCCTTATATGGAAGATGTATATTAAGCATAGGTTTTTAAAATAAATTAGATAAGACCGTACTATTCCTGGGTTCGATTAAAATTTGGGCACATTAAAATTTCTCTCATAAGGATTATTTGGGAAAAGTAGGACGTCCTTTGAGGCAGTTGAAGCCAATATTTCTGCTTGAATTTCCACACATAGTTAGAGATGGTGATCTTCTGTTAAGCTGTATAGAAAGTATCACCAGAAAGACCCGGGTTCGATGCCGGGTAGTAAATATATCTGCCATATAAAACATATTGGGATGGTTTCTAATTATTTCTTTCAGGCACTTATCGAAATAATAGGGAGTTCTTGTTTAGATGGAAGATGTGTATTAAGACTCGGTTTAAGAAAAAAAATTAGATAAGACCATGCTGTTCCTTAGTTTGATTTGAGAGCACATTACAATTTCTCACATAAGGAATATATGTGAAAAGTAGGACGACCTTTGAGGCAGTTTCTGCCATTATTTCTGCTTGAATTTTCAAACGTAGTTAGAGAAGATGATCTTCTGTTGTGCTGCATAGTAAGTTAACCAGGAAGACACAGGTTCGATGCCAGACGATTAAGTTTCAGCGGATTTTAAGAATATTTTCAATCCCTTCATTTTCTTTTGAGGACCGTCCCGAAATGATGCTGACATAAACCCATAAAAAGCATGAGATCTTTACAATGGATTGAAATGCAGTAAAAATTGTAACAGGAATGTCAGAAGATAAAACGCAATACATGAAAGACAAACATTGTCATGAAAACATAAAATGAAGTACATATGCTGCATTATTTACAGCATTAGCACAGTTGAAAATATAGGTCAATGCTGATTCTGATTATACAAATGGACCTTAAGAAGTAGAACGTAGGAGAGTATTGTATCTACAGATGAGGTAAGCGGTAAATGAAGGATGATTTAGTGATGGTAAGTCAAGGCGTATGGCAGCGATAGAAAAATCTACCTCTAGTAAATTGGAAGACAATCAAAGGATAGTAATAATAACTTCTGTAATGGAAACAGGAAGACCCCAATTTCGTCCATTTCAATAATTATTACAATTTACAAAGACACACAACCATTCCCTAGCCAGAAATATCCAACTAGCTGGGATTCGAACCCAGGACCTCAGCATTGGATGCTAACCACTCAGCCAGTAATGAAATAAATTAATTGTCCCTCCTTTGATTTTTTTAATGAAATTGAGATAATTGCATTAGAGATGATATTTGTAGATACTATATTTTCTAGTTTAAGATTTTTAAAGTGCTCACTAAAATACCTTACAACATTGAGAAGTTTAATATTAGAATTGGAAGAGATCAGTAATCAGTTATTGCTAATACGCAATCACAGAATGCTCTTAATGCAGAGATCAATTTCTTCGTAGCACAATCAGCCTGAATAAGGGTTCTAGCCCTGCTGAAGGGTTAAAATATAATAGAAGTAAATTAAAAAAGAAATCATCTACGCTAGTTAAACAATTTAATTAAATTCATACATTATCCTATCAAGTCACATCAATTAATCATAGTTAATTTACCAAAATTTGATGGAAACTATGAACATAATGCAATACTACAAATAAACTTGAAATGCAATAATTGCACAGCTTTGTTGTTTGATGAACCCCTATGATTGAGCTGTATACCAATATATAGAGCACTTAGCATACAAATTATCTAATGTAATGTTGTAAATATTAATATAAAATCCTAGGGCTGACTTATATCCAAGACAAGAAAAATGTTGAGATTTCTGTTAAAAATTTAAGAATATTATAGTCAATGACATATTTTCTATGGAATTTATATTAATATCCTTACATCATGAGTTCATCTCTTAATAACAATCCTTAGTAGGAAGCAGTTACTCCTAGAATAACTGTTAAAAGGAAGATTGGTGAGCATTATAGCAAACTGGCTGAACACAAGAGATGTGATTACAATAAGTTTGATGAACAGCAGATTGTATCACATTAGCAAGGACATATTTCTCTGCACAGACATTGACACATCATCCAATGTTGGAAACAAATCCCTCCCACAACACTCGAAGCAACATCTTCAGACAGTAACTGCCAAACTATAAAAAGTGTGAGGAAGAATGGACCAAGACAAGCCAAAAGGAAAGACACAAACACAGGATTCAGACTACTTGAACAATTGTATTTCAGCTTATGTCAAAGAGTCCCATAGATATTGGCTAATTTAATAAAAACTGAGCAAATACTGCATAACGTCATGTTTAGATTGACCTTTAAAAAAATATTGTGAATGAATCCAGAGTTGCTCTAGATACCATAGAGTTCAAAATGAAATCAAAATTAAAATTTATTAATATCTTATTTTGAGATTCAGGAAATAGCATCAGAAATTGAGATGGAATTAACTAAGACAGCAAATGGATAATTTTCTAGAACCCGGTAATTAAGAAATTTACTCATATACCCTAACTTGTCAGAAAAAAGCGTTAAATAATTCTGTTCCCTAACCGCAAATCACTTACGTGCCCTTGGGCCATTTACAGAGATGATCCAGCATCTGGAAGATAGTTAGATGTCATGGTTGGACAAATATTTCAATAAAGATTTCTCCCTGTCAAATACTTAGCTGAGAAAAGTAGGACCCCCATTAAAGGAGTTAAAGAAAAGTATTCAATAAACTCTTTCAGTTATAACCAAATCCACTTTTTATCTAGTGAGATTTGTTTGCAAGTAATTGGTGTAAACAAAAATACCTGCAATCAAGTTGAACATGAAATACACACAAAACAGAAATTTGACTTATTTTGTCATAGCAGATCTATACAGAAATATAAAAAAAAGTTTAATTCAATTAGCAACCTCATATTTAAGGCCTTATCTTTGGATTAAGTGTCACTATGAAATACAAGCATTCACAAAAACATCCTAAGATGCTTATTGGCGAATATGAAATATCAGACCTTGGGATCATAACTAAAAAAGAGGGTGAAGAAGCTGATTTAAATAACTCAGTCCGAATTCCCACATAACTTCTGAAAAAACTACGTTTATTAGCAACTAAACCGAAATATAGGGTTGAAGAATGGTGAACAACAACTTCAAGCAAGAATATCGGTTTGTGGACATTTCCCGAAATTATACGAGCTATTCCTGCAATATTTTAATACATTCAAGTGAAACGAAATAGAAACCCTGATTGCTGACATTCACACTACTTCTTAGAACCAGACAAAGAAAAATGAAAACCATATACAAAACTATATATTATGAGTACGAACTCAAGGCACGATGTTCGATAGCTAACATTATTCAATGTAATTCAATATGTATAGTTTATCACCAAGACACTGTTTCGATGCGATTAAATTAACGTACGAAAAGTTAGACTGCATTTAAAACTATAAAAATATTTTATTTTACAAAAACCTTACAAGAAAACATCGACTATCTTCCAGTTATTGTTAGCATGGATCTACTTGTACACCAAGTGCTTCAAAAATTGGCTGGAAAGACTCCCAAACCTGTAAAAGCAAGGAAGAGGGCATTTAATAGAATCGTAGGATGGTGAGATACAAGTATTGACGTGATACTACACCTGTTCTTCATCGACAGCTAATTCCCCGCTAGGCTTTGTTTCATTTTGCAAGCAATCGATTTGATCTTCTCTACAATAAAAACGAAAGGAATAACAATATCTACTGTGAGCATACACAAACAAATGATTTCGACACCTTTTTTTGCAAATAACTTACATTTCTGATAAGATGCAATTCATGTTCGTAAGCGTTTTCAATATCTCACTCTTCAGTTCTTTCTTTTTCTTTAATTTGTCGACTTCAGACATTTTAGATAAATAAACAATAACTTCTACACTGCACTGGTTGACAGTATCATCACAAAACTTGGCGCTATTTGTGAAAACTACGGAAGTTGTCATAATGTTAATTTGTCAAGAAATCCATAATCTCCAATACTTTAATTTAATGGATTATATATAAAATTTGTCAATTTATTAGATAATTATTCACTAGTTCTTTCATATTTAATAATGTTTGCTTATATATAGTATCTCAATTGACTACTATTACTCCCTGATTACTCCAAAGCAGACGAAACGTTCCAAGCTCTATGGCGGTAATCGACCACGTAGCACCACCTAGCGCTGAATCTATCAACTAATAGAGCTCAAGTTCTGCGTGGGAAGCTTTAAGGACAAATTCTGGGTGAAGAGTCTCTAAAAATTCCTGTTTTCATGCGGGATAAATTATGGGTACCATATTCATAAGTATTGCAGTATTCTAAATTATAATTATTATATTGTTAAATTTTGGAGCTTTATAAAAACATAACCAAACTATAGGCATGATTTTAAATTTAGGACCAAACACTTTGTCTTCAGTAAAATAATAAAAAAATTAATTAAGTAGTGCTTTTAAAAATTCTATGACACTCTACAGTTAAAATCCAACCTTAGGACAAATTCGTCATGTGTACGGGGTAACCCAGTTGGCTATCTATTAGCTCTTTTCATAAAAAAACTCCCAGAATTGTAAACCCACTTCCTGTTGTAAAAATAAAAGCAAAAATTACACAAGAATTTATAATATTAGTTTTATATTTCATAGTTGCATTAAAGTTAGAAAGGAAATGCTTATCTGAACTATTGATATTCAATATTATTGCTAAATTTCTTCTATAGTTAATATTGATAAGATCAATTATCAATTATTCTTCAATTAATCGGTACTTTACTATCAACAAAAAGCAGCCTACATAAAATATTACATATTATGGATGAATTTGATGGAAAGGACAGGAGATTTCACAATAAAGAACTTAGTAGCCTAATTCTTTCCTTTTCATCAAAGAAAAAGGTTTCAAAATACATACAAGATTAGATAGATTGTTAGCTGTGAACAATGCTTACAACAGTTAGCATTTAAAATGTTTATAACAAACATTATACATAAGGTTTTAAAAATTGTAGTAAATGCAATTTACAACAAAGCAAGGTAGTTTGGAATGAAGATTAATGTAAGCAAAGCTT
The DNA here is from genome assembly GCA_947579665.1 of Sympetrum striolatum. Classification (NCBI taxonomy): domain Eukaryota; kingdom Metazoa; phylum Arthropoda; class Insecta; order Odonata; family Libellulidae; genus Sympetrum; species Sympetrum striolatum. The sequence goes on from OX388350.1 coordinate 73,771,661, forward strand.
AAGTGAAAGTATAGTAAATAAATATTAAAAATAATTATAAATAAGGTAATGATTTGGTTGGGTGGGAAAATATTATAGCAGGTGGATGTATTCTCTTACTTTGAATGGAATTTATAAGGATGTTGCTCAAATAAAGATAGCCTTGGCCAGGTACGGATCTAGATAAAAGTTTTGGGGGGGGGGGTCCGATAGAAAAATTTAAAAATAGAAGATATTTCGGCTTTCACAAAACGTGACGTTAAAATTGTGTTAGACATACTCGAATTTTTTCGCTAGTGATTGCTTTTTAAATTGTGTTCTATTTGCATTATTCGAATTTCATTTTCGAAAAATAGGCAAAAGTGAAATTTCGGGGGGGGTCCGGACCCCCAGGACCACCCCCCTGGATCCGTCCCTGCACTACATTCCCCAAGCACTTTCCGTTTAAACCAATTAAACTCCTACACTTTTCGTACACCGGGTTACGTTTAATGTTGGATTGACCCTTTCTCCCAAGCCATGTCCTTTTTCGTATCATTCTTAATAACGTCATACTTCGATTTAAGCTTTCTCCACGGTCTAGTGCTTCCCGTCTGTGCGTCGAATTTATCACTGGTTATCCATGCTGCCTCCTGCATTTATTTAGTTCTCTCATGCAGAATTTCGTATTAGATAGCAGACATGACGAAATCTCGTAATTTACCTTCTGATTCTATGTAGTTGAGTTACTTATTTTATTCTCTACTACATTTCTCTTCTCCTCAACTAAATTTAGTAGCAAGATCTGCAACTAAAAAGACGAAGGAGGCATTAATGAGGAGATAAAATACATTACAAGGAAAAATGCCTGTACAAATAGTGAAGTGCTATGTTTGGAGTTTGACTAAGAGGTTGTGAAACTTAAGAAAAGCAGGCTGTGGATTAAAAAGTAAGAGATGAAGAGGTTTGAAAGAGGATAAACGGTCAGTCATGAAGGTAATCGGGAAAAGAAAAAGGTCAAAGGTCAACTATCAGTGTTAGAAGGATTAGCAACTGGAAGAAATGAAACGAAAAGACACCGACTCAAGACAGGAGAATAAAAATATAGAACCAGAAGTGATGATATGTCTAACTTAGACAAAAATTCAACTTTACCGGTTAGACTTCATATAACTAAAGAACATGTTCAAGACTGTGAATTGTACGCAAATTTACTTTTTTAAATATCTTTAAAAGAATAAAGATGCGTTTCTACATAATGAAATCCTTTAACCTCTCACAATTGATTTTTAAGTTAATATATGTGCTTCCCAAACTTTCCAGTCCGTGACCCCTCGAGAGAGGATAAAAATCCAGGGCCCCTTCTCTGTTATGACAAGCACCAAACAATAAACGAATATACATAGACGTTTCTAACTATGTTCCACAAGTGTCATTGACTTGAAATTTTTACGACGTGGTGGCCATAGCGTGTAACCTCCGGACAAAAGGCGACTTTGAACCTCACTGTCGATGCCAAAAGGCCCCAAAATCGCGATTTTTTCCATAAACATGTATTGCGGGGGTTTTCGAAATATTTTTTGGGGCACTTCCCGGCAAACCAGAGAGTTGAAATTCGAGGAATTACTGGAAGTCGTGCATATCCGACGTACACAACAAAGACATATTCGAAGATTATCCTTGGTTCGACGCTAGGTTTGGGCAATTACGAGGGTAGTCTGAAAGGTTTCCCACCGAACAAAGATACAAGACATTTTTTCTGAAAACGTTTTTTTTATTTTTCAACAGTCTCCTTTTACTTCTACACACTTCTCCCAGCGATGCTCCCATTTCTATAACCAGTCCAAATAGTACTCGGCGTTTTTCTCTGCAAAGTAATTGTTCACGAAGGTGATTGCCTCTTCATTTGACGAAAATCTCTGTCCTCCAATTTTTAGGTGAGGGAACAAAAAGAAGTCACTTTTCAGACCACCTTCGTATTTTCCTTCATTAAATGCATTGCGGAAAATTTTCAGATCATTTTGAATCTCTTCCCGATAACATAGAAACTTTAAACTCGGCATGTGAATCAAGATCATAAATAGATTTCATGCACGTGGCTTAAGGTTTCCGTAATGGTCCTTGGTTCGATGCGGAAGCGCCATTTACATTCCTCAATGTATTTCCGGAATCCTGTTTTAAGTTGTTCCCGGTATGATATCCATTTTAAACTTTGGATTAAATAAGTTTAAGTCCAAAAAATTTTTAAAAATTGTTATATGTATATGGGTCATTCCACGCCAATTCGACAAGGAAATCGGCAAAATTGACCCTTGAGGTAACCGATTTTGACCAAATTTGGCCGATCGCTTTGATTGGATAAAAAAATGAAAACCCCAAAACCGTTTTGTAATTAACGCAATTGTTTACGAAATATTACAATGTTTAAAAATTGAAATTTTACAAAAGTGCCTTCGTATTCGAAGCCATATCTCCGGTAATATTGAAGCTAAACATACACAACTTAGCTTAATTTAAAGGTCTTGTGTTAGGAAAGATACTCATTGGAAGGTTTTATAAAATTTAAACAATTTAATATAGTTTATAACAATTAAAAATTTTCAAATCGATTTTTGACGGTGTAGCTATATCTTCGATTTTTCTCATTTTTTTATATGTTGTACAAACAACCCTCCTCTACAATTTGAAAAAATTTGGCGAGGGTAATATTTCATTTAAGATAGAAAAAAATTTTTAGTATAGGCGTGACGCTCGCCGCGGCTCCGCGCCGTCCGGCTGGCGCCGCGGAAAGTGTGGCCTCTCATATCTCAGCACGCTTATTCTTCCATCTGCTTTTCACCAATTTCAACTGTTCTACCAATATTAACCGACCCTTTAATTCCCTTCACCCTTGCCGACTTATGAAACCAAAGGGAGTCATTACACTCCGGAAAAAGAAAGTCGCTTGGGCAGACTGAACGAGACGTTACAATCCCTCGATCAAACACCTATTTCAAGCAAAACATTCATAGATCGAGGAAATATCCGGCGAGGAAGTTGTAAAAATGCAACCAATGCTTTGACATTATGTCTCCAAAAGGTGAGGAGGTGAAAATTCAAGAAGATATTCCTTCATCGGAAGAACAGGATGTCCACCAAGTTGGCAAGGAAATGATTATGCAGCATGATTATATTTTGCTATTTCTAATTAAAAAAATTAACATTTGTCGTTGAAGCGTCTGTGAACCACACTTTGGGAACTATAACATATAATACTATACATAATGAGAGAGTTTTCTAGTTTCTCCTCTCTCGTCAATATAAATTTCATCCTGCGCAAATTACGTGTATTGGTTTCCCAGGCACCATACTTAAAATTAAAGTACAATGTTTAGTTTAGAATGTTAAATAACAGCATATAAAGATTATATCAGTCATGATGTATTTATGTTTCCGTGATTAGCAGTAAAAGTATAATTTCTCTACTAAATTAAGGTCTTAAATTTCGACCTTTTCATTTACTTCTAGTCCACTTTATCATTTAGAAATGTATTAAAACCATACAAATAAAAGAATCCCTAATAATATAATATATTTTTGGGTAAACATGTGACCATAGTAAAATCTTCTTATCGAAATTGAATTTTTGAGTTTTCCGTGATACACACTAATGTTTATGTATTGAATAAATATCAATAAAATGATAATTAACATTTATATTATTAAATTTAGTGGTAAGGAAAGTGTAAATTTGCACCAAGGAATAATACCAAGGTAAAAGGGACTTGAAAAATGTTTGTGGAGGCCGGGAATCGAACCCGGGACCTTCCTCTAAGAAGGCAGCAGTGTTGAAATTACACGCATATTTTGTCGCTAGGCAATTGTTGAATTAGAGCTCGAAAATCCTGACAGAAATGTTTTCATAAACAAATAAAGCATTCATTGAAAAAATATGAGATTGAATATTTAGTCGTGATGACTTGGTGTAGACTTAAAACTTTCTTTTCTTGGTTCATTGGTTCAAAAATAATTATAACCGGATATTTTCCTACGCACATCAAACATTGTATTTGACGTGTGGGCAATAGCCAGAATGGTGGATTTCCTGCTCGGATCGAAGTGCAATTTTCCGTCTTTTTCGAGTGGAGGCGGGAATTTTGTAGGATTTTTTAGTCTTTTCGCAAATTTCCACACTGAATTATCCTTGAAACTTAGATTTTCTATGCGTCGGGCCCAAGAATCATTTTTCCATTTTTTTTAATTGATTTTATCTCCTTTTGGAGCGATTTATATTCTGGAAACTCGAAGGGGTTGCGATATTATTTCCATTTCCGAAGAAAGGCATTTCTGCGTGTGATTTTTCTACTGAGAGCAATTGGCAGTCTAAATGGTCTATCGTCGGTAATGTTGGACTGAAAAGTGCGCGTGGCGCAGTTGCGCGCGGAGCGTAGAAAATCAGTTGCGAGTTCAATTTGTCGATCTATTTTTTCGGGCGATGGTGCGTCAATGAGAAGGATGAGATGAATGAAGTCAGAGACAAAGTTGCTTTATTTATCCCAGTTGATACTGGTTTTTGATGGGTTGAAAAAGAAGGAGGATGGAGACAGAGAAAGATCGAAGGTAATGGGAAGGTGGTCAGACGAAAGGGCGTTAAGCGCTTGGACGGAGAGGTGTAGATTGTAATTTTTAGTGACAACGAATTCGAGAATATCTGAAGAATTGGTTGTAATGTGAGTAGGTTCAGATGGAGAGTGAATTTTTAGAATATTTTTTGTCGAAAAATTACGAAGTTTAAGACCGTTATTATTTTTGAGTGACCCCCAGTCACTGTGCTTCGCATTCCAATCACCTACGAAAAATGAAGTGTTGTCAGTATCGAAGAGAGCAGCGAGATCATCGGGATTAAACGAATGGATACGGCCATGGAATCTTACCCGAGGGTCTTTGATTGAGTGGAGGTGGTTGCCAAGGCGACGGATTGGCATAGTTTTACGTTGGATTACAGTTTTCGTCTGAATGAGTGAGTGGAGGGGGAAGAGGAGGGGAGGTTACCATGACGACGGAGAGCGGTGTACAACAATACGGGAAGAAACAAAAGAGTAGCGACGGGTTATTCGAATCGGAAACAGATGAACGCAGAATATTGGAATTACGTGAGTGATAAGAGGTGTGTTGAAAACAGAAGAACGACGATATTGGACATAGAATAACGTATTCGTTGGAAGCGTTGGAAGTCAAGGGCGTGTATTAAAAGAAAGGGAAAACAAGAGAAAGACGATATTTTTATTTCAAATATATCAGATGAAGTGTGAATACGTTTGATGATGCTATGCTTGAGGAGGGGTAAAAACAAAAGAAAAACGATATGACGATGCAAATTTAAACAAGTGAACTCCGAATAGCTCCTTATCCTGCGTTACCCCGAGATTTACGTAAATAAATAAAGTAATGAAACATTAAATTAGGTTATTAAAAGAAAAAATATATAAATATTGACATTCATACATATCATTATCATAACACAAAATATAAATAATTATTAATACTGATATTAATCTATAACTTGACGAAATTAAGCGATATCAATCAATAATTATTAAAAAGCGAAGCTTTTAATTTGATGAATTTTAAGTTTTTACTCGTTTTAAATAAATTAAATTTTAAACAGTACATTATAGGTCTTTGTAAAAACATGAAGCTAAATTTAAATGCCCAAAGTTAACTAATGGTGTTATTGCCATCAAATGCCAGCTCTTCTTCCCAATGGATTCTTTATGAGCCTCTCTTTCCCTTATATTGGTGTGAGAGTTCAGTTCAACAATCACCTTTGTCGTTGGGGAATTGTTTATGCCAACGAAATCACACGAATCTTTGAAATCGAATTTGTTCGAATTCTTTCAATTTCGACTCGAATACGATATTCCGCAACCAAAATAGGAAAACTCCCAAGGAAAAACGGACTTGAAAAAAGTGTTACAGGGCCGGGAATGCCGGGAATATATAATGTAGCGCGAAATTGATTCCCACCAACTTTTAAAAGCGGTGACCATAAGATGTTCTTCGACCTCCAGTCTAAATTCACTCAGATATCTCGAAAACAAGCAGATCTTCATGAATTCTGGATTCTTCGTCTTCGATATAAATATAATTGAAGGGCAACTGTTTCTAGAAAGTGTTGGATGAATCACATTTCATCCTCGATTTTAACATAGCATAAGTTATGCGTAACTAACACAATCCAAATCACGCATAAGAAGAAATCTTTAGAGAGACGTCTCATTTTCAGTTCAAACAGCGAGAGTTAATATTTGGAGCTTCCACATCTCGAGCAACAATACAAGAATGCAAAACGGGATCTCGAGAAAGTTCACAAATGAACAACGAATAAAGAATCGGAAGGAGGTGTAGTTGACCTAATTGAAAAGGCCATAACTATTTAAAAAGAACATAAATTTCACTTAGGTACCCGCCACTCATGGTTGTAGTCCGTTTTAATTTTCTTTGCTTGCGGGATGCAAGCACCCTTTTGACATCTACACACCTAACAAAACCATAATTTTAGATCAATTTCGCGGGAAGAAACTATTTGCATCGCATCTTCTTCGACTGTGGATCCTAAGCGTGCAAGCTGCGAAAAGAAAAGTTCATCGCGGGGACGGTGGACAAATTAGCTTGCCTTTTCATCGGCTGAGACTTCAGCCAGAGAAGATTAGGTTAAAATGTTGAATATTAATTCTAAATTTGCAGACACACAAGCCATTGCCGATTAGGTCAAAAGTCAAACTTAATTTCCATCATATGTAAAACAGGATCTGATAAGAAGAACGCACGCATCTTAAGTTTTTAATTACGAAAGCAGCGTGAAATTTGATGTTAGGCATCAAGTATAAAAACAGGATGTGATGAGCTCGCTAGCTATCTAAGGTCTCAATTTTGTTTATATTTTTAGGGTTGTATATGCTCGCAATGAAAAACCAAGTGTACTCCGTTAAGAGGTTTGAAATATGCTCTTTCAAATGAAAATGATTCAAAAGAATATACAGAAGTTCTTTCTTTTCTAAGAGCGGGCAGAAAATAACCTATTTTGTCGTTTTTTCAAATGTCATCCTCATAGTTGTCCGTATTTTTAGGCTCGAGATGAAAAATTCAAGGTCTTTTTTCGTAAAAGCGGGGAGAAAATAACCTATTTTTAGCTTTTTTACAAAAACTGTGAAGTTTTGAATCAATTTTTTAAATAATCGAAAGTACTAGGAAGATGAAATTTTATATTCATTAACTATGTATCGATATGTTATCATGCAAAAAGTTTCACGTTGATTATATCTTTACTTCCTGAAATACAAAAACCCAAAACTTTAATTTTTTTTCGATCCACAATTTCTTTGGCCAGTTTTGCACTGAATTTTCTGCAAGGAGGTCGCTCTTACAGTTATTTTTATTATTTTGTTTAATATAGCGCAAAACGTTGTTCAAGATAGCCAGAGTTTGTTTCCTTCATAGAACAATTCCCTGAGATACTCTGCCTCAAAGTTACTTAAAACTCATAGTCTTATTGAAGAAGGCAGCGACACAGGGTCAAATGAACTGCCATATCTCAGCAAGTATACTATCGACGGAAATAAAAATTTACAAATGTTCATAAGAGATATGTGTGAATGTCCATACAAAATATCTTTGAAATCCGTGATGGTCGAGCGGGGCACTTCACTTGGCATGGAATGACCCATTTGTAAAGCTGTGCAGTTGAGCGTCTGAAGCATAAGCTCCAATGTTAGCTACTCTGGAGCAGCATTCGACTGTAACACGGACGCATATTTCACGAGAAGATTGATATTTTAAGGTACGTTTATAAATTAGAGATCATACATAAATGCTGCGTGTATGAATGGATTCTTTTGTAGTAATTAAAGTATCATTTATAGAACGGGGAGTCGGATGGCAGAAATTGAGTATAATGCAGAAGGAAGCTTAAAGACGTATTGGGTAAGTGGAAATGGAGCGTGTAAAGACTTGATTTCATTTCTGGAATATGGCACGGATATTTTAATCGAAAAAATTAGAGAAGAGTTAAATAAACAAACTTCTATAAAAATTAACTTGCATTTGTTAGCAAAATTTACTAAGGAAAATACGTCTGAAGATCGAACATTTATAACTAGAAACTTTGAGTATCATCGGAATAAATTACATAATAAGTTAAGGAAGAATCAAACTACGGAACACCGCGCCCTGAGTTAGGGAGTCGCGTTCTTAAAACAAGATTATGATCATAATTAAATCAGCAGAAACCGGAAGCATAGCAACATGGCAACCATCGCCTTAATTACAGTCACAAGAAAATTGTCAACCTCATAAAGCGAGGAAGAATAATTACATAAAAAATAATCTGATGTGGCCAGCACATGACTTTCTCCATATCATAAGATGTAGATATTTATCTACTACAGTATTAAGTTAAATAAAGAAGAGAATTGGAGTAAAATACATGAAAGAAAACCTTATCAATCACCCAGAGCTCAATCTATAGCAAGAGAGTGAGCGAAAGACGCTTTGCATTGCATTGTTTGCCTTGTAAACAAACCCATAGTTACGAACTTCATAGTTATTTTCAAGAGTAGTCAATAAAGGCACGAAAAAATAACAATTGAATAAATATTTCGGAATAAATACGCGTGTTTTAAATTTAAACTCAGCTTCCAAAATAAAACTTTGAAGAAATATAGCTATCATGTTGTATTTAACATTATTATGAAATTGTATAAACGAAAACATTTTAACGTAAATATGTACTAACAACCAGAAAATTATTGAATTATGATAAGACTCCTAAACTGTGGTTGATATCTTAAACTGTTTCAAATAAAACTGATAAAAATTAAATTTTTGTAACTTTAGTAGATTATTGTATATTGATAATTGTATATATATAATTGTATATGCCTAAATATCAGATTAATGGAGGAATTTTGCAAAAACGGAAACGAGCTTCTTCGATGAATAAAGCTCGACTTCCAGTTGACCAATTTACTACAAAAACTAATCAACTGTGACGGGCCTACCTAAGTGGTATATACGAAGTTTGCACGACAAATAATTTTCACGTTAGAGCGCCCACAAACACAGACATCATTCCGGAAATGGCCAAAACGTGTTCTAGGGACCCCAAAATGCGTATTTCCGTTGAAATCTCAGAGTCGATTTTTTTCATGAAAACAATACTTTCACTATATTACGTATAAGGAGAAAGTAAAAATGGCCATAGTTACAGATGCAAGTGAAAGAAGAAGGCTATGATGGAGTTGAATCATGTCAGAATTCCAGTAAGGAGAAGATTCGTTTGCATTGAGGCAAACGAGAAAAGAAAGCACTCACCGAAATGAGCTAATTCCAGAATTTCCTTCCGGATGATGGTCTTGAATAAACCTGCAGAAGATTAAAGCAGCATTAGATATAAATAAAGATACGTATTCCACGTACAAATTCAATTTTTAATTCCTTAAAATTGAAGAATACAGTAAAACCTCGATAACACGTACTCGTTTAACACGAACCTCTCGATAACGCGAACAGTATCACGGTCCCGGCAGGAATGTATAGTGTCTTACGGGGTTTTGTTCGTTTAACACGAATTTCGGTTAAGACGAATTTCGAACAGTTTCCTCCATGCCTTGAATCATATAGTTCGCTTGAGGCGAACTGCCTGGCAGAATAAGAATCATGACTTTGAGGACAATACGTTGCCTTGGTCCCTCGTTTTGAAACTATAACCCAAGACAATGTAGGGCATCCAATATAATGTAAGACACCCAAGAAAATGCAAGGGGCCCAATGAGATAGTGAGAATGGTAGGCAAGGAGTGAATCAGGGAGGTAAGTTTGGATGAATTTTCTTAGTCTTCTCGTGTCGACGAATGTTAGTGCGTCTTTATTGAACATCTGTAGCTACAGGAACAAAATATCTTTTTGCAATGAGAAAACAAAAGCAAATGAGTATTTATCTTCAAATGAAGCTTAAAATATTAAGTGAGGTGGAACGCGGAGAACAGACGAAAACTCAGATTGCCCACGATAATCAAACATCGCGAAAAAATTGATGAAGCGGCCGCATCAGGAGGTGTTGAGCTGAAAGGAAAGCGCATGCTTGGATCACATCTTAAGGACCTCGAAGATGAATTAATGGAATGGTTTAATCACGTTCGAGAAGCAGAACTGTCTATAAGTGGACCCGTTACACAGCAAAAGACATTGTCAATTGCATCCAGCTTGGGAATGAACGACTTTAAGTGCTCCAGTGGCTGGCTGTGGCGATTTCAAAAACGCCATGGAATCTCTTCGCAAGTGATATGTGGGGAAGCAAATGAACGAAAGTGAAGCAAGTGAACAAGGAAGCAAGTGAACGAAGGAAGTGTCAATGAGTGTCTGGCTGATTTTAAACTTCTTCGAGAAAAGTACTCTCCTCGAGACGTTTTTAAAGTGGATGAAACGAGTGTATTATATAACCTCTTACCAAGCAGCACTCTGAGCAGCGTGAGAAATGCCATGGAGGCAGCCATAGTAAACAGCGATTGACCGTTGTTCTCACTTGCAACTCGGACTGAAGCGAGAAGGTACGAGGGTGGTTGATTGGAAAAATCAAAGAGCCCCCGATGCTTCAAGCACATCGATCTTTCAAAGCTGCCCTCCGATTACACCCACCACAAGAAGGCATGGATTGACGGCACTGCATTTCGTGAATGGCTCGTGCGATTTAATAGACGTATGGCTGCTCAGAATCGTCATGTGTTACTCACAATGGACTACTGCGCTGCCCACAACCTAAGAAAAATGGAGTTGACTAACATCAAGGTTTGGTTTTTTCCGCCAAACACAACCAGTCGTGTTCAGCCAATGGATCAGGGAATCATCGCTCTACTGAAGAGGTATTATCGGACTCATCTGGTACGAGCAGCGATCCTCGCAGCGGAAGGAAGTGTTAAATTAAGTTGGACTCTTTTGGATGCTTTAAGAGCGATTGGAGCAGCTTGAGAATCTGTTTCCGCAAAGCATATTAAAAGTTGTTTCCATAAGGCTTGGACCCATAGTGATGTCGATTATGCTGTTGGACAAGGAGCGGCTACTGAAAAGGACACACCTGAGGAATGGGAGCTTATGCAAACACTTTCGTCGGCAATTATAAGTATCGTGAGAATATCTCCGCAGTTTGAGCATTGATTGTATATTCTTTAAAACATCTTTAAATTGAGTTTTTGCTTTAAATTACCAGGTTGAGTTAACGTTTGAAGAATATTTGGAGTTTGACAATGATCTGGCCATATGTTCCTTTCCTGACGAGGAAGTAAACGCGAATAGCAAAGAATCATCTTCGGATGAAAGTGAGGAGGAGTCGCTTGAGCCTCCCACCCGTGGAGAAGTCACAACTGATCTAAATGTGCTCCAAAGATATGCAGCAACGGCAAATGTTTCCAGGACCTTTTCCGATAACTTAGATCGGATTAGACTTGACTGCATGGACCGTTAGCGCCGTACTCTTCGGCAAAAGAATTTACATGATTTCCTTATACCTAATAAAAGCTAAAATGTTGACTTTGAAGACTGGTAATTTTTTAAATTTATGTAATGCCTGACTGTGACGTAAAATAAAAAAATTACCAATTTATTTTAAGTTTATCGCAAAAATTAAACTACGGAATATATATACCTCCCAATTGGTAAAGGAAGATTTAATAGAGATTTTTGTGATCGTTACTTAAACGTCAACATCATAATAGACGTCAGTATATCAGCAGGTATAATCGCACTTTTTTGCCGCGATACGGTTAACACGAATTTTTACATAATGCGAACACTTGGCCCGGTCCCTTGAGATTCGTGTTAGTGAGGGTTAACTGCATTTACTTCTCAACAAATTCATAAGATCTGTATATCTCGGTATTATACTGTGTAGTTATCTATAGGATAACTTTAACCTCCAGGTTAACTCAAAAATTGAGTATTATATTCTATGGTTAAGCCTTATCTGTTAGTAGGGTTACCAGACGTCCGCTTTTTCTGTCCCGTGTCCGCTTTTTTCTCTCAATCAACTATTTTTATACATATTTCCAATTTACACAATCTTTCACCAAGTACTTCAGTATACTTTTTGCCTGACAGTTGGTAGACACTAGAAAAAAACTATCGTGGTTCGAGACTATACGAATAAGTAACACTTTTTTGATAAAATTCTAATTTTTTAATTTTTTTAAATTTTACAATTGAAATTTTTTTCATTTTTCGATTAGTAATTGGGGGGGGGGGTTGGAGTGTCCGCTTTTTCGACTCGGAGCATCTGGTAACCCTATCTGTTAGTTAAAGTGTTTGTTATCTTATCAAACAGATTGGATTGTGATCAAGTCCTAAACTGATTGATAGCGCAACGCATCATGGGAGTAAACCAGTGTAAACAAGTAATGGCGGACAAGCTTTACTGCTAACTTATCTACTCAGTTGGTTTGTTGATGAAAATTAAGTTTATACTCCACAATTTCTGGAAAATATTTGTTCGGATATTCTAATTAAGTTGGTATGACTCCTATTAAATGTATATGTAATATTTTAAGGTCGTTTTTTCTTTCACATTCATTACGAGTAGATATATATTGGTTCCGGTGATGTCTACAATAAGTTATTATATATGTAATAAATATAACATTAATATTAGGATGGGTAAATTTCTATGGGTAAAATTTACCCTATGGGTAAATATTTTACCTTAGGATGATTTTGAGCATTTAAGATATCAAGATAATAGTCATGATTTAACAAGCTCTTCATTTTCTGACGTGGAAACTACTGGCCAGAAAAAGCAAATGTCGTGTAACTTAAAATAACATTGAAATTCGTGTGTAAGTAAAATTAAGTAACTGAGGAAACTATTATACAATTATCTGAATTAATAGTAGGCCTGCCAGTCAACGTGTATGGTCTCAAGTATTGCTTTGAAGGCTTCGATAAAAGTATTACCCGAGAAGGTGCATAATGTTGGACGGACTCCTTGACGCAAGTTACTTTTTATACTTATTTGTTGATAAAAAGTATTGAAAATGGGGAATGATATCTAACAAATAAAATATTAGAAAGATTTGAAGCAGAGTGATGTAAAACAAAAAGAGCCAGCATAATTTCCTACCTCAGAAACGAGTCCCTTGAAGAAGGGATGCTTATAAGAGGTAAATGATATTGGTAAATTTCTTGTTTCTATTAAATAATGCTACTAAATACTTCTCTAATAACGATATTTATTATCACCTCACATAATAGAAAAGAAATGGAAGTATTGAAAACGTTTCAATATATTGAGGATGACGACGATGAATTTTTATTTCGAGTACTGCTGAGAGCAAGAAATCCTATAATATTTGAGATTCGACCGGGTTATTTCAACACATTGAGTGAAGAAGAGTTTTTGATAAGGTTTAGACTAAATAAAGAAACAGTGGTTAAGTTTTTGGAAAAAATTGCGATGAAAATAGAGCATCGAACAACAAGGTATTGTAAAGTTAATCCAAAGTATCTGATCTATGAAATAACTGCTTGATCATTACACTTCCTATTTTAAGAAATAAGGTGATGTCAGCAATGGAATGAATGAATGACTTTAAGATTTTATGCCACTGGTTCGATGCTAATCGCTTCAGCAGACTTCACTGGTGTCCATAAATCAACTGCTAGCCGAACAGTTAAGAAGGTGACTAGAGCCACTGCTGATCAATCAATAACATATATAAATCTACCAACAAGCAAACGAGAGATTGGACTTAACATGCAAAAATTTCACAGCATGGCCTCATTCCCAAGGGTCTTTCGTTGCATAGATTGCACACACATAAAAATCATATCACCAGGTATAAAGTGTTCTTACAATCTCAAGCAACGTTGCTGTAATTAGAAAAAAAATTAAATTCATAATATCTTTTATTACTGCTTCTATCATCCATATCTTTGTAAAATAATTAAGATATACGGATATTAAAAAATAATGAAGATCAGTTTCATGATTAAGTAGATTACATGTCTCTTATAAGAAAGATTTCTTCTCAAATTAAGAATGGTTATGATAAATATAACTATACTTGTTTGACAAATGCTTCATAATTAAAATTTAAATCCATAGTTTTAATATTTGTCTTTCACTGATAGATTGAAATTGATCATAAATGATGTTACAGGAGGTGAAGAGCCTGAAAGCTTCAGAAATAGAAAGGGCTACTTCTCCCTAAATATTCAAGTTGTCTGCGATGCACAAATGAAGATTGCAGACATAGTAACAAGATGGCCAGGGTCAACCCATGACCAAACAATTATCAACAATTCTTCACCGAAGAATAAGTTAGAAAATAAACACCTTGGGAATGGGGTATTGCTGGGAGATTCGGGCTATAAACAGACAAATTTTCTGATGACACCAATTAGGAAACCCAGAGATCAGTATCAAAAATCTTATAATGAAAGTCACACAAAAACTAGAAACATAATAGAAAGAATGTTCGGAGTATGGAAGCGACGCTTCCCCATCCTGTCAAATGGTATGAACATTTGTTTGGAAACAGCAATGGAAGTTGTAGAGGCATGTGCTGTGCTGCACAATGTGGCAGTTATTGCAAAAAACAAGGAACCACCGCATGATATATCAGAACCAGTGCAGGTGGAAGAAGTGGTAGGAGACCAAAGTGAATCTGAGGAGGATATTGGTGCTGGGAAAGATCCATTATAGAATAATTCCGTGACATGATACTACAAAACTTTCATGATTAGAGACACAATGGATGCTTTGAAAAACTTTGAGTCTTATAAATTTCAAGGCTTGTGTAATAATCAGTTGTAACAACTTAGCTTAATCGTTAGTTTGGCTTAATTTTACATTTTAATTTCATTAGTTAATTTTATTTCAGTACTATAATTGAAGTGGAACACCACAAAGGTTTAATGTTAGTCTGTATTTATAAATAAAAAAAAATAATTGGTTAACTTATGGTGATTCAAATAAATACTGAACTTCATCAAAATAAATTTATTTATTTCTTTCGATATAATTTCTAGTAATAGTTTTTTTCTTCTGCATTGGCTATTCTAATCTTAATAGCATGTAATTCCTCTTCTCTTCTTTTCCTCATATTCTTTCCTTAACATTTCTTTCTTTTGATTGATAAATTCTAACTTTGCTTCTGTTAATAAGATTAAACTTTCCTTTGGATTTGTTTTACTGAAATTCTTCTGGATCTTGGATTCTATGAAAAGAATACTTATTATTTTCTAAAATAGGCATACGCTTAAAGCCAAATTTATATGTATTGCATACTGCCTGTTTTTCCATTGCCTGGGATCTTATGCTTAGCAGATTCATTGTTTTTGTCTCCAATCATATCAACTGTCAAATGAATCATGATATATCAATGAGAATGAAACAATGCAAGGAAATTAATAATCAAATCTTAAATATATATATATACTTCAAACTTACTTTCCACTACTTCCACACCCTGACTTGAAATTGTAGTTATATTCTCTGAAATTAAACAACTTATCAATTCTCATATTTCAAGAATGGTGAATCCTACTTCAAGGCTATTGGTACTCATTAACGCATCGAGATTAATATAAAGCTCAAGTTTGTCAGAGAGGTTACAAATTCTGAAAGCTACAGGTATTCTTAACCAAGTTCCACCAAAGGACATTCTTAGAATTACCTTAAATTAAGTTGCAAGAATGATAACTTTAAAGACTGTTGAAGTTACTGTACCATTGTTTTCATTCTCTGGGTGAGATGTTTCCATTATTACTGGAAACGATGGAGAGAATAAGTTCCAGCCTGGAAATGCAAGCACTCATGAATAAAATACTCTTCAGAAAATTTTTGAGGATAGTGTCAGAATTACAATTGTAATCTGTAAAAATTCATTACTCCAAGTATTAAAGATTTTAATGCATTAGGTATCTATATTTCTTGGTCAAAACTTTCAGCATTATCTAAGAAGTAAAGTGGAAAAAGATGTAACAACCATGAAATGATGCTTGACACATATTGTTACAATAATGACGTTTTGCTTGGTATGATTCTGAGAATATAAGGACTTACATGACTATTGCATTGACCTATTTCTTACAAGTATCTACAGAATATAAATATCTTCCATACCAAACAGGACATCAACATAATCCAACCTTGTAAACATAAGCAAGGCATACGAATTCCACATGCATTGAGAAGAAATCATCAGTGACAATGAGTTGTCTTTAGGACCTTAACTGGCAATATTTTCGTTTTAATAAAATTTCTCTTTTATTTGATTATGGATAGTAATAAGTAATGTTTTACCATACCAATCACAATCCGAGTTTGAGTCATCTGATACCTGTCAAGAAGGTATTATCAATTTTGTGGAACTTCAAAGAAAGGAAATATTTTGATAGAGGTCTACTTCAAAGCACAAGAAGGCTTTGCACTTCAGTACTAAATATTTCAATGATCATGATAGCATTCATGAATAAATAAGGAAATAATTACATGAAATTAAAAATATGTAGTTTTGTTAATTCGAAATTTCCCATTAATTATTAGAAGCACAGTCAAGGTTACAATAAAAAAAAACAAATAATATAAGTATTTACCTTCATGGCTTGAGAATTATGTGATAGCTCATCTCTTGGACCTGAAGGAAAATCGGGTAAATATCTGTTGTACCTGGTTTAAGGAAAAAAATCATATCTCCTTTATGTGGGACACTAGAATTATAATTATTGCTTTCATAGATATAGTAGAGATTGTGCATTATATAATGATAACACACTACTATGTCACTGCGTTTATTCTTTAGATATAAAGCTGCGAAAATGACTTTTTTCACTACTTTTGATGCCGATATTTCGGCTTTTTACGAGCTTCCGAGAACTGCCGCTAGTGCTACACTAAACTAATTTCTTTTCTTACGTACTGTTTCTGTGCTTAGATATCGTTAGTCTTTGCAGAACATAAGATTTGAAGTTAGTACGAGTTCAACCTTTGAGAATAAATCGCATAAGTAATTAGTTTGTAGTTGCTGCGTTTCCTTAAAAAGACCTTGGAAGCCAATTGAGCTTGCAAACTAACTATAGCTTGCGATCCGAACGTGAGAGTGACTATTTTTTTCTTAACACAAACAACATTTGCGCCGAAAACACTGATTTTCCTTAAAAAGACCTTGGAAACCAATTGAGCTTGCAAATTAACTATAGCTTGCGATCCGAACGTGAGAGTTACTATCTTTTTCTTAACACAAAGCATCATTTGCGACAAACACTGCTGTTTTTGGATACATAAGAATTATATGTGTATCTTCAGTAATAAAGGAGATATAGATTTTCTTCCAAACTGTGTGAAACTAATATGTTACCCAGAAAAATTACTGAAAAATGGCAATTCATTCCGAACATCCCACCCTAGCTCCCGTTTTACTCCATGAACCCGTAAGATTGCAGGGTATCGGGAAATATACGCTATTTCCAGTATAACATACTTTACATTGCAAAGATATGAAAGTCGTCGATCGCTTCGGCATCTGGTGACGGGAAACTATAACTACTGAAAAATCCAATATGGCGGTCATGGATTTCGGTAGTTGTCGCACATAAAACACTGCCATTGCCACATTTATGGTTTTTTCACAACAATAAATATATCATTTTAATGCGCAACGATGCTTCTATCTACTGTGTAAATTTCCTAGAAATCAGACATTTTGTAGTGGGAGAAAAATATTTTTTCCGTAAACCAGATATAACAGATATTTACCGAAAATCGTTGTATAGTACACAATATAGTGAAAATAGAATTCATTCTGTTAAAAAACATCACTTCAATAGTACAAGGTAGATCCCTACACATAATTTGTGAATCACTATCCACTACATCAGATACGGATCTAGAAAAAAGTTTTGGGGGTGGTCCGATAGAAAAATTTAAAAATAGAAGATATTTCGGCTTTCACAAAACGTGACGTTAAAATTGTGTTAGACATACTCGAATTTTTTCGCTAGTGATTGCTTTTTAAATTGTGTTCTATTTGCATTATTCGAGTTTCATTTTCGAAAAATAGGCAAAAGTGAAATTTCGGGGGGGGTCCGGACCCCCAGGACCACCCCCCTGGATCCGTCCCTGGCCTTGGCCAAGGAAGACTTCATGAAGCAAATGGAATTGACGACTACAGGTCATGATAAAGGAATAAGGACATTAGTCTAGTGTGTTTTACAATGTGGGTGTGAAATGTGCACTTTGAGAAAATGGGATGGGAGGCTTGTCTTTATAGGCTTACAAGAAGTGGATGTTGCATAGAATAGACTAAGTAAGTTAGGTTGATAAGAAAACAGATGACAAGCTGCTGAAGATAGTAAGTATAAGAGAGTATTTTAATAAATAATAATAATAATACATTTTTATTCCACCCTTTTACAAATATGATGCATCATATATATATATAATGTTTTGGTCATATAGAGACCAAAAGAAAACCAAAGAAGGGGGAATATAGGTACCCCAGAGGAAAAAGAACCTGTATCGTGGTTACCTCGAATTAAATTTGCATACGGCCAAACCATTCTTAGAAATACCAAAACCGAAATACAATTAACCAAATTACATGGGAGGAGAGGGAATAGATTTGGTACTAGATAAAACTAGGTATGTTCAAAGAATTCATACTTAGGTCTGGGTATTAATATAGACGTATCAGTTCTTAGTTTTTTTGTAAATCATTGTACTTAATTATGTGTCCTCCCCTATTATAAAACATTTTTAATACCTCATACACATATAAATGTCTTAAGGGTTAAACGCCTTGGATTACAAATAAAGGAAACGAGTGTTCTGTACTTTTTTTCGAAGAATAACTCGAAATAAAATAATAATAAATTGGAGTTATTTAACATTAACAGAGGAAATGTGTGATCCTAAGGAGGGAAGGAAAGCTGCAAAAGATAGGAATCGAAGGTAGAATATAAGAAAAAAAACAGAAGGGAATGCAAAGGTAGAAGTTGTTAGAACAGGTTAAGAGTGAAATATATATTAGTGTTAATTATATAATATATTATTATGTAATATATAATCAGGACTGCCATAATGTGCTTATTTTAAAGGAGAACATCTTAAAATATATAATTGTCCTTTTTTCTATGAAATGTGCTTATTTTACATAGTGCATGCTTATTTTGTCTTATTTTTTCCAGATTGAAGAAGATTTAGTGGTCTCTCACATTTTATGTAATAAGAAGCGCCTGCACAAGAACTTGAGGGAGTTTGAACTTGCAACATTGTTGCGACAGAAAGTCCTGACAATTTATTGCATGTAGTGTAAAGGATAATTCCTTCTTAATAAATCTCAACATGGCCTACAGTGAGATGAATGAACTGCAACTACAAAGAATTGCTGGAGGAAATCATTGAAAATACAAAATATTGTGAACAAAACAGCTTTACCAATTGTGTCTTATTTTCTGATGAGAAATCTTATTTTTGGGTCCGAGTGTACTTATTTTTGGCTTCCAATCGATGGTAGCCCTACAGGGAAGTAAGTGGAGGAACGCTGACAAAGACAGATTTTGGTGATTTAAAATCTCTAATTCATTAACAGCCGTGTTCAAATATTTATTTCTTTACAGCAACATGGCTCTCCAGCCAAAGGACCTCAACTTGTTCCACAAGTTATACAAATGAATTCTCTTTATTGGTGCAGACATCAGATTTCTTTAAGATTGTAAGAATCTAAACATATTCCCAAAATTCACTAACATGTTCCCCAAAACAGAAAACTCCCTTTCTAAGAAAGCAATTATCACTGCCAAAAAACATTGGTTAAACTTGGAAATGAACAACCTATACAGCAAACGTTTTCGATTAGGATAGTAAGCCTACGATTTACACCTAAAAATAAAAATATATTTGAACAACATAGAATACATGAAATGGAATCTCTATAGGAAAAATGTACATGAAAACAATATTCATAAAATCATCCAAAAAAATAACAAGCTTCGTCGAAAACTAAACTCTTAACAAACAAACAAACTTCAAAAAAGTCTAATCCCCAAAATACCTTCAAAAATATATTTAAGAGGAGGTTCTTTAAGATTTTTTCGAAAAAATCGATTTTTCTTTTTTTACAGAAAATGAGAGCTACATATTTGCTGAATATGTGTACAAAAGGATATTCCTATACGAAACATATTTATCGAATTGGAGCATTTCGAACGCACCTACCTCTCGCGCGCTGAGGTACGCTCAGGTTCACCGCTCCACGTTCAATAAACCGGCGACTTTTGTTTGCTTTTCGCGTTCTCGGATGCGGACTGCAGAGTGTAAAGACGTTTTGCTCCCTGCTGGACATCAAAAACTCATTCAGCAACACCACTTATTACAACTTCCTGGACAATTTGCACGCCGCATCGAAGGCCGTCTTTGAAGTTGTGCAAGGGAAAGCCGTGCGCGAAGAAATTGAAGCCAACTCTGCAGCTGGGAACACGTCGACGCATTTGTCTGTTTCCGGTGATGGGAAAAAGCGAGGGTTTTCGTCGCTGTTTGGTCTCGTCAAGCTTATCGGCAAATATACTGTTAAAATTTTGGATGTGGTTGTAAAATCTTCTTACTGCCAAGCCTGCCACAATTGGGCATCGAAACAAGGGACGCCGGAGTATGAAGAATGGAGCGAAAACCATATAAACGACTGCACTGCGAATCACACCAGGAGTGCGGGCAAAATAGAGGTGGACAGCGTGTGCGGGATGTTTTTGCGATCGAAAAATCTTCTGGGTGTGAAATATAAAAATTACGTCGGTTACGGGGACACAAAAACCTACAAGGCTCTCGTTGACTTGAACCCATATGATGACTGCCCGGTATCTAAGAAAGAGTTTATGGGACATGTTCAAAAGAGAATGGGAAGTCGACTTCGGAAGTTGAGAAAGGACACGAAGGGGCTTGGTGGGGAGGGAGCTGGAAAATTGACAAACAAACTCATCACGGACTTTACGCTTCACTACGGATTGGCGATTAGGCGCAACCCGGATTCCTCTTCCCGGATGAAAGATGCCATATGGGCTACTTATTTCCATAAGTGCTCAACGGATGAAAATCCGCAACACCATTAGTGCCCGGAAGGTGATGAGAGCTGGTGCAAGTGGTGAGTTGCAGAGAAAGAAGGAAGACTGGAGGCCTTTCAACATCCTCCTCCTCTAGCGGCAAATGTTTCCAAAGCCATCAAGCCGATTTAGAAAGCTCTCTCTAACCTGGACCTGCTGGAACACTCTGTTGGGGCAAACACGCAAAAATCCAACGAGTCGTTTATAACGCTACAGTG
The DNA here is from genome assembly GCA_947579665.1 of Sympetrum striolatum. Lineage (NCBI taxonomy): Eukaryota > Metazoa > Arthropoda > Insecta > Odonata > Libellulidae > Sympetrum > Sympetrum striolatum. The sequence goes on from OX388350.1 coordinate 73,792,956, forward strand.
TGGAGATTGGAGCCAAAGCAGCTGCATTTTGGAAGTAAAATCATCGAAATCTCTGCATACATTGCTGCGTGCTTATTCAATGAGGGGAGATCATCTTTACTGAAAATTATGAACGCGCTGGAAATCAGTATTGGCATCGAGGCCAGACGATACTCCACCAAAGCCGATGACGAGAGGATCCTGGCAGCTGAACGTCAAATATCGCCTGCATCGCGCAACGTCTGCTGGAGCAGGCCAATTAGGAGCGGTTCGAAATCAAGGAAGGATTCCTATACGGCCCTGGAATAGCCGACTAAGATCTTGATTTAAGTATAATGTAGCATATTTGACAAGTAATTCACGTTCGGTGATCGCGGAAACCTAAAAGTTAAAATTTTGTTTTAAATTTGCAAAAAAACAAATTTTTGGTCCACCATATTGGATTCGTTTACTTGAATTTTGTCAATTTGACTTCAGATTCGTAATCAGCGACCCCAAAACCCTATAGAAATTGATACTGGTCGTGATAACTGAATAAACAAGAAAGTGATAATATTCTTGTTTGTTCAGTTAAACAAACTTTCTAAAAACTTTAAACGCGTTTTTCTCGAAACCATATTTTTAATCATATCTTCAAGCACAGGTCTTGATCTATTGATCCGATTCACTTCATTCAAAGTGTGCCCAAAAGGATATACCTTTTTGTATGGCTTATACCTAAAATAAGCATAAAAAATTGTTAATTCATAATTTTTAAGCAAGGTCCAAGTAAAAAAAGGGGGTAATAATTTCATTTTTTTTAAACGCTAATAATTTGCTTTATTTTTTGTCCACATTCATTCTAATTAGGTATAAGCCATAGAGAATTTCATAAATTTAGTGACTACAAATTATAACCGATTTCAGTTCAGTACAAAAGGCTGCAGACCTGAAGTTTCCGGACGATGTTTCGCGTGCAGAGGCAGACGAGAGCCTCCATTTTGGAGCCGCCATATTGAATTTAATCGTAATAAAAATTTTCCACGCATTTCAGAATGATGAACAAATAAAATCATTAAAACCGGAAGTTCGTTTGCCTTTTCATAATCGCGCATAAAATTCTCGAAATTTGCTTTATTTTCGATCGAATCTGAAAGAACCTCCCCTTAACCTCTCCAAAGAAAGCTTCAATAATGGGAAAATCTCCCTTCTATCGAGAGGCCTCAAATACAAGCTTACCTACAAAACCCACCCCATAAAGAAAAATATAGCAGATATTGAATCTACAATCAAATATCTACCAGAAAACTCCAGAAACTCCATCAGAATTATGTCGCTTCAACAGATTTGTGAAAATCAGAAACAAAACATCAAAACAAAACACACATGCAAAAAAAGAACACAACGCCGTGAAAGCATTCAATAAAAAAAAGACTGCTTTTATCTAAAACCCTCTCCCATCTTCCTCTTCCCAACTACTCCCTACCAACCACCCTCTCCCATACAACCCTCCCTACCACCCCTGCAGACAACCCTGTCCTACCCTACCCTCCCTACCACCCTCTACCATCCCATCCTCCCCTTCCCTACCTCCCCCTCCCGACCACCTTCTCCCATCCTCCCCTTCCCTAAAAACCGCTCCCGAACAACTTCTACCATCCTCCTCTAACCTACCACCCTTTCCCTACAACCCCTTCCCTGCCATCCCTTCCCTGCCATCCCTTCCCTGCCATCCCTTCCCCACCACCCAATCCCGACCACCTCAACCAGGTGAGAAATAAAACAAAAGGAAGTTTATTTCCAAAAAATATTCAAAATATACCAATTATCCTCGTTTTCGTCTAAGACCTTTGAAGATGATATTATGCTCAAGTATTGCCTTAATGTACATACAGAGAATTAAATATATTCATAAATGGTCATTATATGGTTTTATCTACAGATTATTTATGTTAATCATGGCTAAAGACAGAGATTAAATACAAGATTTTACTTTATTCGTACATTATCTTTTTATCAATATCAATAAATTGATCCTCCACCGAATGCAATGCAGCATTTTACTTGTAAATGGTACACCTCCTCTATTAATTGCTTCATATACTTGGCTGCACTCTTTGGGCTGCTACTTTCTTCCCTTTTTCAACAGATTTTCTACTTCTGTTTTCTATAACGGAAAAACAGAGGAAATTTTATCCACATCTGTTACTTATTCCTCAATATTGGATATAATTAACTTAGAACAGATATTTTGGTCTGGTCCCTTGAGTGTGTTCAGCGCATTTCCCGATCTCAAGTACGAGAGATGATCTGATGAAGCGAAATGAGTCGCTACGCGATCAATTTAGTGTGAAAAACTTCTCAAAGCAACTGCACCTTCTATCCGTTACCACTGCGTTTTTTTAGAAAATTGGGCCTTTATTTTATTTATATCATCATAACAATGCTATGAATTTTTCACCACTAATATTGTTGCTAAGAGAAATTTATGAACAAATTTCCATTAAGAAGAAAGAAAAAGTCTGTCCTAAAGCAATTAAATATTTTCGGCAAGATCCATTTAGTCAAAGGTATTTTATGGGCCATGGACCATAGTCGGCAACCGCACTCAACTTCTCAACTCGACTAATTTGCTGTAAGTTCGTCAAATTATGTTTGAGGTGAATGCCTGCGCGTTGGACAGGTGTGTTGATTTAAAAAAATACAGATTACAGTACTAAAAATGCCATATGTAATGCCTCGTTAGAATAAAATTTGAACTGCTGATAGTATAGTTATAAATACTAATTATCTGAAACGATCTCCAATCTGGATATAGTTCTTTCGGTAGTAAATATCAATCAACTGTAAATGAAAAAATCTGATGTGGCCAGCACATGACTTTCTCCATATATAAGATGTAAATATTTATCTACGACAGTATTTTCGAACTCTATATTCAATCTTAACTTGGAAGATAAGTGATTGATTTTTATCATATTATCTTTTACGTCACAAACATTATAAATAATGTTTTTCGGGACATGTTCGATGAAAAACGATTAAATGGCCTTTCGCAAAGTACATAATCGGCAACTTCCGGTTTATCAGTATTTCATGAATATCTCCTAAGCCATCAGTTTTACAAAAATATATTTCATGCAAAAGATATAGTAAATTTTATTTTCTAAAACTATTATAAATAATAATATAAACCGAAATATCATATTTATGGAGATATTTTGAAAACCGGAAATGAGCTTTGAAGAATGAAGCTCAACTTCCGGTTAACCGATTCACTCCAAAAACTAATCAACTCTAACGACACCAACTAACGTACTATATATGAAATTTGGTGTTGATCCGACAATTACTATTCATATTAGAGCGCCCACAAAGAACATAACAGCTAATTCCGGAAGTTTATACTCTATATTTAATGAAGATAGTATTTATAGTTTAGTTACTTCGACTCTAAGTTCAACGTCCTCTATGTCACAAAATGTGTATTCGCTGTCGGAAAGTTAGTGGGATTTAAGTCATTAATCGCATTAAAACACGGGGGATCTATCTTGTCTGCCTTCAAATAGTTGTCTTCAGTTCAAAGTTTTGTTCCTTTCCCTTGTAACGGAACGACTGTGGTGATGCTCTCCAAATATTTCCTCTTTGAAAAAATAATCTCAAAATCCTCCCATTGAAAATTTCTTTTTATTCAGAAATGCTCATTTTCCCTTTTAACTTCGAGCAATGTTTGTGCAAACAAAGAGAGAAAGTATACACAAGTAGAGTATGGGCTACTAGAAGTAGACAGTAAAATCTACCCCTCCCCCAATTTTCCACCCGCCACCCCCTTCTGGCGCCGGTCTAACCCAGGTACGCGGGGCACTTCCAACCCAGATGACGTCACCCAACTCCAAGAGCCCCAGTGACGTTACATTTCCCACCCACCCCCACCCACCATCATCGAACCTGGGACTTCAACAACCGATGCTTAATTTAATTTCCGGAAAAATATTTTACCTAAGCCGTTTGAACCTCCTGACATACCAACATGAGGACATGTGCCATGCGCCTTAACCACACGGCCACCACAGCTTTGGTAATGAAGATGATAAATAAGGTATATGACTTGTTTTTGAATCCCAACCTATGACTATGTCCATGGCGGTTGTTTTAAATGTCCGGTATTAATGATAATTGAACTCAAACCCGTATAGTCAGGTCTTGTAATTTTTCCGAGCGTTTTAAAGTAACCACCACAACGTCAAATAATTAATTTTATTTCCCACGGAATAAATTTTGCATGACGTCATGAGACTCCAAATGCGGTGGTAATTCGAGACATGCTATTTTAAGTATATTGGTAGTTTGAAATGAAATTAAATTAAACATATGTTTTGCTTTAATATGATATTTATTAATTGACCTCTTTAGTTACATCTCATGTATTTGTACAATTTGCGTTGAGTACATGTTTGAAGGATACATTCAGATTCTGTGCATGAATCATCATATGTATTTATTATTATTTTATTTGCAAAACATTTTACAAAAGCATCATTCTTCAACTTATCACAGGTAAAGTACTTAAGAATTGATTTCTCCTTGTTACACTTTAGGTAAAGAAACACTAAACAAAAAAGCCCGCACACGATTGACGTAGGGCTTTGTAATGGCAAACTGTTGTACACACACTGGTCGGAATTTCTTTTGATGAACATTTTGTGATGGCTGATGGTCGGCGGCCCACCAAAACTATCGAAATATTCACACACGCCGTTGTCACCGATGAAGAATGCCACCCAATGCTCGCCAGGCTTATTTTTCGGGTGGGTATTAGCAATATAGGCACACGGTCGCTCAGCATGTATTGGGAGTGTATCAGCCGCATAAACACCTGTATTGATGTCCTGAAACACTTTGCACTTCCTCAGCACCGATCTCAGCTGCAACGAATTCATTTTTCACTTTGTGTCGTATGTGGTAAACCACATGGCCATCTGATATACGTTTGAGAGCGCACAGGAAAACCTCGACGTTTTATGATTTTTGTGGAAGCACCTTGGAGCCGCGGCACTCATCTTCTTTAGCGGTGGACACCCCGCCGATTCGAGATCGATGACAGTCACTCGCAGTAAGCGGGATAAGTATTTAGCCTTCTCAGAACCTTCGGTGTAAAAGTTTTCATAGCGATGGCAGATATTGTGTAACATTCCGACAAGAACAGGGTATGATATGTACCCCTCCTCCCAACTTATTCCGTGATGAAATGCTTCCAACCAACTATTTTGCTTCTTTGCTCCTTTGTTCAAATATTCACTCGCAAATGGTGGTGTAACTATCCAATGTTGCATTAAAAAGTTCTCCCTATCAAGAACAGCCACTTCTTTTAGAACGAACTAGCAGAAGTGCCCGTTGATTTTCAACGGGGAAATCCAAATTGATAATTACTTTAAAGCAGTTGCAGCAAAAATATTTGCTGCAACTGCTTCAAACGACGTCCTACTTTTCCCTTATATTCTTTATGTGCATTAATGTATTCTGTATAATGTGCATTAATGTATTCCCTTATATTCTTTATCTGCATTGATGTACTCTGGCATCGAACCCAGGCACAGCGTGGTCTTATCTAATTTTTTCTTAAACCAAGTCTTAATATACAACTTCCATCTAAGCAAGAACTACCTATCATTTCGTAAGTGCATGAAAAAAATAATGGAATACTACCCCAATGCGTTTTATATGGGAGATATATTTACCGCCCGGCATCGAACCCAGATATTCCTGGCAATACATCCTATGCAGTTCAATAGAAGATTAGCATCTCTAATTAAGTGTGAAAATTCGAGCAGAAATATTTGCTGCAACTGCCTCAAACGACGTCCTACTTTTCACATATATTCCTTATGTAAGAAATTGTAATGTGCTCTGGAATCGAACCCAGGAACAGCATAGCCTTATATATTTTTTTTTCTTAAACCGAGTCTTAATATACATCTTCTAGCTTAGCAAGAACTTCCTATCATTTCGATAAGTGTATCAAAAATATAATGAAAAACTACCCCAATGTGTTTTATATGGGAGATATATTTACCGCCCGGCATCGAACCCGGGTCTTTCTGGTCTTACTTACTATGCAGCACAATAGGAGTTTGCCATCACTAACTATGTGTGAAAATTCAAGCAGAAATATTAGCTGCAACTTCCTCAAACGACGTCTTACTTTTCCTTATATTCCTTATATGAAATTTTAATGTATTCTGGCATCGATCCCAGGAAGACTACGGTCTTATTAAATTTATTTTCTCAAACCGAGTTTTAATATACATCTTCCAGCTAAGAGAGAACTTCCTATCGTTTCGATAAATGCATAAAAAATAACGAAAAACTACCCCCATATATTTTAAATGGAATATGTTTGTATCGTCGTAGCATCGAACCCAGGAAATTTTCTGTAAAAGCCATTTATGGTTTCGATAGATAATGTTCATATCTGTAAGATCCTTGAATTTTGATTCTCTACCTATACGGAAACTATATTTTAGAAATTTCCGAAAAACAAAGCAATACATTTAAATGGGAAAAATCGAGATTTTGGGGCCTTCTAGCATCGAACCCATGACACTTAGTTTCATAGTCGCCTTTTTCTGGGGGTTTCACGTTAGAGCCTATACGCTGTAAAAATTTCAAATCAATGACGCCTGTGGTTTAGCTCGTGAATTAGTATCCTATCTGTGTATCTATCTGGTATGTAAATATATATGAATGAATCCGGAGAAGGAATTATATATGTAAAAGATATCCTACAGCATTAATTGTATCTGAGCACACATTTTCCATGTCTTCTGATGGAATTACGCATGAGCTCAAAATCAAGAATCGCATTGATTATCATGGGGATGGGTTGTTTACGATCTCAAAATGTCGATAAAATATTCACCTAATCTATCAAAATGTGCGCAATTTCGAATCGAAAACGATATTCTACGACCAAATTAAGAATTCTTATTCTATTTTCCTTCTTTTGGTGCTTGATTCGACTTTCTAGGACCATTATTTCTAATTTAAATTTGCAAAAGAAATGAACCCTGCAACGAAAATGCTGACCTCTGCGTGTATTTATTATGGAAAGGTTTTCACCCGTCTGGGTTCGAACCGAGGACTTTAGGGATATAAAAAGTAGTCTATACTCTGCGCAGGGTCGACTTTTAATAATGTAGAAAATTTCAAAGTTTTGCGACTCTCGGTTCTCGAGTTTTAGCGAACATACATACACACACACCCACAAACACACGCACACACTAACACACACACACACACCCACACTCTATTTTATATTATAGATATATGTTTTCACTAATTCCTGACTTCCTTCTAATTTACTTAATAAGTTATGTATACGTTAGGTTTAAGTATAATTTTAGGTAAATCTTATATGTATGAATAGTATGTGCATTTACCTATTGTTTTAATGTTGAAAAGATCTGTAATGTCTACGGGAGTTTTTCGAGGGGTTTTCCTCCCCTTTTAATGCCGGACATATTGCGGACTGGACAAAAAGTCGAAGTGAAGAAGAGAGATTATCTCCCGCCATTCTCAGTGGAAGTGAACACCTCTTCGTTTAAACAGGTGTTTAGGAACCAACGTGACAGATTAGGGGCAGTTTAACTAATAAGGGGGCAATGAAAAAGGTCACGTCTCGAAAATCAATTTCTCTTTTTTACAATTTCCGATATTTCGATGAAAAAAAGAGCTAAAATTATCAACATAATAAATTTACTCATACAGTTCTCTGTGCTTGGTTATTTTTCAAATGAACTGCGTATTAATTATAATGCATTTAAAGTAATTTTAGATTAGCAATTTATTTAAACTTTTATTTTAAATTCTATTTAAAACATCCTTTTAAAATTATTTTGTAATTTATTCGTCTAAATGTTTCGAACCAATGGAAGCAAATATCTTATTATTTGATTTATTAGGCGTAGTACGCCCTTTCGTTGATCGGTTTTAAGACCGATTGTCAAACTATCGCTCGTTGCCTCCTTTGTTTTGTACTGAATTTTTAATTCCTATCATTTTTACTACTTTCACTATTTATAGTATATGTTTTACACTTTAATAACTTAATAAGAAATCTATTTAAAATATTATATTATAATCAATTCATCTTTTGTAAATATATTCGTTCATTATGATAAATAAAATTTTATTCTTAGTTTATTAAGATTTAACCTCGCTTATTTTACTAATATACTAATGTTTATATTACTAATATTTAATTTATTTTTATTCGTTTTTTCCTTTAAATATTTTTCAAAATCTAAATTCGTTTAATTACATATTTTTTCTTTAATTACCTAATTTAATGTAATTTCTACGGCAATACGAATTTTCTCGATTCAGTTGTTTTCCATTTCGATCATTTTATCGTAATTTTTCTGTACTCCTTACTCACCTTTAATTCACGTCGTCAGAGAAAACGCAAACATATTCGCTCTTCATTTGTTTCGATCGAGTTTAAAATATCGTTGCTCTTTTTTCCTCTTCCCCCACCCGCTTTACTCGGCATTAAAATCTCCACTATCGTCGTTCTTTTGTTTTCCGACATACCTCATTTCAATGACGCAACTCTATGCTCAACTGTTTCTCATTCGCTTAACCATCGCTTTTCTTGTGCCATTCCTACCAATGTTGATACCTTTGTCGTCATAGTAACCTCCCCTCCTTCCCCTTCCCCCTCCGCTCATCAAAATGTCAGACAACACCCACGAAAAATATATCGCCTTAACAACTAAGTCTACCCTCAACGAGCCCCTCGCTGGAATAGCCTCTTCCACTGTGGCCACTCCGTTTGTTTCAATGAGCCTTCAGAGAGATGTTTCCCCATAACGTAGCAACGAGAATCTTCCACGCGTAATTCTATTCCAGGGGCCCCCTCAAGAGGCTATCAGAAGCTCCTTCTTGAGGCTTTGAGAGACAGCGAAAAAGTGTTCATAACTCAACCACAAAATGCACGCTTTTAGTGCATTTTCGTCTTTGCAGGCTCTATTTATTTAGCACTTTAAAATTAGAAATTATGGCCGTACGAAGTCTAGAGGAGTACCGATGGAAAGATAATTGTATGGAGTGTATTATTTAGGTGGACTAATGCCGTTTAAACATAGCAGTTGCGAGGATTTTGACTGTTTAAACGAACCCTTTTATTGGATTTTGGGTGTGTGCAGTGACTGGCAGGTGCTTGCGTCGATTTACCGCAAGCACTTGCCTCAAATTCAATCGGCGTTAACGCTATCCCTTTTTTCGCTGGCGGGGAAATGTGGTGATCTTATGCATTCAAGATTCGTCCGTTAACGGAAATAGAACTCAATACTTTTTATTCAATTATATATATATTCATGAGCTTGAATAGATCAGAGCATTTTCCTTCTTCATAATAATAGTTAGCAAAGGTTTTTGAATTCATCTTCCTGGTGGGGTCGGCCCGCTCGACTACCGTACCGCGTGGTTGGCCCGCAGCCTGAGCTATTCCCGCTCCCATATTGTAAACTAGCTGAAGTGCCCGTTGAATCTCATCGTGGAAAAATTAAAATTAATAAATACTTTTGTTACAGGCTTGATCGTAACACGTCTCATAATTTTAAGTAGATAGCAAATGCCAGGCTATCATCATTTCCAATCCAATAAACAAACAAAATGAAGTTATAATAAAATCTGCAAAGTAATCTAAATATTAGAATGAACAATTCTTCGATGAACACAACATTTGTTTAAGGATTATAAAAAGTATATTCGGAGATAGCATTAGGATAAGCAGCATCACGTTTAAGGAGACATTTTTAGAAAGGGAAAAAATGGATATCGGATACAATGATCAAACACAACCAAAATGTATTTTATATCACTCTGAAACAACCGAGATTGAACACCGATAACAGAATGATAGTATATATATATATATATAAGAATTGGAAGCACTTAAAAAACCACAATGAATAACTTTATTTATTCTGCGTATAACAAAACGTAAACTTGCTTTACCTTTTCAATGGAGGGATTGTGGAGGATAACCCTTCTACGAAAAATTACCTCTACGTGTATTTCTTATGGAAACGTTTTGACCCGTCTGGGTTCGAACCGTGGACCTTATGGAAATAAAAAGTAGCCTATACTCTGCGCGGGGTCGACTTTTAATAATGCAGAAAGTCTTGCGACTCCCGGTTCTCGAGTTTTTAGCGAACATACATACACACCCACGCTCTATTTTATATAATAGACTAGCAGAAGTACCCGTTGATTCTCAACGGGATATTTAATTTCATAAATACCAGTGTAATAACCTTGATCTTAACAAATGCTTCATAATTGTTGGTAAATAGCGAATATCAGACTTTCCAAACCAATATATCAAGAAATGTAAGTTACAATTAAGTCCACAAAGCCGCTCCAACTCTATATTCAATCTAAAATACTTTGAATGAAAAATTTTCTCAACTGAGAATATATAAGTATACTCATATTAGGATAAGCAGTACCACGTTTAAAGTGACGTTTTCATACAGGTACAAGGGGACAAACGAATCAAAAATTTAACATAAATCGCAGAAATAAATTAAATATCACTCGAAATAGAAAGAAATAAATTATATATTATATACCAGTTGAATCTCAACAGGAGAAGGAAGTACTGTTAAATACAAATACTAATACAAAAGCTCCAAACGATAAACCAAATACTAATTACCAACTACTTCAAACTGTCCACTATAAGTATATGAAATCGTGTGAATGTGTGTATGTAAGCATGTAAATGACCATTATTTTCATATAATAACCATGCCTCAGTTTAAAATTCCGGCAGCGAAGCATGCGTAACAAAAGAAGTGGGTTCACTCTGTGGTGCAAAGTACCAAGTGAGACCACCTGACCCCAAAAAAACCCTAATAAACAAATGCTTCAAAGTGTCAGTCTATAAGTGAATGAGACCGTGTGAATGTAATTGGCCGATGAAAATATTGTCTATAACTTTACTTTGTACCCCTGAAGAGATCGTAAGGACTTTAACTTCAACTCTCGTCAATGGGTATTTAGCTGGTGACTTCTCTAGAGTTTTACTATGCGCAATGAGAACGCTAGGATTAATACAAACTCGCCTCACTAAAAGAGTCGCATCCATTACCTTTACCTTCGCATACGGCGTCTCAGACATGAGGCAGAATGCATCCAGCGATCAGATCATTTTAATGCGCAGTTCGACTCCGTTTAAAAGAAATTTATCTTGATTGAAAATATCCGAATGAATGCAACCGATCATGTCGAATGGTTTGCTCAGTTTTGTAAAATTTCTTCTTTTTGTTAGGCCAGCATTATGATGCTCCAGATTATCCATTAGCCCTGCTGTATCATCGTACCATAACGACATTGTTAAGTGCGATTTTTTCGCCGCAGGGCCGTATGAAAGTAAATTTTCAATGTAAGATCTATAAGCATAAGTGTTGCTAGGTGGTGAAACCAACTTTTGCTTCAAATACACATCCACTTGCGAGAAGAGGGAATGTAAAAAGTTATTTACAGGCCGGACTTTGTTTTCCTCCACAGTATCGGTACCATCCGTTCTTATGATTTTAGCTACTACATGAATTAATGTATGTCCGAGACGATATATTCGTCACCAGCACCGCTGACAACAAACTCCAAGGGTGAATCGTCATTTATTGACGGAAGAGGTTTATAATGGACCCATTGGGAATTGCGAATGCTAGTTTGAGTGGGTGGGATCGTGAAAAGATCCAACTCTGATTTCGTGCATTCACAAGAATGAGAATGAAAGAACGACATTTTAATCAAAAATATCCAACTCGCGTTTCACCAGCTGACGACCCCCTTTACTTTTGATATTTCTTCCCTTTTCTCTTTGGCTTTACCTGCTTCTTCCTCTTCCCTTTCTGAGACTCCTTCCTTCTCTGAGACACGAGTGAAGAATGACTGCGATTGACGATTCGACACTTCTTATATCCCGAACCTCTCATTAATTTGTCAATCGAATCAACAGCTTTTCTCTTAAGATTATCCCCGGCTTCATCGACGCGCCTCAACACTGATTCACGGATAGGTTTATTCTGGGCTACATCACTCAGTAAGTGGACCCCTGTACGTAAAACCTCCTTACCGACAGCTTTAGCACCTCTCGAAAGAAATGGTAAAGCAGCCCTGAAGATACCGCCCAAGAAACTTCCAATACCATACCCGCGCTGGTATTCAGCGCCCCTATATACGTTTGATATCCCCATCCCCGCCTGATTCTCGTAATATTGCAGGTAGGGGTCATGATGAATCATCGGATTTTCTCTGACCATTTTAAACTGATTTTCGGAAATGTAGTTTCACGACCGACGTTCCAAACTCAAGTGGGATCCGATTACATGTGTCGTCCCTTAAATCAATCTCAATGTTATCAAATTCTCGACGCATTAGAGGTATGTAATGGGGAGAATCGAAACTTATCAATTTTTGCGAGCCGTAAACATATTTTCTAGTGTCCATATTCACCATCCTAAGGAGTGGTGCGCATGTGTCGCCGATTAATTGTTGTTCTACGATATCGCAGTATATCAGAATTTGATGCGGAAATCCTAAGAATAAATTGGCCGGATGGTTTGAGATGAGGCCCGTGGATATTTGCAGTTTTGGATCAAAACCGAGTTGTAGGGACAACCTCGGTGTAAAAGTCATGTACTGTTTCTTTGGCTTGTCTGTTATAAGGTTTATAGAATCCCGGCCGGCATTTATAAAAACGCGCTGGGTATTCGTATCCATTTCAAAAATAAAGCGAGAAGAAATTTTATCTATACTATTTATCTCGTTAATAACTGATGAAATACTTTCATAATTTCCAGGTTTAATCCTAAACTTTTCGGTTCCTCCTTGGTCGTTCCGTAGTCTTATGATGTTATTTCCATTGCTTATGGTTAAGAGCGAACATTGATATTGAAATTCTACCACGGCAACTTCCCATTCTCCTTATAGTTCGATTCTTTGAGGTAGTTGCGTTCGAAACTTGGTCGTTGTATTGTCCGGGAATGAAAGCATACTACTGTTGCTAGGTAAAGTTATGTAAAACTGATCCTTCATCTCAACTTCTTTATATATTTAATATCGACCCAAGAGTTGAAACTATCGGGGTATCCTTTCCACTTGACGAACGCTTCTCGTTTGACCCCTCTACCTCTATAGTCGAGTATTTTATCAATTTTATAGTTATGTGTTCTAGTAACTCTAACGCGCTGTAGTTCCGGTGCATAAAATCGACCTTCGATCTCTTCCCCGCTTTGATCTTCAACAACGTAAACTACAGGTTTTCTATTTATTACTTTTCGTACTTTAAATATTTCTTCGGTCCAGTTGCTTTCATATCCTTTATCAAAGGCCTCTTTTATTCTGGACAGACGAACCATATCACCAATTCGTAATACCGGTTTTGAGGGTTTATCTTTAACATTTCCATATAAATGTTTCCATACCTCATAATTATTTTTCTCATTTACGTCTATTGGCGTCATTTTGATGCTAGAATGGTATGTATGATTGTAACCATGCAATAATTTTGGTAAAATTTCTATGTACCGTCCCGTTTTATTGTCTGTAAAGTAACGCCACATTCTCGTTTTGAGAGTTCTGTTGAATCGTTCAACGATGCTTGCCTTCACATCGGGATTTTGCGTCACATAATAGTTTATACTGTTTTCTTTGAAAAACTTTTTCACCAGGTTAGAAGTGAATTCACCGCCTTTATCGGATTGAATGTTGAGTGGTTTTCTACCGGTTTTCTTAAATATTTTCCGGAAAGCAGATTTTACGTATTCACCTGTTTTTAAATTAATGGGCGTTACCCAGACGAACTTACTAAAAGTATCAATTACAGCTAATAAGTACCCATAACCATCGTTGTGGTCTTTTAGATTACGCATATCAATGAGATCACATTGCCAAAGATCGTCTATATTCGTTATGTGATAGCGATTTCTCGGAAATTTGCGACGAATAGGTTTGTGAAGAGTGTAAGCATCCAAACCTTCAAGCCACTCCCGAACTTCTTTGGATGAAAACTTTCCTTTAAGGTTATTAATTAGTGTGGATGCGCCAGAATAGCCAGAAGGATTACTAGCGTCTAAGTACGTCTCACCAATACTCATTATAAACGAAATTTTTCCCAACCTCTGGTTTTATATGGGGAATATCGATGCTTAATCTTTTCTGACGATGCTCTCGGCGAAGGTTTCGACTCATGCCATACCGAGCCGAAATCGCGAATGAAGTTCCATCTCTTCTGATTTCCAATATATTCTTGAGGAATGTTCATCTCCCGTAAAGCGTTGCAAAATGTTTCCCAACCACTAGGATTAGTATTTTTACGCGATCTAACCGCATCGTTAATGAGATCTGTAATGTTCGATTGAGGTATCGTGCGTCCATCAATGGTAACCACTCCTCGTTCATCCCATGTAATTTTTCCACTTTTTAAAATTCTATCGTATAGCAAGCGAGCTTTTCTTCTAAAGCTTTGAGGAACGGATTTTAAAATTTCGTGAGTGTTATCTTCTTCAGACGCCTCTAAGCTTCTTGCATTCGTTGTTTCAATCGAACCAGACGCACCCTGTATATCAATAATCGGAATGTATGCTGGCTTTTTCTGTTTTTCAACTTGATTCAAGTATTTTAAAAGAATTTCTCGGTACATATCCCATTTATCATTGTCTGGAATGTTGGTAGCGTGCAATTTGTTTTTCATTTCCTCATCTAGACGGGAAATGTGTTGTGAATCTTGTTTACTTGGAAATCTTTCCATAACCTCACTTGGTACCAAAATCATTTTCTTTGCATGTTCCATTATTTATTTAATTAATGATCCGATTAAACTACTCAAAGCTGTACCGATAATTACTGGAAGAAAACCATCACCTTTTTGCCAATTTTGAGCTGAGATCTTGCCGAAACTCTCCGAAATAATCCGCTCCACATCTTTCTTCTTGAATGAAGTATTCTTCATCCCAACATAATGTTTGATCTGCGCCCAAACTCTTTCAATCGGGTTCAACTCGCAATGATAAGGCTGATTGCAATGCATCCCTTCGACTTCGCAGGTTCATCTACATTCAACTTTTCAAAATCTTTCCGAATTTGATTGACTGAAAATAGTAAATCTCTTTTTAAACTGTCAGCGTCAAAGTTTATATTTTTACTTGCCAGCCACTCTTTTGTATTATCTTTTTTCCAGCTGACTGTCGGTAAATATTCTAATTTCCTGGAATGATACGATGCATTGTCCAAAACAATTACTGAGCCCCTAGGAATGTTTGCGAGAAGGCAGTTTTCGGACCAGTTTTCATAACAATCCCCGTCAACTTCGTCATGTTCGTCCATGGTATTTTTCTTGCAAAAAAAAATTTAAGGCACCCTCGATGAAACCATTTTCCGTACCAGCGTGTATGATGGCAAAACGACCTCCTCGAGATGTGGGGGCCTTTAATCCAGTGCTTCACCCAGAGAGAAAAGCGTCGAGTGGCGTTTTAATTTTTTTATCCCGCCAAGCCTTACTCAAGGTTTGACCAACATTTACCCAAGTCTTGTCAGTATAAACAATTGTTCTTTGCTCCCTTCTATATTTTTGTGGTTGCGTCAGAAAGTCATGGCGACAACGGATGATGTCATTAACTCTCTCAATTAACAAGCTATACCTGCCCTTTCATTCATATACAAAACCGATGTCTGTTAGCAAGCGATATAAAGTAGTTCTTTTAAAATTCGGCAAATCATTGTCCATGTTCACAGTATTTAATATTGTTTTCAGAGTTGGAGGAACCTTCTGAAAAAACAACTGGTGCCCTTTTCTTCTCACTTCAGACCGCACGAAATCGTCGTAAATCATATCAAAGGTACGATGAAAATAGCTTTAAAAAAGCGTTAGATGAATTCAATAGTCGAAAAATAACAATCAAAAAGGCAGCAGAAAAATAACAGGTCCTGAGGAACACTCAGCAAGATGGGAAACATTTGAAGGAAATCGGAGGCCAAACTGCTTCTTCGTGGATAAGAGATTAAATTAGTGTAAGTGCTGTTAAAATTTTCTATAAGTATTCGTGATATCCAAATTTTAGTGCAAACGTATTTCAACAGTAAAAAGTAAATGTTCAGTGCTTTCACAATAATTCTATACTTTGCGGAGCGATTTGCTTCTGCAATACGCTCATCGTAGCCAGCGCAATCAAGGGTAAGACAGCGGAAATCTGGCGCGCGGGAAAAACCATCATATTAAAATATTCATAACTCCCTTTAGAAATAAGACAAAGTATTCCGTCCTTCACCAAAAACTACCTCATACATTTCTTTAAATTTCATACGCATCATGTATTGGGGTATCTCTTACGGTACGAGACTCCGCCGCTGATCGCTTTTTGGAATGCATAATTCGAAATTTTAGGATCAAACTGTACTTTTTATCTTATAAAAGTATTCAGATTTGGTATTCCGTAAATTAATGTTTACCATTATGGAAAGTTAACTCCGGAATACTTTCTGTGTAAATTTGGTGTCAATTAAAGCAACGCCATGTTTACAACAGCGTTATTAAGATAATGTCGGAAAATAGCGTTTCCAGGCGGAAATGTAAGAAAATATTTTTTATTAATGTTATTTTAACTAATATGAAAAAAACCTTTTACACCATGTATTCATCCTTTATATTTACACCATAAATGATTTTATTATCTACCGATTTGTAAATATTTGTAAATGGCAACATGGGCCATCCTTCTTACGGGAGAAATACACGGGGAATGCCGCGGACGGTTTTCGTCCGCGTCCATGTGAAAAGCGGCGACCGCTCTCCGCGCCCCGCGCGCGTAGAGCGGAGCGCGGACAGTCCGCGTCCATGTGAAACGGGCCTAAGATCTAAAGAGGAAAAAATGTTAAAGTCATTTTACTATAGTCAAGGTAATTTCCAGGCATTGGACACACATGAGAGCGAGGAATTTCGTGGCTGAAAATTCAAGCTTATATCTCTGTAACAAAATTAGATGGCAATATATTATCAAGATTTTAAGATTTAACACCAATTTAAGAATTTTAATTTAAGATTTTAAGAACACCACAGACGGAACGAATGACATTAGTAAGAACGTAAAACATCTCCTTCTAATAATTATGATGCAGAAATTCGACTACGCAGAACACTCCAGGGTGTTAAGACTACATACGGATATTACGGATGTTAAGATTTCAAACATAAGTTCTAATTCAAACGGTCATCCTATAGATTACTGCAAGACATGATAAAAATAAGTAGCTAAACTTACCGCGCGTCGTCGGACTCCTCTGCTACAGGGATCGTCGATCTAATCAGATGTATTTCACGAATTCGCAAATGACGGCTGGAGGTGGTAGTTTCGTAAGCCTTTGTTCCATTGCTGCAAACTCTGTCCATCAGATGTCCTGAGATGTCCACCCATAGTTCTGTTACCTTCAAATAGTACACACAGTTTAAAAACGGCTCTCTATGCGCGGATTTCAAAATGTGCCTCTAATCTACAATACAATATTGGATCAAATCAAGTGATGACAATCCCTTTCCTACAATATACTTGGTTATAATAGTGTAAATTCATCATACATAGGAAATCTTGTCAAATATCTCAACCTGTGTCATTTATGATTTTCCAAAGGAAAAATTTTAAATCAAGATCACATTAGGAGAAATGGAGATAGGATCAGATATTCCTTTTCCTGAAATGTTTTAAAAAACTAAAATATATAAAAGAATCAAGCTAATGATTTTAGAACCCCAAATTGGAAAGTGAGTATTGCAACTCCAATCATTCAATTTTGTATAACAGACCATGAAAACAGCAGAACTACAGTTTCATTACTCTTGCCTAATAAAAAGATACTTCAATTGTACAAAAATATGTTAGCTGGTATGTGAGAATATATAATCTCCAAGTAAAACTTCAGCAAAGGGAAATTTTCATTGACTATCTAAATACCACTTAAGGTTGGTTGATGTTTACTGTTTAGATCTTCTAAACCTATATTTTATAGGAATTTAGCATTGCTAATGCCTACTAACATATCAATATATAGGTTACTACTATTATTTAGAGATTTTCTAACTTTTTCAGAGTAAATGATAATACTCAGGACAGGTATAAAGTAATGCTAAAAATTTGAGATTTTTTTTCAGTTATTGTAATGGAGATAATCTTCTAAATTCTACCAATACATCGACTAATCTACCTCTTTCTATGGGAAATGACAGGATAATTAAAACTGCAATCACTTAGGAATAAGTGAACTATGTCCACATCTACATATCTATTTGGTTGTTTAGGAAAATTGGATTCTTTAAAAGATGATAAGAAAGTAAATACTTATTGAGAACCTTATGGTGCAAAATACGAACAGTTAAGTAAAATAACAAGTACTGGAATTATCATAAAATTGCAGCTGTTAATACTTCATGTAATTATGTAATTAAATAGCGAGAAAAATTACCAATATAATATTTACAGAGGTATACTAGAAGACTAATAATAATAGAAATAATAATAGAAACGAAATAGAAGGTCAATATTAAAATTCTATTTCTCAGATAGATACAGAGAAACAAGGAAAATTATTGCATTGATACAATAAAAAATGCAGCAAATTATCTTGTTTTAGGACACACTGGAGTCTATATAGTAAGATAGTGTAACCCAAGGTTCATTGGAATATAGTAAATACAACACCACTTATAAATTAGACAGTTACTATTAATAATGTATGGAAAACTGACTGTATCATAGATGATAAACCATTCATGTAAACTTTGATTCCCTTTCTAGTTGCTAATGTGAATAGCAGTAGTGGTTACAGAAAGCAATCTCTGTTATTGGAGTAAGAAGTTCATTATACTTGCTAAAAGTATATATCTATTACAGTATCATCCTTAGAGTTCTTCCATTATTTCTCTGAAATCTTTAAGTAAGATACAGAATTTATAAACTAAAACAGGAATATCTTTCTGAGATAGTCAAGATTTCTCTTTAAAACTAATTATAATTTCTATATCTTATAAAATCTCTATATAGAAACTTTGAATGTGATGGGAACATTATTTATTCAATAATAATTACACTTGCTCCTTAAATTTAAAGAGGGTTTCTTAATGCATCAAAGAAATGTCCAAATATTCATTTTAGAAGAAGTAAAATTGTGGAACAAAACATAGCACAGTGTACTGATATTTAAAAGCCAAGAACTAATGAAAACATAAAGTAACTATTAAAGAAGAATTTCATGTTTCTGTTTCACTGTCCACAAACTGAATGTCGTGATCAGAGTTTTCTACAGTAAGTCAAGCATAAATCTAACGACAAAAATGTCAAAAGATTCCCATGTATTTTAATGAGAGTAAATTAAGAGAACTAGATGGTGAGACAAGTTGTTTCAAAAACTCATTCTTTCTGAGAACGAATGACTATAATACCAGAGAAATGTGTTTCCTTCTCTTGGTGTCTACACCTCCTGGAACATACCAAAAGGTGAATTGTATGTTATTAATGAATAAGTACTTGCTTGATGACTGAGCATCAATCTAAGGATATAGATAAGACTGAAGCTTATACAAATCAAATTTAATTGATAGTTCTCTGAGTGAGGAATAAAATTTTTCCTTATTTAAATAAGAAAAAATGTATTAGTCATTACTTAAGAGAAGATTAATACATCATGGAACTAGGGAAGCTAAACAATGCAACTTTAACACAAAAAATTCATGGTATAATATCAGAAATCTGGAAAATCAAACAATTCCCGTCTGAAAAGAAATGTGTATTCATCCACCCACTCCATAAATATGGGACAAAACTGATCCAAACTATTACAGATGTGAGAAGAGGGTTTCCCCAAAAACCTGACCCTCTTACAGATCCCATAATAAACTCAAAAATACTTTCAAAATGTGCAAAGATCAGATAGGTTATACGAGGAGAAGAGGACTGTGTAAATTATGTTGCAACAATTGTGATGGTACTTACAGTTTGTAGATAGGATGAAGGAACATCCCAGGGCTTTATTTTGAATCAGCCCGATAAATCCAACTTCGCCAGTCACCTACTTATATAAGGACCTTGCAGAGACTTGAAATTTTTCCCTGCCATTTTCCATCTAAGGGGAGATGTCTGGATGTGTTAGAATGTCAAGAAATATTTTAGCATAAAAACAAACCAAATTGCAACGTTGTCCTCATGTTGGGATACAAGGGATATTTTCCATGACTTTACCTCCCTATCTTTCACCTAATACCCCTACCCAATTGCTTTCCTACCACCCCCACCTTCCCCTGTCCCCTCGCAACTTTCCTTCCCCCCTCTTCCTTATCTGTGACTTTATTTACTGAGTGCTTTTTGTGAATTCCACCTGATGATGATGGTATGCATCAAAACAAGAGTCCATTTCCAAACCTTCAAAGGTATCATTTCTTCTTTTATATTTCATCCATTCACATCCATTTGAGTTGTTTGTAATTTATTTTATTCTGAAAATGTTTTCTTGCCAACATTTTTTTCCCTAACCAAATCATTTCTAACATGGTCTAATAATGTTAGACCACAGTATTTCCTCCAATATGTAATTTCTGCAGAAAGTAGTCTTTGAGACATTATCTATAACCCATACCTCTAATATTTCATAGCAGGTTCTATAAACACTTACACAAGGTCTAAAGTAAAAATTCATGGGGGAATATTGGAGCCATCTCAGATCAAAACCAGTGTGACAGGGTGATGGGCTCTCACCATTATTTTTACTTTCTCCCTATACGTAGTATAGAGAAAGTATTGTATTCGCAAAAAAATTCGACCTCCAGATTTCGAGGGAAATAGATGTTTTGGGGCCCATAGAGCATTTTTAGCTATTTTCCCGAACATGTCTGTCTGTCTGTCTGTCTGTCTGTGGTTAAAAAGTTTGTGTGCGCTCTATCTTAAAAAGTAATTATCCGATCATTTTCAAAATTCATATTTAGAATTTTCCTAACAAAATCAAGAGTTGATTAGTTTTTGGAGAATATCGCTTAACCGGAAGTTACGGTTTATCCGGAACAAAATTTTGTTTCTTAAATATCCCTGTAAAAATGCAATATAGGTATATACAATTACACACAAAAGTTATAGATAATGTACTTTACTACAACTTTTGTATAAAACATTTTTTCGTAACACTGATTGTTTAGGAGTTATTCCGCAATAATGATTAACCGGAAGTTGTTGTTTACCCAGAAAAGGAAGGTTTTCATACATATCTCTATCAGAATGCAATTTAGGTATATACATTTATACACAAAAGTTGTAGATAATGTATTTTACTACAACTTTTGTATGAATTATTTTTTCGTAACACTGATTGTTTAGGAGTTATTCCTCAATAATGGTTAACCGGAAGTTGTTGTTTACCCAGAAAAGGAAGTTTTTCATAATTATCTCTGTCAGAATGCGATGTAAGTATATACAATTATGTACCAAAGTTGTAGATAATATTTTTTACTACAAAGCTTGTATGAAACATTTTCCTGTAACACTCATTGTTTTAGAGTTATTACCGGCATAGGCTTATGTTTTCAATAAATCCGGAGAAAGTCATGTGTTGGCCACATCAGATTTTTTAATATCATCTTTTGAAAAAAATATCAGAACATGGGAAATGGTAGCTCCTAAGTGGGCTAATTGTAATATATCCCTTATTAAAATATACGAGATAGATACAAGAAAATATCAACTATTTATTGGTAGAGAAATTATATGAATGTTTTCAAAAATGGCTTAACTGAATTAACGCAAACTAATAGGAATAGATTTTTGTAATCACAAGTTACTTCTAATATGGGCAATTAACTTCAGGCAAATAAAAATATATGACAAGATTCTATTAAGAAGAACACTATACATAAACTCAGAATCAACCATAATTAACAATGTTTGATTAACAAAAACATATAGAATATACTAAATTATTTTCATAATTGTAAATGGATGCTACATAGCAATCTAACTAGGAATAAGCTAAGAGTATTAAAATAAAATTCACCAGATCACTTCAGCAATTTTTGAGATTGGAATATTTTGTTTATACATTTCCAATAGGATTAACTCTAACCCTTTCACTTCAAAGATTCCTCCTAAAAACAATCAAAATTAGATTTAAATTGGCAGTGAACAGCATTAAAGGTACTATCTCCATCTCAAAAGGAAAATATTGCTCTCTTTGCAGAAAAAAATACAGATACATATGCCACTTAATTCAATTTACCCTTAATGATGTACTAGATTGTTGAAAATATACTTAAAATAATATTTGTTAAACAATGTCAAAAGAAAATTCAAATAAGCTATTTAAAAGATCCAACACCCCTTTCTTCCCAAAATATTTATCTGGATTGATCTCAGTAAAATGAGTAAAATTCATCCAATAAACTAATGTGAATGGTAAATTATTTCCACAACTCATAAAATCTATTAAAGTCATTATTGAAGTTCATTTTCCACTTACAAATTCCTTTCCACTTGTATCTTATTAAATTCTAAGGCTAAAGGAGGATTTTCTTGCGAATATGCAATAAGAAGAGGAAAATATCACTGAGAATTGGAGTAGTCCTACTTACCCTTAAGAATGAGCAGATCTGTTAGTATTCGACTCCCACAGTAATGTTCAACTTGCGGGGTGTCCACAATGCTGACATTGATTTCTTTTGGCAGTCTTCATACATGTCTCCATTTTGCAAATAAATTTCACTGTAAGATGTAATGAATATGCTTCACATATGTGAGATTTATTGTATATGATTTTGATAAAATAAATGCAGACTTTAATCTTATTCTACAGAATATATACATCTTCTTTAGTTAAATATTTTAGTGAATTAATGTTAAAAATGTAATCTGATTTAAATGCATTTATAAGCTGTATATCATATACAATATTACAAATGTAATAAATTAAACTTGGTATTTCTTCTGTAATTGAGAATATGTATACCAAATGCTTTGACTAGATGATATCGTTTTTATGCTGCTTCCTACAAATTTTGTATCTACAAGACTCAATAAGGAAAAATCAACAGTAATCCATAAAAAGCCAGCTTGTAAACACATACATGAATCTTAAATCATAAAATATAATGTAAATAAACATTATTCCCTTACCTCAGAAGTCACTTACCCTTGCGTAACGTTACCAGATCGAGACTTGCGAGAGGAATAATGGGATAAAAATTTGGCTATCGTGGCGGGAAACACAAAATCGGCAATCAAGGGACTTGGGAAGTTTTTGCACTTACAAATTTCCGGAAGGAAAGAAACCTAAAGGATTTTTCCGGCGATCAATTTCTTTGCATGCGACTTATATTTTGTTGTACCTGTAAATTAGTAAATAACCTGCTGCTCCTCTGATTACTTCACTTTATTTTTTTACCTGAAAGGCCGGTATCGAATAAAAAAAGAAATATCGTACGAAAATGATTTTCAGTGCACTTTAAATTTACTGTTAGGATGCGTGCTGTACTCATAATAAAGATTGCCATGGGAATCTATACTACGAAACAACGATTTGGCCTTGTTAATGTTGCTCAGAGGAAGGAGAAAGGTTAAATAATATCCTTAGTTTGGCAAGAAGTAAATCAATGTGTACTGAGTCAAAAGCTTTACTGAGGTCAATTAGGGCGAGAAAAGTGATTTTCTTTTTGTCCATTCCGATCTTTATGTCATCATTGACTTTAGTAAGTGCAGTAGAAGTACTGTGGTGGCGTCTAAAACCAGATAGGCATGGATCGAAGAGATTATTCTCGGTCAAAAACATTGAAATTAGATTATTAATAGGCGTTCTCTCAAGAGGAGACTCTTGGATAATGATGGAAGAATACTTATTGGGCGGAAGTCGTTCAAATTGGATGGAGTACTCTTTTTACTGTCTCCATATACGAAGTATAGAGAAAGTATTGTTTTCATGAAAAAATTCAACTTCGAGATTTCAACGGAAATACATGTTTTGGGGTCCCTAGAACACGTTTTAACCATTTTCGGAATGATGTCTGTGTGTGTGTGTGTGTGTTTGTGTGTGTGTGTGAGTGTGTGTGTGTTTGTGTGTGTGTGTGAGTGTGTGTATGTTTGTGTGTGTGTGTGAGTGTGTGTATGTGTGATAGTGGGCGCTCTAACGTGAAAACTATTGGTCGTATCAATACCAAACTTAATATATAGTACTGTGGTGTGTGCTGTCAGAGTTTATTAGTTTTTGGAGTAAATCGGTTTACCGGAAGTCGAGCTTCATTCATCAAAGCTCATTTCCGGTTTTCAAAATATCTCCATAAATATGACATATATGTGTATTGTATTAATTATAAAAGTTTTATATAATGCGATTTATTATAACTTTTGTATTTAACATATTTTAGTATCATTGGTTGATTAGGAGTAATTCGTGAAATACCAATAAACCGGAAGTAGCTGTCATGTACTTTGTGGGCGCTCTAACATGAAAGCTATTCATTGTATTCACACCAAATTTTACATATAGTACTTTGGTTGGTGTCGTTAGAGTTGATTAGTTTTTGGAGTAAATCGGTTAACCGAAAGTTGAGCTTCATTCTTCAAAGCTCATTTCCGGTTTTGAAAATATCTACATAAAAATGATATTTAGGTATATACTATTATTTATAAAAGTTTTAGAAAATATTATTTACTATAACTTTTGTAAGAAACATATTTTTGTATCAGTGATTGTTTAGGAGTTATACATGAAATACTGATTAACCGGAAGTTGCTGATTATGTACTTAGTGGGCGCTCTGGGCGCTGGGGCGAAAGGCCATTTCATTGTTTTTCATCGAACATGTCCCGAAAAACATTATTTATAATGTTTGTGACGTAAAAGATAATATGATATAAATTAATCACTTCTTCTTCAATCTTCCAAGTTTAGATTGAATATAGAGTTCGAAAATATTGTCGTAGATAAATATTTACATCTTATATATGGAGATTGGGCCAACAGACTATTTACAACAGAGATTTGAGAAAAAATTGGGGGTTTTGACAACACAAGGCCAACATTAGGCTGATTAATTTTTGCGAACGAATATTAAGTGATGGATTTTTGCATGGAGAAAAGTACTTAAGGCGTAAAGAAAAGGAAATAGATAGTAAATAACAACTGATGTGTCCGGGATACAAACCCAATTCCTCTATTGAGGTAACATTTTGTATAGGAACTCTTCTCTGTTTTGTTTCTATTGTACACAATTGTATACAATAGAAACAAAACAGGGAAGTGATTTATCCTTAAAGATAAACAAGCTAAACTTTTTTTGATGCCTTAAACATTACATTACATTCCTTCTTTTTCCCAGGTATTCGAATTCCATTTTCCACTATCTCGTATGTATCATTAGTCTACCTGCAACAACAATTTTTCTTCCAGCTTCTACTGTTGATGTTACTGAACTTTCAGTACCATCTACTTCCAGTGTAAAGGTCTCCAAGGAGAAAAATTGAAATCAAAGAGTTAGTAGATTCTCTTATATTTATAATATTTTTGGTGATGTTTCTTATAGTTTAACTATAATTTTAACTTTTAAAATGTAATATTTTTCAGCTTTTGATGTAATAGCTTGACATATGGCCCATCTAGAAAAAATACATGAGATATATGCAAGACAAGATGAAATACTACAGAGAATAAACCCAGGCTATTCAGCAGTTCAGGATCCTGAATTCACAATACCAGAAAATCTGAAGGTTCCATTTCGTACAAAGGATGATGCTGATGAACTTGAAAACTGGTTTTTTCTTGGACAATGAAGTAATATTGGTGAGTATCCTTACTTTTCTATCTGTATGCCAAAACAAGAATGTGTGGCCATATAGAGTTTTATATGATTACAAATTTGTTATTTTCTTAGGAGGTAGAAAGTTCCTGCTTCCTCACTGATGATATGAATGTTGTAATTATCAAATCTGTTAGTGAGAGAGAGAGTGAGATTGAAGAAGCGTTCAGTATAAAAATCAAAAACATATCTTATGCAAGTTCTAACTTACGAATATAATTAAAGAAAATAGATTTATAACATATGTAAAATATATAATAATGCTTAAAATCCACAAAAAACGAATCAGAATCGTATTGGTTCGATGTTCCTGTGGAAACACGAGAGTGTAACGAAGGACGCTTCTCCGCCGCATGGATTTGGTCCTTGTAGCGTTGTCGAAAAGTCGATTTATAAATTATTGGGGCAAATTGGGGCAAGATTTTATTTCAGAATCCCATTAAGGAAGCTTATTGTGGTGTAAGTAATTCCGTGTCATACGGTGTAACTATTTTCCTCGCTTTAGGTAAAAATGTGTTCCAAAAGAAGGACCCTTCCATTTTGTATTATGAAGTATATAAATATTCAACAGAGCTCATTGAAACCAAGTATTATGATGGACAGAAAACATATTTATAATATGGCATCATATTTTACCTGATGATTTTCCTAGTTTGGGTTCAGCACTGGTTTGAAGGCGAAGAATTTCGCCAAAAATCTGTGACCGGCATTTTTCGCAAAATTTGGTCAACTTTGACCCCCTGTAGAATTTTAATACGCTGGAACCAACAAAAATGATTTTGCAGTTATATGCAGAATTTATTTTAAAATTACCATGAGTAGTTTCGAAGTCCTCACTAAAAAAACCACTTTCGTATTTTTTCCAGCTTTTTTCGATTCTAGCCCACTGTGCGTCAGTGTAATTATATTATTAATGCAGACAAGTTGTTAAATGTGTACTGCTGAAAAATTTCAAAGGTAAAACATCTTATTTATGTAAGCCATTTTGTCAGATGAGGCTCTATAGTTAGTTTAAAATAAAGTAATTAGCTATTTGTATAACTTATATTATTAGGAAGTACTTTGTGTAAAGTATTCTTTGGAATCAAGAAAAACATTGTAAATATACATTTTGTAATAAAAAACCTTTTCCTGTATTTTATTTGTAATTTGACATTCTTTTGGATTTGTAATTAAATTTGTAAATATGAAGTAATATAATCATTTTGGGAAATATATGACAAACTTTTTTATATATATATATATCTCTTGGTATTTATTATTTCACTCCTTGAATTACCTCTGCGTAATTTTAAATATAATACAAAAGGTACATTTCCTTTTGGAAAAGAGTAGCATTAATGTTGGCATAGAGTAATTACTTTGCTGGCCCAACGAAGGGCGAACGAAGTTACGCTTGGGCCTCTGTTGGCTGGTGTTGGTTGACCAAACGTTGGGAAATGGTGGGTTGGCAAATGGTGAGGCAGAGTGCCATTCCATACAGTTGGCCAACCGTGGACAACAACGGTTTGCCAACGTTGGCTCAATGATGTCGTGTTACTTGGGTTCCTTCTAAATCGTTGATAAGGAAAATATTATCAAGCGGGAGTTGCGAAATCGAATGATATAAGGCTTTTAAGTCTATATTATTTAAGTTACGGTAAGTTATTAGTTTTGGCGATGTCCTTTTCGAGCGTATTGCATAGTTGATATATAAGAGATCGTGCGCCGAAATACCGGGTGCTGATAATTGCCTATGATTTAAGACTTTACTCTGGTTGCTTAAGAGGATAAGATTCAATAATATGGCTGAGTGGTTAGTGAAGAACGTTGGATTTAAAGGGAAAATATCAAAGTTTAAGGAATTGAATACAGATCTCAATTGATTCGATTTGAGACTATCAACACAGAGGATTGTGTTGAGGTCTCCCATAATTATAACATCTTTTGGGTGCTGAGTACCGATTGAAGTTGCGATAAGAAGGAAGTATTTCAGAAGAGGAAGTGAGGGTAGAGGAGTTTGGGAAGAATGGGCATGCATTGGGATTCAATAAGTCATTGTTGTGTGTTGGAAAAAACCTGTGTGGCAAGATGACTCAGGTAAAAAGCGATGGGGGTTGAAATGAGTTTTCGGAAAATGTTGGTAAGTCTCGGTTTCTCAGAGAGCTTGTGTAAAATCCGGCGATTGTAATTCAAGGTTACTAATGTCAATATTTAAGGGAAAAAATCAATCCTGTTACAGTAGCAGTTAGGAGTTTTTTTAGCATGTACTCCGCGGCATCTGGTGTTTCTTTGTCTTGGAAAACAATAATTTAATCCAGTAAAAGAATATTCTGAGGTCTATTGCCATCTAGTATACTGAGTATCTGGTATTTATCACCTAGCTTTCGAAGCATGAAATTTCCACCTGGTGACATCTTATGTGTCATTAACCGGCAAAAATTTAAATATTGAAAAAGTTCGATTCAATGCCTATAAGATGCAGGGTGGCAATAACATTCAAACCCTTCGAAAATAATTGTTATATTTACTTTAAAATTCTTTTGATGGCACCTTACCAATCAGAAAGTATCTTAGACTCAATATATTAGTAAGCCGCATTAAAAGATGGTAAAACGCATTTCCGCTTTGTAACAATCCAAATTTTAGTCTCTTTACTTCTTCTTCTTCACCCCATTCTTCTTAAAGGCATTGTCATATTGTGAGTGTTGTGGGATGGATCCAACTTATTGGTAGGATTCGGTAGGTTTGTCCTGCTTATACCTTTAATTTTTTCCTTCATTTAATTGATGGTCTCATTTATTTCATCATTTCCAACCCCTAATCCACCAACTACCGTACCACCCCCTAACCAACCTTCTACCGTCCCACCGCCACACCTACGCATTCCCTTCCAACCAACTGCCTGACCCTACCCTTATCCTACCCACTCCCTTCCCACCCATCCTCACCACACTAACTCCCATTCCAGCCCATCGCATACCAACTCCCTTCCCACCCACTACCTAACCTTCCTCCTAACCTACTCACTCCCTAACCCTCCCCCAAAACCTACCCATCCCTCCCCACCCACTCTCTAACCCTACCTGAAACCTACCCACTCCCTTCCCACCCACCACCTAACCCACCCACTAACCCACCCACTCCCTACCCACCCACTCTCTAACCCTCCCCCTAACCTAGGAATTCCCTTCCCACCCACTTCCTAACCCTTCCCCTAACCTACCCACTCCCTTTCCACCCCCTAACCTAGCCACTAACTTCCTATCCCCTAACCCTCCCCCTACCCCACCCCCTAACTTACCGTACACCCTTCCCACCCACTCCCTAACCTTCCCCCTAAATTATCCACTCCCTTACAACCTACTCTGTTACCCTCCCCCAAACCTACCCACCCAGTAACCCAACCACTCTCTAACCCTACAACTCCCTAGCCCTCCCCCGAACTTGCCAACTCCCTTCTACTACCTAACCCACCCCCTAACCTACTCAATCCCACCCTTCCCACAACCTTCCCATCCCCTAACCCACCCACTACCGTTCCATCCCATCACCTACCAACTCCCTTCCCACACAATCTCTTAACCTTCCCACTAACCTACCCAATCCCTTTCCAACCAACCCCTAACCTACCCACTCCCTTTCCAACCAACCCAAAACCTACCCACTCCCTTCTCACCCAACCCCGAACCTACCCACTCGTTCCCTAGCCCGCCCCCTAACCTACCCACTACCTTCCCTCCCACACCCTTCAAACCCACTCCTTTACCCTCCCACCTAACCTACCCATTCCCTTCCCACCACGTCCCTAACCTAACCACTCCCTTCCCACACACTCCCCAACCCACTCCCTAACCCACCCCCTAACATTACCACTCTCTTCCCAAGCACTCCCTAACCCTCGCACTAACATACCCACTCCCTTCCCACTCACTCTCTTACCCTTCCCCAACCTACGCTTTCCCTTCTCACCCACTTCCTAACCTCTCCCTAACCTACTCACTCCCTTCCCACTCCGTAACCTAGCCACTAATTTCCCAGTCTCTAATCTTCCCCCTACCCCACCCTCTAACCTACCCTACACCCTTTCCACTGACTCGCTTCCCATCCCTACACTAGCCCACACACTCCCTTTGAACACCACCCTAACCCTTCTTACCCTCTTTCCCACCCTCTACTATCCCACCTTCTGCACTACTAACCCCCTATTCACCCTATAGTCTACCCACTCCCTTTCCACCCACTCTCTTTCCACCAACTAGCCCTTGGTGACGTGAGGAAATATACTAGCAATAGAATAAATAAATACAGAAAACATAAACTATACATAGCCCCACCTTACATATATCATAAGAATTCTATACATTCTGCAATAGAAAGTTTGGCAAAGGGCACAAAGTCTTTTCTGTTTTATATCATTCATAATTAAATTTCTAGTCTCTATATTACGCCCAATCCCTTCGTATTCTATTCCTGCCACTCCTTTCCATAGCTTTATTACTCCCTCTACAGTCTCACCATCTTCTACATTCCCTCCCTAACCCTTTGAGACACAAGGAAAAATACGAACATTAGATTAAAAAAGTTACAGAATGTATCAATTATACATAACCCCGCCTTACACATATCATAAGCAAGCTATACATTCTGCAATTGAAAGTTCGGCTAAGGGCACTAAGTATATTTGTTTTTATATTCTTAATATTGACATCAACATACATGGTAAACTATACAATTTCCGGCCTTACAATTTTTTATACTTTACATACATAATTGAAAATATATTCTGGCTCGGTATAAAAATTTTCCTTTTCGCTATAAATTAATCTTCCGTTGTCTAGTGATGCATTAGAGGTTCGCCCGCAGGTTCTCCATCCACTCCGGCACATGCGGTCATTGACTGTTAGTGCTGTGATTTTCAACGGAGAATGGGACGATTTCACGGCTATCATAAAACCAACCTCATTTGGACTACCCGGTTTTTCTGATAAGGAATCCGGAGGCGTCAGAGGATGGCCTAGATGGTCCTATCTCAGATGAAGATTGTCACGATAACCTCGGCGTCTAGTTGGACCTCATTTCCTTTCTGCTCTCGGTGATGCTGCAGCAATGTTGTGTTATTCTTTCGCTTGGAAACACCATCGAGGACGTTCTCACGGTTCTCGATGGGATGTCCATAACATAGAAGGAAAATAGAGAAAAGAAATCTTAATCGTATCTGACTATCATATATGTATAATAATAATAATAATGCCGCCTTTTTTTTTCGTGGGCGAATTTTAGCCTTTGAAGGCTACTCTACCAATTAACCCCCTTTACATTTTATCATTTTTTTTGCATTTTCCTTTATTTATAAACACAAGACACACACACATACAACCATTCCCTAACAGCAAAAATCCGATTAGATTCGAGCCCGGGATTCGATTAGGGATTAGGGACTCCAGCCCGGGACCGTGAGGTTGGAGCGTTAACGCGCTAGCACGCTAACCACTCCGCCACCATGGCCGGTATAAAGGAAATAGATATAAGCACTCATCCAAGGGAAACAATATTGGTAATAACTATTACTTGGACTATTTCTTTATAATAGCCGAGGTTGATCTCAAGAGATACATAATTTTCCCTTAAAAACGTGTCAATTTAGAATATCAATTATTATCTAACAATCAGGAGTTATACAAATGCAAACAGAAATATCTTAGAATCCTAGGAATTCGGAGTTTTTATAAGTTTTAATTTTGCCTAGCAAACACACTACCAGTTTTGACGAATGATTGTCATCATCTAATCTTTATTACTACTAGTAAATGAATAAAAATAGTGGAGAAATATAACTTTCTAAGATTTATTCAATTATGAATTTCAACAATACCTCCCTTGATTCTGAGAAGTATCATACCTTGTTTAAACCATCATAGAATTGTGTAATGAAGCTACCAACGTTTTTAGACAGATAAATAATCTTAATAATCTATATTCATCAACTGGTATTAAAAAACTGTATAGATGTAGGTAATTAAGTTCATTTAAATTTAATACAATCATTCAATCTTAAAACATAAGTAATGAATGTAGTGACAACAAAGAGGTGAGCCTATGAGCGCTTGATATCCTTCCATTTTAGAAGCATAATGTAAAATAATGCACATATAAAATGAATGATGTTTAAAAGCAGTAAATAATCATTTACAAAGTGCGTAGAATCTATAACACTAAAATTAATAACGAACTAAATAATAAAAAACATTATCTATGATACAAGTAATTAATATTTACGAAAAGCCTGTTACAGAAATCAAATTTCTATACGTGGTCCGGGAGAAATTTTCTCCGAATCATCCTCCGAATATCCGAGAATAATAACCTGAAAAATTGCCCACAAAGAACCATTGATAATGCAAGGAACTGATAAATGATTAACAAAAAACTGAAAATCTAAACACCCACGTTGCGGGAAAACACCCACAAAGAAGGGCGGTGAAAAAAACCCGCCAAAACACAGTAATAGAAATAAATACAACAATATAAAAACATAGATATATGAAAAGTGAAAAAGATTAGATATGAACAATTATTTTAGAAAGTAAATTTAACAAAATGTACAGAAGACCTAATTAAGACCAGCCTCCAAATATCCGAGATGTATAGCCTGAAATAGTACACGAGATCAATCATTGATGATATAAAGAACTAAAAAATTATATACAAAATGCATCAAATCGAAAAGACTAAAATGAAATACAAATTAAAGAATTAAAAGCATTTACTACGAATAAATTAGCTTATATTTACGACAATCTGGTTCCAGGAATCCAATGGACTTCATGTGGTCAAGAAACAATCTTCTCCGACTCATCCTCCGAATATCCGGAATGCATAGCCTGAAATAATGCACGAGAGTAATCATTGATGGTAAAAAGAACTTATAAATGATATACAAAATGCATCAAATCGATAAGACTAAAATGAATTACGAAATAAAGAATTAACAGCATTTACTACGACTAAATTAGCATATATTTACAACAATCTGGTTCCAGGAATCCAATGCTCTTCATGTGTTCAAGAAACAATCTTCTCCGACTCATCCTCCGAATATCCGGAATGCATAGCCTGAAATAATACACGAGAGCAATCATTGATGATAAAAAGAACTTATAAATGATATACAAAATGCATCAAATCGATAAGACAAAAATGATATAAAACTTAAAGAATAACAGCATTTACAACGACTAAATTAGCATATATTTACAACAAAACGGTTCCAGGAATCCAATGCTCTTCATGTGTTCAAGAAACAATCTTCTCCGACTCATCCTCCGAATATCCGGAATGCATAGCATGAAATAATACACGAGAGTAATCATTGATGATAAGAATAACTTATAAATGATACACAAAATGCATCAAATCGATAAAACTGAAATTAAATACGAAATAAAGAATTAGCAGCATTTACTACGACTAAATTAGCTTACATTTACGACAATCCGGTTCCAGGAATCCAATGCTCTTCATGTGGTCAAGAAGCAATCTTCTCCGACTCATCCTCCGAATATCCGGAATGCATAGCCTTGTAGCGGTCATAACTGCCGCGCAGCGGCCGTGTCGGGCGCTGCGTTGCGACTGTCCTCGGCCTCTGCCACGGGGTGGCGCAAGGAGCGTGAGAAAAAAACACTACGACGCCGCGGCCTTCTCGCGGGCGCCTTCTTCTCCAA
The DNA here is from genome assembly GCA_947579665.1 of Sympetrum striolatum. Lineage (NCBI taxonomy): Eukaryota > Metazoa > Arthropoda > Insecta > Odonata > Libellulidae > Sympetrum > Sympetrum striolatum. The sequence continues at coordinate 73,826,501 of OX388350.1, forward strand.
CTGGCGGCTGTGCAAGTGTGTAGTGGAAGTGAACACGTCCCGCGTATCCCGCCAAAGTGGTGACCCCGACGTGATCGGTTAGTGAATGCCGATCGAAGCGATGGAAGGCTCTAGCGTTGCGAGAGTCAGTTTTTCCGCTCCGCCCTTCTGGCCTGAGAAACCAGCGTTATGGTTTTCTCATTTAGAAATACAGTTTGCCCTCAGCGGAATTACGAACGATACAACCAAATTCGGCCACGTGGTGAACTTACTCGGCCCACGGCACATGGTGGAGGTGGAAGACGTGATAACGAGTCCACCAACGGAAGGTAAATACGAGAAAATTAAGGGGGAACTTATTAGGAGGCTCTCTATCTCCGACGAACAAAGGATCCGCCAGTTATTGGAGCACGAGGAGATGGGAGATAGGAAACCATCACAATTCCTTCGCCATCTCCGCAGCCTCGCCGGCGTGAGCACGCCGGATAGCTTCTTGCGCTCCCTGTGGTTAGGTCGACTTCCCAGCCACTTGCAGCCCATCGTGAGCGCCCAAGACAACGTGGATTTGGAAGCCTTGGCGCAGATAGCAGATCGTGTCCACGAAGTCGTCCCCAGGCACCAGGTTGCAGCTACGGAACCAAGTCCGGAAGTAGCATCTCTTCGCATACAGATAGAAGAGTTGGTGCGGCAGGTCGCCTCTATGCAAGCCAGGTTGGAGGACTCACGTTGGAAGCAGCCCAAGCCGCCATCACGCCGACGCCATCGTAGCCGCTCGGGCAGCCGCTCGAGAAATCCACCAGAGCATGGTAGAGGAGGTATGTGCTGGTACCATTGGACATTCGGCAACAACGCGCATAAATGTGTAAAACCGTGCAGTTTCGCGCCGGAAAACTCCGGAGCCAGTCGGTAAACGCGGCCGCCGACTGCCGCTCGACCTCGCGCCGCCTTTTTGTTACAGACCCCTCAAGTAAAGTAAAATTTTTAATTGACACTGGCGCAGATTTGTGCGTTTACCCGAGAGTTTTAGTGCGGGGAAAGTGCGCAAGAACGGAATACGAACTATATGCGGCAAATGAAACTGTGATAGCCACATATGGGTGGATAACTTTAAATTTAAATTTTGGTTTACGGAGGGATTTTTCATGGCGTTTCGTCATAGCTGATGTAAGCAAACCAATTATCGGGGCTGATTTCCTTTCATTTTATGGACTATTAGTGGACATGCGCAATCGACGCCTTCTAGATGGCATTACCTCACTTTCCGTGGCGGGCCGTGTCGCGAAGGAAGCATGTAGCATTAGAACTGTAAATAGTAGTTGTAAATATTTAGATATTTTAAGTGAATTTCCTGCCATAACACGTCCCGCGGGAGCCCCTAAAGTTGGACGACACGAGACGGAGCATCACATCCGAGTAACGCCAGGCCCCCCCGTCACCTGTAGGCCCAGAAGATTGGCACCGGCGATGGCGCGCATCGCGAAGACCGAGTTTGAAGCCATGTTGCAGATGGGAATCGCGAGACGATCCGAGAGTCCTTGGGCTTCGCCACTCCACCTTGTTCCTAAGGCCGACGGCGGTTGGAGACCATGTGGCGACTACCGAGGGCTGAACGCGAGGACCATTCCCGACGGGTATCCAGTTCCACATATAGAGGACTTTTCCATGTTTCTTCACGGTAAGAAAGTCTTCTCCACAATTGATCTAGTGCGTGCGTACAATCAGATCCCCGTGTGTGAGAGTGACATCCCAAAAACGGCGATAACCACTCCTTTCGGTCTGTTCGAATTTAAATTCATGACTTTTGGGTTAAAAAACGCAGCACAAACTTTTCAAAGATTCATGGACGAGACGTTACGGGGTTTGGACTTTTGCTATGCCTATATAGACGACATTCTTGTGGCCTCTTCTACCGAGGAGGAGCACAAACAGCACCTCCGCGAATTATTCCGGAGACTCGAGACATTCGGTGTTGTGATAAACCCGCGAAAGTGCGTGTTCGTGAAATCAGAAGTCGAGTTCCTACGCTACTTAGTGTCGGGGGAGGGTACAAAGCCCTTGCCTAAAAAAGTGGAGGCTATTCTTAACTTTGAAAATCCTAAGACGGTATAGGAGCTGAGACAATTCTTAGGAATGTTTAACTTCTACAGACGGTTTTTACCTGAGGCAGCCTCCATACAGGCACCACTTAATTCTTTGTTGTGTGGACAAAAAGTGAAAGGCAACACGCCCATTGTGTGGACGCCTCCCTTAGAATGTGCGTTTAATAATTGCAAAAATGCTCTCGCGCGAGCAGCATTACTCGCGCATCCAGATAGCAATTCCGAACTCGCCATTATGGCAGACGCATCTGCTGATACCATAGGAGCCGCTCTACAACAACGCACTCCGGAAGGTTGGCAACCATTAGCATTTTTTTCAAAGACATTGACCCCAACGGAGAAGAAGTATAGTGCGTATGATAGGGAGTTGTTGGCACTGTATAGGGCAATCCAACGATTCCGCCATATGGTAGAAGCAAGACATTTTACGCTATTCACCGATCATAAGCCATTAACGTTTGCGTTCCGGCAGAAACCGGAGAAGTGCACACCTCGACAGTTTCGGTGGTTAGACTTTATCGCACAGTTTTCAACTGACATACGCTATGTGGCTGGAAAAGACAATATCGTCGCCGACGCCCTGTCTCGCTGTGCAGAAATTTCAGAGGCCGTAACGCGCCGAGCGTTGGCCAACGAGCAAAAAGTCGACGAGGAGTTGCGCTTGTTGATTAATTGTAACAATGCCTCTTCTTTAATTTTTCGAAAAGTTTCTTTTGCAGATGACCAAGTAGAGCTGTACTGCGACATATCAACGCAGGCAGTCCGCCCTTACGTCCCAGCGGCCCTCAGGAAGCAAGTCTTCCATTCGCTGCATAACCTCGCCCATCCCGGAGTGAGGGCGACGGCGAAGCTGGTTGCGGCGCGCTACGTGTGGCCCTCCTTGCAGAGAGATTGCCGACAATGGACGAAGGAATGCACCGCATGCCAACGCTGCAAGTTCACACGCCATGTTAACTCACCAGTTGGAAATTTTCCTCTTCCAAACGCTAGGTTCGAGCATGTCCACATGGACATTATCGGCCCCCTTCCGTCATCGCAGGGATACCGGTACTGTTTGACTTGTATCGACAGGTACACGCGATGGTTGGAGGCCATCCCTATCGCGGACATCTCCGCAGAGACAGTAGCACGAGCGTTCTTCGGATGTTGGATGGCGCGTTTCGGAACACCTCTACGTGTGACGACGGACCAGGGAAGGCAGTTCGAAAGCAACTTGTTCCGTAAGCTTTCCCAGCTTACGGGAACGTCCCATTTGCGTACAGTCGCTTATAACCCGGCGGCAAATGGGATGGTTGAGCGAACTCATAGACAATTAAAAGCTGCCATTCGATGCCATGCTACTGAGGACTGGGTCGACGTTCTCCCCGCAGTTCTTTTAGGTTTACGGGCAGCTTGGCGAGAAGATCTGGGATCAACCGCAGCAGAACTGGTGTACGGCGCCCCATTACGACTCCCAGGCGAATTCCTCGAACCATCCGCAGATCCCCCGCTGGAGGATCAGTCTGCATTCGTCGAGCGGCTGAGGAATCATTTCCGGAAGTTATGCCCCCGACCTGCTTCGCGCCACGGCGGACGACAAACGTTCGTTTTCAAAGACTTGGCAACATGTTCCCATGTATTCATACGGAACGATGAGGTCCGCAGGCCCCTACAGGCTCCATACAACGGCCCCTACAAAGTGCTCGAGCGCAATGATAAGAACTTCTTGATACAGATAGGACATCGTGATGTTCGAGTGGCAATCAACCGGCTGCAACCAGCGTATGTGGCGGCGGAAGCTTCAACACCTGAGACAGAAAATTCTCCTGCTCCAGCTCAACTCACTCCAAGCATCCCTGATCCACCAGCAGCAGAAAGAGGAACCAGGACGAGAAGCGGCCGACATGTTCATTTCCCCCCTCATTTAAGAGATTTTGTCGCCTAATAAATTTTCTTTTAATAATCCCTACAGTTGACTACTGCCAGGGGGGTGATGTAGCGGTCATAACTGCCGCGCAGCGGCCGTGTCGGGCGCTGCGTTGCGACTGTCCTCGGCCTCTGCCACGGGGTGGCGCAAGGAGCGTGAGAAAAAAACACTACGACGCCGCGGCCTTCTCGCGGGCGCCTTCTTCTCCAACTGGCGGCTGTGCAAGTGAGTAGTGGAAGTGAACACGTCCCGCGTATCCCGCCAAAGCCTGAAATAATACACGAGAGCAATCATTGATGGTGAAAAGAACTTGTAAATGATATACAAATTGCATCAAATCGATAAGACTAAAATGAATAACGAAATAAAGAGTTAACAGCTTTTACTACGACTAAATTAGCATATATTTACGACAATCTAGTTCCAGGAATCCAATGCACTTCATGAGGTCAAGAAACAATCTACTCCGTCTCTTTCTCCGAATATCCGGAATGCATAGCCAGAAGTAATACACGAGAGCAATCATTGATGATAAAAAGAACTTATAAATGATATACAAAATGCATCAAATCGATAAGACAAAAATGATATAAAACTTAAAGAATTAACAGCATTTACTACGAATAATTAGCATATATTTACGACAAAACGGTTCCAGGAATCCAATGCTCTTCATGTGTTCAAGAAACAATCTTCTCCGACTCCTCCTCCGAATATCCGGAATGCATGGACTGAAATAATACACGAGAGCAATCATTGATGATAAAAATAACTTATAAATGATATACAAAATGCATCAAATCGATAAGACTAAAATGAAGTACAAATTAGAGAATTAAAAGCATTTACTACGACAAAATTAGCTTATATTTACGACAATCTAGTTCCAGGAATCCAATGCACTTCATGTGGTCAAGAAACAATCTACTCCGTCTCTTTCTCCGAATATCCGGAATGCATAGCCTGAAGTAATACACGAGAGCAAACATTGATGATAAAAATAACTTATAAATGATATACAAAATGCATCAAATCGATAAGACTAAAATTAATTACGAAATAAAGATTTAACAGCATTTACTAGCACTAAATTAGCTTATATTTACGTCAATCCGGTTCCAGGAATCCAGTGCTCTTCATTTGGTCAAGAAACAATTTTCTCCAACTCATCCTCCGAATATCCGGAATGCATAGCCTGAAATAATACACGAGAGCAATCATTGATGATAAAAATAACTTATAAATGATATACAAAATGTATCAAATCGATAAGACTAAAATTAATTACGAAATAAAGGTTTAACAGCATTTACTACAACTAAATTAGCTTATACTTACGTCATTTCGGTTCCAGGAATCCAGGGCTCTTCCTTTGGTCAAGAAACAATTTTCTCCGACTCATCCCTGAATATCCGGAATGCATAGCCTGAAATAATACACGAGAGATATCATTGATGATAAAAATAACTTATAAATGATATACTAAATGCATCAAATCGATAAGACTAAAATTAATTACGATATAAAGATTTAACAGCATTTACTACAACTAAATTAGCTTATATTTACGTCAATCCGGTTCCAGGAATCCAGTGCTCTTCATTTGGTCAAGAAACAATTTTCTCCGACTCATCCTCCGAATATCCGGAATGCATAGCCTGAAATAATACACGAGAGCAATCATTGATGATAAAAATAACTTATAAATGATATACAAAATTCATCAAATCGATAAGACTAAAATTAATTACGAAATAAAGATTTAACAGCATTTACTAGCACTAAATTAGCTTATATTTACGTCAATCCGGTTCCAGGAATCCAGTGCTCTTCATTTGGTCAAGAAACAATTTTCTCCGACTCATCCTCCGAATATCCGGAATGCATAGCCTGAAATAATACACGAGAGCAATCATTGATGATAAAAATAACTTATAAATGATATACAAAATGCATCAAATCGATAAGACTAAAATTAATTACGATATAAAGATTTAACAGCATTTACTACAACTAAATTAGCTTATATTTACGTCAATCCGGTTCCAGGAATCCAGTGCTCTTCATTTGGTCAAGAAACAATTTTCTCCGACTCATCCCCGAATATCCGGAATGCATAGCCTGAAATAATACACGAGAGCAATAATTGATGATAAAAATAACTTATAAATGATATACAAAATGCATCAAATCGATAAAACTAAAATTAATTACGAAATAAAGATTTAACAGCATTTACTACAACTAAATTAGCTTATATTTACGTCAATCCGGTTCCAGGAATCCAGTGCACTTCATTTGGTCAAGAAACAATTTTCTCCGACTCATCCTCCGAATATCCGGAATGCATAGCCTGAAATAATACACGAGAGCAATCATTGATGATAAAAATAACTTATAAATGATATACAAAATGCATCAAATCGATAAGGCTAAAATTAATTACGAAATAAAAAATTAACAGCATTTACTAGCACTAAATTAGCTTATATTTACGTCAATCCGGTTCCACGAATCCAATGCTCTTCATTTGGTCAAGAAACAATCTTCTCCGACTCATCCTCCGAATATCCGGAATGCATAGCCTGAAATAATACACGAGAGCAATCATTGATGATATAAATAAATTATGAATGATATACAAAATGCATCAAATCGATAAGACTAAAATTAATTACGATATAAAGATTTAACAGCATTTACTAGAACTAAATTAGCTTATATTTACGTCAATCCGGTTCCAGGAATCCAGTGCTCTTCATTTGGTCAAGAAACAATTTTCTCCGACTCATCTTCCGAATATCCGGAATGCATAGCCTGAAATAATACACGAGAGCAATCATTGATGATAAAAATAACTTATAAATGATATTCAAAATGCATCAAATCGATAAGACTAAAATTAATTACGATATAAAGATTTAACAGCATTTACTACAACTAAATTAGCTTATATTTACGTCAATCCGGTTCCAGGAATCCAGTGCTCTTCATTTGGTCAAGAAACAATTTTTTTCCGACTCATCCTCCGAATATCCGGAATGCATAGCCTGAAATAATACACGAGATTAATCATTGATGATAAAAAAAACTTATAAATGATATACAAAATGCACCAGATCGATAAGACTAAAATTAATTACGAAATAAAGATTTAACAGCATTTACTACAACTAAATTAGCTTATATTTACGTCAATCCGGTTCCAGGAATCCAGGGCTCTTCCTTTGGTCAAGAAACAATTTTCTCCGACTCATCCCTGAATATCCGGAATGCATAGCCTGAAATAATACGCGAGAGCAATCATTGATGATAAAAATAACTTATAAATGATATACAAAATGCATCAAATCGATAAAACTAAAATTTATTACGAAATAAAGATTTAACAGCATTTACTACAACTAAATTAGCTTATATTTACGTCAATCCGGTTCCAGGAATCCAGTGATCTTCATTTGGTCAAGAAACAAATTTCTCCGACTCATCCCCGAATATCCGATATGCATAGCCTGAAATAATACATGAGAGCAATCATTGATGATAAAAATAACTTATAAATGATATACAAAATGCATCAAATCGATAAGACTAAAATTAATTACGAAATAAAGATTTAACAGCATTTACTACAACTAAATTAGCTTATATTTACGTCAATCCGGTTCTAGGAATCCAGTGCTCTTCATTTGGTCAAGAAACAATTTTCTACGACTCATCCTACGAATATCCGGAATGCATAGCCTGAAATAATACACGAGAGCAATCATTGATGATAAAAATAACTTATAAATGATATACAAAATGCATCAAATCGATAAGACTAAAATTAATTACGATATAAAGATTTAACAGCATTTACTACAACTAAATTAGCTTTTATTTACGTCAATCCGGTTCCAGGAATCCAGTGCTCTTCATTTGGCCAAGAAACAATTTTCTCCGACTCATCCTCCGAATATCCGGAATGCATAGCCTGAAATAATACACGAGAGAATCATTGATGATAAAAATAACTTATAAATGATACACAAAATTCATCAAATCGATAAGACTAAAATTAATTACGAAATAAAGATTTAACAGCATTTACTAGCACTAAATTAGCTTATATTTACGTCAATCCGGTTCCAGGAATCCAGTGCACTTCATTTGGTCAAGAAACAATTTTCTCCGACTCGACCTCCGAATATCCGTAATGCATAGCCTGAAATAATACACGAGAGCAATCATTGATGATAAAAATAACTTATAAATGATATACAAAATGCATCAAATCGATAAGACTAAATTTAATTACGATATAAAGATTTAACAGCATTTACTACAACTAAATTAGTTTATATTTACGTCAATCCGGTTCCAGGAATCCAGTGCTCTTCATTTGGTCAAGAAACAATTTTCTCCGACTCATCCCCGAATATCCGGAATGCATAGCCTGAAATAATACACGAGAGCAATCATTGATGATAAAAATAACTTATAAATGATATACAAAATGCATCAAATCGATAACACTAAAATTAATTACGATATAAAGATTTAACAGCATTTACTACAACTAAATTAGCTTATATTTACGTCAATCCGGTTCCAGGAATCCAGTGCTCTTCATTTGGTCAAGAAACAATTTTCTCCGACTCATCCTCCGAATATCCGGAATGCATAGCCTGAAATAATACACGAGAGCAATCATTGATGATAAAAATAACTTATAAATGATATACAAAATGCATCAAATCGATAACACTAAAATTAATTACGATATAAAGATTTAACAGCATTTACAACAACAAAATTAGCTTATATTTACGTCAATCCGGTTCCAGGAATCCAGTGCTCTTCATTTGGTCAAGAAACAATTTTCTCCGACTCATCCCCGAATATCCGGAATGCATAGCCTGAAATAATACACGAGAGCAATCATTGATGATAAAAATAACTTATAAATGATATACAAAATGCATCAAATCGATAAGACTAAAATTAATTACGATATAAAGATTTAACAGCATTTTCTACAACTAAATCAGCTTATATTTACGTCAATCCGGTTCCAGGAATCCAGTGCTCTTCATTTGGTCAAGAAACAATTTTCTCCGACTCATCCCCGAATATCCGGAATGCATAGCCTGAAATAATACACGAGAGCAATAATTGATGATAAAAATAACTTATAAATGATATACAAAATGCATCAAATCGATATCACTAAAATGAATTACGAAATAAAGATTTAACAGCATTTACTACAACTAAATTAGCTTATATTTACGTCAATCCGGTTCCAGGAATCCAGTGCTCTTCATTTGGTCAAGAAACAATTTTCTCCGACTCATCCCCGAATATCCGGAATGCATAGCCTGAAATAATACACGAGAGCAATAATTGATGATAAAAATAACTTATAAATGATATACAAAATGCATCAAATCGATATCACTAAAATTAATTACGAAATAAAGATTTAACAGCATTTACTACAACTAAATTAGCTTATATTTACGTCAATCCGGTTCCAGGAATCCAGTGCTCTTCATTTGGTCAAGAAACAATTTTCTCCGACTCATCCTCCGAATATCCGGAATGCATAGCCTGAAATAATACACGAGAGCAATCATTGATGATAAGAATAACTTATAAATGATATACAAAATGCATAAAATCGATAAGATTAAAATTAATTACGAAATAAAGAATTAACAGCATTTACTACAACTAAATTAGTTTATATTTACGTCAATCCGGTTCCAGGAATCCAGTGCTCTTCATTTGGTCAAGAAACAATTTTCTCCGACTCATCCCCGAATATCCGGAATGCATAGCCTGAAATAATACACGAGAGCAATCATTGATGATAAAAATAACTTATAAATGATATACAAAATGCATCAAATCGATAACACTAAAATTAATTACGATATAAAGATTTAACAGCATTTACTACAACTAAATTAGCTTATATTTACGTCAATCCGGTTCCAGGAATCCAGTGCTCTTCATTTGGTCAAGAAACAATTTTCTCCGACTCATCCTCCGAATATCCGGAATGCATAGCCTGAAATAATACACGAGAGCAATCATTGATGATAAAAATAACTTATAAATGATATACAAAATGCATCAAATCGATAACACTAAAATTAATTACGATATAAAGATTTAACAGCATTTACTACAACAAAATTAGCTTATATTTACGTCAATCCGGTTCCAGGAATCCAGTGCTCTTCATTTGGTCAAGAAACAATTTTCTCCGACTCATCCCCGAATATCCGGAATGCATAGCCTGAAATAATACACGAGAGCAATCATTGATGATAAAAATAACTTATAAATGATATACAAAATGCATCAAATCGATAAGACTAAAATTAATTACGATATAAAGATTTAACAGCATTTTCTACAACTAAATCAGCTTATATTTACGTCAATCCGGTTCCAGGAATCCAGTGCTCTTCATTTGGTCAAGAAACAATTTTCTCCGACTCATCCCCGAATATCCGGAATGCATAGCCTGAAATAATACACGAGAGCAATAATTGATGATAAAAATAACTTATAAATGATATACAAAATGCATCAAATCGATATCACTAATATTAATTACGAAATAAAGATTTAACAGCATTTACTACAACTAAATTAGCTTATATTTACGTCAATCCGGTTCCAGGAATCCAGTGCTCTTCATTTGGTCAAGAAACAATTTTCTCCGACTCATCCTCCGAATATCCGGAATGCATAGCCTGAAATAATACACGAGAGCAATCATTGATGATAAGAATAACTTATAAATGATATACAAAATGCATCAAATCGATAAGACTAAAATTAATTACGAAATAAAGATTTAACAGCATTTACTACAACTAAATTAGCTTATATTTACGTCAATCCGGTTCCAGGAATCCAGTGCTCTTCATTTGGTCAAGAAACAATTTTCTCCGACTCATCCTCCGAATATCCGGAATGCATAGCCTGAAATAATACACGAGAACAATCATTGATGATAAAAATAACTTATAAATGATATACAAAATGCATCAAATCGATAAGACTAAAATTAATTACGAAATAAAAAAATAACAGCATTTACTAGCACTAAATTAGCTTATATTTACGTCAATCCGGTTCCAGGAATCCAGTGCTCTTCATTTGGTCAAGAAACAATTTTCTCCAACTCATCCTCCGAATATCCGGAATGCATAGCCTGAAATAATACACGAGAGCAATCATTGATGATAAAAATAACTTATAAATGATATACAAAATGTATCAAATCGATAAGACTAAAATTAATTACGAAATAAAGGTTTAACAGCATTTACTACAACTAAATTAGCTTATACTTACGTCATTTCGGTTCCAGGAATCCAGGGCTCTTCCTTTGGTCAAGAAACAATTTTCTCCGACTCATCCCTGAATATCCGGAATGCATAGCCTGAAATAATACACGAGAGATATCATTGATGATAAAAATAACTTATAAATGATATACTAAATGCATCAAATCGATAAGACTAAAATTAATTACGATATAAAGATTTAACAGCATTTACTACAACTAAATTAGCTTATATTTACGTCAATCCGGTTCCAGGAATCCAGTGCTCTTCATTTGGTCAAGAAACAATTTTCTCCGACTCATCCTCCGAATATCCGGAATGCATAGCCTGAAATAATACACGAGAGCAATCATTGATGATAAAAATAACTTATAAATGATATACAAAATTCATCAAATCGATAAGATTAAAATTAATTACGAAATAAAGATTTAACAGCATTTACTAGCACTAAATTAGCTTATATTTACGTCAATCCGGTTCCAGGAATCCAGTGCTCTTCATTTGGTCAAGAAACAATTTTCTCCGACTCATCCTCCGAATATCCGGAATGCATAGCCTGAAATAATACACGAGAGCAATCATTGATGATAAAAATAACTTATAAATGATATACAAATTGCATCAAATCGATAAGACTAAAATTAATTACGATATAAAGATTTAACAGCATTTACTACAACTAAATTAGCTTATATTTACGTCAATCCGGTTCCAGGAATCCAGTGCTCTTCATTTGGTCAAGAAACAATTTTCTCCGACTCATCCCCGAATATCCGGAATGCATAGCCTGAAATAATACACGAGAGCAATCATTGATGATAAAAATAACTTATAAATGATATACAAAATGCATCAAATCGATAACACTAAAATTAATTACGATATAAAGATTTAACAGCATTTACTACAACAAAATTAGCTTATATTTACGTCAATCCGGTTCCAGGAATCCAGTGCTCTTCATTTGGTCAAGAAACAATTTTCTCCGACTCATCCCCGAATATCCGGAATGCATAGCCTGAAATAATACACGAGAGCAATCATTGATGATAAAAATAACTTATAAATGATATACAAAATGCATCAAATCGATAAGACTAAAATTAATTACGATATAAAGATTTAACAGCATTTTCTACAACTAAATCAGCTTATATTTACGTCAATCCGGTTCCAGGAATCCAGTGCTCTTCATTTGGTCAAGAAACAATTTTCTCCGACTCATCCCCGAATATCCGGAATGCATAGCCTGAAATAATACACGAGAGCAATAATTGATGATAAAAATAACTTATAAATGATATACAAAATGCATCAAATCGATATCACTAAAATGAATTACGAAATAAAGATTTAACAGCATTTACTACAACTAAATTAGCTTATATTTACGTCAATCCGGTTCCAGGAATCCAGTGCTCTTCATTTGGTCAAGAAACAATTTTCTCCGACTCATCCTCCGAATATCCGGAATGCATAGCCTGAAATAATACACGAGAACAATCATTGATGATAAAAATAACTTATAAATGATATACAAAATGCATCAAATCGATAAGACTAAAATTAATTACGAAATAAAAAATTAACAGCATTTACTAGCACTAAATTAGCTTATATTTACGTCAATCCGGTTCCAGGAATCCAGTGCTCTTCATTTGGTCAAGAAACAATTTTCTCCAACTCATCCTCCGAATATCCGGAATGCATAGCCTGAAATAATACACGAGAGCAATCATTGATGATAAAAATAACTTATAAATGATATACAAAATGTATCAAATCGATAAGACTAAAATTAATTACGAAATAAAGGTTTAACAGCATTTACTACAACTAAATTAGCTTATACTTACGTCATTTCGGTTCCAGGAATCCAGGGCTCTTCCTTTGGTCAAGAAACAATTTTCTCCGACTCATCCCTGAATATCCGGAATGCATAGCCTGAAATAATACACGAGAGATATCATTGATGATAAAAATAACTTATAAATGATATACTAAATGCATCAAATCGATAAGACTAAAATTAATTACGATATAAAGATTTAACAGCATTTACTACAACTAAATTAGCTTATATTTACGTCAATCCGGTTCCAGGAATCCAGTGCTCTTCATTTGGTCAAGAAACAATTTTCTCCGACTCATCCTCCGAATATCCGGAATGCATAGCCTGAAATAATACACGAGAGCAATCATTGATGATAAAAATAACTTATAAATGATATACAAAATTCATCAAATCGATAAGACTAAAATTAATTACGAAATAAAGATTTAACAGCATTTACTAGCACTAAATTAGCTTATATTTACGTCAATCCGGTTCCAGGAATCCAGTGCTCTTCATTTGGTCAAGAAACAATTTTCTCCGACTCATCCTCCGAATATCCGGAATGCATAGCCTGAAATAATACACGAGAGCAATCATTGATGATAAAAATAACTTATAAATGATATACAAATTGCATCAAATCGATAAGACTAAAATTAATTACGATATAAAGATTTAACAGCATTTACTACAACTAAATTAGCTTATATTTACGTCAATCCGGTTCCAGGAATCCAGTGCTCTTCATTTGGTCAAGAAACAATTTTCTCCGACTCATCCCCGAATATCCGGAATGCATAGCCTGAAATAATACACGAGAGCAATAATTGATGATAAAAATAACTTATAAATGATATACAAAATGCATCAAATCGATAAAACTAAAATTAATTACGAAATAAAGATTTAACAGCATTTACTACAACTAAATTAGCTTATATTTACGTCAATCCGGTTCCAGGAATCCAGTGCTCTTCATTTGGTCAAGAAACAATTTTCTCCGACTCATCCTCCGAATATCCGGAATGCATAGCCTGAAATAATACACGAGAGCAATCATTGATGATAAAAATAACTTATAAATGATATACAAAATGCATCAAATCGATAAGGCTAAAATTAATTACGAAATAAAAAATTAACAGCATTTACTAGCACTAAATTAGCTTATATTTACGTCAATCCGGTTCCAGGAATCCAGTGCTCTTCATTTGGTCAAGAAACAATTTTCTCCGACTCATCCTCCGAATATCCGGAATGCATAGCCTGAAATAATACACGAGAGCAATCATTGATGATAAAAATAACTTATAAATGATATACAAATTGCATCAAATCGATAAGACTAAAATTAATTACGATATAAAGATTTAACAGCATTTACTACAACTAAATTAGCTTATATTTACGTCAATCCGGTTCCAGGAATCCAGTGCTCTTCATTTGGTCAAGAAACAATTTTCTCCGACTCATCCCCGAATATCCGGAATGCATAGCCTGAAATAATACACGAGAGCAATCATTGATGATAAAAATAACTTATAAATGATATACAAAATGCATCAAATCGATAACACTAAAATTAATTACGATATAAAGATTTAACAGCATTTACTACAACAAAATTAGCTTATATTTACGTCAATCCGGTTCCAGGAATCCAGTGCTCTTCATTTGGTCAAGAAACAATTTTCTCCGACTCATCCCCGAATATCCGGAATGCATAGCCTGAAATAATACACGAGAGCAATCATTGATGATAAAAATAACTTATAAATGATATACAAAATGCATCAAATCGATAAGACTAAAATTAATTACGATATAAAGATTTAACAGCATTTTCTACAACTAAATCAGCTTATATTTACGTCAATCCGGTTCCAGGAATCCAGTGCTCTTCATTTGGTCAAGAAACAATTTTCTCCGACTCATCCCCGAATATCCGGAATGCATAGCCTGAAATAATACACGAGAGCAATAATTGATGATAAAAATAACTTATAAATGATATACAAAATGCATCAAATCGATATCACTAATATTAATTACGAAATAAAGATTTAACAGCATTTACTACAACTAAATTAGCTTATATTTACGTCAATCCGGTTCCAGGAATCCAGTGCTCTTCATTTGGTCAAGAAACAATTTTCTCCGACTCATCCTCCGAATATCCGGAATGCATAGCCTGAAATAATACACGAGAGCAATCATTGATGATAAGAATAACTTATAAATGATATACAAAATGCATCAAATCGATAAGACTAAAATTAATTACGAAATAAAGATTTAACAGCATTTACTACAACTAAATTAGCTTATATTTACGTCAATCCGGTTCCAGGAATCCAGTGCTCTTCATTTGGTCAAGAAACAATTTTCTCCGACTCATCCTCCGAATATCCGGAATGCATAGCCTGAAATAATACACGAGAACAATCATTGATGATAAAAATAACTTATAAATGATATACAAAATGCATCAAATCGATAAGACTAAAATTAATTACGAAATAAAAAATTAACAGCATTTACTAGCACTAAATTAGCTTATATTTACGTCAATCCGGTTCCAGGAATCCAGTGCTCTTCATTTGGTCAAGAAACAATTTTCTCCAACTCATCCTCCGAATATCCGGAATGCATAGCCTGAAATAATACACGAGAGCAATCATTGATGATAAAAATAACTTATAAATGATATACAAAATGTATCAAATCGATAAGACTAAAATTAATTACGAAATAAAGGTTTAACAGCATTTACTACAACTAAATTAGCTTATACTTACGTCATTTCGGTTCCAGGAATCCAGGGCTCTTCCTTTGGTCAAGAAACAATTTTCTCCGACTCATCCCTGAATATCCGGAATGCATAGCCTGAAATAATACACGAGAGATATCATTGATGATAAAAATAACTTATAAATGATATACTAAATGCATCAAATCGATAAGACTAAAATTAATTACGATATAAAGATTTAACAGCATTTACTACAACTAAATTAGCTTATATTTACGTCAATCCGGTTCCAGGAATCCAGTGCTCTTCATTTGGTCAAGAAACAATTTTCTCCGACTCATCCTCCGAATATCCGGAATGCATAGCCTGAAATAATACACGAGAGCAATCATTGATGATAAAAATAACTTATAAATGATATACAAAATTCATCAAATCGATAAGATTAAAATTAATTACGAAATAAAGATTTAACAGCATTTACTAGCACTAAATTAGCTTATATTTACGTCAATCCGGTTCCAGGAATCCAGTGCTCTTCATTTGGTCAAGAAACAATTTTCTCCGACTCATCCTCCGAATATCCGGAATGCATAGCCTGAAATAATACACGAGAGCAATCATTGATGATAAAAATAACTTATAAATGATATACAAATTGCATCAAATCGATAAGACTAAAATTAATTACGATATAAAGATTTAACAGCATTTACTACAACTAAATTAGCTTATATTTACGTCAATCCGGTTCCAGGAATCCAGTGCTCTTCATTTGGTCAAGAAACAATTTTCTCCGACTCATCCCCGAATATCCGGAATGCATAGCCTGAAATAATACACGAGAGCAATCATTGATGATAAAAATAACTTATAAATGATATACAAAATGCATCAAATCGATAACACTAAAATTAATTACGATATAAAGATTTAACAGCATTTACTACAACAAAATTAGCTTATATTTACGTCAATCCGGTTCCAGGAATCCAGTGCTCTTCATTTGGTCAAGAAACAATTTTCTCCGACTCATCCCCGAATATCCGGAATGCATAGCCTGAAATAATACACGAGAGCAATCATTGATGATAAAAATAACTTATAAATGATATACAAAATGCATCAAATCGATAAGACTAAAATTAATTACGATATAAAGATTTAACAGCATTTTCTACAACTAAATCAGCTTATATTTACGTCAATCCGGTTCCAGGAATCCAGTGCTCTTCATTTGGTCAAGAAACAATTTTCTCCGACTCATCCCCGAATATCCGGAATGCATAGCCTGAAATAATACACGAGAGCAATAATTGATGATAAAAATAACTTATAAATGATATACAAAATGCATCAAATCGATATCACTAAAATGAATTACGAAATAAAGATTTAACAGCATTTACTACAACTAAATTAGCTTATATTTACGTCAATCCGGTTCCAGGAATCCAGTGCTCTTCATTTGGTCAAGAAACAATTTTCTCCGACTCATCCTCCGAATATCCGGAATGCATAGCCTGAAATAATACACGAGAGCAATCATTGATGATAAGAATAACTTATAAATGATATACAAAATGCATCAAATCGATAAGACTAAAATTAATTACGAAATAAAGATTTAACAGCATTTACTACAACTAAATTAGCTTATATTTACGTCAATCCGGTTCCAGGAATCCAGTGCTCTTCATTTGGTCAAGAAACAATTTTCTCCGACTCATCCTCCGAATATCCGGAATGCATAGCCTGAAATAATACACGAGAACAATCATTGATGATAAAAATAACTTATAAATGATATACAAAATGCATCAAATCGATAAGACTAAAATTAATTACGAAATAAAAAATTAACAGCATTTACTAGCACTAAATTAGCTTATATTTACGTCAATCCGGTTCCAGGAATCCAGTGCTCTTCATTTGGTCAAGAAACAATTTTCTCCAACTCATCCTCCGAATATCCGGAATGCATAGCCTGAAATAATACACGAGAGCAATCATTGATGATAAAAATAACTTATAAATGATATACAAAATGTATCAAATCGATAAGACTAAAATTAATTACGAAATAAAGGTTTAACAGCATTTACTACAACTAAATTAGCTTATACTTACGTCATTTCGGTTCCAGGAATCCAGGGCTCTTCCTTTGGTCAAGAAACAATTTTCTCCGACTCATCCCTGAATATCCGGAATGCATAGCCTGAAATAATACACGAGAGATATCATTGATGATAAAAATAACTTATAAATGATATACTAAATGCATCAAATCGATAAGACTAAAATTAATTACGATATAAAGATTTAACAGCATTTACTACAACTAAATTAGCTTATATTTACGTCAATCCGGTTCCAGGAATCCAGTGCTCTTCATTTGGTCAAGAAACAATTTTCTCCGACTCATCCTCCGAATATCCGGAATGCATAGCCTGAAATAATACACGAGAGCAATCATTGATGATAAAAATAACTTATAAATGATATACAAAATTCATCAAATCGATAAGACTAAAATTAATTACGAAATAAAGATTTAACAGCATTTACTAGCACTAAATTAGCTTATATTTACGTCAATCCGGTTCCAGGAATCCAGTGCTCTTCATTTGGTCAAGAAACAATTTTCTCCGACTCATCCTCCGAATATCCGGAATGCATAGCCTGAAATAATACACGAGAGCAATCATTGATGATAAAAATAACTTATAAATGATATACAAATTGCATCAAATCGATAAGACTAAAATTAATTACGATATAAAGATTTAACAGCATTTACTACAACTAAATTAGCTTATATTTACGTCAATCCGGTTCCAGGAATCCAGTGCTCTTCATTTGGTCAAGAAACAATTTTCTCCGACTCATCCCCGAATATCCGGAATGCATAGCCTGAAATAATACACGAGAGCAATAATTGATGATAAAAATAACTTATAAATGATATACAAAATGCATCAAATCGATAAAACTAAAATTAATTACGAAATAAAGATTTAACAGCATTTACTACAACTAAATTAGCTTATATTTACGTCAATCCGGTTCCAGGAATCCAGTGCTCTTCATTTGGTCAAGAAACAATTTTCTCCGACTCATCCTCCGAATATCCGGAATGCATAGCCTGAAATAATACACGAGAGCAATCATTGATGATAAAAATAACTTATAAATGATATACAAAATGCATCAAATCGATAAGGCTAAAATTAATTACGAAATAAAAAATTAACAGCATTTACTAGCACTAAATTAGCTTATATTTACGTCAATCCGGTTCCACGAATCCAATGCTCTTCATTTGGTCAAGAAACAATCTTCTCCGACTCATCCTCCGAATATCCGGAATGCATAGCCTGAAATAATACACGAGAGCAATCATTGATGATATAAATAAATTATGAATGATATACAAAATGCATCAAATCGATAAGACTAAAATTAATTACGATATAAAGATTTAACAGCATTTACTAGAACTAAATTAGCTTATATTTACGTCAATCCGGTTCCAGGAATCCAGTGCTCTTCATTTGGTCAAGAAACAATTTTCTCCGACTCATCTTCCGAATATCCGGAATGCATAGCCTGAAATAATACACGAGAGCAATCATTGATGATAAAAATAACTTATAAATGATATTCAAAATGCATCAAATCGATAAGACTAAAATTAATTACGATATAAAGATTTAACAGCATTTACTACAACTAAATTAGCTTATATTTACGTCAATCCGGTTCCAGGAATCCAGTGCTCTTCATTTGGTCAAGAAACAATTTTTTTCCGACTCATCCTCCGAATATCCGGAATGCATAGCCTGAAATAATACACGAGATTAATCATTGATGATAAAAAAAACTTATAAATGATATACAAAATGCACCAGATCGATAAGACTAAAATTAATTACGAAATAAAGATTTAACAGCATTTACTACAACTAAATTAGCTTATATTTACGTCAATCCGGTTCCAGGAATCCAGGGCTCTTCATTTGGTCAAGAAACAATTTTCTCCTACCCATCCTCCGAATATCCGGAATGTATAGCCTGAAATAATACGCGAGAGCAATCATTGATGATAAAAATAACTTATAAATGATATACAAAATGCATCAAATCGATAAAACTAAAATTTATTACGAAATAAAGATTTAACAGCATTTACTACGACTAAATTAGCATATATTTACGACAATCTAGTTCCAGGAATCCAATGCACTTCATGTGGTCAAGAAACAATCTACTCCGTCTCTTTCTCCGAATATCCGGAATGCATAGCCAGAAGTAATACACGAGAGCAATCATTGATGATAAAAAGAACTTATAAATGATATACAAAATGCATCAAATCGATAAGACAAAAATGATATAAAACTTAAAGAATTAACAGCATTTACTACGAATAATTAGCATATATTTACGACAAAACGGTTCCAGGAATCCAATGCTCTTCATGTGTTCAAGAAACAATCTTCTCCGACTCCTCCTCCGAATATCCGGAATGCATGGACTGAAATAATACACGAGAGCAATCATTGATGATAAAAATAACTTATAAATGATATACAAAATGCATCAAATCGATAAGACTAAAATGAAGTACAAATTAGAGAATTAAAAGCATTTACTACGACAAAATTAGCTTATATTTACGACAATCTAGTTCCAGGAATCCAATGCACTTCATGTGGTCAAGAAACAATCTACTCCGTCTCTTTCTCCGAATATCCGGAATGCATAGCCTGAAGTAATACACGAGAGCAAACATTGATGATAAAAATAACTTATAAATGATATACAAAATGCATCAAATCGATAAGACTAAAATTAATTACGAAATAAAGATTTAACAGCATTTACTAGCACTAAATTAGCTTATATTTACGTCAATCCGGTTCCAGGAATCCAGTGCTCTTCATTTGGTCAAGAAACAATTTTCTCCAACTCATCCTCCGAATATCCGGAATGCATAGCCTGAAATAATACACGAGAGCAATCATTGATGATAAAAATAACTTATAAATGATATACAAAATGTATCAAATCGATAAGACTAAAATTAATTACGAAATAAAGGTTTAACAGCATTTACTACAACTAAATTAGCTTATACTTACGTCATTTCGGTTCCAGGAATCCAGGGCTCTTCCTTTGGTCAAGAAACAATTTTCTCCGACTCATCCCTGAATATCCGGAATGCATAGCCTGAAATAATACACGAGAGATATCATTGATGATAAAAATAACTTATAAATGATATACTAAATGCATCAAATCGATAAGACTAAAATTAATTACGATATAAAGATTTAACAGCATTTACTACAACTAAATTAGCTTATATTTACGTCAATCCGGTTCCAGGAATCCAGTGCTCTTCATTTGGTCAAGAAACAATTTTCTCCGACTCATCCTCCGAATATCCGGAATGCATAGCCTGAAATAATACACGAGAGCAATCATTGATGATAAAAATAACTTATAAATGATATACAAAATTCATCAAATCGATAAGACTAAAATTAATTACGAAATAAAGATTTAACAGCATTTACTAGCACTAAATTAGCTTATATTTACGTCAATCCGGTTCCAGGAATCCAGTGCTCTTCATTTGGTCAAGAAACAATTTTCTCCGACTCATCCTCCGAATATCCGGAATGCATAGCCTGAAATAATACACGAGAGCAATCATTGATGATAAAAATAACTTATAAATGATATACAAAATGCATCAAATCGATAAGACTAAAATTAATTACGATATAAAGATTTAACAGCATTTACTACAACTAAATTAGCTTATATTTACGTCAATCCGGTTCCAGGAATCCAGTGCTCTTCATTTGGTCAAGAAACAATTTTCTCCGACTCATCCCCGAATATCCGGAATGCATAGCCTGAAATAATACACGAGAGCAATAATTGATGATAAAAATAACTTATAAATGATATACAAAATGCATCAAATCGATAAAACTAAAATTAATTACGAAATAAAGATTTAACAGCATTTACTACAACTAAATTAGCTTATATTTACGTCAATCCGGTTCCAGGAATCCAGTGCACTTTATTTGGTCAAGAAACAATTTTCTCCGACTCATCCTCCGAATATCCGGAATGCATAGCCTGAAATAATACACGAGAGCAATCATTGATGATAAAAATAACTTATAAATGATATACAAAATGCATCAAATCGATAAGGCTAAAATTAATTACGAAATAAAAAATTAACAGCATTTACTAGCACTAAATTAGCTTATATTTACGTCAATCCGGTTCCACGAATCCAATGCTCTTCATTTGGTCAAGAAACAATCTTCTCCGACTCATCCTCCGAATATCCGGAATGCATAGCCTGAAATAATACACGAGAGCAATCATTGATGATATAAATAAATTATGAATGATATACAAAATGCATCAAATCGATAAGACTAAAATTAATTACGATATAAAGATTTAACAGCATTTACTAGAACTAAATTAGCTTATATTTACGTCAATCCGGTTCCAGGAATCCAGTGCTCTTCATTTGGTCAAGAAACAATTTTCTCCGACTCATCTTCCGAATATCCGGAATGCATAGCCTGAAATAATACACGAGAGCAATCATTGATGATAAAAATAACTTATAAATGATATTCAAAATGCATCAAATCGATAAGACTAAAATTAATTACGATATAAAGATTTAACAGCATTTACTACAACTAAATTAGCTTATATTTACGTCAATCCGGTTCCAGGAATCCAGTGCTCTTCATTTGGTCAAGAAACAATTTTTTTCCGACTCATCCTCCGAATATCCGGAATGCATAGCCTGAAATAATACACGAGATTAATCATTGATGATAAAAAAAACTTATAAATGATATACAAAATGCACCAGATCGATAAGACTAAAATTAATTACGAAATAAAGATTTAACAGCATTTACTACAACTAAATTAGCTTATATTTACGTCAATCCGGTTCCAGGAATCCAGCGCTCTTCCTTTGGTCAAGAAACAATTTTCTCCGACTCATCCCTGAATATCCGGAATGCATAGCCTGAAATAATACGCGAGAGCAATCATTGATGATAAAAATAACTTATAAATGATATACAAAATGCATCAAATCGATAAAACTAAAATTTATTACGAAATAAAGATTTAACAGCATTTACTACAACTAAATTAGCTTATATTTACGTCAATCCGGTTCCAGGAATCCAGTGATCTTCATTTGGTCAAGAAACAAATTTCTCCGACTCATCCCCGAATATCCGATATGCATAGCCTGAAATAATACATGAGAGCAATCATTGATGATAAAAATAACTTATAAATGATATACAAAATGCATCAAATCGATAAGACTAAAATTAATTACGAAATAAAGATTTAACAGCATTTACTACAACTAAATTAGCTTATATTTACGTCAATCCGGTTCTAGGAATCCAGTGCTCTTCATTTGGTCAAGAAACAATTTTCTACGACTCATCCTACGAATATCCGGAATGCATAGCCTGAAATAATACACGAGAGCAATCATTGATGATAAAAATAACTTATAAATGATATACAAAATGCATCAAATCGATAAGACTAAAATTAATTACGATATAAAGATTTAACAGCATTTACTACAACTAAATTAGCTTTTATTTACGTCAATCCGGTTCCAGGAATCCAGTGCTCTTCATTTGGCCAAGAAACAAATTTCTCCGACTCATCCTCCGAATATCCGGAATGCATAGCCTGAAATAATACACGAGAGAATCATTGATGATAAAAATAACTTATAAATGATACACAAAATTCATCAAATCGATAAGACTAAAATTAATTACGAAATAAAGATTTAACAGCATTTACTAGCACTAAATTAGCTTATATTTACGTCAATCCGGTTCCAGGAATCCAGTGCACTTCATTTGGTCAAGAAACAATTTTCTCCGACTCGACCTCCGAATATCCGTAATGCATAGCCTGAAATAATACACGAGAGCAATCATTGATGATAAAAATAACTTATAAATGATATACAAAATGCATCAAATCGATAAGACTAAATTTAATTACGATATAAAGATTTAACAGCATTTACTACAACTAAATTAGTTTATATTTACGTCAATCCGGTTCCAGGAATCCAGTGCTCTTCATTTGGTCAAGAAACAATTTTCTCCGACTCATCCCCGAATATCCGGAATGCATAGCCTGAAATAATACACGAGAGCAATCATTGATGATAAAAATAACTTATAAATGATATACAAAATGCATCAAATCGATAACACTAAAATTAATTACGATATAAAGATTTAACAGCATTTACTACAACTAAATTAGCTTATATTTACGTCAATCCGGTTCCAGGAATCCAGTGCTCTTCATTTGGTCAAGAAACAATTTTCTCCGACTCATCCTCCGAATATCCGGAATGCATAGCCTGAAATAATACACGAGAGCAATCATTGATGATAAAAATAACTTATAAATGATATACAAAATGCATCAAATCGATAACACTAAAATTAATTACGATATAAAGATTTAACAGCATTTACAACAACAAAATTAGCTTATATTTACGTCAATCCGGTTCCAGGAATCCAGTGCTCTTCATTTGGTCAAGAAACAATTTTCTCCGACTCATCCCCGAATATCCGGAATGCATAGCCTGAAATAATACACGAGAGCAATCATTGATGATAAAAATAACTTATAAATGATATACAAAATGCATCAAATCGATAAGACTAAAATTAATTACGATATAAAGATTTAACAGCATTTTCTACAACTAAATCAGCTTATATTTACGTCAATCCGGTTCCAGGAATCCAGTGCTCTTCATTTGGTCAAGAAACAATTTTCTCCGACTCATCCCCGAATATCCGGAATGCATAGCCTGAAATAATACACGAGAGCAATAATTGATGATAAAAATAACTTATAAATGATATACAAAATGCATCAAATCGATATCACTAAAATGAATTACGAAATAAAGATTTAACAGCATTTACTACAACTAAATTAGCTTATATTTACGTCAATCCGGTTCCAGGAATCCAGTGCTCTTCATTTGGTCAAGAAACAATTTTCTCCGACTCATCCCCGAATATCCGGAATGCATAGCCTGAAATAATACACGAGAGCAATAATTGATGATAAAAATAACTTATAAATGATATACAAAATGCATCAAATCGATATCACTAAAATTAATTACGAAATAAAGATTTAACAGCATTTACTACAACTAAATTAGCTTATATTTACGTCAATCCGGTTCCAGGAATCCAGTGCTCTTCATTTGGTCAAGAAACAATTTTCTCCGACTCATCCTCCGAATATCCGGAATGCATAGCCTGAAATAATACACGAGAGCAATCATTGATGATAAGAATAACTTATAAATGATATACAAAATGCATAAAATCGATAAGATTAAAATTAATTACGAAATAAAGAATTAACAGCATTTACTACAACTAAATTAGTTTATATTTACGTCAATCCGGTTCCAGGAATCCAGTGCTCTTCATTTGGTCAAGAAACAATTTTCTCCGACTCATCCCCGAATATCCGGAATGCATAGCCTGAAATAATACACGAGAGCAATCATTGATGATAAAAATAACTTATAAATGATATACAAAATGCATCAAATCGATAACACTAAAATTAATTACGATATAAAGATTTAACAGCATTTACTACAACTAAATTAGCTTATATTTACGTCAATCCGGTTCCAGGAATCCAGTGCTCTTCATTTGGTCAAGAAACAATTTTCTCCGACTCATCCTCCGAATATCCGGAATGCATAGCCTGAAATAATACACGAGAGCAATCATTGATGATAAAAATAACTTATAAATGATATACAAAATGCATCAAATCGATAACACTAAAATTAATTACGATATAAAGATTTAACAGCATTTACTACAACAAAATTAGCTTATATTTACGTCAATCCGGTTCCAGGAATCCAGTGCTCTTCATTTGGTCAAGAAACAATTTTCTCCGACTCATCCCCGAATATCCGGAATGCATAGCCTGAAATAATACACGAGAGCAATCATTGATGATAAAAATAACTTATAAATGATATACAAAATGCATCAAATCGATAAGACTAAAATTAATTACGATATAAAGATTTAACAGCATTTTCTACAACTAAATCAGCTTATATTTACGTCAATCCGGTTCCAGGAATCCAGTGCTCTTCATTTGGTCAAGAAACAATTTTCTCCGACTCATCCCCGAATATCCGGAATGCATAGCCTGAAATAATACACGAGAGCAATAATTGATGATAAAAATAACTTATAAATGATATACAAAATGCATCAAATCGATATCACTAATATTAATTACGAAATAAAGATTTAACAGCATTTACTACAACTAAATTAGCTTATATTTACGTCAATCCGGTTCCAGGAATCCAGTGCTCTTCATTTGGTCAAGAAACAATTTTCTCCAACTCATCCTCCGAATATCCGGAATGCATAGCCTGAAATAATACACGAGAGCAATCATTGATGATAAGAATAACTTATAAATGATATACAAAATGCATCAAATCGATAAGACTAAAATTAATTACGAAATAAAGATTTAACAGCATTTACTACAACTAAATTAGCTTATATTTACGTCAATCCGGTTCCAGGAATCCAGTGCTCTTCATTTGGTCAAGAAACAATTTTCTCCGACTCATCCTCCGAATATCCGGAATGCATAGCCTGAAATAATACACGAGAACAATCATTGATGATAAAAATAACTTATAAATGATATACAAAATGCATCAAATCGATAAGACTAAAATTAATTACGAAATAAAAAATTAACAGCATTTACTAGCACTAAATTAGCTTATATTTACGTCAATCCGGTTCCAGGAATCCAGTGCTCTTCATTTGGTCAAGAAACAATTTTCTCCAACTCATCCTCCGAATATCCGGAATGCATAGCCTGAAATAATACACGAGAGCAATCATTGATGATAAAAATAACTTATAAATGATATACAAAATGTATCAAATCGATAAGACTAAAATTAATTACGAAATAAAGGTTTAACAGCATTTACTACAACTAAATTAGCTTATACTTACGTCATTTCGGTTCCAGGAATCCAGGGCTCTTCCTTTGGTCAAGAAACAATTTTCTCCGACTCATCCCTGAATATCCGGAATGCATAGCCTGAAATAATACACGAGAGATATCATTGATGATAAAAATAACTTATAAATGATATACTAAATGCATCAAATCGATAAGACTAAAATTAATTACGATATAAAGATTTAACAGCATTTACTACAACTAAATTAGCTTATATTTACGTCAATCCGGTTCCAGGAATCCAGTGCTCTTCATTTGGTCAAGAAACAATTTTCTCCGACTCATCCTCCGAATATCCGGAATGCATAGCCTGAAATAATACACGAGAGCAATCATTGATGATAAAAATAACTTATAAATGATATACAAAATTCATCAAATCGATAAGACTAAAATTAATTACGAAATAAAGATTTAACAGCATTTACTAGCACTAAATTAGCTTATATTTACGTCAATCCGGTTCCAGGAATCCAGTGCTCTTCATTTGGTCAAGAAACAATTTTCTCCGACTCATCCTCCGAATATCCGGAATGCATAGCCTGAAATAATACACGAGAGCAATCATTGATGATAAAAATAACTTATAAATGATATACAAATTGCATCAAATCGATAAGACTAAAATTAATTACGATATAAAGATTTAACAGCATTTACTACAACTAAATTAGCTTATATTTACGTCAATCCGGTTCCAGGAATCCAGTGCTCTTCATTTGGTCAAGAAACAATTTTCTCCGACTCATCCCCGAATAACCGGAATGCATAGCCTGAAATAATACACGAGAGCAATCATTGATGATAAAAATAACTTATAAATGATATACAAAATGCATCAAATCGATAACACTAAAATTAATTACGATATAAAGATTTAACAGCATTTACTACAACAAAATTAGCTTATATTTACGTCAATCCGGTTCCAGGAATCCAGTGCTCTTCATTTGGTCAAGAAACAATTTTCTCCGACTCATCCCCGAATATCCGGAATGCATAGCCTGAAATAATACACGAGAGCAATCATTGATGATAAAAATAACTTATAAATGATATACAAAATGCATCAAATCGATAAGACTAAAATTAATTACGATATAAAGATTTAACAGCATTTTCTACAACTAAATCAGCTTATATTTACGTCAATCCGGTTCCAGGAATCCAGTGCTCTTCATTTGGTCAAGAAACAATTTTCTCCGACTCATCCCCGAATATCCGGAATGCATAGCCTGAAATAATACACGAGAGCAATAATTGATGATAAAAATAACTTATAAATGATATACAAAATGCATCAAATCGATATCACTAATATTAATTACGAAATAAAGATTTAACAGCATTTACTACAACTAAATTAGCTTATATTTACGTCAATCCGGTTCCAGGAATCCAGTGCTCTTCATTTGGTCAAGAAACAATTTTCTCCGACTCATCCTCCGAATATCCGGAATGCATAGCCTGAAATAATACACGAGAGCAATCATTGATGATAAAAATAACTTATAAATGATATACAAAATGCATCAAATCGATAAGGCTAAAATTAATTACGAAATAAAGATTTAACAGCATTTACTACAACTAAATTAGCTTATATTTACGTCAATCCGGTTCCAGGAATCCAGTGCTCTTCATTTGGTCAAGAAACAATTTTCTCCGACTCATCCTCCGAATATCCGGAATGCATAGCCTGAAATAATACACGAGAACAATCATTGATGATAAAAATAACTTATAAATGATATACAAAATGCATCAAATCGATAAGACTAAAATTAATTACGAAATAAAAAATTAACAGCATTTACTAGCACTAAATTAGCTTATATTTACGTCAATCCGGTTCCAGGAATCCAGTGCTCTTCATTTGGTCAAGAAACAATTTTCTCCAACTCATCCTCCGAATATCCGGAATGCATAGCCTGAAATAATACACGAGAGCAATCATTGATGATAAAAATAACTTATAAATGATATACAAAATGTATCAAATCGATAAGACTAAAATTAATTACGAAATAAAGGTTTAACAGCATTTACTACAACTAAATTAGCTTATACTTACGTCATTTCGGTTCCAGGAATCCAGGGCTCTTCCTTTGGTCAAGAAACAATTTTCTCCGACTCATCCCTGAATATCCGGAATGCATAGCCTGAAATAATACACGAGAGATATCATTGATGATAAAAATAACTTATAAATGATATACTAAATGCATCAAATCGATAAGACTAAAATTAATTACGATATAAAGATTTAACAGCATTTACTACAACTAAATTAGCTTATATTTACGTCAATCCGGTTCCAGGAATCCAGTGCTCTTCATTTGGTCAAGAAACAATTTTCTCCGACTCATCCTCCGAATATCCGGAATGCATAGCCTGAAATAATACACGAGAGCAATCATTGATGATAAAAATAACTTATAAATGATATACAAAATTCATCAAATCGATAAGACTAAAATTAATTACGAAATAAAGATTTAACAGCATTTACTAGCACTAAATTAGCTTATATTTACGTCAATCCGGTTCCAGGAATCCAGTGCTCTTCATTTGGTCAAGAAACAATTTTCTCCGACTCATCCTCCGAATATCCGGAATGCATAGCCTGAAATAATACACGAGAGCAATCATTGATGATAAAAATAACTTATAAATGATATACAAATTGCATCAAATCGATAAGACTAAAATTAATTACGATATAAAGATTTAACAGCATTTACTACAACTAAATTAGCTTATATTTACGTCAATCCGGTTCCAGGAATCCAGTGCTCTTCATTTGGTCAAGAAACAATTTTCTCCGACTCATCCCCGAATATCCGGAATGCATAGCCTGAAATAATACACGAGAGCAATAATTGATGATAAAAATAACTTATAAATGATATACAAAATGCATCAAATCGATAAAACTAAAATTAATTACGAAATAAAGATTTAACAGCATTTACTACAACTAAATTAGCTTATATTTACGTCAATCCGGTTCCAGGAATCCAGTGCTCTTCATTTGGTCAAGAAACAATTTTCTCCGACTCATCCTCCGAATATCCGGAATGCATAGCCTGAAATAATACACGAGAGCAATCATTGATGATAAAAATAACTTATAAATGATATACAAAATGCATCAAATCGATAAGGCTAAAATTAATTACGAAATAAAAAATTAACAGCATTTACTAGCACTAAATTAGCTTATATTTACGTCAATCCGGTTCCACGAATCCAATGCTCTTCATTTGGTCAAGAAACAATCTTCTCCGACTCATCCTCCGAATATCCGGAATGCATAGCCTGAAATAATACACGAGAGCAATCATTGATGATATAAATAAATTATGAATGATATACAAAATGCATCAAATCGATAAGACTAAAATTAATTACGATATAAAGATTTAACAGCATTTACTAGAACTAAATTAGCTTATATTTACGTCAATCCGGTTCCAGGAATCCAGTGCTCTTCATTTGGTCAAGAAACAATTTTCTCCGACTCATCTTCCGAATATCCGGAATGCATAGCCTGAAATAATACACGAGAGCAATCATTGATGATAAAAATAACTTATAAATGATATTCAAAATGCATCAAATCGATAAGACTAAAATTAATTACGATATAAAGATTTAACAGCATTTACTACAACTAAATTAGCTTATATTTACGTCAATCCGGTTCCAGGAATCCAGTGCTCTTCATTTGGTCAAGAAACAATTTTTTTCCGACTCATCCTCCGAATATCCGGAATGCATAGCCTGAAATAATACACGAGATTAATCATTGATGATAAAAAAAACTTATAAATGATATACAAAATGCACCAGATCGATAAGACTAAAATTAATTACGAAATAAAGATTTAACAGCATTTACTACAACTAAATTAGCTTATATTTACGTCAATCCGGTTCCAGGAATCCAGGGCTCTTCATTTGGTCAAGAAACAATTTTCTCCTACCCATCCTCCGAATATCCGGAATGTATAGCCTGAAATAATACGCGAGAGCAATCATTGATGATAAAAATAACTTATAAATGATATACAAAATGCATCAAATCGATAAAACTAAAATTTATTACGAAATAAAGATTTAACAGCATTTACTACAACTAAATTAGCTTATATTTACGTCAATCCGGTTCCAGGAATCCAGTGATCTTCATTTGGTCAAGAAACAAATTTCTCCGACTCATCCCCGAATATCCGATATGCATAGCCTGAAATAATACATGAGAGCAATCATTGATGATAAAAATAACTTATAAATGATATACAAAATGCATCAAATCGATAAGACTAAAATTAATTACGAAATAAAGATTTAACAGCATTTACTACAACTAAATTAGCTTATATTTACGTCAATCCGGTTCCAGGAATCCAGTGCTCTTCATTTGGTCAAGAAACAATTTTCTACGACTCATCCTACGAATATCCGGAATGCATAGCCTGAAATAATACACGAGAGCAATCATTGATGATAAAAATAACTTATAAATGATATACAAAATGCATCAAATCGATAAGACTAAAATTAATTACGATATAAAGATTTAACAGCATTTACTACAACTAAATTAGCTTATATTTACGTCAATCCGGTTCCAGGAATCCAGTGCTCTTCATTTGGTCAAGAAACAATTTTCTCCGACTCATCCTCCGAATATCCGGAATGCATAGCCTGAAATAATACACGAGAGAATCATTGATGATAAAAATAACTTATAAATGATACACAAAATTCATCAAATCGATAAGACTAAAATTAATTACGAAATAAAGATTTAACAGCATTTACTAGCACTAAATTAGCTTATATTTACGTCAATC
Organism: Sympetrum striolatum; assembly: GCA_947579665.1. NCBI lineage: Eukaryota > Metazoa > Arthropoda > Insecta > Odonata > Libellulidae > Sympetrum > Sympetrum striolatum. The sequence continues at coordinate 73,858,466 of OX388350.1, forward strand.
CGGTTCCAGGAATCCAGTGCACTTCATTTGGTCAAGAAACAATTTTCTCCGACTCGACCTCCGAATATCCGTAATGCATAGCCTGAAATAATACACGAGAGCAATCATTGATGATAAAAATAACTTATAAATGATATACAAAATGCATCAAATCGATAAGACTAAATTTAATTACGATATAAAGATTTAACAGCATTTACTACAACTAAATTAGTTTATATTTACGTCAATCCGGTTCCAGGAATCCAGTGCTCTTCATTTGGTCAAGAAACAATTTTCTCCGACTCATCCCCGAATATCCGGAATGCATAGCCTGAAATAATACACGAGAGCAATCATTGATGATAAAAATAACTTATAAATGATATACAAAATGCATCAAATCGATAACACTAAAATTAATTACGATATAAAGATTTAACAGCATTTACTACAACTAAATTAGCTTATATTTACGTCAATCCGGTTCCAGGAATCCAGTGCTCTTCATTTGGTCAAGAAACAATTTTCTCCGACTCATCCTCCGAATATCCGGAATGCATAGCCTGAAATAATACACGAGAACAATCATTGATGATAAAAATAACTTATAAATGATATACAAAATGCATCAAATCGATAACACTAAAATTAATTACGATATAAAGATTTAACAGCATTTACTACAACAAAATTAGCTTATATTTACGTCAATCCGGTTCCAGGAATCCAGTGCTCTTCATTTGGTCAAGAAACAATTTTCTCCGACTCATCCCCGAATATCCGGAATGCATAGCCTGAAATAATACACGAGAGATATCATTGATGATAAAAATAACTTATAAATGATATACAAAATGCATCAAATCGATAAGACTAAAATTAATTACGATATAAAGATTTAACAGCATTTTCTACAACTAAATCAGCTTATATTTACGTCAATCCGGTTCCAGGAATCCAGTGCTCTTCATTTGGTCAAGAAACAATTTTCTCCGACTCATCCCCGAATATCCGGAATGCATAGCCTGAAATAATACACGAGAGCAATAATTGATGATAAAAATAACTTATAAATGATATACAAAATGCATCAAATCGATATCACTAAAATGAATTACGAAATAAAGATTTAACAGCATTTACTACAACTAAATTAGCTTATATTTACGTCAATCCGGTTCCAGGAATCCAGTGCTCTTCATTTGGTCAAGAAACAATTTTCTCCGACTCATCCCCGAATATCCGGAATGCATAGCCTGAAATAATACACGAGAGCAATAATTGATGATAAAAATAACTTATAAATGATATACAAAATGCATCAAATCGATATCACTAAAATTAATTACGAAATAAAGATTTAACAGCATTTACTACAACTAAATTAGCTTATATTTACGTCAATCCGGTTCCAGGAATCCAGTGCTCTTCATTTGGTCAAGAAACAATTTTCTCCGACTCATCCTCCGAATATCCGGAATGCATAGCCTGAAATAATACACGAGAGCAATCATTGATGATAAGAATAACTTATAAATGATATACAAAATGCATAAAATCGATAAGATTAAAATTAATTACGAAATAAAGAATTAACAGCATTTACTACAACTAAATTAGTTTATATTTACGTCAATCCGGTTCCAGGAATCCAGTGCTCTTCATTTGGTCAAGAAACAATTTTCTCCGACTCATCCCCGAATATCCGGAATGCATAGCCTGAAATAATACACGAGAGCAATCATTGATGATAAAAATAACTTATAAATGATATACAAAATGCATCAAATCGATAACACTAAAATTAATTACGATATAAAGATTTAACAGCATTTACTACAACTAAATTAGCTTATATTTACGTCAATCCGGTTCCAGGAATCCAGTGCTCTTCATTTGGTCAAGAAACAATTTTCTCCGACTCATCCTCCGAATATCCGGAATGCATAGCCTGAAATAATACACGAGAGCAATCATTGATGATAAAAATAACTTATAAATGATATACAAAATGCATCAAATCGATAACACTAAAATTAATTACGATATAAAGATTTAACAGCATTTACTACAACAAAATTAGCTTATATTTACGTCAATCCGGTTCCAGGAATCCAGTGCTCTTCATTTGGTCAAGAAACAATTTTCTCCGACTCATCCCCGAATATCCGGAATGCATAGCCTGAAATAATACACGAGAGCAATCATTGATGATAAAAATAACTTATAAATGATATACAAAATGCATCAAATCGATAAGACTAAAATTAATTACGATATAAAGATTTAACAGCATTTTCTACAACTAAATCAGCTTATATTTACGTCAATCCGGTTCCAGGAATCCAGTGCTCTTCATTTGGTCAAGAAACAATTTTCTCCGACTCATCCCCGAATATCCGGAATGCATAGCCTGAAATAATACACGAGAGCAATAATTGATGATAAAAATAACTTATAAATGATATACAAAATGCATCAAATCGATATCACTAATATTAATTACGAAATAAAGATTTAACAGCATTTACTACAACTAAATTAGCTTATATTTACGTCAATCCGGTTCCAGGAATCCAGTGCTCTTCATTTGGTCAAGAAACAATTTTCTCCGACTCATCCTCCGAATATCCGGAATGCATAGCCTGAAATAATACACGAGAGCAATCATTGATGATAAGAATAACTTATAAATGATATACAAAATGCATCAAATCGATAAGACTAAAATTAATTACGAAATAAAGATTTAACAGCATTTACTACAACTAAATTAGCTTATATTTACGTCAATCCGGTTCCAGGAATCCAGTGCTCTTCATTTGGTCAAGAAACAATTTTCTCCGACTCATCCTCCGAATATCCGGAATGCATAGCCTGAAATAATACACGAGAACAATCATTGATGATAAAAATAACTTATAAATGATATACAAAATGCATCAAATCGATAAGACTAAAATTAATTACGAAATAAAAAATTAACAGCATTTACTAGCACTAAATTAGCTTATATTTACGTCAATCCGGTTCCACGAATCCAATGCTCTTCATTTGGTCAAGAAACAATCTTCTCCGACTCATCCTCCGAATATCCGGAATGCATAGCCTGAAATAATACACGAGAGCAATCATTGATGATATAAATAAATTATAAATGATATACAAAATGCATCAAATCGATAAGACTAAAATTAATTACGATATAAAGATTTAACAGCATTTACTACAACTAAATTAGCTTATATTTACGTCAATCCGGTTCCAGGAATCCAGTGCTCTTCATTTGGTCAAGAAACAATTTTCTCCGACTCATCCTCCGAATATCCGGAATTCATAGCCTGAAATAATACACGAGAGCAATCATTGATGATAAAAATAACTTATAAATGATATAAAAAATGCATCAAATCGATAAGACTAAAATTAATTACGAAATAAAGATTTAACACCTTTTACTACAACTAAATTAGCTTATATTTACGTCAATCCGGTTCCAGGAATCCAGTGCTCTTCATTTGGTCAAGAAAAAATTTTCTCCGACTCATCCTCCGAATATCCGGAATGCATAGCCTGAAATAATACACGAGAGCAATCATTGATGGTAAAAATAACTTATAAATGATATACAAAATGCATCAAATCGATAAGACTAAAATTAATTACGAATTAAAAAATTAACAGCATTTACTAGCACTAAATTAGCTTATATTTACGTCAATCCGGTTCCAGGAATCCAGTGCTCTTCATGTGGTCAAGAAACAATCTTCTCCGACTCATCCTCCAAATATCCGGAACGCATAGCCTGAAATAATACACTAGAGCAATCATTGATGATAAAAATAACTTATAAATGATATTCAAAATGCATCAAATCGATAAGACTAAAATTAATTACGATATAAAGATTTAACAGCATTTACTACAACTAAATTAGCTTATATTTACGTCAATCCGGTTCCAGGAATCCAGTGCTCTTTATTTGGTCAAGAAACAATTTTTTTCCGACTCATCCTCCGAATATCCGGAATGCATAGCCTGAAATAATACACGAGATTAATCATTGATGATAAAAAAACTTATAAATGATATACAAAATGCATCAAATCGATAAGACTAAAATTAATTACGAAATAAAGATATAACAGCATTTACTACAACTAAATTAGCTTATATTTACGTTAATCCGGTTCCAGGAATCCAGGGCTCTTCATTTGGTCAAGAAACAATTTTCTCCTACTCATCCTCCGAATATCCGGAATGCATAGCCTGAAATAATACACGAGAGCAATCATTGATGATAAAAATAACTTATAAATGATATACAAAATGCATCAAATCGATAAAACTAAAATTAATTACGAAATAAAGATTTAACAGCATTTACTACAACTAAATTAGCTTATATTTACGTCAATCCGGTTCCAGGAATCCAGTGCTCTTCATTTGGTCAAGAAACAATTTTCTCCGACTCATCCCCGAATATCCGGAATGCATAGCCTGAAATAATACACAAGAGCAATCATTGATGAAAAAAATAACTTATAAATGATATACAATATGCATCAAATCGCTAAGACTAAAATTAATTACGATATAAAGATTTAACAGCATTTACTACAACTAAATTAGCTTATATTTACGTCAGTCCAGTTCCAGGAATCCAGTGCACTTCATTTGGTCAAGAAACATTTTTCTCCGACTCATCCTCCGAATATCCGGAATGCATAGCCTGAAATAATACACGAGAGCAATCATTGATGATAAAAATAACTTATAAATGATATACAAAATGCATCAAATCGATAAGACTAAAATTAATTACGAAATAAAAAATTAACAGCATTTACTAGCACTAAATTAGCTTATATTTACGTCAATCCGGTTCCAGGAATCCAGTGCTCTTCATTTGGTCAAGAAACAATTTTCTCCGACTCATCTTCCGAATATCCGGAATGCATAGCCTGAAATAATACACGAGAGCAATCATTGATGATAAAAATAACTTATAAATGATATACAAAATGAATCAAATCGATAAGACTAAAATTAATTACGAAATAAAGATTTAACACCTTTTACTACAACTAAATTAGCTTATATTTACGTCAATCCGGTTCCAGTAATCCAGTGCTCTTCATTTGGTCAAGAAAAAATTTTCTCCGACACATCCTCCGAATATCCGGAATGCATAGCCTGAAATAATACACGAGAGCAATCATTGATAATAAAAATAACTTATAAATGATATACAAAATGCATCAAATCGATAAGACTAAAATTAATTACGATATAAAGATTTAACAGCATTTACTACAACTAAATTAGCTTAATTTACGTCAATCCGGTTCCAGGAATCCAGTGCTCTTCATGTGGTCAAGAAACAATCTTCTCCGACTCATCCTCCAAATATCCGGAACGCATAGCCTGAAATAATACACGAGAGCAATCATTGATGATAAAAATAACTTATAAATGATATACAAAATGCATCAAATCGATAAGACTAAAATTAATTACGATATAAAGATTTAACAGCATTTTCTACAACTAAATTAGCTTATATTTACGTCAATCCGGTTCCAGGAATCCAGTGCTCTTCATTTGGTCAAGAAACAATTTTCTCCGACTCATCCCCGAATATCCGGAATGCATAGCCTGAAATAATACACGAGAGCAATAATTGATGATAAAAATAACTTATAAATGATATACAAAATGCATCAAATCGATATCACTAAAATTAATTACGAAATAAAGATTTAACAGCATTTACTACAACTAAATTAGCTTATATTTACGTCAATCCGGTTCCAGGAATCCAGTGCTCTTCATTTGGTCAAGAAACAATTTTCTCCGACTCATCCTCCGAATATCCGGAATGCATAGCCTGAAATAATACACGAGAGCAATCATTGATGATAAGAATAACTTATAAATGATATACAAAATGCATAAAATCGATAAGATTAAAATTAATTACGAAATAAAGAATTAACAGCATTTACTACAACTAAATTAGCTTATATTTACGTCAATCAGGTTCCAGGAATCAAATGCTCTTCATTTGGTCAAGAAACAATTTTCTCCGAACCATCCACCGAATATCCGGAATGCATAGCCTGAAATAATACACGAGAGCAATCATTGATGATAAAAATAACATATAAATGATATACAAAATGCATCAAATCGATAAGACTAAAATTAATTACGAAATAAAGATTTAACAGCATTTACTACAACTAAATTAGCTTATATTTACGTCAATCCGGTTCCAGGAATCCAGTGCTCTTCATTTGGTCAAGAAACAATTTTCTCCGACTAATCCTCCGAATATCCGGAATGCATAGCCTGAAATAATTCACGAGAAAAATCATTGATGATAAAAATAACTTATAAATGATATACAAAATGCATCAAATCGATAAGACTAAAATTAATTACGATATAAAGATTTAACAGCATTTACTACAACTAAATTAGCTTTTATTTACGTCAATCCGGTTCCAGGAATCCAGTGCTCTTCATTTGGTCAAGAAACAATTTTCTCCGACTCATCCTCCGAATATCCGGAATGAATAGCCTGAAATAATACACGAGAGCAATCATTGATGATAAAAATAACTTATAAATGATATACAAAATTCATCAAATCGATAAGACTAAAATTAATTACGAAATAAAGATTTAACAGCATTTACTAGCACTAAATTAGCTTATATTTACGTCAATCCGGTTCCAGGAATCCAGTGCTCTTCATTTGGTCAAGAAACAATTTTCTCCGACTCGACCTCCGAATATCCGGAATGCATAGCCTGAAATAATACACGAGAGCAATCATTGATGATAAAAATAACTTACAAATGATATACAAAATGCATCAAATCGATAAGACTAAAATTAATTACGATATAAAGATTTAACAGCATTTACTACAACTAAATTAGTTTATACTTACGTCAATCCGGTTCCAGGAATCTAGTGCTCTTCATTTGGTCAAGAAACAATTTTCTCCGACTCATCCCCGAATATCCGGAATGCATAGCCTGAAATAATACACGAGAGCAATCATTGATGATAAAAATAACTTATAAATGATATACAAAATGCATCAAATCGATAAAACTAAAATTAATTACGATATAAAGATTTAACAGCATTTACTACAACTAAATTAGCTTATATTTACGTCAATCCGGTTCCAGGAATCCAGTGCTCTTCATTTGGTCAAGAAACAATTTTCTCCGACTCATCCTCCGAATATCCGGAATGCATAGCCTGAAATAATACACGAGAGCAATCATTGATGATAAAAATAACTTATAAATGATATACAAAATGCATCAAATCGATAAGACTAAAATTAATTACGATATAAAGATTTAACAGCATTTACTACAACTAAATTAGCTTATATTTACGTCAATCGGGTTCCAGGAATCCAGTGCTCTTCATTTGGTCAAGAAACAATTTTCTCCGACTCATCCCCGAATATCCGGAATGCATAGCCTGAAATAATACACGAGAGCAATAATTGATGATAAAAATAACTTATAAATGATATACAAAATGCATCAAATCGATTAGACTAAAATTAATTACGATATAAAGATTTAACAGCATTTACTACAACTAAATTAGTTTATATTTACGTCAATCCGGTTCCAGGAATCTAGTGCTCTTCATTTGGTCAAGAAACAATTTTCTCCGACTCATCCCCGAATATCCGGAATGCATAGCCTGAAATAATACACGAGAGCAATCATTGATGATAAAAATAACTTATAAATGATATACAAAATGCATCAAATCGATAACACTAAAATTAATTACGATATAAAGATTTAACAGCATTTACTACAACTAAATTAGCTTATATTTACGTCAATCCGGTTCCAGGAATCCAGTGCTCTTCATTTGGTCAAGAAACAATTTTCTCCGACTCATCCTCCGAATATCCGGAATGCATAGCCTGAAATAATACACGAGAGCAATCATTGATGATAAAAATAACTTATAAATGATATACAAAATGCATCAAATCGATAACACTAAAATTAATTACGATATAAAGATTTAACAGCATTTACTACAACAAAATTAGCTTATATTTACGTCAATCCGGTTCCAGGAATCCAGTGCTCTTCATTTGGTCAAGAAACAATTTTCTCCGACTCATCCCCGAATATCCGGAATGCATAGCCTGAAATAATACACGAGAGCAATCATTGATGATAAAAATAACTTATAAATGATATACAAAATGCATCAAATCGATAAGACTAAAATTAATTACGATATAAAGATTTAACAGCATTTTCTACAACTAAATTAGCTTATATTTACGTCAATCCGGTTCCAGGAATCCAGTGCTCTTCATTTGGTCAAGAAACAATTTTCTCCGACTCATCCCCGAATATCCGGAATGCATAGCCTGAAATAATACACGAGAGCAATAATTGATGATAAAAATAACTTATAAATTATATACAAAATGCATCAAATCGATAACACTAAAATTAATTACGAAATAAAGATTTAACAGCATTTACTACAACTAAATTAGCTTATATTTACGTCAATCCGGTTCCAGGAATCCAGTGCTCTTCATTTGGTCAAGAAACAATTTTCTCCGACTCATCCTCCGAATATCCGGAATGCATAGCCTGAAATAATACACGAGAGCAATCATTGATGATAAGAATAACTTATAAATGATATACAAAATGCATCAAATCGATAAGACTAAAATTAATTACAAAATAAAGAATTAACAGCATTTACTACAACTAAATTAGCTTATATTTACGTCAATCAGGTTCCAGGAATCAAATGCTCTTCATGTGGTCAAGAAACAATCTTCTCCGAACCATCCACCGAATATCCGGTATGCATAGCCTGAAATAATACACGAGAGCAATCATTGATGATAAAAATAACATATAAATGATATACAAAATGCATCAAATCGATAAGACTAAAATTAATTACGAAATAAAGATTTAACAGCATTTTCTACAACTAAATTAGCTTATATTTACGTCAATCCGGTTCCACGAATCCAATGCTCTTCATGTGGTCAATAAACAATCTTCTCCGACTCATCCTCGAAATATCCGGAATGCATAGCCTGAAATAATACACGAGAGCAATCATTGATGATAAAAATAACTTATAAATGATATACAAAATGCATCAAATCGATAAGACTAAAATTAATTACGATATAAAGATTTAACAGCATTTTCTACAACTAAATTAGCTTATATTTACGTCAATCCGGTTCCAGGAATCCAGTGCTCTTCATTTGGTCAAGAAACAATTTTCTCCGACTCATCCTCCGAATATCCGGAATGCATAGCCTGAAATAATACACGAGAGCAATCATTGATGATAAAAATAACTTATAAATGATATACAAAATGCATCAAATCGATAAGACTAAAATTAATTACGAAATAAAAAATTAACAGCATTTACTAGCACTAAATTAGCTTATATTTACGTCAATCCGGTTCCACGAATCCAATGCTCTTCATTTGGTCAAGAAACAATCTTCTCCGACTCATCCTCCGAATATCCGGAATGCATAGCCTGAAATAATACACGAGAGCAATCATTGATGATATAAACAAATTATAAATGATATACAAAATGCATCAAATCGATAAGACCTAAATTAATTACGATATAAAGATTTAACAGCATTTACTACAACTAAATTAGCTTATATTTACGTCAATCCGGTTCCAGGAATCCAGTGCTCTTCATTTGGTCAAGAAACAATTTTCTCCGACTCATCCTCCGAATATCCGGAATGCATAGCCTGAAATAATACACGAGAGCAATCATTGATGATAAAAATAACTTATAAATGATATACAAAATGCATCAAATCGATAAGACTAAAATTAATTACGAAATAAAGATTTAACACCTTTTACTACAACTAAATTAGCTTATATTTACGTCAATCCGGTTCCAGGAATCCAGTGCTCTTCATTTGGTCAAGAAAAAATTTTCTCCGACTCATCCTCCGAATATCCGGAATGCATAGCCTGAAATAATACACGAGAGCAATCATTGATGATAAAAATAACTTATAAATGATATACAAAATGCATCAAATCGATAAGACTAAAATTAATTACGAAATAAAAAATTAACAGCATTTACTAGCACTAAATTAGCTTATATTTACGTCAATCCGGTTCCAGGAATCCAGTGCTCTTCATTTGGTCAAGAAACAATTTTTTTCCGACTCATCCTCCGAATATCCGGAATGCATAGCCTGAAATAATACACGAGATTAATCATTGATGATAAAAAAAACTTATAAATGATATACAAAATGCATCAAATCGATAAGACTAAAATTAATTACGAAATAAAGATTTAACAGCATTTACTACAACTAAATTAGCTTATATTTACGTTAATCCGGTTCCAGGAATCCAGGGCTCTTCATTTGGTCAAGAAACAATTTTTCTCCTTCTCGTCCTCCGAATATCCGGAATGCATAGCCTGAAATAATACACGAGAGCAATCATTGATGATAAAAATAACTTATAAATGATATACAAAATGCATCAAATCGATAAAACTAAAATTAATTACGAAATAAAGATTTAACAGCATTTACTACAACTAAATTAGCTTATATTTACGTCAATCCGGTTCCAGGAATCCAGTGCTCTTCATTTGGTCAAGAAACAATTTTCTCCGACTCATCCCCGAATATCCGGAATTTATAGCCTGAAATAATAAATGAGAGCAATCATTGATGATAAAAATAACTTATAAATGATATACAAAATGCATCAAATCGATAAGACTAAAATTAATTACGAAATAAAAAATTAACAGCATTTACCAGCACTAAATTAGCTTATATTTACGTCAATCCGGTTCCACGAATCCAATGCTCTTCATTTGGTCAAGAATCAATCTTCTCCGACTTATCCTCCGAATATCCGGAATGCATAGCCTGAAATAATACACGAGAGCAATCATTGATGATAAAAATAACTTGTAAATGATATACAAAATGCATCAAATCGATAAGACTAAAATTAATTACGATATAAAGATTTAACAGCATTTACTACAACTAAATTAGCTTATATTTACGTCAATCCGGTTCCAGGAATCCAGTGCTCTTCATTTGGTCAAGAAACAATTTTCTCCGACTCATCCTCCGAATATCCGGAATGCATAGCCTGAAATAATACACGAGAGCAATCATTGATGATAAAAATAACTTATAAATGATATACAAAATGCATCAAATCGATAAGACTAAAATTAATTACGAAATAAAGATTTAACACCTTTTACTACAACTAAATTAGCTTATATTTACGTCAATCCGGTTCCAGGAATCCAGTGCTCTTCATTTGGTCAAGAAAAAATTTTCTCCGACTCATCCTCCAAATATCCGGAATGCATAGCCTGAAATAATACACGAGAGCAATCATTGATGATAAAAATAACTTATAAATGATATACAAAATGCATCAAATCGATAAGACTAAAATTAATTACGAAATAAAAAATTAACAGCATTTACTAGCACTAAATTAGCTTATATTTACGTCAATCCGGTTCCAGGAATCCAGTGCTCTTCATTTGGTCAAGAAAAAATTTTTTTCCGACTCATCCTCCGAATATCCGGAATGCATAGCCTGAAATAATACACGAGATTAATCATTGATGATAAAAAAAACTTATAAATGATATACAAAATGCATCAAATCGATAAGACTAAAATTAATTACGAAATAAAGATTTAACAGCATTTACTACAACTAAATTAGCTTATATTTACGTTAATCCGGTTCCAGGAATCCAGGGCTCTTCATTTGGTCAAGAAACAATTTTTCTCCTTCTCGTCCTCCGAATATCCGGAATGCATAGCCTGAAATAATACACGAGAGCAATCATTGATGATAAAAATAATTTATAAATGATATACAAAATGCATCAAATCGATAAAACTAAAATTAATTACGAAATAAAGATTTAACAGCATTTACTACAACTAAATTAGCTTATATTTACGTCAATCCGGTTCCAGGAATCCAGTGCTCTTCATTTGGTCAAGAAACAATTTTCTCCGACTCATCCCCGAATATCCGGAATGCATAGCCTGAAATAATAAATGAGAGCAATCATTGATGATAAAAATAACTTATAAATGATATACAAAATGCATCAAATCGATAAGACTAAAATTAATTACGAAATAAAGATTTAACAGCATTTACTACAACTAAATTAGCTTATATTTACGCCAATCCGGTTCCAGGAATCCAGTGCTCTTCATTTGGTCAAGAAACAATTTTCTCCGACTCATCCTCCGAATATCCGGAATGCATAGCCTGAAATAATACACGAGAGCAATCATTGATGATAAAAATAACTTATAAATGATATACTAAATGCATCAAATCGATAAGACTAAAATTAATTACGATATAAAGATTTAACAGCATTTACTACAACTAAATTAGCTTATATTTACGTCAATCCGGTTCCAGGAATCCAGGGCTGTTCATTTGGTCAAGAAACAATTTTCTCCGACTCATCCCCGAATATCCGGAATGCATAGCCTGAAATAATACATGAGAGCAATCATTGATGATAAAAATAACTTATAAATGATATACAAAATGCATCAAATCTATAAGACTAAAATTAATTACGAAATAAAGATTTAACAGCATTAACTACAACTAAATTAGCTTATATTTACGTCAATCCGGTTCCAGGAATCCAGGGCTGTTCACTTGGTCAAGAAACAATTTTCTCCGACTCATCCCCGAATATCCGGAATGCATAGCCTGAAATAATACATGAGAGCAATCATTGATGATAAAAATAACTTATAAATGATATACAAAATGCATCAAATCGATAAGACTAAAATTAATTACGAAATAAAGATTTAACAGCATTTACTACAACTAAATTAGCTTATATTTAGGTCAATCCGGTTCCAGGAATCCAGTGCTCTTCATTTGGTCAAGAAACAATTTTCTCCGACTCATCCTCCGAATATCCGGAATGCATAGCCTGAAATAATACACGAGAGCAATCATTGATGATAAAAATAACCTATAAATGATATACTAAATGCATCAAATCGATAAGACTAAAATTAATTACGATATAAAGATTTAAGATTATTTACTACAACTAAATTAGCTTATATTTACGTCAATCCGGTTCCAGGAATCCAGTGCTCTTCATTTGGTCAAGAAACAATTTTCTCCGACTCATCCTCCGAATATCCGCAATGCATAGCCTGAAATAATACACGAGAGCAATCATTGATGATTAAAAAAACTTATAAATGATATACAAAATGCATCAAATCTATAAGACTAAAATTAATTACGAAATAAAGATTTAACAGCATTTACTACCACTAAATAAGCTTATATTTACGTCAATCCGGTTCCAGGAATCCAGTGCCCTTCATTTGGTCAAGAAACAATTTTCTCCGACTCATCCTCCGAATATCCGGAATGCATAGCCTGAAATAATACACGAAAGCAATCATTGACGATAAAAATAACTTGTAAATGATATACAAAATGCATCAAATCGATAAGACTAAAATTAATTACGATATAAAGATTTAACAGCATTTACTACAACTAAATTAGCTTATATTTACGTCAATCCGGTTCCAGGAATCCAGTGCTCTTCATTTGGTCAAGAAACAATTTTCTCCGACTCATCCTCCGAATATCCGGAATGCATAGCCTGAAATAATACACGAGAGCAATCATTGATGATAAAAATAACTTATAAATGATATAAAAAATGCATCAAATCGATAAGACTAAAATTAATTACGAAATAAAAAATTAACAGCATTTACTAGCACTAAATTAGCTTATATTTACGTCAATCCGGTTTCACGAATCCAATGCTCTTCATGTGATCAAGAAACAATCTTCTCCGACTCATCCTCCAAATATCCGGAATGCATAGCCTGAAATAATACACGAGAGCAATCATTGACGATAAAAATAACTTATAAATGATATACAAAATGTATCAAATCGATAAGACTAAAATTAATTACGATATAAAGATTTAACAGCATTTACTACAACTAAATTAGCTTATATTTACGACAATCCGGTTCCAGGAATCCAGTGCTCTTCATTTGCTCAAGAAACAATTTTCTCCGACTCATCCCCGAATATCCGGAATGCATAGCCTGAAATAATACACGAGAGCAATAATTGATGATAAAAATAACTTATAAATGATATACAAAATGCATCTAATCGATAAGACTATAATTAATTACGAAATAAAGATTTAACAGCGTTTACTACAACTAAATTAGCATATATTTACGTCAATCCGGTTCCAGGAATCCAGTTCTCTTCATTTGGTCAAGAAACAATTTTCTCCGACTCATCCTCCGAATATCCGGAATGCATAGCCTGAAATAATACACGAGAGCAATCATTGATGATAAAAATAACTTATAAATGATATACAAAATGCATCAAATCGATAAGACTAAAATTAATTACGAAATAAAAAATTAACAGCATTTACTAGCACTAAATTAGCTTATATTTACGTCAATCCGGTTCCAGGAATCCAGTGCTCTTCATTTGGTCAAGAAACAATTTTTTTCCGACTCATCCTCCGAATATCCGGAATGCATAGCCTGAAATAATACACGAGATTAATCATTGATGATAAAAAAAACTTATAAATGATATACAAAATGCATCAAATCGATAAGACTAAAATTAATTACGAAATAAAGATTTAACAGCATTTACTACAACTAAATTAGCTTATATTTACGTTAATCCGGTTCCAGGAATCCAGGGCTCTTCATTTGGTCAAGAAACAATTTTTCTCCTTCTCGTCCTCCGAATATCCGGAATGCATAGCCTGAAATAATACACGAGAGCAATCATTGATGATAAAAATAACTTATAAATGATATACAAAATGCATCAAATCGATAAAACTAAAATTAATTACGAAATAAAGATTTAACAGCATTTACTACAACTAAATTAGCTTATATTTACGTCAATCCGGTTCCAGGAATCCAGTGCTCTTCATTTGGTCAAGAAACAATTTTCTCCGACTCATCCCCGAATATCCGGAATTTATAGCCTGAAATAATAAATGAGAGCAATCATTGATGATAAAAATAACTTATAAATGATATACAAAATGCATCAAATCGATAAGACTAAAATTAATTACGAAATAAAAAATTAACAGCATTTACCAGCACTAAATTAGCTTATATTTACGTCAATCCGGTTCCACGAATCCAATGCTCTTCATTTGGTCAAGAATCAATCTTCTCCGACTTATCCTCCGAATATCCGGAATGCATAGCCTGAAATAATACACGAGAGCAATCATTGATGATAAAAATAACTTGTAAATGATATACAAAATGCATCAAATCGATAAGACTAAAATTAATTACGATATAAAGATTTAACAGCATTTACTACAACTAAATTAGCTTATATTTACGTCAATCCGGTTCCAGGAATCCAGTGCTCTTCATTTGGTCAAGAAACAATTTTCTCCGACTCATCCTCCGAATATCCGGAATGCATAGCCTGAAATAATACACGAGAGCAATCATTGATGATAAAAATTACTTATAAATGATATACAAAATGCATCAAATCGATAAGACTAAAATTAATTACGAAATAAAGATTTAACACCTTTTACTACAACTAAATTAGCTTATATTTACGTCAATCCGGTTCCAGGAATCCAGTGCTCTTCATTTGGTCAAGAAAAAATTTTCTCCGACTCATCCTCCAAATATCCGGAATGCATAGCCTGAAATAATACACGAGAGCAATCATTGATGATAAAAATAACTTATAAATGATATACAAAATGCATCAAATCGATAAGACTAAAATTAATTACGAAATAAAAAATTAACAGCATTTACTAGCACTAAATTAGCTTATATTTACGTCAATCCGGTTCCAGGAATCCAGTGCTCTTCATTTGGTGAAGAAACAATTTTTTTCCGACTCATCCTCCGAATATCCGGAATGCATAGCCTGAAATAATACACGAGATTAATCATTGATGATAAAAAAAACTTATAAATGATATACAAAATGCATCAAATCGATAAGACTAAAATTAATTACGAAATAAAGATTTAACAGCATTTACTACAACTAAATTAGCTTATATTTACGTTAATCCGGTTCCAGGAATCCAGGGCTCTTCATTTGGTCAAGAAACAATTTTTCTCCTTCTCGTCCTCCGAATATCCGGAATGCATAGCCTGAAATAATACACGAGAGCAATCATTGATGATAAAAATAACTTATAAATGATATACAAAATGCATCAAATCGATAAAACTAAAATTAATTACGAAATAAAGATTTAACAGCATTTACTACAACTAAATTAGCTTATATTTACGTCAATCCGGTTCCAGGAATCCAGTGCTCTTCATTTGGTCAAGAAACAATTTTCTCCGACTCATCCCCGAATATCCGGAATGCATAGCCTGAAATAATAAATGAGAGCAATCATTGATGATAAAAATAACTTATAAATGATATACAAAATGCATCAAATCGATAAGACTAAAATTAATTACGAAATAAAGATTTAACAGCATTTACTACAACTAAATTAGCTTATATTTACGTCAATCCGGTTCCAGGAATCCAGTGCTCTTCATTTGGTCAAGAAACAATTTTCTCCGACTCATCCTCCGAATATCCGGAATGCATAGCCTGAAATAATACACGAGAGCAATCATTGATGATAAAAATAACTTATAAATGATATACTAAATGCATCAAATCGATAAGACTAAAATTAATTACGATATAAAGATTTAACAGCATTTACTACAACTAAATTAGCTTATATTTACGTCAATCCGGTTCCAGGAATCCAGGGCTGTTCATTTGGTCAAGAAACAATTTTCTCCGACTCATCCCCGAATATCCGGAATGCATAGCCTGAAATAATACATGAGAGCAATCATTGATGATAAAAATAACTTATAAATGATATACAAAATGCATCAAATCGATAAGACTAAAATTAATTACGAAATAAAGATTTAACAGCATTTACTACAACTAAATTAGCTTATATTTACGTCAATCCGGTTCCAGGAATCCAGGGCTGTTCACTTGGTCAAGAAACAATTTTCTCCGACTCATCCCCGAATATCCGGAATGCATAGCCTGAAATAATACATGAGAGCAATCATTGATGATAAAAATAACTTATAAATGATATACAAAATGCATCAAATCGATAAGACTAAAATTAATTACGAAATAAAGATTTAACAGCATTTACTACAACTAAATTAGCTTATATTTAGGTCAATCCGGTTCCAGGAATCCAGTGCTCTTCATTTGGTCAAGAAACAATTTTCTCCGACTCATCCTCCGAATATCCGGAATGCATAGCCTGAAATAATACACGAGAGCAATCATTGATGATAAAAATAACTTATAAATGATATACTAAATGCATCAAATCGATAAGACTAAAATTAATTACGATATAAAGATTTAAGATTATTTACTACAACTAAATTAGCTTATATTTACGTCAATCCGGTTCCAGGAATCCAGTGCTCTTCATTTGGTCAAGAAACAATTTTCTCCGACTCATCCTCCGAATATCCGCAATGCATAGCCTGAAATAATACACGAGAGCAATCATTGATGATTAAAAAAACTTATAAATGATATACAAAATGCATCAAATCTATAAGACTAAAATTAATTACGAAATAAAGATTTAACAGCATTTACTACCACTAAATAAGCTTATATTTACGTCAATCCGGTTCCAGGAATCCAGTGCCCTTCATTTGGTCAAGAAACAATTTTCTCCGACTCATCCTCCGAATATCCGGAATGCATAGCCTGAAATAATACACGAAAGCAATCATTGACGATAAAAATAACTTATAAATGATATACAAAATGCATCAAATCGATAAGACTAAAATTAATTACGATATAAAGATTTAACAGCATTTACTTCAACTAAATTAGCTTATATTTACGTCAATCCGGTTCCAGGAATCCAGTGCTCTTCATTTGGTCAAGAAACAATTTTCTCCGACTCATCCTCCGAATATCCGGAATGCATAGCCTGAAATAATACACGAGAGCAATCATTGATGATAAAAATAACTTATAAATGATATAAAAAATGCATCAAATCGATAAGACTAAAATTAATTACGAAATAAAAAATTAACAGCATTTACTAGCACTAAATTAGCTTATATTTACGTCAATCCGGTTTCACGAATCCAATGCTCTTCATGTGATCAAGAAACAATCTTCTCCGACTCATCCTCCAAATATCCGGAATGCATAGCCTGAAATAATACACGAGAGCAATCATTGACGATAAAAATAACTTATAAATGATATACAAAATGTATCAAATCGATAAGACTAAAATTAATTACGATATAAAGATTTAACAGCATTTACTACAACTAAATTAGCTTATATTTACGACAATCCGGTTCCAGGAATCCAGTGCTCTTCATTTGGTCAAGAAACAATTTTCTCCGACTCATCCCCGAATATCCGGAATGCATAGCCTGAAATAATACACGAGAGCAATAATTGATGATAAAAATAACTTATAAATGATACACAAAATGCATCTAATCGATAAGACTAAAATTAATTACGAAATAAAGATTTAACAGCGTTTACTACAACTAAATTAGCATATATTTACGTCAATCCGGTTCCAGGAATCCAGTTCTCTTCATTTGGTCAAGAAACAATTTTCTCCGACTCATCCTCCGAATATCCGGAATGCATAGCCTGAAATAATACACGAGAGCAATCATTGATGATAAAAATAACTTATAAATGATATACAAAATGCATCAAATCGATAAGACTAAAATTAATTACGAAATAAAAGATTTAACAGCATTTACTACAACTAAATTAGCTTATATTTACGTTAATCCGGTTCCAGGAATCCAGGGCTCTTCATTTGGTCAAGAAACAATTTTTCTCCTTCTCGTCCTCCGAATATCCGGAATGCATAGCCTGAAATAATACACGAGAGCAATCATTGATGATAAAAATAACTTATAAATGATATACAAAATGCATCAAATCGATAAAACTAAAATTAATTACGAAATAAAGATTTAACAGCATTTACTACAACTAAATTAGCTTATATTTACGTCAATCCGGTTCCAGGAATCCAGGGCTGTTCATTTGGTCAAGAAACAATTTTCTCCGACTCATCCCCGAATATCCGGAATGCATAGCCTGAAATAATACATGAGAGCAATCATTGATGATAAAAATAACTTATAAATGATATACAAAATGCATCAAATCGATAAGACTAAAATTAATTACGAAATAAAGATTTAACAGCATTTACTACAACTAAATTAGCTTATATTTACGTCAATCCGGTTCCAGGAATCCAGTGCTCTTCATTTGGTCAAGAAACAATTTTCTCCGACTCATCCTCCGAATATCCGGAATGCATAGCCTGAAATAATACACGAGAGCAATCATTGATGATAAAAATAACTTATAAATGATATACTAAATGCATCAAATCGATAAGACTAAAATTAATTACGATATAAAGATTTAAGATTATTTACTACAACTAAATTAGCTTATATTTACGTCAATCCGGTTCCAGGAATCCAGTGCTCTTCATTTGGTCAAGAAACAATTTTCTCCGACTCATCCCCGAATATCCGGAATGCATAGCCTGAAATAATACATGAGAGCAATCATTGATGATAAAAATAACTTATAAATGATATACAAAATGCATCAAATCGATAAGACTAAAATTAATTACGAAATAAAGATTTAACAGCATTTACTACAACTAAATTAGCTTATATTTACGTCAATCCGGTTCCAGGAATCCAGGGCTGTTCACTTGGTCAAGAAACAATTTTCTCCGACTCATCCCCGAATATCCGGAATGCATAGCCTGAAATAATACATGAGAGCAATCATTGATGATAAAAATAACTTATAAATGATATATAAAATGCATCAAATCGATAAGACTAAAATTAATTACGAAATAAAGATTTAACAGCATTTACTACAACTAAATTAGCTTATATTTAGGTCAATCCGGTTCCAGGAATCCAGTGCTCTTCATTTGGTCAAGAAACAATTTTCTCCGACTCATCCTCCGAATATCCGGAATGCATAGCCTGAAATAATACACGAGAGCAATCATTGATGATAAAAATAACTTATAAATGATATACTAAATGCATCAAATCGATAAGACTAAAATTAATTACGATATAAAGATTTAAGATTATTTACTACAACTAAATTAGCTTATATTTACGTCAATCCGGTTCCAGGAATCCAGTGCTCTTCATTTGGTCAAGAAACAATTTTCTCCGACTCATCCTCCGAATATCCGCAATGCATAGCCTGAAATAATACACGAGAGCAATCATTGATGATTAAAAAAACTTATAAATGATATACAAAATGCATCAAATCTATAAGACTAAAATTAATTACGAAATAAAGATTTAACACCGTTTACTACAACTAAATTAGCTTATATTTACGTCAATCCGGTTCCAGGAATCCAGTGCTCTTCATTTGGTCAAGAAAAAATTTTCTCCGACTCATCCTCCGAATATCCGGAATGAATAGCCTGAAATAATACACGAGAGCAATCATTGATGATAAAAATAACTTATAAATGATATACAAAATGCATCAAATCGATAAGACTAAAATTAATTACGATATAAAGATTTAACAGCATTTACTACAACTAAATTAGCTTATATTTACGTCAATCCGGTTCCAGGAATCCAGTGCTCTTCATGTGGTCAAGAAACAATCTTCTCCGACTCATCCTCCAAATATCCGGAACGCATAGCCTGAAATAATACACGAGAGCAATCATTGATGATAAAAATAACTTATAAATGATATACAAAATGCATCAAATCGATAAGACTAAAATTAATTACGATATTAAGATTTAACAGCATTTACTACAACTAAATTAGCTTATATTTACGTCAATCCGGTTCCAGGAATCCAGTGCTCTTCATTTCGTCAAGAAACAATTTTTTTCCGACTCATCCTCCGAATATCCGGAATGCATAGCCTGAAATAATACACGAGATTAATCATTGATGATAAAAAAAACTTATAAATGATATACAAAATGCATCAAATCGATAAGACTAAAATTAATTACGAAATAAAGATTTAACAGCATTTACTACAACTAAATTAGCTTATATTTTCGTCAATCCGGTTCCAGGAATCCAGGGCTCTTCATTTGGTCAAGAAACAATTTTCCCCTACTCATCCTCCGAATATCCGGAATGCATAGCCTGAAATAATACACGAGAGCAATCATTGATGATAAAAATAAATTATAAATGATATACAAAATGCATCAAATCGATAAAACTAAAATTAATTACGAAATTAAGATTTAACAGCATTTACTACAACTAAATTAGCTTATATTTACGTCAATCCGGTTCCAGGAATCCAGTGCTCTTCATTTGGTCAAGAAACAGTTTTCTCCGACTGATCCCCGAATATCCGGAATGCATAGCATGAAATAATACATGAGAGCAATCATTGATGATAAAAATAACTTATAAATGATATACAAAATGCATCAAATCGATAAGACTAAAATTAATTACGAAATAAAGATTTAACAGCATTTACTACAACTAAATTAGCTTATATTTACGTCAATCCGGTTCCAGGAATCCAGGGCTGTTCATTTGGTCAAGAAACAATTTTCTCCGACTCATCCCCGAATATCCGGAATGCATAGCCTGAAATAATACATGAGAGCAATCATTGATGATAAAAATAACTTATAAATGATATACAAAATGCATCAAATCGATAAGACTAAAATTAATTACGAAATAAAGATTTAACAGCATTTACTACAACTAAATTAGCTTATATTTATGTCAATCCGGTTCCAGGAATCCAGTGCTCTTCATTTGGTCAAGAAACAATTTTCTCCGACTTATCCTCCGAATATCCGGAATGCATAGCCTGAAATAATACACGAGAGCAATCATTGATGATAAAAATAACTTATAAATGATATACTAAATGCATCAAATCGATAAGACTAAAATTAATTACGATATAAAGATTTAACATTATTTACTACAACTAAATTAGCTTATATTTACGTCAATCCGATTCCAGGAATCCAGTGCTCTTCATTTGGTCAAGAAACAATTTTCTCCGACTCATCCTTCGAATATCCGGAATGCATAGCCTGAAATAATACACGAGAGCAATCATTGATGATAAAAAAAACTTATAAATGATATACAAAATGCATCAAATCTATAAGACTAAAATTAATTACGAAATAAAGATTTAACAGCATTTACTACCACTAAATTAGCTTATATTTACGTCAATCCGGTTCCAGGAATCCAGTGCCCTTCATTTGGTCAAGAAACAATTTTCTCCGACTCATCCTCCGAATATCCGGAATGCATAGCCTGAAATAATACACGAGAGCAATCATTGACATTAAAAATTACTTGTAAATGATATACAAAATGCATCAAATCGATAAGACTAAAATTAATTACGAAATAAAGATTTAACAGCATTTACTACAACTAAATTAGCTTATATTTACGTCAATCCGGTTCCAGGAATCCAGTGCTCTTCATTTGGTCAAGAAACAATTTTCTCCGACTAATCCTCCGAATATCCAGAATGCATAGCCTGAAATAATACACGAGAGCAATCATTGATGATAAAAATAACTTATAAATGATATAAAAAATGCATCAAATCGATAAGACTAAAATTAATTACGAAATAAAAAATTAACAGCATTTACTAGCACTAAATTAACTTATATTTACGTCAATCCGGTTTCACGAATCCAATGCTCTTCATGTGATCAAGAAACAATCTTCTCCGACTCATCCTCCAAATATCCGGAATGCATAGCCTGAAATAATACACGAGAGCAATCATTGATGATAAAAATAACTTATAAATGATATACAAAATGCATCAAATCGATAAGACTAAAATTAATTACGAAATAAAAAATTAACAGCATTTACTAGCACTAAATTAGCTTATATTTACGTCAATCCGGTTCCAGGAATCCAGTGCTCTTCATTTGGTCAAGAAACAATTTTTTTCCGACTCATCCTCCGAATATCCGGAATGCATAGCCTGAAATAATACACGAGATTAATCATTGATGATAAAAAAAACTTATAAATGATATACAAAATGCATCAAATCGATAAGACTAAAATTAATTACGAAATAAAGATTTAACAGCATTTACTACAACTAAATTAGCTTATATTTACGTTAATCCGGTTCCAGGAATCCAGGGCTCTTCATTTGGTCAAGAAACAATTTTTCTCCTTCTCGTCCTCCGAATATCCGGAATGCATAGCCTGAAATAATACACGAGAGCAATCATTGATGATAAAAATAACTTATAAATGATATACAAAATGCATCAAATCGATAAAACTAAAATTAATTACGAAATAAAGATTTAACAGCATTTACTACAACTAAATTAGCTTATATTTACGTCAATCCGGTTCCAGGAATCCAGTGCTCTTCATTTGGTCAAGAAACAATTTTCTCCGACTCATCCCCGAATATCCGGAATTTATAGCCTGAAATAATAAATGAGAGCAATCATTGATGATAAAAATAACTTATAAATGATATACAAAATGCATCAAATCGATAAGACTAAAATTAATTACGAAATAAAAAATTAACAGCATTTACCAGCACTAAATTAGCTTATATTTACGTCAATCCGGTTCCACGAATCCAATGCTCTTCATTTGGTCAAGAATCAATCTTCTCCGACTTATCCTCCGAATATCCGGAATGCATAGCCTGAAATAATACACGAGAGCAATCATTGATGATAAAAATAACTTGTAAATGATATACAAAATGCATCAAATCGATAAGACTAAAATTAATTACGATATAAAGATTTAACAGCATTTACTACAACTAAATTAGCTTATATTTACGTCAATCCGGTTCCAGGAATCCAGTGCTCTTCATTTGGTCAAGAAACAATTTTCTCCGACTCATCCTCCGAATATCCGGAATGCATAGCCTGAAATAATACACGAGAGCAATCATTGATGATAAAAATAACTTATAAATGATATACAAAATGCATCAAATCGATAAGACTAAAATTAATTACGAAATAAAGATTTAACACCTTTTACTACAACTAAATTAGCTTATATTTACGTCAATCCGGTTCCAGGAATCCAGTGCTCTTCATTTGGTCAAGAAAAAATTTTCTCCGACTCATCCTCCAAATATCCGGAATGCATAGCCTGAAATAATACACGAGAGCAATCATTGATGATAAAAATAACTTATAAATGATATACAAAATGCATCAAATCGATAAGACTAAAATTAATTACGAAATAAAAAATTAACAGCATTTACTAGCACTAAATTAGCTTATATTTACGTCAATCCGGTTCCAGGAATCCAGTGCTCTTCATTTGGTCAAGAAACAATTTTTTTCCGACTCATCCTCCGAATATCCGGAATGCATAGCCTGAAATAATACACGAGATTAATCATTGATGATAAAAAAAACTTATAAATGATATACAAAATGCATCAAATCGATAAGACTAAAATTAATTACGAAATAAAGATTTAACAGCATTTACTACAACTAAATTAGCTTATATTTACGTTAATCCGGTTCCAGGAATCCAGGGCTCTTCATTTGGTCAAGAAACAATTTTTCTCCTTCTCGTCCTCCGAATATCCGGAATGCATAGCCTGAAATAATACACGAGAGCAATCATTGATGATAAAAATAACTTATAAATGATATACAAAATGCATCAAATCGATAAAACTAAAATTAATTACGAAATAAAGATTTAACAGCATTTACTACAACTAAATTAGCTTATATTTACGTCAATCCGGTTCCAGGAATCCAGTGCTCTTCATTTGGTCAAGAAACAATTTTCTCCGACTCATCCCCGAATATCCGGAATGCATAGCCTGAAATAATAAATGAGAGCAATCATTGATGATAAAAATAACTTATAAATGATATACAAAATGCATCAAATCGATAAGACTAAAATTAATTACGAAATAAAGATTTAACAGCATTTACTACAACTAAATTAGCTTATATTTACGTCAATCCGGTTCCAGGAATCCAGTGCTCTTCATTTGGTCAAGAAACAATTTTCTCCGACTCATCCTCCGAATATCCGGAATGCATAGCCTGAAATAATACACGAGAGCAATCATTGATGATAAAAATAACTTATAAATGATATACTAAATGCATCAAATCGATAAGACTAAAATTAATTACGATATAAAGATTTAACAGCATTTACTACAACTAAATTAGCTTATATTTACGTCAATCCGGTTCCAGGAATCCAGGGCTGTTCATTTGGTCAAGAAACAATTTTCTCCGACTCATCCCCGAATATCCGGAATGCATAGCCTGAAATAATACATGAGAGCAATCATTGATGATAAAAATAACTTATAAATGATATACAAAATGCATCAAATCGATAAGACTAAAATTAATTACGAAATAAAGATTTAACAGCATTTACTACAACTAAATTAGCTTATATTTACGTCAATCCGGTTCCAGGAATCCAGGGCTGTTCACTTGGTCAAGAAACAATTTTCTCCGACTCATCCCCGAATATCCGGAATGCATAGCCTGAAATAATACATGAGAGCAATCATTGATGATAAAAATAACTTATAAATGATATACAAAATGCATCAAATCGATAAGACTAAAATTAATTACGAAATAAAGATTTAACAGCATTTACTACAACTAAATTAGCTTATATTTAGGTCAATCCGGTTCCAGGAATCCAGTGCTCTTCATTTGGTCAAGAAACAATTTTCTCCGACTCATCCTCCGAATATCCGGAATGCATAGCCTGAAATAATACACGAGAGCAATCATTGATGATAAAAATAACTTATAAATGATATACTAAATGCATCAAATCGATAAGACTAAAATTAATTACGATATAAAGATTTAAGATTATTTACTACAACTAAATTAGCTTATATTTACGTCAATCCGGTTCCAGGAATCCAGTGCTCTTCATTTGGTCAAGAAACAATTTTCTCCGACTCATCCTCCGAATATCCGCAATGCATAGCCTGAAATAATACACGAGAGCAATCATTGATGATTAAAAAAACTTATAAATGATATACAAAATGCATCAAATCTATAAGACTAAAATTAATTACGAAATAAAGATTTAACAGCATTTACTACCACTAAATAAGCTTATATTTACGTCAATCCGGTTCCAGGAATCCAGTGCCCTTCATTTGGTCAAGAAACAATTTTCTCCGACTCATCCTCCGAATATCCGGAATGCATAGCCTGAAATAATACACGAAAGCAATCATTGACGATAAAAATAACTTATAAATGATATACAAAATGCATCAAATCGATAAGACTAAAATTAATTACGATATAAAGATTTAACAGCATTTACTTCAACTAAATTAGCTTATATTTACGTCAATCCGGTTCCAGGAATCCAGTGCTCTTCATTTGGTCAAGAAACAATTTTCTCCGACTCATCCTCCGAATATCCGGAATGCATAGCCTGAAATAATACACGAGAGCAATCATTGATGATAAAAATAACTTATAAATGATATAAAAAATGCATCAAATCGATAAGACTAAAATTAATTACGAAATAAAAAATTAACAGCATTTACTAGCACTAAATTAGCTTATATTTACGTCAATCCGGTTTCACGAATCCAATGCTCTTCATGTGATCAAGAAACAATCTTCTCCGACTCATCCTCCAAATATCCGGAATGCATAGCCTGAAATAATACACGAGAGCAATCATTGACGATAAAAATAACTTATAAATGATATACAAAATGTATCAAATCGATAAGACTAAAATTAATTACGATATAAAGATTTAACAGCATTTACTACAACTAAATTAGCTTATATTTACGACAATCCGGTTCCAGGAATCCAGTGCTCTTCATTTGGTCAAGAAACAATTTTCTCCGACTCATCCCCGAATATCCGGAATGCATAGCCTGAAATAATACACGAGAGCAATAATTGATGATAAAAATAACTTATAAATGATACACAAAATGCATCTAATCGATAAGACTAAAATTAATTACGAAATAAAGATTTAACAGCGTTTACTACAACTAAATTAGCATATATTTACGTCAATCCGGTTCCAGGAATCCAGTTCTCTTCATTTGGTCAAGAAACAATTTTCTCCGACTCATCCTCCGAATATCCGGAATGCATAGCCTGAAATAATACACGAGAGCAATCATTGATGATAAAAATAACTTATAAATGATATACAAAATGCATCAAATCGATAAGACTAAAATTAATTACGAAATAAAAGATTTAACAGCATTTACTACAACTAAATTAGCTTATATTTACGTTAATCCGGTTCCAGGAATCCAGGGCTCTTCATTTGGTCAAGAAACAATTTTTCTCCTTCTCGTCCTCCGAATATCCGGAATGCATAGCCTGAAATAATACACGAGAGCAATCATTGATGATAAAAATAACTTATAAATGATATACAAAATGCATCAAATCGATAAAACTAAAATTAATTACGAAATAAAGATTTAACAGCATTTACTACAACTAAATTAGCTTATATTTACGTCAATCCGGTTCCAGGAATCCAGGGCTGTTCATTTGGTCAAGAAACAATTTTCTCCGACTCATCCCCGAATATCCGGAATGCATAGCCTGAAATAATACATGAGAGCAATCATTGATGATAAAAATAACTTATAAATGATATACAAAATGCATCAAATCGATAAGACTAAAATTAATTACGAAATAAAGATTTAACAGCATTTACTACAACTAAATTAGCTTATATTTACGTCAATCCGGTTCCAGGAATCCAGTGCTCTTCATTTGGTCAAGAAACAATTTTCTCCGACTCATCCTCCGAATATCCGGAATGCATAGCCTGAAATAATACACGAGAGCAATCATTGATGATAAAAATAACTTATAAATGATATACTAAATGCATCAAATCGATAAGACTAAAATTAATTACGATATAAAGATTTAACAGCATTTACTACAACTAAATTAGCTTATATTTACGTCAATCCGGTTCCAGGAATCCAGGGCTGTTCATTTGGTCAAGAAACAATTTTCTCCGACTCATCCCCGAATATCCGGAATGCATAGCCTGAAATAATACATGAGAGCAATCATTGATGATAAAAATAACTTATAAATGATATACAAAATGCATCAAATCGATAAGACTAAAATTAATTACGAAATAAAGATTTAACAGCATTTACTACAACTAAATTAGCTTATATTTACGTCAATCCGGTTCCAGGAATCCAGGGCTGTTCACTTGGTCAAGAAACAATTTTCTCCGACTCATCCCCGAATATCCGGAATGCATAGCCTGAAATAATACATGAGAGCAATCATTGATGATAAGAATAACTTATAAATGATATATAAAATGCATCAAATCGATAAGACTAAAATTAATTACGAAATAAAGATTTAACAGCATTTACTACAACTAAATTAGCTTATATTTAGGTCAATCCGGTTCCAGGAATCCAGTGCTCTTCATTTGGTCAAGAAACAATTTTCTCCGACTCATCCTCCGAATATCCGGAATGCATAGCCTGAAATAATACACGAGAGCAATCATTGATGATAAAAATAACTTATAAATGATATACTAAATGCATCAAATCGATAAGACTAAAATTAATTACGATATAAAGATTTAAGATTATTTACTACAACTAAATTAGCTTATATTTACGTCAATCCGGTTCCAGGAATCCAGTGCTCTTCATTTGGTCAAGAAACAATTTTCTCCGACTCATCCTCCGAATATCCGCAATGCATAGCCTGAAATAATACACGAGAGCAATCATTGATGATTAAAAAAACTTATAAATGATATACAAAATGCATCAAATCTATAAGACTAAAATTAATTACGAAATAAAGATTTAACACCGTTTACTACAACTAAATTAGCTTATATTTACGTCAATCCGGTTCCAGGAATCCAGTGCTCTTCATTTGGTCAAGAAAAAATTTTCTCCGACTCATCCTCCGAATATCCGGAATGAATAGCCTGAAATAATACACGAGAGCAATCATTGATGATAAAAATAACTTATAAATGATATACAAAATGCATCAAATCGATAAGACTAAAATTAATTACGATATAAAGATTTAACAGCATTTACTACAACTAAATTAGCTTATATTTACGTCAATCCGGTTCCAGGAATCCAGTGCTCTTCATGTGGTCAAGAAACAATCTTCTCCGACTCATCCTCCAAATATCCGGAACGCATAGCCTGAAATAATACACGAGAGCAATCATTGATGATAAAAATAACTTATAAATGATATACAAAATGCATCAAATCGATAAGACTAAAATTAATTACGATATTAAGATTTAACAGCATTTACTACAACTAAATTAGCTTATATTTACGTCAATCCGGTTCCAGGAATCCAGTGCTCTTCATTTCGTCAAGAAACAATTTTTTTCCGACTCATCCTCCGAATATCCGGAATGCATAGCCTGAAATAATACACGAGATTAATCATTGATGATAAAAAAAACTTATAAATGATATACAAAATGCATCAAATCGATAAGACTAAAATTAATTACGAAATAAAGATTTAACAGCATTTACTACAACTAAATTAGCTTATATTTTCGTCAATCCGGTTCCAGGAATCCAGGGCTCTTCATTTGGTCAAGAAACAATTTTCCCCTACTCATCCTCCGAATATCCGGAATGCATAGCCTGAAATAATACACGAGAGCAATCATTGATGATAAAAATAAATTATAAATGATATACAAAATGCATCAAATCGATAAAACTAAAATTAATTACGAAATTAAGATTTAACAGCATTTACTACAACTAAATTAGCTTATATTTACGTCAATCCGGTTCCAGGAATCCAGTGCTCTTCATTTGGTCAAGAAACAGTTTTCTCCGACTGATCCCCGAATATCCGGAATGCATAGCATGAAATAATACATGAGAGCAATCATTGATGATAAAAATAACTTATAAATGATATACAAAATGCATCAAATCGATAAGACTAAAATTAATTACGAAATAAAGATTTAACAGCATTTACTACAACTAAATTAGCTTATATTTACGTCAATCCGGTTCCAGGAATCCAGGGCTGTTCATTTGGTCAAGAAACAATTTTCTCCGACTCATCCCCGAATATCCGGAATGCATAGCCTGAAATAATACATGAGAGCAATCATTGATGATAAAAATAACTTATAAATGATATACAAAATGCATCAAATCGATAAGACTAAAATTAATTACGAAATAAAGATTTAACAGCATTTACTACAACTAAATTAGCTTATATTTATGTCAATCCGGTTCCAGGAATCCAGTGCTCTTCATTTGGTCAAGAAACAATTTTCTCCGACTTATCCTCCGAATATCCGGAATGCATAGCCTGAAATAATACACGAGAGCAATCATTGATGATAAAAATAACTTATAAATGATATACTAAATGCATCAAATCGATAAGACTAAAATTAATTACGATATAAAGATTTAACATTATTTACTACAACTAAATTAGCTTATATTTACGTCAATCCGATTCCAGGAATCCAGTGCTCTTCATTTGGTCAAGAAACAATTTTCTCCGACTCATCCTTCGAATATCCGGAATGCATAGCCTGAAATAATACACGAGAGCAATCATTGATGATAAAAAAAACTTATAAATGATATACAAAATGCATCAAATCTATAAGACTAAAATTAATTACGAAATAAAGATTTAACAGCATTTACTACCACTAAATTAGCTTATATTTACGTCAATCCGGTTCCAGGAATCCAGTGCCCTTCATTTGGTCAAGAAACAATTTTCTCCGACTCATCCTCCGAATATCCGGAATGCATAGCCTGAAATAATACACGAGAGCAATCATTGACATTAAAAATTACTTGTAAATGATATACAAAATGCATCAAATCGATAAGACTAAAATTAATTACGAAATAAAGATTTAACAGCATTTACTACAACTAAATTAGCTTATATTTACGTCAATCCGGTTCCAGGAATCCAGTGCTCTTCATTTGGTCAAGAAACAATTTTCTCCGACTAATCCTCCGAATATCCAGAATGCATAGCCTGAAATAATACACGAGAGCAATCATTGATGATAAAAATAACTTATAAATGATATAAAAAATGCATCAAATCGATAAGACTAAAATTAATTACGAAATAAAAAATTAACAGCATTTACTAGCACTAAATTAACTTATATTTACGTCAATCCGGTTTCACGAATCCAATGCTCTTCATGTGATCAAGAAACAATCTTCTCCGACTCATCCTCCAAATATCCGGAATGCATAGCCTGAAATAATACACGAGAGCAATCATTGATGATAAAAATAACTTATAAATGATATACAAAATGTATCAAATCGATAAGACTAAAATTAATTACGATATAAAGATTTAACAGCATTTACTACAACTAAATTAGCTTATATTTACGACAATCCGGTTCCAGGAATCCAGTGCTCTTCATTTGGTCAAGAAACAATTTTCTCCGACTCATCCCCGAATATCCGGAATGCATAGCCTGAAATAATACACGAGAGCAATAATTGATGATAAAAATAACTTATAAATGATATACAAAATGCATCTAATCGATAAGACTAAAATTAATTACGAAATAAAGATTTAACAGCATTTACTACAACTAAATTAGCTTATATTTACGTCAATCCGGTTCCAGGAATCCAGTGCTCTTCATTTGGTCAAGAAACAATTTTCTCCGACTCATCCTCCGAATATCCGGAATGCATATCCTGAAATAATACACGAGAGCAATCATTGATGATAAAAATAACTTATAAATGATATACAAAATGCATCAAATCGATAAGACTAAAATTAATTACGAAATAAAGATTTAACACCGTTTACTACAACTAAATTAGCTTATATTTACGTCAATCCGGTTCCAGGAATCCAGTGCTCTTCATTTGGTCAAGAAAAAATTTTCTCCGACTCATCCTCCGAATATCCGGAATGCATAGCCTGAAATAATACACGAGAGCAAACATTGATGATAAAAATAACTTATAAATGATATACAAAATGCATCAAATCGATAAGACTAAAATTAATTACGATATAAAGATTTAACAGCATTTACTACAACTAAATTAGCTTATATTTACGTCAATCAGGTTCCAGGAATCCAGTGCTCTTCATGTGGTCAAGAAGCAATCTTCTCCGACTCATCCTCCAAATATCCGGAACGCATAGCCTGAAATAATACACGAGAGCAATCATTGATGATAAAAATAACTTATAAATGATATACAAAATTCATCAAATCGATAAGACTAAAATTAATTACGATATAAAGATTTAACAGCATTTACTAAAACTAAATTAGCTTATATTTACGTCAATCCGGTTCCAGGAATCCAGTGCTCTTCATTTCGTCAAGAAACAATTTTTTTCCGACTCATCCTCCGAATATCCGGAATGCATAGCCTGAAATAATACACGAGATTAATCATTGATGATAAAAAAAACTTATAAATGATATACAAAATGCATCAAATCGATAAGACTAAAATTAATTACGAAATAAAGATTTAACAGCATTTACTACAACTAAATTAGCTTATATTTACGTCAATCCGGTTCCAGGAATCCAGGGCTCTTCATTTGGTCAAGAAACAATTTTCTCCTACTCATCCTCCGATATCCGGAATGCATAGCCTGAAATAATACACGAGAGCAATCATTGATGATAAAAATAACTTATAAATGATATACAAAATGCATCAAATCGATAAAACTAAAATTAATTACGAAATTAAGATTTAACAGCATTTACTACAACTAAATTAGCTTATATTTACGTCAATCCGGTTCCAGGAATATAATGCTCTTCATTTGGTCAAGAAACAATTTTCTCCGACTCATCCCCGAATATCCGGAATGCATAGCATGAAATAATACATGAGAGCAATCATTGATGATAAAAATAACTTATAAATGATATACAAAATGCATCAAATCGATAAGACTAAAATTAATTACGAAATAAAGATTTAACAGCATTTACTACAACTAAATTAGCTTATATTTACGTCAATCCGGTTCCAGGAATCCAGTGCTCTTCATTTGGTCAAGAAACAATTTTCTCCGACTCATCCTCCGAATATCCGGAATGCATAGCCTGAAATAATAAACGAGAGCAATCATTGATGATAAAAATAACTTATAAATGATATACTAAATGCATCAAATCGATAAGACTAAAATTAATTACGATATAAAGATTTAACAGCATTTACTACAACTAAATTAGCTTATATTTACGTCAATCCGGTTCCAGGAATCCAGGGCTGTTCATTTGGTCAAGAAACAATTTTCTCCGACTCATCCCCGAATATCCGGAATTTATAGCCTGAAATAATACATGAGAGCAATCATTGATGATAAAAATAACTTATAAATGATATACAAAATGCATCAAATCGATAAGACTAAAATTAATTACGAAATAAAGATTTAACAGCATTTACTACAACTAAATTAGCTTATATTTACGTCAATCCGGTTCCAGGAATCCAGGGCTGTTCATTTGGTCAAGAAACAATTTTCTCCGACTCATCCCCGAATATCCGGAATGCATAGCCTGAAATAATACATGAGAGCAATCATTGATGATAAAAATAACTTATAAATGATATACAAAATGCATCACATCGATAAGACTAAAATTAATTACGAAATAAAGATTTAACAGCATTTACTACAACTAAATTAGCTTATATTTAGGTCAATCCGGTTCCAGGAATCCAGTGCTCTTCATTTGGTCAAGAAACAATTTTCTCCGACTCATCCTCCGAATATCCGGAATGCATAGCCTGAAATAATACACGAGAGCAATCATTGATGATAAAAATAACTTATAAATGATATACAAAATGCATCAAATCGATAAGACTAAAATTAATTACGAAATAAAGATTTAACAGCATTTACTACAACTAAATTAGCTTATATTTACGTTAATCCGGTTCCAGGAATCCAGGGCTCTTCATTTGGTCAAGAAACAATTTTTCTCCTTCTCGTCCTCCGAATATCCGGAATGCATAGCCTGAAATAATACACGAGAGCAATCATTGATGATAAAAATAACTTATAAATGATATACAAAATGCATCAAATCGATAAAACTAAAATTAATTACGAAATAAAGATTTAACAGCATTTACTACAACTAAATTAGCTTATATTTACGTTAATCCGGTTCCAGGAATCCAGGGCTCTTCATTTGGTCAAGAAACAATTTTTCTCCTTCTCGTCCTCCGAATATCCGGAATGCATAGCCTGAAATAATACACGAGAGCAATCATTGATGATAAAAATAACTTATAAATGATATACAAAATGCATCAAATCGATAAAACTAAAATTAATTACGAAATAAAGATTTAACAGCATTTACTACAACTAAATTAGCTTATATTTACGTCAATCCGGTTCCAGGAATCCAGTGCTCTTCATTTGGTCAAGAAACAATTTTCTCCGACTCATCCCCGAATATCCGGAATGCATAGCCTGAAATAATAAATGAGAGCAATCATTGATGATAAAAATAACTTATAAATGATATACAAAATGCATCAAATCGATAAGACTAAAATTAATTACGAAATAAAGATTTAACAGCATTTACTACAACTAAATTAGCTTATATTTACGTCAATCCGGTTCCAGGAATCCAGTGCTCTTCATTTGGTCAAGAAACAATTTTCTCCGACTCATCCTCCGAATATCCGGAATGCATAGCCTGAAATAATACACGAGAGCAATCATTGATGATAAAAATAACTTATAAATGATATACTAAATGCATCAAATCGATAAGACTAAAATTAATTACGATATAAAGATTTAACAGCATTTACTACAACTAAATTAGCTTATATTTACGTCAATCCGGTTCCAGGAATCCAGGGCTGTTCATTTGGTCAAGAAACAATTTTCTCCGACTCATCCCCGAATATCCGGAATGCATAGCCTGAAATAATACATGAGAGCAATCATTGATGATAAAAATAACTTATAAATGATATACAAAATGCATCAAATCGATAAGACTAAAATTAATTACGAAATAAAGATTTAACAGCATTTACTACAACTAAATTAGCTTATATTTACGTCAATCCGGTTCCACGAATCCAATGCTCTTCATGTGGTCAAGAAACAATTTTCTCCGACTCATCCCCGAATATCCGGAATGCATAGCCTGAAATAATACATGAGAGCAATCATTGATGATAAAAATAACTTATAAATGATATACAAAATGCATCAAATCGATAAGACTAAAATTAATTACGAAATAAAGATTTAACAGCATTTACTACAACTAAATTAGCTTATATTTAGGTCAATCCGGTTCCAGGAATCCAGTGCTCTTCATTTGGTCAAGAAACAATTTTCTCCGACTCATCCTCCGAATATCCGGAATGCATAGCCTGAAATAATACACGAGAGCAATCATTGATGATAAAAATAACTTATAAATGATATACTAAATGCATCAAATCGATAAGACTAAAATTAATTACGATATAAAGATTTAAGATTATTTACTACAACTAAATTAGCTTATATTTACGTCAATCCGGTTCCAGGAATCCAGTGCTCTTCATTTGGTCAAGAAACAATTTTCTCCGACTCATCCTCCGAATATCCGCAATGCATAGCCTGAAATAATACACGAGAGCAATCATTGATGATTAAAAAAACTTATAAATGATATACAAAATGCATCAAATCTATAAGACTAAAATTAATTACGAAATAAAGATTTCACAGCATTTACTACCACTAAATAAGCTTATATTTACGTCAATCCGGTTCCAGGAATCCAGTGCCCTTCATTTGGTCAAGAAACAATTTTCTCCGACTCATCCTCCGAATATCCGGAATGCATAGCCTGAAATAATACACGAAAGCAATCATTGACGATAAAAATAACTTGTAAATGATATACAAAATGCATCAAATCGATAAGACTAAAATTAATTACGATATAAAGATTTAACAGCATTTACTACAACTAAATTAGCTTATATTTACGTCAATCCGGTTCCAGGAATCCAGTGCTCTTCATTTGGTCAAGAAACAATTTTCTCCGACTCATCCTCCGAATATCCGGAATGCATAGCCTGAAATAATACACGAGAGCAATCATTGATGATAAAAATAACTTATAAATGATATAAAAAATGCATCAAATCGATAAGACTAAAATTAATTACGAAATAAAAAATTAACAGCATTTACTAGCACTAAATTAGCTTATATTTACGTCAATCCGGTTTCACGAATCCAATGCTCTTCATGTGATCAAGAAACAATCTTCTCCGACTCATCCTCCAAATATCCGGAATGCATAGCCTGAAATAATACACGAGAGCAATCATTGACGATAAAAATAACTTATAAATGATATACAAAATGTATCAAATCGATAAGACTAAAATTAATTACGATATAAAGATTTAACAGCATTTACTACAACTAAATTAGCTTATATTTACGACAATCCGGTTCCAGGAATCCAGTGCTCTTCATTTGGTCAAGAAACAATTTTCTCCGACTCATCCCCGAATATCCGGAATGCATAGCCTGAAATAATACACGAGAGCAATAATTGATGATAAAAATAACTTATAAATGATATACAAAATGCATCTAATCGATAAGACTAAAATTAATTACGAAATAAAGATTTAACAGCGTTTACTACAACTAAATTAGCATATATTTACGTCAATCCGGTTCCAGGAATCCAGTTCTCTTCATTTGGTCAAGAAACAATTTTCTCCGACTCATCCTCCGAATATCCGGAATGCATAGCCTGAAATAATACACGAGAGCAATCATTGATCATAAAAATAACTTATAAATGATATACAAAATGCATCAAATCGATAAGACTAAAATTAATTACGAAATAAAAAATTAACAGCATTTACTAGCACTAAATTAGCTTATATTTACGTCAATCCGGTTCCAGGAATCCAGTGCTCTTCATTTGGTCAAGAAACAATTTTTTTCCGACTCATCCTCCGAATATCCGGAATGCATAGCCTGAAATAATACACGAGATTAATCATTGATGATAAAAAAAACTTATAAATGATATACAAAATGCATCAAATCGATAAGACTAAAATTAATTACGAAATAAAGATTTAACAGCATTTACTACAACTAAATTAGCTTATATTTACGTTAATCCGGTTCCAGGAATCCAGGGCTCTTCATTTGGTCAAGAAACAATTTTTCTCCTTCTCGTCCTCCGAATATCCGGAATGCATAGCCTGAAATAATACACGAGAGCAATCATTGATGATAAAAATAACTTATAAATGATATACTAAATGCATCAAATCGATAAGACTAAAATTAATTACGATATAAAGATTTAACAGCATTTACTACAACTAAATTAGCTTATATTTACATCAATCAGGTTCCAGGAATCCAGGGCTGTTCATTTGGTCAAGAAACAATTTTCTCCGACTCATCCCCGAATATCCGGAATGCATAGCCTGAAATAATACATGAGAGCAATCATTGATGATAAAAATAACTTATAAATGATATACAAAATGCATCAAATCGATAAGACTAAAATTAATTACGAAATAAAGATTTAACAGCATTTACTACAACTAAATTAGCTTATATTTACGTCAATCCGGTTCCAGGAATCCAGGGCTGTTCACTTGGTCAAGAAACAATTTTCTCCGACTCATCCCCGAATATCCGGAATGCATAGCCTGAAATAATACATGAGAGCAATCATTGATGATAAAAATAACTTATAAATGATATACAAAATGCATCAAATCGATAAGACTAAAATTAATTACGAAATAAAGATTTAACAGCATTTACTACAACTAAATTAGCTTATATTTAGGTCAATCCGGTTCCAGGAATCCAGTGCTCTTCATTTGGTCAAGAAACAATTTTCTCCGACTCATCCTCCGAATATCCGGAATGCATAGCCTGAAATAATACACGAGAGCAATCATTGATGATAAAAATAACTTATAAATGATATACTAAATGCATCAAATCGATAAGACTAAAATTAATTACGATATAAAGATTTAAGATAATTTACTACAACTAAATTAGCTTATATTTACGTCAATCCGGTTCCAGGAATCCAGTGCTCTTCATTTGGTCAAGAAACAATTTTCTCCGACTCATCCTCCGAATATCCGCAATGCATAGCCTGAAATAATACACGAGAGCAATCATTGATGATTAAAAAAACTTATAAATGATATACAAAATGCATCAAATCTATAAGACTAAAATTAATTACGAAATAAAGATTTAACACCGTTTACTACAACTAAATTAGCTTATATTTACGTCAATCCGGTTCCAGGAATCCAGTGCTCTTCATTTGGTCAAGAAAAAATTTTCTCCGACTCATCCTCCGAATATCCGGAATGAATAGCCTGAAATAATACACGAGAGCAATCATTGATGATAAAAATAACTTATAAATGATATACAAAATGCATCAAATCGATAAGACTAAAATTAATTACGATATAAAGATTTAACAGCATTTACTACAACTAAATTAGCTTATATTTACGTCAATCCGGTTCCAGGAATCCAGTGCTCTTCATGTGGTCAAGAAACAATCTTCTCCGACTCATCCTCCAAATATCCGGAACGCATAGCCTGAAATAATACACGAGAGCAATCATTGATGATAAAAATAACTTATAAATGATATACAAAATGCATCAAATCGATAAGACTAAAATTAATTACGATAATAAGATTTAACAGCATTTACTACAACTAAATTAGCTTATATTTACGTCAATCCGGTTCCAGGAATCCAGTGCTCTTCATTTCGTCAAGAAACAATTTTTTTCCGACTCATCCTCCGAATATCCGGAATGCATAGCCTGAAATAATACACGAGATTAATCATTGATGATAAAAAAAACTTATAAATGATATACAAAATGCATCAAATCGATAAGACTAAAATTAATTACGAAATAAAGATTTAACAGCATTTACTACAACTAAATTAGCTTATATTTTCGTCAATCCGGTTCCAGGAATCCAGGGCTCTTCATTTGGTCAAGAAACAATTTTCCCCTACTCATCCTCCGAATATCCGGAATGCATAGCCTGAAATAATACACGAGAGCAATCATTGATGATAAAAATAACTTATAAATGATATACAAAATGCA
This sequence comes from Sympetrum striolatum, assembly GCA_947579665.1. Lineage (NCBI taxonomy): Eukaryota > Metazoa > Arthropoda > Insecta > Odonata > Libellulidae > Sympetrum > Sympetrum striolatum. The sequence goes on from OX388350.1 coordinate 73,898,026, forward strand.
TCAAATCGATAAAACTAAAATTAATTACGAAATTAAGATTTAACAGCATTTACTACAACTAAATTAGCTTATATTTACGTCAATCCGGTTCCAGGAATCCAGTGCTCTTCATTTGGTCAAGAAAAAGTTTTCTCCGACTGATCCCCGAATATCCGGAATGCATAGCATGAAATAATACATGAGAGCAATCATTGATGATAAAAATAACTTATAAATGATATACAAAATGCATCAAATCGATAAGACTAAAATTAATTACGAAATAAAGATTTAACAGCATTTACTACAACTAAATTAGCTTATATTTACGTCAATCCGGTTCCAGGAATCCAGGGCTGTTCATTTGGTCAAGAAACAATTTTCTCCGACTCATCCCCGAATATCCGGAATGCATAGCCTGAAATAATACATGAGAGCAATCATTGATGATAAAAATAACTTATAAATGATATACAAAATGCATCAAATCGATAAGACTAAAATTAATTACGAAATAAAGATTTAACAGCATTTACTACAACTAAATTAGCTTATATTTATGTCAATCCGGTTCCAGGAATCCAGTGCTCTTCATTTGGTCAAGAAACAATTTTCTCCGACTTATCCTCCGAATATCCGGAATGCATAGCCTGAAATAATACACGAGAGCAATCATTGATGATAAAAATAACTTATAAATGATATACTAAATGCATCAAATCGATAAGACTAAAATTAATTACGATATAAAGATTTAACATTATTTACTACAACTAAATTAGCTTATATTTACGTCAATCCGATTCCAGGAATCCAGTGCTCTTCATTTGGTCAAGAAACAATTTTCTCCGACTCATCCTTCGAATATCCGGAATGCATAGCCTGAAATAATACACGAGAGCAATCATTGATGATAAAAAAAACTTATAAATGATATACAAAATGCATCAAATCTATAAGACTAAAATTAATTACGAAATAAAGATTTAACAGCATTTACTACCACTAAATTAGCTTATATTTACGTCAATCCGGTTCCAGGAATCCAGTGCCCTTCATTTGGTCAAGAAACAATTTTCTCCGACTCATCCTCCGAATATCCGGAATGCATAGCCTGAAATAATACACGAGAGCAATCATTGACATTAAAAATTACTTGTAAATGATATACAAAATGCATCAAATCGATAAGACTAAAATTAATTACGAAATAAAGATTTAACAGCATTTACTACAACTAAATTAGCTTATATTTACGTCAATCCGGTTCCAGGAATCCAGTGCTCTTCATTTGGTCAAGAAACAATTTTCTCCGACTAATCCTCCGAATATCCAGAATGCATAGCCTGAAATAATACACGAGAGCAATCATTGATGATAAAAATAACTTATAAATGATATAAAAAATGCATCAAATCGATAAGACTAAAATTAATTACGAAATAAAAAATTAACAGCATTTACTAGCACTAAATTAACTTATATTTACGTCAATCCGGTTTCACGAATCCAATGCTCTTCATGTGATCAAGAAACAATCTTCTCCGACTCATCCTCCAAATATCCGGAATGCATAGCCTGAAATAATACACGAGAGCAATCATTGACGATAAAAATAACTTATAAATGATATACAAAATGTATCAAATCGATAAGACTAAAATTAATTACGATATAAAGATTTAACAGCATTTACTACAACTAAATTAGCTTATATTTACGACAATCCGGTTCCAGGAATCCAGTGCTCTTCATTTGGTCAAGAAACAATTTTCTCCGACTCATCCCCGAATATCCGGAATGCATAGCCTGAAATAATACACGAGAGCAATCATTGATGATAAAAATAACTTATAAATGATATACAAAATGCATCAAATCGATAAGACTAAAATTAATTACGATATAAAGATTTAACAGCATTTACTACAACTAAATTAGCTTATATTTACGTCAATCAGGTTCCAGGAATCCAGTGCTCTTCATGTGGTCAAGAAACAATCTTCTCCGACTCATCCTCCAAATATCCGGAACGCATAGCCTGAAATAATACACGAGAGCAATCATTGATGATAAAAATAACTTATAAATGATATACAAAATTCATCAAATCGATAAGACTAAAATTAATTACGATATAAAGATTTAACAGCATTTACTAAAACTAAATTAGCTTATATTTACGTCAATCCGGTTCCAGGAATCCAGTGCTCTTCATTTCGTCAAGAAACAATTTTTTTCCGACTCATCCTCCGAATATCCGGAATGCATAGCCTGAAATAATACACGAGATTAATCATTGATGATAAAAAAAACTTATAAATGATATACAAAATGCATCAAATCGATAAGACTAAAATTAATTACGAAATAAAGATTTAACAGCATTTACTACAACTAAATTAGCTTATATTTACGTCAATCCGGTTCCAGGAATCCAGGGCTCTTCATTTGGTCAAGAAACAATTTTCTCCTACTCATCCTCCGATATCCGGAATGCATAGCCTGAAATAATACACGAGAGCAATCATTGATGATAAAAATAACTTATAAATGATATACAAAATGCATCAAATCGATAAAACTAAAATTAATTACGAAATTAAGATTTAACAGCATTTACTACAACTAAATTAGCTTATATTTACGTCAATCCGGTTCCAGGAATACAATGCTCTTCATTTGGTCAAGAAACAATTTTCTCCGACTCATCCCCGAATATCCGGAATGCATAGCATGAAATAATACATGAGAGCAATCATTGATGATAAAAATAACTTATAAATGATATACAAAATGCATCAAATCGATAAGACTAAAATTAATTACGAAATAAAGATTTAACAGCATTTACTACAACTAAATTAGCTTATATTTACGTCAATCCGGTTCCAGGAATCCAGTGCTCTTCATTTGGTCAAGAAACAATTTTCTCCGACTCATCCTCCGAATATCCGGAATGCATAGCCTGAAATAATAAACGAGAGCAATCATTGATGATAAAAATAACTTATAAATGATATACTAAATGCATCAAATCGATAAGACTAAAATTAATTACGATATAAAGATTTAACAGCATTTACTACAACTAAATTAGCTTATATTTACGTCAATCCGGTTCCAGGAATCCAGGGCTGTTCATTTGGTCAAGAAACAATTTTCTCCGACTCATCCCCGAATATCCGGAATTTATAGCCTGAAATAATACATGAGAGCAATCATTGATGATAAAAATAACTTATAAATGATATACAAAATGCATCAAATCGATAAGACTAAAATTAATTACGAAATAAAGATTTAACAGCATTTACTACAACTAAATTAGCTTATATTTACGTCAATCCGGTTCCAGGAATCCAGGGCTGTTCATTTGGTCAAGAAACAATTTTCTCCGACTCATCCCCGAATATCCGGAATGCATAGCCTGAAATAATACATGAGAGCAATCATTGATGATAAAAATAACTTATAAATGATATACAAAATGCATCACATCGATAAGACTAAAATTAATTACGAAATAAAGATTTAACAGCATTTACTACAACTAAATTAGCTTATATTTAGGTCAATCCGGTTCCAGGAATCCAGTGCTCTTCATTTGGTCAAGAAACAATTTTCTCCGACTCATCCTCCGAATATCCGGAATGCATAGCCTGAAATAATACACGAGAGCAATCATTGATGATAAAAATATCTTATAAATGATATACTAAATGTATCAAATCGATAAGACTAAAATTAATTACGATATAAAGATTAAACATTATTTACTACAACTAAATTAGCTTATATTTACGTCAATCCGATTCCAGGAATCCAGTGCTCTTCATTTGGTCAAGAAACAATTTTCTCCGACTCATCCTTCGAATATCCGGAATGCATAGCCTGAAATAATACACGAGAGCAATCATTGATGATAAAAAAAACTTATAAATGATATACAAAATGCATCAAATCTATAAGACTAAAATTAATTACGAAATAAAGATTTAACAGCATTTACTACCACTAAATTAGCTTATATTTACGTCAATCCGGTTCCAGGAATCCAGTGCCCTTCATTTGGTCAAGAAACAATTTTCTCCGACTCATCCTCCGAATATCCGGAATGCATAGCCTGAAATAATACACGAGAGCAATCATTGACGATAAAAATAACTTGTAAATGATATACAAAATGCATCAAATCGATAAGACTAAAATTAATTACGAAATAAAGATTTAACAGCATTTACTACAACTAAATTAGCTTATATTTACGTCAATCCGGTTCCAGGAATCCAGTGCTCTTCATTTGGTCAAGAAACAATTTTCTCCGACTAATCCTCCGAATATCCGGAATGCATAGCCTGAAATAATACACGAGAGCAATCATTGATGATAAAAATAACTTATAAATGATATAAAAAATGCATCAAATCGATAAGACTAAAATTAATTACGAAATAAAAAATTAACAGCATTTACTAGCACTAAATTAACTTATATTTACGTCAATCCGGTTTCACGAATCCAATGCTCTTCATGTGATCAAGAAACAATCTTCTCCGACTCATCCTCCAAATATCCGGAATGCATAGCCTGAAATAATACACGAGAGCAATCATTGACGATAAAAATAACTTATAAATGATATACAAAATGTATCAAATCGATAAGACTAAAATTAATTACGATATAAAGATTTAACAGCATTTACTACAACTAAATTAGCTTATATTTACGACAATCCGGTTCCAGGAATCCAGTGCTCTTCATTTGGTCAAGAAACAATTTTCTCCGACTCATCCCCGAATATCCGGAATGCATAGCCTGAAATAATACACGAGAGCAATAATTGATGATAAAAATAACTTATAAATGATATACAAAATGCATCTAATCGATAAGACTAAAATTAATTACGAAATAAAGATTTAACAGCATTTACTACAACTAAATTAGCTTATATTTACGTCAATCCGGTTCCAGGAATCCAGTGCTCTTCATTTGGTCAAGAAACAATTTTCTCCGACTCATCCTCCGAATATCCGGAATGCATAGCCTGAAATAATACACGAGAGCAATCATTGATGATAAAAATAACTTATAAATGATATACAAAATGCATCAAATCGATAAGACTAAAATTAATTACGAAAAAAAAATTAACAGCATTTACTAGCACTAAATTAGCTTATATTTACGTCAATCCGGTTCCAGGAATCCAATGCTCTTCATTTGGTCAAGAAACAATCTTCTCCGACACATCCTCCTAATATCTGGAATGCATAGCCTGAAATAATACACGAGAGCAATCATTGATGATATAAATAAATTATAAATGATATACAAAATGCATCAAATCGATAAGACTAAAATTAATTACGATATTAATATTTAACAGCATTTACTACAACTAAATTAGCTTATATTTACGTCAATCCGGTTCCAGGAATCCAGTGCTCTTCATGTGGTCAAGAAACAGTCTTCTCCGACTCATCCTCCAAATATCCGGAACGCATAGCCTGAAATAATACACGAGAGCAATCATTGATGATAAAAATAACTTATAAATGATATACAAAATGCATCAAATCGGTAAGACTAAAATTAATTACGATATAAAGATTTAACAGCATTTACTACAACTAAATTAGCTTATATTTACGTCAATCCGGTTCCAGGAATCCAGTGCTCTTCATTTGGTCAAGAAACAATTTTTTTCCGACTCATCCTCCGAATATCCGGAATGCATAGCCTGAAATAATACACGAGATTAATCATTGATGATAAAAAAAACTTATAAATGATATACAAAATGCATCAAATCGATAAGACTAAAATTAATTACGAAATAAAGATTTAACAGCATTTACTACAACTAAATTAGATTATATTTACGTCAATCCGGTTCCAAGAATCCAGGGCTCTTCATTTGGTCAAGAAACAATTTTCTCCTACTCATCCTCCGAATATCCGGAATGCATAGCCTGAAATAATACACGAGAGCAATCATTGATGATAAAAATAACTTATAAATGATATACAAAATGCATCAAATCGATATAACTAAAATTAATTACGAAATAAAGATTTAACAGCATTTACTACAACTAAATTAGCTTATATTTACGTCAATCCGGTTCCAGGAATCCAGTGCTGTTCATTTGGTCAAGAAACAATTTTCTCCGACTCATCCCCGAATATCCGGAATGCATAGCATGAAATAATACATGAGAGCAATCATTGATGATAAAAATAACTTATAAATGATATACAAAATGCATCAAATCGATAAGACTAAAATTAATTACGAAATAAAGATTTAACAGCATTTACTACAACTAAATTAGCTTATATTTACGTCAATCCGGTTCCAGGAATCCAGTGCTCTTCATTTGGTCAAGAAACAATTTTCTCCGACTCATCCTCCGAATATCCGGAATGCATAGCCTGAAATAATACACGAGAGCAATCATTGATGATAAGAATAACTTATAAATGATATACAAAATGCATCAAATCGATAAGACTAAAATTAACTACGAAATAAAGATTTAACAGCATTTACTACAACTAAATTAGCTTATATTTACGTCAATCAGGTTCCAGGAATCAAATGCTCTTCATGTGGTCAAGAAACAATCTTCTCCGAACCATCCACCGAATATCCGGAATGCATAGCCTGAAATAATACACGAGAGCAATCATTGATGATAAAAATAACATATAAATGATATACAAAATGCATCAAATCGATAAGACTAAAATTAATTACGAAATAAAGATTTAACAGCATTTACTACAACTAAATTAGCTTATATTTACGTCAATCCGGTTCCACGAATCCAATGCTCTTCATGTGGTCAATAAACAATCTTCTCCGACTCATCCTCCAAATATCCGGAATGCATAGCCTGAAATAATACACGAGAGCAATCATTGATGATAAAAATAACTAATAAATGATATACAAAATGCATCAAATCGATAAGACTAAAATTAATTACGATATAAAGATTTAACAGCATTTACTACAACTAAATTAGCTTATATTTACGTCAATCCGGTTCCAGGAATCCAGTGCTCTTCATTTGGTCAAGAAACAATTTTCTCCGACTCATCCCCGAATGTCCGGAATGCATAGCCTGAAATAATACACGAGAGCAATCATTGATGAAAAAAATAACTTATAAATGATATACAATATGCATCAAATCGCTAAGACTAAAATTAATTACGATATAAAGATTTAACAGCATTTACTACAACTAAATTAGCTTTTATTTACGTCAATCCGGTTCCAGGAATCCAGTGCTCTTCATTTGGTCAAGAAACAATTTTCTCCGACTCATCCTCCGAATATCCGGAATGCATAGCCTGAAATAATACACGAGAGCAATCATTGATGATAAGAATAACTTATAAATGATATACAAAATGCATCAAATCGATAAGACTAAAATTAACTACGAAATAAAGAATTAACAGCATTTACTACAACTAAATTAGCTTATATTTACGTCAATCAGGTTCCAGGAATCAAATGCTCTTCATGTGGTCAAGAAACAATCTTCTCCGAACCATCCAGCGAATATCCGGAATGCATAGCCTGAAATAATACACGAGAGCAATCATTGATGATAAAAATAACATATAAATGATATACAAAATGCATCAAATCGATAAGACTAAAATTAATTACGAAATAAAGATTTAACAGCATATACTACAACTAAATTAGCTTATATTTACGTCAATCCGGTTCCACGAATCCAATGCTCTTCATGTGGTCAATAAACAATCTTCTCCGACTCATCCTCCAAATATCCGGAATGCATAGCCTGAAATAATACACGAGAGCAATCATTGATGATAAAAATAACTAATAAATGATATACAAAATGCATCAAATCGATAAGACTAAAATTAATTACGATATAAAGATTTAACAGCATTTACTACAACTAAATTAGCTTATATTTACGTCAATCCGGTTCCAGGAATCCAGTGCTCTTCATTTGGTCAAGAAACAATTTTCTCCGACTCATCCCCGAATGTCCGGAATGCATAGCCTGAAATAATACACGAGAGCAATCATTGATGAAAAAAATAACTTATAAATGATATACAATATGCATCAAATCGCTAAGACTAAAATTAATTACGATATAAAGATTTAACAGCATTTACTACAACTAAATTAGCTTATATTTACGTCAATCCGGTTCCAGGAATCCAGTGCTCTTCATGTGGTCAAGAAAAAATCTTCTCCGACTCTTCCTCCAAATATCCGGAACGCATAGCCTAAAATAATACACGAGAGCAATCATTGATGATAAAAATAACTTGTAAATGATATACAAAATGCATCAAATCGATAAGGCTAAAATTAATTACGAAATAAAGATTTAACAGCATTTACTACAACTAAATTAGCTTATATTTACGTCAATCCGGTTCCAGGAATCCAGTGCTCTTCATTTGGTCAAGAAACAATTTTCTCCGACTCATCCTCCGAATATCCGGAATGCATAGCCTGAATAATACACGAGAGCAATCATTGATGATAAAAAAAACTTATAAATGATATACAAAATGCATCAAATCGATAAAACTAAAATTAATTACGAAATAAAGATTTAACAGCATTTACTACAACTAAATTAGCTTATATTTACGTCAATCCGGGTCCAGGAATCCAGTGCTGTTCATTTGGTCAAGAAACCTTTTACTCCGACTCATCCCCGAATATCCGGAATGCATAGCATGAAATAATACATGAGAGCAATCATTGATGATAAAAATAACTTATAAATGATATACAAAATGCATCAAATCGATAAGACTAAAATTAATTACGAAATAAAGATTTAACAGCATTTACTACAACTAAATTAGCTTATATTTACGTCAATCCGGTTCCAGGAATCCAGTGCTCCTCATTTGGTCAAGAAAAAATTTTCTCCGACTCATCCTCCGAATATCCGGAATGCATAGCCTGAAATAATACACGAGAGATATCATTGATGATAAAAATAACTTATAAATGATATACAAAATGCATCAAATCGATAAGACTAAAATTAATTACGATATAAAGATTTAACAGCATTTACTACAACTAAATTAGCTTATATTTACGTCAATCCGGTTCCAGGAATCCAGTGCTCTTCATTTGGTCAAGAAACAATTTTTTTCCGACTCATCCTCCGAATATCCGGAATGCATAGCCTGAAATAATACATGAGAGCAATCATTGATGATAAAAATAACTTATAAATGATATACAAAATGCATCAAATCGATAAGACTAAAATTAATTACGATATAAAGATTTAACAGCATTTACTACAACTAATTTAGCTTATATTTACGTCAATCCGGTTCCAGGAATCCAGTGCTCTTCATGTGGTCAAGAAACAATCTTCTCCGACTCATCCTCCAAATATCCGGAACGCATAGCCTAAAATAATACACGAGAGCAATCATTGATGATAAAAATAACTTATAAATGATATACAAAATGCATCAAATCGGTAAGACTAAAATTAATTACGATATAAAGATTTAACAGCATTTACTACAACTAAATTAGCTTATATTTACGTCAATCCGGTTCCAGGAATCCAGTGCTCTTCATTTGGTCAAGAAACAATTTTTTTCCGACTCATCCTCCGAATATCCGGAATGCATAGCCTGAAATAATACACGAGATTAATCATTGATGATAAAAAAAACTTATAAATGATATACAAAATGCATCAAATCGATAAGACTAAAATTAATTACGAAATAAAGATTTAACAGCATTTACTACAACTAAATTAGCTTATATTTACGTCAATCCGGTTCCAGGAATCCAGGGCTCTTCATTTGGTCAAGAAACAATTTTCTCCTACTCATCCTCCGAATATCCGGAATGCATAGCCTGAAATAATACACGAGAGCAATCATTGATGATAAAAATAACTTATAAATGATATACAAAACGCATCAAATCGATAAAACTAAAATTAATTACGAAATAAAGATTTAACAGCATTTACTACAACTAAATTAGCTTATATTTAGGTCAATCCGGTTCCAGGAATCCAGTGCTCTTCATTTGGTCAAGAAAATATTTTCTCCGACTCATCCTCCGAATATCCGGAATGCATTGCCTGAAATAATACACGAGAGCAATCATTGATGATAAAAATAACTTATAAATGATATACAAAATGCATCAAATCGATAAGACTCAAATTAATTACGATATAAGGATTTAACATTATTTACTACAACTAAATTAGCTTATATTTACGTCAATCCGATTCCAGGAATCCAGTGCTCTTCATGTGGTCAAGAAAAAATCTTCTCCGACTCTTCCTCCAAATATCCGGAACGCATAGCCTAAAATAATACACGAGAGCAATCATTGATGATAAAAATAACTTGTAAATGATATACAAAATGCATCAAATCGATAAGGCTAAAATTAATTACGAAATAAAGATTTAACAGCATTTACTACAACTAAATTAGCTTATATTTACGTCAATCCGGTTCCAGGAATCCAGTGCTCTTCATTTGGTCAAGAAACAATTTTCTCCGACTCATCCTCCGAATATCCGGAATGCATAGCCTGAATAATACACGAGAGCAATCATTGATGATAAAAAAAACTTATAAATGATATACAAAATGCATCAAATCGATAAAACTAAAATTAATTACGAAATAAAGATTTAACAGCATTTACTACAACTAAATTAGCTTATATTTACGTCAATCCGGGTCCAGGAATCCAGTGCTGTTCATTTGGTCAAGAAACCTTTTACTCCGACTCATCCCCGAATATCCGGAATGCATAGCATGAAATAATACATGAGAGCAATCATTGATGATAAAAATAACTTATAAATGATATACAAAATGCATCAAATCGATAAGACTAAAATTAATTACGAAATAAAGATTTAACAGCATTTACTACAACTAAATTAGCTTATATTTACGTCAATCCGGTTCCAGGAATCCAGTGCTCCTCATTTGGTCAAGAAAAAATTTTCTCCGACTCATCCTCCGAATATCCGGAATGCATAGCCTGAAATAATACACGAGAGATATCATTGATGATAAAAATAACTTATAAATGATATACAAAATGCATCAAATCGATAAGACTAAAATTAATTACGATATAAAGATTTAACAGCATTTACTACAACTAAATTAGCTTATATTTACGTCAATCCGGTTCCAGGAATCCAGTGCTCTTCATTTGGTCAAGAAACAATTTTTTTCCGACTCATCCTCCGAATATCCGGAATGCATAGCCTGAAATAATACATGAGAGCAATCATTGATGATAAAAATAACTTATAAATGATATACAAAATGCATCAAATCGATAAGACTAAAATTAATTACGATATAAAGATTTAACAGCATTTACTACAACTAATTTAGCTTATATTTACGTCAATCCGGTTCCAGGAATCCAGTGCTCTTCATGTGGTCAAGAAACAATCTTCTCCGACTCATCCTCCAAATATCCGGAACGCATAGCCTAAAATAATACACGAGAGCAATCATTGATGATAAAAATAACTTATAAATGATATACAAAATGCATCAAATCGGTAAGACTAAAATTAATTACGATATAAAGATTTAACAGCATTTACTACAACTAAATTAGCTTATATTTACGTCAATCCGGTTCCAGGAATCCAGTGCTCTTCATTTGGTCAAGAAACAATTTTTTTCCGACTCATCCTCCGAATATCCGGAATGCATAGCCTGAAATAATACACGAGATTAATCATTGATGATAAAAAAAACTTATAAATGATATACAAAATGCATCAAATCGATAAGACTAAAATTAATTACGAAATAAAGATTTAACAGCATTTACTACAACTAAATTAGCTTATATTTACGTCAATCCGGTTCCAGGAATCCAGGGCTCTTCATTTGGTCAAGAAACAATTTTCTCCTACTCATCCTCCGAATATCCGGAATGCATAGCCTGAAATAATACACGAGAGCAATCATTGATGATAAAAATAACTTATAAATGATATACAAAACGCATCAAATCGATAAAACTAAAATTAATTACGAAATAAAGATTTAACAGCATTTACTACAACTAAATTAGCTTATATTTAGGTCAATCCGGTTCCAGGAATCCAGTGCTCTTCATTTGGTCAAGAAAATATTTTCTCCGACTCATCCTCCGAATATCCGGAATGCATTGCCTGAAATAATACACGAGAGCAATCATTGATGATAAAAATAACTTATAAATGATATACAAAATGCATCAAATCGATAAGACTCAAATTAATTACGATATAAGGATTTAACATTATTTACTACAACTAAATTAGCTTATATTTACGTCAATCCGATTCCAGGAATCCAGTGCTCTTCATTTGGTCAAGAAACAATTTTCTCCGACTCATCCTTCGAATATCCGGAATGCATAGCCTGAAATAATACACGAGAGCAATCATTGATGATAAGAAAAACTTATAAATGATATACAAAATGCATCAAATCTATAAGACTAAAATTAATTACGAAATAAAGATTTAACAGCATTTACTACCACTAAATTAGCTTATATTTACGTCAATCCGGTTCCAGGAATCCAGTGCCCTTCATTTGGTCAAGAAACAATTTTCTCCGACTCATCCTCCGAATATCCGGAATGCATAGCCTGAAATAATACACGAGAGCAATCATTGACGATAAAAATAACTTGTAAATGATATACAAAATGCATCAAATCGATAAGACTAAAATTAATTACGAAATAAAGATTTAACAGCATTTACTACCACTAAATTAGCTTATATTTACGTCAATCCGGTTCCAGGAATCCAGTGCTCTTCATTTGGTCAAGAAACAATTTTCTCCGACTCATCCTCCGAATATCCGGAATGCATAGCCTGAAATAATACACGAGAGCAATCATTGATGATAAAAATAACTTATAAATGATATAAAAAATGCATCAAATCGATAAGACTAAAATTAATTACGAAATAAAAAATTAACAGCATTTACTAGCACTAAATTAGCTTATATTTACGTCAATCCGGTTTCACGAATCCAATGCTCTTCATGTGATCAAGAATCAATCTTCTCCGACTCATCCTCCTAATATCCGGAATGCATAGCCTGAAATAATACACGAGAGCAATCATTGACGATAAAAATAACTTATAAATGATATACAAAATGCATCAAATCGATAAAACTAAAATTAATTACGAAATAAAGATTTAACAGCATTTACTACAACTAAATTAGCTTATATTTACGTCAATCCGGTTCCAGGAATCCAGTGCTGTTCATTTGGTCAAGAAACAATTTTCTCCGACTCATCCCCGAATATCCGGAATGCATAGCATGAAATAATACATGAGAGCAATCATTGATGATAAAAATAACTTATAAATGATATACAAAATGCATCAAATCGATAAGACTAAAATTAATTACGAAATAACGATTTAACAGCATTTACTACAACTAAATTAGCTTATATTTACGTCAATCCGGTTCCAGGAATCCAGTGCTCTTCATTTGGTCAAGAAAAAATTTTCTCCGACTCATCCTCCGAATATCCGGAATGCATAGCCTGAAATAATACACGAGAGATATCATTGATGATAAAAATAACTTTTAAATGATATACAAAATGCATCAAATCGATAAAACTAAAATTAATTACGAAATAAAGATTTAACAGCATTTACTACAACTAAATTAGCTTATATTTACGTCAATCCGGTTCCAGGAATCCAGTGCTCTTCATTTGGTCAAGAAACAATTTACTCCGACTCATCCCCGAATATCCGGAATGCATAGCATGAAATAATACATGAGAGCAATCATTGATGATAAAAATAACTTATAAATGATATATAAAATGCATCAAATCGATAAGACTAAAATTAATTACGAAAAAAAAAATTAACAGCATTTACTAGCACTAAATTAGCTTATATTTACGTCAATCCGGTTCCAGGAATCCAATGCTCTTCATTTGGTCAAGAAACAATCTTCTCCGACTCATCCTCCGAATATCCGGAATGCATAGCCTGAAATAATACACGAGAGCAATCATTGATGATATAAATAAATTATAAATGATATACAAAATGCATCAAATCGATAAGACTAAAATTAATTACGATATAAAGATTTAACAGCATTTACTACAACTAAATTAGCTTATATTTACGTCAATCCGGTTCCAGGAATCCAGTGCTCTTCATTTGGTCAAGAAACAATTTTCTCCGACTCATCCTCCGAATATCCGGAATGCATATCCTGAAATAATACACGAGAGCAATCATTGATGATAAAAATAACTTATAAATGATATACAAAATGCATCAAATCGATAAGACTAAAATTAATTACGAAATAAAGATTTAACACCGTTTACTACAACTAAATTAGCTTATATTTACGTCAATCCGGTTCCAGGAATCCAGTGCTCTTCATTTGGTCAAGAAAAAATTTTCTCCGACTCATCCTTCGAATATCCGGAATGCATAGTCTGAAATAATACACGAGAGCAATCATTGATGATAAGAAAAACTTATAAATGATATACAAAATGCATCAAATCTATAAGACTAAAATTAATTACGAAATAAAGATTTAACAGCATTTACTACCACTAAATTAGCTTATATTTATGTCAATCCGGTTCCAGGAATCCAGTGCCCTTCATTTGGTCAAGAAACAATTTTCTCCGACTCATCCTCCGAATATCCGGAATGCATAGCCTGAAATAATACACGAGAGCAATCATTGACGATAAAAATAACTTGTAAATGATATACAAAATGCATCAAATCGATAAGACTAAAATTAATTACGAAATAAAGATTTAACAGCATTTACTACAACTAAATTAGCTTATATTTACGTCAATCCGGTTCCAGGAATCCAGTGCTCTTCATTTGGTCAAGAAACAATTTTCTCCGACTCATCCTCCGAATATCCGGAATGCATAGCCTGAAATAATACACGAGAGCAATCATTGATGATAAAAATAACTTATAAATGATATACAAAATGCATCAAATCGATAAGACTAAAATTAATTACGAAATAAAGATTTAACACCGTTTACTACAACTAAATTAGCTTATATTTACGTCAATCCGGTTCCAGGAATCCAGTGCTGTTCATTTGGTCAAGAAACAATTTACTCCGACTCATCCCCGAATATCCGGAATGCATAGCATGAAATAATACATTAGAGCAATCATTGATGATAAAAATAACTTATAAATGATATACAAAATGCATCAAATCGATAAGACTAAAATTAATTACGAAATAAAGATTTAACTGCATTTACTACAACTAAATTAGCTTATATTTACGTCAATCCGGTTCCAGGAATCCAGTGCTCCTCATTTGGTCAAGAAAAAATTTTCTCCGACTCATCCTCCGAATATCCGGAATGCATAGCCTGAAATAATACACGAGAGATATCATTGATGATAAAAATAACTTATAAATGATATACAAAATGCATCAAATCGATAAGACTAAAATTAATTACGATATAAAGATTTAACAGCATTTACTACAACTAAATTAGCTTATATTTACGTCAATCCGGTTCCAGGAATCCAGTGCTCTTCATTTGGTCAAGAAACAATTTTTTTCCGACTCATCCTCCGAATATCCGGAATGCATAGCCAGAAATAATACATGAGAGCAATCATTGATGATAAAAATAACTTATAAATGATATACAAAATGCATCAAATCGATAAAACTAAAATTAATTACGAAATAAAGATTTAACAGCATTTACTACAACTAAATTAGCTTATATTTACGTCAATCCGGTTCCAGGAATCCAGTGCTCTTCATTTGGTCAAGAAAAAATTTTCTCTGACTCATCCTCCGAATATCCGGAATGCATAGCCTGAAATAATACACGAGAGATATCATTGATGATAAAAATAACTTATAAATGATATACAAAATGCATCAAATCGATAAGACTAAAATTAATTACGAAATAAAGATTTAACAGCATTTACTACAACTAAATTAGCTTATATTTACGTCAATCCGGTTCCAGGAATCCAGGGCTGTTCATTTGGTCAAGAAACAATTTTCTCCGACTCATCCCCGAATATCCGGAATGCGTAGCCTGAAATAATACATGAGAGCAATCATTGATGATAAAAATAACTTATAAATGATATACAAAATGCATCAAATCGATAAGACTAAAATTAATTACGAAATAAAGATTTAACAGCATTTACTACAACTAAATTAGCTTATATTTAGGTCAATCCGGTTCCAGGAATTCAGTGCTCTTCATTTGGTCAAGAAACAATTTTCTCCGACTCATCCTCCGAATATCTGGAATGCATAGCCTGAAATAATACACGAGAGCAATCATTGATGATAAAAATAACTTATAAATGATATACTAAATGCATCAAATCGATAAGACTAAAATTAATTACGATATAAAGATTTAACATTATTTACTACAACTAAATTAGCTTATATTTACGTCAATCCGATTCCAGGAATCCAGTGCTCTTCATTTGGTCAAGAAACAATTTTCTCCGACTCATCCTTCGAATATCCGGAATGCATAGCCTGAAATAATACACGAGAGCAATCATTGATGATAAAAAAAACTTATAAATGATATACAAAATGCATCAAATCTATAAGACTAAAATTAATTACGAAATAAAGATTTAACAGCATTTACTACCACTAAATTAGCTTATATTTACGTCAATCCGGTTCCAGGAATCCAGTGCCCTTCATTTGGTCAAGAAACAATTTTCTTCGACTCATCCTCCGAATATCCGGAATGCATAGCCTGAAATAATACACGAGAGCAATCATTGACGATAAAAATAACTTGTAAATGATATACAAAATGCATCAAATCGATAAGACTAAAATTAATTACGAAATAAAGATTTAACAGCATTTACTACAACTAAATTAGCTTATATTTACGTCAATCCGGTTCCAGGAATCCAGGGCTCTTCATTTGGTCAAGAAACAATTTTCTCCGACTAATCCTCCGAATATCCGGAATGCATAGCCTGAAATAATACACGAGAGCAATCATTGATGATAAAAATAACTTATAAATGATATAAAAAATGCATCAAATCGATAAGACTAAAATTAATTACGAAATAAAAAATTAACAGCATTTACTAGCACTAAATTAACTTATATTTACGTCAATCCGGTTTCACGAATCCAATGCTCTTCATGTGATCAAGAAACAATCTTCTCCGACTCATCTTCCAAATATCCGGAATGCATAGCCTGAAATAATACACGAGAGCAATCATTGACGATAAAAATAACTTATAAATGATATACAAAATGTATCAAATCGATAAGACTAAAATTAATTACGATATAAAGATTTAACAGCATTTACTACAACTAAATTAGCTTATATTTACGACAATCCGGTTCCAGGAATCCAGTGCTCTTCATTTGGTCAAGAAACAATTTTCTCCGACTCATCCCCGAATATCCGGAATGCATAGCCTGAAATAATACACGAGAGCAATCATTGATGATAAAAATAACTTATAAATGATATACAAAATGCATCAAATCGATAAAACTAATATTAATTACGAAATTAAGATTTAACAGCATTTACTACAACTAAATTAGCTTATATTTACGTCAATCCGGTTCCAGGAATCCAGTGCTCTTCATTTGGTCAAGAAACAATTTTCTCCGACTCATCCCCGAATATCCGGAATGCATAGCATGAAATAATACATGAGAGCAATCATCTATATATATAAAGCAGAAATTCTGTGGATTTGTGTGTTTGTGGGTTTGTGTGTTTGTGGGTTTGTGTGTTTGTGGGTTTGTTTGTTTGTCTTGGATTGGAGTCCACACCGTTTGCCCGATTTGTCTCAAACTTTGCATACGTGTCCTCTGAGATCAGGAAGGAAGTACTGTCGCATTTTTATTCAAGAATTTTGCTGGGTTCGAACCAAGATCGCTCAGATAGATTTCCATAAGGAATACACGTAAGCTTCACTTTCATCGGTTGCAGGCTTTATTCCTTTTGAAGAATTAAATTAGAAGGAGAAGTCGTATAGAGTCGAGACAAACACCGAAAGAAAGAAAATTGAATATAAATTCTTATTTTGGTCGTGGAATCTTACTTTTGATTAGAATTTGCGAGAATATTGGTAAAATATACAAAAATTTTGTGAAAATTCGAGGCTATAAACAACTCATCCCCCTGACGACCGATCCCATTGTTGAATCCGAGCTCATGTTTTATCCCGTAAAAATACTCGTGGACTTTAGGCCCATAAAGATGATAATTGAAGAGGACGATATATTACATGGATAACGAGAAATTTTCTGTAAGAAGGTAACCAGAAATTGCAGGTACGTAATTACAGTCAGGAGATTGTGTGTCTCCGATTTTAGTACAAACCGTTTGCCAGATTCGCGTCAAACTTTGCGTACGTGTTTTCTGGGACCAGGAAGGACGTACTGTCTCAAATTTATTCGATAATTTTGCTGGGTTCGAACCAAGATCACTCAGATGGGTTTCCATAAAGAATAAATCTCATCTTCACTTTAATCGGTAGCAGGCTATATTTCTTTTGAAGAATTAAAATAGAAAAATAGTCGAGCAGAGTTGAAACAAGAAGCAAAAGAACGGAAATTAAATGGATATTCTAATTTTGATCGTGAAATATTGTTTCCGAATCGAAATTTCGAGAATTTCGACAAAATACGCGTGATATATCCAAAATTGTTGAGGTTGTTAACAGCCAATCCTTCTCACGATCAATGCGATTGTTGAGCCGAGCTCATGAATTTTCCTGTACAGTAAGAATAGCTTGGGATTTAAGACCTTATTCTAAAGGGAATTTACGCATTGCACGACCGGCAACTTGAATTTAATCTACTTCTATATTCCCCGTTGAGAATCAACGGGCGCTTCAGCTAGTTGATGATAAAAATAACTTATAAATGATATACAAAATGCATCAAATCGATAAGACTAAAATTAATTACGAGATAAAGATTTAACAGCATTTACTACAACTAAATTAGCTTATATTTACGTCAATCCGGTTCCAGGAATCCAGTGCTCTTCATTTGGTCAAGAAACAATTTTCTCCGACTCATCCTCCGAATATCCGGAATGCATAGCCTGAAATAATAAACGAGAGCAATCATTGATGATAAAAATAACTTATAAATGATATACTAAATGCATCAAATCGATAAGACTAAAATTAATTACGATATAAAGATTTAACAGCATTTACTACAACTAAATTAGCTTATATTTACGTCAATCCGGTTCCAGGAATCCAGGGCTGTTCATTTGGTCAAGAAACAATTTTCTCCGACTCATCCCCGAATATCCGGAATGCATAGCCTGAAATAATACATGAGAGCAATCATTGATGATAAAAATAACTTATAAATGATATACAAAATGCATCAAATCGATAAGACTAAAATTAATTACGAAATAAAGATTTAACAGCATTTACTACAACTAAATTAGCTTATATTTACGTCAATCCGGTTCCAGGAATCCAGGGCTGTACATTTGGTCAAGAAACAATTTTCTCCGACTCATCCCCGAATATCCGGAATGCATAGCCTGAAATAATACATGAGAGCAATCATTGATGATAAAAATAACTTATAAATGATATACAAAATGCATCAAATCGATAAGACTAAAATTAATTACGAAATAAAGATTTAACAGCATTTACTACAACTAAATTAGCTTATATTTAGGTCAATCCGGTTCCAGGAATCCAGTGCTCTTCATTTGGTCAAGAAACAATTTTCTCCGACTCATCCTCCGAATATCCGGAATGCATAGCCTGAAATAATACACGAGAGCAATCATTGATGATAAAAATAACTTATAAATGATATACTAAATGTATCAAATCGATAAGACTAAAATTAATTACGATATAAAGATTTAACATTATTTACTACAACTAAATTAGCTTATATTTACGTCAATCCGATTCCAGGAATCCAGTGCTCTTCATTTGGTCAAGAAACAATTTTCTCCGACTCATCCTTCGAATATCCGGAATGCATAGCCTGAAATAATACACGAGAGCAATCATTGATGATAAAAATAACTTGTAAATGATATACAAAATGCATCAAATCGATAAGACTAAAATTAATTACGAAATAAAGATTTAACAGCATTTACTACAACTAAATTAGCTTATATTTACGTCAATCCGGTTCCAGGAATCCAGTGCTCTTCATTTGGTCAAGAAACAATTTTCTCCGACTAATCCTCCGAATATCCGGAATGCATAGCCTGAAATAATACACGAGAGCAATCATTGATGATAAAAATAACTTATAAATGATATAAAAAATGCATCAAATCGATAAGACTAAAATTAATTACGAAATAAAAAATTAACAGCATTTACTAGCACTAAATTAACTTATATTTACGTCAATCCAGTTTCACGAATCCAATGCTCTTCATGTGATCAAGAAACAATCTTCTCCGACTCATCCTCCAAATATCCGGAATGCATAGCCTGAAATAATACACGAGAGCAATCATTGACGATAAAAATAACTTATAAATGATATACAAAATGTATCAAATCGATAAGACTAAAATTAATTACGATATAAAGATTTAACAGCATTTACTACAACTATATTAGCTTATATTTACGACAATCCGGTTCCAGGAATCCAGTGCTCTTCATTTGGTCAAGAAACAATTTTCTCCGACTCATCCCCGAATATCCGGAATGCATAGCCTGAAATAATACACGAGAGCAATAATTGATGATAAAAATAACTTATAAATGACATACAAAATGCATCTAATCGATAAGACTAAAATTAATTACGAAATAATGATTTAACAGCATTTACTACAACTAAATTAGCTAATATTTACGTCAATCCGGTTCCAGGAATCCAGTGCTCTTCATTTGGTCAAGAAACAATTTTCTCCGACTCATCCTCCGAATATCCGGAATGCATAGCCTGAAATAATAAACGAGAGCAATCATTGATGATAAAAATAACTTATAAATGATATACTAAATGCATCAAATCGATAAGACTAAAATTAATTACGAGATAAAGATTTAACAGCATTTACTACAACTAAATTAGCTTATATTTACGTCAATCCGGTTCCAGGAATCCAGTGCTCTTCATTTGGTCAAGAAACAATTTTCTCCGACTCATCCTCCGAATATCCGGAATGCATAGCCTGAAATAATAAACGAGAGCAATCATTGATGATAAAAATAACTTATAAATGATATACTAAATGCATCAAATCGATAAGACTAAAATTAATTACGATATAAAGATTTAACAGCATTTACTACAACTAAATTAGCTTATATTTACGTCAATCCGGTTCCAGGAATCCAGGGCTGTTCATTTGGTCAAGAAACAATTTTCTCCGACTCATCCCCGAATATCCGGAATGCATAGCCTGAAATAATACATGAGAGCAATCATTGATGATAAAAATAACTTATAAATGATATACAAAATGCATCAAATCGATAAGACTAAAATTAATTACGAAATAAAGATTTAACAGCATTTACTACAACTAAATTAGCTTATATTTACGTCAATCCGGTTCCAGGAATCCAGGGCTGTTCATTTGGTCAAGAAACAATTTTCTCCGACTCATCCCCGAATATCCGGAATGCATAGCCTGAAATAATACATGAGAGCAATCATTGATGATAAAAATAACTTATAAATGATATACAAAATGCATCAAATCGATAAGACTAAAATTAATTACGAAATAAAGATTTAACAGCATTTACTACAACTAAATTAGCTTATATTTAGGTCAATCCGGTTCCAGGAATCCAGTGCTCTTCATTTGGTCAAGAAACAATTTTCTCCGACTCATCCTCCGAATATCCGGAATGCATAGCCTGAAATAATACACGAGAGCAATCATTGATGATAAAAATAACTTATAAATGATATACTAAATGTATCAAATCGATAAGACTAAAATTAATTACGATATAAAGATTTAACATTATTTACTACAACTAAATTAGCTTATATTTACGTCAATCCGATTCCAGGAATCCAGTGCTCTTCATTTGGTCAAGAAACAATTTTCTCCGACTCATCCTTCGAATATCCGGAATGCATAGCCTGAAATAATACACGAGAGCAATCATTGATGATAAAAATAACTTGTAAATGATATACAAAATGCATCAAATCGATAAGACTAAAATTAATTACGAAATAAAGATTTAACAGCATTTACTACAACTAAATTAGCTTATATTTACGTCAATCCGGTTCCAGGAATCCAGTGCTCTTCATTTGGTCAAGAAACAATTTTCTCCGACTAATCCTCCGAATATCCGGAATGCATAGCCTGAAATAATACACGAGAGCAATCATTGATGATAAAAATAACTTATAAATGATATAAAAAATGCATCAAATCGATAAGACTAAAATTAATTACGAAATAAAAAATTAACAGCATTTACTAGCACTAAATTAACTTATATTTACGTCAATCCAGTTTCACGAATCCAATGCTCTTCATGTGATCAAGAAACAATCTTCTCCGACTCATCCTCCAAATATCCGGAATGCATAGCCTGAAATAATACACGAGAGCAATCATTGACGATAAAAATAACTTATAAATGATATACAAAATGTATCAAATCGATAAGACTAAAATTAATTACGATATAAAGATTTAACAGCATTTACTACAACTATATTAGCTTATATTTACGACAATCCGGTTCCAGGAATCCAGTGCTCTTCATTTGGTCAAGAAACAATTTTCTCCGACTCATCCCCGAATATCCGGAATGCATAGCCTGAAATAATACACGAGAGCAATAATTGATGATAAAAATAACTTATAAATGACATACAAAATGCATCTAATCGATAAGACTAAAATTAATTACGAAATAATGATTTAACAGCATTTACTACAACTAAATTAGCTAATATTTACGTCAATCCGGTTCCAGGAATCCAGTGCTCTTCATTTGGTCAAGAAACAATTTTCTCCGACTCATCCTCCGAATATCCGGAATGCATAGCCTGAAATAATAAACGAGAGCAATCATTGATGATAAAAATAACTTATAAATGATATACTAAATGCATCAAATCGATAAGACTAAAATTAATTACGATATAAAGATTTAACAGCATTTACTACAACTAAATTAGCTTATATTTACGTCAATCCGGTTCCAGGAATCCAGTGCTCTTCATTTGGTCAAGAAACAATTTTCTCCGACTCATCCTCCGAATATCCGGAATGCATAGCCTGAAATAATAAACGAGAGCAATCATTGATGATAAAAATAACTTATAAATGATATACTAAATGCATCAAATCGATAAGACTAAAATTAATTACGATATAAAGATTTAACAGCATTTACTACAACTAAATTAGCTTATATTTACGTCAATCCGGTTCCAGGAATCCAGGGCTGTTCATTTGGTCAAGAAACAATTTTCTCCGACTCATCCCCGAATATCCGGAATGCATAGCCTGAAATAATACATGAGAGCAATCATTGATGATAAAAATAACTTATAAATGATATACAAAATGCATCAAATCGATAAGACTAAAATTAATTACGAAATAAAGATTTAACAGCATTTACTACAACTAAATTAGCTTATATTTACGTCAATCCGGTTCCAGGAATCCAGGGCTGTTCATTTGGTCAAGAAACAATTTTCTCCGACTCATCCCCGAATATCCGGAATGCATAGCCTGAAATAATACATGAGAGCAATCATTGATGATAAAAATAACTTATAAATGATATACAAAATGCATCAAATCGATAAGACTAAAATTAATTACGAAATAAAGATTTAACAGCATTTACTACAACTAAATTAGCTTATATTTAGGTCAATCCGGTTCCAGGAATCCAGTGCTCTTCATTTGGTCAAGAAACAATTTTCTCCGACTCATCCTCCGAATATCCGGAATGCATAGCCTGAAATAATACACGAGAGCAATCATTGATGATAAAAATAACTTATAAATGATATACTAAATGTATCAAATCGATAAGACTAAAATTAATTACGATATAAAGATTTAACATTATTTACTACAACTAAATTAGCTTATATTTACGTCAATCCGATTCCAGGAATCCAGTGCTCTTCATTTGGTCAAGAAACAATTTTCTCCGACTCATCCTTCGAATATCCGGAATGCATAGCCTGAAATAATACACGAGAGCAATCATTGATGATAAAAATAACTTGTAAATGATATACAAAATGCATCAAATCGATAAGACTAAAATTAATTACGAAATAAAGATTTAACAGCATTTACTACAACTAAATTAGCTTATATTTACGTCAATCCGGTTCCAGGAATCCAGTGCTCTTCATTTGGTCAAGAAACAATTTTCTCCGACTAATCCTCCGAATATCCGGAATGCATAGCCTGAAATAATACACGAGAGCAATCATTGATGATAAAAATAACTTATAAATGATATAAAAAATGCATCAAATCGATAAGACTAAAATTAATTACGAAATAAAAAATTAACAGCATTTACTAGCACTAAATTAACTTATATTTACGTCAATCCAGTTTCACGAATCCAATGCTCTTCATGTGATCAAGAAACAATCTTCTCCGACTCATCCTCCAAATATCCGGAATGCATAGCCTGAAATAATACACGAGAGCAATCATTGACGATAAAAATAACTTATAAATGATATACAAAATGTATCAAATCGATAAGACTAAAATTAATTACGATATAAAGATTTAACAGCATTTACTACAACTATATTAGCTTATATTTACGACAATCCGGTTCCAGGAATCCAGTGCTCTTCATTTGGTCAAGAAACAATTTTCTCCGACTCATCCCCGAATATCCGGAATGCATAGCCTGAAATAATACACGAGAGCAATAATTGATGATAAAAATAACTTATAAATGACATACAAAATGCATCTAATCGATAAGACTAAAATTAATTACGAAATAATGATTTAACAGCATTTACTACAACTAAATTAGCTAATATTTACGTCAATCCGGTTCCAGGAATCCAGTGCTCTTCATTTGGTCAAGAAACAATTTTCTCCGACTCATCCCCGAATATCCGGAATGCATAGCCTGAAATAATACACGAGAGCAATCATTGATGAAAAAAATAACTTATAAATGATATACAATATGCATCAAATCGCTAAGACTAAAATTAATTACGATATAAAGATTTAACAGCATTTACTACAACTAAATTAGCTTATATTTACGTCAATCCGGTTCCAGGAATCCAGTGCTCTTCATTTGGTCAAGAAACAATTTTCTCCGACTCATCCTCCGAATATCCGGAATGCATAGCCTGAAATAATACACGAGAGCAATCATTGATGATAAAAATAACTTATAAATGATATACAAAATGCATCAAATCGATAAGACTAAAATTAATTACGAAAAAAAAATTAACAGCATTTACTAGCACTAAATTAGCTTACATTTACGTCAATCCGGTTCCAGGAATCCAATGCTCTTCATTTGGTCAAGAAACAATCTTCTCCGACTCATCCTCCGAATATCCGGAATGCATAGCCTGAAATAATACACGAGAGCAATCATTGATGATATAAATAAATTATAAATGATATACAAAATGCATCAAATCGATAAGACTAAAATTAATTACGATATAAATATTTAACAGCATTTACTACAACTAAATTAGCTTATATTTACGTCAATCCGGTTCCAGGAATCCAGTGCTCTTCATGTGGTCAAGAAACAGTCTTCTCCGACTCATCCTCCAAATATCCGGAACGCATAGCCTGAAATAATACACGAGAGCAATCATTGATGATAAAAATAACTTATAAATGATATACAAAATGCATCAAATCGGTAAGACTAAAATTAATTACGATATAAAGATTTAACAGCATTTACTACAACTAAATTAGCTTATATTTACGTCAATCCGGTTCCAGGAATCCAGTGCTCTTCATTTGGTCAAGAAACAATTTTTTTCCGACTCATCCTCCGAATATCCGGAATGCATAGCCTGAAATAATACACGAGATTAATCATTGATGATAAAAAAAACTTATAAATGATATACAAAATGCATCAAATCGATAAGACTAAAATTAATTACGAAATAAAGATTTAACAGCATTTACTACAACTAAATTAGATTATATTTACGTCAATCCGGTTCCAGGAATCCAGGGCTCTTCATTTGGTCAAGAAACAATTTTCTCCGACTCATCCTCCGAATATCCGGAATGCATAGCCTGAAATAATACACGAGAGCAATCATTGACGATAAAAATAACTTGTAAATAATATACAAAATGCATCAAATCGATAAGACTAAAATTAATTACGAAATAAAGATTTAACAGCATTTACTACAACTAAATTAGCTTATATTTACGTCAATCCGGTTCCAGGAATCCAGTGCTCTTCATTTGGTCAAGAAACAATTTTCTCCGACTAATCCTCCGAATATCCGGAATGCATAGCCTGAAATAATACACGAGAGCAATCATTGATGATAAAAATAACTTATAAATGATATAAAAAATGCATCAAATCGATAAGACTAAAATTAATTACGAAATAAAAAATTAAAAGCATTTACTAGCACTAAATTAACTTATATTTACGTCAATCCGGTTTCACGAATCCAATGCTCTTCATGTGATCAAGAAACAATCTTCTCCGACTCATCCTCCAAATATCCGGAATGCATAGCCTGAAATAATACACGAGAGCAATCATTGACGATAAAAATAACTTATAAATGATATACAAAATTTATCAAATCGATAAGACTAAAATTAATTACGATATAAAGATTTAACAGCATTTACTACAACTATATTAGCTTATATTTACGACAATCCGGTTCCAGGAATCCAGTGCTCTTCATTTGGTCAAGAAACAATTTTCTCCGACTCATCCCCGAATATCCGGAATGCATAGCCTGAAATAATACACGAGAGCAATAATTGATGATAAAAATAACTTATAAATGATATACAAAATGCATCTAATCGATAAGACTAAAATTAATTACGAAATAATGATTTAACAGCATTTACTACAACTAAATTAGCTAATATTTACGTCAATCCGGTTCCAGGAATCCAGTGCTCTTCATTTGGTCAAGAAACAATTTTCTCCGACTCATCCCCGAATATCCGGAATGCATAGCCTGAAATAATACACGAGAGCAATCATTGATGAAAAAAATAACTTATAAATGATATACAATATGCATCATATCGCTAAGACTAAAATTAATTACGATATAAAGATTTAACAGCATTTACTACAACTAAATTAGCTTATATTTACGTCAATCCGGTTCCAGGAATCCAGTGCTCTTCATTTGGTCAAGAAACAATTTTCTCCGACTCATCCTCCGAATATCCGGAATGCATAGCCTGAAATAATACACGAGAGCAATCATTGATGATAAAAATAACTTATAAATGATATACAAAATGCATCAAATCGATAAGACTAAAATTAATTACGAAAAAAAAATTAACAGCATTTACTAGCACTAAATTAGCTTACATTTACGTCAATCCGGTTCCAGGAATCCAATGCTCTTCATTTGGTCAAGAAACAATCTTCTCCGACTCATCCTCCGAATATCCGGAATGCATAGCCTGAAATAATACACGAGAGCAATCATTGATGATATAAATAAATTATAAATGATATACAAAATGCATCAAATCGATAAGACTAAAATTAATTACGATATAAATATTTAACAGCATTTACTACAACTAAATTAGCTTATATTTACGTCAATCCGGTTCCAGGAATCCAGTGCTCTTCATGTGGTCAAGAAACAATCTTCTCCGACTCATCCTCCAAATATCCGGAACGCATAGCCTGAAATAATACACGAGAGCAATCATTGATGATAAAAATAACTTATAAATGATATACAAAATGCATCAAATCGGTAAGACTAAAATTAATTACGATATAAAGATTTAACAGCATTTACTACAACTAAATTAGCTAATATTTACGTCAATCCGGTTCCAGGAATCCAGTGCTCTTCATTTGGTCAAGAAACAATTTTTTTCCGACTCATCCTCCGAATATCCGGAATGCATAGCCTGAAATAATACACGAGATTAATCATTGATGATAAAAAAAACTTATAAATGATATACAAAATGCATAAAATCGATAAGACTAAAATTAATTACGAAATAAAGATTTAACAGCATTTACTACAACTAAATTAGATTATATTTACGTCAATCCGGTTCCAGGAATCCAGGGCTCTTCATTTGGTCAAGAAACAATTTTCTCCTACTCATCCTCCGAATATCCGGAATGCATAGCCTGAAATAATACACGAGAGCAATCATTGATGATAAAAATAACTTATAAATGATATACAAAATGCATCAAATCGATATAACTAAAATTAATTACGAAATAAAGATTTAACAGCATTTACTACAACTAAATTAGCTTATATTTACGTCAATCCGGTTCCAGGAATCCAGTGCTGTTCATTTGGTCAAGAAACAATTTTCTCCGACTCATCCCCGAATATCCGGAATGCATAGCATGAAATAATACATGAGAGCAATCATTGATGATAAAAATAACTTATAAATGAAATACAAAATGCATCAAATCGATAAGACTAAAATTAATTACGAAATAAAGATTTAACAGCATTTACTACAACTAAATTAGCTTATATTTACGTCAATCCGGTTCCAGGAATCCAGTGCTCTTCATTTGGTCAAGAAATAATTTTCTCCGACTCATCCTCCGAATATCCGGAATGCATAGCCTGAAATAATACACGAGAGCAATCATTGATGATAAGAATAACTTATAAATGATATACAAAATGCATCAAATCGATAAGACTAAAATTAACTACGAAATAAAGAATTAACAGCATTTACTACAACTAAATTAGCTTATATTTACGTCAATCAGGTTCCAGGAATCAAATGCTCTTCATGTGGTCAAGAAACAATCTTCTCCGAACCATCCACCGAATATCCGGAATGCATAGCCTGAAATAATACACGAGAGCAATCATTGATGATAAAAATAACATATAAATGATATACAAAATGCATCAAATCGATAAGACTAAAATTAATTACGAAATAAAGATTTAACAGCATTTACTACAACTAAATTAGCTTATATTTACGTCAATCCGGTTCAACGAATCCAATGCTCTTCATGTGGTCAATAAACAATCTTCTCCGACTCATCCTCCAAATATCCGGAATGCATAGCCTGAAATAATACACGAGAGCAATCATTGATGATAAAAATAACTAATAAATGATATACAAAATGCATCAAATCGATAAGACTAAAATTAATTAGGATATAAAGATTTAACAGCATTTACTACAACTAAATTAGCTTATATTTACGTCAATCCGGTTCCAGGAATCCAGTGCTCTTCATTTGGTCAAGAAACAATTTTCTCCGACTCATCCCCGAATGTCCGGAATGCATAGCCTGAAATAATACACGAGAGCAATCATTGATGAAAAAAATAACTTATAAATGATATACAATATGCATCAAATCGCTAAGACTAAAATTAATTACGATATAAAGATTTAACAGCATTTACTACAACTAAATTAGCTTTTATTTACGTCAATCCGGTTCCAGGAATCCAGTGCTCTTCATTTGGTCAAGAAACAATTTTCTCCGACTCATCCTCCGAATATCCGGAATGCATAGCCTGAAATAATACACGAGAGCAATCATTGATGATAAGAATAACTTATAAATGATATACAAAATGCATCAAATCGATAAGACTAAAATTAACTACGAAATAAAGAATTAACAGCATTTACTACAACTAAATTAGCTTATATTTACGTCAATCAGGTTCCAGGAATCAAATGCTCTTCATGTGGTCAAGAAACAATCTTCTCCGAACCATCCACCGAATATCCGGAATGCATAGCCTGAAATAATACACGAGAGCAATCATTGATGATAAAAATAACATATAAATGATATACAAAATGCATCAAATCGATAAGACTAAAATTAATTACGAAATAAAGATTTAACAGCATTTACTACAACTAAATTAGCTTATATTTACGTCAATCCGGTTCCACGAATCCAATGCTCTTCATGTGGTCAATAAACAATCTTCTCCGACTCATCCTCCAAATATCCGGAATGCATAGCCTGAAATAATACACGAGAGCAATCATTGATGATAAAAATAACTAATAAATGATATACAAAATGCATCAAATCGATAAGACTAAAATTAATTACGATATAAAGATTTAACAGCATTTACTACAACTAAATTAGCTTATATTTACGTCAATCCGGTTCCAGGAATCCAGCGCTCTTCATGTGGTCAAGAAACATTCTTCTCCGACTCATCCTCCGAATATCCGGAATGCATAGCCTGAAATAATACACGAGAGATATCATTGATGATAAAAATAACTTATAAATGATAACCAAAATGCATCAAATCGATAAGACTAAAATTAATTACGATATAAAGATTTAACAGCATTAACTAAAACTAAATTAGCTTATATTTACGTCAATCCGGTTCCAGGAATCCAGGGCTCTTCATTTGGTCAAGAAACAATTTTCTCCTACTCATCCTCCGAATATCCGGAATGCATAGCCTGAAATAATACACGAGAGCAATCATTGATGATAAAAATAACTTATAAATGATATACAAAATGCATCAAATCGATAAAACTAAAATTAATTACGAAATAAAGATTTAACAGCATTTACTACAACTAAATTAGCTTATATTTACGTCAATCCGGTTCCAGGAACCCAGTGCTGTTCATTTGGTCAAGAAACAATTTTCTCCGACTCATCCCCGAATATCCGGAATGCATAGCATGAAATAATACATGAGAGCAATCATTGATAATAAAAATAACTTATAAATGATATACAAAATGCATCAAATCGATAAGACTAAAATTAATTACGAAATAAAGATTTAACAGCATTTACTACAACTAAATTAGCTTATATTTACGTCAATCCGGTTCCAGGAATCCAGTGCTCTTCATTTGGTCAAGAAAAAATTTTCTCCGACTCATCCTCCGAATATCCGGAATGCATAGCCTGAAATAATACACGAGAGATATCATTGATGATAAAAATAACTTATAAATGATATACAAAATGCATCAAATCGATAAGACTAAAATTAATTACGATATAAAGATTTAACAGCATTTACTACAACTAAATTAGCTTATATTTACGTCAATCCGGTTCCAGGAATCCAGTGCTCTTCATTTGGTCAAGAAACAATTTTTTTCCGACTCATCCTCCGAATATCCGGAATGCATAGCCTGAAATAATACATGAGAGCAATCTTTGATGATAAAAATAACTTATAAATGATATACAAAATGCATCAAATCGATAAGACTAAAATTAATTACGATATAAAGATTTAACAGCATTTACTACAACTAAATTAGCTTATATTTACGTCAATCCGGTTCCAGGAATCCAGTGCTCTTCATGTGGTCAAGAAACAATCTTCTCCGACTCATCCTCCAAATATCCGGAACGCATAGCCTAAAATAATACACGAGAGCAATCATTGATGGTAAAAATAACTTATAAATGATATACAAAATGCATCAAATCGGTAAGACTAAAATTAATTACGATATAAAGATTTAACAGCATTTACTACAACTAAATTAGCTTATATTTACGTCAATCCGGTTCCAGGAATCCAGTGCTCTTCATTTGGTCAAGAAACAATTTTTTTCCGACTCATCCTCCGAATATCCGGAATGCATAGCCTGAAATAATACACGAGATTAATCATTGATGATAAAAAAAACTTATAAATGATATACAAAATGCATCAAATCGATAAGACTAAAATTAATTACGAAATAAAGATTTAATAGCATTTACTACAACTAAATTAGCTTATACTTACGTCAATCCGGTTACAGGAATCCAGGGCTCTTCATTTGGTCAAGAAACAATTTTCTCCTACTCATCCTCCGAATATCCGGAATGCATAGCCTGAAATAATACACGAGAGCAATCATTGATGATAAAAATAACTTATAAATGATATACAAAACGCATCAAATCGATAAAACTAAAATTAATTACGAAATAAAGATTTAACAGCATTTACTACAACTAAATTAGCTTATATTTAGGTCAATCCGGTTCCAGGAATCCAGTGCTCTTCATTTGGTCAAGAAAATATTTTCTCCGACTCATCCTCCGAATATCCGGAATGCATAGCCTGAAATAATACACGAGAGCAATCATTGATGATAAAAATAACTTATAAATGATATACTAAATGCATCAAATCGATAAGACTCAAATTAATTACGATATAAAGATTTAACATTATTTACTACAACTAAATTAGCTTATATTTACGTCAATCCGATTCCAGGAATCCAGTGCTCTTCATTTGGTCAAGAAACAATTTTCTCCGACTCATCCTTCGAATATCCGGAATGCATAGCCTGAAATAATACACGAGAGCAATCATTGATGATAAGAAAAACTTATAAATGATATACAAAATGCATCAAATCTATAAGACTATAATTAATTACGAAATAAAGATTTAACAGCATTTACTACCACTAAATTAGCTTATATTTACGTCAATCCGGTTCCAGGAATCCAGTGCCCTTCATTTGGTCAAGAAACAATTTTCTCCGACTCATCCCCGAATGTCCGGAATGCATAGCCTGAAATAATACACGAGAGCAATCATTGACGATAAAAATAACTTGTAAATGATATACATAATGCATCAAATCGATAAGACTAAAATTAATTACGAAATAAAGATTTAACAGCATTTACTACAACTAAATAAGCTTATATTTACGTCAATCCGGTTCCAGGAATCCAGTGCTCTTCATTTGGTCAAGAAACTATTTTCTCCGACTCATCCTCCGAATATCCGGAATGCATAGCCTGAAATAATACACGAGAGCAATCATTGATGATAAAAATAACTTATAAATGATATACAAAATGCATCAAATCGATAAAACTAAAATTAATTACGAAATAAAGATTTAACAGCATTTACTACAACTAAATTAGCTTATATTTACGTCAATCCGGTTCCAGGAATCCAGTGCTGTTCATTTGGTCAAGAAACAATATACTCCGACTCATCCCCGAATATCCGGAATGCATAGCATGAAATAATACATGAGAGCAATCATTGATGATAAAAATAACTTATAAATGATATACAAAATAAATCAAATCGATAAGACTAAAATTAATTACGAAATAAAGATTTAACAGCATTTACTACAACTAAATTAGCTTATATTTACGTCAATCCGGTTCCAGGAATCCAGTGCTCCTCATTTGGTCAAGAAAAAATTTTCTCCGACTCATCCTCCGAATATCCGGAATGCATAGCCTGAAATAATACACGAGAGATATCATTGATGATAAAAATAACTTATAAATGATATACAAAATGCATCAAATCGATAAGACTAAAATTAATTACGATATAAAGATTTAACAGCATTTACTACAACTAAATTAGCTTATATTTACGTCAATCCGGTTCCAGGAATCCAGTGCTCTTCATTTGGTCAAGAAACAATTTTTTTCCGACTTATCCTCCGAATATCCGGAATGCATAGCCTGAAATAATACATGAGAGCAATCATTGATGATAAAAATAACTTATAAATGATATACAAAATGCATCAAATCGATAAGACTAAAATTAATTACGATATAAAGATTTAACAGCATTTACTACAACTAAATTAGCTTATATTTACGTCAATCCGGTTCCAGGAATCCAGTGCTCTTCATGTGGTCAAGAAACAATCTTCTCCGACTCATCCTCCAAATATCCGGAACGCATAGCCTAAAATAATACACGAGAGCAATCATTGATGATAAAAATAACTTATAAATGATATACAAAATGCATCAAATCGGTAAGACTAAAATTAATTACGATATAAAGATTTAACAGCATTTACTACAACTAAATTAGCTTATATTTACGTCAATCCGGTTCCAGGAATCCAGTGCTCTTCATTTGGTCAAGAAACAATTTTTTTCCGACTCATCCTCCGAATATCCGGAATGCATAGCCTGAAATAATACACGAGAGCAATCATTGACGATAAAAATAACTTGTAAATGATATACAAAATGCATCAAATCGATAAGACTAAAATTAATTACGAAATAAAGATTTAACAGCATTTACTACAACTAAATTAGCTTATATTTACGTCAATCCGGTTCCAGGAATCCAGTGCTCTTCATTTGGTCAAGAAACAATTTTCTCCGTCTCATCCTCCGAATATCCGGAATGCATAGCCTGAAATAATACACGAGAGCAATCATTGATGATAAAAATAACTTATAAATGATATAAAAAATGCATCAAATCGATAATACTAAAATTAATTACGAAATAAAAAATTAACAGCATTTACTAGCACTAAATTAGCTTATATTTACGTCAATCCGGTTTCACGAATCCAATGCTCTTCATGTGATCAAGAATCAATCTTCTCCGACTCATCCTCCTAATATCCGGAATGCATAGCCTGAAATAATACACGAGAGCAATCATTGACGATAAAAATAACTTATAAATGATATACAAAATGCATCAAATCGATAAAACTAAAATTAATTACGAAATAAAGATTTAACAGCATTTACTACAACTAAATTAGCTAATATTTACGTCAATCCGGTTCCAGGAATCCAGTGCTGTTCATTTGGTCAAGAAACAATTTTCTCCGACTCATCCCCGAATATCCGGAATGCATAGCATGAAATAATACATGAGAGCAATCATTGATGATAAAAATAACTTATAAATGATATACAAAATGCATCAAATCGATAAGACTAAAATTAATTACGAAATAAAGATTTAACAGCATTTACTACAACTAAATTAGCTTATATTTACGTCAATCCGGTTCCAGGAATCCAGTGCTCTTCATTTGGTCAAGAAAAAATTTTCTCCGACTCATCCTCCGAATATCCGGAATGCATAGCCTGAAATAATACACGAGAGATATCATTGATGATAAAAATAACTTATAAATGATATACAAAATGCATCAAATCGATAAAACTAAAATTAATTACGAAATAAAGATTTAACAGCATTTACTACAACTAAATTAGCTTATATTTACGTCAATCCGGTTCCAGGAATCCAGTGCTGTTCATTTGGTCAAGAAACAATTTACTCCGACTCATCCCCGAATATCCGGAATGCATAGCATGAAATAATATATGAGAGCAATCATTGATGATAGAAATAACTTATAAATGATATACAAAATGCATCAAATCGATAAGACTAAAATTAATTACGAAATAAAGATTTAACAGCATTTACTACAACTAAATTAGCTTATATTTACGTCAATCCGGTTCCAGGAATCCAGTGCTCCTCATTTGGTCAAGAAGAAATTTTCTCCGACTCATCCTCCGAATATCCGGAATGCATAGCCTGAAATAATACACGAGAGATATCATTGATGATAAAAATAACTTATAAATGATATACAAAATGCATCAAATCGGTAAGACTAAAATTAATTACGATATAAAGATTTAACAGCATTTACTACAACTAAATTAGCTTATATTTACGTCAATCCGGTTCCAGGAATCCAGTGCTCTTCATTTGGTCAAGAAACAATTTTTTTCCGACTCATCCTCCGAATATCCGGAATGCATAGCCTGAAATAATACATGAGAGCAATCATTGATGATAAAAATAACTTATAAATGATATACAAAATGCATCAAATCGATAAGACTAAAATTAATTACGATATAAAGATTTAACAGCATTTACTACAACTAAATTAGCTTTTTTTTACGTCAATCCGGTTCCAGGAATCCAGTGCTCTTCATGTGGTCAAGAAACAATCTTCTCCGACTCATCCTCCAAATATCCGGAACGCATAGCCTAAAATAATACACGAGAGCAATCATTGATGATAAAAATAACTTATAAATGATATACAAAATGCATCAAATCGGTAAGACTAAAATTAATTACGATATAAAGATTTAACAGCATTTACTACAACTAAATTAGCTTATATTTACGTCAATCCGGTTCCAGGAATCCAGTGCTCTTCATTTGGTCAAGAAACAATTTTTTTCCGACTCATCCTCCGATTATCCGGAATGCATAGCCTGAAATAATACACGAGATTAATCATTGATGATAAAAAAAACTAAAAATGATATACAAAATGCATCAAATCGATAAGACTAAAATTAATTACGAAATAAAGATTTAACAGCATTTACTACAACTAAATTAGCTTATATTTACGTCAATCCGGTTCCAGGAATCCAGGGCTCTTCATTTGGTCAAGAAACAATTTTCTCCTACTCATCCTCCGAATATCCGGAATGCATAGCCTGAAATAATACACGAGAGCAATCATTGATGATAAAAATAACTTATAAATGATATACAAAACGCATCAAATCGATAAAACTAAAATTAATTACGAAATAAAGATTTAACAGCATTTACTACAACTAAATTAGCTTATATTTAGGTCAATCCGGTTCCAGGAATCCAGTGCTCTTCATTTGGTCAAGAAAATATTTTCTCCGACTCCTTCTCCGAATATCCGGAATGCATAGCCTGAAATAATACACGAGAGCAATCATTGATGATAAAAATAACTTATAAATGATATACAAAATGCATCAAATCGATAAGACTCAAATTAATTACGATATAAAGATTTAACATTATTTACTACAACTAAATTAGCTTATATTTACGTCAATCCGATTCCAGGAATCCAGTGCTCTTCATTTGGTCAAGAAACAATTTTCTCCGACTCATCCTTCGAATATCCGGAATGCATAGCCTGAAATAATACACGAGAGCAATCATTGATGATAAGAAAAACTTATAAATGATATACAAAATGCATCAAATCTATAAGACTAAAATTAATTACGAAATAAAGATTTAACAGCATTTACTACCACTAAATTAGCTTATATTTACGTCAATCCGGTTCAAGGAATCCAGTGCCCTTCATTTGGTCAAGAAACAATTTTCTCCGACTCATCCTCCGAATATCCGGAATGCATAGCCTGAAATAATACACGAGAGCAATCATTGACGATAAAAATAACTTGTAAATGATATACAAAATGCATCAAATCGATAAGACTAAAATTAATTACGAAATAAAGATTTAACAGCATTTACTACAACTAAATTAGCTTATATTTACGTCAATCCGGTTCCAGGAATCCAGTGCTCTTCATTTGGTCAAGAAATAATTTTCTCCGACTCATCCTCCGAATATCCGGAATGCATAGCCTGAAATAATACACGAGAGCAATCATTGATGATAAAAATAACTTATAAATGATATAAAAAATGCATCAAATCGATAAGACTAAAATTAATTACGAAATAAAAAATTAACAGCATTTACTAGCACTAAATTAGCTTATATTTACGTCAATCCGGTTTCACGAATCCAATGCTCTTCATGTGATCAAGAATCAATCTTCTCCGACTCATCCTCCTAATATCCGGAATGCATAGCCTGAAATAATACACGAGAGCAATCATTGACGATAAAAATAACTTATAAATGATATACAAAATGCATCAAATCGATAAAACTAAAATTAATTACGAAATAAAGATTTAACAACATTTACTACAACTAAATTAGCTTATATTTACGTCAATCCGGTTCCAGGAATCCAGTGCTGTTCATTTGGTCAAGAAACAATTTTCTCCGACTCATCCCCGAATATCCGGAATGCATAGCCTGAAATAATACATGAGAGCAATCATTGATGATAAAAATAACTTATAAATGATATACAAAATGCATCAAATCGATAAGACTAAAATTAATTACGAAATAAAGATTTAACAGCATTTACTACAACTAAATTAGCTTATATTTACGTCAATCCGGTTCCAGGAATCCAGTGCTCTTCATTTGGTCAAGAAAAAGTTTTCTCCGACTCATCCTCCGAATATCCGGAATGCATAGCCTGAAATAATACACGAGAGATATCATTGATGATAAAAATAACTTATAAATGATATACAAAATGCATCAAATCGATAAGACTAAAATTAATTACGATATAAAGATTTAACAGCATTTACTACAACTAAATTAGCTTATATTTACGTCAATCCGGTTCCAGGAATCCAGTGCTCTTCATTTGGTCAAGAAACAATTTTTTTCCGACTCATCCTCCGAATATCCGGAATGCATAGCCTGAAATAATACATGAGAGCAATCATTGATGATAAAAATAACTTATAAATGATATACAAAATGCATCAAATCGATAAGACTAAAATTAATTACGATATAAAGATTTAACAGCATTTACTACAACTAAATTAGCTTATATTTACGTCAATCCGGTTCCAGGAATCCAGTGCTCTCATTTGGTCAAGAAACAATTTTCTCCGACTCATCCATCGAATATCCGGAATGCATAGCCTGAAATAATACACGAGAGCAATCATTGATGATAAGAAAAACTTATAAATGATATACAAAATGCATCAAATCTATAAGACTAAAATTAATTACGAAATAAAGATTTAACAGCATTTACTACCACTAAATTAGCTTATATTTACGTCAATCCGGTTCCAGGAATCCAGTGCCCTTCATTTGGTCAAGAAACAATTTTCTCCGACTCATCCTCCGAATATCCGGAATGCATAGCCTGAAATAATACACAAGAGCAATCATTGACGATAAAAATAACTTGTTAATGATATACAAAATGCATCAAATCGATAAGACTAAAATTAATTACGAAATAAAGATTTAACAGCATTTACTACAACTAAATTAGCTTATATTTACGTCAATCCGGTTCCAGGAATCCAGTGTCCTTCATTTGGTCAAGAAACAATTTTCTCCGACTCATCCTCCGAATATCCGGAGTGCATAGCCTGAAATAATACACGAGAAAAATCATTGATGATAAAAATAACTTATAAATGATATACAAAATGCATCAAATCGATAAAACTAAAATTAATTACGAAATAAAGATTTAACAGCATTTACTACAACTAAATTAGCTTATATTTACGTCAATCCGGTTCCAGGAATCCAGTGTCCTTCATTTGGTCAAGAAACAATTTTCTCCGACTCATCCCCGAATATCCGGAATGCATAGCATAAAATAATACATGAGAGCAATCATTGATGATAAAATAACTAATAAATGATATACAAAATGCATCAAATCGATAAGACTATAATTAATTACGAAATAAAGATTTAACAGCATTTACTACAACTAAATTAGCTTATATTTACGTCAATCCGGTTCCAGGAATCCAGTGCTCTTCATTTGGTCAAGAAAAAATTTTCTCCGACTCATCCTCCGAATATCCGGAATGCATAGCCTGAAATAATACACGAGAGATATCATTGATGATAAAAATAACTTATAAATGATATACAAAATGCATCAAATCGATAAGACTAAAATTAATTACGATATAAAGATTTAACAGCATTTACTACAACTAAATTAGCTTATATTTACGTCAATCCGGTTCCAGGAATCCAGTGCTCTTCATGTGGTCAAGAAACAATCTTCTCCGACTCATCCTCCAAATATCCGGAATGCATAGCCTGAAATAATACACGAGAGCAATCATTGATGATAAAAATAACTAATAAATGATATACAAAATGCATCAAATCGATAAGACTAAAATTAATTTCGATATAAAGATTTAACAGCATTTACTACAACTAAATTAGCTTATATTTACGTCAATCCGGTTCCAGGAATCCAGTGCTCTTCATTTGGTCAAGAAACAATTTTTTCCGACTCATCCTCCGAATATCCGGAATGCATAGCCTGAAATAATACAGGAGAGCAATCATTGATGATAAAAATAACTTATAAATGATATACAAAATGCATCAAATCGATAAGACTAAAATTAATTACGATATAAAGATTTAACAGCATTTACTACAACTAAATTAGCTTATATTTACGTCAATCCGGTTCCAGGAATCCAGTGCTCTTCATTTGGTCAAGAAACAATTTTTTTCCGACTCATCCTCCGAATATCCGGAATGCATAGCCTGAAATAATACACGAGATTAATCATTGATGATAAAAAAAACTTATAAATGATATACAAAATGCATCAAATCGATAAGACTAAAATTAATTACGAAATAAAGATTTAACAGCATTTACTACAACTAAATTAGCTTATATTTACGTCAATCCGGTTCCATGAATCCAGTGCTCTTCATGTGGTCAAGAAACAATCTTCTCCGACTCATCCTCCAAATATCCGGAACGCATAGCCTGAAATAATACACGAGAGCAATCATTGATGATAAAAATAACTTATAAATGATATACAAAATGCATCAAATCGGTAAGACTAAAATTAATTACGATATAAAGATTTAACAGCATTTACTACAACTAAATTAGCTTATATTTACGTCAATCCGGTTCCAGGAATCCAGTGCTCTTCATTTGGTCAAGAAACAATTTTTTTCCGACTCATCCTCCGAATATCCGGAATGCATAGCCTGAAATAATACACGAGATTAATCATTGATGATAAAAAAAACTTATAAATGATATACAAAATGCATCAAATCGATAAGACTAAAATTAATTACGAAATAAAGATTTAACAGCATTTACTACAACTAAATTAGCTTATATTTACGTCAATCCGGTTCCAGGAATCCAGGGCTCTTCATTTGGTCAAGAAACAATTTTCTCCTACTCATCCTCCGAATATCCGGAATGCATAGCCTGAAATAATACACGAGAGCAATCATTGATGATAAAAATAACTTATAAATGATATACAAAATGCATCAAATCGATATAACTAAAATTAATTACGAAATAAAGATTTAACAGCATTTACTACAACTAAATTAGCTTATATTTACGTCAATCCGGTTCCAGGAATCCAGTGCTGTTCATTTGGTCAAGAAACAATTTTCTCCGACTCATCCCCGAATATCCGGAATGCATAGCATGAAATAATACATGAGAGCAATCATTGACGATAAAAATAACTTATAAATGATATACAAAATGCATCAAATCGATAAGACTAAAATTAATTACGAAATAAAGATTTAACAGCATTTACTACAACTAAATTAGCTTATATTTACGTCAATCCGGTTCCAGGAATCCAGTGTCCTTCATTTGGTCAAGAAACAATTTTCTCCGACTCATCCTCCGAATATCCGGAATGCATAGCCTGAAATAATACACGAGAAAAATCATTGATGATAAAAATAACTTATAAATGATATACAAAATGCATCAAATCGATAAAACTAAAATTAATTACGAAATAAAGATTTAACAGCATTTACTACAACTAAATTAGCTTATATTTACGTCAATCCGGTTCCAGGAATCCAGTGCTGTTCATTTGGTCAAGAAACAATTTTCTCCGACTCATCCCCGAATATCCGGAATGCATAGCATAAAATAATACACGAGAGCAATCATTGATGATAAAAATAACTTATAAATGATATACAAAATGCATCAAATCGATAAGACTATAATTAATTACGAAATAAAGATTTAACAGCATTTACTACAACTAAATTAGCTTATATTTACGTCAATCCGGTTCCAGGAATCCAGTGCTCTTCATTTGGTCAAGAAAAAATTTTCTCCGACTCATCCTCCGAATATCCGGAATGCATAGCCTGAAATAATACACGAGAGATATCATTGATGATAAAAATAACTTATAAATGATATACAAAATGCATCAAATAGATAAGACTAAAATTAATTACGAAATAAAGATTGAACAGCATTTACTACAACTAAATTAGCTTATATTTACGTCAATCCGGTTCCAGGAATCCAGTGCTCTTCATTTGGTCAAGAAACAATCTTCTCCGAACCTTCCACCGAATATCCGGAATGCATAGCCTGAAATAATACACGAGAGCAATCATTGATGATAAGAATAACTTATAAATGATATACAAAATGCATCAAATCGATAAGACTAAAATTAACTACGAAATAAAGAATTAACAGCATTTACTACAACTAAATTAGCTTATATTTACGTCAATCAGGTTCCAGGAATCAAATGCTCTTCATGTGGTCAAGAAACAATCTTCTCCGAACCATCCACCGAATATCCGGAATGCATAGCCTGAAATAATACACGAGAGCAATCATTGATGATAAAAATAACATATAAATGATATACAAAATGCATCAAATCGATAAGACTAAAATTAATTACGAAATAAAGATTTAACAGCATTTACTACAACTAAATTAGCTTATATTTACGTCAATCCGGTTCCACGAATCCAATGCTCTTCATGTGGCCAATAAACAATCATCTCCGACTCATCCTCCAAATATCCGGAATGCATAGCCTGAAATAATACACGAGAGCAATCATTGATGATAAAAATAACTAATAAATGATATACAAAATGCATCAAATCGATAAGACTAAAATTAATTACGATATAAAGATTTAACAGCATTTACTACAACTAAATTAGCTTATATTTACGTCAATCCGGTTCCAGGAATCCAGTGCTCTTCATTTGGTCAAGAAACAATTTTCTCCGACTCATCCTCCGAATATCCGGAATGCATAGCCTGAAATAATACACGAGAGCAATCATTGATGATAAAAATAACTTTTAAATGATATACAAAATGCATCAAATCGATAAGACTAAAATTAATTACGAATTAAAAAATTAACAGCATTTACTAGCACTAAATTAGCTTATATTTACGTCAATCCGGTTCCAGGAATCCAATGCTCTTCATTTGGTCAAGAAACAATCTTCTCCGACTCATCCTCCGAATATCCGGAATGCTTAGCCTGAAATAATACACGAGAGATATCATTGATGATAAAAATAACTTATAAATGATATACAAAATGCATCAAATCGATAAGACTAAAATTAATTACGATACAAAGATTTAACAGCATTTACTACAACTAAATTAGCTTATATTTACGTCAATCCGGTTCCAGGAATCCAGTGCTCTTCATGTGGTCAAGAAACAATCTTCTCCGACTCATCCTCCGAATATCCGGAATGCATAGCCTGAAATAATACACGAGAGATAT
This sequence comes from Sympetrum striolatum, assembly GCA_947579665.1. Taxonomy (NCBI): domain Eukaryota; kingdom Metazoa; phylum Arthropoda; class Insecta; order Odonata; family Libellulidae; genus Sympetrum; species Sympetrum striolatum. The sequence continues at coordinate 73,941,361 of OX388350.1, forward strand.
CATTGATGATAAAAATAACTTATAAATGATATACAAAATGCATCAAATCGATAAGTCTAAAATTAATTACGATATAAAGATTTAACAGCATTTACTACAACTAAATTAGCTTATATTTACGTCAATCCGGTTCCAGGAATCCAGGGCTCTTCATTTGGTCAAGAAACAATTTTCTCCTACTCATCCTCCGAATATCCGGAATGCATAGCCTGAAATAATACACGAGAGCAATTATTGATGATAAAAATAGCTTATAAATGATATACAAAATGCATCAAATCGATAAAACTAAAATTAATTACGAAATAAAGATATAACAGCATTTACTACAACTAAATTAGCTTATATTTACGTCAATCCGGTTCCAGGAATCCAGTGCTGTTCATTTGGTCAAGAAACAATTTTCTCCGACTCATCCCCGAATATCCGGAATGCATAGCATGAAATAATACATGAGAGCAATCATTGATGATAAAAATAACTTATAAATGATATACAAAATGCATCAAATCGATAAGACTAAAATTAATTACGAAATAAAGATTGAACAGCATTTACTAGAACTAAATTAGCTTATATTTACGTCAATCCGGTTCCAGGAATCCAGTGCTCTTCATTTGGTCAAGAAAAAATTTTCTCCGACTCATCCTCCGAATATCCGGAAGCCATAGCCTGAAATAATACACGAGATATATCATTGATGATAAAAATAACTTATAAATGATATACAAAATGCATCAAATCGATAAGACTAAAATTAATTACGATATAAAGATTTAACAGAATTTACTACAACTAAATTAGCTTATATTTACGTCAATCCGGTTCCAGGAATCCAGTGCTCTTCATGTGGTCAAGAAACAATCTTCTCCGACTCATCCTCCAAATATCCGGAACGCATAGCCTGAAATAATACACGAGAGCAATCATTGATGATAAAAATAACTTATAAATGATATACAAAATGCATCAAATCGATAAGACTAAAATTAATTACGATATAAAGATTTAACAGGATTTACTACAACTAAATTAGCTTATATTTACGTCAATCCGGTTCCAGAAATCCAGTGCTCTTCATTTGGTCAAGAAACAATTTTCTCCGACTCATCCTCCGAATATCCGGAATGCATATCCTGAAATAATACACGAGAGCAATCATTGATGATAAAAATAACTTATAAATGATATACAAAATGCATCAAATCGATAAGACTAAAATTAATTACGAAATAAAGATTTAACACCGTTTACTACAACTAAATTAGCTTATATTTACGTCAATCCGGTTCCAGGAATCCAGTGCTCTTCATTTGGTCAAGAAAAAATTTTCTCCGACTCATCCTCCGAATATCCGGAATGCATAGCCTGAAATAATACACGAGAGCAATCATTGATGATAAAAATAACTTATAAATGATATACAAAATGCATCAAATCGATAAGACTAAAATTAATTACGATATAAAGATTTTACAGCATTTACTACAACTAAATTAGCTTATATTTACGTCAATCCGGTTCCAGGAATCCAGTGCTCTTCATGTGGTCAAGAAACAATCTTCTCCGACTCATCCTCCGAATATCCGGAACGCATAGCCTGAAATAATACACGAGAGCAATCATTGATGATAAAAATAACTTATAAATGATATACAAAATGCATCAAATCGATAAAACTAAAATTAATTACGAAATAAAGATTTCACAGCATTTACTACAACTAAATTAGCTTATATTTACGTCAATCCGGTTCCAGGAATCCAGAGCTCTTCATTTGGTCAAGAAACAATTTTCTCCGACTCATCCCCGAATATCCGGAATGCATAGCATGAAATAATACATGAGAGCAATCATTGATGATAAAAATAACTTATAAATGATATACAAAATGCATCAAATCGATAAGACTAAAATTAATTACGAAATAAAGATTTAACAGCATTTACTACAACTAAATTAGCTTATATTTACGTCAATCCGGTTCCAGGAATCCAGTGCTCTTCATTTGGTCAAGAAACAATTTTCTCCGACTCATCCTCCGAATATCCGGAATGCATAGCCTGAAATAATACACGAGAGCAATCATTGATGATAAAAAAAACTTATAAATGATATACAAAATGCATCAAATCTATAAGACTAAAATTAATTACGAAATAAAGATTTAACAGCATTTACTACCACTAAATTAGCTTATATTTACGTCAATCCGGTTCCAGGAATCCAGTGCCCTTCATTTGGTCAAGAAACAATTTTCTCCGACTCATCCTCCTAATATCCGGAATGCATAGCCTGAAATAATACACGAGAGCAATCATTGACGATAAAAATAACTTGTAAATGATATACAAAATGCATCAAATCGATAAGACTAAAATTAATTACGTAATAAAGATTTAACAGCATTTACTACAACTAAATTAGCTTATATTTACGTCAATCCGGTTCCAGGAATCCAGTGCTCTTCATTTGGTCAAGAAACAATTTTCTCCGACTCATCCTCCGAATATCCGGAATGCATAGCCTGAAATAATACACGAGAGCAATCATTGATGATAAAAATAACTTATAAATGATATAAAAATGCATCAAATCGATAAGACTAAAATTAATTACGAAATAAAAAATTAACAGCATTTACTAGCACTAAATTAGCTTATATTTACGTCAATCCGGTTTCACGAATCCAATGCTCTTCATGTGATCAAGAAACAATCTTCTCCGACTCATCCTCCAAATATCCGGAATGCATAGCCTGAAATAATACACGAGAGCAATCATTGACGATAAAAATAACTTATAAATGATATACAAAATGCATCAAATCGATAAGACTAAAATTAATTACGAAATAAAGAATTAACAGCATTTACTACAACGAAATTAGCTTATATTTACGTCAATCAGGTTCCAGGAATCAAATGCTCTTCATGTGGTCAAGAAACAATCTTCTCCGAACCATCCACCGAATATCCGGAATGCATAGCCTGAAATAATACACGAGAGCAATCATTGATGATAAAAATAACATATAAATGATATACAAAATGCATCAAATCGATAAGACTAAAATTAATTACGATATAAAGATTTAACAGAATTTACTACAACTAAATTAGCTTATATTTACGTCAATCCGGTTCCAGGAATCCAGTGCTCTTCATGTGGTCAAGAAACAATCTTCTCCGACTCATCCTCCAAATATCCGGAACGCATAGCCTGAAATAATACACGAGAGCAATCATTGATGATAAAAATAACTTATAAATGATATACAAAATGCATCAAATCGATAAGACTAAAATTAATTACGATATAAAGATTTAACAGGATTTACTACAACTAAATTAGCTTATATTTACGTCAATCCGGTTCCAGAAATCCAGTGCTCTTCATTTGGTCAAGAAACAATTTTCTCCGACTCATCCTCCGAATATCCGGAATGCATATCCTGAAATAATACACGAGAGCAATCATTGATGATAAAAATAACTTATAAATGATATACAAAATGCATCAAATCGATAAGACTAAAATTAATTACGAAATAAAGATTTAACACCGTTTACTACAACTAAATTAGCTTATATTTACGTCAATCCGGTTCCAGGAATCCAGTGCTCTTCATTTGGTCAAGAAAAAATTTTCTCCGACTCATCCTCCGAATATCCGGAATGCATAGCCTGAAATAATACACGAGAGCAATCATTGATGATAAAAATAACTTATAAATGATATACAAAATGCATCAAATCGATAAGACTAAAATTAATTACGATATAAAGATTTTACAGCATTTACTACAACTAAATTAGCTTATATTTACGTCAATCCGGTTCCAGGAATCCAGTGCTCTTCATGTGGTCAAGAAACAATCTTCTCCGACTCATCCTCCGAATATCCGGAACGCATAGCCTGAAATAATACACGAGAGCAATCATTGATGATAAAAATAACTTATAAATGATATACAAAATGCATCAAATCGATAAAACTAAAATTAATTACGAAATAAAGATTTCACAGCATTTACTACAACTAAATTAGCTTATATTTACGTCAATCCGGTTCCAGGAATCCAGAGCTCTTCATTTGGTCAAGAAACAATTTTCTCCGACTCATCCCCGAATATCCGGAATGCATAGCATGAAATAATACATGAGAGCAATCATTGATGATAAAAATAACTTATAAATGATATACAAAATGCATCAAATCGATAAGACTAAAATTAATTACGAAATAAAGATTTAACAGCATTTACTACAACTAAATTAGCTTATATTTACGTCAATCCGGTTCCAGGAATCCAGTGCTCTTCATTTGGTCAAGAAACAATTTTCTCCGACTCATCCTCCGAATATCCGGAATGCATAGCCTGAAATAATACACGAGAGCAATCATTGATGATAAAAAAAACTTATAAATGATATACAAAATGCATCAAATCTATAAGACTAAAATTAATTACGAAATAAAGATTTAACAGCATTTACTACCACTAAATTAGCTTATATTTACGTCAATCCGGTTCCAGGAATCCAGTGCCCTTCATTTGGTCAAGAAACAATTTTCTCCGACTCATCCTCCTAATATCCGGAATGCATAGCCTGAAATAATACACGAGAGCAATCATTGACGATAAAAATAACTTGTAAATGATATACAAAATGCATCAAATCGATAAGACTAAAATTAATTACGTAATAAAGATTTAACAGCATTTACTACAACTAAATTAGCTTATATTTACGTCAATCCGGTTCCAGGAATCCAGTGCTCTTCATTTGGTCAAGAAACAATTTTCTCCGACTCATCCTCCGAATATCCGGAATGCATAGCCTGAAATAATACACGAGAGCAATCATTGATGATAAAAATAACTTATAAATGATATAAAAATGCATCAAATCGATAAGACTAAAATTAATTACGAAATAAAAAATTAACAGCATTTACTAGCACTAAATTAGCTTATATTTACGTCAATCCGGTTTCACGAATCCAATGCTCTTCATGTGATCAAGAAACAATCTTCTCCGACTCATCCTCCAAATATCCGGAATGCATAGCCTGAAATAATACACGAGAGCAATCATTGACGATAAAAATAACTTATAAATGATATACAAAATGCATCAAATCGATAAGACTAAAATTAATTACGAAATAAAGAATTAACAGCATTTACTACAACGAAATTAGCTTATATTTACGTCAATCAGGTTCCAGGAATCAAATGCTCTTCATGTGGTCAAGAAACAATCTTCTCCGAACCATCCACCGAATATCCGGAATGCATAGCCTGAAATAATACACGAGAGCAATCATTGATGATAAAAATAACATATAAATGATATACAAAATGCATCAAATCGATAAGACTAAAATTAATTACGAAATAAAGATTTAACAGCATTTACTACAACTAAATTAGCTTATATTTACGTCAATCCGGTTCCACGAATCCAATGCTCTTCATGTGGTCAATAAACAATCTTCTCCGACTCATCCTCCAAATATCCAGAATGCATAGCCTGAAATAATACACGAGAGCAATCATTGATGATAAAAATAACTAATAAATGATATACAAAATGCATCAAATCGATAAGACTAAAATTAATTACGATATAAAGATTTAACAGCATTTACTACAACTAAATTAGCTTATATTTACGTCAATCCGGTTCCAGGAATCCAGTGCTCTTCATTTGGTCAAGAAACAATTTTCTCCGACTCATCCCTGAATATCCGGAATGCATAGCCTGAAATAATACACGAGAGCAATCATTGATGAAAAAAATAACTTATAAATGATATACAATATGCATCAAATCGCTAAGACTAAAATTAATTACGATATAAAGATTTAACAGCATTTACTACAACTAAATTAGCTTATATTTACGTCAATCCGGTTCCAGGAATCCAGTGCTCTTAATTTGGTCATGAAACAATTTTCTCCGACTCATCCTCCGAATATCCGGAATGCATAGCCTGAAATAATACACGAGAGCAATCATTGATGATAAAAATAACTTATAAATGATATACAAAATGCATCAAATCGATAAGACTAAAATTAATTACGAATTAAAAAATTAACAGCATTTACTACCACTAAATTAGCTTATATTTACGTCAATCCGGTTCCAGGAATCCAATGATCTTCATTTGGTCAAGAAACAATCTTCTCCGACTCATCCTCCGAATATCCGGAATGCATAGCCTGAAATAATACACGAGAGCAATCATTGATGATATAAATAAATTATAAATGATATACAAAATGCATCAAATCGATAAGACTAAAATTAATTAGGATATAAAGATTTAACAGCATTTACTACAACTAAATTAGCTTATATTTACGTCAATCCGGTTCCAGGAATCCAGTGCTCTTCATTTGGTCAATAAACAATTTTCTCTGACTCATCCTCCGAATATCCGGAATGCATATCCTGAAATAATACACGAGAGCAATCATTGATGATAAAAATAACTTATAAATGATATACAAAATGCATCAAATCGATAAGACTAAAATTAATTACGAAATAAAGATTTAACACCGTTTACTACAACTAAATTAGCTTATATTTACGTCAATCCGGTTCCAGGAATCCAGTGCTCTTCATTTGGTCAAGAAAAAATTTTCTCCGACTCATCCTCCGAATATCCGGAATGCATACCCTGAAATAATACACGAGAGCAATCATTGATGATAAAAATAACTTATAAATGATATACAAAATGCATCAAATCGATAAGACTAAAATTAATTACGATATAAAGATTTAACAGCATTTACTACAACTAAATTAGCTTATATTTACGTCAATCCGGTTCCAGGAATCCAGTGCTCTTCATGTGGTCAAGAAACAATCTTCTCCGACTCATCCTCCAAATATCCGGAACGCATAGCCTGAAATAATACACGAGATTAATCATTGATGATAAAAAAAACTTATAAATGATATACAAAATGCATCAAATCGATAAGACTAAAATTAATTACGAAATAAAGATTTTACAGCATTTACTACAACTAAATTAGCTTATATTTACGTCAATCCGGTTCCAGGAATCCAGGGCTCTTCATTTGGTCAAGAAACAATTTTCTCCTACTCATCCTCCGAATATCCGGAATGCATAGCCTGAAATAATACACGAGAGCAATCATTGATGATAAAAATAACTTATAAATGATATACAAAATGCATCAAATCGATAAAACTAAAATTAATTACGAAATAAAGATTTAACAGCATTTACTACAACTAAATTAGCTTATATTTACGTCAATCCGGTTCCAGGAATCCAGTGCTCTTCATTTGGTCAAGAAACGATTTTCTCCGACTCATCCCCGAATATCCGGAATGCATAGCATGAAATAATACATGAGAGCAATCATTGATGATAAAAATAACTTATAAATGATATACAAAATGCATCAAATCGATAAGACTAAAATTAATTACGAAATAAAGATTTAACAGCATTTACTACAACTAAATTAGCTTATATTTACGTCAATCCGGTTCCAGGAATCCAGGGCTGTTCATTTGGTCAAGAAACAATTTTCTCCGACTCATCCCCGAATATCCGGAATGCATAGCCTGAAATAATACATGAGAGCAATCATTGATGATAAAAATAACTTATAAATGATATACAAAATGCATCAAATCGATAAGACTAAAATTAATTACGAAATAAAGATTTAACAGCATTTACTACAACTAAATTAGCTTATATTTACGTCAATCCGGTTCCGGGAATCCAGTGCTCTTCATTTGGTCAAGAAACAATTTTCTCCGACTCATCCTCCGAATATCCGGAATGCATAGCCTTAAATAATACACGAGAGCAATCATTGATGATAAAAATAACTTATAAATTATATACTAAATGCATCAAATCGATAATACTAAAATTAATTACGATAAAAAGATTTAACAGCATTTACTACCACTAAATTAGCTTATATTTACGTCAATCCGGTTCCAGGAATCCAGTGCTCTTCATTTGGTCAAGAAACAATTTTCTCCGACTCATCCTCCGAATATCCGGAATGCATAGCCTGAAATAATACACGAGAGCAATCATTGATGATAAAAATAACTTATAAATGATATACAAAATGCATCAAATCGATAAGACTAAAATTAATTACGAAATAAAAAATTAACAGCATTTACTACCACTAAATTAGCTTATATTTACGTCAATCCGGTTCCAGGAATCCAGTGCTCTTCATTTGGTCAAGAAACAATTTTCTCCGACTCATCCTCCGAATATCCGGAATGCATAGCCTGAAATAATACACGAGAGCAATCATTGATGATAAAAATAACTTATAAATGATATACAAAATGCATCAAATCGATAAGACTAAAATTAATTACGATATAAAGATTTAACAGCATTTACTACAACTAAATTAGCTTATATTTACGTCAATCCGGTTCCAGGAATCCAGTGCTCTTCATTTGGTCAAGAAACAATTTTCTCCGACTCATCCCCGAATATCCGGAATGCATAGCCTGAAATAATACACGAGAGCAATCATTGATGATAAAAATAACTTATAAATGATATACAAAATGCATCAAATACGATACGACTAAAATTAATTACGAAATAAAGAATTAACAGCATTTACTAGCACTAAATTAGCTTATATTTACGTCAATCCGGTTCCACGAATCCAATGCTCTTCATGTGATCAAGAAACAATCTTCTCCGACTCATCCTCCAAATATCCGGAATGCATAGCCTGAAATAATACACGAGAGCAATCATTGACGATAAAAATAACTTGTAAATGATATACAAAATGCATCAAATCGATAAGACTAAAATTAATTACGAAATAAAGATTTAACAGCATTTACTACAACTAAATTAGCTTATATTTACGTCAATCCGGTTCCAGGAATCCAGTGCACTTCATTTGGTCAAGAAACAATTTTCTCCGACTCATCATCCGAATATCCGGAATGCATAGCCTGAAATAATACACGAGAGAAATCATTGATGATAAAAATAACTTCTAAATGATATACAATATGCATCAAAGCGATAAGACTAAAATTAATTACGAAATAAAGATTTAACAGCATTTACTACAACTAAATTAGCTTATATTTACGTCAATCCGGTTCCAGGAATCCAGTGCTCTTCATTTGGTCAAGAAACAATTTTCTCCGACTCATCCTCCGAATATCCGGAATGCATAGCCTGAAATAATATACGAGAGCAATCATTGATGATAAAAATAACTTAGAAATGATATAAAAAATGCATCAAATCGATAAGACTAAAATTAATTACGAAATAAAAAATTAACAGCATTTACTAGCACTAAATTAGCTTATATTTACGTCAATCCGGTTTCACGAATCCAATGCTCTTCATGTGATCAAGAAACAATCTTCTCCGACTCATCCTCCAAATATCCGGAATGCATAGCCTGAAATAATACACGAGAGCAATAATTGATTATAAAAATAACTTATAAATGATATAAAAAATACATCAAATCGATAAGACTAAAATTAATTACGAAATAAAAAATTAACAGCATTTACTAGCACTAAATTAGCTTATATTTACGTCAATCCGGTTCCACGAATCCAATGCTCTTCATGTGGTCAATAAACAATCTTCTCCGACTCATCCTCCAAATATCCGGAATGCATAGCCTGAAATAATACACGAGAGCAATCATTGATGATAAAAATAACTAATAAATGATATACAATATGCATCAAATCGATAAGACTAAAATTAATTACGATATAAAGATTTAACAGCATTTACTACAACTAAATTAGCTTATATTTACGTCAATCCGGTTCCAGGAATCCAGTGCTCTTCATTTGGTCAAGAAACAATTTTCTCCGACTCATCCCCGAATATCCGGAATGCATAGCCTGAAATAATACACGAGAGCAATCATTGATGAAAAAAATAACTTATAAATGATATACAATATGCATCAAATCGCTAAGACTATAATTAATTACGATATAAAGATTTAACAGCATTTACTACAACTAAATTAGCTTATATTTACGTCAATCCGGTTCCTGGAATCCAGTGCTCTTCATTTGGTCAAGAAACAATTTTCTCCGACTCATCCTCCGAATATCCGGAATGCATAGCCTGAAATAATACACGAGAGCAATCATTGATGATAAAAATAACTTATAAATGATATACAAAATGCATCAAATCGATAAGACTAAAATTAATTACGAAATAAAGAATTAACAGCATTTACTAGCACTAAATTAGCTTATATTTACGTCAATCCGGTTCCACGAATCCAATGCTCTTCATTTGGTCAAGAAACAATCTTCTCCGACTCATCCTCCGAATATCCGGAATGCATAGCCTGAAATAATACACGAGAGCAATCATTGATGATAAAAATAACTTATAAATGATATACAAAATGCATCAAATCGATAAGACTAAAATTAATTACGAAATAAAAAATTAACAGCATTTACTAGCACTAAATTAGCTTATATTTACGTCAATCCGGTTCCACGAATCCAATGCTCTTCATTTGGTCAAGAAACAATCTTCTCCGACTCATCCTCCGAATATCCGGAATGCATAGCCTGAAATAATACACGAGAGCAATCATTGATGATAAAAATAACTATTAAATGATATACAAAATGCATCAAATCGATAAGACTAAAATTAATTACGAAATAAAAATTTAACACCTTTTACTACAACTAAATTAGCGTATATTTACGTCAATCCGGTTCCAGGAATCCAGTGCTCTTCATTTGGTCAAGAAAAAATTTTCTCCGACTCATTCTCCGAATATCCGGAATGCATAGCCTGAAATAATACACGAGAGCAATCATTGATAATAAAAATAACTTATAAATGATATACAAAATGCATCAAATCGATAAGACTAAAATTAATTACGATATAAAGATTTAACAGCATTTACTACAACTAAATTAGCTTATATTTACATCAATCCGGTTCCAGGAATCCAGTGCTCTTCATGTGGTCAAGAAACAATCTTCTCCGACTCATCCTCCAAATATCCGGAACGCATAGCCTGAAATAATACACGAGAGCAATCATTGATGACAAAAATAACTTATAAATGATATACAAAATGCATCAAATCGATAAGACTAAAATTAATTACGATATAAAGATTTAACAGCATTTACTACAACTAAATTAGCTTATATTTACGTCAATCCGGTTCCAGGAATCCAGTGTTCTTCATTTGGTCAAGAAACAATTTTTTTCCGACTCATCCTCCGAATATCCGGAATGCATAGCCTGAAATAATACACCAGAGCAATCATTGATGATAAAAATAACTTATAAATGATATACAAAATGCATCAAATACGATACGACTAAAATTAATTACGAAATAAAGAATTAACAGCATTTACTAGCACTAAATTAGCTTATATTTACGTCAATCCGGTTCCACGAATCCAATGCTCTTCATGTGATCAAGAAACAATCTTCTCCGACTCATCCTCCAAATATCCGGAATGCATAGCCTGAAATAATACACGAGAGCAATCATTGACGATAAAAATAACTTGTAAATGATATACAATATGCATCAAATCGATAAGACTAAAATTAATTACGAAATAAAGATTTAACTGCTTTTACTACAACTAAATTAGCTTATATTTACGTCAATCCGGTTCCAGGAATCCAGTGCTCTTCATTTGGTCAAGAAACAATTTTCTCCGACTAATCCTCCGAATATCCGGAATACATAGCCTGAAATAATACACGAGAGCAATCATTGATGATAAAAATAACTTATAAATGATGTAGAAAATGCATCAAATCGATAAGACTAAAATTAATTACGAAATAAAAAATTAACAGCATTTACTAGCACTAAATTAGCTTATATTTACGTCAATCCGGTTTCACGAATCCAATGCTCTTCATGTGATCAAGAAACAATCTTCTCCGACTCATCCTCCAAATATCCGGAATGCATAGCCTGAAATAATACACGAGAGCAATCATTGACGATAAAAATAACTTATAATTGATATACAAAATGTATCAAATCGATAAGACTAAAATTAATTACGATATAAAGATTTAACAGCATTTACTACAACCAAATTAGCTTATATTTACGACAATCCGGTTCCAGGAATCCAGTGCTCTTCATTTGGTCAAGAAACAATTTTCTCCGACTCATCCCCGAATATCCGGAATGCATAGCCTGAAATAATACACGAGAGCAATCATTGATGATAAAAATAACATATAAATGATATACAAAATGCATCAAATCGATGAGACTAAAATTAATTACGATATAAAGATTTAACAGCATTTACTACAACTAAATTAGCTTATATTTACGTCAATCCGGTTCCAGGAATCCAGTGCTCTTCATTTGGTCAAGAAACAATTTTCTCCGACTCATCCTCCGAATATCCGGAATGCATAGCCTGAAATAATACACGAGAGCAATCATTGATGATAAGAATAACTTATAAATGATATACAAAATGCATCAAATCGATAAGACTAAAATTAATTACGATATAAAGATTTAACAGCATTTACTACAACTAAATTAGCTTATATTTACGTCAATCCGGTTCCAGGAATCCAGTGCTCTTCATTTGGTCAAGAAACAATTTTAATCCGACTCATCCTCCGAATATCCGGAATGCATAGCCTGAAATAATACACGAGATTAATCATTGATGATAAAAAAAACTTATAAATGATATACAAAATGCATCAAATCGATAAGACTAAAATTAATTACGAAATAAAGATTTAACAGCATTTACTACAACTAAATTAGCTTATATTTACGTCAATCCGGTTCCAGGAATCCAATGCTCTTCATGTTGTCAAGAAACAATCTTCTCCGACTCATCCTCCGAATATCCGGAATGCATAGCCAGAAATAATACACGAGAGCAATCATTGATGATAAAAATAACTTATAAATGATATACAAAATGCATCAAATACGATACGACTAAAATTAATTACGAAATAAAGAATTAACAGCATTTACTAGCACTAAATTAGCTTATATTTACGTCAATCCGGTTCCACGAATCCAATGCTCTTCAAGTGATCAAGAAACATTCTTCTCCGACTCATCCTCCAAATATCCGGAATGCATAGCCTGAAATAATACACGAGAGCAATCATTGACGATAAAAATAACTTGTAAATGTAATACAAAATGCATCAAATCGATAAGACTAAAATTAATTACGATATAAAGATTTAACAGCATTTACTACAACTAAATTAGCTTATATTTACGTCAATCCGGTTCCAGGAATCCAGTGCACTTCATTTGGTCAAGAAACAATTTTCTCCGACTCATCCTCCGAATATACGGAATGCATAGCCTGAAATAATACACGAGAGAAATCATTGATGATAAAAATAACTTATAAATGATATACAATATGCATCAAATCGATAAGACTAAAATTAATTACGAAAAAGAGATTTAACAGCTTTTACTACAACTAAATTAGCTTATATTTACGTCAATCCGGTTCCAGGAATCCAGTGCTCTTCATTTGGTCAAGAAACAATTTTCTCCGACTAATCCTCCGAATATCCGGAATGCATAGCCTGAAATAATACACGAGAGCAATCATTGATGATAAAAATAACTTATAAATGATGTAGAAAATGCATCAAATCGATAAGACTAAAATTAATTACGAAATAAAAAATTAACAGCATTTACTAGCACTAAATTAGCTTATATTTACGTCAATCCGGTTTCACGAATCCAATGCTCTTCATGTGATCAAGAAACAATCTTCTCCGACTCATCCTCCAAATATCCCGAATGCATAGCCTGAAATAATACACGAGAGCAATCATTGACGATAAAAATAACTTATAATTGATATACAAAATGTATCAAATCGATAAGACTAAAATTAATTACGATATAAAGATTTAACAGCATTTACTACAACCAAATTAGCTTATACTTACGACAATCCGGTTCCAGGAATCCAGTGCTCTTCATTTGGTCAAGAAACAATTTTCTCCGACTCATCCCCGAATATCCGGAATGCATAGCCTGAAATAATACACGAGAGCAATAATTGATGATAAAAATAACTTATAAATGATATACAAAATGCATCAAATCGATAAGACTAAAAATAATTACGAAATAAAGATTTAACAGCATTTACTACAATTAAATTAGCTTATATTTACGTCAATCCGGTTCCAGGAATACAGTGCTCTTCATTTGGTCAAGAAACAATTTTCTCCGACTCATCCTCCGAATATCCGGAATGCATAGCCTGAAATAATACACGAGAGCAATCATTGATGATAAGAATAACTTATAAATGATATACAAAATGCATCAAATCGATAAGACTAAAATTAATTAGGAAATAAAGAATTAACAGCATTTACTACAACTAAATTAGCTTATATTTACGTCAATCTGGTTCCAGGAATCAAATGCTCTTCATGTGGTCAAGAAACAATCTTCTCCGAACCATCCACCGAATATCCGGAATGCATAGCCTGAAATAATACACGAGAGCAATCATTGATGATAAAAATAACATATAAATGATATACAAAATGCATCAAATCGATAAGACTAAAATTAATTACGAAATAAAAAATTAACAGCATTTACTAAAACTAAATTAGCTTATATTTACGTCAATCCGGTTTCACGAATCCAATGCTCTTCATGTGATCAAGAAAAAATCTTCTCCGACTCATCCTCCAAATATCCGGAATGCATAGCCTGAAATAATACACGAGAGCAATCATTTACGATAAAAATAACTTATAAATGATATACAAAATGCATCAAATCGATAAGACTAATATTATTTTCGATATAATGATTTAACAGCATTTACTACAACTAAATAAGCTTATATTTACGTCAATCCGGTTCCAGAAATCCAATGCTCTTCATGTGGTCAAGAAACAATCTTCTCCGACTCATCCTCCGAATATCCGGAATGCATAGCCTGAAATAATACACGAGAGAAATCATTGATGATAAAAATAACTTATAAATGATATACAATATGCATCAAATCGATAAGACTAAAATTAATTACGAAATAAAGATTTAACAGCATTTACTACAACTAAATTAGCTTATATTTACGTCAATCCGGTTCCAGGAATCCAGTGCTCTTCATTTGGTCAAGAAACAATTTTCTCCGACTCATCCTCCGAATATCCGGAATGCATAGCCTGAAATAATACACGAGAGCAATCATTGATGATAAAAATAACTTATAAATGATATACAAAATGCATCAAATCGATAAGACTAAAATTAATTACGAAATAAAAAATTAACAGCATTTACTACCACTAAATTAGCTTATATTTACGTCAATCCGGTTCCAGGAATCCAGTGCTCTTCATTTGGTCAAGAAACAATTTTCTCCGACTCATCCTCCGAATATCCGGAATGCATAGCCTGAAATAATACACGAGAGCAATCATTGATGATAAAAATAACTTATAAATGATATACAAAATGCATCAAATTGATAAGACTAAAATTAATTACGAAATAAAGAATTAACAGCATTTACTAGCACTAAATTAGCTTATATTTACGTCAATCCGGTTCCACGAATCCAATGCTCTTCATGTGATCAAGAAACAATCTTCTCCGACTCATCCTCCGAATATCCGGAATGCATAGCCTGAAATAATACACGAGAGCAATCATTGACGATAAAAATAACTTGTAAATGATATACAAAATGCATCAAATCGATAAAACTAAAAGTAATTACGATATAAAGATTTAACAGCATTTACTACAACTAAATTAGCTTATATTTACGTCAATCCGGTTCCAGGAATCCAATGCTCTTCATGTGGTCAAGAAACAATCTTCTCCGACTCATCCTCCGAATATCCGGAATGCATAGCCTGAAATAATACACCAGAGCAATCATTGATGATAAAAATAACTTATAAATGATATACAAAATGCATCAAATACGATACGACTAAAATTAATTACGAAATAAAAAATTAACAGCATTTACTAGCACTAAATTAGCTTATATTTACGTCAATCCGGTTCAACGAATCCAATGCTCTTCATGTGATCAAGAAACAATCTTCTCCGACTCATCCTCCAAATATCCGGAATGCATAGCCTGAAATAATACACGAGAGCAATCATTGACGATAAAAATAACTTATAAATGATATACAAAATGCATCAAATCGATAAGACTAAAATTAATTACGATATAAAGATTTAACAGCATTTACTACAACTAAATTAGCTTATATTTACGTCAATCCGGTTCCAGGAATCCAGTGCTCTTCATTTGGTCAAGAAACAATTTTCTCCGACTCATCCCCGAATATCCGGAATGCATAGCCTGAAATAATACACGAGAGAAATCATTGATGATAAAAATAACTTATAAATGATGTACAATATGCATCAAATCGATAAGACTAAAATTAATTACGAAATAAAGATTTAACAGCATTTACTACAACTAAATTAGCTTATATTTACGTCAATCCGGTTCCAGGAATACAGTGCTCTTCATTTGGTCAAGAAACAATTTTCTCCGACTCATCCTCCGAATATCCGGAATGCATAGCCAGAAATAATACACGAGAGCAATCATTGATGATAAAAATAACTTATAAATGATATACAAAATGCATCAAATCGGTAAGACTAAAATTAATTACGAAATAAAAAATTAACAGCATTTACTGGCACTAAATTAGCTTATATTTACGTCAATCCGGTTCCACGAATCCAATGCTCTTCATGTGGTCAAGAAACAATCTTCTCCGACTCATCCTCCAAATATCCGTAATGAATAGCCTGAAATAATACACGTGAGCAATCATTGATAATAAAATTAACTTATAAATGATATACAAAATGCATCAAATCGATAAGACTAAAATTAATTACGAAATAAAAAATTAACAGCATTTACTACAACTAAATTAGCTTATATTTACGTCAATCCGGTTCCAGGAATCCAGTGCTCTTCATTTGGTCAAGAAACAATTTTCTCCGACTCATCCCCGAATATCCGGAATGCATAGCCTGAAATAATACACGAGAGAAATCATTGATGATAAAAATAACTTATAAATGATATACAATATGCATCAAATCGATAAGTCTTAAATTAATTACGATATAAAGATTTAACAGCATTTACTACAACTAAATTAGCTTATATTTACGTCAATCCGGTTCCAGGAATCCAGTGCTCTTCATTTGGTCAAGAAACAATTTTCTCCGACTCATCCTCCGAATATCCGGAATGCATAGCCTGAAATAATACACGAGAGCAATCATTGATGATAAAAATAACTTATAAATGATATACAAAATGCATCAAATCGATAAGACTAAAATTAATTACGAAATAAAAAATTAACAGCATTTACTACCACTAAATTAGCTTATATTTACGTCAATCCGGTTCCAGGAATCCAGTGCTCTTCATTTGGTCAAGAAACAATTTTCTCCGTCTCATCCTCCGAATATCCGGAATGCATAGCCTGAAATAATACACGAGAGCAATCATTGATGATAAAAATAACTTATAAATGATATACAAAATGCATCAAATCGATAAGACTAAAATTAATTACGAAATAAAGAATTAACAGCATTTACTAGCAGTAAATTAGCTTATATTTACGTCAATCCGGTTCCACGAATCCAATGCTCTTCATGTGATCAAGAAACAATCTTCTCCGACTCATCCTCCGAATATCCGGAATGCATAGCCTGAAATAATACACGAGAGCAATCATTGACGATAAAAATAACTTGTAAATGATATACAAAATGCATCAAATCGATAAGACTAAAAGTAATTACGATATAAAGATTTAACAGCATTTACTACAACTAAATTAGCTTATATTTACGTCAATCCGGTTCCAGGAATCCAATGCTCTTCATGTGGTCAAGAAACAATCTTCTCCGACTCATCCTCCGAATATCCGGAATGCATAGCCTGAAATAATACACGAGAGCAATCATTGATGATAAAAATAACTTATAAATGATACACAAAATGCATCAAATACGATACGACTAAAATTAATTACGAAATAAAAAATTAACAGCATTTACTAGCACTAAATTAGCTTATATTTACGTCAATCCGGTTCAACGAATCCAATGCTCTTCATGTGATCAAGAAACAATCTTCTCCGACTCATCCTCCAAATATCCGGAATGCATAGCCTGAAATAATACACGAGAGCAATCATTGACGATAAAAATAACTTATAAATGATATACAAAATGCATCAAATCGATAAGACTAAAATTAATTACGATATAAAGATTTAACAGCATTTACTACAACTAAATTAGCTTATATTTACGTCAATCCGGTTCTAGGAATCCAGGGCTCTTCATTTGGTCAAGAAACAATTTTCTCCGACTCATCCCCGAATATCCGGAATGCATAGCCTGAAATAATACACGAGAGAAATCATTGATGATAAAAATAACTTATAAATGATGTACAATATGCATCAAATCGATAAGACTAAAATTAATTACGAAATAAAGATTTAACAGCATTTACTACAACTAAATTAGCTTATATTTACGTCAATCCGGTTCCAGGAATACAGTGCTCTTCATTTGGTCAAGAAACAATTTTCTCCGACTCATCCTCCGAATATCCGGAATGCATAGCCAGAAATAATACACGAGAGCAATCATTGATGATAAAAATAACTTATAAATGATATACAAAATGCATCAAATCGGTAAGACTAAAATTAATTACGAAATAAAAAATTAACAGCATTTACTGGCACTAAATTAGCTTATATTTACGTCAATCCGGTTTCACGAATCCAATGCTCTTCATGTGATCAAGAAACAATCTTCTCCGACTCATCCTCCAAATATCCCGAATGCATAGCCTGAAATAATACACGAGAGCAATCATTGACGATAAAAATAACTTATAATTGATATACAAAATGTATCAAATCGATAAGACTAAAATTAATTACGATATAAAGATTTAACAGCATTTACTACAACCAAATTAGCTTATACTTACGACAATCCGGTTCCAGGAATCCAGTGCTCTTCATTTGGTCAAGAAACAATTTTCTCCGACTCATCCCCGAATATCCGGAATGCATAGCCTGAAATAATACACGAGAGCAATAATTGATGATAAAAATAACTTATAAATGATATACAAAATGCATCAAATCGATAAGACTAAAAATAATTACGAAATAAAGATTTAACAGCATTTACTACAATTAAATTAGCTTATATTTACGTCAATCCGGTTCCAGGAATACAGTGCTCTTCATTTGGTCAAGAAACAATTTTCTCCGACTCATCCTCCGAATATCCGGAATGCATAGCCTGAAATAATACACGAGAGCAATCATTGATGATAAGAATAACTTATAAATGATATACAAAATGCATCAAATCGATAAGACTAAAATTAATTAGGAAATAAAGAATTAACAGCATTTACTACAACTAAATTAGCTTATATTTACGTCAATCTGGTTCCAGGAATCAAATGCTCTTCATGTGGTCAAGAAACAATCTTCTCCGAACCATCCACCGAATATCCGGAATGCATAGCCTGAAATAATACACGAGAGCAATCATTGATGATAAAAATAACATATAAATGATATACAAAATGCATCAAATCGATAAGACTAAAATTAATTACGAAATAAAAAATTAACAGCATTTACTAAAACTAAATTAGCTTATATTTACGTCAATCCGGTTTCACGAATCCAATGCTCTTCATGTGATCAAGAAAAAATCTTCTCCGACTCATCCTCCAAATATCCGGAATGCATAGCCTGAAATAATACACGAGAGCAATCATTTACGATAAAAATAACTTATAAAAGATATACAAAATGCATCAAATCGATAAGACTAATATTATTTTCGATATAATGATTTAACAGCATTTACTACAACTAAATAAGCTTATATTTACGTCAATCCGGTTCCAGAAATCCAATGCTCTTCATGTGGTCAAGAAACAATCTTCTCCGACTCATCCTCCGAATATCCGGAATGCATAGCCTGAAATAATACACGAGAGAAATCATTGATGATAAAAATAACTTATAAATGATATACAATATGCATCAAATCGATAAGACTAAAATTAATTACGAAATAAAGATTTAACAGCATTTACTACAACTAAATTAGCTTATATTTACGTCAATCCGGTTCCAGGAATCCAGTGCTCTTCATTTGGTCAAGAAACAATTTTCTCCGACTCATCCTCCGAATATCCGGAATGCATAGCCTGAAATAATACACGAGAGCAATCATTGATGATAAAAATAACTTATAAATGATATACAAAATGCATCAAATCGATAAGACTAAAATTAATTACGAAATAAAAAATTAACAGCATTTACTACCACTAAATTAGCTTATATTTACGTCAATCCGGTTCCAGGAATCCAGTGCTCTTCATTTGGTCAAGAAACAATTTTCTCCGACTCATCCTCCGAATATCCGGAATGCATAGCCTGAAATAATACACGAGAGCAATCATTGATGATAAAAATAACTTATAAATGATATACAAAATGCATCAAATTGATAAGACTAAAATTAATTACGAAATAAAGAATTAACAGCATTTACTAGCACTAAATTAGCTTATATTTACGTCAATCCGGTTCCACGAATCCAATGCTCTTCATGTGATCAAGAAACAATCTTCTCCGACTCATCCTCCGAATATCCGGAATGCATAGCCTGAAATAATACACGAGAGCAATCATTGACGATAAAAATAACTTGTAAATGATATACAAAATGCATCAAATCGATAAAACTAAAAGTAATTACGATATAAAGATTTAACAGCATTTACTACAACTAAATTAGCTTATATTTACGTCAATCCGGTTCCAGGAATCCAATGCTCTTCATGTGGTCAAGAAACAATCTTCTCCGACTCATCCTCCGAATATCCGGAATGCATAGCCTGAAATAATACACCAGAGCAATCATTGATGATAAAAATAACTTATAAATGATATACAAAATGCATCAAATACGATACGACTAAAATTAATTACGAAATAAAAAATTAACAGCATTTACTAGCACTAAATTAGCTTATATTTACGTCAATCCGGTTCAACGAATCCAATGCTCTTCATGTGATCAAGAAACAATCTTCTCCGACTCATCCTCCAAATATCCGGAATGCATAGCCTGAAATAATACACGAGAGCAATCATTGACGATAAAAATAACTTATAAATGATATACAAAATGCATCAAATCGATAAGACTAAAATTAATTACGATATAAAGATTTAACAGCATTTACTACAACTAAATTAGCTTATATTTACGTCAATCCGGTTCCAGGAATCCAGTGCTCTTCATTTGGTCAAGAAACAATTTTCTCCGACTCATCCCCGAATATCCGGAATGCATAGCCTGAAATAATACACGAGAGAAATCATTGATGATAAAAATAACTTATAAATGATGTACAATATGCATCAAATCGATAAGACTAAAATTAATTACGAAATAAAGATTTAACAGCATTTACTACAACTAAATTAGCTTATATTTACGTCAATCCGGTTCCAGGAATACAGTGCTCTTCATTTGGTCAAGAAACAATTTTCTCCGACTCATCCTCCGAATATCCGGAATGCATAGCCAGAAATAATACACGAGAGCAATCATTGATGATAAAAATAACTTATAAATGATATACAAAATGCATCAAATCGGTAAGACTAAAATTAATTACGAAATAAAAAATTAACAGCATTTACTGGCACTAAATTAGCTTATATTTACGTCAATCCGGTTCCACGAATCCAATGCTCTTCATGTGGTCAAGAAACAATCTTCTCCGACTCATCCTCCAAATATCCGTAATGAATAGCCTGAAATAATACACGTGAGCAATCATTGATAATAAAATTAACTTATAAATGATATACAAAATGCATCAAATCGATAAGACTAAAATTAATTACGAAATAAAAAATTAACAGCATTTACTACAACTAAATTAGCTTATATTTACGTCAATCCGGTTCCAGGAATCCAGTGCTCTTCATTTGGTCAAGAAACAATTTTCTCCGACTCATCCCCGAATATCCGGAATGCATAGCCTGAAATAATACACGAGAGAAATCATTGATGATAAAAATAACTTATAAATGATATACAATATGCATCAAATCGATAAGTCTTAAATTAATTACGATATAAAGATTTAACAGCATTTACTACAACTAAATTAGCTTATATTTACGTCAATCCGGTTCCAGGAATCCAGTGCTCTTCATTTGGTCAAGAAACAATTTTCTCCGACTCATCCTCCGAATATCCGGAATGCATAGCCTGAAATAATACACGAGAGCAATCATTGATGATAAAAATAACTTATAAATGATATACAAAATGCATCAAATCGATAAGACTAAAATTAATTACGAAATAAAAAATTAACAGCATTTACTACCACTAAATTAGCTTATATTTACGTCAATCCGGTTCCAGGAATCCAGTGCTCTTCATTTGGTCAAGAAACAATTTTCTCCGTCTCATCCTCCGAATATCCGGAATGCATAGCCTGAAATAATACACGAGAGCAATCATTGATGATAAAAATAACTTATAAATGATATACAAAATGCATCAAATCGATAAGACTAAAATTAATTACGAAATAAAGAATTAACAGCATTTACTAGCAGTAAATTAGCTTATATTTACGTCAATCCGGTTCCACGAATCCAATGCTCTTCATGTGATCAAGAAACAATCTTCTCCGACTCATCCTCCGAATATCCGGAATGCATAGCCTGAAATAATACACGAGAGCAATCATTGACGATAAAAATAACTTGTAAATGATATACAAAATGCATCAAATCGATAAGACTAAAAGTAATTACGATATAAAGATTTAACAGCATTTACTACAACTAAATTAGCTTATATTTACGTCAATCCGGTTCCAGGAATCCAATGCTCTTCATGTGGTCAAGAAACAATCTTCTCCGACTCATCCTCCGAATATCCGGAATGCATAGCCTGAAATAATACACGAGAGCAATCATTGATGATAAAAATAACTTATAAATGATACACAAAATGCATCAAATACGATACGACTAAAATTAATTACGAAATAAAAAATTAACAGCATTTACTAGCACTAAATTAGCTTATATTTACGTCAATCCGGTTCAACGAATCCAATGCTCTTCATGTGATCAAGAAACAATCTTCTCCGACTCATCCTCCAAATATCCGGAATGCATAGCCTGAAATAATACACGAGAGCAATCATTGACGATAAAAATAACTTATAAATGATATACAAAATGCATCAAATCGATAAGACTAAAATTAATTACGATATAAAGATTTAACAGCATTTACTACAACTAAATTAGCTTATATTTACGTCAATCCGGTTCTAGGAATCCAGGGCTCTTCATTTGGTCAAGAAACAATTTTCTCCGACTCATCCCCGAATATCCGGAATGCATAGCCTGAAATAATACACGAGAGAAATCATTGATGATAAAAATAACTTATAAATGATGTACAATATGCATCAAATCGATAAGACTAAAATTAATTACGAAATAAAGATTTAACAGCATTTACTACAACTAAATTAGCTTATATTTACGTCAATCCGGTTCCAGGAATACAGTGCTCTTCATTTGGTCAAGAAACAATTTTCTCCGACTCATCCTCCGAATATCCGGAATGCATAGCCAGAAATAATACACGAGAGCAATCATTGATGATAAAAATAACTTATAAATGATATACAAAATGCATCAAATCGGTAAGACTAAAATTAATTACGAAATAAAAAATTAACAGCATTTACTGGCACTAAATTAGCTTATATTTACGTCAATCCGGTTCCACGAATCCAATGCTCTTCATGTGGTCAAGAAACAATCTTCTCCGACTCATCCTCCAAATATCCGTAATGAATAGCCTGAAATAATACACGTGAGCAATCATTGATAATAAAATTAACTTATAAATGATATACAAAATGCATCAAATCGATAAGACTAAAATTAATTACGAAATAAAGATTTAACAGCATTTACTACAACTAAATTAGCTTATATTTACGTCAATCCGGTTCCAGGAATCCAGTGCTCTTCATTTGGTCAAGAAACAATTTTCTCCGACTCATCCCCGAATATCCGGAATGCATAGCCTGAAATAATACACGAGAGAAATCATTGATGATAAAAATAACTTATAAATGATATACAATATGCATCAAATCGATAAGACTTAAATTAATTACGATATAAAGATTTAACAGCATTTACTACAACTAAATTAGCTTATATTTACGTCAATCCGGTTCCAGGAATCCAGTGCTCTTCATTTGGTCAAGAAACAATTTTCTCCGACTCATCCTCCGAATATCCGGAATGCATAGCCTGAAATAATACACGAGAGCAATCATTGATGATAAAAATAACTTATAAATGATATACAAAATGCATCAAATCGATAAGACTAAGATTAATTACGAAATAAAAAATTAACAGCATTTACTACCACTAAATTAGCTTATATTTACGTCAATCCGGTTCCACGAATCCAGTGCTCTTCATGTGGTCAAGAAACAATTTTCTCCGACTCATCCTCCGAATATCCGGAATGCATAGCCTGAAATAATACACGAGAGCAATCATTGATGATAAAAAAAAAATTATAAATGATATACAAAATGCATCAAATCTATAAGACTAAAATTAATTACGAAATAAAGATATAACATCATTTACTACCACTAATTTAGCTTATATTTACGTCAATCGGGTTCCAGGAATCCAGTGCCCTTCATTTGGTCAAGAAACAATTTTCTCCGACTCATCCTCCGAATATCCGGAATGCATAGCCTGAAATAATACACGAGAGCAATCATTGATAATAAAAATAACTTATAAATTATATACAAAATGCATCAAATCGATAAGACTAAAATTAATTACGATATAAAGATTTAACAGCATTTACTACAACTAAATTAGCTTATATTTACGTCAATCCGGTTCCAGGAATCCAGTGCTCTTCATTTGGTCAAGAAACAATTTTCTCCGACTCATCCTCCGAATATCCGGAATGCATAGCCTGAAATAATACACGAGAGCAATCATTGATGATAAAAATAACTTATAAATGATATACAAAATGCATCAAATCGATAAGACTAAAATTAATTACGAAATAAAAAATTAACAGCATTTACTACCACTAAATTAGCTTATATTTACGTCAATCCGGTTCCAGGAATCCAGTGCTCTTCATTTGGTCAAGAAACAATTTTCTCCGACTCATCCCCGAATATCCGGAATGCATAGCCTGAAATAATACACGAGAGCAATCATTGATGATAAAAATAACTTGTAAATGATATACAAAATGCATCAAATCGATAAGACTTAAATTAATTACGATATAAAGATTTAACAGCATTTACTACAACTAAATTAGCTTATATTTACGTCAATCCGGTTCCAGGAATCCAATGCTCTTCATGTGGTCAAGAAACAATCTTCTCCGACTCATCCTCCGAATATCCGGAATGCATAGCCTGAAATAATACACGAGAGCAATCATTGATGATAAAAATAACTTATAAATGATATACAAAATGCATCAAATACGATACGACTAAAATTAATTACGAAATAAAGAATTAACAGCATTAACTAGCACTAAATTAGCTTATATTTACGTCAATCCGGTTCCACGAATCCAATGCTCTTCATGTGATCAAGAAACAATCTTCTCCGACTCATCCTCCAAATATCCGGAATGCATAGCCTGAAATAATACACGAGAGCAATCATTGACGATAAAAATAACTTATAAATGATATACAAAATGCATCAAATCGATAAGACTAAAATTAATTACGATACAAAGATTTAACAGCATTTACTACAACTAAATTAGCTTATATTTACGTCAATCCGGTTCCAGAAATCCAATGCTCTTCATGTGGTCAAGAAACAATCTTCTCCGACTCATCCTCCGAATATCCGGAATGCATAGCCTGAAATAATACACGAGAGAAATCATTGATGATAAAAATAACATATAAATAATATACAATATGCATCAAATCGATAAGACTAAAATTAATTACGAAATAAAGATTTAACAGCATTTACTACAACTAAATTAGCTTATATTTACGTCAATCCGGTTCCAGGAATCCAGTGCTCTTCATTTGGTCAAGAAACAATTTTCTCCGACTCATCCTCCGAATATCCGGAATGCATAGCCTGAAATAATACACGAGAGCAATCATTGATGATAAAAATAACTTATAAATGATATACAAAATGCATCAAATCGATAAGACTAAAATTAATTACGAAATAAAAAATTAACAGCATTTACTACCACTAAATTAGCTTATATTTACGTCAATCCGGTTCCAGGAATCCAGTGCTCTTCATTTGGTCAAGAAACAATTTTCTCCGACTCATCCTCCGAATATCCGGAATGCATAGCCTGAAATAATACACGAGAGCAATCATTGATGATAAAAATAACTTATAAATGATATACAAAATGCATCAAATCGATAAGACTAAAATTAATTACGAAATAAAGAATTAACAGCATTTACTAGCACTAAATTAGCTTATATTTACGTCAATCCGGTTCCACGAATCCAATGCTCTTCATGTGATCAAGAAACAATCTTCTCCGACTCATCCTCCGAATATCCGGAATGCATAGCCTGAAATAATACACGAGAGCAATCATTGACGATAAAAATAACTTGTAAATGATATACAAAATGCATCAAATCGATAAAACTAAAAGTAATTACGATATAAAGATTTAACAGCATTTACTACAACTAAATTAGCTTATATTTACGTCAATCCGGTTCCAGGAATCCAATGCTCTTCATGTGGTCAAGAAAGAATCTTCTCCGACTCATCCTCCGAATATCCGGAATGCATAGCCTGAAATAATACACCAGAGCAATCATTGATGATAAAAATAACTTATAAATGATATACAAAATGCATCAAATACGATACGACTAAAATTAATTACGAAATAAAAAATTAACAGCATTTACTAGCACTAAATTAGCTTATATTTACGTCAATCCGGTTCAACGAATCCAATGCTCTTCATGTGATCAAGAAACAATCTTCTCCGACTCATCCTCCAAATATCCGGAATGCATAGCCTGAAATAATACACGAGAGCAATCATTGACGATAAAAATAACTTATAAATGATATACAAAATGCATCAAATCGATAAGACTAAAATTAATTACGATATAAAGATTTAACAGCATTTACTACAACTAAATTAGCTTATATTTACGTCAATCCGGTTCCAGGAATCCAGGGCTCTTCATTTGGTCAAGAAACAATTTTCTCCGACTCATCCCCGAATATCCGGAATGCATAGCCTGAAATAATACACGAGAGAAATCATTGATGATAAAAATAACTTATAAATGATGTACAATATGCATCAAATCGATAAGACTAAAATTAATTACGAAATAAAGATTTAACAGCATTTACTACAACTAAATTAGCTTATATTTACGTCAATCCGGTTCCAGGAATACAGTGCTCTTCATTTGGTCAAGAAACAATTTTCTCCGACTCATCCTCCGAATATCCGGAATGCATAGCCAGAAATAATACACGAGAGCAATCATTGATGATAAAAATAACATATAAATGATATACAAAATGCATCAAATCGGTAAGACTAAAATTAATTACGAAATAAAAAATTAACAGCATTTACTGGCACTAAATTAGCTTATATTTACGTCAATCCGGTTCCACGAATCCAATGCTCTTCATGTGGTCAAGAAACAATCTTCTCCGACTCATCCTCCAAATATCCGTAATGAATAGCCTGAAATAATACACGTGAGCAATCATTGATAATAAAATTAACTTATAAATGATATACAAAATGCATCAAATCGATAAGACTAAAATTAATTACGAAATAAAGATTTAACAGCATTTACTACAACTAAATTAGCTTATATTTACGTCAATCCGGTTCCAGGAATCCAGTGCTCTTCATTTGGTCAAGAAACAATTTTCTCCGACTCATCCCCGAATATCCGGAATGCATAGCCTGAAATAATACACGAGAGAAATCATTGATGATAAAAATAACTTATAAATGATATACAATATGCATCAAATCGATAAGTCTTAAATTAATTACGATATAAAGATTTAACAGCATTTACTACAACTAAATTAGCTTATATTTACGTCAATCCGGTTCCAGGAATCCAGTGCTCTTCATTTGGTCAAGAAACAATTTTCTCCGACTCATCCTCCGAATATCCGGAATGCATAGCCTGAAATAATACACGAGAGCAATCATTGATGATAAAAATAACTTATAAATGATATACAAAATGCATCAAATCGATAAGACTAAAATTAATTACGAAATAAAAAATTAACAGCATTTACTACCACTAAATTAGCTTATATTTACGTCAATCCGGTTCCAGGAATCCAGTGCTCTTCATTTGGTCAAGAAACAATTTTCTCCGTCTCATCCTCCGAATATCCGGAATGCATAGCCTGAAATAATACACGAGAGCAATCATTGATGATAAAAATAACTTATAAATGATATACAAAATGCATCAAATCGATAAGACTAAAATTAATTACGAAATAAAGAATTAACAGCATTTACTAGCACAAAA
Source organism: Sympetrum striolatum (assembly GCA_947579665.1). NCBI lineage: Eukaryota > Metazoa > Arthropoda > Insecta > Odonata > Libellulidae > Sympetrum > Sympetrum striolatum. Next base: position 73,970,223 of record OX388350.1, read on the forward strand.
TTAGCTTATATTTACGTCAATCCGGTTCCACGAATCCAATGCTCTTCATGTGATCAAGAAACAATCTTCTCCGACTCATCCTCCGAATATCCGGAATGCATAGCCTGAAATAATACACGAGAGCAATCATTGACGATAAAAATAACTTGTAAATGATATACAAAATGCATCAAATCGATAAGACTAAAAGTAATTACGATATAAAGATTTAACAGCATTTACTACAACTAAATTAGCTTATATTTACGTCAATCCGGTTCCAGGAATCCAATGCTCTTCATGTGGTCAAGAAACAATCTTCTCCGACTCATCCTCCGAATATCCGGAATGCATAGCCTGAAATAATACACGAGAGCAATCATTGATGATAAAAATAACTTATAAATGATACACAAAATGCATCAAATACGATACGACTAAAATTAATTACGAAATAAAAAATTAACAGCATTTACTAGCACTAAATTAGCTTATATTTACGTCAATCCGGTTCAACGAATCCAATGCTCTTCATGTGATCAAGAAAAATTCTTCTCCGACTCATCCTCCAAATATCCGGAATGCATAGCCTGAAATAATACACGAGAGCAATCATTGACGATAAAAATAACTTATAAATGATATACAAAATGCATCAAATCGATAAGACTAAAATTAATTACGATATAAAGATTTAACAGCATTTACTACAACTAAATTAGCTTATATTTACGTCAATCCGGTTCCAGGAATCCAGGGCTCTTCATTTGGTCAAGAAACAATTTTCTCCGACTCATCCCCGAATATCCGGAATGCATAGCCTGAAATAATACACGAGAGAAATCATTGATGATAAAAATAACTTATAAATGATGTACAATATGCATCAAATCGATAAGACTAAAATTAATTACGAAATAAAGATTTAACAGCATTTACTACAACTAAATTAGCTTATATTTACGTCAATCCGGTTCCAGGAATACAGTGCTCTTCATTTGGTCAAGAAACAATTTTCTCCGACTCATCCTCCGAATATCCGGAATGCATAGCCAGAAATAATACACGAGAGCAATCATTGATGATAAAAATAACTTATAAATGATATACAAAATGCATCAAATCGGTAAGACTAAAATTAATTACGAAATAAAAAATTAACAGCATTTACTGGCACTAAATTAGCTTATATTTACGTCAATCCGGTTCCACGAATCCAATGCTCTTCATGTGGTCAAGAAACAATCTTCTCCGACTCATCCTCCAAATATCCGTAATGAATAGCCTGAAATAATACACGTGAGCAATCATTGATAATAAAATTAACTTATAAATGATATACAAAATGCATCAAATCGATAAGACTAAAATTAATTACGAAATAAAGATTTAACAGCATTTACTACAACTAAATTAGCTTATATTTACGTCAATCCGGTTCCAGGAATCCAGTGCTCTTCATTTGGTCAAGAAACAATTTTCTCCGACTCATCCCCGAATATCCGGAATGCATAGCCTGAAATAATACACGAGAGAAATCATTGATGATAAAAATAACTTATAAATGATATACAATATGCATCAAATCGATAAGACTTAAATTAATTACGATATAAAGATTTAACAGCATTTACTACAACTAAATTAGCTTATATTTACGTCAATCCGGTTCCAGGAATCCAGTGCTCTTCATTTGGTCAAGAAACAATTTTCTCCGACTCATCCTCCGAATATCCGGAATGCATAGCCTGAAATAATACACGAGAGCAATCATTGATGATAAAAATAACTTATAAATGATATACAAAATGCATCAAATCGATAAGACTAAGATTAATTACGAAATAAAAAATTAACAGCATTTACTAGCACTAAATTAGCTTATATTTACGTCAATCCGGTTTCACGAATCCAATGCTCTTCATGTGATCAAGAAACAATCTTCTCCGACTCATCCTCCAAATATCCGGAATGCATAGCCTGAAATAATACACGAGAGCAATCATTGACGATAAAAATAACTTATAATTGATATACAAAATGTATCAAATCGATAAGACTAAAATTAATTACGATATAAAGATTTAACAGCATTTACTACAACCAAATTAGCTTATACTTACGACAATCCGGTTCCAGGAATCCAGTGCTCTTCATTTGGTCAAGAAACAATTTTCTCCGACTCATCCCCGAATATCCGGAATGCATAGCCTGAAATAATACACGAGAGCAATAATTGATGATAAAAATAACTTATAAATGATATACAAAATGCATCAAATCGATAAGACTAAAAATAATTACGAAATAAAGATTTAACAGCATTTACTACAATTAAATTAGCTTATATTTACGTCAATCCGGTTCCAGGAATACAGTGCTCTTCATTTGGTCAAGAAACAATTTTCTCCGACTCATCCTCCGAATATCCGGAATGCATAGCCTGAAATAATACACGAGAGCAATCATTGATGATAAGAATAACTTATAAATGATATACAAAATGCATCAAATCGATAAGACTAAAATTAATTAGGAAATAAAGAATTAACAGCATTTACTACAACTAAATTAGCTTATATTTACGTCAATCTGGTTCCAGGAATCAAATGCTCTTCATGTGGTCAAGAAACAATCTTCTCCGAACCATCCACCGAATATCCGGAATGCATAGCCTGAAATAATACACGAGAGCAATCATTGATGATAAAAATAACATATAAATGATATACAAAATGCATCAAATCGATAAGACTAAAATTAATTACGAAATAAAAAATTAACAGCATTTACTAAAACTAAATTAGCTTATATTTACGTCAATCCGGTTTCACGAATCCAATGCTCTTCATGTGATCAAGAAAAAATCTTCTCCGACTCATCCTCCAAATATCCGGAATGCATAGCCTGAAATAATACACGAGAGCAATCATTTACGATAAAAATAACTTATAAATGATATACAAAATGCATCAAATCGATAAGACTAATATTATTTTCGATATAATGATTTAACAGCATTTACTACAACTAAATAAGCTTATATTTACGTCAATCCGGTTCCAGAAATGCAATGCTCTTCATGTGGTCAAGAAACAATCTTCTCCGACTCATCCTCCGAATATCCGGAATGCATAGCCTGAAATAATACACGAGAGAAATCATTGATGATAAAAATAACTTATAAATGATATACAATATGCATCAAATCGATAAGACTAAAATTAATTACGAAATAAAGATTTAACAGCATTTACTACAACTAAATTAGCTTATATTTACGTCAATCCGGTTCCAGGAATCCAGTGCTCTTCATTTGGTCAAGAAACAATTTTCTCCGACTCATCCTCCGAATATCCGGAATGCATAGCCTGAAATAATACACGAGAGCAATCATTGATGATAAAAATAACTTATAAATGATATACAAAATGCATCAAATCGATAAGACTAAAATTAATTACGAAATAAAAAATTAACAGCATTTACTACCACTAAATTAGCTTATATTTACGTCAATCCGGTTCCAGGAATCCAGTGCTCTTCATTTGGTCAAGAAACAATTTTCTCCGACTCATCCTCCGAATATCCGGAATGCATAGCCTGAAATAATACACGAGAGCAATCATTGATGATAAAAATAACTTATAAATGATATACAAAATGCATCAAATTGATAAGACTAAAATTAATTACGAAATAAAGAATTAACAGCATTTACTAGCACTAAATTAGCTTATATTTACGTCAATCCGGTTCCACGAATCCAATGCTCTTCATGTGATCAAGAAACAATCTTCTCCGACTCATCCTCCGAATATCCGGAATGCATAGCCTGAAATAATACACGAGAGCAATCATTGACGATAAAAATAACTTGTAAATGATATACAAAATGCATCAAATCGATAAAACTAAAAGTAATTACGATATAAAGATTTAACAGCATTTACTACAACTAAATTAGCTTATATTTACGTCAATCCGGTTCCAGGAATCCAATGCTCTTCATGTGGTCAAGAAACAATCTTCTCCGACTCATCCTCCGAATATCCGGAATGCATAGCCTGAAATAATACACCAGAGCAATCATTGATGATAAAAATAACTTATAAATGATATACAAAATGCATCAAATACGATACGACTAAAATTAATTACGAAATAAAAAATTAACAGCATTTACTAGCACTAAATTAGCTTATATTTACGTCAATCCGGTTCAACGAATCCAATGCTCTTCATGTGATCAAGAAACAATCTTCTCCGACTCATCCTCCAAATATCCGGAATGCATAGCCTGAAATAATACACGAGAGCAATCATTGACGATAAAAATAACTTATAAATGATATACAAAATGCATCAAATCGATAAGACTAAAATTAATTACGATATAAAGATTTAACAGCATTTACTACAACTAAATTAGCTTATATTTACGTCAATCCGGTTCCAGGAATCCAGGGCTCTTCATTTGGTCAAGAAACAATTTTCTCCGACTCATCCCCGAATATCCGGAATGCATAGCCTGAAATAATACACGAGAGAAATCATTGATGATAAAAATAACTTATAAATGATGTACAATATGCATCAAATCGATAAGACTAAAATTAATTACGAAATAAAGATTTAACAGCATTTACTACAACTAAATTAGCTTATATTTACGTCAATCCGGTTCCAGGAATACAGTGCTCTTCATTTGGTCAAGAAACAATTTTCTCCGACTCATCCTCCGAATATCCGGAATGCATAGCCAGAAATAATACACGAGAGCAATCATTGATGATAAAAATAACTTATAAATGATATACAAAATGCATCAAATCGGTAAGACTAAAATTAATTACGAAATAAAAAATTAACAGCATTTACTGGCACTAAATTAGCTTATATTTACGTCAATCCGGTTCCACGAATCCAATGCTCTTCATGTGGTCAAGAAACAATCTTCTCCGACTCATCCTCCAAATATCCGTAATGAATAGCCTGAAATAATACACGTGAGCAATCATTGATAATAAAATTAACTTATAAATGATATACAAAATGCATCAAATCGATAAGACTAAAATTAATTACGAAATAAAGATTTAACAGCATTTACTACAACTAAATTAGCTTATATTTACGTCAATCCGGTTCCAGGAATCCAGTGCTCTTCATTTGGTCAAGAAACAATTTTCTCCGACTCATCCCCGAATATCCGGAATGCATAGCCTGAAATAATACACGAGAGAAATCATTGATGATAAAAATAACTTATAAATGATATACAATATGCATCAAATCGATAAGTCTTAAATTAATTACGATATAAAGATTTAACAGCATTTACTACAACTAAATTAGCTTATATTTACGTCAATCCGGTTCCAGGAATCCAGTGCTCTTCATTTGGTCAAGAAACAATTTTCTCCGACTCATCCTCCGAATATCCGGAATGCATAGCCTGAAATAATACACGAGAGCAATCATTGATGATAAAAATAACTTATAAATGATATACAAAATGCATCAAATCGATAAGACTAAAATTAATTACGAAATAAAAAATTAACAGCATTTACTACCACTAAATTAGCTTATATTTACGTCAATCCGGTTCCAGGAATCCAGTGCTCTTCATTTGGTCAAGAAACAATTTTCTCCGTCTCATCCTCCGAATATCCGGAATGCATAGCCTGAAATAATACACGAGAGCAATCATTGATGATAAAAATAACTTATAAATGATATACAAAATGCATCAAATCGATAAGACTAAAATTAATTACGAAATAAAGAATTAACAGCATTTACTAGCACTAAATTAGCTTATATTTACGTCAATCCGGTTCCACGAATCCAATGCTCTTCATGTGATCAAGAAACAATCTTCTCCGACTCATCCTCCGAATATCCGGAATGCATAGCCTGAAATAATACACGAGAGCAATCATTGACGATAAAAATAACTTGTAAATGATATACAAAATGCATCAAATCGATAAGACTAAAAGTAATTACGATATAAAGATTTAACAGCATTTACTACAACTAAATTAGCTTATATTTACGTCAATCCGGTTCCAGGAATCCAATGCTCTTCATGTGGTCAAGAAACAATCTTCTCCGACTCATCCTCCGAATATCCGGAATGCATAGCCTGAAATAATACACGAGAGCAATCATTGATGATAAAAATAACTTATAAATGATACACAAAATGCATCAAATACGATACGACTAAAATTAATTACGAAATAAAAAATTAACAGCATTTACTAGCACTAAATTAGCTTATATTTACGTCAATCCGGTTCAACGAATCCAATGCTCTTCATGTGATCAAGAAAAATTCTTCTCCGACTCATCCTCCAAATATCCGGAATGCATAGCCTGAAATAATACACGAGAGCAATCATTGACGATAAAAATAACTTATAAATGATATACAAAATGCATCAAATCGATAAGACTAAAATTAATTACGATATAAAGATTTAACAGCATTTACTACAACTAAATTAGCTTATATTTACGTCAATCCGGTTCCAGGAATCCAGGGCTCTTCATTTGGTCAAGAAACAATTTTCTCCGACTCATCCCCGAATATCCGGAATGCATAGCCTGAAATAATACACGAGAGAAATCATTGATGATAAAAATAACTTATAAATGATGTACAATATGCATCAAATCGATAAGACTAAAATTAATTACGAAATAAAGATTTAACAGCATTTACTACAACTAAATTAGCTTATATTTACGTCAATCCGGTTCCAGGAATACAGTGCTCTTCATTTGGTCAAGAAACAATTTTCTCCGACTCATCCTCCGAATATCCGGAATGCATAGCCAGAAATAATACACGAGAGCAATCATTGATGATAAAAATAACTTATAAATGATATACAAAATGCATCAAATCGGTAAGACTAAAATTAATTACGAAATAAAAAATTAACAGCATTTACTGGCACTAAATTAGCTTATATTTACGTCAATCCGGTTCCACGAATCCAATGCTCTTCATGTGGTCAAGAAACAATCTTCCCCGACTCATCCTCCAAATATCCGTAATGAATAGCCTGAAATAATACACGTGAGCAATCATTGATAATAAAATTAACTTATAAATGATATACAAAATGCATCAAATCGATAAGACTAAAATTAATTACGAAATAAAGATTTAACAGCATTTACTACAACTAAATTAGCTTATATTTACGTCAATCCGGTTCCAGGAATCCAGTGCTCTTCATTTGGTCAAGAAACAATTTTCTCCGACTCATCCCCGAATATCCGGAATGCATAGCCTGAAATAATACACGAGAGAAATCATTGATGATAAAAATAACTTATAAATGATATACAATATGCATCAAATCGATAAGACTTAAATTAATTACGATATAAAGATTTAACAGCATTTACTACAACTAAATTAGCTTATATTTACGTCAATCCGGTTCCAGGAATCCAGTGCTCTTCATTTGGTCAAGAAACAATTTTCTCCGACTCATCCTCCGAATATCCGGAATGCATAGCCTGAAATAATACACGAGAGCAATCATTGATGATAAAAATAACTTATAAATGATATACAAAATGCATCAAATCGATAAGACTAAGATTAATTACGAAATAAAAAATTAACAGCATTTACTAGCACTAAATTAGCTTATATTTACGTCAATCCGGTTTCACGAATCCAATGCTCTTCATGTGATCAAGAAACAATCTTCTCCGACTCATCCTCCAAATATCCGGAATGCATAGCCTGAAATAATACACGAGAGCAATCATTGACGATAAAAATAACTTATAATTGATATACAAAATGTATCAAATCGATAAGACTAAAATTAATTACGATATAAAGATTTAACAGCATTTACTACAACCAAATTAGCTTATACTTACGACAATCCGGTTCCAGGAATCCAGTGCTCTTCATTTGGTCAAGAAACAATTTTCTCCGACTCATCCCCGAATATCCGGAATGCATAGCCTGAAATAATACACGAGAGCAATAATTGATGATAAAAATAACTTATAAATGATATACAAAATGCATCAAATCGATAAGACTAAAAATAATTACGAAATAAAGATTTAACAGCATTTACTACAATTAAATTAGCTTATATTTACGTCAATCCGGTTCCAGGAATACAGTGCTCTTCATTTGGTCAAGAAACAATTTTCTCCGACTCATCCTCCGAATATCCGGAATGCATAGCCTGAAATAATACACGAGAGCAATCATTGATGATAAGAATAACTTATAAATGATATACAAAATGCATCAAATCGATAAGACTAAATTAATTAGGAAATAAAGAATTAACAGCATTTACTACAACTAAATTAGCTTATATTTACGTCAATCTGGTTCCAGGAATCAAATGCTCTTCATGTGGTCAAGAAACAATCTTCTCCGAACCATCCACCGAATATCCGGAATGCATAGCCTGAAATAATACACGAGAGCAATCATTGATGATAAAAATAACATATAAATGATATACAAAATGCATCAAATCGATAAGACTAAAATTAATTACGAAATAAAAAATTAACAGCATTTACTAAAACTAAATTAGCTTATATTTACGTCAATCCGGTTTCACGAATCCAATGCTCTTCATGTGATCAAGAAAAAATCTTCTCCGACTCATCCTCCAAATATCCGGAATGCATAGCCTGAAATAATACACGAGAGCAATCATTTACGATAAAAATAACTTATAAATGATATACAAAATGCATCAAATCGATAAGACTAATATTATTTTCGATATAATGATTTAACAGCATTTACTACAACTAAATAAGCTTATATTTACGTCAATCCGGTTCCAGAAATCCAATGCTCTTCATGTGGTCAAGAAACAATCTTCTCCGACTCATCCTCCGAATATCCGGAATGCATAGCCTGAAATAATACACGAGAGAAATCATTGATGATAAAAATAACTTATAAATGATATACAATATGCATCAAATCGATAAGACTAAAATTAATTACGAAATAAAGATTTAACAGCATTTACTACAACTAAATTAGCTTATATTTACGTCAATCCGGTTCCAGGAATCCAGTGCTCTTCATTTGGTCAAGAAACAATTTTCTCCGACTCATCCTCCGAATATCCGGAATGCATAGCCTGAAATAATACACGAGAGCAATCATTGATGATAAAAATAACTTATAAATGATATACAAAATGCATCAAATCGATAAGACTAAAATTAATTACGAAATAAAAAATTAACAGCATTTACTACCACTAAATTAGCTTATATTTACGTCAATCCGGTTCCAGGAATCCAGTGCTCTTCATTTGGTCAAGAAACAATTTTCTCCGACTCATCCTCCGAATATCCGGAATGCATAGCCTGAAATAATACACGAGAGCAATCATTGATGATAAAAATAACTTATAAATGATATACAAAATGCATCAAATTGATAAGACTAAAATTAATTACGAAATAAAGAATTAACAGCATTTACTAGCACTAAATTAGCTTATATTTACGTCAATCCGGTTCCACGAATCCAATGCTCTTCATGTGATCAAGAAACAATCTTCTCCGACTCATCCTCCGAATATCCGGAATGCATAGCCTGAAATAATACACGAGAGCAATCATTGACGATAAAAATAACTTGTAAATGATATACAAAATGCATCAAATCGATAAAACTAAAAGTAATTACGATATAAGATTTAACAGGCATTTACTACAACTAAATTAGCTTATATTTACGTCAATCCGGTTCCAGGAATCCAATGCTCTTCATGTGGTCAAGAAACAATCTTCTCCGACTCATCCTCCGAATATCCGGAATGCATAGCCTGAAATAATACACCAGAGCAATCATTGATGATAAAAATAACTTATAAATGATATACAAAATGCATCAAATACGATACGACTAAAATTAATTACGAAATAAAAAATTAACAGCATTTACTAGCACTAAATTAGCTTATATTTACGTCAATCCGGTTCAACGAATCCAATGCTCTTCATGTGATCAAGAAACAATCTTCTCCGACTCATCCTCCAAATATCCGGAATGCATAGCCTGAAATAATACACGAGAGCAATCATTGACGATAAAAATAACTTATAAATGATATACAAAATGCATCAATTCGATAAGACTAAAATTAATTACGATATAAAGATTTAACAGCATTTACTACAACTAAATTAGCTTATATTTACGTCAATCCGGTTCCAGGAATCCAGTGCTCTTCATTTGGTCAAGAAACAATTTTCTCCGACTCATCCCCGAATATCCGGAATGCATAGCCTGAAATAATACACGAGAGAAATCATTGATGATAAAAATAACTTATAAATGATGTACAATATGCATCAAATCGATAAGACTAAAATTAATTACGAAATAAAAAATTAACAGCATTTACTGGCACTAAATTAGCTTATATTTACGTCAATCCGGTTCCAGGAATACAGTGCTCTTCATTTGGTCAAGAAACAATTTTCTCCGACTCATCCTCCGAATATCCGGAATGCATAGCCAGAAATAATACACGAGAGCAATCATTGATGATAAAAATAACTTATAAATGATATACAAAATGCATCAAATCGGTAAGACTAAAATTAATTACGAAATAAAAAATTAACAGCATTTACTGGCACTAAATTAGCTTATATTTACGTCAATCCGGTTCCACGAATCCAATGCTCTTCATGTGGTCAAGAAACAATCTTCTCCGACTCATCCTCCAAATATCCGTAATGAATAGCCTGAAATAATACACGTGAGCAATCATTGATAATAAAATTAACTTATAAATGATATACAAAATGCATCAAATCGATAAGACTAAAATTAATTACGAAATAAAAAATTAACAGCATTTACTACAACTAAATTAGCTTATATTTACGTCAATCCGGTTCCAGGAATCCAGTGCTCTTCATTTGGTCAAGAAACAATTTTCTCCGACTCATCCCCGAATATCCGGAATGCATAGCCTGAAATAATACACGAGAGAAATCATTGATGATAAAAATAACTTATAAATGATATACAATATGCATCAAATCGATAAGTCTTAAATTAATTACGATATAAAGATTTAACAGCATTTACTACAACTAAATTAGCTTATATTTACGTCAATCCGGTTCCAGGAATCCAGTGCTCTTCATTTGGTCAAGAAACAATTTTCTCCGACTCATCCTCCGAATATCCGGAATGCATAGCCTGAAATAATACACGAGAGCAATCATTGATGATAAAAATAACTTATAAATGATATACAAAATGCATCAAATCGATAAGACTAAAATTAATTACGAAATAAAAAATTAACAGCATTTACTACCACTAAATTAGCTTATATTTACGTCAATCCGGTTCCAGGAATCCAGTGCTCTTCATTTGGTCAAGAAACAATTTTCTCCGTCTCATCCTCCGAATATCCGGAATGCATAGCCTGAAATAATACACGAGAGCAATCATTGATGATAAAAATAACTTATAAATGATATACAAAATGCATCAAATCGATAAGACTAAAATTAATTACGAAATAAAGAATTAACAGCATTTACTAGCAGTAAATTAGCTTATATTTACGTCAATCCGGTTCCACGAATCCAATGCTCTTCATGTGATCAAGAAACAATCTTCTCCGACTCATCCTCCGAATATCCGGAATGCATAGCCTGAAATAATACACGAGAGCAATCATTGACGATAAAAATAACTTGTAAATGATATACAAAATGCATCAAATCGATAAGACTAAAAGTAATTACGATATAAAGATTTAACAGCATTTACTACAACTAAATTAGCTTATATTTACGTCAATCCGGTTCCAGGAATCCAATGCTCTTCATGTGGTCAAGAAACAATCTTCTCCGACTCATCCTCCGAATATCCGGAATGCATAGCCTGAAATAATACACGAGAGCAATCATTGATGATAAAAATAACTTATAAATGATACACAAAATGCATCAAATACGATACGACTAAAATTAATTACGAAATAAAAAATTAACAGCATTTACTAGCACTAAATTAGCTTATATTTACGTCAATCCGGTTCAACGAATCCAATGCTCTTCATGTGATCAAGAAACAATCTTCTCCGACTCATCCTCCAAATATCCGGAATGCATAGCCTGAAATAATACACGAGAGCAATCATTGACGATAAAAATAACTTATAAATGATATACAAAATGCATCAAATCGATAAGACTAAAATTAATTACGATATAAAGATTTAACAGCATTTACTACAACTAAATTAGCTTATATTTACGTCAATCCGGTTCCAGGAATCCAGGGCTCTTCATTTGGTCAAGAAACAATTTTCTCCGACTCATCCCCGAATATCCGGAATGCATAGCCTGAAATAATACACGAGAGAAATCATTGATGATAAAAATAACTTATAAATGATGTACAATATGCATCAAATCGATAAGACTAAAATTAATTACGAAATAAAGATTTAACAGCATTTACTACAACTAAATTAGCTTATATTTACGTCAATCCGGTTCCAGGAATACAGTGCTCTTCATTTGGTCAAGAAACAATTTTCTCCGACTCATCCTCCGAATATCCGGAATGCATAGCCAGAAATAATACACGAGAGCAATCATTGATGATAAAAATAACTTATAAATGATATACAAAATGCATCAAATCGGTAAGACTAAAATTAATTACGAAATAAAAAATTAACAGCATTTACTGGCACTAAATTAGCTTATATTTACGTCAATCCGGTTCCACGAATCCAATGCTCTTCATGTGGTCAAGAAACAATCTTCTCCGACTCATCCTCCAAATATCCGTAATGAATAGCCTGAAATAATACACGTGAGCAATCATTGATAATAAAATTAACTTATAAATGATATACAAAATGCATCAAATCGATAAGACTAAAATTAATTACGAAATAAAGATTTAACAGCATTTACTACAACTAAATTAGCTTATATTTACGTCAATCCGGTTCCAGGAATCCAGTGCTCTTCATTTGGTCAAGAAACAATTTTCTCCGACTCATCCCCGAATATCCGGAATGCATAGCCTGAAATAATACACGAGAGAAATCATTGATGATAAAAATAACTTATAAATGATATACAATATGCATCAAATCGATAAGACTTAAATTAATTACGATATAAAGATTTAACAGCATTTACTACAACTAAATTAGCTTATATTTACGTCAATCCGGTTCCAGGAATCCAGTGCTCTTCATTTGGTCAAGAAACAATTTTCTCCGACTCATCCTCCGAATATCCGGAATGCATAGCCTGAAATAATACACGAGAGCAATCATTGATGATAAAAATAACTTATAAATGATATACAAAATGCATCAAATCGATAAGACTAAGATTAATTACGAAATAAAAAATTAACAGCATTTACTACCACTAAATTAGCTTATATTTACGTCAATCCGGTTCCACGAATCCAGTGCTCTTCATGTGGTCAAGAAACAATTTTCTCCGACTCATCCTCCGAATATCCGGAATGCATAGCCTGAAATAATACACGAGAGCAATCATTGATGATAAAAAAAAAATTATAAATGATATACAAAATGCATCAAATCTATAAGACTAAAATTAATTACGAAATAAAGATATAACATCATTTACTACCACTAATTTAGCTTATATTTACGTCAATCGGGTTCCAGGAATCCAGTGCCCTTCATTTGGTCAAGAAACAATTTTCTCCGACTCATCCTCCGAATATCCGGAATGCATAGCCTGAAATAATACACGAGAGCAATCATTGATAATAAAAATAACTTATAAATTATATACAAAATGCATCAAATCGATAAGACTAAAATTAATTACGATATAAAGATTTAACAGCATTTACTACAACTAAATTAGCTTATATTTACGTCAATCCGGTTCCAGGAATCCAGTGCTCTTCATTTGGTCAAGAAACAATTTTCTCCGACTCATCCTCCGAATATCCGGAATGCATAGCCTGAAATAATACACGAGAGCAATCATTGATGATAAAAATAACTTATAAATGATATACAAAATGCATCAAATCGATAAGACTAAAATTAATTACGAAATAAAAAATTAACAGCATTTACTACCACTAAATTAGCTTATATTTACGTCAATCCGGTTCCAGGAATCCAGTGCTCTTCATTTGGTCAAGAAACAATTTTCTCCGACTCATCCCCGAATATCCGGAATGCATAGCCTGAAATAATACACGAGAGCAATCATTGATGATAAAAATAACTTGTAAATGATATACAAAATGCATCAAATCGATAAGACTTAAATTAATTACGATATAAAGATTTAACAGCATTTACTACAACTAAATTAGCTTATATTTACGTCAATCCGGTTCCAGGAATCCAATGCTCTTCATGTGGTCAAGAAACAATCTTCTCCGACTCATCCTCCGAATATCCGGAATGCATAGCCTGAAATAATACACGAGAGCAATCATTGATGATAAAAATAACTTATAAATGATATACAAAATGCATCAAATACGATACGACTAAAATTAATTACGAAATAAAGAATTAACAGCATTAACTAGCACTAAATTAGCTTATATTTACGTCAATCCGGTTCCACGAATCCAATGCTCTTCATGTGATCAAGAAACAATCTTCTCCGACTCATCCTCCAAATATCCGGAATGCATAGCCTGAAATAATACACGAGAGCAATCATTGACGATAAAAATAACTTATAAATGATATACAAAATGCATCAAATCGATAAGACTAAAATTAATTACGATACAAAGATTTAACAGCATTTACTACAACTAAATTAGCTTATATTTACGTCAATCCGGTTCCAGAAATCCAATGCTCTTCATGTGGTCAAGAAACAATCTTCTCCGACTCATCCTCCGAATATCCGGAATGCATAGCCTGAAATAATACACGAGAGAAATCATTGATGATAAAAATAACATATAAATAATATACAATATGCATCAAATCGATAAGACTAAAATTAATTACGAAATAAAGATTTAACAGCATTTACTACAACTAAATTAGCTTATATTTACGTCAATCCGGTTCCAGGAATCCAGTGCTCTTCATTTGGTCAAGAAACAATTTTCTCCGACTCATCCTCCGAATATCCGGAATGCATAGCCTGAAATAATACACGAGAGCAATCATTGATGATAAAAATAACTTATAAATGATATACAAAATGCATCAAATCGATAAGACTAAAATTAATTACGAAATAAAAAATTAACAGCATTTACTACCACTAAATTAGCTTATATTTACGTCAATCCGGTTCCAGGAATCCAGTGCTCTTCATTTGGTCAAGAAACAATTTTCTCCGACTCATCCTCCGAATATCCGGAATGCATAGCCTGAAATAATACACGAGAGCAATCATTGATGATAAAAATAACTTATAAATGATATACAAAATGCATCAAATCGATAAGACTAAAATTAATTACGAAATAAAGAATTAACAGCATTTACTAGCACTAAATTAGCTTATATTTACGTCAATCCGGTTCCACGAATCCAATGCTCTTCATGTGATCAAGAAACAATCTTCTCCGACTCATCCTCCGAATATCCGGAATGCATAGCCTGAAATAATACACGAGAGCAATCATTGACGATAAAAATAACTTGTAAATGATATACAAAATGCATCAAATCGATAAAACTAAAAGTAATTACGATATAAAGATTTAACAGCATTTACTACAACTAAATTAGCTTATATTTACGTCAATCCGGTTCCAGGAATCCAATGCTCTTCATGTGGTCAAGAAAGAATCTTCTCCGACTCATCCTCCGAATATCCGGAATGCATAGCCTGAAATAATACACCAGAGCAATCATTGATGATAAAAATAACTTATAAATGATATACAAAATGCATCAAATACGATACGACTAAAATTAATTACGAAATAAAAAATTAACAGCATTTACTAGCACTAAATTAGCTTATATTTACGTCAATCCGGTTCAACGAATCCAATGCTCTTCATGTGATCAAGAAACAATCTTCTCCGACTCATCCTCCAAATATCCGGAATGCATAGCCTGAAATAATACACGAGAGCAATCATTGACGATAAAAATAACTTATAAATGATATACAAAATGCATCAAATCGATAAGACTAAAATTAATTACGATATAAAGATTTAACAGCATTTACTACAACTAAATTAGCTTATATTTACGTCAATCCGGTTCCAGGAATCCAGGGCTCTTCATTTGGTCAAGAAACAATTTTCTCCGACTCATCCCCGAATATCCGGAATGCATAGCCTGAAATAATACACGAGAGAAATCATTGATGATAAAAATAACTTATAAATGATGTACAATATGCATCAAATCGATAAAACTAAAATTAATTACGAAATAAAGATTTAACAGCATTTACTACAACTAAATTAGCTTATATTTACGTCAATCCGGTTCCAGGAATACAGTGCTCTTCATTTGGTCAAGAAACAATTTTCTCCGACTCATCCTCCGAATATCCGGAATGCATAGCCAGAAATAATACACGAGAGCAATCATTGATGATAAAAATAACTTATAAATGATATACAAAATGCATCAAATCGGTAAGACTAAAATTAATTACGAAATAAAAAATTAACAGCATTTACTGGCACTAAATTAGCTTATATTTACGTCAATCCGGTTCCACGAATCCAATGCTCTTCATGTGGTCAAGAAACAATCTTCTCCGACTCATCCTCCAAATATCCGTAATGAATAGCCTGAAATAATACACGTGAGCAATCATTGATAATAAAATTAACTTATAAATGATATACAAAATGCATCAAATCGATAAGACTAAAATTAATTACGAAATAAAGATTTAACAGCATTTACTACAACTAAATTAGCTTATATTTACGTCAATCCGGTTCCAGGAATCCAGTGCTCTTCATTTGGTCAAGAAACAATTTTCTCCGACTCATCCCCGAATATCCGGAATGCATAGCCTGAAATAATACACGAGAGAAATCATTGATGATAAAAATAACTTATAAATGATATACAATATGCATCAAATCGATAAGTCTTAAATTAATTACGATATAAAGATTTAACAGCATTTACTACAACTAAATTAGCTTATATTTACGTCAATCCGGTTCCAGGAATCCAGTGCTCTTCATTTGGTCAAGAAACAATTTTCTCCGACTCATCCTCCGAATATCCGGAATGCATAGCCTGAAATAATACACGAGAGCAATCATTGATGATAAAAATAACTTATAAATGATATACAAAATGCATCAAATCGATAAGACTAAAATTAATTACGAAATAAAAAATTAACAGCATTTACTACCACTAAATTAGCTTATATTTACGTCAATCCGGTTCCAGGAATCCAGTGCTCTTCATTTGGTCAAGAAACAATTTTCTCCGTCTCATCCTCCGAATATCCGGAATGCATAGCCTGAAATAATACACGAGAGCAATCATTGATGATAAAAATAACTTATAAATGATATACAAAATGCATCAAATCGATAAGACTAAAATTAATTACGAAATAAAGAATTAACAGCATTTACTAGCACTAAATTAGCTTATATTTACGTCAATCCGGTTCCACGAATCCAATGCTCTTCATGTGATCAAGAAACAATCTTCTCCGACTCATCCTCCGAATATCCGGAATGCATAGCCTGAAATAATACACGAGAGCAATCATTGACGATAAAAATAACTTGTAAATGATATACAAAATGCATCAAATCGATAAGACTAAAAGTAATTACGATATAAAGATTTAACAGCATTTACTACAACTAAATTAGCTTATATTTACGTCAATCCGGTTCCAGGAATCCAATGCTCTTCATGTGGTCAAGAAACAATCTTCTCCGACTCATCCTCCGAATATCCGGAATGCATAGCCTGAAATAATACACGAGAGCAATCATTGATGATAAAAATAACTTATAAATGATACACAAAATGCATCAAATACGATACGACTAAAATTAATTACGAAATAAAAAATTAACAGCATTTACTAGCACTAAATTAGCTTATATTTACGTCAATCCGGTTCAACGAATCCAATGCTCTTCATGTGATCAAGAAAAATTCTTCTCCGACTCATCCTCCAAATATCCGGAATGCATAGCCTGAAATAATACACGAGAGCAATCATTGACGATAAAAATAACTTATAAATGATATACAAAATGCATCAAATCGATAAGACTAAAATTAATTACGATATAAAGATTTAACAGCATTTACTACAACTAAATTAGCTTATATTTACGTCAATCCGGTTCCAGGAATCCAGGGCTCTTCATTTGGTCAAGAAACAATTTTCTCCGACTCATCCCCGAATACCCGGAATGCATAGCCTGAAATAATACACGAGAGAAATCATTGATGATAAAAATAACTTATAAATGATGTACAATATGCATCAAATCGATAAGACTAAAATTAATTACGAAATAAAGATTTAACAGCATTTACTACAACTAAATTAGCTTATATTTACGTCAATCCGGTTCCAGGAATACAGTGCTCTTCATTTGGTCAAGAAACAATTTTCTCCGACTCATCCTCCGAATATCCGGAATGCATAGCCAGAAATAATACACGAGAGCAATCATTGATGATAAAAATAACTTATAAATGATATACAAAATGCATCAAATCGGTAAGACTAAAATTAATTACGAAATAAAAAATTAACAGCATTTACTGGCACTAAATTAGCTTATATTTACGTCAATCCGGTTCCACGAATCCAATGCTCTTCATGTGGTCAAGAAACAATCTTCTCCGACTCATCCTCCAAATATCCGTAATGAATAGCCTGAAATAATACACGTGAGCAATCATTGATAATAAAATTAACTTATAAATGATATACAAAATGCATCAAATCGATAAGACTAAAATTAATTACGAAATAAAGATTTAACAGCATTTACTACAACTAAATTAGCTTATATTTACGTCAATCCGGTTCCAGGAATCCAGTGCTCTTCATTTGGTCAAGAAACAATTTTCTCCGACTCATCCCCGAATATCCGGAATGCATAGCCTGAAATAATACACGAGAGAAATCATTGATGATAAAAATAACTTATAAATGATATACAATATGCATCAAATCGATAAGACTTAAATTAATTACGATATAAAGATTTAACAGCATTTACTACAACTAAATTAGCTTATATTTACGTCAATCCGGTTCCAGGAATCCAGTGCTCTTCATTTGGTCAAGAAACAATTTTCTCCGACTCATCCTCCGAATATCCGGAATGCATAGCCTGAAATAATACACGAGAGCAATCATTGATGATAAAAATAACTTATAAATGATATACAAAATGCATCAAATCGATAAGACTAAGATTAATTACGAAATAAAAAATTAACAGCATTTACTACCACTAAATTAGCTTATATTTACGTCAATCCGGTTCCACGAATCCAGTGCTCTTCATGTGGTCAAGAAACAATTTTCTCCGACTCATCCTCCGAATATCCGGAATGCATAGCCTGAAATAATACACGAGAGCAATCATTGATGATAAAAAAAAAATTATAAATGATATACAAAATGCATCAAATCTATAAGACTAAAATTAATTACGAAATAAAGATATAACATCATTTACTACCACTAATTTAGCTTATATTTACGTCAATCGGGTTCCAGGAATCCAGTGCCCTTCATTTGGTCAAGAAACAATTTTCTCCGACTCATCCTCCGAATATCCGGAATGCATAGCCTGAAATAATACACGAGAGCAATCATTGATAATAAAAATAACTTATAAATTATATACAAAATGCATCAAATCGATAAGACTAAAATTAATTACGATATAAAGATTTAACAGCATTTACTACAACTAAATTAGCTTATATTTACGTCAATCCGGTTCCAGGAATCCAGTGCTCTTCATTTGGTCAAGAAACAATTTTCTCCGACTCATCCCCGAATATCCGGAATGCATAGCCTGAAATAATACACGAGAGCAATCATTGATGATAAAAATAACTTGTAAATGATATACAAAATGCATCAAATCGATAAGACTTAAATTAATTACGATATAAAGATTTAACAGCATTTACTACAACTAAATTAGCTTATATTTACGTCAATCCGGTTCCAGGAATCCAATGCTCTTCATGTGGTCAAGAAACAATCTTCTCCGACTCATCCTCCGAATATCCGGAATGCATAGCCTGAAATAATACACGAGAGCAATCATTGATGATAAAAATAACTTATAAATGATATACAAAATGCATCAAATACGATACGACTAAAATTAATTACGAAATAAAGAATTAACAGCATTAACTAGCACTAAATTAGCTTATATTTACGTCAATCCGGTTCCACGAATCCAATGCTCTTCATGTGATCAAGAAACAATCTTCTCCGACTCATCCTCCAAATATCCGGAATGCATAGCCTGAAATAATACACGAGAGCAATCATTGACGATAAAAATAACTTATAAATGATATACAAAATGCATCAAATCGATAAGACTAAAATTAATTACGATACAAAGATTTAACAGCATTTACTACAACTAAATTAGCTTATATTTACGTCAATCCGGTTCCAGGAATCCAGTGCTCTTCAATTGGTCAAGAAACAATTTTCTCCGAAACATCCTCCGAATATCCGGAATGCATAGCCTGAAATAATACACGAGAGAAATCATTGATGATAAAAATAACTTATAAATGATATACAATATGCATCAAATCGATAAGACTAAAATTAATTACGAAATAAAGATTTAACAGCATTTACTACAACTAAATTAGCTTATATTTACGTCGATCCGGTTCCAGGAATCCAGTGCTCTTCATTTGGTCAAGAAACAATTTTCTCCGACTCATCCTCCGAATATCCGGAATGTATAGCCTGAAATAATACACGAGAGCAATCATTGATGATAAAAATAACTTATAAATGATATACTAAATGCATCAAATCGATAAGACTAAAATTAATTACGATATAAAGATTGAACAGCATTTACTACCACTAAATTAGCTTATATTTACGTCAATCCGGTTCCAGGAATCCAGTGCTCTTCATTTGGTCATGAAACAATTTTCTCCGACTCATCCTCCGAATATCCGGAATGCATAGCCTGAAATAATACACGAGAGCAATCATTGATGATATAAATAACTTATAAATGATATACAAAATGCATCAAATCGATAAGACTAAAATTAATTACGAAAGAAAGATTTAACAGCATTTACTACCACTAAATTAGCTTATATTTACGTCAATCCGGTTCCAGGAATCCAGTGCTCTTCATTTGGTCAAGAAACAATTTTCTCCGACTCATCCTCCGAATATCCGGAATGCATAGCCTGAAATAATACACGAGAGCAATCATTGATAATAAAAATAACTTATAAATTATATACAAAATGCATCAAATCGATAAGACTAAAATTAATTACGATATAAAGATTTAACAGCATTTACTACAACTTAATTAGCTTATATTTACGTCAATCCGGTTCCAGGAATCCAGTGCTCTTCATTTGGTCAAGAAACAATTTTCTCCGACTCATCCTCCGAATATCCGGAATGCATAGCCTGAAATAATACACGAGAGCAATAATTGATGATAAAAATAACTTATAAATGATATACAATATGCATCAAATCGATAAGACTAAAATTAATTACGATATAAAGATTTAACAGCATTTACTACAACTAAATTAGCTTATATTTACGTCAATCCGGTTCCAGGAATCCAGAGCTCTTCATTTGGTCAAGAAACAATTTTCTCCGACTCATCCCCGAATATCCGGAATGCATAGCCTGAAATAATACACGAGAGCAATCATTGATGATAAAAATAACTTATAAATGATATACAATATGCATCAAATCGATAAGACTAAAATTAATTACGATATATAGATTTAACAGCATTTACTACAACTAAATTAGCTTATATTACCGTCAATCCGGTTCCAGGAATCCAGTGCCCTTCATTTGGTCAAAAAACAATTCTCTCCGACTCATCCTCCAAATATCCGGAATGCATAGCCTGAAATAATACACGAGAGCAATCATTGATGATAAAAATAACTTATAAATGATATACAAAATGCATCAAATCGATAAGACTAAAATTAATTACGAAATAAAAAATTAACAGCATTTACTAGCACTAAATTAGCTTATATTTACGTCAATCCGGTTCCACGAATCCAATGCTCTTCATGTGGTCAAGAAACAATCTTCTCCGACTTATCCTCCGAATATCCGGAATGCATAGCCTGAAATAATACACGAGAGCAATCATTGATGATAAAAATAACATATAAATGATATACAAAATGCATCAAATCGATAAGACTAAAATTAATTACGAAATAAAGATTTAACAGCATTTACTACAACTAAATGAGCTTATATTTACGTCAATTCGGTTCCAGGAATCCAGTGCTCTTCATTTGGTCAAGAAACAATTTTCTCCGACTCATCCTCCGAATATCCGGAATGCATAGCCTGAAATAATACACGAGAGCAATCATTGATGATAAAAATAACTTATAAATGATATACTAAATGCATCAAATCGATAAGACTAAAATTAATTACGATATAAAGATTTAACAGCATTTACTACAACTAAATTAGCTTATATTTACGTCAATCCGGTTCCAGGAATCCAGTGCTCTTCATTTGGTCATGAAACAATTTTCTCCGACTCATCCTCCGAATATCCGGAATACATAGCCTGAAATAATACACGAGAGCAATCATTGATGATATAAATAACTTATAAATGATATACAAAATGCATCAAATCGATAAGACTAAAATTAATTACGAAAGAAAGATTTAACAGCATTTACTACCACTAAATTAGCTTATATTTACGTCAATCCGGTTCCAGGAATCCAGTGCTCTTCATTTGGTCAAGAAACAATTTTCTCCGACTCATCCTCCGAATATCCGGAATGCATAGCCTGAAATAATACACGAGAGCAATCATTGATAATAAAAATAACTTATAAATTATATACAAAATGCATCAAATCGATAAGACTAAAATTGATTACGATATAAAGATTTAACAGCATTTACTAAAACTAAATTAGCTTATATTTACGTCAATCCGGTTCCAGGAATTCCAGTGCTCTTCATTTGGTCAAGAAACAATTTTCTCCGACTCATCCTCCGAATATCCGGAATGCATAGCCTGAAATAATACACGAGAGCAATCATTGATGATAAAAACAACTTATAAATGATATAAAAAATACATCAAATCGATAAGACTAAAATTAATTACGAAATAAAAAATTAACAGCATTTACTACCACTAAATTAGCTTATATTTACGTCAATCCGGTTCCAGGAATCCAGTGCTCTTCATTTGGTCAAGAAACAATTTTCTCCGACTCATCCTCCGAATATCCGGAATGCATAGCCTGAAATAATACACGAGAGCAATCATTGATGATAAAAATAACTTATAAATGATATACAATATGCATCAAATCGATAAGACTAAAATTCATTACGATATAAAGATTTAACAGCAGTTACTACAACTAAATTAGCTTATATTTACGTCAATCCGGTTCCAGGAATCCAGTGCTCTTCATTTGGTCAAGAAACAATTTTCTCCGACTCATCCTCCGAATATCCGGAATGCATAGCCTGAAATAATACACGAGAGCAATCATTGATAATAAAAATAACTTATAAATTATATACAAATGGCATCAAATCGATAAGACTAAAATTAATTACGATATAAAGATTTAACAGCATTAACTACAACTAAATTAGCTTACATTTACGTCAATCCGGTTCCAGGAATCCAATGCTCTTCATGTGGTCAAGAAACAATCTTCTCCGACTCATCCTCCGAATATCCGGAATGCAAAGCCTGAAATAATACACGAGAGCAATCATTGATGATAAAAATAACTAATAAATGATATACAAAATGCATCAAATACGATACGCCTAAAATTAATTACGAAATAAAGAATTAACAGCATTTACTAGCACTAAATTAGCTTATATTTACATCAATCCGGTTCCACGAATCCAGTGCTCTTCATTTGGTGAAGAAACAATTTTCTCCGACTCATCCTCCGAATATCCGGAATGCATAGCCTGAAATAATACACGAGAGCAATCATTGATAATAAAAATAACTTATAAATTATATACAAAATGCATCAAATCGATAAGACTAAAATTAATTACGATATAAAGATTTAACAGCATTTACTACAACTAAATTAGCTTATATTTACGTCAATCCGGTTCCAGGAATCCAGTGCTCTTCATTTGGTCAAGAAACAATTTTCTCCGACTCATCCTCCGAATATCCGGAATGCATAGCCTGAAATAATACACGAGAGCAATCATTGATAATAAAAATAACTTATAAATTATATACAAAATGCATCAAATCGATAAGAATAAAATTAATTACGAAATAAAAAATTAACAGCATTTACTACCACTAAATTAGCTTATATTTACGTCAATGCGGTTCCAGGAATCCAGTGCTCTTCATTTGGTCAAGAAACAATTTTCTCCGACTCATCCTCCGAATATCCGGAATGCATAGCCTGAAATAATACACGAGAGCAATCATTGATGATAAAAATAACTTATAAATGATATACAAAATGCATCAAATCGATAAGACTAAAATTAATTACGAAATAAAGATTTAACAACATTTACTACAACTAAATTAGCTTATATTTACGTCAATCCGGTTCCAGGAATCCAGTGCTCTTCATTTGGTCAAGAAAGAATTTTCTCCGACTCATCCTCCGAATATCCGGAATGCATAGCCTGAAATAATACACGAGAGCAATCATTGATGATAAAAATAACTTATAAATGATATACTAAATGCATCAAATAGATAAGACTAAAATTAATTACGATATAAGGATTAAACAGCATTTACTACAACTAAATCAGCTTATATTTACGTCAATCCGGTTCCAGGAATCCAGTGCACTTCATTTGGTCATGAAACAATTTTCTCCGACTCATCCTCCGAATATCCGGAATGCATAGCCTGAAATAATACACGAGACAAATCATTGATGATATAAATAACTTATAAATGATATACAAAATGCATCAAATCGATAAGACTAAAATTAATTACGAAATAAAGATTTAACAGCATTTACTACCACTAAATTAGCTTATATTTACGTCAATCCGGTTCCAGGAATCCAGTGCTCTTCATTTGGTCAAGAAACAATTTTTCCGACTCATCCTCCGAATATCCGGAATGCATAGCCTGAAATAATACACGAGAGCAATCATTGATAATAAAAATAACTTATATATGATATACAAAATGCATCAAATCGATAAGACTAAAATTAATTACGATATAAAGATTTAACAGCATTTACTACAACTAAATTAGCTTATATTTACGTCAATCCTGTTCCAGGAATCCAGTGCTCTTCATTTGGTCAAGAAACAATTTTCTCCGACTCATCCCCGAATATCCGGAATGCATAGCCTGAAATAATACACGAGAGAAATCATTGATGATAAAAATAACTTATAAATGATATACAATATGCATCAAATCGATAAGACTAAAATTAATTACGAAATAAAGATTTAACAGCATTTACTACAACTAAATTAGCTTATATTTACGTCAATCCGGTTCCAGGAATCCAGTGCTCTTCATTTGGTCAAGAAACAATTTTCTCCGACTCATCCTCCGAATATCCGGAATGCATAGCCTGAAATAATACACCAGAGCAATCATTGATGATAAAAATAACTTATAAATGATATACAAAATGCATCAAATCGATAAGACTAAAATTAATTACGAAATAAAAAATTAAAAGCATTTACTAGCACTAAATTGGCTTATATTTACGTCAATCCGGTTCCACGAATCCAATGCTCTTCATGTGATCAAGAAACAATCTTCTCCGACTCATCCTCCAAATATCCGGAATGCATAGCCTGAAATAATACACGAGAGCAATCATTGATGATAAAAATAACTTATAAATGATATACAAAATGCATCAAATCGATATGACTAAAATTAATTACGATATAAAGATTTAACAGCATTTACTACAACTAAATTAACTTATATTTACGTCAATCCGGTTCCAGGAATCCAGTGCTCTTCATTTGGTCAAGAAACAATTTTCTCCGACTCATCCCCGAATATCCGGAATGCATAGCCTGAAATAATACACGAGAGAAATCATTGATGATAAAAATAACTTATAAATGATATACAATATGCATCAAATCGATAAGACTAAAATTAATAACGAAATAAAGATTTAACAGCATTTACTTCAACTAAATTAGCTTATATTTACGTCAATCCGGTTCCAGGAATCCAGTGCTCTTCATTTGGTCAAGAAACA
Organism: Sympetrum striolatum; assembly: GCA_947579665.1. Lineage (NCBI taxonomy): Eukaryota > Metazoa > Arthropoda > Insecta > Odonata > Libellulidae > Sympetrum > Sympetrum striolatum. The sequence continues at coordinate 73,996,724 of OX388350.1, forward strand.
ATTTTCTCCGACTCATCCTCCGAATATCCGGAACGCATAGCCTGAAATAATACACAAGAGCAATCATTGATGATAAAAATAACTTATAAATGATATACAAAATGCATCAAATCGATAAGACTAAAATTAATTACGAAATAAAAAATTAACAGCATTTACTAGCACTAAATTAGCTTATATTTACGTCAATCCGGTTCCACGAATACAATGCTCTTAATGTGGTCAGGAAACAATCTTCTCCGACTCATCCTCCAAATATCCGGAATGCATAGACTGAAATAATACACGAGAGCAATCATTGATGATAAAAATAACTTATAAATGATATACAAAATGCATCAAATCGATAAGACTAAAATTGATTACGATATAAAGATTTAACAGCATTTACTACCACTAAATTAGCTTATATTTACGTCAATCCGGTTCCAGGAATGCAGTGCTCTTCATGTGGTCAAGAAACAATCTTCTCCGACTCATCCTCCAAATATTCGGAATGCATAGCCTGAAATAATACACGAGAGCAATCATTGATGATAAAAATAACTTATAAATGATATACAAAATGCATCAAATCGATAAGACTAAAATTAATTACGATATAAAGATTGAACAGCATTTACTACAACTAAATTAGCTTATATTTACGTCAATCCGGTTCCAGGAATCCAGTGCTCTTCATTTGGTCAAGAAACAATTTTCTCCGACTCATCCTCCGAATATCCGGAATGCATAGCCTGAAATAATACACGAGAGCTATCATTGATGATAAAAAAAACTTATAAATGATATACCAAATGCATCAAATCCATAAGACTAAAATTAATTACGATATAAAGATTTAACAGCATCTACTACGACTAAATTAGCTTATATTTACGTCAATCCGGTTCCAGGAATCAATGCTCTTCATTTGGTCAAGAAACAATTTTCTCCGACTCATCCTCCGAATATCCGGAACTCATAGCCTGAAATAATACACGAGAGAAATCATTGATGATAAAAAGAACTTATAAATGATATACAAAATGCATCAAATCGATAAGACTAAAATTAATTACAATATAAAGATTTAACAGCATTTACTACAACTAAATTAGCTTATATTTACGTCCATCCGGTTCCAGGAATCCAGTGCTCTTCATTTGGTCAAGAAACAATTTTCTCCGACTCATCCTCCGAATATCCGGAATGCATAGCCTGAAATAATACACGAGAGCAATCATTGTTGATAAAAATAACTTATAAATGATATACAAAATGCATCAAATCGATAAGACTAAAATTAATTACGATATAAAGATTTAACAGCATTTACTAAAACTAAATTAGCTTATATTTACGTCAATCCGGTTCCAGGAATCCAGTGCTCTTCATTTGGTCAAGAAACAATTTTCTCCGACTCATCCCCGAATATCCGGAATGCATAGCCTGAAATAATACACGAGAGCAATCATTGATGATAAAAATAACTTGTAAATGATATACAAAATGCATCAAATCGATTAGACTAAAATTAATTACGATATAAAGATTTAACAGCATTTACTACAACTAAATTAGCTTATATTTACGTCAATCCGGTTCCAGGAATCCAATGCTCTTCATGTGGTCAAGAAACAATCTTCTCCGACTCATCCTCCGAATATCCGGAATGCATAGCCTGAAATAATACACGAGAGCAATCATTGATGATAAAAATATCTTATAAAAGATTTACAAAATGCATCAAATACGATACGACTAAAATTAATTACGAAATAAAGAATTAACAGCATTAACTAGCACTAAATTAGCTTATATTTACGTCAATCCGGTTCCACGAATCCAATGCTCTTCATGTGATCAAGAAACAATCTTCTCCGACTCATCCTCCAAATATCCGGAATGCATAGCCTGAAATAATACACGAGAGCAATCATTGACGATAAAAATAACTTATAAATGATATACAAAATGCATCAAATCGATAAGACTAAAATTAATTACGATACAAAGATTTAAAAGCATTTACTACAACTAAATTACCTTATATTTTCGTCAATCCGGTTCCAGGAATCCAGTGCTCTTCAATTGGTCAAGAAACAATTTTCTCCGAAACATCCTCCGAATATCCGGAATGCATAGCCTGAAATAATACACGAGAGAAATCATTGATGATAAAAATAACTTATAAATGATATACAATATGCATCAAATCGATAAGACTAAAATTAATTACGAATTAAAGATTTAACAGCATTTACTACAACTAAATTAGCTTATATTTACGTCAATCCGGTTCCAGGAATCCAGTGCTCTTCATTTGGTCAAGAAACAATTTTCTCCGACTCATCCTCCAAATATCCGGAATGTATAGCCTGAAATAATACACGAGAGCAATCATTGATGATAAAAATAACTTATAAATGATATAAAAAATGCATCAAATCGATAAGACTAAAATTAATTACGAAATAAAAAATTAACAGCATTTACTAGCACTAAATTAGCTTATATTTACGTCAATCCGGTTTCACGAATCCAATGCTCTTCATGTGATCAAGAAGCAATCTTCTCCGACTCATCCTCCAAATATCCGGAATGCATAGCCTGAAATAATACACGAGAGCAATCATTGACGATAAAAATAACTTATAAATGATATACAAAATGCATCAAATCGATAAGACTAAAATTAATTAAGATATAAAGATTAAACAGCATTTACTACAACTAAATTAGCTTATATTTACGTCAATCCGGTTCCAGGAATCCAATGCTCTTCATGTGGTCAAGAAACAATCTTCTCCGACTCATCCTCCGAATATCCGGAATGCATAGCATGAAATAATACACGAGAGCAATCATTGATGATAAAAATAACTTATAAATGATATACAAAATGCATCAAATACGATACGTTTAAAATTAATTACGATATAAAGATTTAACAGCATTTACTACAACTAAATTAGCTTAAAATTACGTCAATCCGGTTCCAGGAATCCAGGGCTCTTCATTTAGACAAGAAACAATTTTCTCCGACTCATCCCCGAATATCCGGAATGCATAGCCTGAAATAATACACGAGAGAAATCATTGATGATAAAAATAACTTATAAATGATATACAAAATGCATCAAATCGATAAGACTAAGATTAATTACGAAATAAAAAATTAACAGCATTTACTACCACTAAATTAGCTTATATTTACGTCAATCCGGTTCCACGAATCCAGTGCTCTTCATGTGGTCAAGAAACAATCTTCTCCGACTCATCCTCCAAAAATCCGGAATGCATAGCCTGAAATAATACACGAGAGCAATCATTGAGGATAAAAATAACTTATAAATGATATACAAAATGCATCAAATCGATAAGACTAAAATTAATTACGATATAAAGATTTAACAGCATTTACTACAACTAAATTAGCTTATATTTACGTCAATCCGGTTCCAGGAATCCAGTGCTCTTCAGTTGGTCAAGAAACAATTTTCTCCGACTCATCCCCGAATATCCGGAATGCATAGCCTGAAATAATACACGAGAGAAATCATTGATGATAAAAATAACTTATAAATGATATACAATATGCATCAAATCGATAAGACTAAAATTAATTGCGAAATAAAGATTTAACAGCATTTACTACAACTAAATTAGCTTATATTTACGTCAATCCGGTTCCAGGAATCCAGTGCTCTTCATTTGGTCAAGAAACAATTTTCTCCGACTCATCCCCGAATATCCGGAATGCATAGCCTGAAATAATACACGAGAGAAATCATTGATGATAAAAATAACTTATAAATGATATACAATATGCATCAAATCGATAAGACTAAAATTAATTGCGAAATAAAAAATTAACAGCATTTACTACCACTAAATTAGCTTATATTTACGTCAATCCGGTTCCACGAATCCAGTGCTCTTCATGTGGTCAAGAAACAATCTTCTCCGACTCATCCTCCAAAAATCCAGAATGCATAGCCTGAAATAATACACGAGAGCAATCATTGAGGATAAAAATAACTTATAAATGATATACAAAATGCATCAAATCGATAAGACTAAAATTAATTACGAAATAAAAAATTAACAGCATTTACTAGCACTAAACTAGCTTATATTTACGTCAATCCGGTTCCACGAATCCAATGCTCTTCATGTGGTCAAGAAACAATCTTCTCCGACTCATCCTCCAAATATCCGGAATGCATAACCTTAAATAATACACGAGAGAAATCATTGATGATAAAAATAACTTATAAATTATATACAAAATGCATCAAATCGATAAGACTAAAATTATTTACGATATAAAGATTTAACAGCATTTACTACGACTAAATTAGCTTATATTTACGTCAATCCGGTTCCAGGAATCCAATGCTCTTCATGTGGTCAAGAAACAATTTTCTCCGACTCATCCTCCGAATATCCGGAATGCATAGCCTGAAATAATACACGAGAGCAATCATTGATGATAAAAATAACTTATAAATGATATACAAAATGCATCAAATCGATAAGACTAAAATCTATTACGAAATAAAGATTTAACAGCATATACTAGCACTAAATTAGCTTATATTTACGTCAATCCGGTTCCAGGAATCCAGTGCTCTTCATTTGGTCAAGAAACAATTTTCTCCGACTCATCCCCGAATATCCGGAATGCATAGTCTGAAATAATACACGAGAGCAATCATTGATGATAAAAATAACTTATAAATGATATACAAAATGCATCAAATCGATAAGACTAAAATCTATTACGAAATAAAGATTTAACAGCATATACTAGCACTAAATTAGCTTATATTTACGTCAATCCGGTTCCACGAATCCAGTGCTCTTCATGTGGTCAAGAAACAATCTTCTCCGACTCATCCTCCAAAAATCCGGAATGCATAGCCTGAAATAATACACGAGAGCAATCATTGAGGATAAAAATAACTTATAAATGATATACAAAATGCATCAAATCGATAAGACTAAAATTAATTACGATATAAAGATTTAACAGCATTTACTACAACTAAATTAGCTTATATTTACGTCAATCCGGTTCCAGGAATCCAGTGCTCTTCAGTTGGTCAAGAAACAATTTTCTCCGACTCATCCCCGAATATCCGGAATGCATAGCCTGAAATAATACACGAGAGAAATCATTGATGATAAAAATAACTTATAAATGATATACAATATGCATCAAATCGATAAGACTAAAATTAATTGCGAAATAAAGATTTAACAGCATTTACTACAACTAAATTAGCTTATATTTACGTCAATCCGGTTCCAGGAATCCAGTGCTCTTCATTTGGTCAAGAAACAATTTTCTCCGACTCATCCTCCGAATATCCGGAATGCATAGCCTGAAATAATACACGAGAGCAATCATTGTTGATAAAAATAACTTATAAATGATATACAAAATGCATCAAATCGATAAGACTAAGATTAATTACGAAATAAAAAATTAACAGCATTTACTACCACTAAATTAGCTTATATTTACGTCAATCCGGTTCCACGAATCCAGTGCTCTTCATGTGGTCAAGAAACAATCTTCTCCGACTCATCCTCCAAAAATCCAGAATGCATAGCCTGAAATAATACACGAGAGCAATCATTGAGGATAAAAATAACTTATAAATGGTATACAAAATGCATCAAATCGATAAGACTAAAATTAATTACGAAATAAAAAATTAACAGCATTTACTAGCACTAAACTAGCTTATATTTACGTCAATCCGGTTCCACGAATCCAATGCTCTTCATGTGGTCAAGAAACAATCTTCTCCGACTCATCCTCCAAATATCCGGAATGCATAACCTGAAATAATACACGAGAGAAATCATTGATGATAAAAATAACTTATAAATTATATACAAAATGCATCAAATCGATAAGACTAAAATTATTTACGATATAAAGATTTAACAGCATTTACTACGACTAAATTAGCTTATATTTACGTCAATCCGGTTCCAGGAATCCAATGCTCTTCATGTGGTCAAGAAACAATTTTCTCCGACTCATCCTCCGAATATCCGGAATGAATAGCCTGAAATAATACACGAGAGCAATCATTGATGATAAAAATAACTTATAAATGATATACAAAATGCATCAAATCGATAAGACTAAAATCTATTACGAAATAAAGATTTAACAGCATATACTAGCACTAAATTAGCTTATATTTACGTCAATCCGGTTCCAGGAATCCAGTGCTCTTCATTTGGTCAAGAAACAATTTTCTCCGACTCATCCCCGAATATCCGGAATGCATAGTCTGAAATAATACACGAGAGCAATCATTGATGATAAAAATAACTTATAAATGATATACAAAATGCATCAAATCGATAAGACTAAAATTAACTACGATATAAAGATTTAACAGCATTTACTACCACTAAACTAGCTTATAATTACGACAATCCAGTTCCAGGAATCCATTGCTATTCATTTGGTCAAGAAACAATTTTCTCCGACTCATCCTCCAAATATCAGGAATGCATAGCCTGAAATAATACACGAGAGCAATCATTGATGACAAAAAGAACTTATAAATGATATACAAAATGCATCAAATCGATAAGACTAAAATTAATTACGATATAAAGATTTAACAGCATTTACTACAACTAAATTAGCTTATATTTACGTCAATCCGGTTCCAGGAATCCAGTGCTCTTCATTTGGTCAAGAAACAATTTTCTCCGACTCATCCTCCGAATATCCGGAATGCATAGCCTGAAATAATACACGAGAGCAATCATTGATGATAAAAATAACTTATAAATGATATACAAAATGCATCAAATCGATAAGACTAAAATTAATTACGAAATAAAAAATTAAAAGCATTTACTAGCACTAAATTGGCTTATATTTACGTCAATCCGGTTCCACGAATCCAATGCTCTTCATGTGATCAAGAAACAATCTTCTCCGACTCATCCTCCAAATATCCGGAATGCATAGCCTGAAATAATACACGAGAGCAATCATTGATGATAAAAATAACTTATAAATGATATACAAAATGCATCAAATCGATATGACTAAAATTAATTACGATATAAAGATTTAACAGCATTTACTACAACTAAATTAGCTTATATTTACGTCAATCCGGTTCCAGGAATCCAGTGCTCTTCATTTGGTCAAGAAACAATTTTCTCCGACTCATCCCCGAATATCCGGAATGCATAGCCTGAAATAATACAAGAGAGAAATCATTGATGATAAAAATAACTTATAAATAATATACAATATGCATCAAATCGATAAGACTAAAATTAATAACGAAATAAAGATTTAACAGCATTTACTACAACTAAATTAGCTTATATTTACGTCAATCCGGTTCCAGGAATCCAGTGCTCTTCATTTGGTCAAGAAACAATTTTCTCCGACTCATCCTCCGAATATCCGGAATGCATAGCCAGAAATAATACACGAGAGCAATCATTGATGATAAAAATAACTTATAAATGATATACAATATGCATCAAATCGATAAGACTAAAATTAATTACGAATTAAAGATTAACAGCATTTACTACCACTAAATTAGCTTATATTTACGTCAATCCGGTTCCACGAATCCAGTGCTCTTCATGTGGTCAAGAAACAATCTTCTCCGACTCATCCTCCAAAAATCCAGAATGCATAGCCTGAAATAATACACGAGAGCAATCATTGAGGATAAAAATAACTTATAAATGGTATACAAAATGCATCAAATCGATAAGACTAAAATTAATTACGAAATAAAAAATTAACAGCATTTACTAGCACTAAACTAGCTTATATTTACGTCAATCCGGTTCCACGAATCCAATGCTCTTCATGTGGTCAAGAAACAATCTTCTCCGACTCATCCTCCAAATATCCGGAATGCATAACCTGAAATAATACACGAGAGAAATCATTGATGATAAAAATAACTTATAAATTATATACAAAATGCATCAAATCGATAAGACTAAAATTATTTACGATATAAAGATTTAACAGCATTTACTACGACTAAATTAGCTTATATTTACGTCAATCCGGTTCCAGGAATCCAGTGCTCTTCATTTGGTCAAGAAACAATTTTCTCCGACTCATCCTCCGAATATCCGGAATGTATAGCCTGAAATAATACACGAGAGCAATCATTGATGATAAAAATAACTTATAAATGATATAAAAAATGCATCAAATCGATAAGACTAAAATTAATTACGAAATAAAAAATTAACAGCATTTACTAGCACTAAATTAGCTTATATTTACGTCAATCCGGTTTCACGAATCCAATGCTCTTCATGTGATCAAGAAACAATCTTCTCCGACTCATCCTCCAAATATCCGGAATGCATAGCCTGAAATAATACACGAGAGCAATCATTGACGATAAAAATAACTTATAAATGATATACAAAATGCATCAAATCGATAAGACTAAAATTAATTACGAATTAAAGATTTAACAGCATTTACTACAACTAAATTAGCTTATATTTACGTCAATCCGGTTCCAGGAATCCAGTGCTCTTCATTTGGTCAAGAAACAATTTTCTCCGACTCATCCTCCGAATATCCGGAATGTATAGCCTGAAATAATACACGAGAGCAATCATTGATGATAAAAATAACTTATAAATGATATACAAAATGCATCAAATCGATAAGACTAAAATTAATTACGAAATAAAAAATTAACAGCATTTACTAGCACTAAATTAGCTTATATTTACGTCAATCCGGTTTCACGAATCCAAATCTCTTCATGTGATCAAGAAACAATCTTCTCCGACTCATCCTCCAAATATCCGGAATGCATAGCCTGAAATAATACACGAGAGGAATCATTGATGATAAAAATAACTTATAAATGATATACAAAATGCATCAAATCGATAAGACTAAAATTAATTACGAAATAAAAAATTAACAGCATTTACTACCACTAAATTAGCTTATATTTACGTCAATCCGGTTCCAGGAATCCAGTGCTCTTCATTTGGTCAAGAAACAATTTTCTCCGACTCATCCTCCGAATATCCGGAATGCATAGCCTGATATAATACACGAGAGCAATCATTGATGATAAAAATAACTTAAAAATTATATACAAAATGCATCAAATCGATAAGACTAAAATTAATTACGATATAAAGATTTAACAGCATTTACTACAACTAAATTAGCATATATTTACGTCAATCCGGTTCCACGAATCCAGTGCACATCATTATGTCAGGAAACAATTTTCTCCGACTCGTCCTCCGAATATCCGGAATGCATAGCCTGAAATAATACACGAGAGCAATCATTGATGATAAAAATAACTTATAAATGATATACAAAATGCATCAAATCGATAAGACTAAAATTAATTACAAATTAAAAAATTAACAGCATTTACTACCACTAAATTAGCTTATATTTACGTCAATCCGCTTCCAGGAATCCAGTGCTCTTCATTTGGTCAAGAAACAATTTTCTCCGACTCATCCTCCGAATATCCGGAATGCATAGCCTGAAATAATACACGAGAGCAATCATTGATGATAAAAATATCTTATAAATGATATACAATATGCATCAAATCGATAAGACTAAAATTCATTACGATATAAAGATTTAACAGCAGTTACTACAACTAAATTAGCTTATATTTTCGTCAATCCGGTTCCAGGAATCCAGTGCTCTTCATTTGGTCAAGAAACAATTTTCTCCGACTCATCCTCCGAATATCCGGAATGCATAGCCTGAAATAATACACGAGAGCAATCATTGATGATATAAATAACTTGTAAATGATATACAAAATGCATCAAATCGATAAGACTAAAATTAATTACGATATAAAGATTTAACAGCATTTACTACAACTAAATTAGCTTACATTTACGTCAATCCGGTTCCAGGAATCCAATGCTCTTCATGTGGTCAAGAAACAATCTTCTCCGACTCATCCTCCGAATATCCGGAATGCAAAGTCTGAAATAATACACGAGAGCAATCATTGATGATAAAAATAACTTATAAAGGATATACAAAATGCATCAAATACGATACGACTAAAATTAATTACGAAATAAAGAATTAAGAGCATTTACTAGCACTAAATTAGCTTATATTTACATCAATCCGGTTCCACGAATCCAATGCTCTTCATGTGATCAAGAAACAATCTTCTCCGACTCATCCTCCAAATATCCGGAATGCATAGCCTGAAATAATACACGAGAGCAATCATTGACGATAAAAATAACTTATAAATGATATACAAAATGCATCAAATCGATAAGACTAAAATTAATTACGATATAAAGATTTAACAGCATTTACTACAACTAAATTAGCTTATATTTACGTCAATCCGGTTCCAGGAATCCAGTGCTCTTCATTTGGTCAAGAAACAATTTTCTCCGACTCATCCCCGAATATCCGGAATGCATAGCCTGAAATAATACACGAGAGCAATCATTGATGATAAAAATAACTTATAAATGATATACAATATGCATCAAATCGATAAGACTAAAATTAATTACGAAATAAAGATTTAACAGCATTTACTACAACTAAATTAGCTTATATTTACGTCAATCCGGTTCCAGGAATCCAGTGCTCTTCATTTGGTCAAGAAACAATTTTCTCAGACTCATCCTCCGAATATCCGGAATGCATAGCCTGAAATAATACACGAGAGCAATCATTGATGATAAAAATAACTTATAAATGATATACAAAATGCATCAAATCGATAAGACTAAAATTAATTACGAAATAAAAAATTAACAGCATTTACTAGCACTAAATTAGCTTATATTTACGTCAATCCGGTTCCACGAATCCAATGCTCTTCATGTGGTCAAGAAACAATCTTCTCCGACTTATCCTCCGAATATCCGGAATGCATAGCCTGAAATAATACACGAGAGCAATCATTGATGATAAAAATAACATATAAATGATATACAAAATGCATCAAATCGATAAGACTAAAATTAATTACGAAATAAAGATTTAACAGCATTTACTACAACTAAATTAGCTTATATTTACGTCAATTCGGTTCCAGGAATCCAGTGCTCTTCATTTGGTCAAGAAACAATCTTCTCCGACTCATCCTCCGAATATCCGGAATGCATAGCCTGAAATAATACACGAGAGCAATCATTGATGATAAAAATAACTTATAAATGATATACTAAATGCATCAAATCGATAAGACTAAAATTAATTACGATATAAAGATTTAACAGCATTTACTACAACTAAATAGCTTATATTTACGTCAATCCGGTTCCAGGAATCCAGTGCTCTTCATTTGGTCATGAAACAATTTTCTCCGACTCATCCTCCGAATATCCGGAATGCATAGCCTGAAATAATACACGAGAGCAATCATTGATGATATAAATAACTTATAAATGATATACAAAATGCATCAAATCGATAAGACTAAAATTAATTACGAAAGAAAGATTTAACAGCATTTACTACCACTAAATTAGCTTATATTTACCTCAATCCGGTTCAAGGAATCCAGTGCTCTTCATTTGGTCAAGAAACAATTTTCTCCGACTCATCCTCCGAATATCCGGAATGCATAGCCTGAAATAATACACGAGAGCAATCATTGATAATAAAAATAACTTATATATTATATACAAAATGCATCAAAACGATAAGACTAAAATTAATTACGATATAAAGATTTAACAGCATTTACTACCAATAAATTAGCTTATATTTACGTCAATCCGGTTCCAGGAATCCAGTGCTCTTCATTTGGTCAAGAAACAATTTTCTCCGACTCATCCTCCGAATATCCGGAATGCATAGCCTGAAATAATACACGAGAGCAATCATTGATGATAAAAATAACTTATAAATGATATACAATATGCATCAAATCGATAAGACTAAAATTAATTACCATATAAAGATTTAACAGCATTTACTACAACTAAATTAGCTTATATTTACGTCAATCCGGTTCCAGGAATCCAGTGCTCTTCATTTGGTCAAGAAACAATTTTCTCCGACTCATCCCCGAATATCCGGAATGCATAGCCTGAAATAATACACGAGAGCAATCATTTATGATAAAAATAACTTATAAATGATATACAATATGCATCAAATCGATAAGACTAAAATTAATTACGATATATAGATTTAACAGCATTTACTACAACTAAATTAGCTTATATTACCGTCAATCCGGTTCCAGGAATCCAGTGCCCTTCATTTGGTCAAGAAACAATTTTCTCCGACTCATCCTCCAAATATCCGGAAGGCATAGCCTGAAATAATACACGAGAGCAATCATTGATGATAAAAATAACTTATAAATGATATACAAAATGCATCAAATCGATAAGACTAAAATTAATTACGAAATAAAAAATTAACAGCATTTACTAGCACTAAATTAGCTTATATTTACGTCAATCCGGTTACACGAATCCAATGCTCTTCATGTGGTCAAGAAACAATCTTCTCCGACTCATCCTCCGAATATCCGGAATGCATAGCCTGAAATAATACACGAGAGCAATCATTGATGATAAAAATAACATATAAATGATATACAAAATGCATCAAATCGATAAGACTAAAATTAATTACGAATTAAAGATTTAACAGCATTTACTACAACTAAATTAGCTTATATTTACGTCAATTCGGTTCCAGGAATCCAGTGCTCTTCATTTGGTCAAGAAACAATTTTCTCCGACTCATCCTCCGAATATCCGGAATGCATAGCCTGAAATAATACACGAGAGCAATCATTGATGATAAAAATAACTTATAAATGATATACTAAATGCATCAAATCGATAAGACTAAAATTAATTACGATATAAATATTTAACAGCATTTACTACAACTAAATTAGCTTATATTTACGTCAATCCGGTTCCAGGAATCCAGTGCTCTTCATTTGGTCATGAAACAATTTTCTCCGACTCATCCTCCGAATATCCGGAATGCATAGCCTGAAATAATACACGAGAGCAATCATTGATGATATAAATAACTTATAAATGATATACAAAATGCATCAAATCGATAAGACTAAAATTAATTACGAAAGAAAGATTTAACAGCATTTACTACCAATAAATTAGCTTATATTTACGTCAATCCGGTTCCAGGAATCCAGTGCTCTTCATTTGGTCAAGAAACAATTTTCTCCGACTCATCCTCCGAATATCCGGAATGCATAGCCTGAAATAATACACGAGAGCAATCATTGATAATAAAAATAACTTATAAATTATATACAAAATGCATCAAATCGATAAGACTAAAATTAATTACGATATAAAGATTTAACAGCATTTACTACAACTAAATTAGCTTATATTTACGTCAATCCGGTTACAGGAATCCAGTGCTCTTCATTTGGTTAAGAAACAATTTTCTCCGACTCATCCTCCGAATATCCGGAATGCATAGCCTGAAATAATACACGAGAGCAATCATTGATGATAAAAATAACTTATAAATGATATACAAATTGCATCAAATACGATACGCCTAAAATTAATTACGAAATAAAGAATTAACAGCATTTACTAGCACTAAATTAGCTTATATTTACATCAATCCGGTTCCACGAATCCAAAGCTCTTCATGTGATCAGGAAACAATCTTCTCCGACTCATCCTCATAATATCCGGAATGCATAGCCTGAAATAATACACGAGAGCAATCATTGACGATAAAAATAACTTATAAATGATATACAAAATGCATCAAATCGATTAGACTAAAATTAATTACGATATAAAGATTTAACAGCATTTACTACAACTAAATTAGCTTATATTTACGTCAATCCGGTTCCAGGAATCCAGTGCTCTTCATTTGGTCAAGAAACAATTTTCTCCGACTCATCCTCCGAATATCCGGAATGCATAGCCTGAAATAATACACGAGAGCAAACATTGATGATAAAAATAACTTATAAATGATATACAAAATGCATCAAAGCGATAAGACTAAAATTAATTACGAAATAAAAAATTAAAAGCATTTACTAGCACTATATTGGCTTATATTTACGTCAATCCGGTTCCACGAATCCAATGCTCTTCATGTGGTCAAGAAACAATCTTCTCCGACTCATCCTCCAAATATCCGGAATGCATAGCCTGAAATAATACACGAGAGCAATCATTGATGATAAAAATAACTTATAAATGATATACAAAATGCATCAAATCGATAAGACTAAAATTAATTACGAAATAAAGATTTCACAGCATTTACTACAACTAAATTAGCTTATATTTACGTCAATTCGGTTCCAGGAATCCAGTGCTCTTCATTTGGTCAAGAAACAATTTTCTCCGACTTATCCTCCGAATATCCGGAATGCATAGCCTGAAATAATACACGAGAGCAATCAGTGATGATAAAAATAACTTATAAATGATATACTAAATGCATCAAATCGATAAGACTAAAATTAATTACGATATAAAGATTAAACAGCATTTACTACAACTAAATCAGCTTATATTTACGTCAATCCGGTTCCAGGAATCCAGTGCTCTTCATTTGGTCATGAAACAATTTTCTCCGACTCATCCTCCGAATATCCGGAATGCATAGCCTGAAATAATACACGAGAGCAATCATTGATGATATAAATAACTTATAAATGATATACAAAATGCATCAAATCGATAAGACTAAAATTAATTACGAAATAAAGATTTAACAGCATTTACTACCACTAAATTAGCTTATATTTACGTCAATCCGGTTCCAGGAATCCAGTGCTCTTCATTTGGTCAAGAAACAATTTTCTCCGACTCATCCTCCGAATATCCGGAATGCATAGCCTGAAATAATACACGAGAGCAATCATTGATAATAAAAATAACTTATAAATTATAAACAAAATGCATCAAATCGATAAGACTAAAATTAATTACGATATAAAGATTTAACAGCATTTACTACAACTAAATTAGCTTATATTTACGTCAATCCGGTTCCAGAAATCCAGTGCTCTTCATTTGGTCAAGAAACAATTTTCTCCGACTCATCCTCCGAATATCCGGAATGCATAGCCTGAAATAATACACGAGAGCAATCATTGATGATAAAAATAACTTATAAATGATATACAATATGCATCAAATCGATAAGACTAAAATTAATTACGATATAAAGATTTAACAGCATTTACTACCACTAAATTAGCTTATATTTACGTCAATCCGGTTCCACGAATCCAGTGCTCTTCATTTGGTCAAGAAACAATTTTCTCCGACTCATCCCCGAATATCCGGAATGCATAGCCTGAAATAATACACGAGAGCAATCATTGATGATAAAAATAACTTATAAATGATATACAATATGCATCAAATCGATAAGACTAAAATTAATTACGATATATAGATTTAACAGCATTTACTAGCACTAAATTAGCTTATATTTACGTCAATCCGGTTCCACGAATCCAATGCTCTTCATGTGGTCAAGAAACAATCTTCTCCGACTCATCCTCCGAATATCCGGAATGCATAGCCTGAAATAATACACGAGAGCAATCATTGATGATAAAAATAACATATAAATGATATACAAAATGCATCAAATCGATAAGACTAAAATTAATTACGAAATGAAGATTTAACAGCATTTACTACAACTAAATTAGCTTATATTTACGTCAATTCGGTTCCAGGAATCCAGTGCTCTTCATTTGGTCAAGAAACAATTTTCTCCGACTCATCCTCCGAATATCCGGAATGCATAGCCTGAAATAATACACGAGAGCAATCATTGATGATAAAAATAACTTATAAATGATATACAATATGCATCAAATCGATAAGACTAAAATTAATTACGATATAAAGATTTAACAGCATTTACTACAACTAAATTAGCTTATATTTACGTCAATCCGGTTCCAGGAATCCAGTGCTCTTCATTTGGTCAAGAAACAATTTTCTCCGACTCATCCCCGAATATCCGGAATGCATAGCCTGAAATAATACACGAGAGCAATCATTGATGATAAAAATAACTTATAAATGATATACAATATGCATCAAATCGATAAGACTAAAATTAATTACGATATATAGATTTAACAGCATTTACTACAACTAAATTAGCTTATATTACCGTCAATCCGGTTCCAGGAATCCAGTGCCCTTCATTTGGTCAAGAAACAATTTTCTCCGACTCATCCTCCAAATATCGGGAATGCATAGCCTGAAATAATACACGAGAGCAATCATTGATGATAAAAATAACTTATAAATGATATACAAAATGCATCAAATCGATAAGACTAAAATTAATTACGAAATAAAAAATTAACAGCATTTACTAGCACTAAATTAGCTTATATTTACGTCAATCCGGTTCCACGAATCCAATGCTCTTCATGTGGTCAAGAAACAATCTTCTCCGACTCATCCTCCGAATATCCGGAATGCATAGCCTGAAATAATACACGAGAGCAATCATTGATGATAAAAATAACATATAAATGATATACAAAATGCATCAAATCGATAAGACTAAAATTAATTACGAAATAAAGATTTAACAGCATTTACTACCACTAAATTAGCTTATATTTACGTCAATCCGGTTCCACGAATCCAGTGCTCTTCATTTGGTCAAGAAACAATTTTCTCCGACTCATCCCCGAATATCCGGAATGCATAGCCTGAAATAATACACGAGAGCAATCATTGATGATAAAAATAACTTATAAATGATATACAATATGCATCAAATCGATAAGACTAAAATTAATTACGATATATAGATTTAACAGCATTTACTAGCACTAAATTAGCTTATATTTACGTCAATCCGGTTCCACGAATCCAATGCTCTTCTTGTGGTCAAGAAACAATCTTCTCCGACTCATCCTCCGAATATCCGGAATGCATAGCCTGAAATAATACACGAGAGCAATCATTGATGATAAAAATAACATATAAATGATATACAAAATGCATCAAATCGATAAGACTAAAATTAATTACGAAATAAAGATTTAACAGCATTTACTACAACTAAATTAGCTTATATTTACGTCAATTCGGTTCCAGGAATCCAGTGCTCTTCATTTGGTCAAGAAACAATTTTCTCCGACTCATCCTCCGAATATCCGGAATGCATAGCCTGAAATAATACACGAGAGCAATCATTGATGATAAAAATAACTTATAAATGATATACAATATGCATCAAATCGATAAGACTAAAATTAATTACGATATAAAGATTTAACAGCATTTACTACAACTAAATTAGCTTATATTTACGTCAATCCGGTTCCAGGAATCCAGTGCTCTTCATTTGGTCAAGAAACAATTTTCTCCGACTCATCCCCGAATATCCGGAATGCATAGCCTGAAATAATACGCGAGAGCAATCATTGATGATAAAAATAACTTATAAATGATATACAATATGCATCAAATCGATAAGACTAAAATTAATTACGATATATAGATTTAACAGCATTTACTACAACTAAATTAGCTTATATTACCGTCAATCCGGTTCCAGGAATCCAGTGCCCTTCATTTGGTCAAGAAACAATTTTCTCCGACTCATCCTCCAAATATCGGGAATGCATAGCCTGAAATAATACACGAGAGCAATCATTGATGATAAAAATAACTTATAAATGATATACAAAATGCATCAAATCGATAAGACTAAAATTAATTACGAAATAAAAAATTAACAGCATTCACAAGCACTAAATTAGCTTATATTTACGTCAATCCGGTTCCACGAATCCAATGCTCTTCATGTGGTCAAGAAACAATCTTCTCCGACTCATCCTCCGAATATCCGGAATGCATAGCCTGAAATAATACACGAGAGCAATCATTGATGATAAAAATAACATATAAATGATATACAAAATGCATCAAATCGATAAGACTAAAATTAATTACGAAATAAAGATTTAACAGCATTTACTACAACTAAATTAGCTTATATTTACGTCAATTCGGTTCCAGGAATCCAGTGCTCTTCATTTGGTCAAGAAACAATTTTCTCCGACTCATCCTCCGAATATCCGGAATGCATAGCCTGAAATAATACACGAGAGCAATCATTGATGATAAAAATAACTTATAAATGATATACTAAATGCATCAAATCGATAAGACTAAAATTAATTACGAAATAAAGATTTAACAGCATTTACTACCACTAAATTAGCTTATATTTACGTCAATCCGGTTCCAGGAATCCAGAGCTCTTCATTTGGTCAAGAAACAATTTTCTCCGACTCATCCTCCGAACATCCGGAATGCATAGCCTGAAATGATACACGAGAGCAATCATTGATAATAAAAATAACTTATAAATTATATACAAAATGCATCAAATCGATAAGACTAAAATAATTACGATATAAAGATTTAACAGCATTTACTACAACTAATTAGCTTATATTTACGTCAATCCGGTTCCAGGAATCCAGTGCTCTTCATTTGGTCAAGAAACGAATTTCTCCGACTCATCCTCCGAATATCCGGAATGCATAGCCTGAAATAATACACGAGAGCAATCATTGATGATAAAAATAACTTATAAATGATATACAAAATGCATCAAATCGATAAGACTAAAATTAATTACGAAATAAAAAATTAACAGCATTTACTACCACTAAATTAGCTTATATTTACGTCAATCCGGTTCCAGGAATCCAGTGCTCTTCATTTGGTCATGAAACACTTTTCTCCGACTCATCCTCCGAATATCCGGAATGCATAGCCTGAAATAATACACGAGAGCAATCATTGATGATATAAATAACTTATAAATGATATATAATATGCATCAAATCGATAAGACTAAAATTAATTACGATACAAAGATTTAAAAGCATTTACTACAACTAAATTACCTTATATTTTCGTCAATCCGGTTCCAGGAATCCAGTGCTCTTCAATTGGTCAAGAAACAATTTTCTCCGAAACATCCTCCGAATATCCGGAATGCATAGCCTGAAATAATACACGAGAGAAATCATTGATGATAAAAATAACTTATAAATGATATACAATATGCATCAAATCGATAAGACTAAAATTAATTACGAATTAAAGATTTAACAGCATTTACTACAACTAAATTAGCTTATATTTACGTCAATCCGGTTCCAGGAATCCAGTGCTCTTCATTTGGTCAAGAAACAATTTTCTCCGACTCATCCTCCGAATATCCGGAATGTATAGCCTGAAATAATACACGAGAGCAATCATTGATGATAAAAATAACTTATAAATGATATAAAAAATGCATCAAATCGATAAGACTAAAATTAATTACGAAATAAAAAATTAACAGCATTTACTAGCACTAAATTAGCTTATATTTACGTCAATCCGGTTTCACGAATCCAATGCTCTTCATGTGATCAAGAAACAATCTTCTCCGACTCATCCTCCAAATATCCGGAATGCATAGCCTGAAATAATACACGAGAGCAATCATTGACGATAAAAATAACTTATAAATGATATACAAAATGCATCAAATCGATAAGACTAAAATTAATTAAGATATAAAGATTAAACAGCATTTACTACAACTAAATTAGCTTATATTTACGTCAATCCGGTTCCAGGAATCCAATGCTCTTCATGTGGTCAAGAAACAATCTTCTCCGACTCATCCTCCGAATATCCGGAATGCATAGCCTGAAATAATACACGAGAGAAATCATTGATGATAAAAATAACTTATAAATGATATACAAAATGCATCAAATCGATAAGACTAAGATTAATTACGAAATAAAAAATTAACAGCATTTACTACCACTAAATTAGCTTATATTTACGTCAATCCGGTTCCACGAATCCAGTGCTCTTCATGTGGTCAAGAAACAATCTTCTCCGACTCATCCTCCAAAAATCCGGAATGCATAGCCTGAAATAATACACGAGAGCAATCATTGAGGATAAAAATAACTTATAAATGATATACAAAATGCATCAAATCGATAAGACTAAAATTAATTACGATATAAAGATTTAACAGCATTTACTACAACTAAATTAGCTTATATTTACGTCAATCCGGTTCCAGGAATCCAGTGCTCTTCAGTTGGTCAAGAAACAATTTTCTCCGACTCATCCCCGAATATCCGGAATGCATAGCCTGAAATAATACACGAGAGAAATCATTGATGATAAAAATAACTTATAAATGATATACAATATGCATCAAATCGATAAGACTAAAAATAATTGCGAAATAAAGATTTAACAGCATTTACTACAACTAAATTAGCTTATATTTACGTCAATCCGGTTCCAGGAATCCAGTGCTCTTCATTTGGTCAAGAAACAATTTTCTCCGACTCATCCTCCGAATATCCGGAATGCATAGCCTGAAATAATACACGAGAGCAATCATTGTTGATAAAAATAACTTATAAATGATATACAAAATGCATCAAATCGATAAGAGTAAGATTAATTACGAAATAAAAAATTAACAGCATTTACTACCACTAAATTAGCTTATATTTACGTCAATCCGGTTCCACGAATCCAGTGCTCTTCATGTGGTCAAGAAACAATCTTCTCCGACTCATCCTCCAAAAATCCAGAATGCATAGCCTGAAATAATACACGAGAGCAATCATTGAGGATAAAAATAACTTATAAATGATATACAAAATGCATCAAATCGATAAGACTAAAATTAATTACGAAATAAAAAATTAACAGCATTTACTAGCACTAAACTAGCTTATATTTACGTCAATCCGGTTCCACGAATCCAATGCTCTTCATGTGGTCAAGAAACAATCTTCTCCGACTCATCCTCCAAATATCCGGAATGCATAACCTGAAATAATACACGAGAGAAATCATTGATGATATAAATAACTTATAAATTATATACAAAATGCATCAAATCGATAAGACTAAAATTATTTACGATATAAAGATTTAACAGCATTTACTACGACTAAATTAGCTTATATTTACGTCAATCCGGTTCCAGGAATCCAATGCTCTTCATGTGGTCAAGAAACAATTTTCTCCGACTCATCCTCCGAATATCCGGAATGCATAGCCTGAAATAATACACGAGAGCAATCATTGATGATAAAAATAACTTATAAATGATATACAAAATGCATCAAATCGATAAGACTAAAATCTATTACGAAATAAAGATTTAACAGCATATACTAGCACTAAATTAGCTTATATTTACGTCAATCCGGTTCCAGGAATCCAGTGCTCTTCATTTGGTCAAGAAACAATTTTCTCCGACTCATCCCCGAATATCCGGAATGCATAGTCTGAAATAATACACGAGAGCAATCATTGATGATAAAAATAACTTATAAATGATATACAAAATGCATCAAATCGATAAGACTAAAATTAACTACGATATAAAGATTTAACAGCATTTACTACCACTAAACTAGCTTATAATTACGACAATCCAGTTCCAGGAATCCATTGCTATTCATTTGGTCTAGAAACAATTTTCTCCGACTCATCCTCCAAATATCAGGAATGCATAGCCTGAAATAATACACGAGAGCAATCATTGATGACAAAAAGAACTTATAAATGATATACAAAATGCATCAAATCGATAAGACTAAAATTAATTACGATATAAAGATTTAACAGCATTTACTACAACTAAATTAGCTTATATTTACGTCAATCCGGTTCCAGGAATCCAGTGCTCTTCATTTGGTCAAGAAACAATTTTCTCCGACTCATCCTCCGAATATCCGGAATGCATAGCCTGAAATAATACACGAGAGCAATCATTGATGATAAAAAAAACTTATAAATGATATACCAAATGCATCAAATCGATAAGACTAAAATTAATTACGATATATAGATTTAACAGCATTTACTACGACTAAATTAGCTTATATTTACGTCAATCCGGTTCCAGGAATCAATGCTCTTCATTTGGTCAAGAAACAATTTTCTCCGACTCATCCTCCGAATATCCGGAACTCATAGCCTGAAATAATACACGAGAAAAATCATTGATGATAAAATGAACTTATAAATGATATACATAATGCATTAAATCGATAAGACTAAAATTAATTACGATATAAAGATTTAACAGCATTTACTACAACTAAATTAGCTTATATTTACGTCCATCCGGTTCCAGGAATCCAGTGCTCTTCATTTGGTCAAGAAACAATTTTCTCCGACTCATCCTCCGAATATCCGGAATGCATAGCCTGAAATAATACACGAGAGCAATCATTGTTGATAAAAATAACTTATAAATGATATACAAAATGCATCAAATCGATAAGACTAAAATTAATTACGAAATAAAGATTTAACAGCATTTACTAAAACTAAATTAGCTTATATTTACGTCAATCCGGTTCCAGGAATCCAGTGCTCTTCATTTGGTCAAGAAACAATTTTCTCCGACTCATCCCCGAATATCCGGAATGCATAGCCTGAAATAATACACGAGAGCAATCATTGATGATAAAAATAACTTGTAAATGATATACAAAATGCATCAAATCGATTAGACTAAAATTAATTACGATATAAAGATTTAACAGCATTTACTACAACTAAATTAGCTTATATTTTCGTCAATCCGGTTCCAGGAATCCAGTGCTCTTCAATTGGTCAAGAAACAATTTTCTCCGAAACATCCTCCTAATATCCGGAATGCATAGCCTGAAATAATACACGAGAGAAATCATTGATGATAAAAATAACTTATAAATGATATACAATATGCATCAAATCGATAAGACTAAAATTAATTACGAATTAAAGATTTAACAGCATTTACTACAACTAAATTAGCTTATTTTTTACGTCAATCCGGTTCCAGGAATCCAGTGCTCTTCATTTGGTCAAGAAACAATTTTCTCCGACTCATCCTCCGAATATCCGGAATGTATAGCCTGAAATAATACACGAGAGCAATCATTGATGATAAAAATAACTTATAAATGATATAAAAAATGCATCAAATCGATAAGACTAAAATTAATTACGAAATAAAAAATTAACAGCATTTACTAGCACTAAATTAGCTTATATTTACGTAAATCCGGTTTCACGAATCCAATGCTCTTCATGTGATCAAGAAAAATTCTTCTCCGACTCATCCTCCAAATATCCGGAATGCATAGCCTGAAATAATACACGAGAGCAATCATTGACGATAAAAATAACTTATAAATGATATACAAAATGCATCAAATCGATAAGACTAAAATTAATTAAGATATAAAGATTTAACAGCATTTACTACAACTAAATTAGCTTATATTTACGTCAATCCGGTTCCAGGAATCCAGTGCTCTTCATTTGGTCAAGAAACAATTTTCTCCGACTCATCCTCGGAATATAAGGAATGCATAGCCTGAAATAATACACGAGAGCAATCATTGATGATAAAAATAACTTATAAATGATATACAAAATGCATCAAATCGATAAGACTAAAATTAATTACGAAATAAAAAATTAACAGCATTAACTAGCACTAAATTAGCTTATATTTACGTCAATCCGGTTTCACGAATCCAAATCTCTTCATGTGATCAAGAAACAATCTTCTCCGACTCATCCTCCAAATATCCGGAATGCATAGCCTGAAATAATACACGAGAGCAATCATTGATGATAAAAATAACTTATAAATGATATACAAAATGCAGCAAATCGATAAGACTAAAATTAATTACGAAATAAAAAATTAACAGCATTTACTACCACTAAATTAGCTTATATTTACGTCAATCCGGTTCCAGGAATCCAGTGCTCTTCATTTGGTCAAGAAACAATTTTCTCCGACTCATCCTCCGAATATCCGGAATGCATAGCCTGATATAATACACGAGAGCAATCATTGATGATAAAAATAACTTAAAAATTATATACAAAATGCATCAAATCGATAAGACTAAAATTAATTACGATATAAAGATTTAACAGCATTTACTACAACTAAATTAGCATATATTTACGTCAATCCGGTTCCACGAATCCAGTGCACATCATTTGGTCAGGAAACAATTTTCTCCGACTCGTCCTCCGAATATCCGGAATGCATAGCCTGAAATAATACACGAGAGCAATCATTGATGATAAAAATAACTTATAAATGATATACAAAATGCATCAAATCGATAAGACTAAAATTAATTACAAATTAAAAAATTAACAGCATTTACTACCACTAAATTAGCTTATATTTACGTCAATCCGCTTCCAGGAATCCAGTGCTCTTCATTTGGTCAAGAAACAATTTTCTCCGACTCATCCTCCGAATATCCGGAATGCATAGCCTGAAATAATACACGAGAGCAATCATTGATGATAAAAATAACTTATAAATGATATACAATATGCATCAAATCGATAAGACTAAAATTCATTACGATATAAAGATTTAACAGCAGTTACTACAACTAAATTAGCTTATATTTACGTCAATCCGGTTCCAGGAATCCAGTGCTCTTCATTTGGTCAAGAAACAATTTTCTCCGACTCATCCTCCGAATATCCGGAATGCATAGCCTGAAATAATACACGAGAGCAATCATTGATGATATAAATAACTTGTAAATGATATACAAAATGCATCAAATCGATAAGACTAAAATTAATTACGATATAAAGATTTAACAGCATTTACTACAACTAAATTAGCTTACATTTACGTCAATCCGGTTCCAGGAATCCAATGCTCTTCATGTGGTCAAGAAACAATCTTCTCCGACTCATCCTCCGAATATCCGGAATGCAAAGTCTGAAATAATACACGAGAGCAATCATTGATGATAAAAATAACTTATAAAGGATATACAAAATGCATCAAATACGATACGACTAAAATTAATTACGAAATAAAGAATTAACAGCATTTACTAGCACTAAATTAGCTTATATTTACATCAATCCGGTTCCACGAATCCAATGCTCTTCATGTGATCAAGAAACAATCTTCTCCGACTCATCCTCCAAATATCCGGAATGCATAGCCTGAAATAATACACGAGAGCAATCATTGACGATAAAAATAACTTATAAATGATATACAAAATGCATCAAATCGATAAGACTAAAATTAATTACAAATTAAAAAATTAACAGCATTTACTACCACTAAATTAGCTTATATTTACGTCAATCCGCTTCCAGGAATCCAGTGCTCTTCATTTGGTCAAGAAACAATTTTCTCCGACTCATCCTCCGAATATCCGGAATGCATAGCCTGAAATAATACACGAGAGCAATCATTGATGATAAAAATAACTTATAAATGATATACAATATGCATCAAATCGATAAGACTAAAATTCATTACGATATAAAGATTTAACAGCAGTTACTACAACTAAATTAGCTTATATTTACGTCAATCCGGTTCCAGGAATCCAGTGCTCTTCATTTGGTCAAGAAACAATTTTCTCCGACTCATCCTCCGAATATCCGGAATGCATAGCCTGAAATAATACACGAGAGCAATCATTGATGATATAAATAACTTGTAAATGATATACAAAATGCATCAAATCGATAAGACTAAAATTAATTACGATATAAAGATTTAACAGCATTTACTACAACTAAATTAGCTTACATTTACGTCAATCCGGTTCCAGGAATCCAATGCTCTTCATGTGGTCAAGAAACAATCTTCTCCGACTCATCCTCCGAATATCCGGAATGCAAAGTCTGAAATAATACACGAGAGCAATCATTGATGATAAAAATAACTTATAAAGGATATACAAAATGCATCAAATACGATACGACTAAAATTAATTACGAAATAAAGAATTAACAGCATTTACTAGCACTAAATTAGCTTATATTTACATCAATCCGGTTCCACGAATCCAATGCTCTTCATGTGATCAAGAAACAATCTTCTCCGACTCATCCTCCAAATATCCGGAATGCATAGCCTGAAATAATACACGAGAGCAATCATTGACGATAAAAATAACTTATAAATGATATACAAAATGCATCAAATCGATAAGACTAAAATTAATTACGAAATAAAGATTTAACAGCATTTACTACAACTAAATTAGCTTATATTTACGTCAATTCGGTTCCAGGAATCCAGTGCTCTTCATTTGGTCAAGAAACAATCTTCTCCGACTCATCCTCCGAATATCCGGAATGCATAGCCTGAAATAATACACGAGAGCAATCATTGATGATAAAAATAACTTATAAATGATATACTAAATGCATCAAATCGATAAGACTAAAATTAATTACGATATAAAGATTTAACAGCATTTACTACAACTAAATAGCTTATATTTACGTCAATCCGGTTCCAGGAATCCAGTGCTCTTCATTTGGTCATGAAACAATTTTCTCCGACTCATCCTCCGAATATCCGGAATGCATAGCCTGAAATAATACACGAGAGCAATCATTGATGATATAAATAACTTATAAATGATATACAAAATGCATCAAATCGATAAGACTAAAATTAATTACGAAAGAAAGATTTAACAGCATTTACTACCACTAAATTAGCTTATATTTACCTCAATCCGGTTCAAGGAATCCAGTGCTCTTCATTTGGTCAAGAAACAATTTTCTCCGACTCATCCTCCGAATATCCGGAATGCATAGCCTGAAATAATACACGAGAGCAATCATTGATAATAAAAATAACTTATATATTATATACAAAATGCATCAAAACGATAAGACTAAAATTAATTACGATATAAAGATTAAACAGCATTTACTACCAATAAATTAGCTTATATTTACGTCAATCCGGTTCCAGGAATCCAGTGCTCTTCATTTGGTCAAGAAACAATTTTCTCCGACTCATCCTCCGAATATCCGGAATGCATAGCCTGAAATAATACACGAGAGCAATCATTGATGATAAAAATAACTTATAAATGATATACAATATGCATCAAATCGATAAGACTAAAATTAATTACCATATAAAGATTTAACAGCATTTACTACAACTAAATTAGCTTATATTTACGTCAATCCGGTTCCAGGAATCCAGTGCTCTTCATTTGGTCAAGAAACAATTTTCTCCGACTCATCCCCGAATATCCGGAATGCATAGCCTGAAATAATACACGAGAGCAATCATTTATGATAAAAATAACTTATAAATGATATACAATATGCATCAAATCGATAAGACTAAAATTAATTACGATATATAGATTTAACAGCATTTACTACAACTAAATTAGCTTATATTACCGTCAATCCGGTTCCAGGAATCCAGTGCCCTTCATTTGGTCAAGAAACAATTTTCTCCGACTCATCCTCCAAATATCCGGAAGGCATAGCCTGAAATAATACACGAGAGCAATCATTGATGATAAAAATAACTTATAAATGATATACAAAATGCATCAAATCGATAAGACTAAAATTAATTACGAAATAAAAAATTAACAGCATTTACTAGCACTAAATTAGCTTATATTTACGTCAATCCGGTTACACGAATCCAATGCTCTTCATGTGGTCAAGAAACAATCTTCTCCGACTCATCCTCCGAATATCCGGAATGCATAGCCTGAAATAATACACGAGAGCAATCATTGATGATAAAAATAACATATAAATGATATACAAAATGCATCAAATCGATAAGACTAAAATTAATTACGAATTAAAGATTTAACAGCATTTACTACAACTAAATTAGCTTATATTTACGTCAATTCGGTTCCAGGAATCCAGTGCTCTTCATTTGGTCAAGAAACAATTTTCTCCGACTCATCCTCCGAATATCCGGAATGCATAGCCTGAAATAATACACGAGAGCAATCATTGATGATAAAAATAACTTATAAATGATATACTAAATGCATCAAATCGATAAGACTAAAATTAATTACGATATAAATATTTAACAGCATTTACTACAACTAAATTAGCTTATATTTACGTCAATCCGGTTCCAGGAATCCAGTGCTCTTCATTTGGTCATGAAACAATTTTCTCCGACTCATCCTCCGAATATCCGGAATGCATAGCCTGAAATAATACACGAGAGCAATCATTGATGATATAAATAACTTATAAATGATATACAAAATGCATCAAATCGATAAGACTAAAATTAATTACGATATAAAGATTTAACAGCATTTACTACAACTAAATTAGCTTATATTTACGTCAATCCGGTTACAGGAATCCAGTGCTCTTCATTTGGTTAAGAAACAATTTTCTCCGACTCATCCTCCGAATATCCGGAATGCATAGCCTGAAATAATACACGAGAGCAATCATTGATGATAAAAATAACTTATAAATGATATACAAATTGCATCAAATACGATACGCCTAAAATTAATTACGAAATAAAGAATTAACAGCATTTACTAGCACTAAATTAGCTTATATTTACATCAATCCGGTTCCACGAATCCAAAGCTCTTCATGTGATCAGGAAACAATCTTCTCCGACTCATCCTCATAATATCCGGAATGCATAGCCTGAAATAATACACGAGAGCAATCATTGACGATAAAAATAACTTATAAATGATATACAAAATGCATCAAATCGATAAGACTAAAATTAATTACGATATAAAGATTTAACAGCATTTACTACAACTAAATTAGCTTATATTTACGTCAATCCGGTTCCAGGAATCCAGTGCTCTTCATTTGGTCAAGAAACAATTTTCTCCGACTCATCCTCCGAATATCCGGAATGCATAGCCTGAAATAATACACGAGAGCAAACATTGATGATAAAAATAACTTATAAATGATATACAAAATGCATCAAAGCGATAAGACTAAAATTAATTACGAAATAAAAAATTAAAAGCATTTACTAGCACTATATTGGCTTATATTTACGTCAATCCGGTTCCACGAATCCAATGCTCTTCATGTGGTCAAGAAACAATCTTCTCCGACTCATCCTCCAAATATCCGGAATGCATAGCCTGAAATAATACACGAGAGCAATCATTGATGATAAAAATAACTTATAAATGATATACAAAATGCATCAAATCGATAAGACTAAAATTAATTACGAAATAAAGATTTCACAGCATTTACTACAACTAAATTAGCTTATATTTACGTCAATTCGGTTCCAGGAATCCAGTGCTCTTCATTTGGTCAAGAAACAATTTTCTCCGACTTATCCTCCGAATATCCGGAATGCATAGCCTGAAATAATACACGAGAGCAATCAGTGATGATAAAAATAACTTATAAATGATATACTAAATGCATCAAATCGATAAGACTAAAATTAATTACGATATAAAGATTAAACAGCATTTACTACAACTAAATCAGCTTATATTTACGTCAATCCGGTTCCAGGAATCCAGTGCTCTTCATTTGGTCATGAAACAATTTTCTCCGACTCATCCTCCGAATATCCGGAATGCATAGCCTGAAATAATACACGAGAGCAATCATTGATGATATAAATAACTTATAAATGATATACAAAATGCATCAAATCGATAAGACTAAAATTAATTACGAAATAAAGATTTAACAGCATTTACTACAACTAAATTAGCTTATATTTACGTCAATCCGGTTCCAGAAATCCAGTGCTCTTCATTTGGTCAAGAAACAATTTTCTCCGACTCATCCTCCGAATATCCGGAATGCATAGCCTGAAATAATACACGAGAGCAATCATTGATGATAAAAATAACTTATAAATGATATACAATATGCATCAAATCGATAAGACTAAAATTAATTACGATATAAAGATTTAACAGCATTTACTACCACTAAATTAGCTTATATTTACGTCAATCCGGTTCCACGAATCCAGTGCTCTTCATTTGGTCAAGAAACAATTTTCTCCGACTCATCCCCGAATATCCGGAATGCATAGCCTGAAATAATACACGAGAGCAATCATTGATGATAAAAATAACTTATAAATGATATACAATATGCATCAAATCGATAAGACTAAAATTAATTACGATATATAGATTTAACAGCATTTACTAGCACTAAATTAGCTTATATTTACGTCAATCCGGTTCCACGAATCCAATGCTCTTCATGTGGTCAAGAAACAATCTTCTCCGACTCATCCTCCGAATATCCGGAATGCATAGCCTGAAATAATACACGAGAGCAATCATTGATGATAAAAATAACATATAAATGATATACAAAATGCATCAAATCGATAAGACTAAAATTAATTACGAAATAAAGATTTAACAGCATTTACTACAACTAAATTAGCTTATATTTACGTCAATTCGGTTCCAGGAATCCAGTGCTCTTCATTTGGTCAAGAAACAATTTTCTCCGACTCATCCTCCGAATATCCGGAATGCATAGCCTGAAATAATACACGAGAGCAATCATTGATGATAAAAATAACTTATAAATGATATACAATATGCATCAAATCGATAAGACTAAAATTAATTACGATATAAAGATTTAACAGCATTTACTACAACTAAATTAGCTTATATTTACGTCAATCCGGTTCCAGGAATCCAGTGCTCTTCATTTGGTCAAGAAACAATTTTCTCCGACTCATCCCCGAATATCCGGAATGCATAGCCTGAAATAATACACGAGAGCAATCATTGATGATAAAAATAACTTATAAATGATATACAATATGCATCAAATCGATAAGACTAAAATTAATTACGATATATAGATTTAACAGCATTTACTACAACTAAATTAGCTTATATTACCGTCAATCCGGTTCCAGGAATCCAGTGCCCTTCATTTGGTCAAGAAACAATTTTCTCCGACTCATCCTCCAAATATCGGGAATGCATAGCCTGAAATAATACACGAGAGCAATCATTGATGATAAAAATAACTTATAAATGATATACAAAATGCATCAAATCGATAAGACTAAAATTAATTACGAAATAAAAAATTAACAGCATTTACTAGCACTAAATTAGCTTATATTTACGTCAATCCGGTTCCACGAATCCAATGCTCTTCATGTGGTCAAGAAACAATCTTCTCCGACTCATCCTCCGAATATCCGGAATGCATAGCCTGAAATAATACACGAGAGCAATCATTGATGATAAAAATAACATATAAATGATATACAAAATGCATCAAATCGATAAGACTAAAATTAATTACGAAATAAAGATTTAACAGCATTTACTACAACTAAATTAGCTTATATTTACGTCAATTCGGTTCCAGGAATCCAGTGCTCTTCATTTGGTCAAGAAACAATTTTCTCCGACTCATCCTCCGAATATCCGGAATGCATAGCCTGAAATAATACACGAGAGCAAACATTGATGATAAAAATAACTTATAAATGATATACAAAATGCATCAAAGCGATAAGACTAAAATTAATTACGAAATAAAAAATTAAAAGCATTTACTAGCACTATATTGGCTTATATTTACGTCAATCCGGTTCCACGAATCCAATGCTCTTCATGTGGTCAAGAAACAATCTTCTCCGACTCATCCTCCAAATATCCGGAATGCATAGCCTGAAATAATACACGAGAGCAATCATTGATGATAAAAATAACTTATAAATGATATACAAAATGCATCAAATCGATAAGACTAAAATTAATTACGAAATAAAGATTTCACAGCATTTACTACAACTAAATTAGCTTATATTTACGTCAATTCGGTTCCAGGAATCCAGTGCTCTTCATTTGGTCAAGAAACAATTTTCTCCGACTTATCCTCCGAATATCCGGAATGCATAGCCTGAAATAATACACGAGAGCAATCAGTGATGATAAAAATAACTTATAAATGATATACTAAATGCATCAAATCGATAAGACTAAAATTAATTACGATATAAAGATTAAACAGCATTTACTACAACTAAATCAGCTTATATTTACGTCAATCCGGTTCCAGGAATCCAGTGCTCTTCATTTGGTCATGAAACAATTTTCTCCGACTCATCCTCCGAATATCCGGAATGCATAGCCTGAAATAATACACGAGAGCAATCATTGATGATATAAATAACTTATAAATGATATACAAAATGCATCAAATCGATAAGACTAAAATTAATTACGAAATAAAGATTTAACAGCATTTACTACCACTAAATTAGCTTATATTTACGTCAATCCGGTTCCAGGAATCCAGTGCTCTTCATTTGGTCAAGAAACAATTTTCTCCGACTCATCCTCCGAATATCCGGAATGCATAGCCTGAAATAATACACGAGAGCAATCATTGATAATAAAAATAACTTATAAATTATATACAAAATGCATCAAATCGATAAGACTAAAATTAATTACGATATAAAGATTTAACAGCATTTACTACAACTAAATTAGCTTATATTTACGTCAATCCGGTTCCAGAAATCCAGTGCTCTTCATTTGGTCAAGAAACAATTTTCTCCGACTCATCCTCCGAATATCCGGAATGCATAGCCTGAAATAATACACGAGAGCAATCATTGATGATAAAAATAACTTATAAATGATATACAATATGCATCAAATCGATAAGACTAAAATTAATTACGATATAAAGATTTAACAGCATTTACTACCACTAAATTAGCTTATATTTACGTCAATCCGGTTCCACGAATCCAGTGCTCTTCATTTGGTCAAGAAACAATTTTCTCCGACTCATCCCCGAATATCCGGAATGCATAGCCTGAAATAATACACGAGAGCAATCATTGATGATAAAAATAACTTATAAATGATATACAATATGCATCAAATCGATAAGACTAAAATTAATTACGATATATAGATTTAACAGCATTTACTAGCACTAAATTAGCTTATATTTACGTCAATCCGGTTCCACGAATCCAATGCTCTTCTTGTGGTCAAGAAACAATCTTCTCCGACTCATCCTCCGAATATCCGGAATGCATAGCCTGAAATAATACACGTGAGCAATCATTGATGATAAAAATAACATATAAATGATATACAAAATGCATCAAATCGATAAGACTAAAATTAATTACGAAATAAAGATTTAACAGCATTTACTACAACTAAATTAGCTTATATTTACGTCAATTCGGTTCCAGGAATCCAGTGCTCTTCATTTGGTCAAGAAACAATTTTCTCCGACTCATCCTCCGAATATCCGGAATGCATAGCCTGAAATAATACACGAGAGCAATCATTGATGATAAAAATAACTTATAAATGATATACAATATGCATCAAATCGATAAGACTAAAATTAATTACGATATAAAGATTTAACAGCATTTACTACAACTAAATTAGCTTATATTTACGTCAATCCGGTTCCAGGAATCCAGTGCTCTTCATTTGGTCAAGAAACAATTTTCTCCGACTCATCCCCGAATATCCGGAATGCATAGCCTGAAATAATACGCGAGAGCAATCATTGATGATAAAAAT
Organism: Sympetrum striolatum; assembly: GCA_947579665.1. Lineage (NCBI taxonomy): Eukaryota > Metazoa > Arthropoda > Insecta > Odonata > Libellulidae > Sympetrum > Sympetrum striolatum. Next base: position 74,030,191 of record OX388350.1, read on the forward strand.
AACTTATAAATGATATACAATATGCATCAAATCGATAAGACTAAAATTAATTACGATATATAGATTTAACAGCATTTACTACAACTAAATTAGCTTATATTACCGTCAATCCGGTTCCAGGAATCCAGTGCCCTTCATTTGGTCAAGAAACAATTTTCTCCGACTCATCCTCCAAATATCGGGAATGCATAGCCTGAAATAATACACGAGAGCAATCATTGATGATAAAAATAACTTATAAATGATATACAAAATGCATCAAATCGATAAGACTAAAATTAATTACGAAATAAAAAATTAACAGCATTCACAAGCACTAAATTAGCTTATATTTACGTCAATCCGGTTCCACGAATCCAATGCTCTTCATGTGGTCAAGAAACAATCTTCTCCGACTCATCCTCCGAATATCCGGAATGCATAGCCTGAAATAATACACGAGAGCAATCATTGATGATAAAAATAACATATAAATGATATACAAAATGCATCAAATCGATAAGACTAAAATTAATTACGAAATAAAGATTTAACAGCATTTACTACAACTAAATTAGCTTATATTTACGTCAATTCGGTTCCAGGAATCCAGTGCTCTTCATTTGGTCAAGAAACAATTTTCTCCGACTCATCCTCCGAATATCCGGAATGCATAGCCTGAAATAATACACGAGAGCAATCATTGATGATAAAAATAACTTATAAATGATATACTAAATGCATCAAATCGATAAGACTAAAATTAATTACGAAATAAAGATTTAACAGCATTTACTACCACTAAATTAGCTTATATTTACGTCAATCCGGTTCCAGGAATCCAGAGCTCTTCATTTGGTCAAGAAACAATTTTCTCCGACTCATCCTCCGAACATCCGGAATGCATAGCCTGAAATGATACACGAGAGCAATCATTGATAATAAAAATAACTTATAAATTATATACAAAATGCATCAAATCGATAAGACTAAAATAATTACGATATAAAGATTTAACAGCATTTACTACAACTAATTAGCTTATATTTACGTCAATCCGGTTCCAGGAATCCAGTGCTCTTCATTTGGTCAAGAAACGAATTTCTCCGACTCATCCTCCGAATATCCGGAATGCATAGCCTGAAATAATACACGAGAGCAATCATTGATGATAAAAATAACTTATAAATGATATACAAAATGCATCAAATCGATAAGACTAAAATTAATTACGAAATAAAAAATTAACAGCATTTACTACCACTAAATTAGCTTATATTTACGTCAATCCGGTTCCAGGAATCCAGTGCTCTTCATTTGGTCATGAAACACTTTTCTCCGACTCATCCTCCGAATATCCGGAATGCATAGCCTGAAATAATACACGAGAGCAATCATTGATGATATAAATAACTTATAAATGATATATAATATGCATCAAATCGATAAGACTAAAATTAATTACGATACAAAGATTTAAAAGCATTTACTACAACTAAATTACCTTATATTTTCGTCAATCCGGTTCCAGGAATCCAGTGCTCTTCAATTGGTCAAGAAACAATTTTCTCCGAAACATCCTCCGAATATCCGGAATGCATAGCCTGAAATAATACACGAGAGAAATCATTGATGATAAAAATAACTTATAAATGATATACAATATGCATCAAATCGATAAGACTAAAATTAATTACGAATTAAAGATTTAACAGCATTTACTACAACTAAATTAGCTTATATTTACGTCAATCCGGTTCCAGGAATCCAGTGCTCTTCATTTGGTCAAGAAACAATTTTCTCCGACTCATCCTCCGAATATCCGGAATGTATAGCCTGAAATAATACACGAGAGCAATCATTGATGATAAAAATAACTTATAAATGATATAAAAAATGCATCAAATCGATAAGACTAAAATTAATTACGAAATAAAAAATTAACAGCATTTACTAGCACTAAATTAGCTTATATTTACGTCAATCCGGTTTCACGAATCCAATGCTCTTCATGTGATCAAGAAACAATCTTCTCCGACTCATCCTCCAAATATCCGGAATGCATAGCCTGAAATAATACACGAGAGCAATCATTGACGATAAAAATAACTTATAAATGATATACAAAATGCATCAAATCGATAAGACTAAAATTAATTAAGATATAAAGATTAAACAGCATTTACTACAACTAAATTAGCTTATATTTACGTCAATCCGGTTCCAGGAATCCAATGCTCTTCATGTGGTCAAGAAACAATCTTCTCCGACTCATCCTCCGAATATCCGGAATGCATAGCCTGAAATAATACACGAGAGAAATCATTGATGATAAAAATAACTTATAAATGATATACAAAATGCATCAAATCGATAAGACTAAGATTAATTACGAAATAAAAAATTAACAGCATTTACTACCACTAAATTAGCTTATATTTACGTCAATCCGGTTCCACGAATCCAGTGCTCTTCATGTGGTCAAGAAACAATCTTCTCCGACTCATCCTCCAAAAATCCGGAATGCATAGCCTGAAATAATACACGAGAGCAATCATTGAGGATAAAAATAACTTATAAATGATATACAAAATGCATCAAATCGATAAGACTAAAATTAATTACGATATAAAGATTTAACAGCATTTACTACAACTAAATTAGCTTATATTTACGTCAATCCGGTTCCAGGAATCCAGTGCTCTTCAGTTGGTCAAGAAACAATTTTCTCCGACTCATCCCCGAATATCCGGAATGCATAGCCTGAAATAATACACGAGAGAAATCATTGATGATAAAAATAACTTATAAATGATATACAATATGCATCAAATCGATAAGACTAAAAATAATTGCGAAATAAAGATTTAACAGCATTTACTACAACTAAATTAGCTTATATTTACGTCAATCCGGTTCCAGGAATCCAGTGCTCTTCATTTGGTCAAGAAACAATTTTCTCCGACTCATCCTCCGAATATCCGGAATGCATAGCCTGAAATAATACACGAGAGCAATCATTGTTGATAAAAATAACTTATAAATGATATACAAAATGCATCAAATCGATAAGACTAAGATTAATTACGAAATAAAAAATTAACAGCATTTACTACCACTAAATTAGCTTATATTTACGTCAATCCGGTTCCACGAATCCAGTGCTCTTCATGTGGTCAAGAAACAATCTTCTCCGACTCATCCTCCAAAAATCCAGAATGCATAGCCTGAAATAATACACGAGAGCAATCATTGAGGATAAAAATAACTTATAAATGATATACAAAATGCATCAAATCGATAAGACTAAAATTAATTACGAAATAAAAAATTAACAGCATTTACTAGCACTAAACTAGCTTATATTTACGTCAATCCGGTTCCACGAATCCAATGCTCTTCATGTGGTCAAGAAACAATCTTCTCCGACTCATCCTCCAAATATCCGGAATGCATAACCTGAAATAATACACGAGAGAAATCATTGATGATATAAATAACTTATAAATTATATACAAAATGCATCAAATCGATAAGACTAAAATTATTTACGATATAAAGATTTAACAGCATTTACTACGACTAAATTAGCTTATATTTACGTCAATCCGGTTCCAGGAATCCAATGCTCTTCATGTGGTCAAGAAACAATTTTCTCCGACTCATCCTCCGAATATCCGGAATGCATAGCCTGAAATAATACACGAGAGCAATCATTGATGATAAAAATAACTTATAAATGATATACAAAATGCATCAAATCGATAAGACTAAAATCTATTACGAAATAAAGATTTAACAGCATATACTAGCACTAAATTAGCTTATATTTACGTCAATCCGGTTCCAGGAATCCAGTGCTCTTCATTTGGTCAAGAAACAATTTTCTCCGACTCATCCCCGAATATCCGGAATGCATAGTCTGAAATAATACACGAGAGCAATCATTGATGATAAAAATAACTTATAAATGATATACAAAATGCATCAAATCGATAAGACTAAAATTAACTACGATATAAAGATTTAACAGCATTTACTACCACTAAACTAGCTTATAATTACGACAATCCAGTTCCAGGAATCCATTGCTATTCATTTGGTCTAGAAACAATTTTCTCCGACTCATCCTCCAAATATCAGGAATGCATAGCCTGAAATAATACACGAGAGCAATCATTGATGACAAAAAGAACTTATAAATGATATACAAAATGCATCAAATCGATAAGACTAAAATTAATTACGATATAAAGATTTAACAGCATTTACTACAACTAAATTAGCTTATATTTACGTCAATCCGGTTCCAGGAATCCAGTGCTCTTCATTTGGTCAAGAAACAATTTTCTCCGACTCATCCTCCGAATATCCGGAATGCATAGCCTGAAATAATACACGAGAGCAATCATTGATGATAAAAAAAACTTATAAATGATATACCAAATGCATCAAATCGATAAGACTAAAATTAATTACGATATATAGATTTAACAGCATTTACTACGACTAAATTAGCTTATATTTACGTCAATCCGGTTCCAGGAATCAATGCTCTTCATTTGGTCAAGAAACAATTTTCTCCGACTCATCCTCCGAATATCCGGAACTCATAGCCTGAAATAATACACGAGAAAAATCATTGATGATAAAATGAACTTATAAATGATATACATAATGCATTAAATCGATAAGACTAAAATTAATTACGATATAAAGATTTAACAGCATTTACTACAACTAAATTAGCTTATATTTACGTCCATCCGGTTCCAGGAATCCAGTGCTCTTCATTTGGTCAAGAAACAATTTTCTCCGACTCATCCTCCGAATATCCGGAATGCATAGCCTGAAATAATACACGAGAGCAATCATTGTTGATAAAAATAACTTATAAATGATATACAAAATGCATCAAATCGATAAGACTAAAATTAATTACGAAATAAAGATTTAACAGCATTTACTAAAACTAAATTAGCTTATATTTACGTCAATCCGGTTCCAGGAATCCAGTGCTCTTCATTTGGTCAAGAAACAATTTTCTCCGACTCATCCCCGAATATCCGGAATGCATAGCCTGAAATAATACACGAGAGCAATCATTGATGATAAAAATAACTTGTAAATGATATACAAAATGCATCAAATCGATTAGACTAAAATTAATTACGATATAAAGATTTAACAGCATTTACTACAACTAAATTAGCTTATATTTTCGTCAATCCGGTTCCAGGAATCCAGTGCTCTTCAATTGGTCAAGAAACAATTTTCTCCGAAACATCCTCCTAATATCCGGAATGCATAGCCTGAAATAATACACGAGAGAAATCATTGATGATAAAAATAACTTATAAATGATATACAATATGCATCAAATCGATAAGACTAAAATTAATTACGAATTAAAGATTTAACAGCATTTACTACAACTAAATTAGCTTATTTTTTACGTCAATCCGGTTCCAGGAATCCAGTGCTCTTCATTTGGTCAAGAAACAATTTTCTCCGACTCATCCTCCGAATATCCGGAATGTATAGCCTGAAATAATACACGAGAGCAATCATTGATGATAAAAATAACTTATAAATGATATAAAAAATGCATCAAATCGATAAGACTAAAATTAATTACGAAATAAAAAATTAACAGCATTTACTAGCACTAAATTAGCTTATATTTACGTAAATCCGGTTTCACGAATCCAATGCTCTTCATGTGATCAAGAAAAATTCTTCTCCGACTCATCCTCCAAATATCCGGAATGCATAGCCTGAAATAATACACGAGAGCAATCATTGACGATAAAAATAACTTATAAATGATATACAAAATGCATCAAATCGATAAGACTAAAATTAATTAAGATATAAAGATTTAACAGCATTTACTACAACTAAATTAGCTTATATTTACGTCAATCCGGTTCCAGGAATCCAGTGCTCTTCATTTGGTCAAGAAACAATTTTCTCCGACTCATCCTCGGAATATAAGGAATGCATAGCCTGAAATAATACACGAGAGCAATCATTGATGATAAAAATAACTTATAAATGATATACAAAATGCATCAAATCGATAAGACTAAAATTAATTACGAAATAAAAAATTAACAGCATTTACTAGCACTAAATTAGCTTATATTTACGTCAATCCGGTTTCACGAATCCAAATCTCTTCATGTGATCAAGAAACAATCTTCTCCGACTCATCCTCCAAATATCCGGAATGCATAGCCTGAAATAATACACGAGAGCAATCATTGATGATAAAAATAACTTATAAATGATATACAAAATGCAGCAAATCGATAAGACTAAAATTAATTACGAAATAAAAAATTAACAGCATTTACTACCACTAAATTAGCTTATATTTACGTCAATCCGGTTCCAGGAATCCAGTGCTCTTCATTTGGTCAAGAAACAATTTTCTCCGACTCATCCTCCGAATATCCGGAATGCATAGCCTGATATAATACACGAGAGCAATCATTGATGATAAAAATAACTTAAAAATTATATACAAAATGCATCAAATCGATAAGACTAAAATTAATTACGATATAAAGATTTAACAGCATTTACTACAACTAAATTAGCATATATTTACGTCAATCCGGTTCCACGAATCCAGTGCACATCATTTGGTCAGGAAACAATTTTCTCCGACTCGTCCTCCGAATATCCGGAATGCATAGCCTGAAATAATACACGAGAGCAATCATTGATGATAAAAATAACTTATAAATGATATACAAAATGCATCAAATCGATAAGACTAAAATTAATTACAAATTAAAAAATTAACAGCATTTACTACCACTAAATTAGCTTATATTTACGTCAATCCGCTTCCAGGAATCCAGTGCTCTTCATTTGGTCAAGAAACAATTTTCTCCGACTCATCCTCCGAATATCCGGAATGCATAGCCTGAAATAATACACGAGAGCAATCATTGATGATAAAAATAACTTATAAATGATATACAATATGCATCAAATCGATAAGACTAAAATTCATTACGATATAAAGATTTAACAGCAGTTACTACAACTAAATTAGCTTATGTTTACGTCAATCCGGTTCCAGGAATCCAGTGCTCTTCATTTGGTCAAGAAACAATTTTCTCCGACTCATCCTCCGAATATCCGGAATGCATAGCCTGAAATAATACACGAGAGCAATCATTGATGATATAAATAACTTGTAAATGATATACAAAATGCATCAAATCGATAAGACTAAAATTAATTACGATATAAAGATTTAACAGCATTTACTACAACTAAATTAGCTTACATTTACGTCAATCCGGTTCCAGGAATCCAATGCTCTTCATGTGGTCAAGAAACAATCTTCTCCGACTCATCCTCCGAATATCCGGAATGCAAAGTCTGAAATAATACACGAGAGCAATCATTGATGATAAAAATAACTTATAAAGGATATACAAAATGCATCAAATACGATACGACTAAAATTAATTACGAAATAAAGAATTAACAGCATTTACTAGCACTAAATTAGCTTATATTTACATCAATCCGGTTCCACGAATCCAATGCTCTTCATGTGATCAAGAAACAATCTTCTCCGACTCATCCTCCAAATATCCGGAATGCATAGCCTGAAATAATACACGAGAGCAATCATTGACGATAAAAATAACTTATAAATGATATACAAAATGCATCAAATAAATAAGACTAAAATTAATTACGATATAAAGATTTAACAGCATTTACTACAACTAAATTAGCTTATATTTACGTCAATCCGGTTCCAGGAATCCAGTGCTCTTCATTTGGTCAAGAAACAATTTTCTCCGACTCATCCCCGAATATCCGGAATGCATAGCCTGAAATAATACACGAGAGAAATCATTGATGATAAAAATAACTTATAAATGATATACAATATGCATCAAATCGATAAGACTAAAATTAATTACGAAATAAAGATTTAACAGCATTTACTACAACTAAATTAGCTTATATTTACGTCAATCCGGTTCCAGGAATCCAGTGCTCTTCATTTGGTCAAGAAACAATTTTCTCCGACTCATCCTCCGAATATCCGGAATGCATAGCCTGAAATAATACACGAGAGCAATCATTGATGATAAAAATAACTTATAAATGATATACAAAATGCATCAAATCGATAAGACTAAAATTAATTACGAAATAAAAAATTAACAGCATTTACTAGCACTAAATTAGCTTATATTTACGTCAATCCGGTTCCACGAATCCAATGCTCTTCATGTGGTCAAGAAACAATCTTCTCCGACTTATCCTCCGAATATCCGGAATGCATAGCCTGAAATAATACACGAGAGCAATCATTGATGATAAAAATAACATATAAATGATATACAAAATGCATCAAATCGATAAGACTAAAATTAATTACGAAATAAAGATTTAACAGCATTTACTACAACTAAATTAGCTTATATTTACGTCAATTCGGTTCCAGGAATCCAGTGCTCTTCATTTGGTCAAGAAACAATCTTCTCCGACTCATCCTCCGAATATCCGGAATGCATAGCCTGAAATAATACACGAGAGCAATCATTGATGATAAAAATAACTTATAAATGATATACTAAATGCATCAAATCGATAAGACTAAAATTAATTACGATATAAAGATTTAACAGCATTTACTACAACTAAATTAGCTTATATTTACGTCAATCCGGTTCCAGGAATCCAGTGCTCTTCATTTTGTCATGAAACAATTTTCTCCGACTCATCCTCCGAATATCCGGAATGCATAGCCTGAAATAATACACGAGAGCAATCATTGATGATATAAATAACTTATAAATGATATACAAAATGCATCAAATCGATAAGACTAAAATTAATTACGAAACAAAGATTTAACAGCATTTACTACCACTAAATTAGCTTATATTTACGTCAATCCGGTTCCAGGAATCCAGTGCTCTTCATTTGGTCAAGAAACAATTTTCTCCGACTCATCCTCCGAATATCCGGAATGCATAGCCTGAAATAATACACGAGAGCAATCATTGATGATAAAAATAACTTATAAATGATATACAAAATGCATCAAATCGATAAGACTAAAATTAATTACGAAATAAAAAATTAACAGCATTTACTAGCACTAAATTAGCTTATATTTACGTCAATCCGGTTACACGAATCCAATGCTCTTCATGTGGTCAAGAAACAATCTTCTCCGACTCATCCTCCGAATATCCGGAATGCATAGCCTGAAATAATACACGAGAGCAATCATTGATGATAAAAATAACTTATAAATGATATACTAAATGCATCAAATCGATAAGACTAAAATTAATTACGATATAAATATTTAACAGCATTTACTACAACTAAATTAGCTTATATTTACGTCAATCCGGTTCCAGGAATCCAGTGCTCTTCATTTGGTCATGAAACAATTTTCTCCGACTCATCCTCCGAATATCCGGAATGCATAGCCTGAAATAATACACGAGAGCAATCATTGATGATATAAATAACTTATAAATGATATACAAAATGCATCAAATCGATAAGACTAAAATTAATTACGAAAGAAAGATTTAACAGCATTTACTACCAATAAATTAGCTTATATTTACGTCAATCCGGTTCCAGGAATCCAGTGCTCTTCATTTGGTCAAGAAACAATTTTCTCCGACTCATCCTCCGAATATCCGGAATGCATAGCCTGAAATAATACACGAGAGCAATCATTGATAATAAAAATAACTTATAAATTATCTACAAAATGCATCAAATCGATAAGACTAAAATTAATTACGATATAAAGATTTAACAGCATTTACTACAACTAAATTAGCTTATATTTACGTCAATCCGGTTCAAGGAATCCAGTGCTCTTCATTTGGTCAAGAAACAATTTTCTCCGACTCATCCTCCGAATATCCGGAATGCATAGCCTGAAATAATACACGAGAGCAATCATTGATGATAAAAATAACTTATAAATGATATAAAAAATGCATCAAATCGATAAGACTAAAATTAATTACGAAATAAAAAATTAACAGCATTTACTACAACTAAATTAGCTTATATTTACGTCAATCCGGTTACAGGAATCCAGTGCTCTTCATTTGGTCAAGAAACAATTTTCTCCGACTCATCCTCCGAATATCCGGAATGCATAGCCTGAAATAATACACGAGAGCAATCATTGATGATAAAAATAACTTATAAATGATATACAAATTGCATCAAATACGATACGCCTAAAATTAATTACGAAATAAAGAATTAAAAGCATTTACTAGCACTAAATTAGCTTATATTTACATCAATCCGGTTCCACGAATCCAAAGCTCTTCATGTGATCAGGAAACAATCTTCTCCGACTCATCCTCATAATATCCGGAATGCATAGCCTGAAATAATACACGAGAGCAATCATTGACGATAAAAATAACTTATAAATGATATACAAAATGCATCAAATCGATAAGACTAAAATTAATTACGATATAAAGATTTAACAGCATTTACTACAACTAAATTAGCTTATATTTACGTCAATCCGGTTCCAGGAATCCAGTGCTCTTCATTTGGTCAAGAAACAATTTTCTCCGACTCATCCTCCGAATATCCGGAATGCATAGCCTGAAATAATACACGAGAGCAAACATTGATGATAAAAATAACTTATAAATGATATATAAAATGCATCAAATCGATAAGACTAAAATTAATTACGAAATAAAAAATTAAAAGCATTTACTAGCACTATATTGGCTTATATTTACGTCAATCCGGTTCCACGAATCCAATGCTCTTCATGTGGTCAAGAAACAATCTTCTCCGACTCATCCTCCAAATATCCGGAATGCATAGCCTGAAATAATACACGAGAGCAATCATTGATGATAAAAATAACTTATAAATGATATACAAAATGCATCAAATCGATAAGACTAAAATTAATTACGAAATAAAGATTTCACAGCATTTACTACAACTAAATTAGCTTATATTTACGTCAATTCGGTTCCAGGAATCCAGTGCTCTTCATTTGGTCAAGAAACAATTTTCTCCGACTCATCCTCCGAATATCCGGAATGCATAGCCTGAAATAATACACGAGAGCAATCAGTGATGATAAAAATAACTTATAAATGATATACTAAATGCATCAAATCGATAAGACTAAAATTAATTACGATATAAAGATTAAACAGCGTTTACTACAACTAAATCAGCTTATATTTACGTCAATCCGGTTCCAGGAATCAAGTGCTCTTCATTTGGTCATGAAACAATTTTCTCCGACTCATCCTCCGAATATCCGGAATGCATAGCCTGAAATAATACACGAGAGCAATCATTGATGATATAAATAACTTATAAATGATATACAAAATGCATCAAATCGATAAGACTAAAATTAATTAAGAAATAAAGATTTAACAGCATTTACTACCACTAAATTAGCTTATATTTACGTCAATCCGGTTCCAGGAATCCAGTGCTCTTCATTTGGTCAAGAAACAATTTTCTCCGACTCATCCTCCGAATATCCGGAATGCATAGCATGAAATAATACACGAGAGCAATCATTGATAATAAAAATAACTTATAAATTATATACAAAATGCATCAAATCGATAAGACTAAAATTAATTACGATATAAAGATTTAACAGCATTTACTACAACTAAATTAGCTTATATTTACGTCAATCCGGTTCCAGGAATCCAGTGCTCTTCATTTGGTCAAGAAACAATTTTCTCCGACTCATCCTCCGAATATCCGGAATGCATAGCCTGAAATAATACACGAGAGCAATCATTGATGATAAAAATAACTTATAAATGATATACAATATGCATCAAATCGATAAGACTAAAATTAATTACGATATAAAGATTTAACAGCATTTACTACCACTAAATTAGCTTATATTTACGTCAATCCGGTTCCACGAATCCAGTGCTCTTCATTTGGTCAAGAAACAATTTTCTCCGACTCATTCCCGAATATCCGGAATGCATAGCCTGAAATAATACACGAGAGCAATCATTGATGATAAAAATAACTTATAAATGATATACAATATGCATCAAATCGATAAGACTAAAATTAATTACGATATATAGATTTAACAGCATTTACTAGCACTAAATTAGCTTATATTTACGTCAATCCGGTTCCACGAATCCAATGCTCTTCATGTGGTCAAGAAACAATCTTCTCCGACTCATCCTCCGAATATCCGGAATGCATAGCCTGAAATAATACACGAGAGCAATCATTGATGATAAAAATAACATATAAATGATATACAAAATGCATCAAATCGATAAGACTAAAATTAATTACGAAATAAAGATTTAACAGCATTTACTACAACTAAATTAGCTTATATTTACGTCAATTCGGTTCCAGGAATCCAGTGCTCTTCATTTGGTCAAGAAACAATTTTCTCCGACTCATCCTCCGAATATCCGGAATGCATAGCCTGAAATAATACACGAGAGCAATCATTGATGATAAAAATAACTTATAAATGATATACAATATGCATCAAATCGATAAGACTAAAATTAATTACGATATAAAGATTTAACAGCATTTACTACAACTAAATTAGCTTATATTTACGTCAATCCGGTTCCAGGAATCCAGTGCTCTTCATTTGGTCAAGAAACAATTTTCTCCGACTCATCCCCGAATATCCGGAATGCATAGCCTGAAATAATACACGAGAGCAATCATTGATGATAAAAATAACTTATAAATGATATACAATATGCATCAAATCGATAAGACTAAAATTAATTACGATATATAGATTTAACAGCATTTACTACAACTAAATTAGCTTATATTACCGTCAATCCGGTTCCAGGAATCCAGTGCCCTTCATTTGGTCAAGAAACAATTTTCTCCGACTCATCCTCCAAATATCGGGAATGCATAGCCTGAAATAATACACGAGAGCAATCATTGATGATAAAAATAACTTATAAATGATATACAAAATGCATCAAATCGATAAGACTAAAATTAATTACGAAATAAAAAATTAACAGCATTTACTACAACTAAATTAGCTTATATTTACGTCAATCCGGTTCCACGAATCCAATGCTCTTCATGTGGTCAAGAAACAATCTTCTCCGACTCATCCTCCGAATATCCGGAATGCATAGCCTGAAATAATACACGAGAGCAATCATTGATGATAAAAATAACTTATAAATGATATACTAAATGCATCAAATCGATAAGACTAAAATTAATTACGAAATAAAGATTTAACAGCATTAACTACCACTAAATTAGCTTATATTTACGTCAATCCGGTTCCAGGAATCCAGAGCTCTTCATTTGGTCAAGAAACAATTTTCTCCGACTCATCCTCCGAACATCCGGAATGCATAGCCTGAAATAATACACGAGAGCAATCATTGATAATAAAAATAACTTATAAATTATATACAAAATGCATCAAATCGATAAGACTAAAATTAATTACGATATAAAGATTTAACAGCATTTACTACAACTAATTAGCTTATATTTACGTCAATCCGGTTCCAGGAATCCAGTGCTCTTCATTTGGTCAAGAAACAAATTTCTCCGACTCATCCTCCGAATATCCGGAATGCATAGCCTGAAATAATACACGAGAGCAATCATTGATGATAAGAATAACTTATAAATGATATACAAAATGCATCAAATCGATAAGACTAAAATTAATTACGAAATAAAAAATTAACAGCATTTACTACCACTAAATTAGCTTATATTTACGTCAATCCGGTTCCAGGAATCCAGTGCTCTTCATTTGGTCATGAAACAATTTTCTCCGACTCATCCTCCGAATATCCGGAATGCATAGCCTGAAATAATACACGAGAGCAATCATTGATGATATAAATAACTTATAAATGATATATAATATGCATCAAATCGATAAGACTAAAATTAATTACGATATAAAGATTTAACAGCATTTACTACAACTAAATTAGCATATATTTACGTCAATCCTGTTCCAGGAATCCAGTGCTCTTCATTTGGTCAAGAAACAATTTTCTCCGACTCATCCCCGAATATCCGGAATGCATAGCCTGAAATAATACACGAGAGCAATCATTGATGATAAAAATAACTTATAAATGATATACAATATGCATCAAATCGATAAGACTAAAATTAATTACGATATATAGATTTAACAGCATTTACTACAACTAAATTAGCTTATATTACCGTCAATCCGGTTCCAGGAATCCAGTGCCCTTCATTTGGTCAAGAAACAATTTTCTCCGACTCATCCTCCAAATATCCGGAATGCATAGCCTGAAATAATACATGAGAGCAATCATTGATGATAAAAATAACTTATAAATGATATACAAATTGCATCAAATACGATACGCCTAAAATTAATTACGAAATAAAGAATTAACAGCACTTACTAGCACTAAATTAGCTTATATTTACATCAATCCGGTTCCACGAATCCAATGCTCTTCATGTGATCAAGAAACAATCTTCTCCGACTCATCCTCATAATATCCGGAATGCATAGCCTGAAATAATACACGAGAGCAATCATTGACGATAAAAATAGCTTATAAATGATATACAAAATGCATCAAATCGATAAGACTAAAATTAATTACGATATAAAGATTTAACAGCATTTACTTCAACTAAATTAGCTTATATTTACGTCAATCGGGTTCCAGGAATCCAGTGCTCTTCATTTGGTCAAGAAACAATTTTCTCCGACTCATCCTCCGAATATCCGGAATGCATAGCCTGAAATAATACACGAGAGCAATCATTGATGATAAAAATAACTTATAAATGATATACAAAATGCATCAAATCGATAAGACTAAAATTAATTACGAAATAAAAAATTAAAAGCATTTACTAGCACTATATTGGCTTATATTTACGTCAATCCGGTTCCACGAATCCAATGCTCTTCATGTGGTCAAGAAACAATCTTCTCCGACTCATCCTCCAAATATCCGGAATGCATAGCCTGAAATAATACACGAGAGCAATCATTGATGATAAAAATAACTTATAAATGATATACAAAATGCATCAAATCGATAAGACTAAAATTAATTACGAAATAAAGATTTCACAGCATTTACTACAACTAAATTAGCTTATATTTACGTCAATTCGGTTCCAGGAATCCAGTGCTCTTCATGTGATCAAGAAACAATCTTCTCCGACTCATCCTCATAATATCCGGAATGCACTGCCTGAAATAATACACGAGAGCAATCATTGACGATAAGAATAACTTATAAATGATATACAAAATGCATCAAATCGATAAGACTAAAATTAATTACGATATAAAGATTTAACAGCGTTTACTACAACTAAATTAGCTTATATTTACGTCAATCCGGTTCCAAGAATCCAGTGCTCTTCATTTGGTCAAGAAACAATTTTCTCCGACTCATCCTCCGAATATCCGGAATGCATAGCCTGAAATAATACACGAGAGCAATCATTGATGATAAAAATAACTTATAAATGATATAAAAAATGCATCAAATCGATAAGACTAAAATTAATTACGAAATAAAAAATTAAAAGCATTTACTAGAACTAAATTGGCTTATATTTAGGTCAATCCGGTTCCACGAATCCAATGCTCTTCATGTGGTCAAGAAACAATCTTGTCCGACTCATCCTCCAAATATCCGGAATGCATAGCCTGAAATAATACACGAGAGCAATCATTGATGATAAAAATAACTTATAAATGATATACAAAATGCATCAAATCGATAAGACTAAAATTAATTACGAAATAAAGATTTAACAGCATTAACTACCACTAAATTAGCTTATATTTACGTCAATCCGGTTCCAGGAATCCAGAGCTCTTCATTTGGTCAAGAAACAATTTTCTCCGACTCATCCTCCGAACATCCGGAATGCATAGCCTGAAATAATACACGAGAGCAATCATTGATAATAAAAATAACTTATAAATTATATACAAAATGCATCAAATCGATAAGACTAAAATTAATTACGATATAAAGATTTAACAGCATTTACTACAACTAATTAGCTTATATTTACGTCAATCCGGTTCCAGGAATCCAGTGCTCTTCATTTGGTCAAGAAACAAATTTCTCCGACTCATCCTCCGAATATCCGGAATGCATAGCCTGAAATAATACACGAGAGCAATCATTGATGATAAAAATAACTTATAAATGATATACAAAATGCATCAAATCGATAAGACTAAAATTAATTACGAAATAAAAAATTAACAGCATTTACTACCACTAAATTAGCTTATATTTACGTCAATCCGGTTCCAGGAATCCAGTGCTCTTCATTTGGTCATGAAACAATTTTCTCCGACTCATCCTCCGAATATCCGGAATGCATAGCCTGAAATAATACACGAGAGCAATCATTGATGATATAAATAACTTATAAATGATATATAATATGCATCAAATCGATAAGACTAAAATTAATTACGATATAAAGATTTAACAGCATTTACTACAACTAAATTAGCATATATTTACGTCAATCCTGTTCCAGGAATCCAGTGCTCTTCATTTGGTCAAGAAACAATTTTCTCCGACTCATCCCCGAATATCCGGAATGCATAGCCTGAAATAATACAGGAGAGCAATCATTGATGATAAAAATAACTTATAAATGATATACAATATGCATCAAATCGATAAGACTAAAATTAATTACGATATATAGATTTAACAGCATTTACTACAACTAAATTAGCTTATATTACCGTCAATCCGGTTCCAGGAATCCAGTGCCCTTCATTTGGTCAAGAAACAATTTTCTCCGACTCATCCTCCAAATATCCGGAATGCATAGCCTGAAATAATACATGAGAGCAATCATTGATGATAAAAATAACTTATAAATGATATACAAATTGCATCAAATACGATACGCCTAAAATTAATTACGAAATAAAGAATTAACAGCACTTACTAGCACTAAATTAGCTTATATTTACATCAATCCGGTTCCACGAATCCAATGCTCTTCATGTGATCAAGAAACAATCTTCTCCGACTCATCCTCATAATATCCGGAATGCATAGCCTGAAATAATACACGAGAGCAATCATTGATGATAAAAATAACTTATAAATGATATACAAAATGCATCAAATCGATAAGACTAAAATTAATTACGAAATAAAAAATTAAAAGCATTTACTAGCACTATATTGGCTTATATTTACGTCAATCCGGTTCCACGAATCCAATGCTCTTCATGTGGTCAAGAAACAATCTTCTCCGACTCATCCTCCAAATATCCGGAATGCATAGCCTGAAATAATACACGAGAGCAATCATTGATGATAAAAATAACTTATAAATGATATACAAAATGCATCAAATCGATAAGACTAAAATTAATTACGAAATAAAGATTTCACAGCATTTACTACAACTAAATTAGCTTATATTTACGTCAATTCGGTTCCAGGAATCCAGTGCTCTTCATGTGATCAAGAAACAATCTTCTCCGACTCATCCTCATAATATCCGGAATGCACTGCCTGAAATAATACACGAGAGCAATCATTGACGATAAAAATAACTTATAAATGATATACAAAATGCATCAAATCGATAAGACTAAAATTAATTACGATATAAAGATTTAACAGCATTTACTACAACTAAATTAGCTTATATTTACGTCAATCCGGTTCCAAGAATCCAGTGCTCTTCATTTGGTCAAGAAACAATTTTCTCCGACTCATCCTCCGAATATCCGGAATGCATAGCCTGAAATAATACACGAGAGCAATCATTGATGATAAAAATAACTTATAAATGATATAAAAAATGCATCAAATCGATAAGACTAAAATTAATTACGAAATAAAAAATTAAAAGCATTTACTAGAACTAAATTGGCTTATATTTAGGTCAATCCGGTTCCACGAATCCAATGCTCTTCATGTGGTCAAGAAACAATCTTCTCCGACTCATCCTCCAAATATCCGGAATGCATAGCCTGAAATAATACACGAGAGCAATCATTGATGATAAAAATAACTTATAAATGATATACAAAATGCATCAAATCGATAAGACTAAAATTAATTACGAAATAAAGATTTAACAGCATTTACTACAACTAAATTAGCTTATATTTTCGTCAATCCGGTTCCAGGAATCCAGTGCTCTTCAATTGGTCAAGAAACAATTTTCTCCGAAACATCCTCCTAATATCCGGAATGCATAGCCTGAAATAATACACGAGAGAAATCATTGATGATAAAAATAACTTATAAATGATATACAATATGCATCAAATCGATAAGACTAAAATTAATTACGAATTAAAGATTTAACAGCATTTACTACAACTAAATTAGCTTATTTTTTACGTCAATCCGGTTCCAGGAATCCAGTGCTCTTCATTTGGTCAAGAAACAATTTTCTCCGACTCATCCTCCGAATATCCGGAATGTATAGCCTGAAATAATACACGAGAGCAATCATTGATGATAAAAATAACTTATAAATGATATAAAAAATGCATCAAATCGATAAGACTAAAATTAATTACGAAATAAAAAATTAACAGCATTTACTAGCACTAAATTAGCTTATATTTACGTAAATCCGGTTTCACGAATCCAATGCTCTTCATGTGATCAAGAAAAATTCTTCTCCGACTCATCCTCCAAATATCCGGAATGCATAGCCTGAAATAATACACGAGAGCAATCATTGACGATAAAAATAACTTATAAATGATATACAAAATGCATCAAATCGATAAGACTAAAATTAATTAAGATATAAAGATTTAACAGCATTTACTACAACTAAATTAGCTTATATTTACGTCAATCCGGTTCCAGGAATCCAGTGCTCTTCATTTGGTCAAGAAACAATTTTCTCCGACTCATCCTCGGAATATAAGGAATGCATAGCCTGAAATAATACACGAGAGCAATCATTGATGATAAAAATAACTTATAAATGATATACAAAATGCATCAAATCGATAAGACTAAAATTAATTACGAAATAAAAAATTAACAGCATTTACTAGCACTAAATTAGCTTATATTTACGTCAATCCGGTTTCACGAATCCAAATCTCTTCATGTGATCAAGAAACAATCTTCTCCGACTCATCCTCCAAATATCCGGAATGCATAGCCTGAAATAATACACGAGAGCAATCATTGATGATAAAAATAACTTATAAATGATATACAAAATGCAGCAAATCGATAAGACTAAAATTAATTACGAAATAAAAAATTAACAGCATTTACTACCACTAAATTAGCTTATATTTACGTCAATCCGGTTCCAGGAATCCAGTGCTCTTCATTTGGTCAAGAAACAATTTTCTCCGACTCATCCTCCGAATATCCGGAATGCATAGCCTGATATAATACACGAGAGCAATCATTGATGATAAAAATAACTTAAAAATTATATACAAAATGCATCAAATCGATAAGACTAAAATTAATTACGATATAAAGATTTAACAGCATTTACTACAACTAAATTAGCATATATTTACGTCAATCCGGTTCCACGAATCCAGTGCACATCATTTGGTCAGGAAACAATTTTCTCCGACTCGTCCTCCGAATATCCGGAATGCATAGCCTGAAATAATACACGAGAGCAATCATTGATGATAAAAATAACTTATAAATGATATACAAAATGCATCAAATCGATAAGACTAAAATTAATTACAAATTAAAAAATTAACAGCATTTACTACCACTAAATTAGCTTATATTTACGTCAATCCGCTTCCAGGAATCCAGTGCTCTTCATTTGGTCAAGAAACAATTTTCTCCGACTCATCCTCCGAATATCCGGAATGCATAGCCTGAAATAATACACGAGAGCAATCATTGATGATAAAAATAACTTATAAATGATATACAATATGCATCAAATCGATAAGACTAAAATTCATTACGATATAAAGATTTAACAGCAGTTACTACAACTAAATTAGCTTATGTTTACGTCAATCCGGTTCCAGGAATCCAGTGCTCTTCATTTGGTCAAGAAACAATTTTCTCCGACTCATCCTCCGAATATCCGGAATGCATAGCCTGAAATAATACACGAGAGCAATCATTGATGATATAAATAACTTGTAAATGATATACAAAATGCATCAAATCGATAAGACTAAAATTAATTACGATATAAAGATTTAACAGCATTTACTACAACTAAATTAGCTTACATTTACGTCAATCCGGTTCCAGGAATCCAATGCTCTTCATGTGGTCAAGAAACAATCTTCTCCGACTCATCCTCCGAATATCCGGAATGCAAAGTCTGAAATAATACACGAGAGCAATCATTGATGATAAAAATAACTTATAAAGGATATACAAAATGCATCAAATACGATACGACTAAAATTAATTACGAAATAAAGAATTAACAGCATTTACTAGCACTAAATTAGCTTATATTTACATCAATCCGGTTCCACGAATCCAATGCTCTTCATGTGATCAAGAAACAATCTTCTCCGACTCATCCTCCAAATATCCGGAATGCATAGCCTGAAATAATACACGAGAGCAATCATTGACGATAAAAATAACTTATAAATGATATACAAAATGCATCAAATAAATAAGACTAAAATTAATTACGATATAAAGATTTAACAGCATTTACTACAACTAAATTAGCTTATATTTACGTCAATCCGGTTCCAGGAATCCAGTGCTCTTCATTTGGTCAAGAAACAATTTTCTCCGACTCATCCCCGAATATCCGGAATGCATAGCCTGAAATAATACACGAGAGAAATCATTGATGATAAAAATAACTTATAAATGATATACAATATGCATCAAATCGATAAGACTAAAATTAATTACGAAATAAAGATTTAACAGCATTTACTACAACTAAATTAGCTTATATTTACGTCAATCCGGTTCCAGGAATCCAGTGCTCTTCATTTGGTCAAGAAACAATTTTCTCCGACTCATCCTCCGAATATCCGGAATGCATAGCCTGAAATAATACACGAGAGCAATCATTGATGATAAAAATAACTTATAAATGATATACAAAATGCATCAAATCGATAAGACTAAAATTAATTACGAAATAAAAAATTAACAGCATTTACTAGCACTAAATTAGCTTATATTTACGTCAATCCGGTTCCACGAATCCAATGCTCTTCATGTGGTCAAGAAACAATCTTCTCCGACTTATCCTCCGAATATCCGGAATGCATAGCCTGAAATAATACACGAGAGCAATCATTGATGATAAAAATAACATATAAATGATATACAAAATGCATCAAATCGATAAGACTAAAATTAATTACGAAATAAAGATTTAACAGCATTTACTACAACTAAATTAGCTTATATTTACGTCAATTCGGTTCCAGGAATCCAGTGCTCTTCATTTGGTCAAGAAACAATCTTCTCCGACTCATCCTCCGAATATCCGGAATGCATAGCCTGAAATAATACACGAGAGCAATCATTGATGATAAAAATAACTTATAAATGATATACTAAATGCATCAAATCGATAAGACTAAAATTAATTACGATATAAAGATTTAACAGCATTTACTACAACTAAATTAGCTTATATTTACGTCAATCCGGTTCCAGGAATCCAGTGCTCTTCATTTTGTCATGAAACAATTTTCTCCGACTCATCCTCCGAATATCCGGAATGCATAGCCTGAAATAATACACGAGAGCAATCATTGATGATATAAATAACTTATAAATGATATACAAAATGCATCAAATCGATAAGACTAAAATTAATTACGAAACAAAGATTTAACAGCATTTACTACCACTAAATTAGCTTATATTTACGTCAATCCGGTTCCAGGAATCCAGTGCTCTTCATTTGGTCAAGAAACAATTTTCTCCGACTCATCCTCCGAATATCCGGAATGCATAGCCTGAAATAATACACGAGAGCAATCATTGATGATAAAAATAACTTATAAATGATATACAAAATGCATCAAATCGATAAGACTAAAATTAATTACGAAATAAAAAATTAACAGCATTTACTAGCACTAAATTAGCTTATATTTACGTCAATCCGGTTACACGAATCCAATGCTCTTCATGTGGTCAAGAAACAATCTTCTCCGACTCATCCTCCGAATATCCGGAATGCATAGCCTGAAATAATACACGAGAGCAATCATTGATGATAAAAATAACTTATAAATGATATACTAAATGCATCAAATCGATAAGACTAAAATTAATTACGATATAAATATTTAACAGCATTTACTACAACTAAATTAGCTTATATTTACGTCAATCCGGTTCCAGGAATCCAGTGCTCTTCATTTGGTCATGAAACAATTTTCTCCGACTCATCCTCCGAATATCCGGAATGCATAGCCTGAAATAATACACGAGAGCAATCATTGATGATATAAATAACTTATAAATGATATACAAAATGCATCAAATCGATAAGACTAAAATTAATTACGAAAGAAAGATTTAACAGCATTTACTACCAATAAATTAGCTTATATTTACGTCAATCCGGTTCCAGGAATCCAGTGCTCTTCATTTGGTCAAGAAACAATTTTCTCCGACTCATCCTCCGAATATCCGGAATGCATAGCCTGAAATAATACACGAGAGCAATCATTGATAATAAAAATAACTTATAAATTATCTACAAAATGCATCAAATCGATAAGACTAAAATTAATTACGATATAAAGATTTAACAGCATTTACTACAACTAAATTAGCTTATATTTACGTCAATCCGGTTCAAGGAATCCAGTGCTCTTCATTTGGTCAAGAAACAATTTTCTCCGACTCATCCTCCGAATATCCGGAATGCATAGCCTGAAATAATACACGAGAGCAATCATTGATGATAAAAATAACTTATAAATGATATAAAAAATGCATCAAATCGATAAGACTAAAATTAATTACGAAATAAAAAATTAACAGCATTTACTACAACTAAATTAGCTTATATTTACGTCAATCCGGTTACAGGAATCCAGTGCTCTTCATTTGGTCAAGAAACAATTTTCTCCGACTCATCCTCCGAATATCCGGAATGCATAGCCTGAAATAATACACGAGAGCAATCATTGATGATAAAAATAACTTATAAATGATATACAAATTGCATCAAATACGATACGCCTAAAATTAATTACGAAATAAAGAATTAAAAGCATTTACTAGCACTAAATTAGCTTATATTTACATCAATCCGGTTCCACGAATCCAAAGCTCTTCATGTGATCAGGAAACAATCTTCTCCGACTCATCCTCATAATATCCGGAATGCATAGCCTGAAATAATACACGAGAGCAATCATTGACGATAAAAATAACTTATAAATGATATACAAAATGCATCAAATCGATAAGACTAAAATTAATTACGATATAAAGATTTAACAGCATTTACTACAACTAAATTAGCTTATATTTACGTCAATCCGGTTCCAGGAATCCAGTGCTCTTCATTTGGTCAAGAAACAATTTTCTCCGACTCATCCTCCGAATATCCGGAATGCATAGCCTGAAATAATACACGAGAGCAAACATTGATGATAAAAATAACTTATAAATGATATATAAAATGCATCAAATCGATAAGACTAAAATTAATTACGAAATAAAAAATTAAAAGCATTTACTAGCACTATATTGGCTTATATTTACGTCAATCCGGTTCCACGAATCCAATGCTCTTCATGTGGTCAAGAAACAATCTTCTCCGACTCATCCTCCAAATATCCGGAATGCATAGCCTGAAATAATACACGAGAGCAATCATTGATGATAAAAATAACTTATAAATGATATACAAAATGCATCAAATCGATAAGACTAAAATTAATTACGAAATAAAGATTTCACAGCATTTACTACAACTAAATTAGCTTATATTTACGTCAATTCGGTTCCAGGAATCCAGTGCTCTTCATTTGGTCAAGAAACAATTTTCTCCGACTCATCCTCCGAATATCCGGAATGCATAGCCTGAAATAATACACGAGAGCAATCAGTGATGATAAAAATAACTTATAAATGATATACTAAATGCATCAAATCGATAAGACTAAAATTAATTACGATATAAAGATTAAACAGCGTTTACTACAACTAAATCAGCTTATATTTACGTCAATCCGGTTCCAGGAATCAAGTGCTCTTCATTTGGTCATGAAACAATTTTCTCCGACTCATCCTCCGAATATCCGGAATGCATAGCCTGAAATAATACACGAGAGCAATCATTGATGATATAAATAACTTATAAATGATATACAAAATGCATCAAATCGATAAGACTAAAATTAATTAAGAAATAAAGATTTAACAGCATTTACTACCACTAAATTAGCTTATATTTACGTCAATCCGGTTCCAGGAATCCAGTGCTCTTCATTTGGTCAAGAAACAATTTTCTCCGACTCATCCTCCGAATATCCGGAATGCATAGCATGAAATAATACACGAGAGCAATCATTGATAATAAAAATAACTTATAAATTATATACAAAATGCATCAAATCGATAAGACTAAAATTAATTACGATATAAAGATTTAACAGCATTTACTACAACTAAATTAGCTTATATTTACGTCAATCCGGTTCCAGGAATCCAGTGCTCTTCATTTGGTCAAGAAACAATTTTCTCCGACTCATCCTCCGAATATCCGGAATGCATAGCCTGAAATAATACACGAGAGCAATCATTGATGATAAAAATAACTTATAAATGATATACAATATGCATCAAATCGATAAGACTAAAATTAATTACGATATAAAGATTTAACAGCATTTACTACCACTAAATTAGCTTATATTTACGTCAATCCGGTTCCACGAATCCAGTGCTCTTCATTTGGTCAAGAAACAATTTTCTCCGACTCATTCCCGAATATCCGGAATGCATAGCCTGAAATAATACACGAGAGCAATCATTGATGATAAAAATAACTTATAAATGATATACAATATGCATCAAATCGATAAGACTAAAATTAATTACGATATATAGATTTAACAGCATTTACTAGCACTAAATTAGCTTATATTTACGTCAATCCGGTTCCACGAATCCAATGCTCTTCATGTGGTCAAGAAACAATCTTCTCCGACTCATCCTCCGAATATCCGGAATGCATAGCCTGAAATAATACACGAGAGCAATCATTGATGATAAAAATAACATATAAATGATATACAAAATGCATCAAATCGATAAGACTAAAATTAATTACGAAATAAAGATTTAACAGCATTTACTACAACTAAATTAGCTTATATTTACGTCAATTCGGTTCCAGGAATCCAGTGCTCTTCATTTGGTCAAGAAACAATTTTCTCCGACTCATCCTCCGAATATCCGGAATGCATAGCCTGAAATAA
Organism: Sympetrum striolatum; assembly: GCA_947579665.1. Lineage (NCBI taxonomy): Eukaryota > Metazoa > Arthropoda > Insecta > Odonata > Libellulidae > Sympetrum > Sympetrum striolatum. The sequence goes on from OX388350.1 coordinate 74,055,674, forward strand.
TACACGAGAGCAATCATTGATGATAAAAATAACTTATAAATGATATACAATATGCATCAAATCGATAAGACTAAAATTAATTACGATATAAAGATTTAACAGCATTTACTACAACTAAATTAGCTTATATTTACGTCAATCCGGTTCCAGGAATCCAGTGCTCTTCATTTGGTCAAGAAACAATTTTCTCCGACTCATCCCCGAATATCCGGAATGCATAGCCTGAAATAATACACGAGAGCAATCATTGATGATAAAAATAACTTATAAATGATATACAATATGCATCAAATCGATAAGACTAAAATTAATTACGATATATAGATTTAACAGCATTTACTACAACTAAATTAGCTTATATTACCGTCAATCCGGTTCCAGGAATCCAGTGCCCTTCATTTGGTCAAGAAACAATTTTCTCCGACTCATCCTCCAAATATCGGGAATGCATAGCCTGAAATAATACACGAGAGCAATCATTGATGATAAAAATAACTTATAAATGATATACAAAATGCATCAAATCGATAAGACTAAAATTAATTACGAAATAAAAAATTAACAGCATTTACTACAACTAAATTAGCTTATATTTACGTCAATCCGGTTCCACGAATCCAATGCTCTTCATGTGGTCAAGAAACAATCTTCTCCGACTCATCCTCCGAATATCCGGAATGCATAGCCTGAAATAATACACGAGAGCAATCATTGATGATAAAAATAACTTATAAATGATATACTAAATGCATCAAATCGATAAGACTAAAATTAATTACGAAATAAAGATTTAACAGCATTAACTACCACTAAATTAGCTTATATTTACGTCAATCCGGTTCCAGGAATCCAGAGCTCTTCATTTGGTCAAGAAACAATTTTCTCCGACTCATCCTCCGAACATCCGGAATGCATAGCCTGAAATAATACACGAGAGCAATCATTGATAATAAAAATAACTTATAAATTATATACAAAATGCATCAAATCGATAAGACTAAAATTAATTACGATATAAAGATTTAACAGCATTTACTACAACTAATTAGCTTATATTTACGTCAATCCGGTTCCAGGAATCCAGTGCTCTTCATTTGGTCAAGAAACAAATTTCTCCGACTCATCCTCCGAATATCCGGAATGCATAGCCTGAAATAATACACGAGAGCAATCATTGATGATAAGAATAACTTATAAATGATATACAAAATGCATCAAATCGATAAGACTAAAATTAATTACGAAATAAAAAATTAACAGCATTTACTACCACTAAATTAGCTTATATTTACGTCAATCCGGTTCCAGGAATCCAGTGCTCTTCATTTGGTCATGAAACAATTTTCTCCGACTCATCCTCCGAATATCCGGAATGCATAGCCTGAAATAATACACGAGAGCAATCATTGATGATATAAATAACTTATAAATGATATATAATATGCATCAAATCGATAAGACTAAAATTAATTACGATATAAAGATTTAACAGCATTTACTACAACTAAATTAGCATATATTTACGTCAATCCTGTTCCAGGAATCCAGTGCTCTTCATTTGGTCAAGAAACAATTTTCTCCGACTCATCCCCGAATATCCGGAATGCATAGCCTGAAATAATACACGAGAGCAATCATTGATGATAAAAATAACTTATAAATGATATACAATATGCATCAAATCGATAAGACTAAAATTAATTACGATATATAGATTTAACAGCATTTACTACAACTAAATTAGCTTATATTACCGTCAATCCGGTTCCAGGAATCCAGTGCCCTTCATTTGGTCAAGAAACAATTTTCTCCGACTCATCCTCCAAATATCCGGAATGCATAGCCTGAAATAATACATGAGAGCAATCATTGATGATAAAAATAACTTATAAATGATATACAAATTGCATCAAATACGATACGCCTAAAATTAATTACGAAATAAAGAATTAACAGCACTTACTAGCACTAAATTAGCTTATATTTACATCAATCCGGTTCCACGAATCCAATGCTCTTCATGTGATCAAGAAACAATCTTCTCCGACTCATCCTCATAATATCCGGAATGCATAGCCTGAAATAATACACGAGAGCAATCATTGACGATAAAAATAGCTTATAAATGATATACAAAATGCATCAAATCGATAAGACTAAAATTAATTACGATATAAAGATTTAACAGCATTTACTTCAACTAAATTAGCTTATATTTACGTCAATCGGGTTCCAGGAATCCAGTGCTCTTCATTTGGTCAAGAAACAATTTTCTCCGACTCATCCTCCGAATATCCGGAATGCATAGCCTGAAATAATACACGAGAGCAATCATTGATGATAAAAATAACTTATAAATGATATACAAAATGCATCAAATCGATAAGACTAAAATTAATTACGAAATAAAAAATTAAAAGCATTTACTAGCACTATATTGGCTTATATTTACGTCAATCCGGTTCCACGAATCCAATGCTCTTCATGTGGTCAAGAAACAATCTTCTCCGACTCATCCTCCAAATATCCGGAATGCATAGCCTGAAATAATACACGAGAGCAATCATTGATGATAAAAATAACTTATAAATGATATACAAAATGCATCAAATCGATAAGACTAAAATTAATTACGAAATAAAGATTTCACAGCATTTACTACAACTAAATTAGCTTATATTTACGTCAATTCGGTTCCAGGAATCCAGTGCTCTTCATGTGATCAAGAAACAATCTTCTCCGACTCATCCTCATAATATCCGGAATGCACTGCCTGAAATAATACACGAGAGCAATCATTGACGATAAGAATAACTTATAAATGATATACAAAATGCATCAAATCGATAAGACTAAAATTAATTACGATATAAAGATTTAACAGCGTTTACTACAACTAAATTAGCTTATATTTACGTCAATCCGGTTCCAAGAATCCAGTGCTCTTCATTTGGTCAAGAAACAATTTTCTCCGACTCATCCTCCGAATATCCGGAATGCATAGCCTGAAATAATACACGAGAGCAATCATTGATGATAAAAATAACTTATAAATGATATAAAAAATGCATCAAATCGATAAGACTAAAATTAATTACGAAATAAAAAATTAAAAGCATTTACTAGAACTAAATTGGCTTATATTTAGGTCAATCCGGTTCCACGAATCCAATGCTCTTCATGTGGTCAAGAAACAATCTTGTCCGACTCATCCTCCAAATATCCGGAATGCATAGCCTGAAATAATACACGAGAGCAATCATTGATGATAAAAATAACTTATAAATGATATACAAAATGCATCAAATCGATAAGACTAAAATTAATTACGAAATAAAGATTTAACAGCATTAACTACCACTAAATTAGCTTATATTTACGTCAATCCGGTTCCAGGAATCCAGAGCTCTTCATTTGGTCAAGAAACAATTTTCTCCGACTCATCCTCCGAACATCCGGAATGCATAGCCTGAAATAATACACGAGAGCAATCATTGATAATAAAAATAACTTATAAATTATATACAAAATGCATCAAATCGATAAGACTAAAATTAATTACGATATAAAGATTTAACAGCATTTACTACAACTAATTAGCTTATATTTACGTCAATCCGGTTCCAGGAATCCAGTGCTCTTCATTTGGTCAAGAAACAAATTTCTCCGACTCATCCTCCGAATATCCGGAATGCATAGCCTGAAATAATACACGAGAGCAATCATTGATGATAAAAATAACTTATAAATGATATACAAAATGCATCAAATCGATAAGACTAAAATTAATTACGAAATAAAAAATTAACAGCATTTACTACCACTAAATTAGCTTATATTTACGTCAATCCGGTTCCAGGAATCCAGTGCTCTTCATTTGGTCATGAAACAATTTTCTCCGACTCATCCTCCGAATATCCGGAATGCATAGCCTGAAATAATACACGAGAGCAATCATTGATGATATAAATAACTTATAAATGATATATAATATGCATCAAATCGATAAGACTAAAATTAATTACGATATAAAGATTTAACAGCATTTACTACAACTAAATTAGCATATATTTACGTCAATCCTGTTCCAGGAATCCAGTGCTCTTCATTTGGTCAAGAAACAATTTTCTCCGACTCATCCCCGAATATCCGGAATGCATAGCCTGAAATAATACAGGAGAGCAATCATTGATGATAAAAATAACTTATAAATGATATACAATATGCATCAAATCGATAAGACTAAAATTAATTACGATATATAGATTTAACAGCATTTACTACAACTAAATTAGCTTATATTACCGTCAATCCGGTTCCAGGAATCCAGTGCCCTTCATTTGGTCAAGAAACAATTTTCTCCGACTCATCCTCCAAATATCCGGAATGCATAGCCTGAAATAATACATGAGAGCAATCATTGATGATAAAAATAACTTATAAATGATATACAAATTGCATCAAATACGATACGCCTAAAATTAATTACGAAATAAAGAATTAACAGCACTTACTAGCACTAAATTAGCTTATATTTACATCAATCCGGTTCCACGAATCCAATGCTCTTCATGTGATCAAGAAACAATCTTCTCCGACTCATCCTCATAATATCCGGAATGCATAGCCTGAAATAATACACGAGAGCAATCATTGATGATAAAAATAACTTATAAATGATATACAAAATGCATCAAATCGATAAGACTAAAATTAATTACGAAATAAAAAATTAAAAGCATTTACTAGCACTATATTGGCTTATATTTACGTCAATCCGGTTCCACGAATCCAATGCTCTTCATGTGGTCAAGAAACAATCTTCTCCGACTCATCCTCCAAATATCCGGAATGCATAGCCTGAAATAATACACGAGAGCAATCATTGATGATAAAAATAACTTATAAATGATATACAAAATGCATCAAATCGATAAGACTAAAATTAATTACGAAATAAAGATTTCACAGCATTTACTACAACTAAATTAGCTTATATTTACGTCAATTCGGTTCCAGGAATCCAGTGCTCTTCATGTGATCAAGAAACAATCTTCTCCGACTCATCCTCATAATATCCGGAATGCACTGCCTGAAATAATACACGAGAGCAATCATTGACGATAAAAATAACTTATAAATGATATACAAAATGCATCAAATCGATAAGACTAAAATTAATTACGATATAAAGATTTAACAGCATTTACTACAACTAAATTAGCTTATATTTACGTCAATCCGGTTCCAAGAATCCAGTGCTCTTCATTTGGTCAAGAAACAATTTTCTCCGACTCATCCTCCGAATATCCGGAATGCATAGCCTGAAATAATACACGAGAGCAATCATTGATGATAAAAATAACTTATAAATGATATAAAAAATGCATCAAATCGATAAGACTAAAATTAATTACGAAATAAAAAATTAAAAGCATTTACTAGAACTAAATTGGCTTATATTTAGGTCAATCCGGTTCCACGAATCCAATGCTCTTCATGTGGTCAAGAAACAATCTTCTCCGACTCATCCTCCAAATATCCGGAATGCATAGCCTGAAATAATACACGAGAGCAATCATTGATGATAAAAATAACTTATAAATGATATACAAAATGCATCAAATCGATAAGACTAAAATTAATTACGAAATAAAGATTTCACAGCATTTACTACAACTAAATTAGCTTATATTTACGTCAATCCGGTTCCAGGAATCCAGTGCTCTTCATTTGGTCCAGAAACAATTTTCTCCGACTCATCCTCCGAATATCCGGAATGCATAGCCTGAAATAATACACGAGAGCAATCATTGATGATAAAAATAACTTATAAATGATATACAAAATGCATCAAATCGATAAGACTAAAATTAATTACGAAATAAAGATTTAACAGCATTTACTACAACTAAATTAACTTATATTTACGTCAATTCGGTTCCAGGAATCCAGTGCTCTTCATTTGGTCAAGAAACAATTTTCTCCGACTCATCCTCCGAATATCCGGAATGCATAGCCTGAAATAATACACGAGAGCAATCATTGATGATAAAAATAACTTATAAATGATATACTAAATGCATCAAATCGATAAGACTAAAATTAATTACGAAATAAAGATTTAACAGCATTAACTACCACTAAATTAGCTTATATTTACGTCAATCCGGTTCCAGGAATCCAGAGCTCTTCATTTGGTCAAGAAACAATTTTCTCCGACTCATCCTCCGAACATCCGGAATGCATAGCCTGAAATAATACACGAGAGCAATCATTGATAATAAAAATAACTTATAAATTATATACAAAATGCATCAAATCGATAAGACTAAAATTAATTACGATATAAAGATTTAACAGCATTTACTACAACTAATTAGCTTATATTTACGTCAATCCGGTTCCAGGAATCCAGTGCTCTTCATTTGGTCAAGAAACAAATTTCTCCGACTCATCCTCATAATATCCGGAATGCATAGCCTGAAATAATACACGAGAGCAATCATTGATGATAAAAATAACTTATAAATGATATACAAAATGCATCAAATCGATAAGACTAAAATTAATTACGAAATAAAAAATTAACAGCATTTACTACCACTAAATTAGCTTATATTTACGTCAATCCGGTTCCAGGAATCCAGTGCTCTTCATTTGGTCATGAAACAATTTTCTCCGACTCATCCTCCGAATATCCGGAATGCATAGCCTGAAATAATACACGAGAGCAATCATTGATGATATAAATAACTTATAAATGATATATAATATGCATCAAATCGATAAGACTAAAATTAATTACGATATAAAGATTTAACAGCATTTACTACAACTAAATTAGCATATATTTACGTCAATCCTGTTCCAGGAATCCAGTGCTCTTCATTTGGTCAAGAAACAATTTTCTCCGACTCATCCCCGAATATCCGGAATGCATAGCCTGAAATAATACACGAGAGCAATCATTGATGATAAAAATAACTTATAAATGATATACAATATGCATCAAATCGATAAGACTAAAATTAATTACGATATAAAGATTTAACAGCATTTACTTCAACTAAATTAGCTTATATTTACGTCAATCGGGTTCCAGGAATCCAGTGCTCTTCATTTGGTCAAGAAACAATTTTCTCCGACTCATCCTCCGAATATCCGGAATGCATAGCCTGAAATAATACACGAGAGCAATCATTGATGATAAAAATAACTTATAAATGATATACAAAATGCATCAAATCGATAAGACTAAAATTAATTACGAAATAAAAAATTAAAAGCATTTACTAGCACTATATTGGCTTATATTTACGTCAATCCGGTTCCACGAATCCAATGCTCTTCATGTGGTCAAGAAACAATCTTCTCCGACTCATCCTCCAAATATCCGGAATGCATAGCCTGAAATAATACACGAGAGCAATCATTGATGATAAAAATAACTTATAAATGATATACAAAATGCATCAAATCGATAAGACTAAAATTAATTACGAAATAAAGATTTCACAGCATTTACTACAACTAAATTAGCTTATATTTACGTCAATTCGGTTCCAGGAATCCAGTGCTCTTCATGTGATCAAGAAACAATCTTCTCCGACTCATCCTCATAATATCCGGAATGCACTGCCTGAAATAATACACGAGAGCAATCATTGACGATAAGAATAACTTATAAATGATATACAAAATGCATCAAATCGATAAGACTAAAATTAATTACGATATAAAGATTTAACAGCATTTACTACAACTAAATTAGCTTATATTTACGTCAATCCGGTTCCAAGAATCCAGTGCTCTTCATTTGGTCAAGAAACAATTTTCTCCGACTCATCCTCCGAATATCCGGAATGCATAGCCTGAAATAATACACGAGAGCAATCATTGATGATAAAAATAACTTATAAATGATATAAAAAATGCATCAAATCGATAAGACTAAAATTAATTACGAAATAAAAAATTAAAAGCATTTACTAGAACTAAATTGGCTTATATTTAGGTCAATCCGGTTCCACGAATCCAATGCTCTTCATGTGGTCAAGAAACAATCTTGTCCGACTCATCCTCCAAATATCCGGAATGCATAGCCTGAAATAATACACGAGAGCAATCATTGATGATAAAAATAACTTATAAATGATATACAAAATGCATCAAATCGATAAGACTAAAATTAATTACGAAATAAAGATTTAACAGCATTAACTACCACTAAATTAGCTTATATTTACGTCAATCCGGTTCCAGGAATCCAGAGCTCTTCATTTGGTCAAGAAACAATTTTCTCCGACTCATCCTCCGAACATCCGGAATGCATAGCCTGAAATAATACACGAGAGCAATCATTGATAATAAAAATAACTTATAAATTATATACAAAATGCATCAAATCGATAAGACTAAAATTAATTACGATATAAAGATTTAACAGCATTTACTACAACTAATTAGCTTATATTTACGTCAATCCGGTTCCAGGAATCCAGTGCTCTTCATTTGGTCAAGAAACAAATTTCTCCGACTCATCCTCCGAATATCCGGAATGCATAGCCTGAAATAATACACGAGAGCAATCATTGATGATAAAAATAACTTATAAATGATATACAAAATGCATCAAATCGATAAGACTAAAATTAATTACGAAATAAAAAATTAACAGCATTTACTACCACTAAATTAGCTTATATTTACGTCAATCCGGTTCCAGGAATCCAGTGCTCTTCATTTGGTCATGAAACAATTTTCTCCGACTCATCCTCCGAATATCCGGAATGCATAGCCTGAAATAATACACGAGAGCAATCATTGATGATATAAATAACTTATAAATGATATATAATATGCATCAAATCGATAAGACTAAAATTAATTACGATATAAAGATTTAACAGCATTTACTACAACTAAATTAGCATATATTTACGTCAATCCTGTTCCAGGAATCCAGTGCTCTTCATTTGGTCAAGAAACAATTTTCTCCGACTCATCCCCGAATATCCGGAATGCATAGCCTGAAATAATACAGGAGAGCAATCATTGATGATAAAAATAACTTATAAATGATATACAATATGCATCAAATCGATAAGACTAAAATTAATTACGATATATAGATTTAACAGCATTTACTACAACTAAATTAGCTTATATTACCGTCAATCCGGTTCCAGGAATCCAGTGCCCTTCATTTGGTCAAGAAACAATTTTCTCCGACTCATCCTCCAAATATCCGGAATGCATAGCCTGAAATAATACATGAGAGCAATCATTGATGATAAAAATAACTTATAAATGATATACAAATTGCATCAAATACGATACGCCTAAAATTAATTACGAAATAAAGAATTAACAGCACTTACTAGCACTAAATTAGCTTATATTTACATCAATCCGGTTCCACGAATCCAATGCTCTTCATGTGATCAAGAAACAATCTTCTCCGACTCATCCTCATAATATCCGGAATGCATAGCCTGAAATAATACACGAGAGCAATCATTGATGATAAAAATAACTTATAAATGATATACAAAATGCATCAAATCGATAAGACTAAAATTAATTACGAAATAAAAAATTAAAAGCATTTACTAGCACTATATTGGCTTATATTTACGTCAATCCGGTTCCACGAATCCAATGCTCTTCATGTGGTCAAGAAACAATCTTCTCCGACTCATCCTCCAAATATCCGGAATGCATAGCCTGAAATAATACACGAGAGCAATCATTGATGATAAAAATAACTTATAAATGATATACAAAATGCATCAAATCGATAAGACTAAAATTAATTACGAAATAAAGATTTCACAGCATTTACTACAACTAAATTAGCTTATATTTACGTCAATTCGGTTCCAGGAATCCAGTGCTCTTCATGTGATCAAGAAACAATCTTCTCCGACTCATCCTCATAATATCCGGAATGCACTGCCTGAAATAATACACGAGAGCAATCATTGACGATAAAAATAACTTATAAATGATATACAAAATGCATCAAATCGATAAGACTAAAATTAATTACGATATAAAGATTTAACAGCATTTACTACAACTAAATTAGCTTATATTTACGTCAATCCGGTTCCAAGAATCCAGTGCTCTTCATTTGGTCAAGAAACAATTTTCTCCGACTCATCCTCCGAATATCCGGAATGCATAGCCTGAAATAATACACGAGAGCAATCATTGATGATAAAAATAACTTATAAATGATATAAAAAATGCATCAAATCGATAAGACTAAAATTAATTACGAAATAAAAAATTAAAAGCATTTACTAGAACTAAATTGGCTTATATTTAGGTCAATCCGGTTCCACGAATCCAATGCTCTTCATGTGGTCAAGAAACAATCTTCTCCGACTCATCCTCCAAATATCCGGAATGCATAGCCTGAAATAATACACGAGAGCAATCATTGATGATAAAAATAACTTATAAATGATATACAAAATGCATCAAATCGATAAGACTAAAATTAATTACGAAATAAAGATTTCACAGCATTTACTACAACTAAATTAGCTTATATTTACGTCAATCCGGTTCCAGGAATCCAGTGCTCTTCATTTGGTCCAGAAACAATTTTCTCCGACTCATCCTCCGAATATCCGGAATGCATAGCCTGAAATAATACACGAGAGCAATCAGTGATGATAAAAATAACTTATAAATGATATACAAAATGCATCAAATCGATAAGACTAAAATTAATTACGAAATAAAGATTTAACAGCATTTACTACAACTAAATTAACTTATATTTACGTCAATTCGGTTCCAGGAATCCAGTGCTCTTCATTTGGTCAAGAAACAATTTTCTCCGACTCATCCTCCGAATATCCGGAATGCATAGCCTGAAATAATACACGAGAGCAATCATTGATGATAAAAATAACTTATAAATGATATACTAAATGCATCAAATCGATAAGACTAAAATTAATTACGAAATAAAGATTTAACAGCATTAACTACCACTAAATTAGCTTATATTTACGTCAATCCGGTTCCAGGAATCCAGAGCTCTTCATTTGGTCAAGAAACAATTTTCTCCGACTCATCCTCCGAACATCCGGAATGCATAGCCTGAAATAATACACGAGAGCAATCATTGATAATAAAAATAACTTATAAATTATATACAAAATGCATCAAATCGATAAGACTAAAATTAATTACGATATAAAGATTTAACAGCATTTACTACAACTAATTAGCTTATATTTACGTCAATCCGGTTCCAGGAATCCAGTGCTCTTCATTTGGTCAAGAAACAAATTTCTCCGACTCATCCTCATAATATCCGGAATGCATAGCCTGAAATAATACACGAGAGCAATCATTGATGATAAAAATAACTTATAAATGATATACAAAATGCATCAAATCGATAAGACTAAAATTAATTACGAAATAAAAAATTAACAGCATTTACTACCACTAAATTAGCTTATATTTACGTCAATCCGGTTCCAGGAATCCAGTGCTCTTCATTTGGTCATGAAACAATTTTCTCCGACTCATCCTCCGAATATCCGGAATGCATAGCCTGAAATAATACACGAGAGCAATCATTGATGATATAAATAACTTATAAATGATATATAATATGCATCAAATCGATAAGACTAAAATTAATTACGATATAAAGATTTAACAGCATTTACTACAACTAAATTAGCATATATTTACGTCAATCCTGTTCCAGGAATCCAGTGCTCTTCATTTGGTCAAGAAACAATTTTCTCCGACTCATCCCCGAATATCCGGAATGCATAGCCTGAAATAATACACGAGAGCAATCATTGATGATAAAAATAACTTATAAATGATATACAATATGCATCAAATCGATAAGACTAAAATTAATTACGATATATAGATTTAACAGCATTTACTACAACTAAATTAGCTTATATTACCGTCAATCCGGTTCCAGGAATCCAGTGCCCTTCATTTGGTCAAGAAACAATTTTCTCCGACTCATCCTCCAAATATCCGGAATGCATAGCCTGAAATAATACATGAGAGCAATCATTGATGATAAAAATAACTTATAAATGATATACAAATTGCATCAAATACGATACGCCTAAAATTAATTACGAAATAAAGAATTAACAGCACTTACTAGCACTAAATTAGCTTATATTTACATCAATCCGGTTCCACGAATCCAATGCTCTTCATGTGATCAAGAAACAATCTTCTCCGACTCATCCTCATAATATCCGGAATGCATAGCCTGAAATAATACACGAGAGCAATCATTGACGATAAAAATAACTTATAAATGATATACAAAATGCATCAAATCGATAAGACTAAAATTAATTACGATATAAAGATTTAACAGCATTTACTTCAACTAAATTAGCTTATATTTACGTCAATCGGGTTCCAGGAATCCAGTGCTCTTCATTTGGTCAAGAAACAATTTTCTCCGACTCATCCTCCGAATATCCGGAATGCATAGCCTGAAATAATACACGAGAGCAATCATTGATGATAAAAATAACTTATAAATGATATACAAAATGCATCAAATCGATAAGACTAAAATTAATTACGAAATAAAAAATTAAAAGCATTTACTAGCACTATATTGGCTTATATTTACGTCAATCCGGTTCCACGAATCCAATGCTCTTCATGTGGTCAAGAAACAATCTTCTCCGACTCATCCTCCAAATATCCGGAATGCATAGCCTGAAATAATACACGAGAGCAATCATTGATGATAAAAATAACTTATAAATGATATACAAAATGCATCAAATCGATAAGACTAAAATTAATTACGAAATAAAGATTTCACAGCATTTACTACAACTAAATTAGCTTATATTTACGTCAATTCGGTTCCAGGAATCCAGTGCTCTTCATGTGATCAAGAAACAATCTTCTCCGACTCATCCTCATAATATCCGGAATGCACTGCCTGAAATAATACACGAGAGCAATCATTGACGATAAGAATAACTTATAAATGATATACAAAATGCATCAAATCGATAAGACTAAAATTAATTACGATATAAAGATTTAACAGCATTTACTACAACTAAATTAGCTTATATTTACGTCAATCCGGTTCCAAGAATCCAGTGCTCTTCATTTGGTCAAGAAACAATTTTCTCCGACTCATCCTCCGAATATCCGGAATGCATAGCCTGAAATAATACACGAGAGCAATCATTGATGATAAAAATAACTTATAAATGATATAAAAAATGCATCAAATCGATAAGACTAAAATTAATTACGAAATAAAAAATTAAAAGCATTTACTAGAACTAAATTGGCTTATATTTAGGTCAATCCGGTTCCACGAATCCAATGCTCTTCATGTGGTCAAGAAACAATCTTCTCCGACTCATCCTCCAAATATCCGGAATGCATAGCCTGAAATAATACACGAGAGCAATCATTGATGATAAAAATAACTTATAAATGATATACAAAATGCATCAAATCGATAAGACTAAAATTAATTACGAAATAAAGATTTAACAGCATTAACTACCACTAAATTAGCTTATATTTACGTCAATCCGGTTCCAGGAATCCAGAGCTCTTCATTTGGTCAAGAAACAATTTTCTCCGACTCATCCTCCGAACATCCGGAATGCATAGCCTGAAATAATACACGAGAGCAATCATTGATAATAAAAATAACTTATAAATTATATACAAAATGCATCAAATCGATAAGACTAAAATTAATTACGATATAAAGATTTAACAGCATTTACTACAACTAATTAGCTTATATTTACGTCAATCCGGTTCCAGGAATCCAGTGCTCTTCATTTGGTCAAGAAACAAATTTCTCCGACTCATCCTCCGAATATCCGGAATGCATAGCCTGAAATAATACACGAGAGCAATCATTGATGATAAAAATAACTTATAAATGATATACAAAATGCATCAAATCGATAAGACTAAAATTAATTACGAAATAAAAAATTAACAGCATTTACTACCACTAAATTAGCTTATATTTACGTCAATCCGGTTCCAGGAATCCAGTGCTCTTCATTTGGTCATGAAACAATTTTCTCCGACTCATCCTCCGAATATCCGGAATGCATAGCCTGAAATAATACACGAGAGCAATCATTGATGATATAAATAACTTATAAATGATATATAATATGCATCAAATCGATAAGACTAAAATTAATTACGATATAAAGATTTAACAGCATTTACTACAACTAAATTAGCATATATTTACGTCAATCCTGTTCCAGGAATCCAGTGCTCTTCATTTGGTCAAGAAACAATTTTCTCCGACTCATCCCCGAATATCCGGAATGCATAGCCTGAAATAATACACGAGAGCAATCATTGATGATAAAAATAACTTATAAATGATATACAATATGCATCAAATCGATAAGACTAAAATTAATTACGATATATAGATTTAACAGCATTTACTACAACTAAATTAGCTTATATTACCGTCAATCCGGTTCCAGGAATCCAGTGCCCTTCATTTGGTCAAGAAACAATTTTCTCCGACTCATCCTCCAAATATCCGGAATGCATAGCCTGAAATAATACATGAGAGCAATCATTGATGATAAAAATAACTTATAAATGATATACAAATTGCATCAAATACGATACGCCTAAAATTAATTACGAAATAAAGAATTAACAGCACTTACTAGCACTAAATTAGCTTATATTTACATCAATCCGGTTCCACGAATCCAATGCTCTTCATGTGATCAAGAAACAATCTTCTCCGACTCATCCTCATAATATCCGGAATGCATAGCCTGAAATAATACACGAGAGCAATCATTGATGATAAAAATAACTTATAAATGATATACAAAATGCATCAAATCGATAAGACTAAAATTAATTACGAAATAAAAAATTAAAAGCATTTACTAGCACTATATTGGCTTATATTTACGTCAATCCGGATCCACGAATCCAATGCTCTTCATGTGGTCAAGAAACAATCTTCTCCGACTCATCCTCCAAATATCCGGAATGCATAGCCTGAAATAATACACGAGAGCAATCATTGATGATAAAAATAACGTATAAATGATATACAAAATGCATCAAATCGATAAGACTAAAATTAATTACGAAATAAAGATTTCACAGCATTTACTACAACTAAATTAGCTTATATTTACGTCAATTCGGTTCCAGGAATCCAGTGCTCTTCATGTGATCAAGAAACAATCTTCTCCGACTCATCCTCATAATATCCGGAATGCACTGCCTGAAATAATACACGAGAGCAATCATTGACGATAAAAATAACTTATAAATGATATACAAAATGCATCAAATCGATAAGACTAAAATTAATTACGATATAAAGATTTAACAGCATTTACTACAACTAAATTAGCTTATATTTACGTCAATCCGGTTCCAAGAATCCAGTGCTCTTCATTTGGTCAAGAAACAATTTTCTCCGACTCATCCTCCGAATATCCGGAATGCATAGCCTGAAATAATACACGAGAGCAATCATTGATGATAAAAATAACTTATAAATGATATAAAAAATGCATCAAATCGATAAGACTAAAATTAATTACGAAATAAAAAATTAAAAGCATTTACTA
Source organism: Sympetrum striolatum (assembly GCA_947579665.1). Classification (NCBI taxonomy): domain Eukaryota; kingdom Metazoa; phylum Arthropoda; class Insecta; order Odonata; family Libellulidae; genus Sympetrum; species Sympetrum striolatum. The sequence continues at coordinate 74,071,321 of OX388350.1, forward strand.
GAACTAAATTGGCTTATATTTAGGTCAATCCGGTTCCACGAATCCAATGCTCTTCATGTGGTCAAGAAACAATCTTCTCCGACTCATCCTCCAAATATCCGGAATGCATAGCCTGAAATAATACACGAGAGCAATCATTGATGATAAAAATAACTTATAAATGATATACAAAATGCATCAAATCGATAAGACTAAAATTAATTACGAAATAAAGATTTCACAGCATTTACTACAACTAAATTAGCTTATATTTACGTCAATCCGGTTCCAGGAATCCAGTGCTCTTCATTTGGTCCAGAAACAATTTTCTCCGACTCATCCTCCGAATATCCGGAATGCATAGCCTGAAATAATACACGAGAGCAATCAGTGATGATAAAAATAACTTATAAATGATATACTAAATGCATCAAATCGATAAGACTAAAATTAATTACGATATAAAGATTAAACAGCATTTACTACAACTAAATCAGCTTATATTAACGTCAATCCGGTTCCAGGAATCCAGTGCTCTTCATTTGGTCATGAAACAATTTTCTCCGACTCATCCTCCGAATATCCGGAATGCATAGCCTGAAATAATACACGAGAGCAATCATTGATGATATAAATAACTTATAAATGATATACAAAATGCATCAAATCGATAAGACTAAAATTAATTACAAAATAAAGATTTAACAGCATTTACTACCACTAAATTAGCTTATATTTACGTCAATCCGGTTCCAGGAATCCAGTGCTCTTCATTTGGTCAAGAAACAATTTTCTCCGACTCATCCTCCGAATATCCGGAATGCATAGCCTGAAATAATACACGAGAGCAATCATTGATGATAAAAATAACTTATAAATTATATACAAAATGCATCAAATCGATAAGACAAAAATTAATTACGATATAAAGATTTAACAGCATTTACTACAACTAAATTAGCTTATATTTACGTCAATCCGGTTCCAGGAATCCAGTGCTCTTCATTTGGTCAAGAAACAATTTTCTCCGACTCATCCTCCGAATATCCGTAATGCATAGCCTGAAATAATACACGAGAGCAATCATTGACGATAAAAATAACTTATAAATGATATACAAAATGCATCAAATCGATAAGACTAAAATTAATTACGATATAAAGATTTAACAGCATTTACTACAACTAAATTAGCTTATATTTACGTCAATCCGGTTCCAGGAATCCAGTGCTCTTCATTTGGTCAAGAAACAATTTTCTCCGACTCATCCTCCGAATATCCGGAATGCATAGCCTGAAATAATACACGAGAGCAATCATTGATGATAAAAATAACTTATAAATGATATACAAAATGCATCAAATCGATAAGACTAAAATTAATTACGAAATAAAAAATTAAAAGCATTTACTAGCACTATATTGGCTTATATTTACGTCAATCCGGTTCCACGAATCCAATGCTCTTCATGTGGTCAAGAAACAATCTTCTCCGACTCATCCTCCAAATATCCGGAATGCATAGCCTGAAATAATACACGAGAGCAATCATTGATGATATAAATAACTTATAAATGATATACAAAATGCATCAAATCGATAAGACTAAAATTAATTACGAAAGAAAGATTTAACAGCATTTACTACCACTAAATTAGCTTATATTTACGTCAATCCGGTTCCAGGAATCCAGTGCTCTTCATTTGGTCAAGAAACAATTTTCTCCGACTCATCCTCCGAATATCCGGAATGCATAGCCTGAAATAATACACGAGAGCAATCATTGATAATAAAAATAACTTATAAATTATATACAAAATGCATCAAATCGATAAGACTAAAATTAATTACGATATAAAGATTTAACAGCATTTACTACAACTAAATTAGCTTATATTTACGTCAATCCGGTTCCAGGAATCCAGTGCTCTCCATTTGTTCAAGAAACAATTTTCTCCGACTCATCCTCCGAATATCCGGAATGCATAGCCTGAAATAATACACGAGAGCAATCATTGATGATAAAAATAACTTATAAATGATATAAAAAATGCATCAAATCGATAAGACTAAAATTAATTACGAAATAAAAAATTAACAGCATTTACTACCACTAAATTAGCTTATATTTACGTCAATCCGGTTCCAGGAATCCAGTGCTCTTCATTTGGTCAAGAAACAATTTTCTTCGACTCATCCTCCGAATATCCGGAATGCATAGCCTGAAATAATACACGAGAGCAATCATTGATGATAAAAATAACTTATAAATGATATACAATATGCATCAAATCGATAAGACTAAAATTCATTACGATATAAAGATTTAACAGCAGTTACTACAACTAAATTAGCTTATATTTACGTCAATCCGGTTCCAGGAATCCAGTGCTCTTCATTTGGTCAAGAAACAATTTTCTCCAACTCATCCTCCGAATATCCGGAATGCATAGCCTGAAATAATACACGAGAGCAATCATTGATGATAAAAATAACTTGTAAATGATTTACAAAATGCATCAAATCGATAAGACTAAAATTAATTACGATATAAAGATTTAACAGCATTTACTACAACTAAATTAGCTTACATTTACGTCAATCCGGTTCCAGGAATCCAATGCTCTTCATGTGGTCAAGAAACAATCTTCTCCGACTCATCCTCCGAATATCCGGAATGCAAAGCCTGAAATAATACACGAGAGCAATCATTGATGATAAAAATAACTTATAAATGATATACAAAATGCATCAAATCCGATACGCCTAAAATTAATTACGAAATAAAGAATTAACAGCATTTACTAGCACTAAATTAGCTTATATTTACATCAATCCGGTTCCACGAATCCAATGCTCTTCATGTGATCAAGAAACAATCTTCTCCGACTCATCCTCAAAATATCCGGAATGCATAGCCTGAAATAATACACGAGAGCAATCATTGACGATAAAAATAACTTATAAATGATATACAAAATGCATCAAATCGATAAGACTAAAATTAATTACGATATAAAGATTTAACAGCATTTACTACAACTAAATTAGCTTATATTTACGTCAATCCGGTTCCAGGAATCCAGTGCTCTTCATTTGGTCAAGAAACAATTTTCTCCGACTCATCCCCGAATATCCGGAACGCATAGCCTGAAATAATACTCGAGAGAAATCATTGATGATAAAAATAACTTATAAATGATATACAAAATGCATCAAATCGATAAGACTAAAATTAATTACGAAATAAAAAATTAAAAGCATTTACTAGCACTAAATTGGCTTATATTTACGTCAATCCGGTTCCACGAATCCAATGCTCTTCATGTGGTCAAGAAACAATCTTCTCCGACTCATCCTCCAAATATCCGGAATGCATAGCCTGAAATAATACACGAGAGCAATCATTGATGATAAAAATAACTTATAAATGATATACAAAATGCATCAAATCGATAAGACTAAAATTAATTACGAAATAAAGATTTAACAGCATTTACTACAACTAAATTATTTTATATTTACGTCAATCCGGTTCCAGGAATCCAGTGCTCTTCATTTGGTCAAGAAACAATTTTCTCCGACTCATCCTCCGAATATCCGGAATGCATAGCCTGAAATAATACACGAGAGCAATCATTGATGATAAAAATAACTTATAAATGATATACAAAATGCATCAAATCGATAAGACTAAAATTAATTACGAAATAAAGATTTAACAGCATTTACTACCACTAATTAGCTTATATTTACGTCAATCCTGTTCCAGGAATCCAGTGCTCTTCATTTGGTCAAGAAACAATTTTCTCCGACTCATCCTCCGAATATCCGGAATGCATAGCCTGAAATAATACACGAGAGCAATCATTGACGATAAAAATAACTTATAAATGATATACAAAATGCATCAAATCGATAAGACTAAAATTAATTACGATATAAAGATTTAACAGCATTTACTACAATTAAATTAGCTTATATTTACGTCAATCAAGTTCCAGGAATCCAGTGCTCTTCATTTGGTCAAGAAACAATTTTCTACGACTCATCCCCGAATATCCGGAATGCATAGCCTGAAATAATACACGAGAGAAATCATTGATGATAAAAATAACTTATAAATGATATACAATATGCATCAAATCGATAAGACTAAAATTAATTACGAAATAAAGATTTGACAGCATTTACTACAACTAAATTAGCTTATATTTACGTCAATCTGGTTCCAGGAATCCAGTGCTCTTCATTTGGTCAAGAAACAATTTTCTCCGACTCATCCTCCGAATATCCGGAATGCATAGCCTGAAATAATACACGAGAGCAATCATTGATGATAAAAATAACTTATAAATGATATACAATATGCATCGAATCGATAAGACTAAAATTAATTACGAAATAAAGATTTAACGGCATTTACTACCACTAAATTGGCTTATATTTACGTCAATCCGGTTCCACGAATCCAATGCTCTTCATGTGGTCAAGAAACAATCTTCTCCGACTCATCCTCCAAATATCCGGAATGCATAGCCTGAAATAATACACGAGAGCAATCATTGATGATAAAAATAACTTATAAATGATATACAAAATACATCAATTCGATAAGACTAAAATTAATTGCGAAATAAAGATTTAACAGCATTTACTACAACTAAATTAGCTTATATTTACGTCAATCCGGTTCCAGGAATCCAGTGCTCTTCATTTGGACAAGAAACAATTTTCTCCGACTCATCCTCCGAATATCCGGAATGCATAGCCTGAAATAATACACGAGAGCAATCACTGATGATAAAAATAACTTATAAATGATATTCAAAATGCATCAAATCGATAAGACTAAAATTAATTACGAAATAAAAAATGAAAAGCATTTACTAGCACTAAATTGGCTTATATTTACGTCAATCCGGTTCCACGAATCCAATGCTCTTCATGTGGTCAAGAAACAATCTTCTCCGACTCATCCTCCAAATATCCGGAATGCATAGCCTGAAATAATACACGAGAGCAATCATTGATGATAAAAATAACTTATAAATGATATACAAAATGCATCAAATCGATAAGACTAAAATTAATTACGAAATAAAGATTTAACAGCATTTACTACAACTAAATTAGCTTATATTTACGTCAATTCGGTTCCAGGAATCCAGTGCTCTTCATTTGGTCAAGAAACAATTTTCTCCGACTCATCCTCCGAATATCCGGAATGCATAGCCTGAAATAATACACGTGAGCAATCATTGATGATATAAATAACTTATAAATGATATACAAAATGCATCAAATCGATAAGACTAAAATTAATTACGAAATAAAGATTTAACAGCATTTACTACCACTAAATTGGCTTATATTTACGTCAATCCGGTTCCAGGAATCCAGTGCTCTTCATTTGGTCAAGAAACAATTTTCTCCGACTCATCCTCCGAATATCCGGAATGCATAGCCTGAAATAATACACGAGAGCAATCATTGATAATAAAAATAACTTATAAATTATATACAAAATGCATCAAATCGATAAGACTAAAATTAATTACGATATAAAGATTTAACAGCATTTACTACAACTAAATTAGCTTATATTTACGTCAATCCGGTTCCAGGAATCCAGTGCTCTTCATTTGGTCAAGAAACAATATTCTCCGACTCATCCTCCGAATATCCGGAATGCATAGCCTGAAATAATACACGAGAGCAATCATTGATGATATAAATAACTTATAAATGATATACAAAATGCATCAAATCGATAAGACTAAAATTAATTACGAAATAAAGATTTAACAGCATTTACTACCACTAAATTAGCTTATATTTACGTCAATCCGGTTCCAGGAATCCAGTGCTCTTCATTTGGTCAAGAAACAATTTTCTCCGACTCATCCTCCGAATATCCGGAATGCATAGCCTGAAATAATACACGAGAGCAATCATTGATAATAAAAATAACTTATAAATTATATACAAAATGCATCAAATCGATAAGACTAAAATTAATTACGATATAAAGATTTAACAGCATTTACTACAACTAAATTAGCTTATATTTACGTCAATCCGGTTCCAGGAATCCAGTGCTCTTCATTTGGTCAAGAAACAATATTCTCCGACTCATCCTCCGAATATCCGGAATGCATAGCCTGAAATAATACACGAGAGCAATCATTGACGATAAAAATAACTTATAAATGATATACAAAATGCATCAAATCGATAAGACTAAAATTAATTACGATATAAAGATTTAACAGCATTTACTACAACTAAATTAGCTTATATTTACGTCAATCAAGTTCCAGGAATCCAGTGCTCTTCATATGGTCAAGAAACAATTTTCTACGACTCATCCCCGAATATCCGGAATGCATAGCCTGAAATAATACACGAGAGAAATTATTGATGATAAAAATAACTTATAAATGATATACAATATGCATCAAATCGATAAGACTAAAATTAATTACGAAATAAAGATTTAACAGCATTTACTACAACTAAATTAGCTTATATTTACGTCAATCTGGTTCCAGGAATCAAGTGCTCTTCATTTGGTCAAGAAACAATTTTCTCCGACTCATCCTCCGAATATCCGGAATGCATAGCCTGAAATAATACACGAGAGCAATCATTGATGATAAAAATAACTTATAAATGATATACAAAATGCATCAAATCGATAAGACTAAAATTAATTACGATATAAAGATTTAACAGCATTTACTAGCACTAAATTGGCTTATATTTACGTCAATCCGGTTCCACGAATCCAATGCTCTTCATGTGATCAAGAAACAATCTTCTCCGACTCATCCTCCAAATATCCGGAATGCATAGCCTGAAATAATACACGAGAGCAATCATTGATGATAAAAAAAACTTATAAATGATATACAATATGCATCGAATCGATAAGACTAAAATTAATTACGAAATAAAGATTTAACGGCATTTACTACCACTAAATTGGCTTATATTTACGTCAATCCGGTTCCACGAATCCAATGCTCTTCATGTGGTCAAGAAACAATCTTCTCCGACTCATCCTCCAAATATCCGGAATGCATAGCCTGAAATAATACACGAGAGCAATCATTGATGATAAAAATAACTTATAAATGATATACAAAATACATCAAATCGATAAGACTAAAATTAATTGCGAAATAAAGATTTAACAGCATTTACTACAACTAAATTAGCTTATATTTACGTCAATCCGGTTCCAGGAATCCAGTGCTCTTCATTTGGTCAAGAAACAATTTTCTCCGACTCATCCTCCGAATATCCGGAATGCATAGCCTGAAATAATACACGAGAGCAATCATTGATGATAAAAATAACTTATAAATGATATTCAAAATGCATCAAATCGATAAGACTAAAATTAATTACGAAATAAAAAATGAAAAGCATTTACTAGCACTAAATTGGCTTATATTTACGTCAATCCGGTTCCACGAATCCAATGCTCTTCATGTGGTCAAGAAACAATCTTCTCCGACTCATCCTCCAAATATCCGGAATGCATAGCCTGAAATAATACACGAGAGCAATCATTGATGATAAAAATAACTTATAAATGATATACAAAATGCATCAAATCGATAAGACTAAAATTAATTACGAAATAAAGATTTAACAGCATTTACTACAACTAAATTAGCTTATATTTACGTCAATTCGGTTCCAGGAATCCAGTGCTCTTCATTTGGTCAAGAAACAATTTTCTCCGACTCATCCTCCGAATATCCGGAATGCATAGCCTGAAATAATACACGAGAGCAATCATTGATGATATAAATAACTTATAAATGATATACAAAATGCATCAAATCGATAAGACTAAAATTAATTACGAAATAAAAAATGAAAAGCATTTACTAGCACTAAATTGGCTTATATTTACGTCAATCCGGTTCCACGAATCCAATGCTCTTCATGTGGTCAAGAAACAATCTTCTCCGACTCATCCTCCAAATATCCGGAATGCATAGCCTGAAATAATACACGAGAGCAATCATTGATGATAAAAATAACTTATAAATGATATACAAAATGCATCAAATCGATAAGACTAAAATTAATTACGAAATAAAGATTTAACAGCATTTACTACAACTAAATTAGCTTATATTTACGTCAATTCGGTTCCAGGAATCCAGTGCTCTTCATTTGGTCAAGAAACAATTTTCTCCGACTCATCCTCCGAATATCCGGAATGCATAGCCTGAAATAATACACGAGAGCAATCATTGATGATATAAATAACTTATAAATGATATACAAAATGCATCAAATCGATAAGACTAAAATTAATTACGAAATAAAGATTTAACAGCATTTACTACCACTAAATTGGCTTATATTTACGTCAATCCGGTTCCAGGAATCCAGTGCTCTTCATTTGGTCAAGAAACAATTTTCTCCGACTCATCCTCCGAATATCCGGAATGCATAGCCTGAAATAATACACGAGAGCAATCATTGATAATAAAAATAACTTATAAATTATATACAAAATGCATCAAATCGATAAGACTAAAATTAATTACGATATAAAGATTTAACAGCATTTACTACAACTAAATTAGCTTATATTTACGTCAAGCCGGTTCCAGGAATCCAGTGCTCTTCATTTGGTCAAGAAACAATATTCTCCGACTCATCCTCCGAATATCCGGAATGCATAGCCTGAAATAATACACGAGAGCAATCATTGATGATATACATAACTTATAAATGATATACAAAATGCATCAAATCGATAAGACTAAAATTAATTACGAAATAAAGATTTAACAGCATTTACTACCACTAAATTAGCTTATATTTACGTCAATCCGGTTCCAGGAATCCAGTGCTCTTCATTTGGTCAAGAAACAATTTTCTCCGACTCATCCTCCGAATATCCGGAATGCATAGCCTGAAATAATACACGAGAGCAATCATTGATGATAAAAATAACTTATAAATTATATACAAAATGCATCAAATCGATAAGACTAAAATTAATTACGATATAAAGATTTAACAGCATTTACTACAACTAAATTAGCTTATATTTACGTCAATCCGGTTCCAGGAATCCAGTGCTCTTCATTTGGTCAAGAAACAATATTCTCCGACTCATCCTCCGAATATCCGGAATGCATAGCCTGAAATAATACACGAGAGCAATCATTGACGATAAAAATAACTTATAAATGATATACAAAATGCATCAAATCGATAAGACTAAAATTAATTACGATATAAAGATTTAACAGCATTTACTACAACTAAATTAGCTTATATTTACGTCAATCAAGTTCCAGGAATCCAGTGCTCTTCATTTGGTCAAGAAACAATTTTCTACGACTCATCCCCGAATATCCGGAATGCATAGCCTGATATAATACACGAGAGAAATCATTGATGATAAAAATAACTTATAAATGATATACAATATGCATCAAATCGATAAGACTAAAATTAATTACGAAATAAAGATTTAACAGCATTTACTACAACTAAATTAGCTTATATTTACGTCAATCTGGTTCCAGGAATCCAGTGCTCTTCATTTGGTCAAGAAACAATTTTCTCCGACTCATCCTCCGAATATCCGGAATGCATAGCCTGAAATAATACACGAGAGCAATCATTGATGATAAAAATAACTTATAAATGATATACAAAATGCATCAAATCGATAAGACTAAAATTAATTACGATATAAAGATTTAACAGCATTTACTAGCACTAAATTGGCTTATATTTACGTCAATCCGGTTCCACGAATCCAATGCTCTTCATGTGATCAAGAAACAATCTTCTCCGACTCATCCTCCAAATATCCGGAATGCATAGCCTGAAATAATACACGAGAGCAATCATTGATGATAAAAAAAACTTATAAATGATATACAATATGCATCGAATCGATAAGACTAAAATTAATTACGAAATAAAGATTTAACGGCATTTACTACCACTAAATTGGCTTATATTTACGTCAATCCGGTTCCACGAATCCAATGCTCTTCATGTGGTCAAGAAACAATCTTCTCCGACTCATCCTCCAAATATCCGGAATGCATAGCCTGAAATAATACACGAGAGCAATCATTGATGATAAAAATAACTTATAAATGATATACAAAATGCATCAAATCGATAAGACTAAAATTAATTGCGAAATAAAGATTTAACAGCATTTACTAAAACTAAATTAGCTTATATTTACGTCAATCCGGTTCCAGGAATCCAGTGCTCTTCATTTGGTCAAGAAACAATTTTCTCCGACTCATCCTCCGAATATCCGGAATGCATAGCCTGAAATAATACACGAGAGCAATCATTGATGATAAAAATAACTTATAAATGATATTCAAAATGCATCAAATCGATAAGACTAAAATTAATTACGAAATAAAAAATGAAAAGCATTTACTAGCACTAAATTGGCTTATATTTACGTCAATCCGGTTCCACGAACCCAATGCTCTTCATGTGGTCAAGAAACAATCTTCTCCGACTCATCCTCCAAATATCCGGAATGCATAGCCTGAAATAATACACGAGAGCAATCATTGATGATAAAAATAACATATAAATGATATACAAAATGCATCAAATCGATAAGACTAAAATTAATTACGAAATAAAGATTTAACAGCATTTACTACAACTAAATTAGCTTATATTTACGTCAATTCGGTTCCAGGAATCCAGTGCTCTTCATTTGGTCAAGAAACAATTTTCTCCGACTCATCCTCCGAATATCCGGAATGCATAGCCTGAAATAATACACGAGAGCAATCATTGATGATATAAATAACTTATAAATGATATACAAAATGCATCAAATCGATAAGACTAAAATTAATTACGAAATAAAGATTTAACAGCATTTACTACCACTAAATTGGCTTATATTTACGTCAATCCGGTTCCAGGAATCCAGTGCTCTTCATTTGGTCAAGAAACAATTTTCTCCGACTCATCCTCCGAATATCCGGAATGCATAGCCTGAAATAATACACGAGAGCAATCATTGATAATAAAAATAACTTATAAATTATATACAAAATGCATCAAATCGATAAGACTAAAATTAATTACGATATAAAGATTTAACAGCATTTACTACAACTAAATTAGCTTATATTTACGTCAATCCGGTTCCAGGAATCCAGTGCTCTTCATTTGGTCAAGAAACAATCTTCTCCGACTCATCCTCCAAATATCCGGAATGCATAGCCTGAAATAATACACGAGAGCAATCATTGATGATAGAAATAACTTATAAATGATATACAAAATGCATCAAATCGATAAGACTAAAATTGATTACGATATAAAGATTTAACAGCATTTACTACCACTAAATTAGCTTATATTTACGTCAATCCGGTTCCAGGAATGCAGTGCTCTTCATGTGGTCAAGAAACAATCTTCTCCGACTCATCCTCCAAATATCCGGAATGCATAGCCTGAAATAATATACGAGAGCAATCATTGATGATAAAAATAACTTATAAATGATATACAAAATGCATCAAATCGATAAGACTAAAATTAATTACGATATAAAGATTGAACAGCATTTACTACAACTAAATTAGCTTATATTTACGTCAATCCGGTTCCAGGAATCCAGTGCTCTTCATTTGGTCAAGAAACAATTTTCTCCGACTCATCCTCCGAATATCCGGAATGCATAGCCTGAAATAATACACGAGAGCAATCATTGATGATAAAAAAAACTTATAAATGATAAACAAAATGCTTCAAATCGATAAGACTAAAATTAATTACGATATAAAGATTTAACAGCATTTACTAAAACTAAATTAGCTTATATTTACGTCAATCTGGTTCCAGGAATGCAGTGCTCTTCATTTGGTCAAGAAACAATTTTCTCCGACTCATCCTCCGAATATCCGGAATGCATAACCTGAAATAATACACGAGAGCAATCATTGATTATAAAAATAACTTATAAATGATATACAAAATGCATCGAATCGATAAGACTAAAATTAATTACGAAATAAACATTTAACAGCATTTACTACAACTAAATTAGCTTATATTTACGTCAATCCGGTTCCAGGAATCCAGTGCTCTTCATTTGGTCAAGAAACAATTTTCTCCGACTCATCCTCCGAATATCCGGAATGCATAGCCTGAAATAATACACGAGAGCAATCATTGATAATAAAAATAACTTATAATTTATATACAAAATGCATCAAATCGATAAGACTAAAATTAATTACGATATAAAGATTTAACAGCATTTACTACAACTAAATTAGCTTATATTTACGTCAATCCGGTTCAAGGAATCCAGTGCTCTTCATTTGGTCAAGAAGCAATTTTCTCCGACTCATCCTCCGAATATCCGGAATGCATAGCCTGAAATAATACACGAGAGCAATCATTGATGATAAAAATAACTTATAAATGATATAAAAAATGCATCAAATCGATAAGACTAAAATTAATTACGAAATAAAAAATTAACAGCATTTACTACAACTAAATTAGCTTATATTTACGTCTTTCCGGTTACAGGAATCCAGTGCTCTTCATTTGGTCAAGAAACAATTTTCTCCGACTCATCCTCCGAATATCCGGAATGCATAGCCTGAAATAATACACGAGAGCAATCATTGATGATAAAAATAACTTATAAATGATATACAAATTGCATCAAATACGATACGCCTAAAATTAATTACGAAATAAAGAATTAACAGCATTTACTAGCACTAAATTAGCTTATATTTACATCAATCCGGTTCCACGAATCCAAAGCTCTTCATGTGATCAGGAAACAATCTTCTCCGACTCATCCTCATAATATCCGGAATGCATAGCCTGAAATAATACACGAGAGCAATCATTGACGATAAAAATAACTTATAAATGATATACAAAATGCATCAAATCGATAAGACTAAAATTAATTACGATATAAAGATTTAACAGCATTTACTACAACTAAATTAGCTTATATTTACGTCAATCCGGTTCCAGGAATCCAGTGCTCTTCATTTGGTCAAGAAACAATTTTCTCCGACTCATCCTCCGAATATCCGGAATGCATAGCCTGAAATAATACACGAGAGCAAACATTGATGATAAAAATAACTTATAAATGATATACAAAATGCATCAAATCGATAAGACTAAAATTAATTACGAAATAAAAAATTAAAAGCATTTACTAGCACTATATTGGCTTATATTTACGTCAATCCGGTTCCACGAATCCAATGCTCTTCATGTGGTCAAGAAACAATCTTCTCCGACTCATCCTCCAAATATCCGGAATGCATAGCCTGAAATAATACACGAGAGCAATCATTGATGATAAAAATAACTTATAAATGATATACAAAATGCATCAAATCGATAAGACTAAAATTAATTACGAAATAAAGATTTCACAGCATTTACTACAACTAAATTAGCTTATATTTACGTCAATTCGGTTCCAGGAATCCAGTGCTCTTCATTTGGTCAAGAAACAATTTTCTCCGACTCATCCTCCGAATATCCGGAATGCATAGCCTGAAATAATACACGAGAGCAATCAGTGATGATAAAAATAACTTATAAATGATATACTAAATGCATCAAATCGATAAGACTAAAATTAATTACGATATAAAGATTAAACAGCATTTACTACAACTAAATCAGCTTATATTTACGTCAATCCGGTTCCAGGAATCAAGTGCTCTTCATTTGGTCATGAAACAATTTTCTCCGACTCATCCTCCGAATATCCGGAATGCATAGCCTGAAATAATACACGAGAGCAATCATTGATGATAAAAATAACTTATAAATGATATACAAAATGCATCGAATCGATAAGACTAAAATTAATTACGAAATAAAGATTTAACAGCATTTACTACAACTAAATTAGCTTATATTTACGTCAATCCGGTTCCAGGAATCCAGTGCTCTTCATTTGGTCAAGAAACAATTTTCTCCGACTCATCCTCCGAATATCCGGAATGCATAGCCTGAAATAATACACGAGAGCAATCATTGATGATAAAAAAAACTTATAAATGATATACAATATGCATCGAATCGATAAGACTAAAATTAATTACGAAATAATGATTTAACAGCATTTACTACCACTAAATTAGCTTATATTTATGTCAATCCGGTTCCAGGAATCCAGTGCTCTTTATGTGGTAAAGAAACAATCTTCTCCGACTCATCCTCCAAATATCCGGAATGCATAGCCTGAAATAATACACGAGAGCAATCATTGATGATAAAAATAACTTATAAATGATATACAAAATGCATCGAATCGATAAGACTAAAATTAATTACGAAATAAAGATTTAACAGCATTTACTACAACTAAATTAGCTTATATTTACGTCAATCCGGTTCCAGGAATCCAGTGCTCTTCATTTGGTCAAGAAACAATTTTCTCCGACTCATCCTCCGAATATCCGGAATGCATAGCCTGAAATAATACACGAGAGCAATCATTGATGATAAAAATAACTTATAAATGATATACATAATGCATTAAATCGATAAGACTAAAATTAATTACGATATAAAGATTTAACAGCATTTACTACAACTAAATTAGCTTATATTTACGTCAATCCGGTTCCAGGAATCTAGTGCTCTTCATTTGGTCAAGAAACAATTTTCTCCGACTCATCCTCCGAATATCCGGAATGCATAGCCTGAAATAATACACGAGAGCAATCATTGATGATAAAAATAACTTATAAATGATATACAAAATGCATCGAATCGATAAGACTAAAATTAATTACGAAATAAAGATTTAACAGCATTTACTACCACTAAATTAGCTTATATTTATGTCAATCCGGTTCCAGGAATCCAGTGCTCTTCATTTGGTCAAGAATCAATTTTCTCCGACTCATCCTCCGAATATCCGGAATGCATAGCCTGAAATAATACACGAGAGATATCATTGATGATAAAAATAACTTATAAATAATAAACAAAATGCTTCAAATCGATAAGACTATAATAAATTACGATATAAAGATTTAACAGCATTTACTACAACTAAATTAGCTTATATTTACGTCAATCCGGTTCCAGGAATCCAGTGCTCTTCATTTGGTCAAGAAACAATTTTCTCCGACTCATCCTCCGAATATCAGGAATGCATAGCCTGAAATAATACACGAGAGCAATCATTGATGATAAAAATAACTTATAAAAGATATACAAAATGCATCAAATTGATTAGACTAAAATTAATTACGAAATAAAGATTTAACAGCATTTACTACCACTAAATTAGCTTATATTTACGTCAATCCGGTTCCAGGAATGCAGTGCTCTTCATGTGGTCAAGAAACAATCTTCTCCGACTCATCCTCCAAATATCCGGAATGCATAGCCTGAAATAATACACGAGAGCAATCATTGATGATAAAAATAACTTATAAATGATATAAAAAATGCATCAAATCGATAAGACTAAAATTAATTACGAAATAAAAAATTAACAGCATTTACTACAACTAAATTAGCTTATATTTACGTCAATCCGGTTACAGGAATCCAGTGCTCTTCATTTGGTTAAGAAACAATTTTCTCCGACTCATCCTCCGAATATCCGGAATGCATAGCCTGAAATAATACACGAGAGCAAACATTGATGATAAAAATAACTTATAAATGATATACAAAATGAATCAAATCGATAAGACTAAAATTGATTACGAAATAAAAAATTAAAAGCATTTACTAGCACTATATTGGCTTATATTTACGTCAATCCGGTTCCACGAAACCAATGCTCTTCATGTGGTCAAGAAACAATCTTCTCCGACTCATCCTCCAAATATCCGGAATGCATAGCCTGAAATAATACACGAGAGCAATCATTGATGATAAAAATAACTTATAAATGATTTACAAAATGCATCAAATCGATAAGACTAAAATTAATTACGAAATAAAGATTTCACAGCATTTACTACAACTAAATTAGCTTATATTTACGTCAATTCGGTTCCAGGAATCCAGTGCTCTTCATTTGGTCAAGAAACAATTTTCTCCGACTTATCCTCCGAATATCCGGAATGCATAGCCTGAAATAATACACGAGAGCAATCAGTGATGATAAAAATAACTTATAAATGATATACTAAATGCATCAAATCGATAAGACTAAAATTAATTACGATATAAAGATTAAACAGCATTTACTACAACTAAATCAGCTTATATTTACGTCAATCCGGTTCCAGGAATCCAGTGCTCTTCATTTGGTCATGAAACAATTTTCTCCGACTCATCCTCCGAATATCCGGAATGCATAGCCTGAAATAATACACGAGAGCAATCATTGATGATATAAATAACTTATAAATGATATACAAAATGCATCAAATCGATAAGACTAAAATTAATTACGAAATAAAGATTTAACAGCATTTACTACCACTAAATTAGCTTATATTTACGTCAATCCGGTTCCAGGAATCCAGTGCTCTTCATTTGGTCAAGAAACAATTTTCTCCGACTCATCCTCCGAATATCCGGAATGCATAGCCTGAAATAATACACGAGAGCAATCATTGATAATAAAAATAACTTATAAATTATATACAAAATGCATCAAATCGATAAGACTAAAATTAATTACGATATAAAGATTTAACAGCATTTACTACAACTAAATTAGCTTATATTTACGTCAATCCGGTTCCAGAAATCCAGTGCTCTTCATTTGGTCAAGAAACAATTTTCTCCGACTCATCCTCCGAATATCCGGAATGCATAGCCTGAAATAATACACGAGAGCAATCATTGATGATAAAAATAACTTATAAATGATATACAATATGCATCAAATCGATAAGACTAAAATTAATTACGATATAAAGATTTAACAGCATTTACTACCACTAAATTAGCTTATATTTACGTCAATCCGGTTCCACGAATCCAGTGCTCTTCATTTGGTCAAGAAACAATTTTCTCCGACTCATCCCCGAATATCCGGAATGCATAGCCTGAAATAATACACGAGAGCAATCATTGATGATAAAAATAACTTATAAATGATATACAATATGCATCAAATCGATAAGACTAAAATTAATTACGATATATAGATTTAACAGCATTTACTAGCACTAAATTAGCTTATATTTACGTCAATCCGGTTCCACGAATCCAATGCTCTTCATGTGGTCAAGAAACAATCTTCTCCGACTCATCCTCCGAATATCCGGAATGCATAGCCTGAAATAATACACGAGAGCAATCATTGATGATAAAAATAACATATAAATGATATACAAAATGCATCAAATCGATAAGACTAAAATTAATTACGAAATAAAGATTTAACAGCATTTACTACAACTAAATTAGCTTATATTTACGTCAATTCGGTTCCAGGAATCCAGTGCTCTTCATTTGGTCAAGAAACAATTTTCTCCGACTCATCCTCCGAATATCCGGAATGCATAGCCTGAAATAATACACGAGAGCAAACATTGATGATAAAAATAACTTATAAATGATATACAAAATGCATCAAATCGATAAGACTAAAATTAATTACGAAATAAAAAATTAAAAGCATTTACTAGCACTATATTGGCTTATATTTACGTCAATCCGGTTCCACGAATCCAATGCTCTTCATGTGGTCAAGAAACAATCTTCTCCGACTCATCCTCCGAATATCCGGAATGCATAGCCTGAAATAATACACGAGAGCAATCATTGATGATAAAAATAACATATAAATGATATACAAAATGCATCAAATCGATAAGACTAAAATTAATTACGAAATAAAGATTTAACAGCATTTACTACAACTAAATTAGCTTATATTTACGTCAATTCGGTTCCAGGAATCCAGTGCTCTTCATTTGGTCAAGAAACAATTTTCTCCGACTCATCCTCCGAATATCCGGAATGCATAGCCTGAAATAATACACGAGAGCAATCATTGATGATAAAAATAACTTATAAATGATATACTAAATGCATCAAATCGATAAGACTAAAATTAATTACGAAATAAAGATTTAACAGCATTTACTACCACTAAATTAGCTTATATTTACGTCAATCCGGTTCCAGGAATCCAGAGCTCTTCATTTGGTCAAGAAACAATTTTCTCCGACTCATCCTCCGAACATCCGGAATGCATAGCCTGAAATAATACACGAGAGCAATCATTGATAATAAAAATAACTTATAAATTATATACAAAATGCATCAAATCGATAAGACTAAAATTAATTACGATATAAAGATTTAACAGCATTTACTACAACTAATTAGCTTATATTTACGTCAATCCGGTTCCAGGAATCCAGTGCTCTTCATTTGGTCAAGAAACGAATTTCTCCGACTCATCCTCCGAATATCCGGAATGCATAGCCTGAAATAATACACGAGAGCAATCATTGATGATAAAAATAACTTATAAATGATATACAAAATGCATCAAATCGATAAGACTAAAATTAATTACGAAATAAAAAATTAACAGCATTTACTACCACTAAATTAGCTTATATTTACGTCAATCCGGTTCCAGGAATCCAGTGCTCTTCATTTGGTCATGAAACAATTTTCTCCGACTCATCCTCCGAATATCCGGAATGCATAGCCTGAAATAATACACGAGAGCAATCATTGATGATATAAATAACTTATAAATGATATATAATATGCATCAAATCGATAAGACTAAAATTAATTACGATACAAAGATTTAAAAGCATTTACTACAACTAAATTACCTTATATTTTCGTCAATCCGGTTCCAGGAATCCAGTGCTCTTCAATTGGTCAAGAAACAATTTTCTCCGAAACATCCTCCGAATATCCGGAATGCATAGCCTGAAATAATACACGAGAGAAATCATTGATGATAAAAATAACTTATAAATGATATACAATATGCATCAAATCGATAAGACTAAAATTAATTACGAATTAAAGATTTAATAGCATTTACTACAACTAAATTAGCTTATATTTACGTCAATCCGGTTCCAGGAATCCAGTGCTCTTCATTTGGTCAAGAAACAATTTTCTCCGACTCATCCTCCGAATATCCGGAATGTATAGCCTGAAATAATACACGAGAGCAATCATTGATGATAAAAATAACTTATAAATGATATAAAAAATGCATCAAATCGATAAGACTAAAATTAATTACGAAATAAAAAATTAACAGCATTTACTAGCACTAAATTAGCTTATATTTACGTCAATCCGGTTTCACGAATCCAATGCTCTTCATGTGATCAAGAAACAATCTTCTCCGACTCATCCTCCAAATATCCGGAATGCATAGCCTGAAATAATACACGAGAGCAATCATTGACGATAAAAATAACTTATAAATGATATACAAAATGCATCAAATCGATAAGACTAAAATTAATTACGATATAAAGATTTAACAGCATTTACTACAACTAAATTAGCTTATATTTACGTCAATCCGGTTCCAGGAATCCAGTGCTCTTCAGTTGGTCAAGAAACAATTTTCTCCGACTCATCCCCGAATATCCGGAATGCATAGCCTGAAATAATACACGAGAGAAATCATTGATGATAAAAATAACTTATAAATGATATACAATATGCATCAAATCGATAAGACTAAAATTAATTGCGAAATAAAGATTTAACAGCATTTACTACAACTAAATTAGCTTATATTTACGTCAATCCGGTTCCAGGAATCCAGTGCTCTTCATTTGGTCAAGAAACAATTTTCTCCGACTCATCCTCCGAATATCCGGAATGCATAGCCTGAAATAATACACGAGAGCAATCATTGTTGATAAAAATAACTTATAAATGATATACAAAATGCATCAAATCGATAAGACTAAGATTAATTACGAAATAAAAAATTAACAGCATTTACTACCACTAAATTAGCTTATATTTACGTCAATCCGGTTCCACGAATCCAGTGCTCTTCATGTGGTCAAGAAACAATCTTCTCCGACTCATCCTCCAAAAATCCAGAATGCATAGCCTGAAATAATACACGAGAGCAATCATTGAGGAAAAAATAACTTATAAATGATATACAATATGCATCAAATCGATAAGACTAAAATTAATTACGATATATAGATTTAACAGCATTTACTACAACTAAATTAGCTTATATTACCGTCAATCCGGTTCCAGGAATCCAGTGCCCTTCATTTGGTCAAGAAACAATTTTCTCCGACTCATCCTCCAAATATCCGGAAGGCATAGCCTGAAATAATACACGAGAGCAATCATTGATGATAAAAATAACTTATAAATGATATACAAAATGCATCAAATCGATAAGACTAAAATTAATTACGAAATAAAAAATTAACAGCATTTACTAGCACTAAATTAGCTTATATTTACGTCAATCCGGTTACACGAATCCAATGCTCTTCATGTGGTCAAGAAACAATCTTCTCCGACTCATCCTCCGAATATCCGGAATGCATAGCCTGAAATAATACACGAGAGCAATCATTGATGATAAAAATAACATATAAATGATATACAAAATGCATCAAATCGATAAGACTAAAATTAATTACGAATTAAAGATTTAACAGCATTAACTACAACTAAATTAGCTTATATTTACGTCAATTCGGTTCCAGGAATCCAGTGCTCTTCATTTGGTCAAGAAACAATTTTCTCCGACTCATCCTCCGAATATCCGGAATGCATAGCCTGAAATAATACACGAGAGCAATCATTGATGATAAAAATAACTTATAAATGATATACTAAATGCATCAAATCGATAAGACTAAAATTAATTACGATATAAATATTTAACAGCATTTACTACAACTAAATTAGCTTATATTTACGTCAATCCGGTTCCAGGAATCCAGTGCTCTTCATTTGGTCATGAAACAATTTTCTCCGACTCATCCTCCGAATATCCGGAATGCATAGCCTGAAATAATACACGAGAGCAATCATTGATGATATAAATAACTTATAAATGATATACAAAATGCATCAAATCGATAAGACTAAAATTAATTACGAAAGAAAGATTTAACAGCATTTACTACCAATAAATTAGCTTATATTTACGTCAATCCGGTTCCAGGAATCCAGTGCTCTTCATTTGGTCAAGAAACAATTTTCTCCGACTCATCCTCCGAATATCCGGAATGCATAGCCTGAAATAATACACGAGAGCAATCATTGATAATAAAAATAACTTATAAATTATATACAAAATGCATCAAATCGATAAGACTAAAATTAATTACGATATAAAGATTTAACAGCATTTACTACAACTAAATTAGCTTATATTTACGTCAATCCGGTTCAAGGAATCCAGTGCTCTTCATTTGGTCAAGAAGCAATTTTCTCCGACTCATCCTCCGAATATCCGGAATGCATAGCCTGAAATAATACACGAGAGCAATCATTGATGATAAAAATAACTTATAAATGATATAAAAAATGCATCAAATCGATAAGACTAAAATTAATTACGAAATAAAAAATTAACAGCATTTACTACAACTAAATTAGCTTATATTTACGTCTTTCCGGTTACAGGAATCCAGTGCTCTTCATTTGGTCAAGAAACAATTTTCTCCGACTCATCCTCCGAATATCCGGAATGCATAGCCTGAAATAATACACGAGAGCAATCATTGATGATAAAAATAACTTATAAATGATATACAAATTGCATCAAATACGATACGCCTAAAATTAATTACGAAATAAAGAATTAACAGCATTTACTAGCACTAAATTAGCTTATATTTACATCAATCCGGTTCCACGAATCCAAAGCTCTTCATGTGATCAGGAAACAATCTTCTCCGACTCATCCTCATAATATCCGGAATGCATAGCCTGAAATAATACACGAGAGCAATCATTGACGATAAAAATAACTTATAAATGATATACAAAATGCATCAAATCGATAAGACTAAAATTAATTACGATATAAAGATTTAACAGCATTTACTACAACTAAATTAGCTTGTATTTACGTCAATCCGGTTCCAGGAATCCAGTGCTCTTCATTTGGTCAAGAAACAATTTTCTCCGACTCATCCTCCGAATATCCGGAATGCATAGCCTGAAATAATACACGAGAGCAAACATTGATGATAAAAATAACTTATAAATGATATACAAAATGCATCAAATCGATAAGACTAAAATTAATTACGAAATAAAAAATTAAAAGCATTTACTAGCACTATATTGGCTTATATTTACGTCAATCCGGTTCCACGAATCCAATGCTCTTCATGTGGTCAAGAAACAATCTTCTCCGACTCATCCTCCAAATATCCGGAATGCATAGCCTGAAATAATACACGAGAGCAATCATTGATGATAAAAATAACTTATAAATGATATACAAAATGCATCAAATCGATAAGACTAAAATTAATTACGAAATAAAGATTTCACAGCATTTACTACAACTAAATTAGCTTATATTTACGTCAATTCGGTTCCAGGAATCCAGTGCTCTTCATTTGGTCAAGAAACAATTTTCTCCGACTCATCCTCCGAATATCCGGAATGCATAGCCTGAAATAATACACGAGAGCAATCAGTGATGATAAAAATAACTTATAAATGATATACTAAATGCATCAAATCGATAAGACTAAAATTAATTACGATATAAAGATTAAACAGCATTTACTACAACTAAATCAGCTTATATTTACGTCAATCCGGTTCCAGGAATCAAGTGCTCTTCATTTGGTCATGAAACAATTTTCTCCGACTCATCCTCCGAATATCCGGAATGAATAGCCTGAAATAATACACGAGAGCAATCATTGATGATATAAATAACTTATAAATGATATACAAAATGCATCAAATCGATAAGACTAAAATTAATTACGAAATAAAGATTTAACAGCATTTACTACCACTAAATTAGCTTATATTTACGTCAATCCGGTTCCAGGAATCCAGTGCTCTTCATTTGGTCAAGAAACAATTTTCTCCGACTCATCCTCCGAATATCCGGAATGCATAGCATGAAATAATACACGAGAGCAATCATTGATAATAAAAATAACTTATAAATTATATACAAAATGCATCAAATCGATAAGACTAAGATTAATTACGATATAAAGATTTAACAGCATTTACTACAACTAAATTAGCTTATATTTACGTCAATCCGGTTCCAGGAATCCAGTGCTCTTCATTTGGTCAAGAAACAATTTTCTCCGACTCATCCTCCGAATATCCGGAATGCATAGCCTGAAATAATACACGAGAGCAATCATTGATGATAAAAATAACTTATAAATGATATACAATATGCATCAAATCGATAAGACTAAAATTAATTACGATATAAAGATTTAACAGCATTTACTACCACTAAATTAGCTTATATTTACGTCAATCCGGTTCCACGAATCCAGTGCTCTTCATTTGGTCAAGAAACAATTTTCTCCGACTCATCCCCGAATATCCGGAATGCATAGCCTGAAATAATACATGAGAGCAATCATTGATGATAAAAATAACTTATAAATGATATACAATATGCATCAAATCGATAAGACTAAAATTAATTACGATATATAGATTTAACAGCATTTACTAGCACTAAATTAGCTTATATTTACGTCAATCCGGTTCCACGAATCCAATGCTCTTCATGTGGTCAAGAAACAATCTTCTCCGACTCATCCTCCGAATATCCGGAATGCATAGCCTGAAATAATACACGAGAGCAATCATTGATGATAAAAATAACATATAAATGATATACAAAATGCATCAAATCGATAAGACTAAAATTAATTACGAAATAAAGATTTAACAGCATTTACTACAACTAAATTAGCTTATATTTACGTCAATTCGGTTCCAGGAATCCAGTGCTCTTCATTTGGTCAAGAAACAATTTTCTCCGACTCATCCTCCGAATATCCGGAATGCATAGCCTGAAATAATACACGAGAGCAATCATTGATGATAAAAATAACTTATAAATGATATACAATATGCATCAAATCGATAAGACTAAAATTAATTACGATATAAAGATTTAACAGCATTTACTACAACTAAATTAGCTTATATTTACGTCAATCCGGTTCCAGGAATCCAGTGCTCTTCATTTGGTCAAGAAACAATTTTCTCCGACTCATCCCCGAATATCCGGAATGCATAGCCTGAAATAATACACGAGAGCAATCATTGATGATAAAAATAACTTATAAATGATATACAATATGCATCAAATCGATAAGACTAAAATTAATTACGATATATAGATTTAACAGCATTTACTACAACTAAATTAGCTTATATTACCGTCAATCCGGTTCCAGGAATCCAGTGCCCTACATTTGGTCAAGAAACAATTTTCTCCGACTCATCCTCCAAATATCGGGAATGCATAGCCTGAAATAATACACGAGAGCAATCATTGATGATAAAAATAACTTATAAATGATATACAAAATGCATCAAATCGATAAGACTAAAATTAATTACGAAATAAAAAATTAACAGCATTTACTAGCACTAAATTAGCTTATATTTACGTCAATCCGGTTCCACGAATCCAATGCTCTTCATGTGGTCAAGAAACAATCTTCTCCGACTCATCCTCCGAATATCCGGAATGCATAGCCTGAAATAATACACGAGAGCAATCATTGATGATAAAAATAACATATAAATGATATACAAAATGCATCAAATCGATAAGACTAAAATTAATTACGAAATAAAGATTTAACAGCATTTACTACAACTAAATTAGCTTATATTTACGTCAATTCGGTTCCAGGAATCCAGTGCTCTTCATTTGGTCAAGAAACAATTTTCTCCGACTCATCCTCCGAATATCCGGAATGCATAGCCTGAAATAATACACGAGAGCAATCATTGATGATAAAAATAACTTATAAATGATATACTAAATGCATCAAATCGATAAGACTAAAATTAATTACGAAATAAAGATTTAACAGCATTAACTACCACTAAATTAGCTTATATTTACGTCAATCCGGTTCCAGGAATCCAGAGCTCTTCATTTGGTCAAGAAACAATTTTCTCCGACTCATCCTCCGAACATCCGGAATGCATAGCCTGAAATAATACACGAGAGCAATCATTGATAATAAAAATAACTTATAAATTATATACAAAATGCATCAAATCGATAAGACTAAAATTAATTACGATATAAAGATTTAACAGCATTTACTACAACTAATTAGCTTATATTTACGTCAATCCGGTTCCAGGAATCCAGTGCTCTTCATTTGGTCAAGAAACAAATTTCTCCGACTCATCCTCCGAATATCCGGAATGCATAGCCTGAAATAATACACGAGAGCAATCATTGATGATAAAAATAACTTATAAATGATATACAAAATGCATCAAATCGATAAGACTAAAATTAATTACGAAATAAAAAATTAACAGCATTTACTACCACTAAATTAGCTTATATTTACGTCAATCCGGTTGCAGGAATCCAGTGCTCTTCATTTGGTCATGAAACAATTTTCTCCGACTCATCCTCCGAATATCCGGAATGCATAGCCTGAAATAATACACGAGAGCAATCATTGATGATATAAATAACTTATAAATGATATATAATATGCATCAAATCGATAAGACTAAAATTAATTACGATATAAAGATTTAACAGCATTTACTACAACTAAATTAGCATATATTTACGTCAATCCTGTTCCAGGAATCCAGTGCTCTTCATTTGGTCAAGAAACAATTTTCTCCGACTCATCCCCGAATATCCGGAATGCATAGCCTGAAATAATACACAAGAGCAATCATTGATGATAAAAATAACTTATAAATGATATACAATATGCATCAAATCGATAAGACTAAAATTAATTACGATATATAGATTTAACAGCATTTACTACAACTAAATTAGCTTATATTACCGTCAATCCGGTTCCAGGAATCCAGTGCCCTTCATTTGGTCAAGAAACAATTTTCTCCGACTCATCCTCCAAATATCCGGAATGCATAGGCTGAAATAATACATGAGAGCAATCATTGATGATAAAAATAACTTATAAATGATATACAAATTGCATCAAATACGATACGCCTAAAATTAATTACGAAATAAAGAATTAACAGCACTTACTAGCACTAAATTAGCTTATATTTACATCAATCCGGTTCCACGAATCCAATGCTCTTCATGTGATCAAGAAACAATCTTCTCCGACTCATCCTCATAATATCCGGAATGCATAGCCTGAAATAATACACGAGAGCAATCATTGACGATAAAAATAACTTATAAATGATATACAAAATGCATCAAATCGATAAGACTAAAATTAATTACGATATAAAGATTTAACAGCATTTACTACAACTAAATTAGCTTATATTTACGTCAATCCGGTTCCAGGAATCCAGTGCTCTTCATTTGGTCAAGAAACAATTTTCTCCGACTCATCCTCCGAATATCCGGAATGCATAGCCTGAAATAATACACGAGAGCAATCATTGATGATAAAAATAACTTATAAATGATATACAAAATGCATCAAATCGATAAGACTAAAATTAATTACGAAATAAAAAATTAAAAGCATTTACTAGCACTATATTGGCTTATATTTACGTCAATCCGGTTCCACGAATCCAATGCTCTTCATGTGGTCAAGAAACAATCTTCTCCGACTCATCCTCCAAATATCCGGAATGCATAGCCTGAAATAATACACGAGAGCAATCATTGATGATAAAAATAACTTATAAATGATATACAAAATGCATCAAATCGATAAGACTAAAATTAATTACGAAATAAAGATTTCACAGCATTTACTACAACTAAATTAGCTTATATTTACGTCAATTCGGTTCCAGGAATCCAGTGCTCTTCATGTGATCAAGAAACAATCTTCTCCGACTCATCCTCATAATATCCGGAATGCACTGCCTGAAATAATACACGAGAGCAATCATTGACGATAAAAATAACTTATAAATGATATACAAAATGCATCAAATCGATAAGACTAAAATTAATTACGATATAAAGATTTAACAGCATTTACTACAACTAAATTAGCTTATATTTACGTCAATCCGGTTCCAAGAATCCAGTGCTCTTCATTTGGTCAAGAAACAATTTTCTCCGACTCATCCTCCGAATATCCGGAATGCATAGCCTGAAATAATACACGAGAGCAATCATTGATGATAAAAATAACTTATAAATGATATAAAAAATGCATCAAATCGATAAGACTAAAATTAATTACGAAATAAAAAATTAAAAGCATTTACTAGAACTAAATTGGCTTATATTTAGGTCAATCCGGTTCCACGAATCCAATGCTCTTCATGTGGTCAAGAAACAATCTTCTCCGACTCATCCTCCAAATATCCGGAATGCATAGCCTGAAATAATACACGAGAGCAATCATTGATGATAAAAATAACTTATAAATGATATACAAAATGCATCAAATCGATAAGACTAAAATTAATTACGAAATAAAGATTTCACAGCATTTACTACAACTAAATTAGCTTATATTTACGTCAATCCGGTTCCAGGAATCCAGTGCTCTTCATTTGGTCAAGAAACAATTTTCTCCGACTCATCCTCCGAATATCCGGAATGCATAGCCTGAAATAATACACGAGAGCAATCATTGATGATAAAAATAACTTATAAATGATATAAAAAATGCATCAAATCGATAAGACTAAAATTAATTACGAAATAAAAAATTTAAAGCATTTACTAGAACTAAATTGGCTTATATTTAGGTCAATCCGGTTCCACGAATCCAATGCTCTTCATGTGGTCAAGAAACAATCTTCTCCGACTCATCCTCCAAATATCCGGAATGCATAGCCTGAAATAATACACGAGAGCAATCATTGATGATAAAAATAACTTATAAATGATATACAAAATGCATCAAATCGATAAGACTAAAATTAATTACGAAATAAAGATTTCACAGCATTTACTACAACTAAATTAGCTTATATTTACGTCAATCCGGTTCCAGGAATCCAGTGCTCTTCATTTGGTCAAGAAACAATTTTCTCCGACTCATCCTCCGAATATCCGGAATGCATAGCCTGAAATAATACACGAGAGCAATCAGTGATGATAAAAATAACTTATAAATGATATACTAAATGCATCAAATCGATAAGACTAAAATTAATTACGATATAAAGATTAAACAGCATTTACTACAACTAAATCAGCTTATATTAACGTCAATCCGGTTCCAGGAATCCAGTGCTCTTCATTTGGTCATGAAACAATTTTCTCCGACTCATCCTCCGAATATCCGGAATGCATAGCCTGAAATAATACACGAGAGCAATCATTGATGATATAAATAACTTATAAATGATATACAAAATGCATCAAATCGATAAGACTAAAATTAATTACGAAATAAAGATTTAACAGCATTTACTACCACTAAATTAGCTTATATTTACGTCAATCCGGTTCCAGGAATCCAGTGCTCTTCATTTGGTCAAGAAACAATTTTCTCCGACTCATCCTCCGAATATCCGGAATGCATAGCCTGAAATAATACACGAGAGCAATCATTGATGATAAAAATAACTTATAAATTATATACAAAATGCATCAAATCGATAAGACAAAAATTAATTACGATATAAAGATTTAACAGCATTTACTACAACTAAATTAGCTTATATTTACGTCAATCCGGTTCCAGGAATCCAGTGCTCTTCATTTGGTCAAGAAACAATTTTCTCCGACTCATCCTCCGAATATCCGTAATGCATAGCCTGAAATAATACACGAGAGCAATCATTGACGATAAAAATAACTTATAAATGATATACAAAATGCATCAAATCGATAAGACTAAAATTAATTACGATATAAAGATTTAACAGCATTTACTACAACTAAATTAGCTTATATTTACGTCAATCCGGTTCCAGGAATCCAGTGCTCTTCATTTGGTCAAGAAACAATTTTCTCCGACTCATCCTCCGAATATCCGGAATGCATAGCCTGAAATAATACACGAGAGCAATCATTGATGATAAAAATAACTTATAAATGATATACAAAATGCATCAAATCGATAAGACTAAAATTAATTACGAAATAAAAAATTAAAAGCATTTACTAGCACTATATTGGCTTATATTTACGTCAATCCGGTTCCACGAATCCAATGCTCTTCATGTGGTCAAGAAACAATCTTCTCCGACTCATCCTCCAAATATCCGGAATGCATAGCCTGAAATAATACACGAGAGCAATCATTGATGATATAAATAACTTATAAATGATATACAAAATGCATCAAATCGATAAGACTAAAATTAATTACGAAAGAAAGATTTAACAGCATTTACTACCACTAAATTAGCTTATATTTACGTCAATCCGGTTCCAGGAATCCAGTGCTCTTCATTTGGTCAAGAAACAATTTTCTCCGACTCATCCTCCGAATATCCGGAATGCATAGCCTGAAATAATACACGAGAGCAATCATTGATAATAAAAATAACTTATAAATTATATACAAAATGCATCAAATCGATAAGACTAAAATTAATTACGATATAAAGATT
This sequence comes from Sympetrum striolatum, assembly GCA_947579665.1. NCBI lineage: Eukaryota > Metazoa > Arthropoda > Insecta > Odonata > Libellulidae > Sympetrum > Sympetrum striolatum. The sequence continues at coordinate 74,100,993 of OX388350.1, forward strand.
TAACAGCATTTACTACAACTAAATTAGCTTATATTTACGTCAATCCGGTTCCAGGAATCCAGTGCTCTCCATTTGTTCAAGAAACAATTTTCTCCGACTCATCCTCCGAATATCCGGAATGCATAGCCTGAAATAATACACGAGAGCAATCATTGATGATAAAAATAACTTATAAATGATATAAAAAATGCATCAAATCGATAAGACTAAAATTAATTACGAAATAAAAAATTAACAGCATTTACTACCACTAAATTAGCTTATATTTACGTCAATCCGGTTCCAGGAATCCAGTGCTCTTCATTTGGTCAAGAAACAATTTTCTTCGACTCATCCTCCGAATATCCGGAATGCATAGCCTGAAATAATACACGAGAGCAATCATTGATGATAAAAATAACTTATAAATGATATACAATATGCATCAAATCGATAAGACTAAAATTCATTACGATATAAAGATTTAACAGCAGTTACTACAACTAAATTAGCTTATATTTACGTCAATCCGGTTCCAGGAATCCAGTGCTCTTCATTTGGTCAAGAAACAATTTTCTCCGACTCATCCTCCGAATATCCGGAATGCATAGCCTGAAATAATACACGAGAGCAATCATTGATGATAAAAATAACTTGTAAATGATATACAAAATGCATCAAATCGATAAGACTAAAATTAATTACGATATAAAGATTTAACAGCATTTACTACAACTAAATTAGCTTACATTTACGTCAATCCGGTTCCAGGAATCCAATGCTCTTCATGTGGTCAAGAAACAATCTTCTCCGACTCATCCTCCGAATATCCGGAATGCAAAGCCTGAAATAATACACGAGAGCAATCATTGATGATAAAAATAACTTATAAATGATATACAAAATGCATCAAATCCGATACGCCTAAAATTAATTACGAAATAAAGAATTAACAGCATTTACTAGCACTAAATTAGCTTATATTTACATCAATCCGGTTCCACGAATCCAATGCTCTTCATGTGATCAAGAAACAATCTTCTCCGACTCATCCTCAAAATATCCGGAATGCATAGCCTGAAATAATACACGAGAGCAATCATTGACGATAAAAATAACTTATAAATGATATACAAAATGCATCAAATCGATAAGACTAAAATTAATTACGAAATAAAGATTTAACAGCATTTACTACAACTAAATTAGCTTATATTTACGTCAATTCGGTTCCAGGAATCCAGTGCTCTTCATTTGGTCAAGAAACAATTTTCTCCGACTCATCCTCCGAATATCCGGAATGCATAGCCTGAAATAATACACGAGAGCAATCATTGATGATATAAATAACTTATAAATGATATACAAAATGCATCAAATCGATAAGACTAAAATTAATTACGAAATAAAGATTTAACAGCATTTACTACCACTAAATTGGCTTATATTTACGTCAATCCGGTTCCAGGAATCCAGTGCTCTTCATTTGGTCAAGAAACAATTTTCTCCGACTCATCCTCCGAATATCCGGAATGCATAGCCTGAAATAATACACGAGAGCAATCATTGATAATAAAAATAACTTATAAATGATATACTAAATGCATCAAATCGATAAGACTAAAATTAATTACGAAATAAAGATTTAACAGCAATTACTACCACTAAATTGGCTTATATTTACGTCAATCCGGTTCCAGGAATCCAGTGCTCTTCATTTGGTCAAGAAACAATTTTCTCCGACTCATCCTCCGAATATCCGGAATGCATAGCCTGAAATAATACACGAGAGCAATCAGTGATGATAAAAATAACTTATAAATGATATACTAAATGCATCAAATCGATAAGACTAAAATTAATTACGATATAAAGATTAAACAGCATTTACTACAACTAAATCAGCTTATATTAACGTCAATCCGGTTCCAGGAATCCAGTGCTCTTCATTTGGTCATGAAACAATTTTCTCCGACTCATCCTCCGAATATCCGGAATGCATAGCCTGAAATAATACACGAGAGCAATCATTGATGATATAAATAACTTATAAATGATATACAAAATGCATCAAATCGATAAGACTAAAATTAATTACGAAATAAAGATTTAACAGCATTTACTACAACTAAATTAGCTTATATTTACGTCAATTCGGTTCCAGGAATCCAGTGCTCTTCATTTGGTCAAGAAACAATTTTCTCCGACTCATCCTCCGAATATCCGGAATGCATAGCCTGAAATAATACACGAGAGCAAACATTGATGATAAAAATAACTTATAAATGATATACAAAATGCATCAAATCGATAAGACTAAAATTAATTACGAAATAAAAAATTAAAAGCATTTACTAGCACTATATTGGCTTATATTTACGTCAATCCGGTTCCACGAATCCAATGCTCTTCATGTGGTCAAGAAACAATCTTCTCCGACTCATCCTCCGAATATCCGGAATGCATAGCCTGAAATAATACACGAGAGCAATCATTGATGATAAAAATAACATATAAATGATATACAAAATGCATCAAATCGATAAGACTAAAATTAATTACGAAATAAAGATTTAACAGCATTTACTACAACTAAATTAGCTTATATTTACGTCAATTCGGTTCCAGGAATCCAGTGCTCTTCATTTGGTCAAGAAACAATTTTCTCCGACTCATCCTCCGAATATCCGGAATGCATAGCCTGAAATAATACACGAGAGCAATCATTGATGATAAAAATAACTTATAAATTATATACTAAATGCATCAAATCGATAAGACTAAAATTAATTACGAAATAAAGATTTAACAGCATTTACTACCACTAAATTAGCTTATATTTACGTCAATCCGGTTCCAGGAATCCAGAGCTCTTCATTTGGTCAAGAAACAATTTTCTCCGACTCATCCTCCGAACATCCGGAATGCATAGCCTGAAATAATACACGAGAGCAATCATTGATAATAAAAATAACTTATAAATTATATACAAAATGCATCAAATCGATAAGACTAAAATTAATTACGATATAAAGATTTAACAGCATTTACTACAACTAATTAGCTTATATTTACGTCAATCCGGTTCCAGGAATCCAGTGCTCTTCATTTGGTCAAGAAACGAATTTCTCCGACTCATCCTCCGAATATCCGGAATGCATAGCCTGAAATAATACACGAGAGCAATCATTGATGATAAAAATAACTTATAAATGATATACAAAATGCATCAAATCGATAAGACTAAAATTAATTACGAAATAAAAAATTAACAGCATTTACTACCACTAAATTAGCTTATATTTACGTCAATCCGGTTCCAGGAATCCAGTGCTCTTCATTTGGTCATGAAACAATTTTCTCCGACTCATCCTCCGAATATCCGGAATGCATAGCCTGAAATAATACACGAGAGCAATCATTGATGATATAAATAACTTATAAATGATATATAATATGCATCAAATCGATAAGACTAAAATTAATTACGATACAAAGATTTAAAAGCATTTACTACAACTAAATTACCTTATATTTTCGTCAATCCGGTTCCAGGAATCCAGTGCTCTTCAATTGGTCAAGAAACAATTTTCTCCGAAACATCCTCCGAATATCCGGAATGCATAGCCTGAAATAATACACGAGAGAAATCATTGATGATAAAAATAACTTATAAATGATATACAATATGCATCAAATCGATAAGACTAAAATTAATTACGAATTAAAGATTTAATAGCATTTACTACAACTAAATTAGCTTATATTTACGTCAATCCGGTTCCAGGAATCCAGTGCTCTTCATTTGGTCAAGAAACAATTTTCTCCGACTCATCCTCCGAATATCCGGAATGTATAGCCTGAAATAATACACGAGAGCAATCATTGATGATAAAAATAACTTATAAATGATATAAAAAATGCATCAAATCGATAAGACTAAAATTAATTACGAAATAAAAAATTAACAGCATTTACTAGCACTAAATTAGCTTATATTTACGTCAATCCGGTTTCACGAATCCAATGCTCTTCATGTGATCAAGAAACAATCTTCTCCGACTCATCCTCCAAATATCCGGAATGCATAGCCTGAAATAATACACGAGAGCAATCATTGACGATAAAAATAACTTATAAATGATATACAAAATGCATCAAATCGATAAGACTAAAATTAATTACGATATAAAGATTTAACAGCATTTACTACAACTAAATTAGCTTATATTTACGTCAATCCGGTTCCAGGAATCCAGTGCTCTTCAGTTGGTCAAGAAACAATTTTCTCCGACTCATCCCCGAATATCCGGAATGCATAGCCTGAAATAATACACGAGAGAAATCATTGATGATAAAAATAACTTATAAATGATATACAATATGCATCAAATCGATAAGACTAAAATTAATTGCGAAATAAAGATTTAACAGCATTTACTACAACTAAATTAGCTTATATTTACGTCAATCCGGTTCCAGGAATCCAGTGCTCTTCATTTGGTCAAGAAACAATTTTCTCCGACTCATCCTCCGAATATCCGGAATGCATAGCCTGAAATAATACACGAGAGCAATCATTGTTGATAAAAATAACTTATAAATGATATACAAAATGCATCAAATCGATAAGACTAAGATTAATTACGAAATAAAAAATTAACAGCATTTACTACCACTAAATTAGCTTATATTTACGTCAATCCGGTTCCACGAATCCAGTGCTCTTCATGTGGTCAAGAAACAATCTTCTCCGACTCATCCTCCAAAAATCCAGAATGCATAGCCTGAAATAATACACGAGAGCAATCATTGAGGAAAAAATAACTTATAAATGATATACAATATGCATCAAATCGATAAGACTAAAATTAATTACGATATATAGATTTAACAGCATTTACTACAACTAAATTAGCTTATATTACCGTCAATCCGGTTCCAGGAATCCAGTGCCCTTCATTTGGTCAAGAAACAATTTTCTCCGACTCATCCTCCAAATATCCGGAAGGCATAGCCTGAAATAATACACGAGAGCAATCATTGATGATAAAAATAACTTATAAATGATATACAAAATGCATCAAATCGATAAGACTAAAATTAATTACGAAATAAAAAATTAACAGCATTTACTAGCACTAAATTAGCTTATATTTACGTCAATCCGGTTACACGAATCCAATGCTCTTCATGTGGTCAAGAAACAATCTTCTCCGACTCATCCTCCGAATATCCGGAATGCATAGCCTGAAATAATACACGAGAGCAATCATTGATGATAAAAATAACATATAAATGATATACAAAATGCATCAAATCGATAAGACTAAAATTAATTACGAATTAAAGATTTAACAGCATTAACTACAACTAAATTAGCTTATATTTACGTCAATTCGGTTCCAGGAATCCAGTGCTCTTCATTTGGTCAAGAAACAATTTTCTCCGACTCATCCTCCGAATATCCGGAATGCATAGCCTGAAATAATACACGAGAGCAATCATTGATGATAAAAATAACTTATAAATGATATACTAAATGCATCAAATCGATAAGACTAAAATTAATTACGATATAAATATTTAACAGCATTTACTACAACTAAATTAGCTTATATTTACGTCAATCCGGTTCCAGGAATCCAGTGCTCTTCATTTGGTCATGAAACAATTTTCTCCGACTCATCCTCCGAATATCCGGAATGCATAGCCTGAAATAATACACGAGAGCAATCATTGATGATATAAATAACTTATAAATGATATACAAAATGCATCAAATCGATAAGACTAAAATTAATTACGAAAGAAAGATTTAACAGCATTTACTACCAATAAATTAGCTTATATTTACGTCAATCCGGTTCCAGGAATCCAGTGCTCTTCATTTGGTCAAGAAACAATTTTCTCCGACTCATCCTCCGAATATCCGGAATGCATAGCCTGAAATAATACACGAGAGCAATCATTGATAATAAAAATAACTTATAAATTATATACAAAATGCATCAAATCGATAAGACTAAAATTAATTACGATATAAAGATTTAACAGCATTTACTACAACTAAATTAGCTTATATTTACGTCAATCCGGTTCAAGGAATCCAGTGCTCTTCATTTGGTCAAGAAGCAATTTTCTCCGACTCATCCTCCGAATATCCGGAATGCATAGCCTGAAATAATACACGAGAGCAATCATTGATGATAAAAATAACTTATAAATGATATAAAAAATGCATCAAATCGATAAGACTAAAATTAATTACGAAATAAAAAATTAACAGCATTTACTACAACTAAATTAGCTTATATTTACGTCTTTCCGGTTACAGGAATCCAGTGCTCTTCATTTGGTCAAGAAACAATTTTCTCCGACTCATCCTCCGAATATCCGGAATGCATAGCCTGAAATAATACACGAGAGCAATCATTGATGATAAAAATAACTTATAAATGATATACAAATTGCATCAAATACGATACGCCTAAAATTAATTACGAAATAAAGAATTAACAGCATTTACTAGCACTAAATTAGCTTATATTTACATCAATCCGGTTCCACGAATCCAAAGCTCTTCATGTGATCAGGAAACAATCTTCTCCGACTCATCCTCATAATATCCGGAATGCATAGCCTGAAATAATACACGAGAGCAATCATTGACGATAAAAATAACTTATAAATGATATACAAAATGCATCAAATCGATAAGACTAAAATTAATTACGATATAAAGATTTAACAGCATTTACTACAACTAAATTAGCTTGTATTTACGTCAATCCGGTTCCAGGAATCCAGTGCTCTTCATTTGGTCAAGAAACAATTTTCTCCGACTCATCCTCCGAATATCCGGAATGCATAGCCTGAAATAATACACGAGAGCAAACATTGATGATAAAAATAACTTATAAATGATATACAAAATGCATCAAATCGATAAGACTAAAATTAATTACGAAATAAAAAATTAAAAGCATTTACTAGCACTATATTGGCTTATATTTACGTCAATCCGGTTCCACGAATCCAATGCTCTTCATGTGGTCAAGAAACAATCTTCTCCGACTCATCCTCCAAATATCCGGAATGCATAGCCTGAAATAATACACGAGAGCAATCATTGATGATAAAAATAACTTATAAATGATATACAAAATGCATCAAATCGATAAGACTAAAATTAATTACGAAATAAAGATTTCACAGCATTTACTACAACTAAATTAGCTTATATTTACGTCAATTCGGTTCCAGGAATCCAGTGCTCTTCATTTGGTCAAGAAACAATTTTCTCCGACTCATCCTCCGAATATCCGGAATGCATAGCCTGAAATAATACACGAGAGCAATCAGTGATGATAAAAATAACTTATAAATGATATACTAAATGCATCAAATCGATAAGACTAAAATTAATTACGATATAAAGATTAAACAGCATTTACTACAACTAAATCAGCTTATATTTACGTCAATCCGGTTCCAGGAATCAAGTGCTCTTCATTTGGTCATGAAACAATTTTCTCCGACTCATCCTCCGAATATCCGGAATGAATAGCCTGAAATAATACACGAGAGCAATCATTGATGATATAAATAACTTATAAATGATATACAAAATGCATCAAATCGATAAGACTAAAATTAATTACGAAATAAAGATTTAACAGCATTTACTACCACTAAATTAGCTTATATTTACGTCAATCCGGTTCCAGGAATCCAGTGCTCTTCATTTGGTCAAGAAACAATTTTCTCCGACTCATCCTCCGAATATCCGGAATGCATAGCATGAAATAATACACGAGAGCAATCATTGATAATAAAAATAACTTATAAATTATATACAAAATGCATCAAATCGATAAGACTAAGATTAATTACGATATAAAGATTTAACAGCATTTACTACAACTAAATTAGCTTATATTTACGTCAATCCGGTTCCAGGAATCCAGTGCTCTTCATTTGGTCAAGAAACAATTTTCTCCGACTCATCCTCCGAATATCCGGAATGCATAGCCTGAAATAATACACGAGAGCAATCATTGATGATAAAAATAACTTATAAATGATATACAATATGCATCAAATCGATAAGACTAAAATTAATTACGATATAAAGATTTAACAGCATTTACTACCACTAAATTAGCTTATATTTACGTCAATCCGGTTCCACGAATCCAGTGCTCTTCATTTGGTCAAGAAACAATTTTCTCCGACTCATCCCCGAATATCCGGAATGCATAGCCTGAAATAATACACGAGAGCAATCATTGATGATAAAAATAACTTATAAATGATATACAATATGCATCAAATCGATAAGACTAAAATTAATTACGATATATAGATTTAACAGCATTTACTAGCACTAAATTAGCTTATATTTACGTCAATCCGGTTCCACGAATCCAATGCTCTTCATGTGGTCAAGAAACAATCTTCTCCGACTCATCCTCCGAATATCCGGAATGCATAGCCTGAAATAATACACGAGAGCAATCATTGATGATAAAAATAACATATAAATGATATACAAAATGCATCAAATCGATAAGACTAAAATTAATTACGAAATAAAGATTTAACAGCATTTACTACAACTAAATTAGCTTATATTTACGTCAATTCGGTTCCAGGAATCCAGTGCTCTTCATTTGGTCAAGAAACAATTTTCTCCGACTCATCCTCCGAATATCCGGAATGCATAGCCTGAAATAATACACGAGAGCAATCATTGATGATAAAAATAACTTATAAATGATATACAATATGCATCAAATCGATAAGACTAAAATTAATTACGATATAAAGATTTAACAGCATTTACTACAACTAAATTAGCTTATATTTACGTCAATCCGGTTCCAGGAATCCAGTGCTCTTCATTTGGTCAAGAAACAATTTTCTCCGACTCATCCCCGAATATCCGGAATGCATAGCCTGAAATAATACACGAGAGCAATCATTGATGATAAAAATAACTTATAAATGATATACAATATGCATCAAATCGATAAGACTAAAATTAATTACGATATATAGATTTAACAGCATTTACTACAACTAAATTAGCTTATATTACCGTCAATCCGGTTCCAGGAATCCAGTGCCCTACATTTGGTCAAGAAACAATTTTCTCCGACTCATCCTCCAAATATCGGGAATGCATAGCCTGAAATAATACACGAGAGCAATCATTGATGATAAAAATAACTTATAAATGATATACAAAATGCATCAAATCGATAAGACTAAAATTAATTACGAAATAAAAAATTAACAGCATTTACTAGCACTAAATTAGCTTATATTTACGTCAATCCGGTTCCACGAATCCAATGCTCTTCATGTGGTCAAGAAACAATCTTCTCCGACTCATCCTCCGAATATCCGGAATGCATAGCCTGAAATAATACACGAGAGCAATCATTGATGATAAAAATAACATATAAATGATATACAAAATGCATCAAATCGATAAGACTAAAATTAATTACGAAATAAAGATTTAACAGCATTTACTACAACTAAATTAGCTTATATTTACGTCAATTCGGTTCCAGGAATCCAGTGCTCTTCATTTGGTCAAGAAACAATTTTCTCCGACTCATCCTCCGAATATCCGGAATGCATAGCCTGAAATAATACACGAGAGCAATCATTGATGATAAAAATAACTTATAAATGATATACTAAATGCATCAAATCGATAAGACTAAAATTAATTACGAAATAAAGATTTAACAGCATTAACTACCACTAAATTAGCTTATATTTACGTCAATCCGGTTCCAGGAATCCAGAGCTCTTCATTTGGTCAAGAAACAATTTTCTCCGACTCATCCTCCGAACATCCGGAATGCATAGCCTGAAATAATACACGAGAGCAATCATTGATAATAAAAATAACTTATAAATTATATACAAAATGCATCAAATCGATAAGACTAAAATTAATTACGATATAAAGATTTAACAGCATTTACTACAACTAATTAGCTTATATTTACGTCAATCCGGTTCCAGGAATCCAGTGCTCTTCATTTGGTCAAGAAACAAATTTCTCCGACTCATCCTCCGAATATCCGGAATGCATAGCCTGAAATAATACACGAGAGCAATCATTGATGATAAAAATAACTTATAAATGATATACAAAATGCATCAAATCGATAAGACTAAAATTAATTACGAAATAAAAAATTAACAGCATTTACTACCACTAAATTAGCTTATATTTACGTCAATCCGGTTGCAGGAATCCAGTGCTCTTCATTTGGTCATGAAACAATTTTCTCCGACTCATCCTCCGAATATCCGGAATGCATAGCCTGAAATAATACACGAGAGCAATCATTGATGATATAAATAACTTATAAATGATATATAATATGCATCAAATCGATAAGACTAAAATTAATTACGATATAAAGATTTAACAGCATTTACTACAACTAAATTAGCATATATTTACGTCAATCCTGTTCCAGGAATCCAGTGCTCTTCATTTGGTCAAGAAACAATTTTCTCCGACTCATCCCCGAATATCCGGAATGCATAGCCTGAAATAATACACAAGAGCAATCATTGATGATAAAAATAACTTATAAATGATATACAATATGCATCAAATCGATAAGACTAAAATTAATTACGATATATAGATTTAACAGCATTTACTACAACTAAATTAGCTTATATTACCGTCAATCCGGTTCCAGGAATCCAGTGCCCTTCATTTGGTCAAGAAACAATTTTCTCCGACTCATCCTCCAAATATCCGGAATGCATAGGCTGAAATAATACATGAGAGCAATCATTGATGATAAAAATAACTTATAAATGATATACAAATTGCATCAAATACGATACGCCTAAAATTAATTACGAAATAAAGAATTAACAGCACTTACTAGCACTAAATTAGCTTATATTTACATCAATCCGGTTCCACGAATCCAATGCTCTTCATGTGATCAAGAAACAATCTTCTCCGACTCATCCTCATAATATCCGGAATGCATAGCCTGAAATAATACACGAGAGCAATCATTGACGATAAAAATAACTTATAAATGATATACAAAATGCATCAAATCGATAAGACTAAAATTAATTACGATATAAAGATTTAACAGCATTTACTACAACTAAATTAGCTTATATTTACGTCAATCCGGTTCCAGGAATCCAGTGCTCTTCATTTGGTCAAGAAACAATTTTCTCCGACTCATCCTCCGAATATCCGGAATGCATAGCCTGAAATAATACACGAGAGCAATCATTGATGATAAAAATAACTTATAAATGATATACAAAATGCATCAAATCGATAAGACTAAAATTAATTACGAAATAAAAAATTAAAAGCATTTACTAGCACTATATTGGCTTATATTTACGTCAATCCGGTTCCACGAATCCAATGCTCTTCATGTGGTCAAGAAACAATCTTCTCCGACTCATCCTCCAAATATCCGGAATGCATAGCCTGAAATAATACACGAGAGCAATCATTGATGATAAAAATAACTTATAAATGATATACAAAATGCATCAAATCGATAAGACTAAAATTAATTACGAAATAAAGATTTCACAGCATTTACTACAACTAAATTAGCTTATATTTACGTCAATTCGGTTCCAGGAATCCAGTGCTCTTCATGTGATCAAGAAACAATCTTCTCCGACTCATCCTCATAATATCCGGAATGCACTGCCTGAAATAATACACGAGAGCAATCATTGACGATAAAAATAACTTATAAATGATATACAAAATGCATCAAATCGATAAGACTAAAATTAATTACGATATAAAGATTTAACAGCATTTACTACAACTAAATTAGCTTATATTTACGTCAATCCGGTTCCAAGAATCCAGTGCTCTTCATTTGGTCAAGAAACAATTTTCTCCGACTCATCCTCCGAATATCCGGAATGCATAGCCTGAAATAATACACGAGAGCAATCATTGATGATAAAAATAACTTATAAATGATATAAAAAATGCATCAAATCGATAAGACTAAAATTAATTACGAAATAAAAAATTAAAAGCATTTACTAGAACTAAATTGGCTTATATTTAGGTCAATCCGGTTCCACGAATCCAATGCTCTTCATGTGGTCAAGAAACAATCTTCTCCGACTCATCCTCCAAATATCCGGAATGCATAGCCTGAAATAATACACGAGAGCAATCATTGATGATAAAAATAACTTATAAATGATATACAAAATGCATCAAATCGATAAGACTAAAATTAATTACGAAATAAAGATTTCACAGCATTTACTACAACTAAATTAGCTTATATTTACGTCAATCCGGTTCCAGGAATCCAGTGCTCTTCATTTGGTCAAGAAACAATTTTCTCCGACTCATCCTCCGAATATCCGGAATGCATAGCCTGAAATAATACACGAGAGCAATCATTGATGATAAAAATAACTTATAAATGATATAAAAAATGCATCAAATCGATAAGACTAAAATTAATTACGAAATAAAAAATTTAAAGCATTTACTAGAACTAAATTGGCTTATATTTAGGTCAATCCGGTTCCACGAATCCAATGCTCTTCATGTGGTCAAGAAACAATCTTCTCCGACTCATCCTCCAAATATCCGGAATGCATAGCCTGAAATAATACACGAGAGCAATCATTGATGATAAAAATAACTTATAAATGATATACAAAATGCATCAAATCGATAAGACTAAAATTAATTACGAAATAAAGATTTCACAGCATTTACTACAACTAAATTAGCTTATATTTACGTCAATCCGGTTCCAGGAATCCAGTGCTCTTCATTTGGTCAAGAAACAATTTTCTCCGACTCATCCTCCGAATATCCGGAATGCATAGCCTGAAATAATACACGAGAGCAATCAGTGATGATAAAAATAACTTATAAATGATATACTAAATGCATCAAATCGATAAGACTAAAATTAATTACGATATAAAGATTAAACAGCATTTACTACAACTAAATCAGCTTATATTAACGTCAATCCGGTTCCAGGAATCCAGTGCTCTTCATTTGGTCATGAAACAATTTTCTCCGACTCATCCTCCGAATATCCGGAATGCATAGCCTGAAATAATACACGAGAGCAATCATTGATGATATAAATAACTTATAAATGATATACAAAATGCATCAAATCGATAAGACTAAAATTAATTACGAAATAAAGATTTAACAGCATTTACTACCACTAAATTAGCTTATATTTACGTCAATCCGGTTCCAGGAATCCAGTGCTCTTCATTTGGTCAAGAAACAATTTTCTCCGACTCATCCTCCGAATATCCGGAATGCATAGCCTGAAATAATACACGAGAGCAATCATTGATGATAAAAATAACTTATAAATTATATACAAAATGCATCAAATCGATAAGACAAAAATTAATTACGATATAAAGATTTAACAGCATTTACTACAACTAAATTAGCTTATATTTACGTCAATCCGGTTCCAGGAATCCAGTGCTCTTCATTTGGTCAAGAAACAATTTTCTCCGACTCATCCTCCGAATATCCGTAATGCATAGCCTGAAATAATACACGAGAGCAATCATTGACGATAAAAATAACTTATAAATGATATACAAAATGCATCAAATCGATAAGACTAAAATTAATTACGATATAAAGATTTAACAGCATTTACTACAACTAAATTAGCTTATATTTACGTCAATCCGGTTCCAGGAATCCAGTGCTCTTCATTTGGTCAAGAAACAATTTTCTCCGACTCATCCTCCGAATATCCGGAATGCATAGCCTGAAATAATACACGAGAGCAATCATTGATGATAAAAATAACTTATAAATGATATACAAAATGCATCAAATCGATAAGACTAAAATTAATTACGAAATAAAAAATTAAAAGCATTTACTAGCACTATATTGGCTTATATTTACGTCAATCCGGTTCCACGAATCCAATGCTCTTCATGTGGTCAAGAAACAATCTTCTCCGACTCATCCTCCAAATATCCGGAATGCATAGCCTGAAATAATACACGAGAGCAATCATTGATGATATAAATAACTTATAAATGATATACAAAATGCATCAAATCGATAAGACTAAAATTAATTACGAAAGAAAGATTTAACAGCATTTACTACCACTAAATTAGCTTATATTTACGTCAATCCGGTTCCAGGAATCCAGTGCTCTTCATTTGGTCAAGAAACAATTTTCTCCGACTCATCCTCCGAATATCCGGAATGCATAGCCTGAAATAATACACGAGAGCAATCATTGATAATAAAAATAACTTATAAATTATATACAAAATGCATCAAATCGATAAGACTAAAATTAATTACGATATAAAGATTTAACAGCATTTACTACAACTAAATTAGCTTATATTTACGTCAATCCGGTTCCAGGAATCCAGTGCTCTCCATTTGTTCAAGAAACAATTTTCTCCGACTCATCCTCCGAATATCCGGAATGCATAGCCTGAAATAATACACGAGAGCAATCATTGATGATAAAAATAACTTATAAATGATATAAAAAATGCATCAAATCGATAAGACTAAAATTAATTACGAAATAAAAAATTAACAGCATTTACTACCACTAAATTAGCTTATATTTACGTCAATCCGGTTCCAGGAATCCAGTGCTCTTCATTTGGTCAAGAAACAATTTTCTTCGACTCATCCTCCGAATATCCGGAATGCATAGCCTGAAATAATACACGAGAGCAATCATTGATGATAAAAATAACTTATAAATGATATACAATATGCATCAAATCGATAAGACTAAAATTCATTACGATATAAAGATTTAACAGCAGTTACTACAACTAAATTAGCTTATATTTACGTCAATCCGGTTCCAGGAATCCAGTGCTCTTCATTTGGTCAAGAAACAATTTTCTCCGACTCATCCTCCGAATATCCGGAATGCATAGCCTGAAATAATACACGAGAGCAATCATTGATGATAAAAATAACTTGTAAATGATATACAAAATGCATCAAATCGATAAGACTAAAATTAATTACGATATAAAGATTTAACAGCATTTACTACAACTAAATTAGCTTACATTTACGTCAATCCGGTTCCAGGAATCCAATGCTCTTCATGTGGTCAAGAAACAATCTTCTCCGACTCATCCTCCGAATATCCGGAATGCAAAGCCTGAAATAATACACGAGAGCAATCATTGATGATAAAAATAACTTATAAATGATATACAAAATGCATCAAATCCGATACGCCTAAAATTAATTACGAAATAAAGAATTAACAGCATTTACTAGCACTAAATTAGCTTATATTTACATCAATCCGGTTCCACGAATCCAATGCTCTTCATGTGATCAAGAAACAATCTTCTCCGACTCATCCTCAAAATATCCGGAATGCATAGCCTGAAATAATACACGAGAGCAATCATTGACGATAAAAATAACTTATAAATGATATACAAAATGCATCAAATCGATAAGACTAAAATTAATTACGAAATAAAGATTTAACAGCATTTACTACAACTAAATTAGCTTATATTTACGTCAATTCGGTTCCAGGAATCCAGTGCTCTTCATTTGGTCAAGAAACAATTTTCTCCGACTCATCCTCCGAATATCCGGAATGCATAGCCTGAAATAATACACGAGAGCAATCATTGATGATATAAATAACTTATAAATGATATACAAAATGCATCAAATCGATAAGACTAAAATTAATTACGAAATAAAGATTTAACAGCATTTACTACCACTAAATTGGCTTATATTTACGTCAATCCGGTTCCAGGAATCCAGTGCTCTTCATTTGGTCAAGAAACAATTTTCTCCGACTCATCCTCCGAATATCCGGAATGCATAGCCTGAAATAATACACGAGAGCAATCATTGATAATAAAAATAACTTATAAATGATATACTAAATGCATCAAATCGATAAGACTAAAATTAATTACGAAATAAAGATTTAACAGCAATTACTACCACTAAATTGGCTTATATTTACGTCAATCCGGTTCCAGGAATCCAGTGCTCTTCATTTGGTCAAGAAACAATTTTCTCCGACTCATCCTCCGAATATCCGGAATGCATAGCCTGAAATAATACACGAGAGCAATCAGTGATGATAAAAATAACTTATAAATGATATACTAAATGCATCAAATCGATAAGACTAAAATTAATTACGATATAAAGATTAAACAGCATTTACTACAACTAAATCAGCTTATATTAACGTCAATCCGGTTCCAGGAATCCAGTGCTCTTCATTTGGTCATGAAACAATTTTCTCCGACTCATCCTCCGAATATCCGGAATGCATAGCCTGAAATAATACACGAGAGCAATCATTGATGATATAAATAACTTATAAATGATATACAAAATGCATCAAATCGATAAGACTAAAATTAATTACGAAATAAAGATTTAACAGCATTTACTACCACTAAATTAGCTTATATTTACGTCAATCCGGTTCCAGGAATCCAGTGCTCTTCATTTGGTCAAGAAACAATTTTCTCCGACTCATCCTCCGAATATCCGGAATGCATAGCCTGAAATAATACACGAGAGCAATCATTGATGATAAAAATAACTTATAAATTATATACAAAATGCATCAAATCGATAAGACAAAAATTAATTACGATATAAAGATTTAACAGCATTTACTACAACTAAATTAGCTTATATTTACGTCAATCCGGTTCCAGGAATCCAGTGCTCTTCATTTGGTCAAGAAACAATTTTCTCCGACTCATCCTCCGAATATCCGTAATGCATAGCCTGAAATAATACACGAGAGCAATCATTGACGATAAAAATAACTTATAAATGATATACAAAATGCATCAAATCGATAAGACTAAAATTAATTACGATATAAAGATTTAACAGCATTTACTACAACTAAATTAGCTTATATTTACGTCAATCCGGTTCCAGGAATCCAGTGCTCTTCATTTGGTCAAGAAACAATTTTCTCCGACTCATCCTCCGAATATCCGGAATGCATAGCCTGAAATAATACACGAGAGCAATCATTGATGATAAAAATAACTTATAAATGATATACAAAATGCATCAAATCGATAAGACTAAAATTAATTACGAAATAAAAAATTAAAAGCATTTACTAGCACTATATTGGCTTATATTTACGTCAATCCGGTTCCACGAATCCAATGCTCTTCATGTGGTCAAGAAACAATCTTCTCCGACTCATCCTCCAAATATCCGGAATGCATAGCCTGAAATAATACACGAGAGCAATCATTGATGATATAAATAACTTATAAATGATATACAAAATGCATCAAATCGATAAGACTAAAAATAATTACGAAAGAAAGATTTAACAGCATTTACTACCACTAAATTAGCTTATATTTACGTCAATCCGGTTCCAGGAATCCAGTGCTCTTCATTTGGTCAAGAAACAATTTTCTCCGACTCATCCTCCGAATATCCGGAATGCATAGCCTGAAATAATACACGAGAGCAATCATTGATAATAAAAATAACTTATAAATTATATACAAAATGCATCAAATCGATAAGACTAAAATTAATTACGAAATAAAAAATTAAAAGCATTTACTAGCACTATATTGGCTTATATTTACGTCAATCCGGTTCCACGAATCCAATGCTCTTCATGTGGTCAAGAAACAATCTTCTCCGACTCATCCTCCAAATATCCGGAATGCATAGCCTGAAATAATACACGAGAGCAATCATTGATGATATAAATAACTTATAAATGATATACAAAATGCATCAAATCGATAAGACTAAAATTAATTACGAAAGAAAGATTTAACAGCATTTACTACCACTAAATTAGCTTATATTTACGTCAATCCGGTTCCAGGAATCCAGTGCTCTTCATTTGGTCAAGAAACAATTTTCTCCGACTCATCCTCCGAATATCCGGAATGCATAGCCTGAAATAATACACGAGAGCAATCATTGATAATAAAAATAACTTATAAATTATATACAAAATGCATCAAATCGATAAGACTAAAATTAATTACGATATAAAGATTTAACAGCATTTACTACAACTAAATTAGCTTATATTTACGTCAATCCGGTTCCAGGAATCCAGTGCTCTCCATTTGTTCAAGAAACAATTTTCTCCGACTCATCCTCCGAATATCCGGAATGCATAGCCTGAAATAATACACGAGAGCAATCATTGATGATAAAAATAACTTATAAATGATATAAAAAATGCATCAAATCGATAAGACTAAAATTAATTACGAAATAAAAAATTAACAGCATTTACTACCACTAAATTAGCTTATATTTACGTCAATCCGGTTCCAGGAATCCAGTGCTCTTCATTTGGTCAAGAAACAATTTTCTTCGACTCATCCTCCGAATATCCGGAATGCATAGCCTGAAATAATACACGAGAGCAATCATTGATGATAAAAATAACTTATAAATGATATACAATATGCATCAAATCGATAAGACTAAAATTCATTACGATATAAAGATTTAACAGCAGTTACTACAACTAAATTAGCTTATATTTACGTCAATCCGGTTCCAGGAATCCAGTGCTCTTCATTTGGTCAAGAAACAATTTTCTCCGACTCATCCTCCGAATATCCGGAATGCATAGCCTGAAATAATACACGAGAGCAATCATTGATGATAAAAATAACTTGTAAATGATATACAAAATGCATCAAATCGATAAGACTAAAATTAATTACGATATAAAGATTTAACAGCATTTACTACAACTAAATTAGCTTACATTTACGTCAATCCGGTTCCAGGAATCCAATGCTCTTCATGTGGTCAAGAAACAATCTTCTCCGACTCATCCTCCGAATATCCGGAATGCAAAGCCTGAAATAATACACGAGAGCAATCATTGATGATAAAAATAACTTATAAATGATATACAAAATGCATCAAATCCGATACGCCTAAAATTAATTACGAAATAAAGAATTAACAGCATTTACTAGCACTAAATTAGCTTATATTTACATCAATCCGGTTCCACGAATCCAATGCTCTTCATGTGATCAAGAAACAATCTTCTCCGACTCATCCTCAAAATATCCGGAATGCATAGCCTGAAATAATACACGAGAGCAATCATTGACGATAAAAATAACTTATAAATGATATACAAAATGCATCAAATCGATAAGACTAAAATTAATTACGAAATAAAGATTTAACAGCATTTACTACAACTAAATTAGCTTATATTTACGTCAATTCGGTTCCAGGAATCCAGTGCTCTTCATTTGGTCAAGAAACAATTTTCTCCGACTCATCCTCCGAATATCCGGAATGCATAGCCTGAAATAATACACGAGAGCAATCATTGATGATATAAATAACTTATAAATGATATACAAAATGCATCAAATCGATAAGACTAAAATTAATTACGAAATAAAGATTTAACAGCATTTACTACCACTAAATTGGCTTATATTTACGTCAATCCGGTTCCAGGAATCCAGTGCTCTTCATTTGGTCAAGAAACAATTTTCTCCGACTCATCCTCCGAATATCCGGAATGCATAGCCTGAAATAATACACGAGAGCAATCATTGATAATAAAAATAACTTATAAATTATATACAAAATGCATCAAATCGATAAGACTAAAATTAATTACGATATAAAGATTTAACAGCATTTACTACAACTAAATTAGCTTATATTTACGTCAATCCGGTTCCATGAATCCAGTGCTCTTCATTTGGTCATGAAACAATATTCTCCGACTCATCCTCCGAATATCCGGAATGCATAGCCTGAAATAATACACGAGAGCAATCATTGACGATAAAAATAACTTATAAATGATATACAAAATGCATCAAATCGATAAGACTAAAATTAATTACGATATAAAGATTTAACAGCATTTACTACAACTAAATCAACTTATATTTACGTCAATCCGGTTCCAGGAATCCAGTGCTCTTCATTTGGTCAAGAAACAATTTTCTACGACTCATCCCCGAATACCTGGAATGCATAGCCTGAAATAATACACGAGAGAAATCATTGATGATAAAAATAACTTATAAATGATATACAAAATGCATCAAATCGATAAGACTAAAATTAATTACGAAATAAAGATTTAACAGCATTTACTACAACTAAATTAGCTTATATTTACGTCAATCTGGTTCCAGGAATCCAGTGCTCTTCATTTGGTCAAGAAACAATTTTCTCCGACTCATCCTCCGAATATCCGGAATGCATAGCCTGAAATAATACACGAGAGCAATCATTGATGATAAAAATAACTTATAAATGATATACAAAATGCATCAAATCGATAAGACTAAAATTAATTACGAAATAAAAAATTAAAAGCATTTACTAGCACTAAATTGGCTTATATTTACGTCAATCCGGTTCCACGAATCCAATGCTCTTCATGTGATCAAGAAACAATCTTCTCCGACTCATCCTCCAAATATCCGGAATGCATAGCCTGAAATAATACACGAGAGCAATCATTGATGATAAAAATAACTTATAAATGATATACAAAATGCATCAAATCGATAAGACTAAAATTAATTACGATATAAAGATTTAACAGCATTTACTACAACTAAATTAGCTTATATTTACGTCAATCCGGTTCCAGGAATCCAGTGCTCTTCATTTGGTCAAGAAACAATTTTCTCCTACTCATCCTCCGAATATCCGGAATGCATAGCCTGAAATAATATACGAGAGCAATCATTGATGATAAAAATAACTTATAAATGATATACAAAATGCATCAAATCGATAAGACTAAAATTAATTACGAAATAAAAAATTAACAGCATTTACTAGCACTAAATTAGCTTATATTTACGTCAATCCGGTTCCACGAATCCAATGCTCTTCATGTGGTCAAGAAACAATCTTCTCCGACTCATCCTCCAAATATCCGGAATGCATAGCCTGAAATAATACACGAGAGCAATCATTGATGATAGAAATAACTTATAAATGATATACAAAATGCATCAAATCGATAAGACTAAAATTGATTACGATATAAAGATTTAACAGCATTTACTACCACTAAATTAGCTTATATTTACGTCAATCCGGTTCCAGGAATGCAGTGCTCTTCATGTGGTCAAGAAACAATCTTCTCCGACTCATCCTCCAAATATCCGGAATGCATAGCCTGAAATAATATACGAGAGCAATCATTGATGATAAAAATAACTTATAAATGATATACAAAATGCATCAAATCGATAAGACTAAAATTAATTACGATATAAAGATTGAACAGCATTTACTACAACTAAATTAGCTTATATTTACGTCAATCCGGTTCCAGGAGTCCAGTGCTCTTCATTTGGTCAAGAAACAATTTTCTCCGACTCATCCTCCGAATATCCGGAATGCATAGCCTGAAATAATACGCGAGAGCAATCATTGATGATAAAAAAAACTTATAAATGATATACAAAATGCATCAAATCGATAAGACTAAAATTAATTACGATATAAAGATTTAAAAGCATTTACTACGACTAAATTAGCTTATATTTACGTCAATCCGGTTCCAGGAATCAATGCTCTTCATTTGGTCAAGTAATAATTTTCTCCGACTCATCCTCCGAATATCCGGAACTCATAGCCTGAAATAATACACGAGAGAAATCATTGATGATAAAAAGAACTTATAAATGATATACAAAATGCATCAAATCGATAAGACTAAAATTAATTACGATATAAAGATTTAACAGCATGTACTACAACTAAATTAGCTTATATTTACGTCAATCCGGTTCCAGGAATCCAGTGCTCTTCATTTGGTCAAGAAACAATTTTCTCCGACTCATCCTCCGAATATCCGGAATGCATAGCCTGAAATAATACACGAGAGCAATCATTGATGATAAAAATAACTTATAAATTATATTCAAAATGCATCAAATCGATAAGACTAAAATTAATTACGAAATAAAAAATGAAAAGCATTAACTAGCACTAAATTGGCTTATATTTAAGTCAATCCGGTTCCACGAACCCAATGCTCTTCATGTGGTCAAGAAACAATCTTCTCCGACTCATCCTCCAAATATCCGGAATGCATAGCCTGAAATAATACACGAGAGCAATCATTGATGATAAAAATAACTTATAAATGATATACAAAATGCATCAAATCGATAAGACTAAAATTAATTACGAAATAAAGATTTAACAGCATTTACTACAACTAAATTAGCTTATATTTACGTCAATTCGGTTCCAGGAATCCAGTGCTCTTCATTTGGTCAAGAAACAATTTTCTCCGACTCATCCTCCGAATATCCGGAATGCATAGCCTGAAATAATACACGAGAGCAATCATTGATGATATAAATAACTTATAAATGATATACAAAATGCATCAAATCGATAAGACTAAAATTAATTACGAAATAAAGATTTAACAGCATTTACTACCACTAAATTGGCTTATATTTACGTCAATCCGGTTCCAGGAATCCA
This sequence comes from Sympetrum striolatum, assembly GCA_947579665.1. Taxonomy (NCBI): domain Eukaryota; kingdom Metazoa; phylum Arthropoda; class Insecta; order Odonata; family Libellulidae; genus Sympetrum; species Sympetrum striolatum. The sequence goes on from OX388350.1 coordinate 74,123,554, forward strand.
GTGCTCTTCATTTGGTCAAGAAACAATTTTCTCCGACTCATCCTCCGAATATCCGGAATGCATAGCCTGAAATAATACACGAGAGCAATCATTGATAATAAAAATAACTTATAAATTATATACAAAATGCATCAAATCGATAAGACTAAAATTAATTACGATATAAAGATTTAACAGCATTTACTACAACTAAATTAGCTTATATTTACGTCAATCCGGTTCCAGGAATCCAGTGCTCTTCATTTGGTCAAGAAACAATATTCTCCGACTCATCCTCCGAATATCCGGAATGCATAGCCTGAAATAATACACGAGAGCAATCATTGACGATAAAAATAACTTATAAATGATATACAAAATGCATCAAATCGATAAGACTAAAATTAATTACGATATAAAGATTTAACAGCATTTACTACAACTAAATCAACTTATATTTACGTCAATCCGGTTCCAGGAATCCAGTGCTCTTCATTTGGTCAAGAAACAATTTTCTACGACTCATCCCCGAATACCTGGAATGCATAGCCTGAAATAATACACGAGAGAAATCATTGATGATAAAAATAACTTATAAATGATATACAATATGCATCAAATCGATAAGACTAAAATTAATTACGAAATAAAGATTTAACAGCATTTACTACAACTAAATTAGCTTATATTTACGTCAATCTGGTTCCAGGAATCCAGTGCTCTTCATTTGGTCAAGAAACAATTTTCTCCGACTCATCCTCCGAATATCCGGAATGCATAGCCTGAAATAATACACGAGAGCAATCATTGATGATAAAAATAACTTATAAATGATATACAAAATGCATCAAATCGATAAGACTAAAATTAATTACGAAATAAAAAATTAAAAGCATTTACTAGCACTAAATTGGCTTATATTTACGTCAATCCGGTTCCACGAATCCAATGCTCTTCATGTGATCAAGAAACAATCTTCTCCGACTCATCCTCCAAATATCCGGAATGCATAGCCTGAAATAATACACGAGAGCAATCATTGATGATAAAAATAACTTATAAATGATATACAAAATGCATCAAATCGATAAGACTAAAATTAATTACGATATAAAGATTTAACAGCATTTACTACAACTAAATTAGCTTATATTTACGTCAATCCGGTTCCAGGAATCCAGTGCTCTTCATTTGGTCAAGAAACAATTTTCTCCTACTCATCCTCCGAATATCCGGAATGCATAGCCTGAAATAATATACGAGAGCAATCATTGATGATAAAAATAACTTATAAATGATATACAAAATGCATCAAATCGATAAGACTAAAATTAATTACGAAATAAAAAATTAACAGCATTTACTAGCACTAAATTAGCTTATATTTACGTCAATCCGGTTCCACGAATCCAATGCTCTTCATGTGGTCAAGAAACAATCTTCTCCGACTCATCCTCCAAATATCCGGAATGCATAGCCTGAAATAATACACGAGAGCAATCATTGATGATAGAAATAACTTATAAATGATATACAAAATGCATCAAATCGATAAGACTAAAATTGATTACGATATAAAGATTTAACAGCATTTACTACCACTAAATTAGCTTATATTTACGTCAATCCGGTTCCAGGAATGCAGTGCTCTTCATGTGGTCAAGAAACAATCTTCTCCGACTCATCCTCCAAATATCCGGAATGCATAGCCTGAAATAATATACGAGAGCAATCATTGATGATAAAAATAACTTATAAATGATATACAAAATGCATCAAATCGATAAGACTAAAATTAATTACGATATAAAGATTGAACAGCATTTACTACAACTAAATTAGCTTATATTTACGTCAATCCGGTTCCAGGAATCCAGTGCTCTTCATTTGGTCAAGAAACAATTTTCTCCGACTCATCCTCCGAATATCCGGAATGCATAGCCTGAAATAATACACGAGAGCAATCATTGATGATAAAAAAAACTTATAAATGATATACAAAATGCATCAAATCGATAAGACTAAAATTAATTACGATATAAAGATTTAAAAGCATTTACTACGACTAAATTAGCTTATATTTACGTCAATCCGGTTCCAGGAATCAATGCTCTTCATTTGGTCAAGTAATAATTTTCTCCGACTCATCCTCCGAATATCCGGAACTCATAGCCTGAAATAATACACGAGAGAAATCATTGATGATAAAAAGAACTTATAAATGATATACAAAATGCATCAAATCGATAAGACTAAAATTAATTACGATATAAAGATTTAACAGCATTTACTACAACTAAATTAGCTTATATTTACGTCAATCTGGTTCCAGGAATGCAGTGCTCTTCATTTGGTCAAGAAACAATTTTCTCCGACTCATCCTCCGAATATCCGGAATGCATAACCTGAAATAATACACGAGAGCAATCATTGATTATAAAAATAACTTATAAATGATATACAAAATGCATCGAATCGATAAGACTAAAATTAATTACGAAATAAACATTGAACAGCATTTACTACAACTAAATTAGCTTATATTTACGTCAATCCGGTTCCAGGAATCCAGTGCTCTTCATTTGGTCAAGAAACAATTTTCTCCGACTCATCCTCCGAATATCCGGAATGCATAGCCTGAAATAATACACGAGAGCAATCATTGATGATAAAAATAACTTATATATGATATACAAAATACATCAAATCGATAAGACTAAAATTAATTACGATATAAAGATTTAACAGCATTTACTACAACTAAATTAGCTTATATTTACGTCAATCCGGTTCCAGGAATCCAGTGCTCTTCATTTGGTCAAGAAACAATTTTCTCCGACTCATCCTCCGAATATCCGGAATGCATAGCCTGAAATAATACACGAGAGCAATCATTGATGATAAAAAAAACTTATAAATGATATACAATATGCATCGAATCGATAAGACTAAAATTAATTACGAAATAAAGATTTAACAGCATTTACTACCACTAAATTAGCTTATATTTATGTCAATCCGGTTCCAGGAATCCAGTGCTCTTTATGTGGTAAAGAAACAATCTTCTCCGACTCATCCTCCAAATATCCGGAATGCATAGCCTGAAATAATACACGAGAGCAATCATTGATGATAAAAATAACTTATAAATGATATACAAAATGCATCGAATCGATAAGACTAAAATTAATTACGAAATAAAGATTTAACAGCATTTACTACAACTAAATCAGCTTATATTAACGTCAATCCGGTTCCAGGAATCCAGTGCTCTTCATTTGGTCATGAAACAATTTTCTCCGACTCATCCTCCGAATATCCGGAATGCATAGCCTGAATTAATACACGAGAGCAATCATTTATGATAAAAATAACTTATAAATGATATACATAATGCATCAAATCGATAAGACTAAAATTAATTACGATATAAAGATTTAACAGCATTTACTACAACTAAATTAGCTTATATTTACGTCAATCCGGTTCCAGGAATCCAGTGCTCTTCATTTGGTCAAGAAACAATTTTCTCCGACTCATCCTCCGAATATCCGGAATGCATAGCCTGAAATAATACACGAGAGCAATCATTGATGATAAAAATAACTTATAAATGATATACAAAATGCATCGAATCGATAAGACTAAAATTAATTACGAAATAAAGATTTAACAGCATTTACTACCACTAAATTAGCTTATATTTATGTCAATCCGGTTCCAGGAATCCAGTGCTCTTCATTTGGTCAAGAATCAATTTTCTCCGACTCATCCTCCGAATATCCGGAATGCATAGCCTGAAATAATACACGAGAGCAATCATTGATGATAAAAATAACTTATAAATGATATAAAAAATGCATCAAATCGATAAGACTAAGATTAATTACGAAATAAAGATTTAACAGCATTTACTACCACTAAATTAGCTTATATTTATGTCAATCCGGTTCCAGGAATCCAGTGCTCTTCATTTGGTCAGGAAACAATTTTCTCCGACTCATCCTCCGAATATCCGGAATGCATAGCCTGAAATAATACACGAGAGCAATCATTGATGATAAAAATAACTTATAAATGATATACAAATTGCATCAAATACGATACGCCTAAAATTAATTACGAAATAAAGAATTAACAGCATTTACTAGCACTAAATTAGCTTATATTTACATCAATCCGGTTCCACGAATCCAATGCTCTTCATGTGATCAAGAAACAATCTTCTCCGACTCATCCTCATAATATCCGGAATGCATAGCCTGAAATTATACACGAGAGCAATCATTGACGATAAAAATAACTTATAAATGATATACAAAATGCATCAAATCGATAAGACTAAAATTAATTACGATATAAAGATTTACCAGCATTTACTACAACTAAATTAGCTTATATTTACGTCAATCCGGTTCCAGGAATCCAGTGCTCTTCATTTGGTCAAGAAACAATTTTCTCCTACTCATCCTCCGAATATCCGGAATGCATAGCCTGAAATAATATACGAGAGCAATCAATGATGATAAAAATAACTTATAAATGATATACAAAATGCATCAAATCGATAAGACTAAAATTAATTACGAAATAAAAAATTAACAGCATTTACTAGCACTAAATTAGCTTATATTTACGTCAATCCGGTTCCACGAATCCAATGCTCTTCATGTGGTCAAGAAACAATCTTCTCCGACTCATCCTCCAAATATCCGGAATGCATAGCCTGAAATAATACACGAGAGCAATCATTGATGATAGAAATAACTTATAAATGATATACAAAATGCATCAAATCGATAAGACTAAAATTGATTACGATATAAAGATTTAACAGCATTTACTACCACTAAATTAGCTTATATTTACGTCAATCCGGTTCCAGGAATGCAGTGCTCTTCATGTGGTCAAGAAACAATCTTCTCCGACTCATCCTCCAAATATCCGGAATGCATAGCCTGAAATAATATACGAGAGCAATCATTGATGATAAAAATAACTTATAAATGATATACAAAATGCATCAAATCGATAAGACTAAAATTAATTACGATATAAAGATTGAACAGCATTTACAACAACTAAATTAGCTTATATTTACGTCAATCCGGTTCCAGGAGTCCAGTGCTCTTCATTTGGTCAAGAAACAATTTTCTCCGACTCATCCTCCGAATATCCGGAATGCATAGCCTGAAATAATACACGAGAGCAATCATTGATGATAAAAAAAACTTATAAATGATATACAAAATGCATCAAATCGATAAGACTAAAATTAATTACGATATAAAGATTTAAAAGCATTTACTACGACTAAATTAGCTTATATTTACGTCAATCCGGTTCCAGGAATCAATGCTCTTCATTTGGTCAAGTAATAATTTTCTCCGACTCATCCTCCGAATATCCGGAACTCATAGCCTGAAATAATACACGAGAGAAATCATTGATGATAAAAAGAACTTATAAATGATATACAAAATGCATCAAATCGATAAGACTAAAATTAATTACGATATAAAGATTTAACAGCATGTACTACAACTAAATTAGCTTATATTTACGTCAATCCGGTTCCAGGAATCCAGTGCTCTTCATTTGGTCAAGAAACAATTTTCTCCGACTCATCCTCCGAATATCCGGAATGCATAGCCTGAAATAATACACGAGAGCAATCATTGATGATAAAAATAACTTATAAATTATATTCAAAATGCATCAAATCGATAAGACTAAAATTAATTACGAAATAAAAAATGAAAAGCATTAACTAGCACTAAATTGGCTTATATTTAAGTCAATCCGGTTCCACGAACCCAATGCTCTTCATGTGGTCAAGAAACAATCTTCTCCGACTCATCCTCCAAATATCCGGAATGCATAGCCTGAAATAATACACGAGAGCAATCATTGATGATAAAAATAACTTATAAATTATATACAAAATGCATCAAATCGATAAGACTAAAATTAATTACGATATAAAGATTTAACAGCATTTACTACAACTAAATTAGCTTATATTTACGTCAATCCGGTTCCAGGAATCCAGTGCTCTTCATTTGGTCAAGAAACAATATTCTCCGACTCATCCTCCGAATATCCGGAATGCATAGCCTGAAATAATACACGAGAGCAATCATTGACGATAAAAATAACTTATAAATGATATACAAAATGCATCAAATCGATAAGACTAAAATTAATTACGATATAAAGATTTAACAGCATTTACTACAACTAAATCAACTTATATTTACGTCAATCCGGTTCCAGGAATCCAGTGCTCTTCATTTGGTCAAGAAACAATTTTCTACGACTCATCCCCGAATACCTGGAATGCATAGCCTGAAATAATACACGAGAGAAATCATTGATGATAAAAATAACTTATAAATGATATACAATATGCATCAAATCGATAAGACTAAAATTAATTACGAAATAAAGATTTAACAGCATTTACTACAACTAAATTAGCTTATATTTACGTCAATCTGGTTCCAGGAATCCAGTGCTCTTCATTTGGTCAAGAAACAATTTTCTCCGACTCATCCTCCGAATATCCGGAATGCATAGCCTGAAATAATACACGAGAGCAATCATTGATGATAAAAATAACTTATAAATGATATACAAAATGCATCAAATCGATAAGACTAAAATTAATTACGAAATAAAAAATTAAAAGCATTTACTAGCACTAAATTGGCTTATATTTACGTCAATCCGGTTCCACGAATCCAATGCTCTTCATGTGATCAAGAAACAATCTTCTCCGACTCATCCTCCAAATATCCGGAATGCATAGCCTGAAATAATACACGAGAGCAATCATTGATGATAAAAATAACTTATAAATGATATACAAAATGCATCAAATCGATAAGACTAAAATTAATTACGATATAAAGATTTAACAGCATTTACTACAACTAAATTAGCTTATATTTACGTCAATCCGGTTCCAGGAATCCAGTGCTCTTCATTTGGTCAAGAAACAATTTTCTCCTACTCATCCTCCGAATATCCGGAATGCATAGCCTGAAATAATATACGAGAGCAATCATTGATGATAAAAATAACTTATAAATGATATACAAAATGCATCAAATCGATAAGACTAAAATTAATTACGAAATAAAAAATTAACAGCATTTACTAGCACTAAATTAGCTTATATTTACGTCAATCCGGTTCCACGAATCCAATGCTCTTCATGTGGTCAAGAAACAATCTTCTCCGACTCATCCTCCAAATATCCGGAATGCATAGCCTGAAATAATACACGAGAGCAATCATTGATGATAGAAATAACTTATAAATGATATACAAAATGCATCAAATCGATAAGACTAAAATTGATTACGATATAAAGATTTAACAGCATTTACTACCACTAAATTAGCTTATATTTACGTCAATCCGGTTCCAGGAATGCAGTGCTCTTCATGTGGTCAAGAAACAATCTTCTCCGACTCATCCTCCAAATATCCGGAATGCATAGCCTGAAATAATATACGAGAGCAATCATTGATGATAAAAATAACTTATAAATGATATACAAAATGCATCAAATCGATAAGACTAAAATTAATTACGATATAAAGATTGAACAGCATTTACTACAACTAAATTAGCTTATATTTACGTCAATCCGGTTCCAGGAATCCAGTGCTCTTCATTTGGTCAAGAAACAATTTTCTCCGACTCATCCTCCGAATATCCGGAATGCATAGCCTGAAATAATACACGAGAGCAATCATTGATGATAAAAAAAACTTATAAATGATATACAAAATGCATCAAATCGATAAGACTAAAATTAATTACGATATAAAGATTTAAAAGCATTTACTACGACTAAATTAGCTTATATTTACGTCAATCCGGTTCCAGGAATCAATGCTCTTCATTTGGTCAAGTAATAATTTTCTCCGACTCATCCTCCGAATATCCGGAACTCATAGCCTGAAATAATACACGAGAGAAATCATTGATGATAAAAAGAACTTATAAATGATATACAAAATGCATCAAATCGATAAGACTAAAATTAATTACGATATAAAGATTTAACAGCATTTACTACAACTAAATTAGCTTATATTTACGTCAATCTGGTTCCAGGAATGCAGTGCTCTTCATTTGGTCAAGAAACAATTTTCTCCGACTCATCCTCCGAATATCCGGAATGCATAACCTGAAATAATACACGAGAGCAATCATTGATTATAAAAATAACTTATAAATGATATACAAAATGCATCGAATCGATAAGACTAAAATTAATTACGAAATAAACATTGAACAGCATTTACTACAACTAAATTAGCTTATATTTACGTCAATCCGGTTCCAGGAATCCAGTGCTCTTCATTTGGTCAAGAAACAATTTTCTCCGACTCATCCTCCGAATATCCGGAATGCATAGCCTGAAATAATACACGAGAGCAATCATTGATGATAAAAATAACTTATATATGATATACAAAATACATCAAATCGATAAGACTAAAATTAATTACGATATAAAGATTTAACAGCATTTACTACAACTAAATTAGCTTATATTTACGTCAATCCGGTTCCAGGAATCCAGTGCTCTTCATTTGGTCAAGAAACAATTTTCTCCGACTCATCCTCCGAATATCCGGAATGCATAGCCTGAAATAATACACGAGAGCAATCATTGATGATAAAAAAAACTTATAAATGATATACAATATGCATCGAATCGATAAGACTAAAATTAATTACGAAATAAAGATTTAACAGCATTTACTACCACTAAATTAGCTTATATTTATGTCAATCCGGTTCCAGGAATCCAGTGCTCTTTATGTGGTAAAGAAACAATCTTCTCCGACTCATCCTCCAAATATCCGGAATGCATAGCCTGAAATAATACACGAGAGCAATCATTGATGATAAAAATAACTTATAAATGATATACAAAATGCATCGAATCGATAAGACTAAAATTAATTACGAAATAAAGATTTAACAGCATTTACTACAACTAAATCAGCTTATATTAACGTCAATCCGGTTCCAGGAATCCAGTGCTCTTCATTTGGTCATGAAACAATTTTCTCCGACTCATCCTCCGAATATCCGGAATGCATAGCCTGAATTAATACACGAGAGCAATCATTTATGATAAAAATAACTTATAAATGATATACATAATGCATCAAATCGATAAGACTAAAATTAATTACGATATAAAGATTTAACAGCATTTACTACAACTAAATTAGCTTATATTTACGTCAATCCGGTTCCAGGAATCCAGTGCTCTTCATTTGGTCAAGAAACAATTTACTCCGACTCATCCTCCGAATATCCGGAATGCATAGCCTGAAATAATACACGAGAGCAATCATTGATGATAAAAATAACTTATAAATGATATACAAAATGCATCGAATCGATAAGACTAAAATTAATTACGAAATAAAGATTTAACAGCATTTACTACCACTAAATTAGCTTATATTTATGTCAATCCGGTTCCAGGAATCCAGTGCTCTTCATTTGGTCAAGAATCAATTTTCTCCGACTCATCCTCCGAATATCCGGAATGCATAGCCTGAAATAATACACGAGAGCAATCATTGATGATAAAAATAACTTATAAATGATATAAAAAATGCATCAAATCGATAAGACTAAGATTAATTACGAAATAAAGATTTAACAGCATTTACTACCACTAAATTAGCTTATATTTATGTCAATCCGGTTCCAGGAATCCAGTGCTCTTCATTTGGTCAGGAAACAATTTTCTCCGACTCATCCTCCGAATATCCGGAATGCTTAGCCTGAAATAATACACGAGAGCAATCATTGATGATAAAAATAACTTATAAATGATATACAAATTGCATCAAATACGATACGCCTAAAATTAATTACGAAATAAAGAATTAACAGCATTTACTAGCACTAAATTAGCTTATATTTACATCAATCCGGTTCCACGAATCCAATGCTCTTCATGTGATCAAGAAACAATCTTCTCCGACTCATCCTCATAATATCCGGAATGCATAGCCTGAAATTATACACGAGAGCAATCATTGACGATAAAAATAACTTATAAATGATATACAAAATGCATCAAATCGATAAGACTAAAATTAATTACGATATAAAGATTTACCAGCATTTACTACAACTAAATTAGCTTATATTTACGTCAATCCGGTTCCAGGAATCCAGTGCTCTTCATTTGGTCAAGAAACAATTTTCTCCGACTCATCCTCCGAATATCCGGAATGCATAGCCTGAAATAATACACGAGAGCAATCATTGATGATAAAAAAAACTTATAAATGATATACAATATGCATCGAATCGATAAGACTAAAATTAATTACGAAATAAAGATTTAACAGCATTTACTACCACTAAATTAGCTTATATTTATGTCAATCCGGTTCCAGGAATCCAGTGCTCTTTATGTGGTAAAGAAACAATCTTCTCCGACTCATCCTCCAAATATCCGGAATGCATAGCCTGAAATAATACACGAGAGCAATCATTGATGATAAAAATAACTTATAAATGATATACAAAATGCATCGAATCGATAAGACTAAAATTAATTACGAAATAAAGATTTAACAGCATTTACTACAACTAAATCAGCTTATATTAACGTCAATCCGGTTCCAGGAATCCAGTGCTCTTCATTTGGTCATGAAACAATTTTCTCCGACTCATCCTCCGAATATCCGGAATGCATAGCCTGAATTAATACACGAGAGCAATCATTTATGATAAAAATAACTTATAAATGATATACATAATGCATCAAATCGATGAGACTAAAATTAATTACGATATAAAGATTTAACAGCATTTACTACAACTAAATTAGCTTATATTTACGTCAATCCGGTTCCAGGAATCCAGTGCTCTTCATTTGGTCAAGAAACAATTTTCTCCGACTCATCCTCCGAATATCCGGAATGCATAGCCTGAAATAATACACGAGAGCAATCATTGATGATAAAAATAACTTATAAATGATATACAAAATGCATCGAATCGATAAGACTAAAATTAATTACGAAATAAAGATTTAACAGCATTTACTACCACTAAATTAGCTTATATTTATGTCAATCCGGTTCCAGGAATCCAGTGCTCTTCATTTGGTCAAGAATCAATTTTCTCCGACTCATCCTCCGAATATCCGGAACGCATAGCCTGAAATAATACACGAGAGATATCATTGATGATAAAAATAACTTATAAATAATAAACAAAATGCTTCAAATCGATAAGACTATAATTAATTACGATATAAAGATTTAACAGCATTTACTACAACTAAATTAGCTTATATTTACGTCAATCCGGTTCCAGGAATCCAGTGCTCTTCATTTGGTCAAGAAACAATTTTCTCCGACTCATCCTCCGAATATCCGGAATGCATAGCCTGAAATAATACACGAGAGCAATCATTGATGATAAAAATAACTTATAAAAGATATACAAAATGCATCAAATCGATTAGACTAAAATTAATTACGAAATAAAGATTTAACAGCATTTACTACCACTAAATTAGCTTATATTTACGTCAATCCGGTTCCAGGAATGCAGTGCTCTTCATGTGGTCAAGAAACAATCTTCTCCGACTCATCCTCCAAATACCCGGAATGCATAGCCTGAAATAATACACGAGAGCAATCATTGATGATAAAAATAACTTATAAATGATATACAAAATGCATCAAATCGATAAGACTAAAATTAATTACGATATAATGATTTAACAGCATTTACTACAACTAAATTAGCTTATATTTACGTCAATTCGGTTCCAGGAATCCAGTGCTCTTCATTTGGTCAAGAAACAATTTTCTCCGACTCATCCTCCGAATATCCGGAATGCATAGCCTGAAATAATACACGAGAGCAATCATTGATGATAAAAATAACTTATAAATGATATAAAAAATGCATCAAATCGATAAGACTAAGATTAATTACGAAATAAAGATTTAACAGCATTTACTACCACTAAATTAGCTTATATTTATGTCAATCCGGTTCCAGGAATCCAGTGCTCTTCATTTGGTCAGGAAACAATTTTCTCCGACTCATCCTCCGAATATCCGGAATGCTTAGCCTGAAATAATACACGAGAGCAATCATTGATGATAAAAATAACTTATAAATGATATACAAATTGCATCAAATACGATACGCCTAAAATTAATTACGAAATAAAGAATTAACAGCATTTACTAGCACTAAATTAGCTTATATTTACATCAATCCGGTTCCACGAATCCAATGCTCTTCATGTGATCAAGAAACAATCTTCTCCGACTCATCCTCATAATATCCGGAATGCATAGCCTGAAATTATACACGAGAGCAATCATTGACGATAAAAATAACTTATAAATGATATACAAAATGCATCAAATCGATAAGACTAAAATTAATTACTATATAAAGATTTACCAGCATTTACTACAACTAAATTAGCTTATATTTACGTCAATCCGGTTCCAGGAATCCAGTGCTCTTCATTTGGTCAAGAAACAATTTTCTCCGACTCATCCTCCGAATATCCGGAATGCATAGCCTGAAATAATACACGAGAGCAATCATTGATGATAAAAATAACTTATAAATGATATACAAAATGCATCAAATCGATAAGACTAAAATTAATTACGAAATAAAAAATTAAAAGCATTTACTAGCACTATATTGGCTTATATTTTCGTCAATCCGGTTCCACGAATCCAATGCTCTTCATGTGGTCAAGAAACAATCTTCTCCGACTCATCCTCCAAATATCCGGAATGCATAGCCTGAAATAATACACGAGAGCAATCATTGATGATAAAAATAACTTATAAATGATATACAAAATGCATCAAATCGATAAGACTAAAATTAATTACGAAATAAAGATTTCACAGCATTTACTACAACTAAATTAGCTTATATTTACGTCAATTCGGTTCCAGGAATCCAGTGCTCTTCATGTGATCAAGAAACAATCTTCTCCGACTCATCCTCATAATATCCGGAATGCACAGCCTGAAATAATACACGAGAGCAATCATTGACGATAAAAATAACTTATAAATGATATACAAAATGCATCAAATCGATAAGACTAAAATTAATTACGATATAAAGATTTAACAGCATTTTCTACAACTAAATTAGCTTATATTTACGTCAATCCGGTTCCAAGAATCCAGTGCTCTTCATTTGGTCAAGAAACAATTTTCTCCGACTCATTCTCCGAATATCCGGAATGCATAGCCTGAAATAATACACGAGAGCAATCATTGATGATAAAAATAACTTATAAATGATATAAAAAATGCATCAAATCGATAAGACTAAAATTAATTACGAAATAAAAAATTAAAAGCATTTACTAGCACTAAATTGGCTTATATTTACGTCAATCCGGTTCCACGAATCCAATGCTCTTCATGTGGTCAAGAAACAATCTTCTCCGACTCATCCTCCAAGTATCCGGAATGCATAGCCTGAAATAATACACGAGAGCAATCATTGATGAAAAAAATAACTTATAAATGATATACAAAATGCATCAAATCGATAAGACTAAAATTAATTACGAAATAAAGATTTCACAGCATTTACTACAACTAAATTAGCTTATATTTACGTCAATTCGGTTCCAGGAATCCAGTGCTCTTCATTTGGTCAAGAAACAATTTTCTCCGACTCATCCTCCGAATATCCGGAATGCATAGCCTGAAATAATACACGAGAGCAATCAGTGATGATAAAAATAACTTATAAATGATATACAAAATGCATCAAATCGATAAGACTAAAATTAATTACGAAATAAAGATTTAACAGCATTTACTACCACTAAATTTGCTTATATTTACGTCAATCCGGTTCCAGGAATCCAGTGCTCTTCATTTGGTCAAGAAACAATTTTCTCCGACTCATCCTCCGAATATCCGGAATGCATAGCCTGAAATAATACACGAGAGCAATCATTGATAATAAAAATAACTTATAAATTATATACAAAATGCATCAAATCGATAAGACTAAAATTAATTACAATATAAAGATTTAACAGCATTTACTACAACTAAATTAGCTTATATTTACGTCAATCCGATTCCAGGAATCCAGTGATCTTCATTTGTTCAAGAAACAATTTTCTCCGACTCATCCTCCGAATATCCGGAATGCATAGCCTGAAATAATACACGAGAGCAATCATTGATGATAAAAATAACTTATAAATGATATAAAAAATGCATCAAATCGATAAGACTAAAATTAATTACGAAATAAAAAATTAACAGCATTTACTACCACTAAATTAGCTTATATTTACGTCAATCCGGTTCCAGGAATCCAGTGCTCTTCATTTGGTCAAGAAACAATTTTCTTCGACTCATCCTCCGAATATCCGGAATGCATAGCCTGAAATAATACACGAGAGCAATCATTGATGATAAAAATAACTTATAAATGATATACAATATGCATCAAATCGATAAGACTAAAATTCATTACGATATAAAGATTTAACAGCAGTTACTACAACTAAATTAGCTTATATTTACGTCAATCCGGTTCCAGGAATCCAGTGCTCTTCATTTGGTCAAGAAACAATCTTCTCCGACTCATCCTCCGAATATCCGGAATGCAAAGCCTGAAATAATACACGAGAGCAATCATTGATGATAAAAATAACTTATAAATGATATACAAAATGCATCAAATCCGATACGCCTAAAATTAATTACGAAATAAAGAATTAACAGCATTTACTAGCACTAAATTAGCTTATATTTACATCAATCCGGTTCCACGAATCCAATGCTCTTCATGTGATCAAGAAACAATCTTCTCCGACTCATCCTCAAAATATCCGGAATGCATAGCCTGAAATAATACACGAGAGCAATCATTGACGATAAAAATAACTTATAAATGATATACAAAATGCATCAAATCGATAAGACTAAAATTAATTACGATATAAAGATTTAACAGCATTTACTACAACTAAATTAGCTTATATTTACGTCAATCCGGTTCCAGGAATCCAGTGTTCTTCATTTGGTCAAGAAACAAATTTCTCCGACTCATCCCCGAATATCCGGAACGCATAGCCTGAAATAATACTCGAGAGAAATCATTGATGATAAAAATAACTTATAAATGATATACAAAATGCATCAAATCGATAAGACTAAAATTAATTACGAAATAAAAAATTAAAAGCATTTACTAGCACTAAATTGGCTTATATTTACGTCAATCCGGTTCCACGAATCCAATGCTCTTCATGTGGTCAAGAAACAATCTTCTCCGACTCATCCTCCAAATATCCGGAATGCATAGCCTGAAATAATACACGAGAGCAATCATTGATGATAAAAATAACTTATAAATGATATACAAAATGCATCAAATCGATAAGACTAAAATTAATTACGAAATAAGGATTTAACAGCATTTACTACAACTAAATTAGCTTATATTTACGTCAATTCGGTTCCAGGAATCCAGTGCTCTTCATTTGGTCAAGAAACAATTTTCTCCGACTCATCCTCCGAATATCCGGAATGCATAGCCTGAAATAATACACGAGAGCAATCATTGATGATAAAAATAACTTATAAATGATATACAAAATGCATCAAATCGATAAGACTAAAATTAATTACGAAATAAAAAATTAAAAGCATTTACTAGCACTAAATTGGCTTATATTTACGTCAATCCGGTTCCACGAATCCAATGCTCTTCATGTGGTCAAGAAACAATCTTCTCCGACTCATCCTCCAAATATCCGGAATGCATAGCCTGAAATAATACACGAGAGCAATCATTGATGATAAAAATAACTTATAAATGATATACAAAATGCATCAAATCGATAAGACTAAAATTAATTACGAAATAAAGATTTAACAGCATTTACTATAACTAAATTAGCTTATATTTACGTCAATTCGGTTCCAGGAATCCAGTGCTCTTCATTTGGTCAAGAAACAATTTTCTCCGACTCATCCTCCGAATATCCGGAATGCATAGCCTGAAATAATACACGAGAGCAATCATTGATGATAAAAATTACTTATAAATGATATACTAAATGCATCAAATCGATAAGACTAAAATTAATTACGATATAAAGATTAAACAGCATTTACTACAACTGAATCAACTTATATTTACGTCAATCCGGTTCCAGGAATCCAGTGCTCTTCATTTGGTCATGAAACAATTTTCTCCGACTCATCCTCCGAATATCCGGAATGCATAGCCTGAAATAATACACGAGAGCAATCATTGATGATATAAATAACTTATAAATGATATACAATATGCATCAAATCGATAAGACTAAAATTAATTACGAAATAAAGATTTAACAGCATTTACTACCACTAAATTAGCTTATATTTACGTCAATCCGGTTCCAGGAATCCAGTGCTCTTCATTTGGTCAAGAAACAATTTTCTCCGACTCATCCTCCGAATATCCGGAATGCATAGCCAGAAATAATACACGAGAGCAATCATTGATAATAAAAATAACTTATAAATTATATACAAAATGCATCAAATCGATAAGACTAAAATTAATTACGATATAAAGATTTAACAGCATTTACTACAACTAAATTAGCTTATATTTACGTCAATCCGGTTCCAGGAATCCAGTGCTCTTCATTTGGTCAAGAAACAATATTCTCCGACTCATCCTCCGAATATCCGGAATGCATAGCCTGAAATAATACACGAGAGCAATCATTGACGATAAAAATACCTTATAAATGATATACAAAATGCATCAAATCGATAAGACTAAAATTAATTACGATATAAAGATTTAACAGCATTTACTACAACTAAATTAGCTTATATTTACGTCAATCAAGTTCCAGGAATCCAGTGCTCTTCATTTGGTCAAGAAACAATTTTCTACGACTCATCCCCGAATATCCGGAATGCATAGCCTGAAATAATACACGAGAGAAATCATTGATGATAAAAATAACTTATAAATGATATACAATATGCATCAAATCGATAAGACTAAAATTAATTACGAAATAAAGATTTAACAGCATTTACTACAACTAAATTAGCTTATATTTACGTCAATCTGGTTCCAGGAATCCAGTGCTCTTCATTTGGTCAAGAAACAATTTTCTCCGACTCATCCTCCGAATATCCGGAATGCATAGCCTGAAATAATACACGAGAGCAATCATTGATGATAAAAATAACTTATAAATGATATACAAAATGCATCAAATCGATAAGACTAAAATTAATTACGAAATAAAAAATTAAAAGCATTTACTAGCACTAAATTGGCTTATATTTACGTCAATCCGGTTCCACGAATCCAATGCTCTTCATGTGATCAAGAAACAATCTTCTCCGACTCATCCTCCAAATATCCGGAATGCATAGCCTGAAATAATGCACGAGAGCAATCATTGATGATAAAAATAACTTATAAATGATATACAAAATGCATCAAATCGATAAGACTAAAATTAATTACGATATAAAGATTTAACAGCATTTACTACAACTAAATTAGCTTATATTTACGTCAATCCGGTTCCAGGAATCCAGTGCTCTTCATTTGGTCAAGAAACAATTTTCTCCGACTCATCCTCCGAATATCCGGAATGCATAGCCTGAAATAATATACGAGAGCAATCATTGATGATAAAAATGACTTATAAATGATATACAAAATGCATCAAATCGATAAGACTAAAATTAATTACGAAATAAAAAATTAACAGCATTTACTAGCACTAAATTAGCTTATATTTACGTCAATCCGGTTCCACGAATCCAATGCTCTTCATGTGGTCAAGAAACAATCTTCTCCGACTCATCCTCCAAATATCCGGAATGCATAGCCTGAAATAATACACGAGAGCAATCATTGATGATAGAAATAACTTATAAATGATATACAAAATGCATCAAATCGATAAGACTAAAATTGATTACGATATAAAGATTTAACAGCATTTACTACCACTAAATTAGCTTATATTTACGTCAATCCGGTTCCAGGAATGCAGTGCTCTTCATGTGGTCAAGAAACAATCTTCTCCGACTCATCCTCCAAATATCCGGAATGCATAGCCTGAAATAATATACGAGAGCAATCATTGATGATAAAAATAACTTATAAATGATATACAAAATGCATCAAATCGATAAGACTAAAATTAATTACGATATAAAGATTGAACAGCATTTACTACAACTAAATTAGCTTATATTTACGTCAATCCGGTTCCAGGAATCCAGTGCTCTTCATTTGGTCAAGAAACAATTTTCTCCGACTCATCCTCCGAATATCCGGAATGCATAGCCTGAAATAATACACGAGAGCAATCATTGATGATAAAAAAAACTTATAAATGATATACAATTTCATCAAATCGATAAGACTAAAATTAATTACGATATAAAGATTTAACAGCATTTACTACGACTAAATTAGCTTATATTTACGTCAATCCGGTTCCAGGAATCAATGCTCTTCATTTGGTCAAGTAACAATTTTCTCCGACTCATCCTCCGAATATCCGGAACTCATAGCCTGAAATAATACACGAGAGAAATCATTGATGATAAAAAGAACTTATAAATGATATACAAAATGCATCAAATCGATAAGACTAAAATTAATTACGATATAAAGATTTAACAGCATTTACTACAACTAAATTATCTTATATTTACGTCAATCCGGTTCCAGGAATGCAGTGCTCTTCATTTGGTCAAGAAACAATTTTCTCCGACTCATCCTCCGAATATCCGGAATGCATAACCTGAAATAATACACGAGAGCAATCATTGATTATAAAAATAACTTATAAATGATATACAAAATGCATCGAATCGATAAGACTAAAATTAATTACGAAATAAACATTTAACAGCATTTACTACAACTAAATTAGCTTATATTTACGTCAATCCGGTTCCAGGAATCCAGTGCTCTTCATTTGGTCAAGAAACAATTTTCTCCGACTCATCCTCCGAATATCCGGAATGCATAGCCTGAAATAATACACGAGAGCAGTCATTGATGATAAAAATAACTTATATATGATATACAAAATACATCAAATCGATAAGACTAAAATTAATTACGATATAAAGATTTAACAGCATTTACTACAACTAAATTAGCTTATATTTACGTCAATCCGGTTCCAGGAATCCAGTGCTCTTCATTTGGTCAAGAAACAATTTTCTCCGACTCATCCTCCGAATATCCGGAATGCATAGCCTGAAATAATACACGAGAGCAATCATTGATGATAAAAAAAACTTATAAATGATATACAATATGCATCGAATCGATAAGACTAAAATTAATTACGAAATAAAGATTTAACAGCATTTACTACCACTAAATTAGCTTATATTTATGTCAATCCGGTTCCAGGAATCCAGTGCTCTTTATGTGGTCAAGAAACAATCTTCTCCGACTCATCCTCCAAATATCCGGAATGCATAGCCTGAAATAATACACGAGAGCAATCATTGATGATAAAAATAACTTATAAATGATATACAAAATGCATCGAATCGATAAGACTAAAATTAATTACGAAATAAAGATTTAACAGCATTTACTACAACTAAATTAGCTTATATTTACCTCAATCCGGTTCCAGGAATCCAGTGCTCTTCATTTGGTCAAGAAACAATTTTCTCCGACTCATCCTCCGAATATCCGGAATGCATAGCCTGAAATAATACACGAGAGCAATCATTGATGATAAAAATAACTTATAAATGATATACATAATGCATTAAATCGATAAGACTAAAATTAATTACGATATAAAGATTTAACAGCATTTACTACAACTAAATTAGCTTATATTTACGTCAATCCGGTTCCAGGAATCCAGTGCTGTTCATTTGGTCAAGAAACAATTTTCTCCGACTCATCCTCCGAGTATCCGGAATGCATAGCCTGAAATAATACACGAGAGCAATCATTGATGATAAAAATAACTTATAAATGATATACAAAATGCATCGAATCGATAAGACTAAAATTAATTACGAAATAAAGATTTAACAGCATTTACTACCACTAAATTAGCTTATATTTATGTCAATCCGGTTCCAGGAATCCAGTGCTCTTCATTTGGTCAAGAATCAATTTTCTCCGACTCATCCTCCGAATATCCGGAATGCATAGCCTGAAATAATACACGAGAGATATCATTGATGATAAAAATAACTTATAAATGATAAACAAAATGCTTCAAATCGATAAGACTATAATTAATTACGATATAAAGATTTAACAGCATTTACTACCACTAAATTAGCTTATATTTACGTCAATCCGGTTCCAGGAATGCAGTGCTCTTCATGTGGTCAAGAAACAATCTTCTCCGACTCATCCTCCAAATATCCGGAATGCATAGCCTGAAATAATACACGAGAGCAATCATTGATGATAAAAATAACTTATAAAAGATATACAAAATGCATCAAATCGATTAGACTAAAATTAATTACGAAATAAAGATTTAACAGCATTTACTACCACTAAATTAGCTTATATTTACGTCAATCCGGTTCCAGGAATGCAGTGCTCTTCATGTGGTCAAGAAACAATCTTCTCCGACTCATCCTCCAAATATCCGGAATGCATTGCCTGAAATAATACACGAGAGCAATCATTGATGATAAAAATAACTTATAAATGATACACAAAATGCATCAAATCGATAAGACTAAGATTAATTACGAAATAAAGATTTAACAGCATTTACTACCACTAAATTAGCTTATATTTATGTCAATCCGGTTCCAGGAATCCAGTGCTCTTCATTTGGTCAGGAAACAATTTTCTCCGACTCATCCTCCAAATATCCGGAATGCTTAGCCTGAAATCTATTATATATAGATGCTTCTCCGGATTCATTCATATATCATATATTCATATATATATATATATATAGAGAGAGGATACAAAGTCACAGGCTAAACCACTAGCGTCAATGGCTTGAAATTTTTACGACATATTGGCCATAACGTATAACCTCCAGAAAAATTGCGATTTTGAACCTCGATGTCATGGGTTCGATTCCAGAGGGCCTCAAAGTCCCGATTTTTCCCGTTTAAATGCATTGCTTTGATTTTCGGGAATTAAAAAAAAATACTTTCCGGATAGGTAGCGAATCAAAACTCAAGGAGCCTATATATATGGTCCTGATCTATCGAAAACATAAATGAGTTTTACGGAAAATATCCTGGGTTCGATGCTAGGTCGGGGCAAAAATCGGCCGTTTAAATTGCATTGTGGCGATTTTTAAGATTTTTTTTGGACCCTTTTGCGATGGCATGGAAACTTGAAATTCGGCATGGAGTTGGAGATCAATAACAAATTTCAGGATCAAATTTTACATATTCGCTGATGGTCCTTGGTTCGATCCCAGAGGGCCATTTAAATTCCACAATGCATTTCTTACGGAGATAACGGAAACAAATTTTAGGTACTTCCCGGCACGATATTGACTTCAAACTTTGCATATAGAAAGATCAAGTCCATACAAATCAAACAGTGCATTCACAGCTATCTATGTGTCCTGAGTTCGACACCAGGTGTCTCTGCAATCAGAAGTTGATCCGATTTTTAGGAATTATTTTGAATCCTTTGCCAATAATATAGAAACTTCTAATTCGGCACATAGATAGAGATCATAAATAAGTTTCAGAAACCTTTTTTATATTTCCAAAATTGTCCTTGGTTCGAATCCAGAGAGCCATTTAAATTCGTGAAAATTAGAACGTCTTTTGAGGCAGTTGTAGCCCAGATTTCTGCTTGAATTTTCACACATAGTTAGAGATGGTGATGTTCTATTATGCTGCATAATAAGTTCACAGTAAAGACCCGGGTTCGATGCCAGACGATGGATTTTCAGCGAATTTTAAGAAAAATTTCAATCCATTTTTTTCTTTTGATGGCCGTCCCGATATGATGCCGACATGAAAATAGTGTTGTCGATCTGCTTGCAGTATGCAAGCAACATTTTACTCGTAATACACGAGAGATATCATTGATGATAAAAATAACTTATAAATGATATACAAAATGCATCAAATCGATAAGACTAAAATTAATTACGATATAAAGATTTAACAGCATTTACTACAATTAAATTAGCTTATATTTACGTCAATCCGGTTCCAGGAATCCAGTGCTCTTCATTTGGTCAAGAAACAATTTTCTCCGACTCATCCTCCGAATATCCGGAATGCATAGCCTGAAATAATACAGGAGAGCAATCATTGATGATAAAATTAAACTTATAAATGATATACAAAATGCATCAAATCGATAAGACTAAAATTAATTACGATATAAAGATTTAACAGCATTTACTACAACTAAATTAGCTTATATTTACGTCAATCCGGTTCCAGGAATGCAGTGCTCTTCATGTGGTCAAGAAACAATCTTCTCCGACTCATCCTCCAAATATCCGGAATGCATAGCCTGAAATAATACACGAGTGCAATCATTGATGATAAAAATAACTTATAAATGATATACAAAATGCATCAAATCGATAAGACTAAAATTAATTACGATATAAAGATTTAACAGCATTTACTACGACTAAATTAGCTTATATTTACGTCAATCCGGTTCCAGGAATCAATGCACTTCATTTGGTCAAGAAACAATTTTCTCCGACTCATCCTCCGAATATCCGGAACTCATAGCCTGAAATAATACACGAGAGAAATCATTGATGATAAAAAAACTTATAAATGATATACAAAATGCATCAAATCGATAAGACTAAAATTAATTACGATATAAAGATTTAACATTGTTTACTACAACTAAATTAGATTATATTTACGTCAATCCGGTTCCAGGAATCCAGTGCTCTTCATTTGGTCAAGAAACAATTTTCTCCGACTCATCCTCCGAATATCCGGAATGCATAGCCTGAAATAATACACGAGAGCAGTCATTGATGATAAAAATAACTTATAAATGATATACAAAATGCATCGAATCGATAAGACTAAAATTAATTACGAAATAAAGATTTAACAGCATTTACTACAACTAAATTAGCTTATATTTACGACAATCCGGTTCCAGGAATCCAGTGCTCTTCATTTGGTCAAGAAACAATTTTCTCCGACTCATCCTCCGAATATCCGGAATGCATAGCATGAAATAATACACGAGAGATATCATTGATGATAAAAATAACTTATACATGATATACAAAATGCATCAAATCGATAAGACTAAAATTAATTACGATATAAAGATTTAACAGCATTTACTACAACTAAATTAGCTTATATTTACGTCAATCCGGTTCCAGGAATCCAGTGCTCTTCATTTGGTCAAGAAACAATTTTCTCCGACTCATCCTCCGAATATCCGGAATGCATAGCCTGAAATAATACACGAGAGCAATCATTGATGATAAAAATAACTTATAAATGATATACAAAATGCATCAAATCGATAAGACTAAAATTAATTACGATATAAAGATTTAACAGCATTTACTACAACTAAATTAGCTTATATTTACGTCAATCCGGTTCCAGGAATGCAGTGCTCTTCATGTGGTCAAGAAACAATCTTCTCCGACTCATCCTCCGAATATCCGGAATGCATAGCCTGAAATAATACACGAGTGCAATCATTGATGATAAAAATAACTTATAAATGATATACAAAATGCATCAAATCGATAAGACTAAAATTAATTGCGATATAAAGATTTAACAGCATTTACTACAACTAAATTAGCTTATATTTACGTCAATCCGGTTCCAGGAATCCAGTGCTCTTCATTTGGTCAAGAAACAATTTTCTCCGACTCATCCTCCGAATATCCGGAATGCATAGCCTGAAATAATACACGAGAGCAATCATTGATGATAAAAAAACTGATAAATGATATACAAAATGCATCAAATCGATAAGACTAAAATTAATTACGATATAAAGATTTAACAGCATTTACTACGACTAAATTAGCTTATATTTACGTCAATCCGGTTCCAGGAATCAATGCACTTCATTTGGTCAAGAAACAATGTTCTCCGACTCATCCTCCGAATATCCGGAACTCATAGCCTGAAATAATACACGAGAGAAATCATTGATGATAAAAAAAACTTATAAATGATATACAAAATGCATCAAATCGATAAGACTAAAATTAATTACGATATAAAGATTTAACATTATTTACTACAACTAAATTAGCTTACATTTACGTCAATCCGGTTCCAGGAATCCAGTGCTCTTCATTTGGTCAAGAAACAATTTTCTCCGACTCATCCTCCGAATATCCGGAATGCATAGCCTGAAATAATACACGAGAGCAATCATTGATGATAAAAATAACTTATAAATGATATACAAAATGCATCAAATCGATAAGACTAAAATTAATTACGATATAAAGATTTAACAGCATTTACTACAACTAAATTAGCTTATATTTACGACAATCCGGTTCCAGGAATCCAGTGCTCTTCATTTGGTCAAGAAACAATTTTCTCCGACTCATCCTCCGAATATCCGGAATGCATAGCATGAAATAATACACGAGAGATATCATTGATGATAAAAATAACTTATAAATGATATACAAAATACATCAAATCGATAAGACTAAAATTAATTACGATATAAAGATTTAACAGCATTTACTACAACTAAATTAGCTTATATTTACGTCAATCCGGTTCCAGGAATCCAGTGCTCTTCATTTGGTCAAGAAACAATTTTCTCCGACTCATCCTCCGAATATCCGGAATGCATAGCCTGAAATAATACACGAGAGCAATCATTGATGATAAAAATAACTTGTAAATGATATACAAAATGCATCAAATCGATAAGACTAAAATTAATTACGAAATAAAGATTTAACAGCATTTACTACAACTAAATTAGCTTATATTTACGTCAATCCGGTTCCAGGAATCCAGTGCTCTTCATTTGGTCAAGAAACAATTTTCTCCGACCCATCCTCCGAATATCCGGAATGCATAGCCTGAAATAATACACGAGAGCAATCATTGATGATAAAAATAACTTATAAATGATATACAAAATGCATCAAATCGATAAGACTAAAATTAATTACGAAATAAAAAATTAAAAGCATTTACTAGCATTAAATTGGATTATATTTACGTCAATCCGGTTCCACGAATCCAATGCTCTTCATGTGATCAAAAAAAATTCTTCTCCGACTCATCCTCCAAATATCCGGAATTCATAGCCTGAAATAATACACGAGAGCAATCATTGATGATAAAAATAACTTATAATTGATCTACAAAATGCATCAAATCGATAAGACTAAAATTAATTACGATATAAAGATTTAACAGCATTTACTATACCTAAATTAGCTTATATTTACGTCAATCCGGTTCCACGAATCCAATTCTCTTCATGTGGTCAAGAAACAATCTTCTCCGACTCATCCTACAAATATCCGGAATGCATAGCCTGATATAATACACGAGAGCAATCATTGATGATAAAAATAACTTATAAATGATATACAAAATGCATCAAATCGATAAGACTAAAATTAATTACGATATAAAGATTTAACAGCATTTACTACAACTAAATTAGCTTATATTTACGTCAATCCGGTTCCAGGAATGCAGTGCTCTTCATGTGGTCAAGAAACAATCTTCTCCGACTCATCCTCCAAATATCCGGAATGCATAGCCTGAAATAATACACGAGAGCAATCATTGATGATAAAAATAACTTATAAATGATATATAAAATGCATCAAATCGATAAGACTAAAATTAATTACGATATAAAGATTTAACAGCATTTACTACAACTAAATTAGCTTATATTTACGTCAATCCGGTTCCAGGAATCCAGTGCTCTTCATTTGGTCAAGAAACAATTTTCTCCGACTCATCCTCCGAATATCCGGAATGCATAGCCTGAAATAATACACGAGAGCAATCATTGATGATAAAAAAAACTGATAAATGATATACAAAATGCATCAAATCGATAAGACTAAAATTAATTACGATATAAAGATTTAACAGCATTTACTACGACTAAATTAGCTTATATTTACGTCAATCCGGTTCCAGGAATCAATGCACTTCATTTGGTCAAGAAACAATTTTCTCCGACTCATCCTCCGAATATCCGGAACTCATAGCCTGACATAATACACGAGAGAAATCATTGATGATAAAAAAACTTATAAATGATATACAAAATGCATCAAATCGATAAGACTAAAATTAATTACGATATAAAGATTTAACATTATTTACTACAACTAAATTAGCTTATATTTACGTCAATCCGGTTCCAGGAATCCAGTGCTCTTCATTTGGTCAAGAAACAATTTTCTCCGACTCATCCTCCGAATATCCGGAATGCATAGCCTGAAATAATACACGAGAGCAATCATTGATGATAAAAATAACTTATAAATGATATACAAAATGCATCGAATCGATAAGACTAAAATTAATTACGAAATAAAGATTTAACAGCATTTACTACAACTAATTTAGCTAATATTTACGACAATCCGGTTCCAGGAATCCAGTGCTCTTCATTTGGTCAAGAAACAATTTTCTCCGACTCATCCTCCGAATATCCGGAATGCATAGCATGAAATAATACACGAGAGATATCATTGATGATAAAAATAACTTATAAATGATATACAAAATGCATCAAATCGATAAGACTAAAATTAATTACGATATAAAGATTTAACAGCATTTACTACAACTAAATTAGCTTATATTTACGTCAATCCGGTTCCAGGAATCCAGTGCTCTTCATTTGGTCAAGAAACAATTTTCTCCGACTCATCCTCCGAATATCCGGAATGCATAGCCTGAAATAATACACGAGAGCAATCATTGATGATAAAAATAACTTATAAATGATATACAAAATGCATCAAATCGATAAGACTAAAATTAATTACGATATAATGATTTAACAGCATTTACTACAACTAAATTAGCTTATATTTACGTCAATTCAGTTCCAGGAATCCAGTGCTCTTCATTTGGTCAAGAAACAATTTTCTCCGACTCATCCGCCGAATATCCGGAATGCATAGCCTGAAATAATACACGAGAGCAATCATTGATGATAAAAATAACTTATAAATGATATACAAAATGCATCAAATCGATAAGACTAAGATTAATTACGAAATAAAGATTTAACAGCATTTACTACCACTAAATTAGCTTATATTTATGTCAATCCGGTTCCAGGAATCCAGTGCTCTTCATTTGGTCAGGAAACAATTTTCTCCGACTCATCCTCCAAATATCCGGAATGCTTAGCCTGAAATAATACACGAGAGATATCATTGATGATAAAAATAACTTATAAATGATATACAAAATGCATCAAATCGATAAGACTAAAATTAATTACGATATAAAGATTTAACAGCATTTACTACAACTAAATTAGCTTATATTTACGTCAATCCGGTTCCAGGAATGCAGTGCTCTTCATGTGGTCAAGAAACAATCTTCTCCGACTCATCCTCCGAATATCCGGAATGCATAGCCTGAAATAATACACGAGTGCAATCATTGATGATAAAAATAACTTATAAATGATATACAAAATGCATCAAATCGATAAGACTAAAATTAATTGCGATATAAAGATTTAACAGCATTTACTACAACTAAATTAGCTTATATTTACGTCAATCCGGTTCCAGGAATCCAGTGCTCTTCATTTGGTCAAGAAACAATTTTCTCCGACTCATCCTCCGAATATCCGGAATGCATAGCCTGAAATAATACACGAGAGCAATCATTGATGATAAAAAAACTGATAAATGATATACAAAATGCATCAAATCGATAAGACTAAAATTAATTACGATATAAAGATTTAACAGCATTTACTACGACTAAATTAGCTTATATTTACGTCAATCCGGTTCCAGGAATCAATGCACTTCATTTGGTCAAGAAACAATGTTCTCCGACTCATCCTCCGAATATCCGGAACTCATAGCCTGAAATAATACACGAGAGAAATCATTGATGATAAAAAAAACTTATAAATGATATACAAAATGCATCAAATCGATAAGACTAAAATTAATTACGATATAAAGATTTAACATTATTTACTACAACTAAATTAGCTTACATTTACGTCAATCCGGTTCCAGGAATCCAGTGCTCTTCATTTGGTCAAGAAACAATTTTCTCCGACTCATCCTCCGAATATCCGGAATGCATAGCCTGAAATAATACACGAGAGCAATCATTGATGATAAAAATAACTTATAAATGATATACAAAATGCATCAAATCGATAAGACTAAAATTAATTACGATATAAAGATTTAACAGCATTTACTACAACTAAATTAGCTTATATTTACGACAATCCGGTTCCAGGAATCCAGTGCTCTTCATTTGGTCAAGAAACAATTTTCTCCGACTCATCCTCCGAATATCCGGAATGCATAGCATGAAATAATACACGAGAGATATCATTGATGATAAAAATAACTTATAAATGATATACAAAATACATCAAATCGATAAGACTAAAATTAATTACGATATAAAGATTTAACAGCATTTACTACAACTAAATTAGCTTATATTTACGTCAATCCGGTTCCAGGAATCCAGTGCTCTTCATTTGGTCAAGAAACAATTTTCTCCGACTCATCCTCCGAATATCCGGAATGCATAGCCTGAAATAATACACGAGAGCAATCATTGATGATAAAAATAACTTGTAAATGATATACAAAATGCATCAAATCGATAAGACTAAAATTAATTACGAAATAAAGATTTAACAGCATTTACTACAACTAAATTAGCTTATATTTACGTCAATCCGGTTCCAGGAATCCAGTGCTCTTCATTTGGTCAAGAAACAATTTTCTCCGACCCATCCTCCGAATATCCGGAATGCATAGCCTGAAATAATACACGAGAGCAATCATTGATGATAAAAATAACTTATAAATGATATACAAAATGCATCAAATCGATAAGACTAAAATTAATTACGAAATAAAAAATTAAAAGCATTTACTAGCATTAAATTGGATTATATTTACGTCAATCCGGTTCCACGAATCCAATGCTCTTCATGTGATCAAAAAAAATTCTTCTCCGACTCATCCTCCAAATATCCGGAATTCATAGCCTGAAATAATACACGAGAGCAATCATTGATGATAAAAATAACTTATAATTGATCTACAAAATGCATCAAATCGATAAGACTAAAATTAATTACGATATAAAGATTTAACAGCATTTACTATACCTAAATTAGCTTATATTTACGTCAATCCGGTTCCACGAATCCAATTCTCTTCATGTGGTCAAGAAACAATCTTCTCCGACTCATCCTACAAATATCCGGAATGCATAGCCTGATATAATACACGAGAGCAATCATTGATGATAAAAATAACTTATAAATGATATACAAAATGCATCAAATCGATAAGACTAAAATTAATTACGATATAAAGATTTAACAGCATTTACTACAACTAAATTAGCTTATATTTACGTCAATCCGGTTCCAGGAATGCAGTGCTCTTCATGTGGTCAAGAAACAATCTTCTCCGACTCATCCTCCAAATATCCGGAATGCATAGCCTGAAATAATACACGAGAGCAATCATTGATGATAAAAATAACTTATAAATGATATATAAAATGCATCAAATCGATAAGACTAAAATTAATTACGATATAAAGATTTAACAGCATTTACTACAACTAAATTAGCTTATATTTACGTCAATCCGGTTCCAGGAATCCAGTGCTCTTCATTTGGTCAAGAAACAATTTTCTCCGACTCATCCTCCGAATATCCGGAATGCATAGCCTGAAATAATACACGAGAGCAATCATTGATGATAAAAAAAACTGATAAATGATATACAAAATGCATCAAATCGATAAGACTAAAATTAATTACGATATAAAGATTTAACAGCATTTACTACGACTAAATTAGCTTATATTTACGTCAATCCGGTTCCAGGAATCAATGCACTTCATTTGGTCAAGAAACAATTTTCTCCGACTCATCCTCCGAATATCCGGAACTCATAGCCTGACATAATACACGAGAGAAATCATTGATGATAAAAAAACTTATAAATGATATACAAAATGCATCAAATCGATAAGACTAAAATTAATTACGATATAAAGATTTAACATTATTTACTACAACTAAATTAGCTTATATTTACGTCAATCCGGTTCCAGGAATCCAGTGCTCTTCATTTGGTCAAGAAACAATTTTCTCCGACTCATCCTCCGAATATCCGGAATGCATAGCCTGAAATAATACACGAGAGCAATCATTGATGATAAAAATAACTTATAAATGATATACAAAATGCATCGAATCGATAAGACTAAAATTAATTACGAAATAAAGATTTAACAGCATTTACTACAACTAATTTAGCTAATATTTACGACAATCCGGTTCCAGGAATCCAGTGCTCTTCATTTGGTCAAGAAACAATTTTCTCCGACTCATCCTCCGAATATCCGGAATGCATAGCATGAAATAATACACGAGAGATATCATTGATGATAAAAATAACTTATAAATGATATACAAAATGCATCAAATCGATAAGACTAAAATTAATTACGATATAAAGATTTAACAGCATTTACTACAACTAAATTAGCTTATATTTACGTCAATCCGGTTCCAGGAATCCAGTGCTCTTCATTTGGTCAAGAAACAATTTTCTCCGACTCATCCTCCGAATATCCGGAATGCATAGCCTGAAATAATACACGAGAGCAATCATTGATGATAAAAATAACTTATAAATGATATACAAAATGCATCAAATCGATAAGACTAAAATTAATTACGATATAATGATTTAACAGCATTTACTACAACTAAATTAGCTTATATTTACGTCAATTCAGTTCCAGGAATCCAGTGCTCTTCATTTGGTCAAGAAACAATTTTCTCCGACTCATCCGCCGAATATCCGGAATGCATAGCCTGAAATAATACACGAGAGCAATCATTGATGATAAAAATAACTTATAAATGATATACAAAATGCATCAAATCGATAAGACTAAGATTAATTACGAAATAAAGATTTAACAGCATTTACTACCACTAAATTAGCTTATATTTATGTCAATCCGGTTCCAGGAATCCAGTGCTCTTCATTTGGTCAGGAAACAATTTTCTCCGACTCATCCTCCAAATATCCGGAATGCTTAGCCTGAAATAATACACGAGAGATATCATTGATGATAAAAATAACTTATAAATGATATACAAAATGCATCAAATCGATAAGACTAAAATTAATTACGATATAATGATTTAACAGCATTTACTACAACTAAATTAGCTTATATTTACGTCAATTCAGTTCCAGGAATCCAGTGCTCTTCATTTGGTCAAGAAACAATTTTCTCCGACTCATCCGCCGAATATCCGGAATGCATAGCCTGAAATAATACACGAGAGCAATCATTGATGATAAAAATAACTTATAAATGATATACAAAATGCATCAAATCGATAAGACTAAAATTAATTACGATATAAAGATTTAACAGCATTTACTACAACTAAATTAGCTTATATTTACATCAATCCGGTTCCAGGAATGCAGTGCTCTTCATGTGGTCAAGAAACAATCTTCTCCGACTCATCCTCCAAATATCCGGAATGCATAGCCTGAAATAATACACGAGTGCAATCATTGATGATAAAAATAACTTATAAATGATATACAAAATGCATCAAATCGATAAGACTAAAATTAATTACGATATAAAGATTTAACAGCATTTACTACGACTAAATTAGCTTATATTTACGTCAATCCGGTTCCAGGAATCAATGCACTTCATTTGGTCAAGAAACAATTTTCTCCGACTCATCCTCCGAATATCCGGAACTCACAGCCTGAAATAATACACGAGAGAAATCATTGATGATAAAAAAACTTATAAATGATATACAAAATGCATCAAATCGATAAGACTAAAATTAATTACGATATAAAGATTTAACATTATTTACTACAACTAAATTAGCTTATATTTACGTCAATCCGGTTCCAGGAATCCAGTGCTCTTCATTTGGTCAAGAAACAATTTTCTCCGACTCATCCTCCGAATATCCGGAATGCATAGCCTGAAATAATACACGAGAGCAATCATTGATGATAAAAATAACTTATAAATGATATACAAAATGCATCGAATCGATAAGACTAAAATTAATTACGAAATAAAGATTTAACAGCATTTACTACAACTAAATTAGCTTATATTTACGACAATCCGGTTCCAGGAATCCAGTGCTCTTCATTTGGTCAAGAAACAATTTTCTCCGACTCATCCTCCGAATATCCGGAATGCATAGCCTGAAATAATACACGAGAGCAATCATTGATGATAAAAAAACTTATAAATGATATACAAAATGCATCAAATCGATAAGACTAAAATTAATTACGAAATAAAGATTTAACAGCATTTACTACAACTAAATTAGCTTATATTTACGACAATCCGGTTCCAGGAATCCAGTGCTCTTCATTTGGTCAAGAAACAATTTTCTCCGACTCATCCTCCGAATATCCGGAATGCATAGCATGAAATAATACACGAGAGATATCATTGATGATAAAAATAACTTATAAATGATATACAAAATGCATCAAATCGATAAGACTAAAATTAATTACGAAATAAAGATTTAACAGCATTTACTACAACTAAATTAGCTTATATTTACGTCAATCCGGTTCCAGGAATCCAGTGCTCTTCATTTGGTCAAGAAACAATTTTCTCCGACCCATCCTCCGAATATCCGGAATGCATAGCCTGAAATAATACACGAGAGCAATCATTGATGATAAAAATAACTTATAAATGATATACAAAATGCATCAAATCGATAAGACTAAAATTAATTACGAAATAAAAAATTAAAAGCATTTACTAGCACTAAATTGGATTATATTTACGTCAATCCGGTTCCACGAATCCAATGCTCTTCATGTGATCAAAAAACAATCTTCTCCGACTCATCCTCAAAATATCCGGAATGCATAGCCTGAAATAATACACGAGAGCAATCATTGATGATAAAAATAACTTATAAATGATATACAAAATGCATCAAATCGATAAGACTAAAATTAATTACGATATAAAGATTTAACAGCATTTACTACAACTAAATTAGCTTATATTTACGTCAATCCGGTTCCAGGAATCCAGTGCTCTTCATTTGGTCAAGAAACAATTTTCTCCGACTCATCCTCCGAATATCCGGAATGCATAGCCTGAAATAATACACGAGAGCAATCATTGATGATAAAAAAAACTGATAAATGATATACAAAATGCATCAAATCGATAAGACTAAAATTAATTACGATATAAAGATTTAACAGCATTTACTACGACTAAATTAGCTTATATTTACGTCAATCCGGTTCCAGGAATCAATGCACTTCATTTGGTCAAGAAACAATTCTCTCCGACTCATCCTCCGAATATCCGGAACTCATAGCCTGACATAATACACGAGAGAAATCATTGATGATAAAAAAACTTATAAATGATATACAAAATGCATCAAATCGATAAGACTAAAATTAATTACGATATAAAGATTTAACATTATTTACTACAACTAAATTAGCTTATATTTACGTCAATCCGGTTCCAGGAATCCAGTGCTCTTCATTTGGTCAAGAAACAATTTTCTCCGACTCATCCTCCGAATATCCGGAATGCATAGCCTGAAATAATACACGAGAGCAATCATTGATGATAAAAATAACTTATAAATGATATACAAAATGCATCGAATCGATAAGACTAAAATTAATTACGAAATAAAGATTTAACAGCATTTACTACAACTAAATTAGCTTATATTTACGACAATCCGGTTCCAGGAATCCAGTGCTCTTCATTTGGTCAAGAAACAATTTTCTCCGACTCATCCTCCGAATATCCGGAATGCATAGCATGAAATAATACACGAGAGATATCATTGATGATAAAAATAACTTATAAATGATATACAAAATGCATCAAATCGATAAGACTAAAATTAATTACGATATAAAGATTTAACAGCATTTACTACAACTAAATTAGCTTATATTTACGTCAATCCGGTTCCAGGAATCCAGTGCTCTTCATTTGGTCAAGAAACAATTTTCTCCGACTCATCCTCCGAATATCCGGAATGCATAGCCTGAAATAATACACGAGAGCAATCATTGATGATAAAAATAACTTGTAAATGATATACAAAATGCATCAAATCGATAAGACAAAAATTAATTACGAAATAAAGATTTAACAGCATTTACTACAACTAAATTAGCTTATATTTACGACAATCCGGTTCCAGGAATCCAGTGCTCTTCATTTGGTCAAGAAACAATTTTCTCCGACTCATCCTCCGAATATCCGGAATGCATAGCATGAAATAATACACGAGAGATATCATTGATGATAAAAATAACTTATAAATGATATACAAAATGCATCAAATCGATAAGACTAAAATTAATTACGATATAAAGATTAAACAGCATTTACTACAACTAAATTAGCTTATATTTACGTCAATCCGGTTCCAGGAATCCAGTGCTCTTCATTTGGTCAAGAAACAATTTTCTCCGACCCATCCTCCGAATATCCGGAATGCATAGCCTGAAATAATACACGAGAGCAATCATTGATGATAAAAATAACTTATAAATGATATACAAAATGCATCAAATCGATAAGACTAAAATTAATTACGAAATAAAAAATTAAAAGCATTTACTAGCACTAAATTGGATTATATTTACGTCAATCCGGTTCCACGAATCCAATGCTCTTCATGTGATCAAAAAACAATCTTCTCCGACTCATCCTCAAAATATCCGGAATGCATAGCCTGAAATAATACACGAGAGCAATCATTGATGATAAAAATAACTTATAAATGATATACAAAATGCATCAAATCGATAAGACTAAAATTAATTACGATATAAAGATTTAACAGCATTTACTACAACTAAATTAGCTTATATT
This sequence comes from Sympetrum striolatum, assembly GCA_947579665.1. Lineage (NCBI taxonomy): Eukaryota > Metazoa > Arthropoda > Insecta > Odonata > Libellulidae > Sympetrum > Sympetrum striolatum. The sequence continues at coordinate 74,158,761 of OX388350.1, forward strand.
TACGTCAATCCGGTTCCAGGAATCCAGTGCTCTTCATTTGGTCAAGAAACAATTTTCTCCGACTCATCCTCCGAATATCCGGAATGCATAGCCTGAAATAATACACGAGAGCAATCATTGATGATAAAAAAAACTGATAAATGATATACAAAATGCATCAAATCGATAAGACTAAAATTAATTACGATATAAAGATTTAACAGCATTTACTACGACTAAATTAGCTTATATTTACGTCAATCCGGTTCCAGGAATCAATGCACTTCATTTGGTCAAGAAACAATTCTCTCCGACTCATCCTCCGAATATCCGGAACTCATAGCCTGACATAATACACGAGAGAAATCATTGATGATAAAAAAACTTATAAATGATATACAAAATGCATCAAATCGATAAGACTAAAATTAATTACGATATAAAGATTTAACATTATTTACTACAACTAAATTAGCTTATATTTACGTCAATCCGGTTCCAGGAATCCAGTGCTCTTCATTTGGTCAAGAAACAATTTTCTCCGACTCATCCTCCGAATATCCGGAATGCATAGCCTGAAATAATACACGAGAGCAATCATTGATGATAAAAATAACTTATAAATGATATACAAAATGCATCGAATCGATAAGACTAAAATTAATTACGAAATAAAGATTTAACAGCATTTACTACAACTAAATTAGCTTATATTTACGACAATCCGGTTCCAGGAATCCAGTGCTCTTCATTTGGTCAAGAAACAATTTTCTCCGACTCATCCTCCGAATATCCGGAATGCATAGCATGAAATAATACACGAGAGATATCATTGATGATAAAAATAACTTATAAATGATATACAAAATGCATCAAATCGATAAGACTAAAATTAATTACGATATAAAGATTTAACAGCATTTACTACAACTAAATTAGCTTATATTTACGTCAATCCGGTTCCAGGAATCCAGTGCTCTTCATTTGGTCAAGAAACAATTTTCTCCGACTCATCCTCCGAATATCCGGAATGCATAGCCTGAAATAATACACGAGAGCAATCATTGATGATAAAAATAACTTGTAAATGATATACAAAATGCATCAAATCGATAAGACAAAAATTAATTACGAAATAAAGATTTAACAGCATTTACTACAACTAAATTAGCTTATATTTACGACAATCCGGTTCCAGGAATCCAGTGCTCTTCATTTGGTCAAGAAACAATTTTCTCCGACTCATCCTCCGAATATCCGGAATGCATAGCATGAAATAATACACGAGAGATATCATTGATGATAAAAATAACTTATAAATGATATACAAAATGCATCAAATCGATAAGACTAAAATTAATTACGATATAAAGATTAAACAGCATTTACTACAACTAAATTAGCTTATATTTACGTCAATCCGGTTCCAGGAATCCAGTGCTCTTCATTTGGTCAAGAAACAATTTTCTCCGACTCATCCTCCGAATATCCGGAATGCATAGCCTGAAATAATACACGAGAGCAATCATTGATGATAAAAATAACTTGTAAATGATATACAAAATGCATCAAATCGATAAGACTAAAATTAATTACGAAATAAAAAATTAAAAGCATTTACTAGCACTAAATTGGATTATATTTACGTCAATCCGGTTCCACGAATCCAATGCTCTTCATGTGATCAAAAAACAATCTTCTCCGACTCATCCTCAAAATATCCGGAATGCATAGCCTGAAATAATACACGAGAGCAATCATTGATGATAAAAATAACTTATAAATGATATACAAAATGCATCAAATCGATAAGACTAAAATTAATTACGATATAAAGATTTAAGAGCATTTACTACAACTAAATTAGCTTATATTTACGTCAATCCGGTTCCAGGAATCCAGTGCTCTTCATTTGGTCAAGAAACAATTTTCTCCGACTCATCCTCCGAATATCCGGAATGCATAGCCTGAAATAATACACGAGAGCAATCATTGATGATAAAAAAAACTGATAAATGATATACAAAATGCATCAAATCGATAAGACTAAAATTAATTACGATATAAAGATTTTACAGCATTTACTACGACTAAATTAGCTTATATTTACGTCAATCCGGTTCCAGGAATCAATGCACTTCATTTGGTCAAGAAACAATTCTCTCCGACTCATCCTCCGAATATCCGGAACTCATAGCCTGACATAATACACGAGAGAAATCATTGATGATAAAAAAACTTATAAATGATATACAAAATGCATCAAATCGATAAGACTAAAATTAATTACGATATAAAGATTTAACATTATTTACTACAACTAAATTAGCTTATATTTACGTCAATCCGGTTCCAGGAATCCAGTGCTCTTCATTTGGTCAAGAAACAATTTTCTCCGACTCATCCTCCGAATATCCGGAATGCATAGCCTGAAATAATACACGAGAGCAATCATTGATGATAAAAATAACTTATAAATGATATACAAAATGCATCGAATCGATAAGACTAAAATTAATTACGAAATAAAGATTTAACAGCATTTACTACAACTAAATTAGCTTATATTTACGACAATCCGGTTCCAGGAATCCAGTGCTCTTCATTTGGTCAAGAAACAATTTTCTCCGACTCATCCTCCGAATATCCGGAATGCATAGCATGAAATAATACACGAGAGATATCATTGATGATAAAAATAACTTATAAATGATATACAAAATGCATCAAATCGATAAGACTAAAATTAATTACGATATAAAGATTTAACAGCATTTACTACAACTAAATTAGCTTATATTTACGTCAATCCGGTTCCAGGAATCCAGTGCTCTTCATTTGGTCAAGAAACAATTTTCTCCGACTCATCCTCCGAATATCCGGAATGCATAGCCTGAAATAATACACGAGAGCAATCATTGATGATAAAAATAACTTGTAAATGATATACAAAATGCATCAAATCGATAAGACTAAAATTAATTACGAAATAAAGATTTAACAGCATTTACTACAACTAAATTAGCTTATATTTACGACAATCCGGTTCCAGGAATCCAGTGCTCTTCATTTGGTCAAGAAACAATTTTCTCCGACTCATCCTCCGAATATCCGGAATGCATAGCATGAAATAATACACGAGAGATATCATTGATGATAAAAATAACTTATAAATGATATACAAAATGCATCAAATCGATAAGACTAAAATTAATTACGATATAAAGATTTAACAGCATTTACTACAACTAAATTAGCTTATATTTACGTCAATCCGGTTCCAGGAATCCAGTGCTCTTCATTTGGTCAAGAAACAATTTTCTCCGACTCATCCTCCGAATATCCGGAATGCATAGCCTGAAATAATACACGAGAGCAATCATTGATGATAAAAATAACTTATAAATGATATACAAAATGCATCAAATCGATAAGACTAAAATTAATTCCGATATAAAGATTTAACAGCATTTACTACAACTAAATTAGCTTATATTTACGTCAATCCGGTTCCAGGAATCCAGTGCTCTTCATTTTGTCAAGAAACAATTTTCTCCGACTCATCCTCCGAATATCCGGAATGCATAGCCTGAAATAATACACGAGAGCAATCATTGATGATAAAAAAAACTGATAAATGATATACAAAATGCATCAAATCGATAAGACTAAAATTAATTACGATATAAAGATTTAACAGCATTTACTACGACTAAATTAGCTTATATTTACGTCAATCCGGTTCCAGGAATCAATGCACTTCATTTGGTCAAGAAACAATTTTCTCCGACTCATCCTCCGAATATCCGGAACTCATAGCCTGACATAATACACGAGAGAAATCATTGATGATAAAAAAACTTATAAATGATATACAAAATGCATCAAATCGATAAGACTAAAATTAATTACGATATAAAGATTTAACATTATTTACTACAACTAAATTAGCTTATATTTACGTCAATCCGGTTCCAGGAATCCAGTGCTCTTCATTTGGTCAAGAAACAATTTTCTCCGACTCATCCTCCGAATATCCGGAATGCATAGCCTGAAATAATACACGAGAGCAATCATTGATGATAAAAATAACTTATAAATGATATACAAAATGCATCGAATCGATAAGACTAAAATTAATTACGAAATAAAGATTTAACAGCATTTACTACAACTAAATTAGCTTATATTTACGACAATCCGGTTCCAGGAATCCAGTGCTCTTCATTTGGTCAAGAAACAATTTTCTCCGACTCATCCTCCGAATATCCGGAATGCATAGCATGAAATAATACACGAGAGATATCATTGATGATAAAAATAACTTATAAATGATATACAAAATGCATCAAATCGATAAGACTAAAATTAATTACGATATAAAGATTTAACAGCATTTACTACAACTAAATTAGCTTATATTTACGTCAATCCGGTTCCAGGAATCCAGTGCTCTTCATTTGGTCAAGAAACAATTTTCTCCGACTCATCCTCCGAATATCCGGAATGCATAGCCTGAAATAATACACGAGAGCAATCATTGATGATAAAAATAACTTGTAAATGATATACAAAATGCATCAAATCGATAAGACTAAAATTAATTACGAAATAAAGATTTAACAGCATTTACTACCACTAAATTAGCTTATATTTACGTCAATCCGGTTCCAGGAATCCAATGCTCTTCATGTGGTCAAGAAACAATCTTCTCCGACTCATCCTCCGAATATCCGGAATGCAAAGCCTGAAATAATACACGAGAGCAATCATTGATGATAAAAATAACTTATAAATGATATACAGAATGCATCAAATACGATAAGACTAAAATTAATTACGAAATAAAGAATTAACAGCATTTACTAGCACTAAATTAGCTTATATTTACATCAATCCGGTTCCACGAATCCAATGCTCTTCATATGATCAAGGAACAATCTTCTCCGACTCATCCTCCAAATATCCGGAATGCATAGCCTGAAATAATACACGAGAGCAATCATTGACGATAAAAATAACTTATAAATGATATACAAAATGCATCAAATCGAAAAGACTAAAATTAATTACGATATAAAGATTTAACAGAATTTACTACAACTAAATTAGCTTATATTTACGTCAATCCGGTTCCAGGAATCCAGTGCTCTTCATTTGGTCAAGAAACAATTTTCTCCGACTCATCCTCCGAATATCCGGATTGCATAGCCTGAAATAATACACGAGAGCAATCATTGATGATAAAAATAACTTATAAATGATATACAAAATGCATCGAATCGATAAGACTAAAATTAATTACGAAATAAAGATTTAACAGCATTTACTACAACTAAATTAGCTTATATTTACGTCAATCCGGTTCCAGGAGTCCAGTGCTCTTCATTTGGTCAAGAAACAATTTTCTCCGACTCATCCTCCGAATATCCGGAATGCATAGCCTGAAATAATACACGAGAGCAATCATTGGTGATAAAAATAACTTGTAAATGATATACAAAATGCATCAAATCGATAAGACTAAAATTAATTACGAAATAAAGATTTAACAGCATTTACTACAACTAAATTAGCTTATATTTACGTCAATCCGGTTCCAGGAATCCAGTGCTCTTCATTTGGTCAAGAAACAATTTTCTCCGACCCATCCTCCGAATATCCGGAATGCATAGCCTGAAAAAATACACGAGAGCAATCATTGATGATAAAAATAACTTATAAATGATATACAAAATGCATCAAATCGATAAGAGTAAAATTAATTACGATATAAAGATTTAACAGCATTTACTATACCTAAATTAGCTTATATTTACGTCAATCCGGTTCCACGAATCCAATGCTCTTCATGAGGTCAAGAAACAATCTTCTCCGACTCATCCTACAAATATCCGGAATGCATAGCCTGATATAATACACGAGAGTAATCATTGATGATAAAAATAACTTATAAATGATATACAAAATGCATCAAATCGATAAGACTAAAATTAATTACGATATAAAGATTTAACAGCATTTACTACAACTAAATTAGCTTATATTTACGTCAATCCGGTTCCAGGAATGCAGTGCTCTTCATGTGGTCAAGGAACAATCTTCTCCGACTCATCCTCCAAATATCCGGAATGCATAGCCTGAAATAATACACGAGAGCAATCATTGATGATAAAAATAACTTATAAATGATATACAAAATGCATCAAATCGATAAGACTAAAATTAATTACGATATAAAGATTTAACAGCATTTACTACAACTAAATTAGCTTATATTTACGTCAATCCGGTTCCAGGAATCCAGTGCTCTTCATTTGGTCAAGAAACAATTTTCTCCGACTCATCCTCCAAATATCCGGAATGCATAGCCTGAAATAATACACGAGAGCAATCATTGATGATAAAAAAAACTGATAAATGATATACAAAATGCATCAAATCGATAAGACTAAAATTAATTACGATATAAAGATTTAACAGCATTTACTACGACTAAATTAGCTTATATTTACGTCAATCCGGTTCCAGGAATCAATGCACTTCATTTGGTCAAGAAACAATTTTCTCCGACTCATCCTCCGAATATCCGGAACTCATAGCCTGACATAATACACGAGAGAAATCATTGATGATAAAAAAACTTATAAATGATATACAAAATGCATCAAATCGATAAGACTAAAATTAATTACGATATAAAGATTTAACATTATTTACTACAACTAAATTAGCTTATATTTACGTCAATCCGGTTCCAGGAATCCAGTGCTCTTCATTTGGTCAAGAAACAATTTTCGCCGACTCATCCTCCGAATATCCGGAATGCATAGCCTGAAATGATATACGAGAGCAATCATTGATGATAAAAATAACTTATAAATGATATACAAAATGCATCGAATCGATAAGACTAAAATTAATTACGAAATAAAGATTTAACAGCATTTACTACAACTAAATTAGCTTATATTTACGACAATCCGGTTCCAGGAATCCAGTGCTCTTCATTTGGTCAAGAAACAATTTTCTCCGACTCATCCTCCGAATATCCGGAATGCATAGCATGAAATAATACACGAGAGATATCATTGATGATAAAAATAACTTATAAATGATATACAAAATGCATCAAATCGATAAGACTAAAATTAATTACGATATAAAGATTTAACAGCATTTACTACAACTAAATTAGCTTATATTTACGTCAATCCGGTTCCAGGAATCCAGTGCTCTTCATTTGGTCAAGAAACAATTTTCTCCGACTCATCCTCCGAATATCCGGAATGCATAGCCTGAAATAATACACGAGAGCAATCATTGATGATAAAAATAACTTGTAAATGATATACAGAATGCATCAAATACGATAAGACTAAAATTAATTACGAAATAAAGAATTAACAGCATTTACTAGCACTAAATTAGCTTATATTTACATCAATCCGGTTCCACGAATCCAATGCTCTTCATATGATCAAGGAACAATCTTCTCCGACTCATCCTCCAAATATCCGGAATGCATAGCCTGAAATAATACACGAGAGCAATCATTGACGATAAAAATAACTTATAAATGATATACAAAATGCATCAAATCGAAAAGACTAAAATTAATTACGATATAAAGATTTAACAGCATTTACTACAACTAAATTAGCTTATATTTACGTCAATCCGGTTCCAGGAATCCAGTGCTCTTCATTTGGTCAAGAAACAATTTTCTCCGACTCATCCCCGAATATCCGGAATGCATAGCCTGAAATAATACACGAGAGAAATCATTGATGATAAAAATAACTTATAAATGATATACAAAATGCATCAAATCGATAAGACTAAAATTAATTACGAAATAAAGATTTAACAGCATTTACTACAACTAAATTAGCTTATATTTACGTCAATCCGGTTCCAGGAATCCAGTGCTCTTCATTTGGTCAAGAAACAATTTTCTCCGACTCATCCTCCGAATATCCGGAATGCATAGCCTGAAATAATACACGAGAGCAATCATTGATGATAAAAATAACTTATAAATGATATACAAAATGCATCAAATCGATAAGACTATAATTAATGACGAAATAAAAAATTAACAGCATTTACTATACCTAAATTAGCTTATATTTACGTCAATCCGGTTCCACGAATCCAATGCTCTTCATGTGGTCAAGAAACAATCTTCTCCGACTCATCCTACAAATATCCGGAATGCATAGCCTGATATAATACACGAGAGTAATCATTGATGATAAAAATAACTTATAAATGATATACAAAATGCATCAAATCGATAAGACTAAAATTAATTCCGATATAAAGATTTAACAGCATTTACTACAACTAAATTAGCTTATATTTACGTCAATCCGGTTCCAGGAATCCAGTGCTCTTCATTTTGTCAAGAAACAATTTTCTCCGACTCATCCTCCGAATATCCGGAATGCATAGCCTGAAATAATACACGAGAGCAATCATTGATGATAAAAAAAACTGATAAATGATATACAAAATGCATCAAATCGATAAGACTAAAATTAATTACGATATAAAGATTTAACAGCATTTACTACGACTAAATTAGCTTATATTTACGTCAATCCGGTTCCAGGAATCAATGCACTTCATTTGGTCAAGAAACAATTTTCTCCGACTCATCCTCCGAATATCCGGAACTCATAGCCTGACATAATACACGAGAGAAATCATTGATGATAAAAAAACTTATAAATGATATACAAAATGCATCAAATCGATAAGACTAAAATTAATTACGATATAAAGATTTAACATTATTTACTACAACTAAATTAGCTTATATTTACGTCAATCCGGTTCCAGGAATCCAGTGCTCTTCATTTGGTCAAGAAACAATTTTCTCCGACTCATCCTCCGAATATCCGGAATGCATAGCCTGAAATAATACACGAGAGCAATCATTGATGATAAAAATAACTTATAAATGATATACAAAATGCATCGAATCGATAAGACTAAAATTAATTACGAAATAAAGATTTAACAGCATTTACTACAACTAAATTAGCTTATATTTACGACAATCCGGTTCCAGGAATCCAGTGCTCTTCATTTGGTCAAGAAACAATTTTCTCCGACTCATCCTCCGAATATCCGGAATGCATAGCATGAAATAATACACGAGAGATATCATTGATGATAAAAATAACTTATAAATGATATACAAAATGCATCAAATCGATAAGACTAAAATTAATTACGATATAAAGATTTAACAGCATTTACTACAACTAAATTAGCTTATATTTACGTCAATCCGGTTCCAGGAATCCAGTGCTCTTCATTTGGTCAAGAAACAATTTTCTCCGACTCATCCTCCGAATATCCGGAATGCATAGCCTGAAATAATACACGAGAGCAATCATTGATGATAAAAATAACTTGTAAATGATATACAAAATGCATCAAATCGATAAGACTAAAATTAATTACGAAATAAAGATTTAACAGCATTTACTACCACTAAATTAGCTTATATTTACGTCAATCCGGTTCCAGGAATCCAATGCTCTTCATGTGGTCAAGAAACAATCTTCTCCGACTCATCCTCCGAATATCCGGAATGCAAAGCCTGAAATAATACACGAGAGCAATCATTGATGATAAAAATAACTTATAAATGATATACAGAATGCATCAAATACGATAAGACTAAAATTAATTACGAAATAAAGAATTAACAGCATTTACTAGCACTAAATTAGCTTATATTTACATCAATCCGGTTCCACGAATCCAATGCTCTTCATATGATCAAGGAACAATCTTCTCCGACTCATCCTCCAAATATCCGGAATGCATAGCCTGAAATAATACACGAGAGCAATCATTGACGATAAAAATAACTTATAAATGATATACAAAATGCATCAAATCGAAAAGACTAAAATTAATTACGATATAAAGATTTAACAGAATTTACTACAACTAAATTAGCTTATATTTACGTCAATCCGGTTCCAGGAATCCAGTGCTCTTCATTTGGTCAAGAAACAATTTTCTCCGACTCATCCTCCGAATATCCGGATTGCATAGCCTGAAATAATACACGAGAGCAATCATTGATGATAAAAATAACTTATAAATGATATACAAAATGCATCGAATCGATAAGACTAAAATTAATTACGAAATAAAGATTTAACAGCATTTACTACAACTAAATTAGCTTATATTTACGTCAATCCGGTTCCAGGAGTCCAGTGCTCTTCATTTGGTCAAGAAACAATTTTCTCCGACTCATCCTCCGAATATCCGGAATGCATAGCCTGAAATAATACACGAGAGCAATCATTGGTGATAAAAATAACTTGTAAATGATATACAAAATGCATCAAATCGATAAGACTAAAATTAATTACGAAATAAAGATTTAACAGCATTTACTACAACTAAATTAGCTTATATTTACGTCAATCCGGTTCCAGGAATCCAGTGCTCTTCATTTGGTCAAGAAACAATTTTCTCCGACCCATCCTCCGAATATCCGGAATGCATAGCCTGAAAAAATACACGAGAGCAATCATTGATGATAAAAATAACTTATAAATGATATACAAAATGCATCAAATCGATAAGAGTAAAATTAATTACGATATAAAGATTTAACAGCATTTACTATACCTAAATTAGCTTATATTTACGTCAATCCGGTTCCACGAATCCAATGCTCTTCATGAGGTCAAGAAACAATCTTCTCCGACTCATCCTACAAATATCCGGAATGCATAGCCTGATATAATACACGAGAGTAATCATTGATGATAAAAATAACTTATAAATGATATACAAAATGCATCAAATCGATAAGACTAAAATTAATTACGATATAAAGATTTAACAGCATTTACTACAACTAAATTAGCTTATATTTACGTCAATCCGGTTCCAGGAATGCAGTGCTCTTCATGTGGTCAAGGAACAATCTTCTCCGACTCATCCTCCAAATATCCGGAATGCATAGCCTGAAATAATACACGAGAGCAATCATTGATGATAAAAATAACTTATAAATGATATACAAAATGCATCAAATCGATAAGACTAAAATTAATTACGATATAAAGATTTAACAGCATTTACTACAACTAAATTAGCTTATATTTACGTCAATCCGGTTCCAGGAATCCAGTGCTCTTCATTTGGTCAAGAAACAATTTTCTCCGACTCATCCTCCAAATATCCGGAATGCATAGCCTGAAATAATACACGAGAGCAATCATTGATGATAAAAAAAACTGATAAATGATATACAAAATGCATCAAATCGATAAGACTAAAATTAATTACGATATAAAGATTTAACAGCATTTACTACGACTAAATTAGCTTATATTTACGTCAATCCGGTTCCAGGAATCAATGCACTTCATTTGGTCAAGAAACAATTTTCTCCGACTCATCCTCCGAATATCCGGAACTCATAGCCTGACATAATACACGAGAGAAATCATTGATGATAAAAAAACTTATAAATGATATACAAAATGCATCAAATCGATAAGACTAAAATTAATTACGATATAAAGATTTAACATTATTTACTACAACTAAATTAGCTTATATTTACGTCAATCCGGTTCCAGGAATCCAGTGCTCTTCATTTGGTCAAGAAACAATTTTCGCCGACTCATCCTCCGAATATCCGGAATGCATAGCCTGAAATGATATACGAGAGCAATCATTGATGATAAAAATAACTTATAAATGATATACAAAATGCATCGAATCGATAAGACTAAAATTAATTACGAAATAAAGATTTAACAGCATTTACTACAACTAAATTAGCTTATATTTACGACAATCCGGTTCCAGGAATCCAGTGCTCTTCATTTGGTCAAGAAACAATTTTCTCCGACTCATCCTCCGAATATCCGGAATGCATAGCATGAAATAATACACGAGAGATATCATTGATGATAAAAATAACTTATAAATGATATACAAAATGCATCAAATCGATAAGACTAAAATTAATTACGATATAAAGATTTAACAGCATTTACTACAACTAAATTAGCTTATATTTACGTCAATCCGGTTCCAGGAATCCAGTGCTCTTCATTTGGTCAAGAAACAATTTTCTCCGACTCATCCTCCGAATATCCGGAATGCATAGCCTGAAATAATACACGAGAGCAATCATTGATGATAAAAATAACTTGTAAATGATATACAGAATGCATCAAATACGATAAGACTAAAATTAATTACGAAATAAAGAATTAACAGCATTTACTAGCACTAAATTAGCTTATATTTACATCAATCCGGTTCCACGAATCCAATGCTCTTCATATGATCAAGGAACAATCTTCTCCGACTCATCCTCCAAATATCCGGAATGCATAGCCTGAAATAATACACGAGAGCAATCATTGACGATAAAAATAACTTATAAATGATATACAAAATGCATCAAATCGAAAAGACTAAAATTAATTACGATATAAAGATTTAACAGCATTTACTACAACTAAATTAGCTTATATTTACGTCAATCCGGTTCCAGGAATCCAGTGCTCTTCATTTGGTCAAGAAACAATTTTCTCCGACTCATCCCCGAATATCCGGAATGCATAGCCTGAAATAATACACGAGAGAAATCATTGATGATAAAAATAACTTATAAATGATATACAAAATGCATCAAATCGATAAGACTAAAATTAATTACGAAATAAAGATTTAACAGCATTTACTACAACTAAATTAGCTTATATTTACGTCAATCCGGTTCCAGGAATCCAGTGCTCTTCATTTGGTCAAGAAACAATTTTCTCCGACTCATCCTCCGAATATCCGGAATGCATAGCCTGAAATAATACACGAGAGCAATCATTGATGATAAAAATAACTTATAAATGATATACAAAATGCATCAAATCGATAAGACTATAATTAATGACGAAATAAAAAATTAACAGCATTTACTATACCTAAATTAGCTTATATTTACGTCAATCCGGTTCCACGAATCCAATGCTCTTCATGTGGTCAAGAAACAATCTTCTCCGACTCATCCTACAAATATCCGGAATGCATAGCCTGATATAATACACGAGAGTAATCATTGATGATAAAAATAACTTATAAATGATATACAAAATGCATCAAATCGATAAGACTAAAATTAATTACGATATAAAGATTTAACAGCATTTAATACAACTAAATTAGCTTATATTTACGTCAATCCGGTTCCAGGAATGCAGTGCTCTTCATGTGGTCAAGGAACAATCTTCTCCGACTCATCCTCCAAATATCCGGAATGCATAGCCTGAAATAATACACGAGAGCAATCATTGATGATAAAAATAACTTATAAATGATATACAAAATGCATCAAATCGATAAGACTAAAATTAATTACGATATAAAGATTTAACAGCATTTACTACAACTAAATTAGCTTATATTTACGTCAATCCGGTTCCAGGAATGCAGTGCTCTTCATGTGGTCAAGAAACAATCTTCTCCGACTCATCCTCCAAATATCCGGAATGCATAGCCTGAAATAATACACGAGAGCAATCATTGATGATAAAAATAACTTATAAATGATATATAAAATGCATCAAATCGATAAGACTAAAATTAATTACGATATAAAGATTTAACAGCATTAACTACAACTAAATTAGCTTATATTTACGTCAATCCGGTTCCAGGAATCCAGTGCTCTTCATTTGGTCAAGAAACAATTTTCTCCGACTCATCCTCCGAATATCCGGAATGCATAGCCTGAAATAATACACGAGAGCAATCATTGATGATAAAAAAAACTGATAAATGATATACAAAATGCATCAAATCGATAAGACTAAAATTAATTACGATATAAAGATTTAACAGCATTTACTACGACTAAATTAGCTTATATTTACGTCAATCCGGTTCCAGGAATCAATGCACTTCATTTGGTCAAGAAACAATTTTCTCCGACTCATCCTCCGAATATCCGGAACTCATAGCCTGACATAATACACGAGAGAAATCATTGATGATAAAAAAACTTATAAATGATATACAAAATGCATCAAATCGATAAGACTAAAATTAATTACGATATAAAGATTTAACATTATTTACTACAACTAAATTAGCTTATATTTACGTCAATCCGGTTCCAGGAATCCAGTGCTCTTCATTTGGTCAAGAAACAATTTTCTCCGACTCATCCTCCGAATATCCGGAATGCATAGCCTGAAATAATACACGAGAGCAATCATTGATGATAAAAATAACTTATAAATGATATACAAAATGCATCGAATGGATAAGACTAAAATTAATTACGAAATAAAGATTTAACAGCATTTACTACAACTAATTTAGCTAATATTTACGACAATCCGGTTCCAGGAATCCAGTGCTCTTCATTTGGTCAAGAAACAATTTTCTCCGACTCATCCTCCGAATATCCGGAATGCATAGCATGAAATAATACACGAGAGATATCATTGATGATAAAAATAACTTATAAATGATATACAAAATGCATCAAATCGATAAGACTAAAATTAATTACGATATAAAGATTTAACAGCATTTACTACAACTAAATTAGCTTATATTTACGTCAATCCGGTTCCAGGAATCCAGTGCTCTTCATTTGGTCAAGAAACAATTTTCTCCGACTCATCCTCCGAATATCCGGAATGCATAGCCTGAAATAATACACGAGAGCAATCATTGATGATAAAAATAACTTATAAATGATATACAAAATGCATCAAATCGATAAGACTAAAATTAATTACGATATAATGATTTAACAGCATTTACTACAACTAAATTAGCTTATATTTACGTCAATTCAGTTCCAGGAATCCAGTGCTCTTCATTTGGTCAAGAAACAATTTTCTCCGACTCATCCGCCGAATATCCGGAATGCATAGCCTGAAATAATACACGAGAGCAATCATTGATGATAAAAATAACTTATAAATGATATACAAAATGCATCAAATTGATAAGACTAAAATTAATTACGATATAATGATTTAACAGCATTTACTACAACTAAATTAGCTTATATTTACGTCAATTCAGTTCCAGGAATCCAGTGCTCTTCATTTGGTCAAGAAACAATTTTCTCCGACTCATCCGCCGAATATCCGGAATGCATAGCCTGAAATAATACACGAGAGCAATCATTGATGATAAAAATAACTTATAAATGATATACAAAATGCATCAAATCGATAAGACTAAAATTAATTACGATATAAAGATTTAACAGCATTTACTACAACTAAATTAGCTTATATTTACATCAATCCGGTTCCAGGAATGCAGTGCTCTTCATGTGGTCAAGAAACAATCTTCTCCGACTCATCCTCCAAATATCCGGAATGCATAGCCTGAAATAATACACGAGTGCAATCATTGATGATAAAAATAACTTATAAATGATATACAAAATGCATCAAATCGATAAGACTAAAATTAATTACGATATAAAGATTTAACAGCATTTACTACGACTAAATTAGCTTATATTTACGTCAATCCGGTTCCAGGAATCAATGCACTTCATTTGGTCAAGAAACAATTTTCTCCGACTCATCCTCCGAATATCCGGAACTCACAGCCTGAAATAATACACGAGAGAAATCATTGATGATAAAAAAACTTATAAATGATATACAAAATGCATCAAATCGATAAGACTAAAATTAATTACGATATAAAGATTTAACATTATTTACTACAACTAAATTAGCTTATATTTACGTCAATCCGGTTCCAGGAATCCAGTGCTCTTCATTTGGTCAAGAAACAATTTTCTCCGACTCATCCTCCGAATATCCGGAATGCATAGCCTGAAATAATACACGAGAGCAATCATTGATGATAAAAATAACTTATAAATGATATACAAAATGCATCGAATCGATAAGACTAAAATTAATTACGAAATAAAGATTTAACAGCATTTACTACAACTAAATTAGCTTATATTTACGACAATCCGGTTCCAGGAATCCAGTGCTCTTCATTTGGTCAAGAAACAATTTTCTCCGACTCATCCTCCGAATATCCGGAATGCATAGCCTGAAATAATACACGAGAGCAATCATTGATGATAAAAAAACTTATAAATGATATACAAAATGCATCAAATCGATAAGACTAAAATTAATTACGAAATAAAGATTTAACAGCATTTACTACAACTAAATTAGCTTATATTTACGACAATCCGGTTCCAGGAATCCAGTGCTCTTCATTTGGTCAAGAAACAATTTTCTCCGACTCATCCTCCGAATATCCGGAATGCATAGCATGAAATAATACACGAGAGATATCATTGATGATAAAAATAACTTATAAATGATATACAAAATGCATCAAATCGATAAGACTAAAATTAATTACGAAATAAAGATTTAACAGCATTTACTACAACTAAATTAGCTTATATTTACGTCAATCCGGTTCCAGGAATCCAGTGCTCTTCATTTGGTCAAGAAACAATTTTCTCCGACCCATCCTCCGAATATCCGGAATGCATAGCCTGAAATAATACACGAGAGCAATCATTGATGATAAAAATAACTTATAAATGATATACAAAATGCATCAAATCGATAAGACTAAAATTAATTACGAAATAAAAAATTAAAAGCATTTACTAGCACTAAATTGGATTATATTTACGTCAATCCGGTTCCACGAATCCAATGCTCTTCATGTGATCAAAAAACAATCTTCTGCGACTCATCCTCAAAATATCCGGAATGCATAGCCTGAAATAATACACGAGAGCAATCATTGATGATAAAAATAACTTATAAATGATATACAAAATGCATCAAATCGATAAGACTAAAATTAATTACGATATAAAGATTTAACAGCATTTACTACAACTAAATTAGCTTATATTTACGTCAATCCGGTTCCAGGAATCCAGTGCTCTTCATTTGGTCAAGAAACAATTTTCTCCGACTCATCCTCCGAATATCCGGAATGCATAGCCTGAAATAATACACGAGAGCAATCATTGATGATAAAAAAAACTGATAAATGATATACAAAATGCATCAAATCGATAAGACTAAAATTAATTACGATATAAAGATTTAACAGCATTTACTACGACTAAATTAGCTTATATTTACGTCAATCCGGTTCCAGGAATCAATGCACTTCATTTGGTCAAGAAACAATTCTCTCCGACTCATCCTCCGAATATCCGGAACTCATAGCCTGACATAATACACGAGAGAAATCATTGATGATAAAAAAACTTATAAATGATATACAAAATGCATCAAATCGATAAGACTAAAATTAATTACGATATAAAGATTTAACATTATTTACTACAACTAAATTAGCTTATATATACGTCAATCCGGTTCCAGGAATCCAGTGCTCTTCATTTGGTCAAGAAACAATTTTCTCCGACTCATCCTCCGAATATCCGGAATGCATAGCCTGAAATAATACACGAGAGCAATCATTGATGATAAAAATAACTTATAAATGATATACAAAATGCATCGAATCGATAAGACTAAAATTAATTACGAAATAAAGATTTAACAGCATTTACTACAACTAAATTAGCTTATATTTACGACAATCCGGTTCCAGGAATCCAGTGCTCTTCATTTGGTCAAGAAACAATTTTCTCCGACTCATCCTCCGAATATCCGGAATGCATAGCATGAAATAATACACGAGAGATATCATTGATGATAAAAATAACTTATAAATGATATACAAAATGCATCAAATCGATAAGACTAAAATTAATTACGATATAAAGATTTAACAGCATTTACTACAACTAAATTAGCTTATATTTACGTCAATCCGGTTCCAGGAATCCAGTGCTCTTCATTTGGTCAAGAAACAATTTTCTCCGACTCATCCTCCGAATATCCGGAATGCATAGCCTGAAATAATACACGAGAGCAATCATTGATGATAAAAATAACTTGTAAATGATATACAAAATGCATCAAATCGATAAGACTAAAATTAATTACGAAATAAAGATTTAACAGCATTTACTACAACTAAATTAGCTTATATTTACGACAATCCGGTTCCAGGAATCCAGTGCTCTTCATTTGGTCAAGAAACAATTTTCTCCGACTCATCCTCCGAATATCCGGAATGCATAGCATGAAATAATACACGAGAGATATCATTGATGATAAAAATAACTTATAAATGATATACAAAATGCATCAAATCGATAAGACTAAAATTAATTACGATATAAAGATTAAACAGCATTTACTACAACTAAATTAGCTTATATTTACGTCAATCCGGTTCCAGGAATCCAGTGCTCTTCATTTGGTCAAGAAACAATTTTCTCCGACTCATCCTCCGAATATCCGGAATGCATAGCCTGAAATAATACACGAGAGCAATCATTGATGATAAAAATAACTTGTAAATGATATACAAAATGCATCAAATCGATAAGACTAAAATTAATTACGAAATAAAAAATTAAAAGCATTTACTAGCACTAAATTGGATTATATTTACGTCAATCCGGTTCCACGAATCCAATGCTCTTCATGTGATCAAAAAACAATCTTCTCCGACTCATCCTCAAAATATCCGGAATGCATAGCCTGAAATAATACACGAGAGCAATCATTGATGATAAAAATAACTTATAAATGATATACAAAATGCATCAAATCGATAAGACTAAAATTAATTACGATATAAAGATTTAACAGCATTTACTACAACTAAATTAGCTTATATTTACGTCAATCCGGTTCCAGGAATCCAGTGCTCTTCATTTGGTCAAGAAACAATTTTCTCCGACTCATCCTCCGAATATCCGGAATGCATAGCCTGAAATAATACACGAGAGCAATCATTGATGATAAAAAAAACTGATAAATGATATACAAAATGCATCAAATCGATAAGACTAAAATTAATTACGATATAAAGATTTTACAGCATTTACTACGACTAAATTAGCTTATATTTACGTCAATCCGGTTCCAGGAATCAATGCACTTCATTTGGTCAAGAAACAATTCTCTCCGACTCATCCTCCGAATATCCGGAACTCATAGCCTGACATAATACACGAGAGAAATCATTGATGATAAAAAAACTTATAAATGATATACAAAATGCATCAAATCGATAAGACTAAAATTAATTACGATATAAAGATTTAACATTATTTACTACAACTAAATTAGCTTATATTTACGTCAATCCGGTTCCAGGAATCCAGTGCTCTTCATTTGGTCAAGAAACAATTTTCTCCGACTCATCCTCCGAATATCCGGAATGCATAGCCTGAAATAATACACGAGAGCAATCATTGATGATAAAAATAACTTATAAATGATATACAAAATGCATCGAATCGATAAGACTAAAATTAATTACGAAATAAAGATTTAACAGCATTTACTACAACTAAATTAGCTTATATTTACGACAATCCGGTTCCAGGAATCCAGTGCTCTTCATTTGGTCAAGAAACAATTTTCTCCGACTCATCCTCCGAATATCCGGAATGCATAGCATGAAATAATACACGAGAGATATCATTGATGATAAAAATAACTTATAAATGATATACAAAATGCATCAAATCGATAAGACTAAAATTAATTACGATATAAAGATTTAACAGCATTTACTACAACTAAATTAGCTTATATTTACGTCAATCCGGTTCCAGGAATCCAGTGCTCTTCATTTGGTCAAGAAACAATTTTCTCCGACTCATCCTCCGAATATCCGGAATGCATAGCCTGAAATAATACACGAGAGCAATCATTGATGATAAAAATAACTTGTAAATGATATACAAAATGCATCAAATCGATAAGACTAAAATTAATTACGAAATAAAGATTTAACAGCATTTACTACAACTAAATTAGCTTATATTTACGACAATCCGGTTCCAGGAATCCAGTGCTCTTCATTTGGTCAAGAAACAATTTTCTCCGACTCATCCTCCAAATATCCGGAATGCATAGCATGAAATAATACACGAGAGATATCATTGATGATAAAAATAACTTATAAATGATATACAAAATGCATCAAATCGATAAGACTAAAATTAATTACGATATAAAGATTTAACAGCATTTACTACAACTAAATTAGCTTATATTTACGTCAATCCGGTTCCAGGAATCCAGTGCTCTTCATTTGGTCAAGAAACAATTTTCTCCGACTCATCCTCCGAATATCCGGAATGCATAGCCTGAAATAATACACGAGAGCAATCATTGATGATAAAAATAACTTGTAAATGATATACAAAATGCATCAAATCGATAAGACTAAAATTAATTACGAAATAAAGATTTAACAGCATTTACTACAACTAAATTAGCTTATATTTACGTCAATCCGGTTCCAGGAATCCAGGCTCTTCATTTGGTCAAGAAACAATTTTCTCCGACCCATCCTCCGAATATCCGGAATGCATAGCCTGAAATAATACACGAGAGCAATCATTGATGATAAAAATAACTTATAAATGATATACAAAATGCATCAAATCGATAAGACTAAAATTAATTACGAAATAAAAAATTAAAAGCATTTACTAGCACTAAATTGGATTATATTTACGTCAATCCGGTTCCACGAATCCAATGCTCTTCATGTGATCAAAAAACAATCTTCTCCGACTCATCCTCAAAATATCCGGAATGCATAGCCTGAAATAATACACGAGAGCAATCATTGATGATAAAAATAACTTATAAATGATATACAAAATGCATCAAATCGATAAGACTAAAATTAATTCCGATATAAAGATTTAACAGCATTTACTACAACTAAATTAGCTTATATTTACGTCAATCCGGTTCCAGGAATCCAGTGCTCTTCATTTTGTCAAGAAACAATTTTCTCCGACTCATCCTCCGAATATCCGGAATGCATAGCCTGAAATAATACACGAGAGCAATCATTGATGATAAAAAAACTGATAAATGATATACAAAATGCATCAAATCGATAAGACTAAAATTAATTACGATATAAAGATTTAACAGCATTTACTACGACTAAATTAGCTTATATTTACGTCAATCCGGTTCCAGGAATCAATGCACTTCATTTGGTCAAGAAACAATTTTCTCCGACTCATCCTCCGAATATCCGGAACTCATAGCCTGACATAATACACGAGAGAAATCATTGACGATAAAAAAACTTATAAATGATATACAAAATGCATCAAATCGATAAGACTAAAATTAATTACGATATAAAGATTTAACATTATTTACTACAACTAAATTAGCTTATATTTACGTCAATCCGGTTCCAGGAATCCAGTGCTCTTCATTTGGTCAAGAAACAATTTTCTCCGACTCATCCTCCGAATATCCGGAATGCATAGCCTGAAATAATACACGAGAGCAATCATTGATGATAAAAATAACTTATAAATGATATACAAAATGCATCGAATCGATAAGACTAAAATTAATTACGAAATAAAGATTTAACAGCATTTACTACAACTAAATTAGCTTATATTTACGACAATCCGGTTCCAGGAATCCAGTGCTCTTCATTTGGTCAAGAAACAATTTTCTCCGACTCATCCTCCGAATATCCGGAATGCATAGCATGAAATAATACACGAGAGATATCATTGATGATAAAAATAACTTATAAATGATATACAAAATGCATCAAATCGATAAGACTAAAATTAATTACGATATAAAGATTTAACAGCATTTACTACAACTAAATTAGCTTATATTTACGTCAATCCGGTTCCAGGAATCCAGTGCTCTTCATTTGGTCAAGAAACAATTTTCTCCGACTCATCCTCCGAATATCCGGAATGCATAGCCTGAAATAATACACGAGAGCAATCATTGATGATAAAAATAACTTGTAAATGATATACAAAATGCATCAAATCGATAAGACTAAAATTAATTACGAAATAAAGATTTAACAGCATTTACTACCACTAAATTAGCTTATATTTACGTCAATCCGGTTCCAGGAATCCAATGCTCTTCATGTGGTCAAGAAACAATCTTCTCCGACTCATCCTCCGAATATCCGGAATGCAAAGCCTGAAATAATACACGAGAGCAATCATTGATGATAAAAATAACTTATAAATGATATACAGAATGCATCAAATACGATAAGACTAAAATTAATTACGAAATAAAGAATTAACAGCATTTACTAGCACTAAATTAGCTTATATTTACATCAATCCGGTTCCACGAATCCAATGCTCTTCATATGATCAAGGAACAATCTTCTCCGACTCATCCTCCAAATATCCGGAATGCATAGCCTGAAATAATACACGAGAGCAATCATTGACGATAAAAATAACTTATAAATGATATACAAAATGCATCAAATCGAAAAGACTAAAATTAATTACGATATAAAGATTTAACAGAATTTACTACAACTAAATTAGCTTATATTTACGTCAATCCGGTTCCAGGAATCCAGTGCTCTTCATTTGGTCAAGAAACAATTTTCTCCGACTCATCCTCCGAATATCCGGATTGCATAGCCTGAAATAATACACGAGAGCAATCATTGATGATAAAAATAACTTATAAATGATATACAAAATGCATCGAATCGATAAGACTAAAATTAATTACGAAATAAAGATTTAACAGCATTTACTACAACTAAATTAGCTTATATTTACGTCAATCCGGTTCCAGGAATCCAGTGCTCTTCATTTGGTCAAGAAACAATTTTCTCCGACTCATCCTCCGAATATCCGGAATGCATAGCCTGAAATAATACACGAGAGCAATCATTGGTGATAAAAATAACTTGTAAATGATATACAAAATGCATCAAATCGATAAGACTAAAATTAATTACGAAATAAAGATTTAACAGCATTTACTACAACTAAATTAGTTTATATTTACGTCAATCCGGTTCCAGGAATCCAGTGCTCTTCATTTGGTCAAGAAACAATTTTCTCCGACCCATCCTCCGAATATCCGGAATGCATAGCCTGAAAAAATACACGAGAGCAATCATTGATGATAAAAATAACTTATAAATGATATACAAAATGCATCAAATCGATAAGAGTAAAATTAATTACGATATAAAGATTTAACAGCATTTACTATACCTAAATTAGCTTATATTTACGTCAATCCGGTTCCACGAATCCAATGCTCTTCATGAGGTCAAGAAACAATCTTCTCCGACTCATCCTACAAATATCCGGAATGCATAGCCTGATATAATACACGAGAGTAATCATTGATGATAAAAATAACTTATAAATGATATACAAAATGCATCAAATCGATAAGACTAAAATTAATTACGATATAAAGATTTAACAGCATTTACTACAACTAAATTAGCTTATATTTACGTCAATCCGGTTCCAGGAATGCAGTGCTCTTCATGTGGTCAAGGAACAATCTTCTCCGACTCATCCTCCAAATATCCGGAATGCATAGCCTGAAATAATACACGAGAGCAATCATTGATGATAAAAATAACTTATAAATGATATACAAAATGCATCAAATCGATAAGACTAAAATTAATTACGATATAAAGATTTAACAGCATTTACTACAACTAAATTAGCTTATATTTACGTCAATCCGGTTCCAGGAATCCAGTGCTCTTCATTTGGTCAAGAAACAATTTTCTCCGACTCATCCTCCAAATATCCGGAATGCATAGCCTGAAATAATACACGAGAGCAATCATTGATGATAAAAAAAACTGATAAATGATATACAAAATGCATCAAATCGATAAGACTAAAATTAATTACGATATAAAGATTTAACAGCATTTACTACGACTAAATTAGCTTATATTTACGTCAATCCGGTTCCAGGAATCAATGCACTTCATTTGGTCAAGAAACAATTTTCTCCGACTCATCCTCCGAATATCCGGAACTCATAGCCTGACATAATACACGAGAGAAATCATTGATGATAAAAAAACTTATAAATGATATACAAAATGCATCAAATCGATAAGACTAAAATTAATTACGATATAAAGATTTAACATTATTTACTACAACTAAATTAGCTTATATTTACGTCAATCCGGTTCCAGGAATCCAGTGCTCTTCATTTGGTCAAGAAACAATTTTCGCCGACTCATCCTCCGAATATCCGGAATGCATAGCCTGAAATGATATACGAGAGCAATCATTGATGATAAAAATAACTTATAAATGATATACAAAATGCATCGAATCGATAAGACTAAAATTAATTACGAAATAAAGATTTAACAGCATTTACTACAACTAAATTAGCTTATATTTACGACAATCCGGTTCCAGGAATCCAGTGCTCTTCATTTGGTCAAGAAACAATTTTCTCCGACTCATCCTCCGAATATCCGGAATGCATAGCATGAAATAATACACGAGAGATATCATTGATGATAAAAATAACTTATAAATGATATACAAAATGCATCAAATCGATAAGACTAAAATTAATTACGATATAAAGATTTAACAGCATTTACTACAACTAAATTAGCTTATATTTACGTCAATCCGGTTCCAGGAATCCAGTGCTCTTCATTTGGTCAAGAAACAATTTTCTCCGACTCATCCTCCGAATATCCGGAATGCATAGCCTGAAATAATACACGAGAGCAATCATTGATGATAAAAATAACTTGTAAATGATATACAAAATGCATCAAATCGATAAGACTAAAATTAATTACGAAATAAAGATTTAACAGCATTTACTACCACTAAATTAGCTTATATTTACGTCAATCCGGTTCCAGGAATCCAATGCTCTTCATGTGGTCAAGAAACAATCTTCTCCGACACATCCTCCGAATATCCGGAATGCAAAGCCTGAAATAATACACGAGAGCAATCATTGATGATAAAAATAACTTATAAATGATATACAGAATGCATCAAATACGATAAGACTAAAATTAATTACGAAATAAAGAATTAACAGCATTTACTAGCACTAAATTAGCTTATATTTACATCAATCCGGTTCCACGAATCCAATGCTCTTCATATGATCAAGGAACAATCTTCTCCGACTCATCCTCCAAATATCCGGAATGCATAGCCTGAAATAATACACGAGAGCAATCATTGACGATAAAAATAACTTATAAATGATATACAAAATGCATCAAATCGAAAAGACTAAAATTAATTACGATATAAAGATTTAACAGCATTTACTACAACTAAATTAGCTTATATTTACGTCAATCCGGTTCCAGGAATCCAGTGCTCTTCATTTGGTCAAGAAACAATTTTCTCCGACTCATCCCCGAATATCCGGAATGCATAGCCTGAAATAATACACGAGAGAAATCATTGATGATAAAAATAACTTATAAATGATATACAAAATGCATCAAATCGATAAGACTAAAATTAATTACGAAATAAAGATTTAACAGCATTTACTACAACTAAATTAGCTTATATTTACGTCAATCCGGTTCCAGGAATCCAGTGCTCTTCATTTGGTCAAGAAACAATTTTCTCCGACTCATCCTCCGAATATCCGGAATGCATAGCCTGAAATAATACACGAGAGCAATCATTGATGATAAAAATAACTTATAAATGATATACAAAATGCATCAAATCGATAAGACTAAAATTAATGACGAAATAAAAAATTAACAGCATTTACTATACCTAAATTAGCTTATATTTACGTCAATCCGGTTCCACGAATCCAATGCTCTTCATGTGGTCAAGAAACAATCTTCTCCGACTCATCCTACAAATATCCGGAATGCATAGCCTGATATAATACACGAGAGTAATCATTGATGATAAAAATAACTTATAAATGATATACAAAATGCATCAAATCGATAAGACTAAAATTAATTACGATATAAAGATTTAACAGCATTTACTACAACTAAATTAGCTTATATTTACGTCAATCCGGTTCCAGGAATGCAGTGCTCTTCATGTGGTCAAGGAACAATCTTCTCCGACTCATCCTCCAAATATCCGGAATGCATAGCCTGAAATAATACACGAGAGCAATCATTGATGATAAAAATAACTTATAAATGATATACAAAATGCATCAAATCGATAAGACTAAAATTAATTACGATATAAAGATTTAACAGCATTTACTACAACTAAATTAGCTTATATTTACGTCAATCCGGTTCCAGGAATCCAGTGCTCTTCATTTGGTCAAGAAACAATTTTCTCCGACTCATCCTCCAAATATCCGGAATGCATAGCCTGAAATAATACACGAGAGCAATCATTGATGATAAAAAAAACTGATAAATGATATACAAAATGCATCAAATCGATAAGACTAAAATTAATTACGATATAAAGATTTAACAGCATTTACTACGACTAAATTAGCTTATATTTACGTCAATCCGGTTCCAGGAATCAATGCACTTCATTTGGTCAAGAAACAATTTTCTCCGACTCATCCTCCGAATATCCGGAACTCATAGCCTGACATAATACACGAGAGAAATCATTGATGATAAAAAAACTTATAAATGATATACAAAATGCATCAAATCGATAAGACTAAAATTAATTACGATATAAAGATTTAACATTATTTACTACAACTAAATTAGCTTATATTTACGTCAATCCGGTTCCAGGAATCCAGTGCTCTTCATTTGGTCAAGAAACAATTTTCGCCGACTCATCCTCCGAATATCCGGAATGCATAGCCTGAAATGATATACGAGAGCAATCATTGATGATAAAAATAACTTATAAATGATATACAAAATGCATCGAATCGATAAGACTAAAATTAATTACGAAATAAAGATTTAACAGCATTTACTACAACTAAATTAGCTTATATTTACGACAATCCGGTTCCAGGAATCCAGTGCTCTTCATTTGGTCAAGAAACAATTTTCTCCGACTCATCCTCCGAATATCCGGAATGCATAGCATGAAATAATACACGAGAGATATCATTGATGATAAAAATAACTTATAAATGATATACAAAATGCATCAAATCGATAAGACTAAAATTAATTACGATATAAAGATTTAACAGCATTTACTACAACTAAATTAGCTTATATTTACGTCAATCCGGTTCCAGGAATCCAGTGCTCTTCATTTGGTCAAGAAACAATTTTCTCCGACTCATCCTCCGAATATCCGGAATGCATAGCCTGAAATAATACACGAGAGCAATCATTGATGATAAAAATAACTTGTAAATGATATACAAAATGCATCAAATCGATAAGACTAAAATTAATTACGAAATAAAGATTTAACAGCATTTACTACCACTAAATTAGCTTATATTTACGTCAATCCGGTTCCAGGAATCCAATGCTCTTCATGTGGTCAAGAAACAATCTTCTCCGACACATCCTCCGAATATCCGGAATGCAAAGCCTGAAATAATACACGAGAGCAATCATTGATGATAAAAATAACTTATAAATGATATACAGAATGCATCAAATACGATAAGACTAAAATTAATTACGAAATAAAGAATTAACAGCATTTACTAGCACTAAATTAGCTTATATTTACATCAATCCGGTTCCACGAATCCAATGCTCTTCATATGATCAAGGAACAATCTTCTCCGACTCATCCTCCAAATATCCGGAATGCATAGCCTGAAATAATACACGAGAGCAATCATTGACGATAAAAATAACTTATAAATGATATACAAAATGCATCAAATCGAAAAGACTAAAATTAATTACGATATAAAGATTTAACAGCATTTACTACAACTAAATTAGCTTATATTTACGTCAATCCGGTTCCAGGAATCCAGTGCTCTTCATTTGGTCAAGAAACAATTTTCTCCGACTCATCCCCGAATATCCGGAATGCATAGCCTGAAATAATACACGAGAGAAATCATTGATGATAAAAATAACTTATAAATGATATACAAAATGCATCAAATCGATAAGACTAAAATTAATTACGAAATAAAGATTTAACAGCATTTACTACAACTAAATTAGCTTATATTTACGTCAATCCGGTTCCAGGAATCCAGTGCTCTTCATTTGGTCAAGAAACAATTTTCTCCGACTCATCCTCCGAATATCCGGAATGCATAGCCTGAAATAATACACGAGAGCAATCATTGATGATAAAAATAACTTATAAATGATATACAAAATGCATCAAATCGATAAGACTAAAATTAATGACGAAATAAAAAATTAACAGCATTTACTAGCACTAAATTAGCTTATATTTACGTCAATCCGGTTCCACGAATCCAATGCTCTTCATGTGGTCAAGAAACAATCTTCTCCGACTCATCCTACAAATATCCGGAATGCATAGCCTGATATAATACACGAGAGCAATCATTGATGATAAAAATAACTTATAAATGATATACAAAATGCATCAAATCGATAAGACTAAAATTAATTACGATATAAAGATTTAACAGCATTTACTTCAACTAAATTAGCTTATATTTACGTCAATCCGGTTCCAGGAATGCAGTGCTCTTCATGTGGTCAAGAAACAATTTTCTCCGACTCATCCTCCAAATATCCGGAATGCATAGCCTGAAATAATACACGAGAGCAATCATTGATGATAAAAATAACTTATAAATGATATACAAAACGCATCAAATCGATAAGACTAAAATTAATTACGATATAAAGATTTAACAGCATTTACTACAACTAAATTAGCTTATATTTACGTCAATCCGGTTCCAGGAATCCAGTGCTCTTCATTTGGTCAAGAAACAATTTTCTCCGACTCATCCTCCGAATATCCGGAATGCATAGCCTGAAATAATACACGAGAGCAATCATTGATGATAAAAAAAACTTATATATGATATACAAAATGCATCAAATCGATAAGACTAAAATTAATTACGATATAAAGATTTAACAGCATTTACTACGACTAAATTAGCTTATATTTACGTATATCCGGTTCCAGGAATCAATGCTCTTCATTTGGTCAAGAAACATTTTTCTCCGACTCATCCTCCGAATATCCGGAACTCATAGCCTGAAATAATACACGAGAAAAATCATTGATGATAAAATGAACTTATAAATGATATACATAATGCATTAAATCGATAAGACTAAAATTAATTACGATATAAAGATTTAACAGCATTTACTACAACTAAATTAGCTTATATTTACGTCAATCCGGTTCCAGGAATCCAGTGCTCTTCATTTGGTCAAGAAACAATTTTCTCCGACTCATCCTCCGAATATCCGGATTGCATAGCCTGAAATAATACACGAGAGCAATCATTGATGATAAAAATAACTTATAAATGATATACAAAATTTATCGAATCGATAAGACTAAAATTAATTACGAAATAAAGATTTAACAGCATTTACTACAACTAAATTAGCTTATATTTACGTCAATCCGGTTCCAGGAATCCAGTGCTCTTCATTTGGCCAAGAAACAATTTTCTCCGACTCATCCTCCGAATATCCGGAATGCATAGCCTGAAATAATACACGAGAGCAATCATTGATGATAAAAATAACTTATAAATGATATACAAAATGCATCAAATCGATAAGACTAAAATTAATTACGATATAAAGATTTAACAGCATTTACTACAACTAAATTAGCTTATATTTACGTCAATCCGGTTCCAGGAATGCAGTGCTCTTCATGTGGTCAAGAAACAATCTTCTCCGACTCATCCTCCAAATATCCGGAATGCATAGCCTGAAATAATACACGAGTGCAATCATTGATGATAAAAATAACTTATAAATGATATACAAAATGCATCAAATCGATAAGACTAAAATTAATTGCGATATAAAGATTTAACAGCATTTACTACAACTAAATTAGCTTATATTTACGTCAATCCGGTTCCAGGAATCCAGTGCTCTTCATTTGGTCAAGAAACAATCTTCTCAGACTCATCCTCCGAATATCCGGAATGCTAGCCTGAAATAATACACGAGAGCAGTCATTGATGAAAAAAATAAATTATAAATGATATACAAAATGCATAAAATCGATAACACTAAAATTAATTACGAAATAAAGAATTAACAGCATTTAATACCACTAAATTAGCTTATAATTACGACAATCAGGTTCCAGGAATCCATTGTTCTTCATGTGGTCAAGAAACAATATTCTCCGAACCATCCTCCGAATATCCGGAATGCATAGCCTGAAATAATACACGAGAGCAATCATTGATGATTAAAAGAACTTATTAAAGATATACAAAATGCATCAAATCGATAATACTGAAATTAATTACGAAATAAAGAATTAGCAGCGTTTACTACGACTAAATTAGCTTATATATACGAAAATCCGGTTCTAGGAATCCAATGCTCTTCATGTGGTCAAGAAACAATCTTCTCCGACTCATCCTCCGAATATCCGAAATACATAGCCTGAAATAATACACGAGAGCAATCATCGATGATAAAAGGAACTTATAAATGATATACAAAATGCATCATATCGATAAGACTAAAATGAACTACGAAATAAAGAATTAACAGCAATTAATACGACTAAATTAGCTTATATTTACGTCAATCCGGTTCCAGGAATCCAATGCTCTTCATGTGGTCAAGAAACAATCTTCTCCGACTCATCCTCCGAATATCCGAAATACATAGCCTGAAATAATACACGAGAGCAATCATTGATGATAAAAAGAACTTATAAATGATATACAAAATGCATCATATCGATAAGACTTTAAAAGGGGTAACGAAATAAAGAATTAACAGCAATTAATACGAATAAATTAGCTTATATTTACGTCAATCCGGTTCCAGGAATCCAATGCTCTTCATGTGGTCAAGAAACAATCTTCTCCGACTCATCCTACGAATATCCGGAATGCATAGCCTGAAATAATACACGAGAGCAATCATTGATGATAAAAATAACTTATAAATGATATAAAAAATGTAGCAAATCGATAAGACTAAAATTAATTACGAAATAAAGAATTAACAGCATTTACTACCACTAAATTAGCTTATATTTACGACAATCCGGTTCCAGGAATCCAATGCTCCCATGTGGTCAAGAAACAATCTTCTCCGACTCATCCTCCGAATATCCGGAATGCATAGCCTGAAATAATACACGAGAGCAGTCATTGATGAAAAAAATAACTTATAAATGATATACAAAATGCATCAAATCGATAACACTAAAATTAATTACGAAATAAAGAATTAACAGCATTTAATACCCTAAATTAGCTTATATTTACGACAATCCGGTTCCAGGAATCCAATGCTCTTCATGTGGTCAAGAAACAATCTTCTCCGACTCATCCTCCGAATATCAGGAATTCTTAGCCTGAAATAATACACGAGATCAATCATTGATGATATAAAGAACTTATAAATGATATACAAAATGCATCAAATCGATAAGACTCAAATTAATTACGAAATAAAGAGTTAACAGCATTTACTACCACTAAATTAGCTTAAATTTACGACAATCAGGTTCCAGGAATCCAATGTTCTTCATGTGGTCAAGAAACAATATTCTCCGAACCATCCTCCGAATATCCGGAATGCATAGCCTGAAATAATACACGAGAGCAATCATTGATGATAATAAGGACCTATAAATGATATACACAATGCCTCAAATCGATAAGACTAAACGAAATACGAAATTAAGAATTAACAGCATTTACTACGACTAAATTATCTTATATTTACGACAATCCGGATCCAGGAATCCAATGCTCTTCATGAGGTCATGAAACAACCTTCTCCGACTCATCCTCCGAATATCCGGAATGCATAGCCTGAAATAATACACGAGAGCAATCATTGATGATTAAAAGAACTTATTAAAGATATACAAAATGCATCAAATCGATAATACTGAAATTAATTACGAAATAAAGAATTAACAGCAATTAATACGACTAAATTAGCTTATATTTACGTCAATCCGGTTCCAGGAATCCAATGCTCTTCATGTGGTCAAGAAACAATCTTCTCCGACTCATCCTACGAATATCCGGAATGCATAGCCTGAAATATTACACGAGAGCAATCATTGATGATAAAAAGGACCTATAAATGATATACAAAATGCATCAAATCGATAAGACTGAAATTAATTACCAAATAAATAATTAACAGCATTTACTACGACTAAATTAGCTTATATTTACGACAATCCGGTTCCAGGAATCCAATGCTCTTCATGTGGTCAAGAAACAATCTTCTCCGACTCATCCTCCGAATATCCGGAATGCATAGCCCAAAATGATACACGAGAGCAATCATTGATGATAAAAAGGACCTATAAATGATATACAAAATGCATCAAATCGATAAGACTGAAATTAATTACCAAATAAAGAATTAACAGCATTTACTACGACTAAATTAGCTTATATTTACGACAATCCGGTTCCAGGAATCCAATGCTCTTCATGTGGTCAAGAAACAATCTTCTCCGACTCATCCTCCGAATATCCGAAATGCATAGCCTTAAATAATACACGAGAGCAATCATTTATGATAAATAGAACTTATAA
Source organism: Sympetrum striolatum (assembly GCA_947579665.1). Lineage (NCBI taxonomy): Eukaryota > Metazoa > Arthropoda > Insecta > Odonata > Libellulidae > Sympetrum > Sympetrum striolatum. The sequence continues at coordinate 74,191,352 of OX388350.1, forward strand.
ATGATAAACAAAATGCATCAAATCGATAAGACTGAAATTAATTACGAAATAAAGAATTAGCAGCATTTACTACGACTAAATTAGCTTATATTTACGTCATTCCGGTTCCAGGAATTTAATGCTCTTCATGTGGTCAAGAAACAATCTTCTCCGACTCATCCTCCGAATATCCGGAATGCTTAGCCTGAAATAATACACGATAGCAATCATTGATGATAAAAATCACTTATAAATGATATACAAAATGCATCAAATCGATAAGACTGAAATTAATTACGAAATAAAGAATTAGCAGCGTTTACTACGACTAAATTAGCTTATATATACGACAATCCGGTTCCAGGAATCCAATGCTCTTCATGTGGTCAGGAAACAATCTTCTCCGACTCATCCTCCGAATATCCGGAATGCATAGCCTGAAATAATACACGAGAGCAATCATTGATGATAAAAGGAACTTATAAATGATAAATAAAATGCATCAAATCGATAAGACTGAAATTAATTACGAAAAAAAGAATTAGAAGGATTTACTACGACTAAATTAGCTTATATTTACGACAATCCGGTTCCAGGAATCCAATGCTCTTCATGTGGTCGAGAAACAATCTTCTCTGACTCATCCTCCGAATATCCGGAATGCATAGCCTGAAATAATACACGAGAGCAATCATTGATGATAAAAAGAACTTATAAATGATATACAAAATGCATCAAATCGGTAAGACTGAAATTAAATACGGAAAAAAGAATTAGCAGCATTTACTACAACTAAATTAGCTTATATTTACGACAATCCGGTTTCAGGAATCCAATGCTCTTCATGTGGTCAAGAAACAATCTTCTCCGACTCATCCTCCGAATATCCGGAATGCATAGCCTGAAATAATACACGAGAGCAATCATTGATGTAAAAAATAACTTATTAATGATACACAAAATGCATCAAATCCATAACACTAAACTGAATTACGAAATAATGAATCTACAGCAGTTTCAACGACTAATCTGGCTTATATTTACGAGAATCTGGTACTAGGAATCCATTTCTCTACCTGTGGTCATGGATGAATCTTCTCCGACTCATCCTCCGAATATCCGAGATGCACAACCTGAAATATTACACAAGATCATTCATTGTGTATATAAAGAACTAATAAATGATATACAAAATGCATCAAATCTATGAGACTAAAAGTAAATACGAAATATCGAATTAACAGCATTATTAATGTCAAAAGTAGCTTATATTTACGAAAATCCGTTTCCAGCAATACTCAGTTTTCTATTCGGTCCAGGAGGAAACTTCTCCGAATCATCATCCGAATATCCGAGATGAATATCCTAAAATATTGTCGATAGAAAGATAAAAAAAATCAATAACAAATTGCATTAAATCTAAGAGACTTAAATAGTTAAGGAACTAATTAATTAACAGCATTAACTATGACAATGAAAGTTATAATTACCATAATCCGGTTCCAGAAATCATATGTTCTATATGTGGTTCAGGAAGAATCTTCTCCGAATCATTTCCCGAATATCCGAGAAGCATAACCTGAAATATGACACAAATGCAATCATTGATTATAGAAAGAACTAATAAATGAATAGCAAAATGCATGAATTCTATGATTCTAAAAATATATTACAAAATAATGATTAACAGCATTAAACATCACAAATATAACATTTACCAAAATCTGGTTATAAAAGACCTATGTTCTATATGTGGTCTAGGAAGAATTTTCTCCTATTCATCTTCCGAATTCCCTAGATGCTTAACCCTAAATATTACACGCAAGCAATGTTTGATGATGAAAAGAACTGGCAGAATATTAACAAAATGCATAAAATCTATGATAAAAAATTGAATTACAAACTAATAAATTAACAGCATTATCTTTAAAAAGTAGCTTATATTTACGAATATCTTGTTTGAATATCCTATGGTCTATATGTGGTCCAGGATGAATCTTCTTCGAATCATCTCCGAATATACGAGATAAAAACCTGAAATATTACACACAAGAAATGATTCATGATAGAATGTAATATTTGATGATTAACAATATGCATAAAATCTATGAGACGAAAATTAATGATAGCAATTATGAACCAATGAAAAATCAGCATTAACTATTACAAAATTAGTTTATATTTACGAGAATCTTGTTCCAGAAATCCTATGTTCTTTATGTGGTCTAGGAAGAAACTTCTCGGAATCATTTTCCAAATATCCGAGATGCCTTATCTTAAATATTACACGTATGCAATGATTGATGATGGAAGGTACTAATTAATGATCAACAAAATGCCTAAAATCTATGAGGCTAAAATTAATTACGGACTTATGAATTAACAGCATTATTGATGATTAAAGTGATATTTATTTACGAAAATCCGTTTCCAGAAATTCTATGTGCTTATGTGGTCCAAGAAGAATCTTCTTCGAATCATCTTCGGAATGTCCGAGAAACATAATCTGAAATAATATACATGTGCGAAGAATGACGAAAGAAAGGACTTTTCATTGATAAACAAAATTCATTTAATCTATGAAACTAAAATCAATTACGAACTAATGAATTTAGTTTATTATCTATGATTTAAGTCATTCATTTTTTCGTAATTTCTGTTCTTGAAGTCGTATTCTCTCTTAATGCTCTCCGAAGCATCTTCTCTAAAACATCCCCCTATTTACTTGAACCATGATCTGAAATAAGATAGTTATGCAATTAATGTTGTGGGTAAGGACTAATAAATGATAAATATATTGTCTATAATCATTCAGATTGAAAATTAGTTACCAACTAATGGATTATCAGCATCACCTTTGATATATGTCATTCAAATTTATGAAATGCCTTCTTCAGAAGTCCTAAATTCCGGGACGCATCTTTTCGCAAACATCTCCGTATTTAGTAGAAGCATCATCTGATATAATTCTCATATGCAATGAATGATGAGGAGTGGATTAATAATAAAAAAATTGCCTATAATCTTTTGGACTAAAAGTATCTACTAATGTGTGCTATAAATATTTTCCTTAATATTCGATTCGAAATATTAAATACAAAGTTAACTGCCAGACATATATCGTAATCCTTGTATTAACTTCGATACCGAAAAAGAAAGAAAGGAAAAACTTTTCATACGAATCGCGCAATTTTAAGAATAAATAAGATAATATACTGACGATAAGTAATTTCTATGCCTTTAACACCGGAGAAGAAGTGAGGTGAAGATATGCTAATTGTTACGTTGGCAACTTCATAATAAATCATCAAAACCTTTTAGAGTACTATAACTTGAAGAAACCTGAAAATTAAAAACCGTATTGATGACTGCATTTGTAAATAAGTGAATAAGGTATCAAGAAGAAAGTACAATGCCTTCAGAGTATTTCTTAGAGGCAATCAGTATTTTCTAATTTGAAAATTACTCAATGAAAACAACGACTTAACGCGGAATCTGAACTACAGTATTACTTTTAAATACACGATCAATGTAGCAGGAAATTAACATTTTACAGCATACGTATAGAAAATATTGTTTCGAATCCATATAGATATATCATTAGCTATAGTAATAAGTTTTATCAAGAAAAATAAAGTGTGATATTTACTATACTGAATTCTATTAGCAGGAAGAAACTTTTACTCTAACAAGTCCTATGTTTTAGGAAATCCTTATCGCAAGAAACTTAGCTAGAAAATATCTTGTTTGAGTGTAATATTCCTATTGTATTATTGGCAAACGAGAATTTCACGTAAGCATAACACTACTGCTCGAACATTACAAACATATATACTTTAACTAAATACTTAATGGCAATGAACCATTAGGATAAATTTACGAAAATCCTATATACTAGCAATCTACACGCCAAAAATCAAGGAGCTTCATATATCTGGGCATAATACCTTTTAACAGTAAATTAAATTATAAACGGGTACTAAGCTAACTCAATCAAAACAAAAATTTAAATTTAAATAAATTGAAAGAGGATGGGACGGTTAAATCATTAAAAGAGAAAATTACAGAAAGAATGTTACATAAAAATGCAATATAAGGAAGAGATCCAAACGTTAAAGGGAAAAAAATGAAAGAGGCCATCAGGAAGGCAATGGATGAAGAACTAGGAAAAAGCAAGAATGAGGGAAAGAAACCATGGATTACACAATCGACACTACAACTGATGGAAAACAGAAGAATTTTAAAGGAAGGAAATACTGAAGAATATAGATACTTGAATAAATTAATAGGAAATAAGTGTAGAGAAGATTAAGAAAAATGGAACACTAAGAAATGCAAAGAAATTGAAGAACTAGATAAGAAACATGAAACTATTAAATGACATCAATTAATTAAAGAAATCAGTAGGACAGAAAGAGTCATACCTATAGGAATAAAAGACAAAAATGGGAAAACATTAATGAGAGGGGAGGAAATACAAGAAAGATGGAAAAAGTATGGAAATGAATTGTATGCAGAATGTGAAGTAGCAACAGAGAATGAAGGAGATAAATGGGAAAAAGAAGGAAATAACCACCATGAAAAGTTATCAAACATACTACAAGAAGAAACAATATTTGCAATCAATAAAATAAAAGCAGCCAAAGCAACAGGAATCGATAACATTTCTATTGAATTTTTTAAATATATGGACAAAGATTCAATAAGAACCTTAACAACATTTTTAAATGATATATTCTATGCAGGAATTTTACCAGAGGACTTCAGAAGAATAGTTGTGATTCCTATTCCAAAAGAAAAAAATGCAATAGTGTGTGAAAAACATACTACAAATTAGTTTGGTTTCACTTGTATGTAAAATATCACTAATGATAATTCTAAAGAGAATTAAGAAGCAAATTGAAGATAAAATACCAGATGATCAGTATGGTTTTAGGGAAAAGAAAGGAACACGTGATGCTATAATGGAGTTAAGGCTTATTTTGGAAAATAATCTAAAAGATAATAAAAAGACCTTTTTAGGTTTTATAGATTTCGAAAATGCGTTTGACAAAGTTAACCAGAAAGTTTTTATACAAATGTTACATGAAATCGGAATAGATAACAAATGCCTAGAAATAATTCAAATTCTGTATAGTAACCAAGAAGCTGCTTTCAGAATAAATTCCGAACTGACAGATGGTTCGAAGTAAAATGAGGAGTAAGACAGGGGTGTATGATGTCACCACTTTTATTTAACCTGTAGAGTGAAGAAGTTGTATGGCAAGCATTACAAGAGATTAAGGGTATATGTATAGGAGGAGGAAATTTCAACAATATAAGGTATGCGGATGATATAGTAATCATAATATCTTCAAAAGAGGATTTAGAGCTAGCAATGCAAAGAGTTTATGAGGTGGGAACAAAATTTGGATTGAAAATTAATACTAATAAAACAAAAGTAATGATGGTTGCTATTAAAAAGAGCAACAGTGACTGCAATATAAAAATTAAAGACAAACTAATAAAACAATTCCAACAGTTTAGATATCTAGGAAGTTTAATATCAGACGATGGGTACTGCAGCAATGAAATAAAATCAAGAATCAAGAGTTTGCCAGTAGAATTTTGAAAATCAAATGCTCAGACAGGATATTTAATGAAGAGGTTTGGAGAAAGATTGGAAGCAGGTATTGCCTATGGAATGAAATGAAAAGAAGGAAGTGGAAATACGCGGGATATGTGCTGAGGGGATCATCAGGGGAGAGAATCGTTACGGCGCTGGAAGGATGGACAGTAAGGAAGAAAAAAAGAGGGAGACCAAGGATGGAATGGTTGGACAATTTCAAGAACTGGACTGAAATTAATATATATGAGGAAATGAAAAGGAAAGTAGAAGAGAAGAGTGGAGATCCATGAGAGCTAACCTCTAACCCCTGATAGGAGAATCTACCAATTGATAATTAAACTAACACCATATTAATTGCATTTCTACCTCGAATACTGAATGATACCTCACACAATACAGAAAATATTCAGAAATGGAGAGAACTAAGATCCGTTCGGTTATTTACTATCCGAGGTAATAAACTAATCAATATATTTAATATGAATCAATAAAGCTGGCCAATACAAAAGAAGGAAAAATGCCCTTGGATATTACTTACCTGGGGTATGCACCTGCGGTCATCCGATTTCCAAGGTATCCATCTGTGACTCATCTACACCAACTCCTTTCTGATCTTATCGAAGAATATCCGAAGGCAAAGCTCTGTTGTGGAGATCAGTTCACTTTTACACGATCTGGAAAAAACATATTATTTTAATTTATGATTAACGGCAGTCTAATAATAAATGATAAAATAACTGAGAATTATAGCCAATGCGTGCGTTACGAGTACACATTTTTCAAATACAAATTTCCGTTATAAAGTGGTTCAAGATATTAAACGTAACTCACGCGAAGGAATTAAAAGATAAAAATTACGGAAATATAAAAAAGAAACCCTCGATAATATAAAAACATATTAAGAATTATAATACATTTTATGATTGTAGCCATCATACGACACTTGTTTCTGTGAAAAACGACTTAAGTTTCGCAGAAGTTTAATACATATGAAAAATGAATTAATACACTGTAGCTTGATAGATGCAGTATAATTTTATTACCAAAAGAAAATGCAAATAATGATTGGTTGAAAGAAATGGATTGATTGAGGAGACTCAACTGAAAGGATTTCTCATTAACTATTCAAACGTCACAATCAAAACTCGCAAAAAGGACAGCAACAATATTATATAGCTCTCAAAATAATTAAATTCTCTTCAACGCTGATGAAATCCACAAACAGTAAATAAAATAAAAGTTATTATTAAAAGTTATCTAATAAAATATCTCCTTGAAAACCATCACGCAAATCTTGTCGCATTCAAAATTCAAATCTGAGTGACCGTTACAACTAACGCTGGTATTATCTATGGAGATATTCAGCTAAAATGTCACCATTAAATCAGTTTTGGGACACAATTTCACTCCATCGATAGAACAGTCTTAAAGAGTAACTTAATTGGAGATACTAACCAACCGGCAATGGGAGATCAAGGTTCAAGTCCCACTCCAATGAACTTTTTACATGCCTGTTTTTCCATAGCAATCTACTACGAGTTATAATATCGCTGACATTTTTAATAGGAAAAGTTGTACGTTAGAGTAGTTAGAGCTTTGAATTTTACAATGGATAGTCGATAGCATCTGAAATTACGATGACAATCTTACTTGCTAACTACAGGATGACTACACGGGGATATGGGATAAGAAATAAATGCTTATCTAAAGCTACGGTAAAAAAATATCATAGAAAAATGGATGGTATTTTAAAGAAAGACAAATCATCGAAAATATACTACCAGCATACGTAACCCAAAGAAATAATAGAGAGGCAACGACGACTGAAAATCAATTCCGAAGTTGCAGATCACATTTGAATATCGCCTTGAAACATGGAATTAATTAACTTAACCGGCAAAAGATTGATTAGTTAATTGCTACTTATATTGGAAGGAAATTCTCCAAAACGACACGCATAACCTGAGGTCAGGATAAGTTCTGTCCTCACTTAATTTCACGAATGATCAGTTAACGAATTGTGAAGATCAACCTGTTTATTACCTGATTTCAAAACTGTTTATCTGTAGCTGTGAATCTACCGCACGTTAACGAAATTTAATTCTGACGATGCTTCGAAAACAATCAGAAGACGTATGATCGCGAAGACAACCAAATAGTTAATCCTGATAACTGAAATAGGATTGAGTTATTTTTCCAACTTACCTTACTATCGAATTTCTGGAAAACCAGCTCGTAGATGTTGACAGATGAAAATAATTTCCTCTATTTTTATAGAATAATCTTTAAAACTGGTCGATGAACCGTAATTAACTTGCCTAACTCCTTAACCTGTTCGCACTAGCTAAGTATCGAGACCAATGAAATTCAAAAATTAACGGTTTTACAATGAAAAGCTGTAACACCTCCTTCCTCGATGAAATTTCTGCAGCAACTAAAAAATGTTTTCGTTAGATCATCTTTGAACAGTGATACTCGTCTCCCATTGGCTGATTCTCATTGGCTGATTCTCATTGGCTGCATCTCATTGGCCAAGCCCATCTAATTATTATTATAATTTTCATTTACTATAATTATAATTACGTTGAACTTTTTAACCATAAAATTTATCGAAATTTAAATTGATATATTATGATATAGTTAATTTTAAATTAAATCTTTCTTTCATGTAATATTTTTTTAACAGAAGTTACCCATCGCCCGATTACATCCAAGATGGCCGAAATTACAGTATTTCAAATAAATTACCACGCATTAAATATTTTCATAAAATTGGTGCAAATTGATTCTTTAATTACTATAAAATATTATTATATTGGTATATATTTAAGATTTTCTTATATTCCCGATACAAAAGAATCTTCTAAAGTTGAAATTCAAACTTCAAAGAAGTAATTGCACACCTCACCAAATAATTACATCAAACATTAATACTTCATTAATTAAAACCGATCATAAAATGACACGTGCGAGTTCTAATCGTAAAACAAAAGGTTATTAAGATTACGAACTCTCTTTTGTACGATATCCAAATCATCGGCGAATGTCCTTCAGTTGAAAATCGACATTTTTATGCTGACTCAGGAAAATTTCTTCACCCATTAAAACTCAATTATTAGCTATATTTTTTATATATTATTACTTAATAAATTAATAAGTAAATTCAAGAAAAAGCGACTGCAAGAAAACGTACAAATCTTAAATCTCGCTCGCTTCCTGCTGAAAGAAAATACTCCATTCTTCCATATAAAATAAATTAAGGAGAAGATATTAATTAAATTATATACAAATTTTTAATAAAAAGTTCTGCTTTTTGATTTGCCATCAAATAATATTGTGTGTGCAAATATAGTAACATCTTTGGCATTGCCGAAACAAAAGAATAAGGATGCGATCATGTGCACTTTCGTGCTGAAATAAAATTCTTCAAACGAACTGAGTGCATCTTTTCTTCTTTTAACATTTCATCCTAAGAAACGTTTTCTAATAGTTATCTAACTCATCCACACCGTGTATGATTCAAGATTCATCGGATATCACTAATTACTACTGCTATGATTGATAATCATACATTTATTTTATCAAAGAACATGAAAAGATCAAACGAAATAATATAGCTGTCAATCCGATTATATTTCAAAGCCATTTGTAAAGGAATGTGGATGGAAATATCATGATAGATAAGGAACGATGTCATGAATTCGAAGGATAAATAGATGCATAAACTATGTATCATTTCTGTCAAACATCTCTAGAAGTAACCTAGAGTAAAAAGAAACATTCTGTGTGTCTTCTCAAAATGTGAAATGACATTTCAGTCGCTTCACTCAGATTATAATTGAATGTTGCCATCCATGTAGTTTTTGTGAATACTGTGTACACAATAAAATCTCTCTTAGCAAGGGGAAACCATATAAACTTCTTAATTTTCAATGACAATGACATATTGCTTACATTGATATTGTACGTAACTATATTATACACCTTTTTGGCCTCCTGGAGAGGTGCAGTCCCTCCCACTTAATCTCAATTTGGTGCCATCACATTTGATATTGATATCAATTAGCTTTACTTTACAAAATGATTGTTGGGCTGAAGTTCCTTAAGCACCTGTCATTATGGGTATTATCTTAGCACTCAAAGGGGTTCTTTTTGTAACTATGCTGGTTGTAATGCAAACAACATCTAATTTCCGTCTCAACGCATTTACTTTATTTCGTTCTTCATAAGATATGAAGCAAAGTAGTACCGATACACAACATGATAATCACCTTGTAATGCATTTGAAACAGTATGACCAAACAGAGAATAACCAGCACTTACCTACACAATCTTACTCGGTTCGTCTTCTTCCGCCAGCGATATTTTTCTACGAGGAATGCAGTTTCCGAACCACAAAACGAAGTGCTTTGCCCGCCATTTAATCTACGGCCAAACTTCAACTTCTTCGAACACTCGAAAGACTCTTTCCTCTCACAACTCACAACGTTACAGTTCAATCGCATAAACAAAGGAATACATAATCCGGGTTATAACAATCACATATTGCTAACAACTAATCGCAATTATGAATACACTTCACCTCAGTTGCTCACATTTTCGCTTTACAGGTACCACGAGACGATCTCATAGCAACTTGGCGCACTTTCTAAGACTTTTCGAATCGAAAAAAGTTTTCTGATTTACGTAACTGAGGGCGTGATCGTGACTTCCGTGGTATTCGTTATTCCTCTTAAATGGCTGCCGTTTCCATGCTTTTCAAGATGTGTATTATTTCAAGGTGTATTCAAAATTTCTCGTTAAAAATCTCGCGACGAGGAGATAGGAATCATTCAAAAGAAGGAATTCAGCGGTACATTCTGTGTTATCTGGTGAAAATGTGAGACAAGACATACAAGCCCGTTAGTGTTGTGACAGTAAAGTTTGGAATTTCAATCAAAGATGTTTGTAATTAGAAGAACCTAAGCGTTGTTTTCAGGGACACTATTTGAAAGAGGTTCAAAATGACGTACAGAAGGAGGTGTCGTAGAGTGGATGAAGCAAAATTCCTGAGCCAGCATAAAAAAGGAGATCTTCAACTGAAGGACATCTTTTGGATATCGTACAGAAGAGAGTTCGTAATCTTAAAAAACCTTTGGTTTTACGATTATTATAGATCCAAAACATATCACTCACAAGTGTCATTTTATAATCGGTTTTAATTAATCAAGTATTAATGTCTGATTTAATGATTTGGAGAGGTGTACAATTACTTATTTGAATTGTGCATTTCAACTTTCAAGATTCTCTTGTTCAGGGACTTTAACAAAATCTTAAATATATGCCAATATAATAATATTTTAAAGTAAATAAAGAATCAATTTGCACCATTTTCATGAAATTATTTAATGAGTGTTCATTTTGTTTAAATGTTGTCATTTCGGCCATCTTGGTTGGACTCGGGCGATGGGTAACTTCTATAAAAAAGGTATTACATGAAAGAAAGAATGATTTAAAAATTTTGTTATACCATAATTTTTCTGTTTAAATTTCGATTAATTTTTCGTATTATAAGTTCAACGTAATTATAATCATAGAAAATGAAAATTATATTAAGAATTGAGTGGGCTCGGCCAATGAGAATCAGCCAATGGTAGACGAGTATCATTGTTCAAACATGAACTAACGGAAACATTTTTTAGTTGCTGCAGAAATTTCATCGAGGAAGGAGGTGTTACAGCTTTTCATTGTAAAACCGTTAATTTTTGAATTTTATTGGTCTCGATACTTAGCTAGTGCGAACAGGTTAAGGAGTTAGGCAAGATAATTACGGTTCATAGTCAAGTTTTAAAGATTATTCGATAAGAATTGAGTAAATTTCTTCCATCTGTCATGATCTAAGAGGTGGTATTCCAGAAATTTGATAATAAGGTAAGTTGGAAAAAACACTCAATCCTATTTCAGTTATCCGGATTAATTATTTTGTTGCCTTCGTGAACATACGTCTTTCTTTTGTTTTATAAAAAAGTCAGAATTAAATTTCATGAAAGTGCGTTAGACTCTCAATAACAGTAAAATTGATTTTAAATAAGTTCCCTTAATATTTGGAATCATCATCGTTCGTTAATTTGAGGGAGTAAACATATTCTTCAAGTTTTACGTGTCCTCGTGAAGGATTTTCTCCCAACGCAAGCAGCAAATTGCGAACTGAAATTTTGCCTGTTAAATTGATTAACTTCATATTTAAAGGAATATAATGTAATGATCTGCAAGTTAAGTCATGCGTTTATGTCGTCGTTGGCTTTCTTTTATTTCAAAAAGTTGCGTACGTACATTATAAGAATTTAGTTCAATTTCCTTTTTCTTAAAATACCATCCATCTCACCATAGTTTATTTAATCGTTTCTTTTGGTATGCCCCTGTATTTCTGACCATATATACACTTGGTACTCAACCTTTCTATCGAGTCAATTCTTAATCGTAATTTAGTACTTTATCGTTAAAGATAATGTACTATGTAGATAATTCCCAAGTTTTTGTAACGGTCTGATTTGAATTTTGAATATGACATCCATGTCTAGAGTTTGAACATCAGGTATTGTTTAGTATTATATCCTTTCTACATTAATCATTCATTTCAACGTTTTCCAAACAAATTTTTGGTTAAACTTAGCCTTAATTCTTTTCAAATGTATTTATTGACTCTGCAAGTATCAACAATCCTCATTTTTTTACAAAGTAGAGTAGGATCTATAGTTAAAAGATTTCACGGCATTTCATGTTACATCGTGGCGTTTAATAATTCCATAAGCCTTTTGTCTCTGCCACGTAATTACTGTGATCAGAATGCTTTTCATTAAATACTTTTCATTCTTCCCATATTTATTGAATTTCAATTTACCTCATAGTCGTATCCTTGATGTAATCTTCGAGTGATACTATTGAATTGTGCGGTTACTCACTTTCAGGTCTAAGGTTGATATCTTGTATTCTAAAATATAGTTATAACACTTCCTTTAATTATTTTTGAAATATTAGAACGAGATTAAATAAACAATGTGATAGCCGCAAATTGTACTCTATCACTATGATATTTTAAATGAAACCAAATTTACTTAAACAATCTTTTTTGTTTATGGTCTATTTAGTGAATTTGTATCAAAATCTCGGGCATTGGTTCGAGTATGCTCTTATGAGTTCTAATTAGATGAATTGAATAACTGCCTTTAAGCCCTGTTGATAATCAAAGTCATTACATTACAAATTATCGATTTTCATGTTTAATTTAAATAAATGATTGAATTGGTTAATTATTCCTAGCAATTTTTCATTCTCAGTTTTTGCCATCGGAATTGTAATGAAGTTTTGCATCGGAAGTATCAGAACTCAAAACTGCACATTTATTCTTGAATATTATCACCGATTTTTATTTTATAAATTTACTCAATTTGTATTATTATTTTCCCAGATATCGGGTGATGGAATTCAATATTTTTTCGGAAATTCCTTTTCCTTCCGGTGTCTCGTCTGCCTGCGGAGAATTACATTCATCGCAAAACGAAGGATTCCTGAGACCAAAAGCAGGTAAGTTGATAATTTTATATACGACAATATATGTTATATTAATTTAAATTAAATCGGATGTTTAATGTAACTAATTCATTTTAATGATGAGATTAACCGATAGTACCTTAGTTTTCCAATTTCCATATTTCATGAACTATTCTCATATCACCACTTGTGAATGTCTTATTAGAAAGTGACACCAAGGATGAGAATGACTAATGAAACTGAAATATCACTTTGCATAAGAAATGCACGCAACATTTTGTTTTGTGCAATAAGTTGTTGGACGCATAGTTCAAGGAGAAATTTCCCCTTCGATGAAGTGAATCAATTTATTACTTGCCATGATTAACCTAAAGTAAAGTAATGTAGGTAAAAACATTCAGTGAAATATAAGAAATAAAATTGTTAAATGAACCATTAAATCAAAATAAATTTCTCCTTGTTAATTAAGTTTGATACTTCTATAAAAAAAGTCGTCAGATTTTAAACATATATTTTGCATGCATATTGAAATAAAAAAGTTTTGGTTAAAGAATTTGTATCATCTTTAATTCTTAAGAGTCAAACCTATGATAATTCCCCATATGAAATTAGAAATCAATTACTACCCCTTAATTAGTTTCGTTTTTTTATCCGATTAAATAAATTTTGGAGCATTTATTGATGCTACTGGTAATAAAAGTCTAACATTTTCGAAGCCAATTCCCCAATCTGTAACAGATCAGAATTTGAATCTATCATTCCCCCTTATTTATCTTAAAAAGCTAGGTCTAGTGTTCATTCATAGTTAGGGTATGATGGCTCCATAATATTTGGATGCTTTTCGAACAGGGTTAGTAAAAATGAAAACACTTTCCATTTATCTCCAGCTGTCGTCTTCAGGTCGATGCCTTTTCCCTTTCGGTAGTTACGTATACACTGAAACGCCACCTTGGAAATACTTTCCCTTTTACTCTGAAGCTTATACATTCCGTTATTCGCGGTCAGTGTATGTTTTTGTAAACAGAAAAAGAAAGTTTACAGGAAAATGGAATTTTTTGAAGGCCGAACGACCTCGACCCTCTGTTGATATCCCTGTTCAATTTTTCTTATCCAACAGAAAGCCTCTCAGGCTACATCGACCTTCAAAATGTTTCGCGGAAATCAAGAATCCCTTTCTCTCTTTCGTCTACAAACTCAGTTGCTACTTATGTATATATTAGAGGAAAACATAGTAATTTCGTTAACGAGAGATTAGTTTCTTTTTTCACCTTCACGACGTACGGTTTTCTTAACTGTACCTAACATATTTCTCCGTACCCTCAAATACGAAAATTCTTCACCATTACAGATTAAATTGCCGAAAAAGGATGAACAGGAATCCGCGTGAACTTTACTTCAAACTTTCTAATCAATTTTACCTTCTATTGCGCGTACTATAGAATCATCATAGCCGTTTACTGAGCTATTTTCATATCACTTTTCCGTTAGCATCAGCAACCGTGCGATAGGAATTCAATGCATTTAATAGTTTATGATTACGCATTCTCTTTATTATGTTCTGTCTCTGTAAAGATGGAAGGAAATAGAATATACTTACTCTTAAATTAACGACGGCATAGGAATATGGATTATTCGGTTTCAGAAAGTAATTATACTGTAGCAATTTCTTGGACTGATCTATTTCATATATCTTTCCACTAATTTGTATTTTAACGTATTTTATGCCAATATTTTGGTCAGATTGTTTAATCGTGTTTTGATTATTTTGAATAACAATTTAATTTTACGTACTACGTTAACATCATCTGAATGAATTCCAGCAAAGCTTTTATACATTGTTTTTTTAAGTTTTGTGAGACGTAAATCATTTGCAATCAGTAAATATAATTTCCATGGAGATCTCAAAATAGTATTAGAATAGAGATGAATTATTCTCTCACGTATGTTATGCTTCTTGAATCTAATATCCATGCCTACGGATACACCTGTGTGGTGGCAGAAACAACTTCTCCTTCTCAAATAATCTTGATAAGCTAATACTAGATTAATTGGGGCGACCAGTTTCTATCTTCAGGTCCGAAGATGACCGTGATGATCGAAACCTTTAGTCCCAATAAATCTAATGTAAGATGCTAAGTTTTAGTTTTTAATTTAAATGACGTTCCACGACGTTAGACCGGAGTGCATACATTTAATCGTGAATACACTCACTGAAGATTGTTTGTTCTAGGTCTCGTATGAGCTAAATGAAAAGTATTCTTAAGTTGTTGAAGGGCTTCCAGTGCATTTTACTAATGTGTTAGCCACAATTAACTTTAAATAAGTTGAGATTGTTAATACTAAAAAATTTAAATTTTGCTCCGAAGTTAGCGCTATGGTTGCTGGAAGTTAAATTCATACTTATTAAATAAATATATATTCTCTACTCAAATTCAAATAAAATAAAATTTCTTTGAAAATTGAATATTTATCTCTAATTGAGGTTATCAAGTTCTCATTTGTTGAATCTTTCATTATGTCTTTCATTTTATAATCCGAA
Source organism: Sympetrum striolatum (assembly GCA_947579665.1). Lineage (NCBI taxonomy): Eukaryota > Metazoa > Arthropoda > Insecta > Odonata > Libellulidae > Sympetrum > Sympetrum striolatum. Next base: position 74,207,008 of record OX388350.1, read on the forward strand.
AACATTTCAAAGTAATGACTCGACTGAAATTCTCAGGAATAATTCATTTTCATGTAATCAATATCAGGCCCTGATCATGGCTATTCGTTCTCTACAACCACCTATCTATCAATCACATGCAGCGCGATTTCTTTAGTAAAGGAAGAAAATTTGGGACACGGTTCTTAATGAATTGAAGTTTACAATCTCCTACAGCCTAATAAATAATTCATTAGATTTTTTTACATAAAAATAAGTATTTAATCCCATATTACGAACTTATTCTAACTGGATATCAAAATAAATACTATATTTTTCAAAAGTAAGAGGGGCGTAAAATACTTTCACGTTCGGTTTTAATCTGTTCATCCTTCGACTAATTCCTGAGCTTCAGCAGCGTTCGGGCTTTTTTTATTACGAAGATAAACAGCGTTTATACTTGTGAATTGTAACTTTTTGATTTTAAAGTGATTACATCTAATTTCTGTATAAACCCACCTAGTTAAATAATAAATTTATCTTCATAAAACAATTAAGAATATATTTCTTCCGAATTTGAGGTATAAGAAGCAATAATTAGATCTTATAAGAAGGATAAAAAGTATCAGTTTTTACACTTTCATTCTAGAGCTAGACTATACCTACATACTTTTTATTGTAATAGAATTATTATTTATCAATTATTATTATTATTAATTAAAAATTATTTTAATTAGTTCAATTAGTAACCAAATGAAATAAAATAGGTTTTTAGTATTTTTGTAAGAGCTAAGTTTTTTGAGAATATTTCGTTGATTTTATATCCGTATATTATGCTCAGTATATATGATCGTATGGTTTCTCCCATTAAAGTGGGCGTTATAAAATATTTCAAATGGGTAAATTACTCTTATTTATAGACTTTGGACCTTTATAAAGTAAATGGACGTAAAATGTTAATAAAAGTGGGTTTTGCTTTAAAAGTATTTTTTATGTATTGTTATTGGTTATTAAAGTATAGTTTTGGCAATAAGTGCATAATTTGTAAAACTATTAGTTATTTACATATTAATAGTAAGTAACTGCAAAATTGTAATTTTTATTATTCCTAACGGTTTCTTTTTTCCATGGAATTGTCATCACAGTGATGGATCTTGCCAGGCGGTATTCACTGTTGGTGAAAGGTGTTCAGCACAACGACTCAAACGAAGCCAGAATAAACTTTTCAAGACGGACGCTACCTATTCTTTCAGAGAGCTTCGCAATATTTCCATGGTGCTGGCTGAATAGTCTTGTCCGTCTCAGGAATCGAACCCGGGACCGATTTCGCTGATGTCATACGCGCTTCCCATTATGCTACGTATAAGTGTCGAAATTTTTATCATTATATATTTATGAATTAATTCATCTGATGATTTATTCTATCGAAGTCTTTTCTTCTGAGCAAAATTATATTTTCAATTATTTATATGTAGTTTAAAGTATTGTAAGGCCGGAACTTGTATACTGTACCATGACTGGAAATGTATAAAATATTTATATATCTATTCTCAAAAACTAATAAATGGCACCATGCCAGGTGGTAGTCATATTGTGGGGGAAATTACACAATTTTCCTGGTATTCTCCCTTACAAAGTTTACAATAATCATTAAATGTTTGAATATGGATATAAAAAACTTTGCGCCCTGAGCCAAATTAACCATTGCCAAATGTATAGATTTATTATGATGTGTAAGGCGGGGCTATGTATAAAATATTTATTTTGGTTCTTTTCATTGGTTTGATCGTTTTTTTTTGTAATGTCTTATTGGGAATAAAAAGTGAAGGTAGTAGTTGGGGGAGATCGTTATGGGAGACGAAGAGAAGGAGAACTAGTTTGGCACAGGGATGGAATGGAGTGAGTGTTGGGCGATATAGAGGAATTGAAGGTATTGGGTGGGACAGAGGGTTCGGAGTGGGTGGGCCATAGGGTTGGGAATGGATGGAAAGGGTCTAGGTGAAGCACTGGGCGGGCGGGAAGTGTGGGAGTGGTTGGGATGGAGGGTGGAAATGTAGTAGGTTGGGTAAAGGGAAGGATGAGAGTTGTGGGTTGTGTAGAGGTAGGTATGGGAGTGGGTGGGGTGGGTGGTGGGTGGGATGGGAGTGGGTGGGGTGGGTGGAGGGTGGGATGGGAGTGGGTGGGGTGGGTGGTGGGTGGGATGGGAGTGGGTGGGGTGGGTGGTGGGTGGGATGGGAGTGGGTGGGGTGGGTGGAGGGTGAGATGGGAGTGGGTGGGGTGGGTGGTGGGTGGGATGGGAGTGGGTGGGGTGGGTGGAGGGTGGGATGGGAGTGGGTGGGGTGGGTGGTGGGTGGGATGGGAGTGGGTGGGGTGGGTGGATGTTGGGATGGGAGTTGGTGGGGTAGATAGAGGGTTGGATGGTAGTGGGTGGTGTGAAGGGAGTGATGGGAGTGGGTAGGGTTTAGGGAGATAGGGTTGGGAGTGGTTGGGGTTTAGGGAGGTAGGGGTGGGAGTGGTTGGAGATAAGTAGAATACTTTGGTCATAAACATTTCAACAACGTTCTACCATTTCAATACAAAATTATTAGGAAAATTAATATCATTAGTAGAAAGTTTGGTATCACAAAAAATTATCGTATAAACCTTACATACGTTAATTATCACAACTTTTCTCAATATCGTTGTGTTTTCCGACGTAGGTTTATTCACAACCGTCGTTTTGTCACCGCGAATTCTGTTTTCGAAAATAAAAAAATATTATTGAAGTTTCTTTCAAGATATTAACCCGAAACCAACTATGAATGAAAATTTCAACATTTATCTCGATTTCACTATCGACAAGTTCTTCGTCACGCGAGAAATAAAAAGTTTAAGGTGACACGTAAATTGAACGGTTTAACGAAATTGTTCTAAGATTACTTGATACTTAAAATATTTTTTTGCAAGGTTTTGGTTTCTTTTGCTGAGTAGCACGCAAATTATTCTAATGATACAAAGAGCAACTGAGGAAAAATATCATACATTCGTATGATAGTTGAAATAATACATGATATAAATAACAAAAAATACAACACATGCATATATACGCCAAGAACAACTCTTCCAGTAACAATTTATAGATATCAGCGTAACAGCGATGATCGGTATTTACGTTTCCAATCTGTAAATTAAACGTAAATTTGCGTACAGACAGAGCGACAAATAAACTACGTAAACTATACATACGAGTAAAATGTAGCTTGCATACTGCAAGCAGATCGACAACACTAATTTCATATCGGCATCGTATTGGGACGGTCCTCAAAAGAAAAAAAAATTCTGATTTTCTAGCTATCCGGGAAGTATTATTTAAAAAATTTTGAAAATCCCCACCATGTATTCTTATGGAGAAAATTGCGACTTTGGGGCCTTCTGGAATCGAACCCATGACACCGAGGTTCAAAGTTGGCTTTTTTCTGGAGATTACACGTTATGGCCAATATGTCGTAAAAATTTCAAGTCGGTGGCACTTGTGGAACATGGTTAGAATTTTGATCCCCTATGAATGAATATATATATAGGTATATCCAGAGAAGCGTCTATACATAATAGATATGATACAGGCTGAGATGCCCTAAGGAAATTAAAATTTATATATGAGACTAACGGCGTTGATCGGAAATCACGTTTCCAATGCGCCGGTTAGAAGTAAATAGCATGCTATTCTTCTTTCCAAACCAATCAGCCAAAACATAAGATAATATCTCTGGAAATTCTACTAAAAATACTAATTAAATGAAAAAAGACACAATATGACCATATCTACAGAAAATAAATTTATTAAAAATACGACCTGTTTCAAGGAAGCTTCCTCATCTATAGGCTAACTTTGGGGCTGTTATATTTCTTGTAACTTTTTCCAAATCTATTTTTACTACTCTGAGCCAAAAACGCGAAAATAAAGAAATTTTTTCAGCGAAGGCTCTTTCTGGCCACATGAACCATCTTCAAAGGGTCGCAGATGCAATGCAAACAGAAAATCGCAAGAAGGAGAGCATTCTTTTGTGAGGTATTTTCAATAGTCACGCTCAAGAGGCCTTCTGTTTACACAGAAGCAAAAAAGAATCTGACTAACCGTAAGCCACTTGTATGGGCTTAGCGTAAGACGCATCCTTTACGCAACAGCAGCTAATAAAAACAATTCACAAAATGTGCTTTTTCTATTGCGGAATAATTATTCATATTTTTAACACATTGACTCTCCGTTAACACATTGACTCTCCGAAAATAGGTAGGCTTACAATTAGATGGAAACACGCATACGGTATATATGACATACACATACAGCTCATGTTCGTCATTAAAGAGCAATGAAAATGGTTACTAGCGAATCAAGACATTTACATTCTAATAATATTCTATTTCTTAAAGATCCTTTCATCTACGTCAGTGGCGCAGCGAGGAGGGTTTTAGGGGTTCAATCCCACCCCCCCGAGAGTCAAGTCCTATGACTAGCTCTGTACTTTTATTTATGCTGAAGAGTACAACCCCCCCCACGCTGAGGGGAGGGTTATCACGAAAGTCTTATAGATACACTGCTTGTCATGTGTTTGCTTGATAAATTCAGCGAAAGCTTCGCGTGCCCGTAAATATGGCTCCGATTTAAGCTAAGGTGATGTTTTCGGTAGCGAGCCGACATCGATATCAATGGGACGCTATGATACTAGTGTTTCGCGCACAATGTTCAACGCGTGCACTTCTTAACCCTTGTGTAGGCACCCGGGTACCCACTAAGGTATATTTTTGCTTGTACGTTGATTATAAAGAAAGATATCGCTTTGATGCTTCAGATCGTCGTTATCTACCTGAATCCCAAGTAAATACTACTATTATAAATACGTTAACTATATTTAATGCTTAAATAAAAGCATTAAAAGTTCACATACGTCCTGGGGGCACCCGGGGTACCCGGGTACCCACCTAAAATGTCCTTCTCATTTTCTGACACATATGCGTTGGAATTCGTTCCTTGAAAACTTTATTCAATAAATAGACATTTTTTGAAGATATTAAAGCGAATTTTATATCAATTGCACGGTTAGAACTTTTATTATGAATAAACATAGAAAGGTATGTTTCTTACTTCCGTAAAACGGCCAGCGTCAGTCACGCGAAATAACGGCTTTTTTGTTACAGAGGCTCAACTTTGGAGTCGTATAAAAGTTTAAGTAGAAATTGCACAAAAAACAAGTAACATCAACGTTTAATACGTTCTATTGCACGTGTAACCATATAAGCTAATCATTTCTGTTTTCATAACATTTGGTATTTATCATAGATGGAACGGAAAAGTGCACATTTTTACGAGCTGTTTCACGGAGTGCTCTTTTTGAACGTTTGTTCCTCAAAAACTGTTTCTTTAATCACAGAGATATTTTGATAGAATATTAATACGGGTATTAGTAATTAAAATACAAAGTTTCAGAATATTTGTATGAAACAATAAAAAGTTGTTGTCGATTTTGTAAAACAACTTTTTCTCGGAAGTGGATAGCCGTAGAAATACAAAATTGGGTTAGTTAGAAAGATATCGAAATGAATTTTCACGGTAAATAATTATTTTTCACAACAAATTAGCGGATTTTTTTATACGAATTTATATTTAACGCCGGGATTCGCATTGTGCAGCAGTGTTGCCGAATTATTGGTCTTGCATCTCGAGCTTTTGTACACTCCGTCCCTCAGAGGGGCTTTCTTTCTATCGCCATGGTCTGCGAAGCTACGCCTAATCATATCAATTACGTTTCGTATTTTCCTTATTATCTTATCTTATTGATCATCTTTCTTACCCTTATGTTTCGTAGAAACTGAATATATGTGCTTCAGTGCTACTCCTGGCTTTCTTCTGGTATTTACATTACTGAGAGAGCCGAACGCTTCACAGGTTTATGTAGAATACATAAAACATAGTGTCACTTTCTTTTTTTCTTAGAATTTTTACGTGCAAAGGCTATTTGAAGAACAATAATAAATTTCCACCAAAGAGTAATTATTTCCTCTTATGTCCCAAAGAAGGGGAAAGCAGTTATTTTAATTTCAACGATGCATTCTGATATAAATATTTATGAAAGTGGTAAGAAGAAGCCCCATATAATTTTATATTACAGTAAGTTTCAATCTGGAGGTGATACAATGGACCAGATGATTATTAGGTATACAACAAAATGCCGCACTTTGAGATGGCCGCTAGCTATGTTTTTCAATATAATCGACATAGCTACTTTTGCATCCTATCGGATATACTATGAAAACAACGAAATGCTGACGTCAAAAACCAACCAACGACGTAGATTTAAGCGAAAATTAAGTGAAGAACTGGCGAAGCCATTAATTTAGCAAAGATCGCAAAATTTGCAAGTTATGCGCAATATTACAACAAAGATAGCGATTGAAAGTGTTATCAGGCAGCCAGTTATTGCGGAGGATTCTACTCTTGGTGCATCTACATCGGACAGCTCCGGGAGAAAGAACATCAAGTATACCCAAGTTGGGTATATATAGGGTATAAAGCCTATCCTTTAGTTAGAAAACTCACACCATAAGATAAGATTCTCATGAGAAAAATTCGAAAGTGCTGATTTGTTTACTCCTCCCAAAATACAAGGGAGCCTTTGGGAAGTAATTCGAACTTGCAACCTGAAAACAGAGATTAAGATTACGTTTGAGAGACAAACAGATTGATAAAACGCTCAGTTAGATCTTTGGCATGTGAATGTTTTGAGGGTGTGAATGCAAAGGTTGGCTCGTGAGTAGTGCTTTTGAGAAATTCACAATGGACAGTTCGAAGGAGAGCTTAGTTTGGATTTCATAAGTTACAGATGGATATCCGAAAATTCTTTTCACAGTCCGCTAATATCTCAAAGCCTCTATCGAAAAAAAACGTAAGTAAATGGCTATGTGTTTTTTTGTGAAATAACCATTATTAGATCCATAAATTAGGAATTTCTTATTTTAGGGCTGTTATCAGAGGGAACATCTCAAGACGAATTTACCGACAATTGCAAAGCTACTTGTTCCTTTATTAAGCATTCTGGACGATTAAAAGTCTATACAGTAGACTCTTCCTTACTCGGTATGATATATACTGATCGGTACTCGGTATATACTGATGTTTATTTTATGATTGCCAGTTAATTTCATGTATATTTACGAAAATTATTCGATAACCGAATTTCCGTAGAAATTTGAAAAAGTATTGGAGGAATAAAAGATATCAGTAAAAATTTATTTGCGATGATATAAGATACCATTTTGGGAGCAAATCAGTCAGCTGAAAGGTATTGTGCGCGTAAGTTACGCACATATTTATCGGAACTGTGACTTGATGACTTGAATAAAATTTGATAAACTGTTAAAACTGTGGCTTAAATTCTCTACCTTCCTTTTTGATGCAGCCAGTTTTTCTCAATCCCACGAATCTCATAACTTATCCTGTTAACCGCGTGGTCATGCAATGCCCATTCAAAATTTCAGTTCATGGAAAATTTTCGTTTTCTTTGAACACTCAGTGCGTTAGAGGGTTTGCATCAGCTCTCTGCTGGTTTAACCACCTATTACTTAGTCTAAATAATTGTAAGTTGACGTCTTTATTTTTTTCACCTTGGTATGTGACTTTAATTCTGCAAGTAAGTAATTGTAAGCCTGACAGAAAATTTCATCTGATATAAATGATTCTTTGTTTCTTATACAAACCTTGTGCAATAAGCTATATATATACTTCATATCATATTTTTATACATTGATGGCGTTTTCTTGGCAGACGATATTTCAATTAAATTCTAAAATCTGCTGATGATATAGTCAAATAACGAAAGATATTCAAATAAGCATGGGCGCGCCAATGCGGGAGAACTAATGAGTGGATGTTACGTTTTATATCGCTTGCCAAATAACCATAACTATTTTGTTCCTTCCCACGCTTTGCAACCTCTTGGAAGAAAGAAATCTCGAAGACTTGGAAAGTTTATATCTACAACACTAAAAACTTCAGCATAGAAAAATATTAGTTTTTAATAGATGTTGGACGTATCCAAACCAGAAATCCAAAAACACCAATGATAAGTTTCCAATTTTTCGTTTATGTAAACTACTATCTTGCAAAGTGTAATAAGTTGCCCACATAAGCGTTAAACTCCTCTAGTTTTCAATGCATTTAGTTTTTGAAAGAATTGGCATATATTGTAGTAAGTAGCGGGCATGAATATACTATCCCCTGTAAAGTAGGCATTTTTTAGTTTCCTCAGCCTTGGACCCCCCCCCATTGGTAAATCCTAGCTGCACCACTGATCCACATGCAATTAGCCTTTGGCTTATTTCGAATGATATGTCTTCTCATTTTGTCGGATGTCCAAATACACAATTGAGACACTTACCTCCGATTCATACGGCTAAAGAGAGAGGAATTCATTAATAGGATCGCAGAATTTCGGAGACGTTACGTGATTCTATAGTTGTTTATTTTCGTTAGAAATTGATAGAATTCGAGAAATAGGACTCATTATATGTTGTATATTAATTTCAACCTAAAATGTTGAATATTTAAATGGGAAGTCTTGTTTACATTCCAATATCGTTAGTTGATAGCACGGAAACTTCTTTAGGTAGATGAGAGGAAGGGAAGAGAGCAAAGGGAGAATAAAAGTCTGTGATGTAATTACACCTACATGTCAGAAATTCTGTTGCCTTAAGCAATTTCATAAGAATAGGAATTCAGCAAACCTTAATGTTTCTTCAATAGTTTAGTTCATCACAGATTAATTAAACACTTGATCACATTTCTTGTATACTGATTCTTTTACGAGAATGGGATGCTGAAAGTCGCTCACGACATGTCGGCGAGTATCTACTATTTTCAAATCAATGGAAAAGAAGGTTACGGAGATATGCGGTAAATATCGTGAAAACGATTTTAATCAATGACATGTTTGAAATAAGTTTTAAGTCATTCTATCTCGTAACATATTCTTATCGATGAAAGAAATATTACAAGAAATAAGTTACTTAGGTCTTGATTTTATGAGCAGTCGGGATAGTATATCCTCGAGGCACCGTAATGTGTGATAAGGAACAACGAATAAATATGTTTAACAAGGAAATTAATTACCTTTCTGTATACCTCAATCAGGCATTGAAATGCGCGATCATATCAACTTCAATCCCTAGTCTCCATTTAGAGAGGCCGAGTATCAAATCATTCTTGAAGGAACGGTATGTGCAAAGAAATAGAATGTCTTATATTCACTAGTGTTGTATTTCCTATTATCTTGGTTTTTTCCGTCCATGAAGAATAAATTAGAAAAATTTGTGAAATAAACTAAGGAACGCTGGCGCACACTGAGCTGCATAGAAATAGACTTGCCGAAATTTTGTTTTTAGCGTGCGGACTTGATCAGCGTAAACGACTAGCAGATTCGCATGCAAAAACTATTCACCAATGCCATGTTTCTATGTCTGCAGTCAGCCTATTCTCGTATACATTGGCTCGTCAATGTAGACTCAAACTCACACTGCGATGTCTCATTTTCCGTCGGTTCAAATGAAAAGAATTTTTGCGGTCTAGCGTATGGAGGAAGGCATCTGACTAATACACGAAAAGGACTGGAGCTCGGCTGCCGCGACATTGGCTTAACTTGTATAAAAATTCTATTTGCTGTGGAAGTTATGACATGAAGTACAAAGAATGAGAGATAACGAATATGCCTGGCTTGAAGAAAGAGCCTCAGAGCAGAGCTGTCGCATTTAAATATTCGCAGTAGATGCATTCCAAAACATTTTGAGGTCAATAACACCAACTTCGAATATTTGGGCAAAACGCAGCGCATGCTAATTGAAATGTCTCAACTCGATAAAGTAAAACTCAACTGCTAACCGTGAGAATTGGGAAATTGGGAGGATTTTAAATTTAAGTACGGAAGACAGGTGGTCAAAGAGGTCTGCTGATCTGCGACAGATTGTTCTGAATGAGTAATCCTTCCAGTAGACACTTGGTCATGAAACAACCATTGAATTCAATTACGAAAGAGAATTGCGAAAACAGGGGCGTACTACGTACTGTGGAAATTTTCTATTCCCATTTCCACTGTAGGACAGACTAGAACACCATGCGGCCATGTATTGAGAGTAAGAGCAAAGGATAATAAGTATAGAAAACGGGTATCTTATGCTCCTAATTTCAACCTAGACATACCCTTCAAGGGGATTGTGAGCGTCACAATCCCTCCTTTCAACTTCAATCGAATGACAAATTCTGTAACTTACCTTATCGACAAAAAATGTGGTCAAGGTCACCCTTCCCGTCTTGGGTTCACCCTCAGAGGTACCCCATTCACCCACAAGCAGTGTTGACCTGGAGGACCTATGAGGAGATGTAGCGAATCTAGCGGACCGTTCTTAAGAATTTTTAGATTGCACTGCGAAAACATAAACGCATCACCCGGTGCTACGAGGGGAGGGAGGGGGAACTGCGAAGAACCCTTACCTCCCCGACCGTCCCAGAACCACGTTGCCACTTCACTATTTTGAGTTTCCAATAAAAGAAGCACCATTGCTTGTCTCTTCACTCTTGTCAGCCTAAACCCCCCTATTATTTTCCTTTTGATATGACTTCGCCTTTCTTAATTGTTTTTCTTTATAGCGAACGGTATTCTTTTTCCTCACGGTTCCATATGCATTTCTGAAGATTGGAAAATAAGTAATTAAGGCAGTTCAGAGTAGGTAAAAATTACCCATTGTCAAGCAATTCGCAATATTAAAAAGTGGCTTTGTCAACTTCTAGGTCATCTGTTATGTTATATAAAGGTTCTCAATCCCTTTGTTCCTAATGGTATTTTTATCTGTATGAAACTAAACAATTCAGAATCTTTGACTGGCACATCTGCACCACTGAAATCAGAGAAAGTGTTCGGGCAGGTATTCTTTTAGGGTTTTCTTAGGTTAGAATACCTGCCCGTAAAGTGAGAGATCTGGGTTCGAGTCCCACTACAAGTCACTATTTCTCACTTCTATATAACTTTGGGTTAAGAAGCACACTTTCATGGGCAAAGTTAAAATTTACTTTCAATCATCATTTGTCCTCGGTATAATTCTAAACCACAATTTTCTTTATAATCCTTTCCTCTTTCATATCATAATGAGAACTATCGTTCATTGTGTTCCATCATTGCTAAGGTGAAGTAGCAATTACCAAACTATAATAACATACTTCAGAGGAAATCAAAAATTCTAGGAAATATAAATCACAAGTTCAATGGATTACTAATAGATCATAAAAACTCAATGTGTTTAGACCTAACTTTGTGGAAGGCCATTTATATTAATAACAATGAAACTATTTTCCACAGAAATTTGTTGAAATAAATACCTGTGGATTGTTCTTTATTTAAATAATAGATCGTTTCCTTTCCAAATAAGAAGTGGTTACAGAACTTTGGTAATGCAATACTGCAAAGCTTTTCAAAGAAAGGCTTCAAGAGTGATTATGGGGTAAAGAATAAAAAAGCTCTCTACAAAAGTTCTTCTTAAGTTCTTTCTTTAGAAACATATCATTCATTGAAATTAACAAAAAATGCTAGATAATTTAAAAAATTAAATTATTAATATTCATAGAAAATTACAGATTTAACAGATATTGAACAACATACCTTGAGTTTTATGGATGAAAAAAAGAATCTCTTCACAAACCATGCTTACATAAAAGGTACTCCAAGGAAAGGTACATACTTATGTCATTAAATCAATGGCCAATAAGAATTAGAGAACCATGGAACTGGGATATACGAGGCAGATTTCTCCTTACATACTAAGGAAAAATCGGCAAGTGAAAAAGTAAATAGACATCTTCTTTATCAAACAGTAGAAATTATAAATTTCTTATTAGCAGTTGGCTAATGAGGATGAATTTGCCTGAAAATGATGGTTAAATTTATCTTGATAAAACCTTTTATTTCTTTGGCTCAACCTTTAATTTGAATATACAGTAACTTTATTTAAAATTTTACACCTAATAGCACCATAGCACAAGGAAGCTATCTCTCAAAATTTCCCAAAAAGAGATTAAGTTTAAATTACTCATTACAGCATACTAAAGATGCTTCTATGGCAATTTATCCATTATATGCAAACTTAATTGCAGTTTATTTAAGTAAAATGTACAAGTATTTAAAACTCATCTTCAGGAGAGTATGTTTAAGGAATTTAAAACAATCTCCTGATTTTTTTACCTCAAATGAATGTGTATGCTAATTCTTAAAAGTAGATAGTTTACTTATAGTAAATAACGGAGCTTATTCTCAAAATTCAACCCTCAAACACAAATATCTGCTAAATAAGGCTATAATTTACTATGCCTGAAAACTGAAAATTACAAAAAGTCACAAATTGACCCCCTAAGCTTAGAAAATAGGTGAATGGTTTAAAATGCAGAAAATTTTTTTTACATAGTTACAGAAGCTCAGTAAAAATGTTTAATGTGAACCAAACAGACATGGAAAGCATCAACACCAAACACTCATCACATTAATATGATTAAAATGTTCAGAATTGAGTCTTAGAATTCAATTTTAATAATAAAATGTTTTACATTATTACATACCCTAATGACTGAGAATGAATTTCACTTTTTAAGACTAGAGTCAGGTTATATATTTTATAAATTTGCATCTGTAGATAAATGAGCCAGAATTTTAAGTAAATCTTACATTGCAAGGTTAATATGGATGGAAAAAACAACTTTCATCATAAAAAAGTACTAACAGCCAATGCACAGAATTTGATAATGTTAACTTACATAACAAGGTTCTTGAAAAATATAAAAGTATGGCTTCTTTTTTGGCAAAGCATTATAGAGAATGTTTTTGCCTAAATGTCAGTCCCACCATCTGTTTAGTGTTTGACAATGATAAAAATGTTATTCTACACACTCAACTTAAATTCATTCCATGATTTTTCAATCATTAGCTCTGGAATAATGGTATATTTAGCGACACAATATATTTTAAGCATAAATATATATATATATATATCATCATCATCATCATCATCAGCCATTTTCAATCCGACGTCGGATGTAGGCCTCCCCAAGTACTTTCCAATTTTCTCTGTCCTGAGCTTCTCGTTGCCACGTTACACCTAAGTACTTGATGATGTTTCTGTTCCACCTGTCCATAGGTCGTCTTCTTGGTCTCTTCACATCTCTTGGTATCCAGTTGAGAACTGCAGATGTCCAACGGTTGTCGTTTCTTCTCGCAACATGGCCGGCCCACCTCCATTTCAGTGATCTTACCTTATCTATTATGTCTGTAACTCCAGTCATCATTCTCACCCAAGTGTTTCGTTTCCTGTCTCTTCTTGTGATTCCCAGCATACAGCGCTCCATGCTCCTTTGCGTCGTCTGAAGTCTCTGGGTTATTGCAGCATTTAACACCCAAGTTTCACTTCCATAGGTCAAGACAGGTAAAATGCATTGGTTGAAGACCTTTCTCTTCAAAACCATTGGCATTCTTGACTTCAGAATGTGTGAGTTCCTTCCAAATGTGCTCCAGCCAAGTTTCATTCTTCTGTTTACTTCATTAATCCTGTTTTTCTCTCCTGTTGTTACAAGTTGTCCCAGGTATGTGTATTCCAAGCAAACATCCAGAGGTTTTCCTTGAAGTTTGACTGGCTCTTGCACTGTAAAAGAATTATACATTACCTTTGTTTTTGTTAGGTTTATCCTGAGTCCTATCTTCTGTCCTGCTGTGTTTAGCTCTTCAAGTCTTGAAGTTAGATCTTCTGCGTTAGCTGCAAAGAGAACTATATCATCTGCAAAACGGAGGTGACTGATGTACTCCCCATTTACTCTTAACCCCTTCTCTTCCCAATCAAGGGTTTTAAAAACTTCTTCTAAAATGGCTGTGAACAAGATGGGAGATAGACCGTCACCTTGTCGAACTCCCTTCTCAATCTTGAATTCATCGGTCTCTTCATGAAGCATTACAGAAGCTGTGGCATTCTCGTAGACACTGCGTAAGAGGCGGATGTACTCAGAATCTATCCCTTGATTCTTCAGAGCTTTCAGAGTGGAGGAGGTACTTACCGAGTCGAAGGCCTGTTCATAATCTACAAAGCAAAGGACGAGTGGCATCTCGTATTCATTCGTTGTTTATAATTTCCTGTAATGTGTGGATGTGGTCCATAGTACTGAAGCCTTTCCGGAATCCCGCTTGTTCTCTAGGCTGGGCTGAAGACAGGGTCATCTTAAGACGTTCCGCTACTATCCTCATGAATGTTTTGTAGACAACTGGAAGGAGGCTAATGGGGCGATAGTTCTTCAAATCTTCTTTGCTTCCTTTCTTGTGCAGAAGGGCAATCCTTGCGTGGTTCCATTCCTTGGGAATCATTCCATGTTTTAGACAATTACTGAATAATTGTGCTAAAACATTAGCAATCTCTGTTCCACCAGCTTTCAGATATTCCGCCAACACCCCATCTGCTCCTCCTGCTTTCCCATTCTTCATCTGCTTAATTGCCGCCATTACTTCTTCTGGGAAGATTGAGAGGAGATTTTGTGAGCTTTGGCTTTCATCTTGGTTCTCCTCTTTGGCGTTTCCTACCTTCTTGTATAGGTTGCCAACGTATTCTGCTACAATCCTTAATATTGCTGGTCTGTTATATGTTGTGGTGCCATCTCCTTTCTGTAAGGCTAAAATCTGTTTCTTACCAATTGCTAGGCGTCTTCTAGCCCTCTTTATGCTTTTGTTATTTTCTATGGCCTCTTGCACAATCTTTTCATTAAAATTCCTCACGTCTTCCTTGATTGCTACTCTGATGGCTTTGCAAAGCTCGGCATATTCGATATTATCTCTTGGAGTGTTTAAATTCTTCAGTTCCTTCCGTTGTTTCATCATTTTCCGGGTTCTATCACTAAATTTCTTATCCTTAGGTTTTCTTGGCATGCTTGCTACTTCCTCTGCCGCTTCCTTTACAATTTCCATAACTTTGGTTTCGAGTTCTTCCTCCTGAAGTGCTGAGAATCTATTTCTAAGTTCCAGCTGAAACTTTTTCTCGTTATCTGATAGTTTATCAATATTTATCTCCTCCTTCTTGCAAAAACCAACTTCTTTCGTTCCATTCGGGGGTTAATATTGATTCTGCATCTAACAATTCTGTGGTCACTTCCAGTGTTGAAATTATTCAAAACTTCACAGTTAGTTACAGTGTAGAGTCTGTTTACCAATATGTAGTCTATTTCATTTTTTGTTCCATTGGGACCTCTCCACGTCCATTTCCTTGTAGGATTTTTCTTAAAGTATGTATTTGTTATATACATATTGGTGCATTCTGCAAACTCTACTAAGCGGTGACCTCGCTCATTTCTCTGGCCCAGTCCATATTGTCCTGCGACAGTGTCATCAGTTTCCCGCTGCCCTACACGAGCATTAAAATCTCCCATAATGACTTTATAGTAGTGGGCCTCCTTGTCATGTTCAGTGCCGAGAGTTTGGTAGAAGTTTTCAATTTCCTCTTCGCTGCTTGCCGCTGTTGGTGCGTAGACTTGGATGATCTGTACTGAGTAACGCTCATTGATCTTCAGTATGAGTTTACAAATTCTATCTGATACACCTTCGATTTTCACCACATTATCCTTCCATCTCTTGTTGATCAAAAATCCAACGCCTCCATTTCTTCCATCCTTGGTACCCCTGTAAAAGAATAAGTGTCCTTCCTTCAGTGTAAGTAGCTCCTCTGATTTTCTTCTGACTTCGCTGAGACCGATGATATCCCATTTTATCTTCTCTGCTTCATTGAGTAGTTCCAGCAGTCGTTCTTCACTCTTCAAGCTGCGGCAGTTGTAGGTTGTGAATTGCAGGGTAGTAATTCTTTTCTTCATGATGGACCTCTTCAATGCCACCACCTCCCGGACATCCGAATGGGTGGTGCTTTTACGACCGGATAAATTTCCATTAAAGAAGCTCATCATGAAAATTGTACTTGTATTTGGGGGGATTAGGACAATAATTCACCAGGCTGTCCTACTACCGGTTGGTGAATACCACTTTCATTATTTGGCCAGAGATATTGTTGAAGCCTTCTTAGCATGGTTGAACCTGGGCTATGCATCGCCTCCAACCTCCGTTAACACCCCTCCGCCCCGATGAGGCAATGAACTGTGGCGGTGATGAGGAGGGGATATATATATATATATATATATATATATATATATATATATAATCTCACATAAAACTGACTTCCATAACTTCAAAGATATCTTTAAGGACTTTTAATTCATGGTGTCCACACATATTTAGCCTCGTGCAGTGCTGATATTTCAGGAGGAAAACTATAATTCTTTAGCAATTCAGTACATCTTTTCTCACATCATTTGGCTTAGGCAAAATTTTCAATCTCTTAGAGTCAGGTTGACTTTGAACTTTGTTTTCTCTAACCACTTTGGCCTCTGTACACAGGCCTTCTCCTGTACTCTCCAGCTTTAGGGATATTTATGCCTCCGTACCAATTCCACGGTCGTTTAAGGGATACTGCACAACGACCAATGCGAGTTCTCAAGTCTCCAGCTTTGAAAGTTTGCTGTCGAGGTCTAGAGAACATCTGTGACTCCTCAACTGTTGCAAGCCAATAAGAATGTGCAGCGGCAAAGTAATTGCTATGGCCAAGGCCATGGCACTCAATGAAAGGAGAAGAACAGAAATCTTCCAGACAAGATCCAGCAGATACAAGAGATTGACCACTTTCTTCAGCTCCTGAATCAGTGCTCTCTAATATAAAAGAGTAGAAGTTGCAAATACTATTAATTTTAAATTACCATCAATTGTGATTAATACCATAATTTATTGAATGAGCACAAAGTTTCTTATCAATTGTAACTTTTGAGTGTCATTCCCTAATTAACAAATGCCATTGTTAAACACTTATTTGCTGACTTAGTTGCTCCAATACTGCCATAATCCCCACACTCTGCTCTGTCTTTTTGTTTTAATTTAATTTGTAATTATTCATCTTCTGACGACATACGAGGTTAGGTGGAAGAGAGGCCCACTTAGGCCTAACCTCGCCAATAAAGGGTCAAATAAATAAATAAATAAATAATTATTGGTTAAATGTAGCATGGGATCATGTCCATCACAATAAGGCAGTAAAAGAAAATTTTTTCCTTAAATTTGGTCAGTTATATTTCACTACCATAAACCGCAAATGAATATATAACCTTCAAACTTTTCCTTCAATTTGCAGATAATACACAAGCATTCAAAAAGCTTTCAAAATCAGGCTTCACGGCATCTGGAATATTTTATAGCCAAAATTACCAAGAATATAATAAATATAGATTCTTTTTAATTGCAAGTATAAAATAGAGAGATACCTAACAATTACTTTTTACATATGAAAAGAGGTGTTTCATAAACTTTTTCAGCTTTTACACCAAACCAAATTGTAAGTTATTGCAAGAATATTACTGATACATTACCATTAGGAAACTGTATCCTATCCAGAGCTCTTCCCATCCTGATGGGCAAGATGCAATTGATATTGATTGACTGTGAACTGCTATCACACGTGTAGTAGTTTCACGCACTGAGCACCTGCAAATTAAATATTTCAATCGATAAATACTATTACCTGCATGTATACATTAAAATTATATATTATACTCCATTGTTGTTGATAGTCAAATTCCATTCAGTTTAACTTATTTAGTTATACGAATTTAGTTTATAGTACCAAGTCCTTTTAGTACTTAAGTATGTAATTTTTCCACAAAGTCAAGCTTGAATATATTACATTAATGTCATTAAAAATATTCCACGATGTCACTGCACTATTTTATAAACTTCTAATGAATAAAAATTCATTGAATTTGAAATATCTATACCATCCTTTAACATCAAATACACATTTCAGAGTTTTGTATTGACAATTCATAAATTGTTATGGATCAAAGAAAGAATGTTGTATGAAAATTCAAATAATGAGTATATGTTTGATACAGTTGCTCCTTGATAGAATCCAACTATATTTGGGGTAATAAAAAAATTCTACTTTAAATCTTCAACAATTGTCTTATCCTAATTATGCAAATAGTTTGTTTTTGGATTTAAAATATCTGTGGAATAGTAAAAAAATTCACTTCAAATCTTTTACATAATTAATGATTAGTTCATCCTTTTCTTCATAAGGAAGGTGTTTTTTATCATATTCTACGCATTGAATATTTTGAAAAATAAACATGTCCATAAAATTTAATTGTAAAAGCTTAAAAAGTTATACTGATATGGACATGCATAAATTTATGGGTAACTATCATATTCAAAAAGAAAAATATCTTGTTATTTCTGTAATATTGAACAGGAAATTAACACTTACCATTGGATAATTTATACTGTACTGAAGTTGGTCTTGAACTGTACTCATCCACAACTGAACTGAACAACTCAAAGATCCATACTGAATTGGATCTTTTAATTATCTCCAGGCAAAAGACTTTTTTTTTATTTTGAGATTTTGCCTCTTTGGCTTTTGTGAAAGTTAAACAACCAGCAAAACAAAACTCATCATCCACATTTTTAGTCCACAGACTCTCTGTCAAAGCCGTCTTAGATGCAAAATTATAAGAACCAAATGCAGTGAGTGAAGCAAATTTACATTATAAGGATATTACATTCCTGAATGGCCATGTTTCAGAACCCATTTCTTTCATGAACATCCATAATAGTGATTACTACATGGTGTTGATTCCAAAATTCATTTGCATCTACGAAACAAAAATTTGGTAACCATAGATGTCTCAGGGAAGATATCCCCCCTTGCCCCCCTAGCTACATCATTGCTGAATTGGTATATTTATAGATATTCAGTATAATGCTAAGTAAAATTGTAGATAGTATTAAATATAGTAATAATTAAAAGTAGTTTAGATGTAAAAAAGGTAGTTTTAATAGCACAAAATTCATTCTTTCTTGTTTCAATTAATTCAATAAAAAGTGCTTAAGAACCAAATAATGTTCAATTAGTACAGAGTAGACTAGTTAGAGAATTAAGATTGCAGTCAGCAAAGTGGAAATTGCTTATGGCAACAAAGTCTGCAATTTCTGTTCAAAAGCACTATCTAAGGCATTCCTAGAGTCCTTGTACATGTATGCAAGAAAATAACATAGTCAAGGCAAACCTGTGCCTTTCATTGTGAACCAAGTGAAATCAGTATAAAATACTACTAAACTTAAAATAAATTTAATATTTACATTATGACTGATTGAATGTTTTATGGAAAAAGAGCCCAGGTTTATTTTGGATTCAACATTGTTTGCTAATTCTAGATGCTTTTAAGTTCATATGACTGATGAAGTAAATGAGCTTGACCGAGAAGAAATAAACACTAATCCTGTCATTATAGCAGGTGTTTAGAACTGACTTCAGATCTTACATCAAGTTTTAAGACATTCTAAGATAATTTATAATAAAACATTGAGAATGGTTGCTGACAAATGACCCTCGGTTAATTTCCATTAAAAACATCCTCTATATCCCAGATAACTAAGTGGATCAAGGTATAGCTATGACTATCACATCCCAAGTATCAATGTTAATTTAAAATATAGATAGACAGTAAGCTTAATGAGAAAGCCCAGGGAGGGGGCTAAGTAACTGTCGTATTCCAATCTTTGGATTTGGCAGACTGAGTCAAAAATACGTCACAGCTGAAGGGATGTGCTCTCTGTGCGACCATGCAGAAAAGTAATTTCAAGTTCATTCATTTGAAGTTCGACTCAAGTTTTGACTTACTGAGCTGACTGGGCCGGATGCTTTGAATTCTTAATTTCAGAATACACTTGGTTGTGGAGGCTTTGACCAGTATCTTCATACTGTGCGTCCTTAGTGGTTACTTATGCAGTATATTCAATTCAATTTGTACAAGTAATTTTATAATTTATTTATCTCGTTTTTAATGGTTATAGAATGAGCCGATACAGTTAAAAGCTTTGAAATTGTTGGTTTTGAATCAAACTTGGATTTTGTTTTTTTGGCTGAGATCCACAGTCCATGATTTCTGTAATTAGTGAAATTTTATCCTGCAGCCGCAACTTTGAAACTTAATCTTCTTCACTTACTCTTCTTCTTGTATTTAAGACCTGCAATCTAGTATATTTTCACCTTAAAATGTCAACTTTTTGAAGAAACCCGTTGCTACAAATCTCCTATGGAAGCTAATTAGTGCCCCTTCTTTTAAAATGCATCATGATAAATAAAATAATTGTGCGTTTAATATCTTACAAATACTGCCCATCCTTGATGGTATTAATATGAATCTCTTACCATATATTGAATACATGGTAACACATAATTAAACATCGTTTGAGCTATGGATGAGATCCAGGCTCTCAATTTCTGAGAGGACAAATGAAAAGAGGGGGGCTACGATACATTTAATCCAACTTAAATAGATTGCCAAAAATCAGATATGTATAAGACCTCTTTACTGTTAGTGAAGTCATTTTTAAGGGACTCGATTGTCTAACTAAAGAAATGGTTTGGGGACTATTGGAGAAGTTGCACAGGTGGATACAGGTTGCACAGCCATTCCCGTGGAACTCAACGGAAATTCAGGGTTTATGAATGAATATTACTCAAGTGTTCAGCTGACATGATAACTATTTTAATAGAACCTTCTAGGTCCTCCATGGACTGTATTTCTTTTGACAAGAGAGCTATCAAATGAGTGATGATAGCAGGACTCCCTGCAGGATAGCAGGGAATAGGGAAGAGAGCAGCAACCCAAAGAACGCAGTCAAGCATACGAAGCAATGAATAGAGGAGCTGTACCAATTACAAGAAGAATGCTGTATAACTTCGGGTGGAAATCTTGTATTGAAACTCTGTCTTTAGCCATGATTATCATAACTAATCTGTACATAAAACCAGATAATGACCATGTATGTAGATATTTAACTCTATGTATGTACTATAAGACATTACTTGAGTATCATATCATCTGTAAAGGTCTTAGACGGAAATAAGGAAAATTGGTATATTTTGAATATTTTTTGGAAAACTTTCCTTGATTTTAATTTACCACCTGGTTGAGGCGGTCGGGAGAGAGTGGTAGGAAGAGGGTGGTAGGTAGAGTGTGGTAGGGAGAGGGTTGTCGGGAGGTGGTGGTCGGGAGATGGTGCGGTCGGCACGGGGTGGTCGAGAGGGTGTGATTGCGAGGTGGTGGTTGGTAGAGGGCGGTGGGGAGAGGGAGTTCGGGAGAGGATGGTCGGGAGAGGGTGGTCATTAGAGGGTTGTCAGGAGAGAGGGGTCGGGATGGGGTAATAATCTGTAGATAAAACCAGATAATGACCATCTATGTAGATGTTTAACTCTACTCGTATGTATGTGCTATAAGACATTACTTGAGTATCATATCATCTGCATAGGTATAAGACGAAAATGAGTATAATTGGTGTATTTTGAATATCTTTTGGAAAACCTTTCTTGAGTTTTATTTATCACCTGGTTGCGGAGGTCGGGATGGGGTGGTCGGAAGGGGGTGGTATGGAGAGGGTGGTCGGGAGAGGGTTGTCGGGAGAGAATGGTCGGGAAAAGGTGGTCGGGAAAAGGTGGTCGGGAGGGGAGGGTTGGTAGGGGGTGGTCGTGAGGTGGTGGTCGAAAGGGGATGGTCGGGATAGGGTGGTCGGGAGAGGGTGGTCAGTTGAGGGTTTTCGGGAGAGGGTGGTCAGTTGAGGGTTGTCGGGAGAGGGTGGTCGAGAGGGGGTGGTCGGGAGAGTTTGGTCGGGAGGACGGTCCAATGAAAACCACTAACAGTATACCTTCAGAGGAAGATTGATTCGTTTGTCTTCACTAATTCCTTTCCTTGTAAATATTTTCTTGCTCAAGTAGTTTTCATGTTCGACGACTCGACGCAATGGATGTCCGAAATATTATCCACCGTCATACGCATGAACAACTTTCGTATATCGTACATCTGATGTTAATATTGGAGATTGGTGCTATGCTTTATTCTCTTAAATTAAGGGGTTGTTCTCATGTAACGGCCGTTTTTCAAGGCGTTTTTCGGAATTTTACTGTGAGGAAAGTATGAAATATTTTTCAATGCGGTTTTTTTCTAAAGTTTTATTGATATTTGAACTACAAATAAAAGTTATATTTGGTGAAAAAACTTTCGTTGCTTGGCCACTGCACCCTTGCAAAGTTAGTCCTTCCAAAAGAAGTTGGTCGATGGTTCGCATGATAGCGCAAATGTTGGTCTGAAACGAGCATAAAATTTTTTCTATCAATTAACAACGTTGTGATCATCGTTTGACGGGGACTTTTTTAATTACGATAAAAATTTTCAAATGGCGGGACTTAGAAGAAAAAAATAATTTTCTCCCTTTTTTTCGTCTTAAAAAAATTCGTCAAACATTTGTTATTAATAATAGGGGGATAAACCTCCGTCAAACGATAGCGAAAACATTACCACGCATTCAAAAAGAAACCGGATCTAAATCCGTGAATTAGTTTTCTAGGAATCGTGCGAACCAGTTTGAAAAACTTAGTTTTGAGAAAAACGCGTTCAAAGTTTCAAGTTAGCCTTTTTTCGGGATTGTGTCATTTACAATCATTCGGGTATCCCGAGGCCGGACAACACATCTTCCTCGACCTCTGCGAACTCGTGTTTAGCAGAATCGCTTTCTCACCGATAGATCCTGGCCCTTTTAGCGAGATCTCTCATGCGCCCCTCCGAACGGATAATCTGACTCTTGTCCCGTATTAGGCCACAAAACAAATTCAGTCCTTGAAAACCTATTCCCAGAAGACGCATATTAAGCTCAATACTACGACGGTTGATTTCGTAGGCATTTCTTATGAGCGGGCACGAATTTATTAAAACATCACTACCACACTTCTTGCATTTCATGCACACTGTAAAGCCCAAGCCACATTCACTTTTCCGCTCAAATGCTACTTCCCCATGGCAGTCCTTGCAAACTACAAGTGTAGCATGTGTCGAGAAGACAGAGAAAATATCGATGAAATTGTAGCTTAGATGTTCGTTGACGACGAAGCCAGTGGCACTTGCGCTCTCAATTCTACGTGACGACGCGCTGGCGTACTCGGTAAATTTCTCGGGCTTGCCGACGTTCCTTTGCAAACTTTTATTTTTTGCTCGATAAGAAAAGGTTCTTTTGCTTCGGGAACCCTTCCTATCCATGGTTGAACAGGCAAATTACTCGCGAATCCAGAAGAATATGGAGGAGAATATTTCGATACGAGTGGACGCAACCACGAGGAAAACGAAACTAACTACATCTAAACGAAACCGTAAGAGTGTGTTAGTCACAGACTTTTTTCTCAAACCCTAGCCCTATTTTCCCTTCCTCGGATATCGGAAATAATTCTGGTATAAATACCTGAAATAAAAATTCAGGTATAAATACCTGAAATACAAATGATTTCCGGCGCGCCATGTGCGAGCTCGGTACGCCGCGAGAGCGCCCCTAAACTTGCCTCAAAACTTGGTTTAGGTTTCGAATCCGGCAAAATCCTTTCGGTATCTTATTTTTAGATACCTTAACTTGAAAAAAAGTTAAAAAAAAATCGAAATTTTCAAAATGTTACTTGAGAACACCCTCTTAAATTATGAAGTATATTTATCATGGTTCAATGAAATCTTTAAGGTATCTTAGAAAGGAAACTTTAAGAAGATTATTATTTCTTGGTAAAGGTTTACTAATGGATTTAATTTTTATAATTTGTTAAAGTAGACGTGTAGTAGAAGTATGGTGTATCATCGAAGAAATCATTCAATTTGATAAACCTCTACATTTCTATTAAGTGAATATATATTTTTTAACGATGGCTTTTCGAACGCTTTATCTATTTGGAGTTCAGCATATGCAATTAAAATCCGTTTGCATTGAGTTATAATTATGAATTTTTAAGGGATTCTATTCTGCAATTACCGAATTTTAGAATATTTCTTTATGATTAACATTATGCAACTTCTATTTACTGCTGTTAGTCACATATTGGTTTGATGACATTAGTTTTCTATGTTCAGGATAGAGAATTTTTCGAACAATTATATCTACATCCTAAATTGTAAAGGTACACTGCACTGTATGAATTACACTTTAATGTACAAAAAACTAAGTTTCCAACTTCACCACGACCATAAGAAATTCAGTTATCATTATAAAGTTAGTTATGTTGTTTTTTACCTTCCTTCCCTTAAAAGAGATGAGATAGGAGATGGCTGGAGATGGATGGAGAGAATGAACGATGGTAGACAAATCACTTATTGCCAGACTAAAATCTTTCGTCTATACAACGTTTACCTTTGATTATCACAGTAGGCGGAAACCTTGGAATAATATCTTTGTTTCGTAAGAATATTTAACCTTATTAATACTTATAAATTTATAAATATAGATACATATTTTCTTAGGAAGAGGTGTTACGAATAAACTACTCAGTGTTATAGCTTCGGGATCTATTTAAAAAGCAAATTATATCGCAGAAAAAAGCTTTTATACAACGCGTGATGTGACTAATATTTAACCTTGGGAATTTTTCGAGCCGCAAAGAAATTATTCGTTGCGCGCACCATTCCATGTTACACAGATTTAGAATCATCTAGATAAGTAAGCCCTCTTAATTACACTTCAGAATATAGCTAACAAGTCAATTTTGCACGAAAATTTGAAAATGGTAATTCCAGATATCATTTTTAATTCTTTTCTTTGTTACATAGGAAATTTGATCGAAAAAATTGGGAATGTGATAATATCACTTCTTAAGAATTATCCCCTGTGACGCCAACCTTTTCTTATCCACCATTTATTATGGCCAGACTTTCCTAGATGAAGATAAGTCCTATCCAGCATGTTCCTAGAAATCGGCACAGTTTTCATGGTCCATAAAGTTGACCTTTCGAATTGACGATAGCGGAAAAAAAATCGAAGCGAATGATAAAAATTATTGAATTTGATAATTAATGATGCGACATTTATTTAACGTTGAGTATTTTGCGTTCCACGAAAAACCTATTCATTGCTGCATAGCGCACCGATTCAGAAGCACACATTTTGATAAGTAATCCATTCTAATTTCACTTCATAATGCAAACTATAATTTTATAGATATTTCGAAAATAGTTATTTCGGTTAGATCATTTTTATTTTCTTTTCATATTAAATATCCGGTTCGCTTAAAAAAGTGGGACTGTGATACAAATGCAGTTCATATCCTATACGCAAACATAAATATCACGCCTTCTTTTTCCCATTTAATAAAGAATCGTCTCTGTACGTTGCACTTTGCCTAATACATTCCAACGAATCAGAGGCTTAATAGAGAAGCATTAATAGCATTGTACTTTGTGTGAACTGTGTGCACTATCAGATCCAACTAAAAATATCGTATTTTCAGTTCAATTTCCGGAAGATGACGATCAATCGTTTTATACAGGTCGTGTAACTCGTGTAAAGAGATTTATAATCTAAGGAGCAGGTAGTAATTTTCAGTTACTTCTAAGCAGAAATTTTTAAAAGTAACTGCTAATGTAGCTATAAATATTGTTCGTCACCATCTCAATCTACTACGTATGGACATCCATTACATAAACCTCTAAATTACATTTATTCCTATATTAATTAACTCGATTTTCGATGAAAAACACTTTGATTTTCCACGCGAGCCAACCTATTCTACCGAAATACTTGAATAATTATTTGATGATGATGATTTTAATCCCAATTGTTAAAATGATTTAGGTAAAATCCCAAAGCGCAGTCATTTTAACGCTATGCAATGCTCCTAATCCAAAGTTAAATAAATATGCTAGATTATAGCAAAGACAGTTTTTTCAAAGTGTCTCTGAAATACCTATATAAAGCAACGAATTTGAATCTTTCCTTAAAAAATTCAAGACCTTTTCTTAGAATATACCTATGACTTAATATATGCCTGAGTACCTGTATCTTTTAGATCCGTAAAAATATCAAAAACTGACTAACGGAAACATATAAAAATCAAATATAATCTAATATCTAAGCAAATTTGAAGCCCAACGCTCAAAAAAACCGTTTTCGACATCTAAGCGAGTATTTTTCCGATTCAAAAGGCTGTCCGTTGTAGATCTGTGAACCGCTATCAGTTTTATGACGCAACCGCTATCCGATTACACCAAAATATAAGATCCCAGCGAACTTTTTCCTTCACTGCGGAAGACTTCCTCATTGAGAGCAGTCAATCCGAAGGGTTCTTTTGTGGAGTTCAGAGGAGAATAGTTCGAAGAATTGGTATCCATAAATCCATAAGGTAAGCCCTAAGCAGAATTATCCTTCCTAGACTTAGACTATTCATTGAGAGCAATTAGTCAATTTGCGTTGCCCGATAGCCCTATTCGTGTCAAACTTTGCTAATGTGTTCCTTGGGATCAGGAACGAATAACTGTCGCATTTCTATTCGATAATTTTACTGGGATCGAACCAAGATCGCACCGGAAGATGTCGATAAGAGAGAGATGAAAACTTCACTATTACTGGCTGCAGGCATTACTTCTATTGAGTGGATAAATTGGAAGGAAAAGTTTCGTAGAACTAAGAAAAGCACCAAAAGAACGAAACTGAATGTACATTCTTATGGCGGTTGTGGAATATTGTTTTAGAATCGAACTTTGCAGAATTTCTAAATATTATACGAAAACCTTCCAACCTTTTTTGGAGTCATCCCATTCTCCGTGAGGACCAATACGAATGCTGAATCCGGGCACAAGCATTTTCACTTTAGAATGCATTAATAATTTAGACACTCGAAAGTAAAGTTCTGTATTAGTTGTGAACTATGAGAAAAAAGATAATTTTCTTAGAATTTAGCATTTACAGTGATAAATCGAAGGAACAGTCATATGACCATTTCGTAGTTATTTCTTAATCAACACAAAATATATGCTTTTGGGCGGCTTTAAAAAAACATAAAGCACATTCTTCTCATTACTTTATACATGGAAAGATCGGGTTTATGGTTTTTGTGTTTTACTAGCATTTTACAATGAAACGGAAATTAATCTACAAACTTAAGAAAAGTTTCTTAAAAAATCTTATTATGATTACTCTTATCGTCAAAATCAAACTTCAGTCCTAAATAGAGATGGGCGCCGCGCCGATTACGCCAGCCGCCGACAATATCGGGCACGCCGCCGCCGCCGAAGAAATAACTACGGCGCGCCGCCGCCGGAAATTTTATCGGCGGCGGCGCGGCGTGGCTTGGATTTAAAACAAAGTCCCATAGTCGAAAATATGCTGACAAGTAGTTCGAAGAGATACGCTTTGAACTGATAGAACACATCTCGGGCTTTCCACGAGGGCTCTGATATATTAAAACCATTAAACAATCATCGATGATTATCCTTGGTTCGACGCTAGGTCGGGGCAAATATTCTCCCGTTTAATTTACATTGCGATTTTTAAGATTTTTTAAAATCACTTCCCGATTAGATAGAAACTTGAAACTCGGCATGTAGATAGAGATCAATTATAAATTTTATGTACGCTGTTCACCGGTTCGCTGATGGCCCTTGGTTCGATCCCAGTGAGGTATTTACATTCCTCAATGCATTTTTTATGGAGATAACAGAAACCAATTTTAGGTACTTCCCGGCATGATATCGACTTCAAACTTTGCATAAAATAAGATCAAGTCAGAATAAGTCATACTGTGCATTCACAAATGCCAATATGTCCTTGGTTCGACTCCAGCCGTCTCTAAAATCAGAAGGTGATCCGATTTTTAAGAAGCTTTTTGAACCCCTTCCCAATAATATAGAAACTTGAAATTCGGCATATAGATAAAGATCATTGATATGTTTCAAATACTCAGTTTTAGGATATCTTGATCGTCCTTGGTTCGATCTCAGAGAGCCATTTACATTTCTTATGCATTTCAGATGGGGATAAAGGAGTTATATCAGGACCTTCCTGTTATGATATACCCGCGTCATTGACTTGAAATTTTTACGTTTTGGCCATTACGTGTAACCGACAAAAAATTGCAATTTTGAACCTCAGTGTCATGGGTTCGATTCCAGAGGGCCCCAAAGTCCCGATTTTTTCCCTTTAAATGCATTGCTTTGATTTTCGGGAATTTTTTAAAATTACTTCCCGGATAGGAAGAGAATCAAAACTCAAGGAGCTTATATATATGGTCATCATCTATCGAAAACATAAATGACTTTTACGGAAAAAGTCCTTGGTTCGACGCTAGGACGATGTAAAAATCTGCCCTTAAAAACATTGTGGTAGTTTTTCATTATTTTTTTTGATGCACTTATGGAAATGATAGGAAGTTCGTGCTTGGCTAGAAGATATATATTAAGACTCGGTTTAAGAAAAAAATTATATGAGACCGTGCTGTTCCTAGGTGCGATGCCAGAGCATAATAACATTTCTCACATAAGGAAAATATGTGAAAAGTAGGACGTCGTTTGAGGCAGTTGCAGCCAATATTTCTGCTTTAATTTTCACACATAGTAAGAGATGGTGATGTTCTGTTGTGCTGCAGAGTAAGTATGACCAGAAAGACCCGGGTTCGATGCCAGGCAATTAAATTACAGCGAATTTTAAGAATATTTTCAATCCTTTTTTTGCTATTGAGGACCGTCTCGATATGATGCCGACATGAAGTTAGTGTTGTCGATATGCTTGCAGTATTCTAGCAACATTTTACTCGTACCTATATATACACTCATTCATTCATAGGGGATCAAAATTCTAACCATGTTCCACAAATTCCGTCCCGGAAACAAACAAAGTCCCGATTTTCTCCATAAAGATACTTGGTGGGGATTTTCGAAAATTTTTTTGAGGCACTTTCAGGCAAAGTAGAGAGTTGAAATTCGAGGGATCGCTGGAGGCCATGCGTATCCGACGAAAACCATTAAGACATTATCCAAGTTTATCCTTGGTTCGACGCTAGGTCAGGGAAAATATGCTCCCGTTTAATTTACATTGCGGTTTTTAAGATTTTTTATTATCACTTTCTGATAAGATGGAAACTTGAAACTCAGCACTTGAATAGAGATCATAAATATATTTCATAATCTAATTTTAGCAATTCGCTGATTGTCCTTGGTTCGATCCCAGAGGGAAATTTACATTCCTCAATGCATTTTTTATGGAGATAACGGAAACAAATTTTAGGTACTTTCAGACATGATATCGAGTTGAAACTTTGCATTAAATGAGATCAAGTCCTAACAAGTCATAATATGCATTCACAGCTGCCAATATGTTATATCCAATGCATTCCAGATAGGGGATAATGGAGTCTTATTTCAGGACCTTCCCAGTCCCAGTATTTACTTCAAACTTTGTATTAATTAAGATTAGGTCTTAACAAGTTATTATTCCTATTTGCATATTCCAATAGGTGCTGGGTTCGACACCAGGCGTTTACAAAAAATCAGAAATTGCAGCAATTTTTAAGGTTTGTTTAAGCCCTTCCCGATAACATTGAAACTCAAAACGTGGCATGTGAACAAAGATTATAAATACCTTTTATAAGCTTGCAGTATCCAAGCTACTTTTACTCGTATATAATAACATATTTCGTACGTAATATAATTCATACAATTTATTGCGGAAGATGTAACTTCCGCAATGTATGTTCGTTTTCGACTGTTTATAATAGAAAATAGGGATTTAAAATAACACAAATAAAATTCAGTATTTTCTCAGAATACTATCTCGCTGGATGTTTTTAATGAGTGAAGTATAGCTAAAAGTAGGCAGCTACTTTTTTGAACGCATTTTTCTTAAACCTCTCGACATTCCCTTCAAAATTTTCAGGATGTATTTTCCAAGAATATTTACCGGGAAATTTAAAAGTATCGAAAAAAGATCATAAAAGGAAGAAAATTATCAAGAATATGAACTTCTTTGTTTCTCAAATGAGAATGAGTATTTAAAGAACATGTACAAACAAATTCGCTACGAATTTCCAAATTTTTAATTGGAAATATTTTTCGTTTCTTATTTTTCTTGTAAATGTGATAAAATTTAACTATAATTAAATTTCACTGAACAGTTTTCAATTACTGTATCTCCATGTGGTATATTACTAAAATTAATTTAGTGTAACTTTCTCTTTCAACGCGTATATTTCTACTACGTGCATCAATCTCTCTTATGACCATGGGGCCGTTTGAGATAAGTTGGGCTTTAGTAATTTCAAGTAATGTGTATTCAGTACGTATCATAATTTCTGTGAATATTTTTATAAAAACCATCTTGAACATACATGTAAACCAAAATGTTAACTCCAATAAGAGAATTTTCTTCTTAGGGTACAACAGTATTTTCCTGGATTACCTTCAATTCCTAATAATTGAAGCATCTTTTGGTTTATAAAAAAACGTCTAATCCAGAGTTCTAAAACATTATAATCGATTTGAATATCTTCATTAGAACATAGTGTACTGCCGCAACCAGCACTCCCATTGAGAGGAGTTTTAGTGTATGCGGGCTCACTCTCAACGATAAGAAAAGCAGACTAGAGCCACAGAGATCGAAGAAAAAATGGTATTCATCCATGAGAACTATGCGTTGTGCAAAGATTTTGTTGACAGAGTGTAACCTACTGCTGAATGCTATTAATATATTTATTTTAAACTCCTCTCATTCATTCATTTGCTTATTATTCTTTTAGTTTGTTTAAACTTAAATGTTTTGATTTGCGTTCATCATTTATACATTTTTTATTTTCTGGAAATTTCAATTAAACGTCTATTCCTGGATTCCATACTTGAAAAATGTGGCGCAAATGTGATGTTAAACTAATTCACAACAATAGTACATCCATTGATCGACATTCTACTGGCTATTTGTGCCCAATTTGTGATACCACTCTTTAAACGTTCCTAAAGTAATGTAGCGTAATTATAAGAAGCATGCTTTTGTTAAAATAAGGAAAGCAACATATTGCCAAATTAACCCCTTTACGGCGCAGAGCGAGCTAGAATCGAAAAATGCTGGCCAAGAATAAGGAAACATTTTTTGAGTGTGAACTTTGAAACTTCGCATTGCCATACCTCAATAAGTTCTGCATATAATATTCCCAGACAGCGTCTTATGTGAGCTATTTTTCCTTAAATCGGAGGGTCCGAGAGAGGACAAGAGAAAGAAATATAATTTAAAAGACATGTTGAATGAAGAGAGTATTTCACCTAAAGAAGCTAATTCAGAGATCTGATGGAAGTGATGCAATAATTCAACTGTGATCACTTAAAAAATCATAATTAAGCTTATGGGTTGATTATTTAATACTGTATTGATTTTTTCCCGATGATTCTGCTCATTTGGGTTTGGTTTGAGGCTGAAGAATTTTGCAAAAATCTAAGCCTGGCATTATTCGTGAATTTTGGTCAATTTTGACCACCTGTGGAATTTTAATAGGTAGAAATCAGCGTAAATAATTTGGTAGTAATAGGCAGGATTTATTTGAGAATTGCCAGTACTAAAGTCCGCACTCAAGATAAGGATTTTTTTGCCAGGTTTTTTCGATTCTAGCCCATTGTTCTGCGTATTCAAGATAGCTCTACATTGTCTTTATTGGTATGATATAATTGTAATGTTTATATAAATATAATTGTCTATGTCTATGTAAGAACCCTGCAAGCCGCCTTTCGGCGTGTGACAGGGGGTGCAAGCACCTTGACTCTATTTTCCTAAACGCTTGCTTTCGCGTAAACTTCACGGAAAAATAAATTTTTGAAACGATTCGTTCTAGCATCTATTTCCCTAATCTTTCTGGCAGTATCAGAACGGCCCATATAACAGAGGGGTCGCATTATATCGGTTACATCATCTGAAAACGTAATTTCTCTGAACTTATTTAATAAATTTATTCTTTGAATTTTTCTTCTATCTTCTAATGATTCCCATCCCGCTTCCTGTAGCATATGAGTGACACTCGCTGTTTTATCGTAGCAATTCTTTACAAATCGTATCGCCTTTCGTTGTACTTTTTCTAAATCCCGAATATGACATTTCTCTCCAGGGTCCCATACACTACATGCATACTCAAGGTGAGGCCTAACTAACGCTAAGTAACATCGCTCGCGAACTTTTTCTTCGCTCCTACCGACTATTCCTATAACGAAACCGAGTTTCTTAAGTGCTTTTCCACATATATTTTGGATGTGGGCACTCCATGATAGATTATTCGTGAGAGTTACTCCAAGATACCGATTCTACTGTCATTAGGTTTACCCCTCGGAGACTATAAGAATGATCATTTATTATAGATATACTTTCGAAGAAGTTAACTACCAAACACTTTTCTAAATTAAGCTCTAATTGCCAATCATCGCACCAGTTCATAATTCTATCTACTTCGTTCGAAAGGGTTAATCTATCCTCTGAACTAACTATTTCCCTGTAAATGACTGTGTCGTCTGCGAATATCCTAACATTGCTTTCAATGTGATTGCTGAGGTCGTTGATATATACTAAAAATAACAACGGTCCAATTACACTGCCCTGAAGGACGCCCGAGGTCACCTTAACCAAGTTGGAACTAGTACCATCAAGTAATACTCGCTGCTCTCTATCGGTGAAACCAAATTATTATCGCATATATCCAGTTAATAACTTCTGTATTGATACCCGCAACTTCTAATTTGTACAGCAATTTATGATGAGGTACCTTATCGAAAGCCTTCCGAAAATTTAAAAATATTGCATCGACTTGCTTATCTTTTTTAGCAGAGTTTAGAATATCGTGTACTAATAAAGCCAGCTGAGACTCGCAAGAACGAGTCTTACGAAAACCGTGTTGATTCCTAATTACGAAATTAGACGTTTCAAGAAAACCCATTAAAGAGCTAGAAATTATATGATCCATAATTTTACCGCTCAGTGATGTTAAAGATATAGGTCTGTAATTAGCTGGATCGTCCTTAGAGCCGCTTTTAAATATTGGCGTGACATTCGTAATTTTCCAATCCTTCGGGACCTTTCCTTCGCTCATACTCTTGTCAAATATAACTTTAAGAAAATGTGCTACGCTCTCCGCAACTTCCTTGAACACTCGAGCCGGTATGTCTTCAGGACCTGGAGCTTTATTCGGTTTAATCTGTTGCAATAGTTTAATGATGCCGTCTTCTCTGAAGGTGATTTTTACATCGATTCAGGTTTATCAACATTCGGGAGAGTATTTAATGTATCGTCAGACGTGAAAACGCTTCGAAAAAAATCATTCAAGATATTAAGCTTTGCCTTTAGCTTCGTTTACTAAATTACCGCTAGTATCCTTTAATGAACCAACAGTTTGCTCTTTACCTTGGACCTCACGAACGTACGACCAAAACGCTTTTGGGTCCTCTTCCAAGTGTTCGCATAAAATCTTATTTTTATATTTTTATTGGTATGACATAATTGTAATAATGTATTCTCAGATATTCGAGTTATTCGCCTTTTTTTCTACCGTATACGAACGAAAATTTACACGCCGCCGGTTACGCCGCGCCGCCGCTGACGATTAAGCAGTCAGCGTTCACGCCGTTACGCCGCCGCCGCCGGCTTCATTTTCCCCCTACGCCGCCGCTGACAAAAATCATAACGGCGCCCATGTCTAGTCCTAAATTTTGAGAATTTTGAAAAGATAATTTTAGTTTTTTTTAATCAACTGTACTATCGAATTAACCGTAATATTAGATGAGAGACGTTACATTCCCTTCTATGCAAAGATATACATTTAATCATAACTCTACTTCTCCCGCTGGAATCGATCCACTTCAGCTTAATGGCACAAAAACTACTCGCAGACTTTTTTCAAACAACTACATTAGAAAAACTAATTCATATATTTATGATAACTGAAAGGAATTAGATCGAAGTAAAATAACAATATGACACCACTCGCTCTCTTAAAAATCATCCATTTTTATAAATGTGACTTTTCTTCAATTTTGATCAGTATATTCTTATTATTTATTAAATTAAACGCTGCAAGCTCGTATTAATACCAATCAGCAACAGTTGAGGGGATATATCAATACAATCTGTCCGTCATTCGCCAACGACGGGAGGCAAACCCCTCCAAAAACCTCCCGTAAAATAACTTTAAATCCCGTACATATAACCTACAACCAATTTATTCAGTAGTACTAGCATGTTACTTATTTTCTAGGTTATAAATTTTCCTCTATTTTGCATACATTGGAATATAAATATTTACATATTGATATTTATATATTTAGGATAACAGTTACAAAAAATCTGATGTGGCCAGCACATGACTTTCTCCATATACATAAGATGTAAATATTTATCTACGACAGTAATTTCGAACTCTATATTCCATCTAAACTTGGAAGATGAGTGATCAATTTATATATTATTATCATTTACGTCACAAACATTATAAATAATATTTTTCGGGACATGATCGATGAAAAACGATGAAATTGGC
The DNA here is from genome assembly GCA_947579665.1 of Sympetrum striolatum. Lineage (NCBI taxonomy): Eukaryota > Metazoa > Arthropoda > Insecta > Odonata > Libellulidae > Sympetrum > Sympetrum striolatum. The sequence continues at coordinate 74,241,451 of OX388350.1, forward strand.
CTTTCGCCCATAGAGCCCAGAGCGCCCACAAAGTACATAATCAGCAACTTCCGGTGTATCAGTATTTCATAAATAACTCCTACACAATCAGTGATACAAAAATATGTTTCAAACAAAAGTTATAGAAAATTACATTTTCAAAAACTTTTATAAATAATAGTATATACCTAAATATCATATTTATGGAGATATTTTGAAAACCGGAAATGAGCTTTGAAGAATGAAGCTCGACTTTCGGTTAACCGATTTACTCCAAAAACTAATCAACTTTAACGACACTAACTTAAGTACTATATATGAAATTTGGTGTTGATACAATGAATAGTTTTTATGTTAGAGCGCCCACAACGTACATAACAGCTACTTCCGGTTTACCGGTATTTCACGAATAACTCCTAATCAACCGGTGATACAAAAATATGTTAAATACAAAAGTTATAGTAAATTACATTATCTAAAACTTTTATAAGTAATACAGTTCACGTAGATGTCATATTTATGGAGATATTTTGAAAACCGGAAATGAGCTTTAATGAATGAAGCTCGACTTCCGGTCAACCGATTTACTCCAAAAACTAATCAACTCTGACAGCACACACCACAGTACTATATATGAAGTTTGGTATTGATAGGACCAACAGTTTTCACGTTATAGCGCCCACAAGCACAGACACACATACACACACACACACACACACACACACACACACATACACACAGACATCATTCCGAAAATGGTCAAAACGTGTTCTAGGGACCCCAAAACATGAATTTCCATTGAAATCTCGAAGTCGAATTTTTTCATGAAAACAATACTTTCTCTATACTTCGTATATGGAGAAAGTAAAAAGCTATGAAAAAAAGCAATTTAGTAGGTTCTGCCCTGTTATGTTTTTCCTTTATATTTTTCTATATAATCTCTTATACAACAATTCGATCATTTAATACCAATTTGATAATTATAATAAAATTATTATATATGCAGAAACAATGACACCAAAATGTTGTTATTAATTTTAAGACCTTTATGTCAGCTGAAAGATTTTTACTGATGATGAACTGTTATCATTATCGCTGAAAATTTTGCCCAATTAGTTCAATAAAATGGACATGAGGCATCATAAGGTATTGCTTTAATTATTTATGCATTTGATAACTGTATATAAGATAACTGTATAGAACTGTATAACTTTTCTTCCGATTTAAATGAAAATTTTCGATCAATTTAAAGTTTGAAGAAATAATAGCAAAATAATAAGGTTAAGATGATTCGCGCGAAGTAACTGTTTGAGTCTGCAGATATACGGATGAATGCTGTTAATTAATAATATTGGTAAAATATGGTATAGAATTGTTTTTATGCCCGTGTTTCATTCTCTTCTAAAGAATGAATCACGGATTTCCACCATCTAGATACGGTAGCTAAACAAGAGGACCATAAAATCTTTTGCGGAAATTTGTCATTCTCATATACGGCACTAATACAATTAGTAGACAATCAATCGAAGAAAGCAACTCCTGCCGTTAAAATTGATTACACTAAAAACTGTGGTCGTGTACTATTCTTTCGATTCAAAATTGGGAGAAGTAATATCAAATATAAGAAATTTACGTGAAGGTTGTAAAGAAACCATAGAAAATCGAAGTAAATTGTCTTAATAATGACTATCTAAGTATCCTAAGAAGAGTGAATTGACTCCTGAAAAGGAGTTAATTTGTGAAAAACATTATCGCAAACTTTTGATATTTTCACGTGAATGTAATTCCCATTGTCATAATGGTTCAGGTGAAGTCACAAGCATAGACGCTTTATCTCCATGCAAGGGATATTCCAAATAAAAAGATAAAATAGATTATCGAATCGTAGTTTTTTTTTAACAGTCGCTCTCCACTGAAGATGAATGCTCAATCAAAGATTCCAAGACTCCCTTTTTTTGAAAATATCTTTTGTATGACACCTTGTATCTTCATGAGGCGTAAAAATATCGAAAAACTATAATATAAAATTCAATCATTTTGCAGTAAATAGGCGAATCAACTCTTTTCGTTTCCAGCCAACCGCGCGGCAGTCCTCGGAGCCACTATCAGTTGGATGAATCAATTGCTAACCGCTTACAGTAAAATAGGAGAACCCTTCGGACCCATTCCATCACATCTGAGAGTTGCGTCATTGAGGGAAGCGTTGCTGAAGAATTCTCTAAACCAGATGAAATGATCGAAACAATAGGATGAATTGAAATCCGTAGGGTAAGCCTTTAGCAGTGTTAAGTGTGTTATGTGTGAGTGTTTTATTAACTCAACGTGGAATATAACCAGTGTAGTTTCCAAATGAAACTCACAGAGGTAGGAAACCCGTGTATACAACCATCATGTACGTATTAATAAGTGATTTTTAATATTGACAGCATCAGCAGGTACTAAGTTCACGAGATTTAACGATTATCAAGTTCCCTTAGAAATATAATTCTACTAAAACTACTTGGAGACTTCATATTATCAGACTATATATAATCAAACTACATAAGTAGAATCTATAATCGTAATCTTATCATGGTTAAATCTTTTATTGATGATTTGATCAACGGTAAAATAACAGTAAGACATCACTCTATTTCTTGAAGTACAAATTGTAAAGGAATAGCAAAAAATTACAATCACGATCTTTAATATTTTGCAGAGGCTGCAAAGAGGTTGGATATCACTTGTGGACTTCGCTGAAGAACGATGTCACGCTTCCGTCACTTATCGTTCCTCGTCTTGCTCGCTTCACTGTTCACGAGGACAAGAGGGCAAACTGAAAATGCAACAGAGCACATCACGATAAAAAAGCAAGGTGATGGACCCCTCGTGATGTCCTCAGGTATGGGAGAATCTCGATACAGTTTCACCGATTGGCAACTAGACGTGGATTTGATCAAAATTCTAGAAGGTTCGTAGAGACGACTGGAATTCAGTGGAGTTTTAAAAGGTAATAAAAATAGGACATTATAAATTATCAGGTGAAAATTGAACTAATTTTGTATCACATATGAGATTTCTCCAGTGGTTAAGATACTTATAAGATGTTTGACATGTCCTCAGTACGTTGAATAACGAAAAATATTTTTTTTCAGGATTAATATGGTTGAAAATAGCAATAAAGGCAACAAACACATGTAAAAAATCTTATATCTGTTTTTCATCTGAAAAGTTTGTTTATTTTTGGGAAATGTTTGAATCTACGTCTCGTATATCGTTGCCTTTTATATGTTTTCCCCATAATGATTTGACTAAATCATTTAATTCATTCTTAAAGTTTTATTTTCGATTTTTCACCATACATCGAAGCTCAAATGTTACTCTAAACATACCATTAAATTTAAATTGAATTCAATCCAAAATTCGAAACTATTGCGTTAATTGTGATTGCTTAGGTGTTAGCGTGCTAAAAGAAACTCTGTAGCGTATGCGGAAGAAATAATTCATTACAATCATCATACATTATATTCCTGTATATAATAGGTTAATTGATGGTTATGTGACTTATAATATACTAGAACAAAATACCATTAAAAGATAAAGTAAATTTTACAACAGTAATTATATTCAGAAAGTTGAGGGAATGTGGCATTAGAGCTAAAGCAGCATTCAAAGTCAGAGAAGTTCTGTTTAGGATTTTACTTAATTTTGAAATTTAACAGCAATAACCTAAATCGATTCCATTTTTTTTATGAAGATGGAGTGACTAATCGAACGGCAGAGTGTTCCTCTTCCAAAAGCGATGTGATCGAAGAAAGAAGGAAACTGTTGCGGATATTTTGTCCAAAAGAAGGTGAGAATATAATATAGCTTATTAACAAATTTTATTTGGATCCCTTAATATATTTTTCCATTATCACTAACCTATAATGCATTTTAATGCGAACGAAATTGTAAAGCAAAGTCCCCATGGAATGTATCAAAAAAGCATCGAAAAAGTCCAACATAAAGGAGCTAGATTTGCAATGGGTAGATTTCGTAGGGCTGATAGCGTCAAAGGAATGTTGCTGATGATTAATTTCGATAATTTATAGAATAGTATAAAATTAAACAGATAAGTGTGTTTAACCGTGCATACACTGGTAAACCTGACTGGAATAAAACCATCCTATATATTGGCTGACCCTAATTATACAGGAAAAAATGATCACGGGTGCAAAGTACGTGCTTCTACAAAAACAAAAGATGTTGGTTAATTTTCATCAGTAAATAGAGCGATATTGGACTGGAATGCGTTAACTGAAAGAATTTTCAATTAATTTCCTGCTGATGCGAACGGAAGTTTAAGAAAATCATTTTAAAAGATTGGCTGCTAAGGTGTTCATAATTTTAAACATTTTTATAAAGGTTTAATGTGGTTATGGTAGTGTTGATACGGTCACTGCCGCCAGGATTTTGCTCATCTGCAGTGTAAATATAACAATAAAATTAATAAATAATGAAACTGAGAAAAAAACATGACGTAATCACCTTTAAATTATATAAAATATATGTAAATAGCTATATAAATATTATTATCATTCTAAACCAATTCATGTAGATTAATCCGTGGCGGGAAAGATTCACAGTAAAATAATGAATATGTTCATTAATATACATCCTTAGTTAAAAACAACTCGTAAAGTAAAACTTTACTGGATTAACTTACATAAAAATTTTTACTTTGTAATTCCTTAAGCGCCTGGTTCACATTTATAGCCTGCTCACTGCTCTGTCAATTTTTAAGATGAAGTACGTAGATACCATTCCGATGCATTGATGTGGCGCTTTCATGGCGGTTAGACCGGAAGCATAAGGGACCGAGTAAAGTTGCACAGGTTTTACAAATAAGGTAGTTTCAGAGAAACGAAGTGTGCCAAATATAGGGGGAATTTTCGTTTTTTGGAAGGAATTATACATATTCGACTATAGAAATGCTATCCCCTTGAAAGGTATACCCATTAGATATTATAAAATAATTGCAGCGCCTTTTCTAATCCACGAAAGACTTTTTAACCTGGTTCCTTGAGTAAAGTTTCAGCTTCTCAGTTCTTTTAGCAGTTCACTTTTAATCTCATCTACTCTTGCTAAACTATAGCATTTCAGGTTTTCTATTCCTGGAGAAAAAAAGGTTGGACTTTGACCAGCCTAACCAATATGGTGGCTGGGGCGTCATTACAGTGTTTCTTGACATATAAATGGCTAATAATCAGTGTGAAGAGTGAGCAGAAGCATTGTCACGATTCAAAAGTCATGAATGTTTTAATCACAACTTCGGGCGATTTTTCACGCAATCATCGTTGAACTTAGTAACAGTCCTTTTTGAGCGGTTGAACACTCGCAATAACAAGGAAGAGGAAGGGTGAAAATCGGCCTTGGTGGACTTTTTTCCATGTCCGTTTCTCCTTGGGTTTTTACTCGCAATAACATTTTTCAGTTTTCCCATAAATATTCTGGTTTTCATCAGTTTGTGCAGTCCTGGAACTTCCAGGGCGCTCGTCATCGTCAAATTATTCACTATCTTCATGGAAACGCTTATATCACCAGTAAAACATTGTTTTTTTATTTCTCATTAGTCTCACCGTAAGGAATACTTAAAGAAATACTATTCTAAACGTTGGTACCATTTCTTTCATTTATAATAATATTTAATACGCGTACTCGGATCCATTCTCAAAATCGCACCTCCTACCGAAACACATGTAACTGGCTGAGTTTGAAGAATCCAATACGGGTAACACAGCACAGCAAATTGAAAGGCGATCCCCTACCTCCTTCAGAAAAAAGTAATCGATGAAGTTCCAAGTCTGTATATTATTTTTCAGGAGATAAGGACTTCAAACTGATCCCTAGAAGTGTATGGGCAGAAGTGACTGCAGAGAATGGGTCTCACACATCAGACGACGAGGACCTCTTCCAGAATTACAGGAGGGGATGGGAGGAAGTGGAATCAACATCGTTGAGAAGAACCAAGCAAGCGGAATTACTCATAGTCAGCGTCGACTTCCTATTAGTGAGCAATTTCTTCATCGAGAACGATGGAAGAATATTCGAGGGCCTCGGATGGGATAACGTGAGCTACGGCATCAGCGGAGGCCTAGGAGACAGAGCATTGTTGATAGTATTCTCGGGTGGGAGAGATCCGAACCCTACGCCATCTGAGGCCGCGGTTCGTGCATACGAATCACTCGTAAGATACGCCATCTGCACGGGAAGGTTGCCCACTGACTATTTACTCCTACCATACTTTCTTATTTGGGACCGTTTATATTCCGAATGGTGGAGTGATACAGCCAATTACGAGAGTAATCAGATGAGAGAATGGAACGCTTACGCGGACAATGTAGACTTTCTCTTTCCTCCAGGGAGTGGCGTTGACCAGGAACTCCATGTAGTATCAAGAGAAGAATGGAAGAGGCCAAATTCAACTATGTACTTGGATAGAGATATAACTATAGCATTGGACCACCCAGTATCAAGAGTGGTAGTTTCGAGTAACGGTCCGAGGTGCTTCAAGGATTGTACAGAATATCTAATGTGGATCACACGCACAGGTACGGATGAATGGTTCTTGCCTTTCAACTTTATCATCACAGAGAGCGGGTGGGTATATGAAGGATTTGGGTGGAACCATACCCTTAGAGAGGAAGTGGATCAAAAATACATTCGCATTTTGTTCTTGGGAAGGTTCGTCAGGTATTCTCCACGCAAGCCTGCGTTCAATGCATTAAATAAAATAATTGACGAAGGCTTGAGAAACGGAAAAATCATTCCAGATTACCAGATAACAACCGCCAACAGAGTAGGGGAGGGTTTATACCAATATATTGGGAAAATGGATAGATTTAAGCCCTATATAGGATAGGATCCCTTCTGTAAGGAGAAGTCCTCCTTAAACAGAGAGGCGTAATAGCTACTCCCCAGAGACTCAGAGTTATTTGAGTGGCAGGCATAGTGTATGTCTAAAAACAATAAACTTTACAGCAAAAATCTAATAAAATATGGGATTCCTCAAGCGTAACAAAAACGTACAATTTGGTGAGCAATTAGAAATTTTTCTCCTAACAAAAACTTACTATAGTATAAATGAATTTGCAAACGAGAGGGACCTGTTATATGTTAAACAGATGAAATTTGTTACTAAGAATAAAATCTATGCTGTATTATAATTTTAAAGTATGTTGTAATGTGTTTCTAATGTAAATACGACTGTGTTGTGTCGTTGTGATTGATGATGACATCCTGTCCTATATGCAAATGTCCGTTCTTGATCGAATAAAAATTTATATTACTATTGTAGGCTAGTACTAAAATTATTCTAAACATCAAATGATTCCTTATAGGCGTAACGGGCAAAAATGTAAAAATCAGAAATTCTTTTACATTTTAACACTTTTTTGATCTGTAAAACTAATCATTTTTTGAAGGATCTGCATATTCTCAGCAGAGAATACTATCTTACTAGATTGCTAATGCTTGAAAATTACTAGCGATCCTTTTCAGTTACCTGCGTAAACGTTTAAGAACTTTTTGGCAAATTAAATGAGCCATGCAGAAGGCACAAACAAAAGCTTCCTCTTCTTCTTTTCTCATCAACTTCTGCCTGAAAAGGGCACCAGAACAGGTTGCCGGAACGATGATGTACACCGAAGCAGTAGCACGGCTTGCAACCCGAGAAAACTTCCTGGATGAAATTTAGTTGGTACTTTAAAAGATGGCGTCTTGATTTTATTTCTGCTCAAATATTTTAAGTATGCATATTGTCCTATTGCCCATAAAAAACTATACCGTGCAATCATGCGCTTTTAAAATAAGTGTTACCGATCTATTAAATGAAGATTAATCTAAATCAATTTGACACGCTTTAAGAAGTATAGTAAAGTACCCCATCTGCGCAGAAAGGTTGTTCAGTGACTATCAGCTCATACCACTTTATCTCATTTGGGACATTGGATTCACTTTTCATAGGGGTGATCTAGATTCAGTTTATTGCGAGAGAAATTAGATGAGAAAATGGAACGCGTACACGGACAATGTAGACTTTCTCTTTCCTGTAGAGAGTGACGTTGACCAGATACTCCCACTAGTATCAAGAGAAGAATGGAAAGGTGTAAGGACGGATGCAGCTATTTACGCATTGGACTACCCTGTTACAAGAGTGGTGGACTGGAGTAAACATTTAAATGGAATAACATTTTGTAAAACTATGGAGAAAATTGTAGCAGAATACCTTAGAAATCACTGGGAAGAGAGTAATTGGCTTAGCGAGTGCCAGCACGGCTTTAGAAAAAATCATTCATGCGAAACTCAATTGTTGGGACCATGTCAGGATATAATAAGCGCGGTAGATGGTAGAGATTTGGTAGATGGCATTATCATAGACTTTGATAAGGCATTTGATAAAATTCCACATGAGATACTATTGTACAAACTAGTAAATTTAAATATTGATAAAAGAGTACTCATATGGATAAAGAATTTTCTCACTGATAGAACTCAAAAAGTAAGGGTGAATGAGGAATACTCCGATGATGACGATGTAACCTCGGGAGTACCTCAAGGAAGTGTCATCGGGCCTTTACTTTTCCTACTCTATATTAATGACCTTCCTGACTGCGTCGACTCAAATATCCGCTTATTTGCAGATGATTGTATCATTTATAGAAAGATAAAAAATAACGAGGATAGGGATGCGCTACAGAGGGATTTAAACTCGGTAGAAAAATGGATTAAAAAACATAAAATGAGTATTAACGTGAGCAAAAGTATGCACATCACATTTACAAACAAGAAAACGATTTCATCCCATAGATATCATCTAAGTGGAGAAATTATGCCAACATCTGATCATTGTAAATACTTAGGAATAACATTTACCAGAAACTTGCATTGGGAAAAACACATAGATTATTTGGTAGCGAAGGCATATAGGATATTACATCACGTCATGAGAAACTTAAAAGGTAGCAGTAAGAAAGCAAAGGAATTGGGGTACCTAACCTTAGTTAGGCCGATATTAGAATATGCTACAACGGTGTGGGATCCTCATGAGAATTGTCGCATAAAGAAATTAGAAAAAGTTCAAAGAAAAGCAGCTCGTTACGTTATGGGTAGATTTAAGAAAACAGATAGCGTGCCAGGCATGTTAAAGATTCTAGGATGGGAATCGCTGGAGAAGAGGAGGAAAATAAACAGGCTAGGCTGTATTTACCAGATAGTTGCAGGTAGGAAGGGATGGGAAAGTTTCAAAAGTTTATTAGAAACACCAAACTTTTTAGGAAGAAGTTATAATCACAAAATAAAACTTAGACCGCAAAGAACCAATATAGCTAAATATTCTTTCTTGAATAGAGGCATAGCAGAGTGGAACAAGTTACCTGGGGAGCTCTTTGAGTCCCTTCCTAAAAATCCAAAATCATTTAAAAATAAATGTTCTGTATTGTTGTAGTGTGAACTTACTAGTATATGCTCAAATAATTGTGGAATTGTGTAATCATATTTATATATTTAAAAAATTATAAGGTATTGGTAATTACAGTAATGTGATTTTTTTTTCTTTTATTGGAATTATTAATTCATAGTATTATTTATGGATTGTATATTAATTTATTAATTGTATATTTTATATATTGAGATTAGCTGCCACCAGACTGCTGTCTAACTGCGGCGAAAATTGTAATAAATAAATAAATAAATCTAACGTAAATGTACACACTAACCAGCTATAGTATACTATTGAATATGCTTCATGTTTTAACTGTAATATAAGCAAGTATAACAACCGGTGTTTTCTCCGCCAGGTGATCTCACAAAACAATAACTGTCGCGCATATGAATATATAATATTCTGCTTCTTTGATATCTAATTTCGGAGACGAGAATTCTATCGCGCGAATACGTCTTAATGAGATATGCCCTTTGACTCTCTTTATCGTCCAACAATTTCGGTCGGAGTTTAGTCGTGCAGATCTTACTTCGTCATTACTGTATACACATAATATAGATAAATCCTTAACTATTTACCTTTTGTCCTTCTAAAAAGCCTATCGTTTTTTTGAGGGTTTATCAGTGATTTTTCAGCATATTTTTACGTGGATTTTGGCTGGCTTGGTATGCAGTTTCAACTCTTTAGAACGCTGCACTGAGCCATTATCAAACGGATTACGCAACTGCTATCAGATTACAATAAAATAATAATTCATCCAAATCATTCGAGCACTGCAGGGCAATACTTCATTGGGACCAGTTCAGCTGAGGAGTTATTTTGTCCAGTTAAGAGGAAGAGAAGAGCAGGGAAATCGGTATCCATAAGGTAAGCTTTCGACTATTGTCATTGTATTCGGCATTCATTCCTAAGAAGCGCCCAAAACAAAGGTCAGGGAGAGTGGAAAAATGAAGGATGGAATTCTTGTTAAGAATGGAGGATTGCACTACCGAGATTACGTCTTAAGTGCTAATTTCACTTTTCTGGTAACAGTTGTATTTAAATCTTTCGATTGCAGGATTATTAATTCATCTAAAGCGAAATAATTCATTGATTCAGTACCTAGTTGATAGGAGTTATTCGTTTTCTTCAGAATTGATTATATTATGGAGTTGCTCTAGTTCTGAAATGACATTATACTTTCTTGAAATTGAGTGTTTCAAAAACATTTAAAGTTTCCTTTAATGTTTTAGTCCACAAGAATTACTTTGTGAAGCTTAATAATTTATTTTGGCTTTTTCATTTGGACATTCAATTCAGTATTTTTTTAAATTTGATGTATTTAGAATCATTAATATAATAGGTGCGTTTATCCGATATTCTAGTTTATATTAGGCAATTTCTTCTAAATTAATAATAAGCTATTTATGTAATCTTGATCGGAGGCATTATTTTGTCCTTGGAAAAAGCTATTGGAAGATAATATTTGTATCTCTTACTTACTTGTATATTAATACATCATTTATTAGCTTATTTCATTTTCGTGTATTTAGCAGTAATTTGATTAGTTTTCTCGCATTATTAGGTTTGCATTAGGCTTTTTTTATCGAAATGAATCCTTGAAGTTTATCCTTATCTTAATCGGTGCCATGACCTTGACTTGGGCATGATTTTATTTCTAAATAAATAGATTTTTTTCACTACCCATCCTATTCCCCACAATGGGGAGGAATTGAAAATATAATAATACATTGAACACCTATCAAGGATTTTTCCAATCAACTTTATTATATTCAGGTTATAATGCACCATATCTATTACCTGGATTAGAAAGACATCTGTTAATCTATTCGGCACCTCTAGGATCTCATTCATGAAACTCCCGTTTCATATCCAGTCTGAAATTCAATTCCACGTTATGGAATAGTTTTTTACTACGGTTGATTTAAGCAGAAGTACTTGTAATGAATATTATTAATGGTTGTCTATATCTTGCAGGCGCTACGCAGCGGTTAAATAATTCACGAGTGGACTTCGATGCCGAATGATGTCACTCTCGTGTCACTTCTTGTTCCTCGTCCTTCTCGCGTCATCGTTCACGAAGATTAGTGGACAAACAGAAAATGCAACCCAACGCATCGCAATTAAGAATCAAGGCGATGGCACCTTGAAGGTGTCCTCAGATTTAACTGGTTCTGCAACCAATTTCACCAATTGGCAACTAGAGATTGACTTGGACAAAACTATCGAAGGCTCGGAAAGACGACTGGAGTTCAGTGCACTACTCAAAGGTAAAAATCATTGGACACTCAAATATTCCAATATGTGCATTGACTATATGAAATGTCACATTGCAGTTTCTCTGTGTAAGAAGTCGGTCGATTCAAGAAGTGAAGAATATTTCCTTTCCCTTTATCTTAAGATCACCTTTATTATTACTTTTTAATTTAAGTATAATCAACGTTGCAAATCTGGATTCAAGGCAACAAAATTTTTGAATATATTTTTTCAATTCTAAAATAGTTTTTGTCTCGCATTTGTGAAAAGTAAAATTAAAGAAATTAAGGTTTTTAAAGGAAAATTAAAAACTCTAAAAAACTCCACAGTAAATAAGGAATGATGGATATTAAAATAAATTTTAAAGAATTATAATCCAGTAATTAAGTTGCAAATTGATGGTTAGGGGAAGATACCCGTTCAATTGAAAGGAATAACTATAATTAAAATAAAACACTTAGTACTATCCACAGAAAATGTATTGTACGACCGGTTTCTTGAATCTTCAGGTGAAGATGCAAGTTAACTTGTGAAACCGGTCTTACGATAAATTTTCTGTGCATAGGACTAATTATTTCATTTTTATATTGTCTTTCCACCAAGTGACGACTTCAACCATCGATTTCATCAATTACTATAACATTATTAAGAGAAATTGAAGCATATTAGATTGAAATAAAATATAATGAAGAGTTTAATTTCGATATCCGAAAACAATTCTCTAATTCTATTCCATTTCTTTCATGAAGATGGAGTGACGAAGCGGGCGACTGAGTGTTCCACTTCAGGAAGCGATTTTATGGAAGAAAAGAGGAAATTAATGAAAATACTTTGTCCAAAAGAGGGTAAGAATCTTCTCTATCGTCGTAACAGATCTTAACTATACATTTTAAATAGGTTTCCGCCATTATGAATCCGAACTGCATTGTAGTTCGATAATTACAGGCTGAGACGCATTGACATTTTTACTCATCAAAATCTGTGAAAACTTGACATCCTGACGTAAATTTCATCTCAATCTTAATGAATAAGTCCTTTCCAGAAAAAAAATATTTAAATACAAACGGTTTCCACATTATGGTGTCATCATCAGCTCTGCGTGAGTTTGCATCAAGTATGTATTTGACAAATTGGAGAGGTAAGGAGTGGGTGCAAGGGGAAGCGAGAGATGGATGGGTTAGAGATGGTGCCGTGGTCAGAGGGTCAATGGTAGTAAGATGGGGGAGATTTTGACGAAATATTTTAATTGACTATTTTTTTAAACATTCATACCTTGAATATGTAAATACTATAGTTCGTTAATGTTGTCATGGTTGTCATATGCTTGTTTATAAAGCAATAATATTGAGATTTTTACCGTTATATCGAAAGGGAATGGAAATAAAGGCTATGCAAAGTGACATAAATAATATTATTTAATCGCTAGCGATTCAAATGAAGGAGTGTTAGTTAAGAGAAAATTTGGGGGAAAGCTGGACAAGGCTGAAAGGACAAAAGCCGCAGGAACGTTGTTTTCGAAGCCATTGGCTTGTAAAATGGGATGGAGAGGAATTCTTCTCGAAGGCTTTAAAAAGTTCTTGGTAACATATATTAATGTTCCCTGAGGTCATCCCAAGGTAGATAGCATTGCAATCCATGCAAGTTAATTGCAAACATCAGACTTGTTCAGGGGGTCCAAATTATCTTTGATTAGTGTTTACTTTTCATTGTAGCTTTTCTCAATATTATTCGCTCATTAAAATGGTTTATATAATACTATTTAGAATTAAGAGAGGTTACAATACGATTAATTTAGCATAAAATTTGACCGAGGGACGGATAAATAGTAAGAGAAACAGAATAGATGAAATCCGTACAGTTGACAATAGCCTTATGGAATGGAATCAAATAACCCACGATGAAAAATATCCATAGATTAGACTTGGATTAAAGGATATGTCTATGAGTGAGATAATTAGTTTCTGGATCTCTATCATATTCTACTTATTTAATAAAGCCGATCTTACGTTCAATATGGACTCATTGGATTTTTTATGGTTTAATATTATTCATAATATAGTCTTACATATTTATGTATTATAAATATTTCGATCGGAATCAACGAGCAGTTTTTATAGTGGTGGGACAATAGGTTGAAATACTATGAACATAAATTCAAATGTATGTGGCTAATTTAAGAGCAAAACGGAATATCTAGGAAAGTTAATTTGATGAATTTGTTTCAGACCCTATGTGCAATATATTGGACGTCATTTCCAGTGCTTGAAATATATTATTAATATTAGCTAAAAAGTTCCCTTTATGGTTATGCTACTTTTACTTTAATCGTATGTTTTATTTACGTCTCAACTATACAACAATATATATAAACAGCAAGAATTATTTATTCAAATAAATTACTTCCGGATATTAGTATTTACATTTACTTTTGCGGTACCTCGATCTGTCTTTACCATTATATAACGGTGCTATTCAAAACTAAAAGACTTTTCAATTTCAATCTCGCCTTAATAAAGACCTTATATTATATAAAAGTCATCGTAAAAATCATTATAATTATATATATTATATCATAATATAATAAGAAGATACTGAAAAAACTTTCGTCAAAAATAAAGTATGTCATTCATATATGGCAATATGTATAACTATTACAACAAAATGTTCTGTTTTGTCATGTTCTGCTTCGTCCGGTCACCATCCATCACGTATCTCCGATTTCTTCAACAGGAGATGAGCGGTTAAAACTGATCCCGAAGAGTGTGTGGGCAGCCAACGCAGATAATGGATCTCTTTCACTGGAAGACGAGGACTTGTTCCGGGGTTACAGAACAGATTTGAGGAAGGCGGACACGCAGACTGAGAGAAGAACCAAACAAGCGGAGTTACTCTTAGTTACCCTTTATTCCCCATTATGGACAAATTTCTTCATCGAGAACGACGGAAGAGTGCTCGAAGGCTTCGGGTGGGACAACGTGAGCTACGGCTACAGCGGAGGACTGGGAGACAGAGCATTGATCGTAGGATTCGCCGATGCGAAGATGCGTGGTCCTGAGGCATCAGAGGCTGCGGTCCGCGCTTACGAAGAACTCGTCAGATATGCCATCTGCACAGGAAAATTGTCCACTGACTTTGTCTCCATACCGTACTATCACATTTGGGATATTTCACACTCTACACGGAACGCTGAAAATAATACCGATTACGAGAAAATAGAGATGATGGATTGGATTGGACACACGGACGATGTGGACTTCCTCTTTCCTCTAGAGAGCGACCATACGCACAGTGTGATATCAAGACGAGAGTGGAGTGAAATAAGTGTGAATACAGGAACGTACGCATTAGAAGTTCCGGCAGAACTGCTGGTCGTGGATAGTTACGGACCGAGATGCTTCAGCAATTGCGATAAATATCTCAGGTGGCTTGAGGAAAGTATGATCAAAGCGCTAGGAAATACACTGGAATATCTGCCCTTTAACTTTGTCATTGCCGAAGATGGGAGGGTGTACGAAGGGCTGGGATGGAGGCACACCTTAAAAGGAGGAAGCGAAAAGAAATATATTTCGTTTTTCTTCATTGGAACGTTCGCCCATTATCCCCCACGCCAGCCAGCACTCGATGCAATGAATAATTTAATTGCAGAAGGATTGCGAATTGGAAAAATAAGTCCGGAGTATAGGATAACCACCGCCTCGATACCGCAGGGGTTGAAACGGGAGATCAGCAAAATGGACGCATATGCCGAGGAATCCGTTGCCTTCAGAAGAAGAGATTTAATACATTAATAGACGGCAAATCTTTGGTATCATTCGTTAATTGCGACTAAATGTAGGTCGTGAAGATCGTAGAGTCACCTCACGATTGGAGCTTCTGAATTCGCTGCAAAACTATGTAAATCTAGCTCATCTAACGATATAAACAATAGGTCAAGTCTTACGTTCTTTGCTTTGATGTGTTTTAGTGTGGATGTCAAGGATCTGTGGAAAATAATCAACGTTACTTATAACATGTATAAGTAAATAAATTTATTTCTTGTTTCCCTAGAATCCTCTTTTATTATTTCGGTAATTATAAATATTATAATCGGTATAACACAAAGTAATGTATATATCATACGATGATACAAATTCGAAGAAGCAATGGACGATTCCTTACCCGAAGTACTCGGTTTGGGCATATACATACTGCTTTTGTACTTTATTCCGATTAATCTGACACTCGAAGAAATAAATTAGAAGTTCATGGAAGCTAAAATGCCTTTTGGTCAAACTATTCCCTTGAAACGCAACAAAAACGTACAAAAAACGTACAAACCAATCCAACACATTATTCGAATTACTACACCGCTCATATTGTATGTATTTAGTATGTTATATTTTAAATATATTATTATTACAAATACACTACAACTAGATTAAAAATCTGGTGGCAAGGTGAAATGGCTTGATTAACGCACTCAACAATTCATTCATACAAATACACCAGATCCACGTGTATCTTGCACGGAACAACAATGAACAACTAATTAACTATGCCAAGTACGAAACTATGGCCACATAACACATCAACAATTTTATTGATAAACAAAATAAACTTAAATTTTGTTTATACTTTTACCTATCTACTGTAGAGAAAGAACGCATTCTACAGTACTAATAATTGAAAATCATCCCCTAGGTTTTATACATCTCGACAATAGAGTAGACATTAAAATCTTACGTAAATTTATACACTAACCAGCTATAGTATACTATTGAATACGCTAAATGTATTAACTGTAATATATGCAAGTATAACAACCGGTGTTTTCTCCACCGGATGATCTCTCTACTCAATAACTGACCCGTATAATATTTTGCTTATTTTATATATAATTTCGGAGACGAGAATTCTATCGCCCGAATACATCTTTATGAGATATGCCCTTTGACCCTCTTTATCGTCCAACAATTTTGGTCGGAGTTTATTCGTTCAGATCTTTCTTCGTCATTTCTGTATACACATATTTCGTATCCATCACATGGTTGAGTTTACGTGCCAAATAAACGAAGGCGAAAAGGAATTTTATTCGGAAGGAATTTATTCGAAAAGAAATTTTATTCCATTTTCTGGGATAAATCCTTAGCTATTTACATTTTGTCCTTCTAAAAAGTATATCGTTTTGTCGTGCACCAGCCGGCGGTGAGAATTCGGACCGGGAGTCTTTTTAGCCGAGAAATCACGTCCGCTTGCGACCGTGTACCTCCGCCCCCGCGCGAGGAAGCGAGGCGCCCGTTGGACATGTTCCTCCGGAATCACGTCCGCTTGCGGCCATGTCCCTACGCCCCCACGAAAGCGAGCAAGCGAGGCGCTCTACATTTCTCCTACCCCTGGCCCCAGAGGAGCGCGCCAATTGGCTACCGCTCGGGCCAGGGCCCGAATATAAGGAGGGCCTCCGGGCCCTTCGAGAGAGTCCTTCCCTCGGAGCGTGAAGTGGTGTGCGAAGTTAGACGTGTATGAATTATTGTGGTTGAAAGTGAACGTTTTCTGGTGATAAGTGAACATTTTTTGTGACACTCAATATCTGGATTACTTAATTGGGCTATTCCCACCCGGGATTAGCCCAGCGTGTTACCATGGAAGTAGACGAGGAAAGTGACGCCTCGTCGGCAGCAGATACTTCGCCTTCTACAGACGAAATTGCCATCAATTACCTCATCAGCAGCAGTGATGAACTCTTCAACCTCACCCAGCAGGCAAAGGACGACCTTCCTTTGGACTATTTGCAGACCATGGCAGCTAAATGGACATCCCTTGTGACCTCCAGAACATCAAACTCGGTGAGTAACGCTGGTGCTCCCTCTCCTTCTTCCCCTTCTGTCAAACGCCCTAACGATTTCCAATTTCAAGCAGTGGCCACCAAGCGCAGGCAACCTAACCGAGTTCTTGTAAATTCCGTTATAATGTAACTCCTATCCCTACCTCTGACTCCTTTTCAGTCTTCAGGTGCAAGGTATATTTTTCCTTTTCGTGCCTATTAGCTAGACTCAGGACCCTCATTTTACAGTCGCCCAGTAGAAACAATCCTGTGGCTAATTCAAAGCTCCTTCCTCACCATGGTGCTAAGGAAATTAGATGTTATTGCACTTGTAAAAATATTCCCAAATAATATTATTATATTAGCGTATTTTAGTAAACAAAGACTTCCTAATAAACAACCCAAGTTTTTAGTACTGATACGTATTTTATGAACGTCTGACTTTATAAAGTTAATTAACCAGGATTATGCTGCCATAATAAAATTATTAATAAGCTGCTAAAATGGACTTCTCAGTTTGTTGGGAAGTGTCATAAATATAACTAGTTGCTAATTAAGAGGTGATTTTGCAGCTGCCTGACAAATGTTATTGGCATAGGAAGGGCACGAGCTCGAATTCCGCTTAAGTTAAATGAGTTTTTTTTCTTAAACTTCTCTTGTTCGGGAAATGATCGAATGTAATATATGATTTCCACATATATTTATACGCCCCTGTGATGAATATACATATTTGCCAGAGAGATGCAGTTCATTATGGAAAAATAACCATTGGACATGAAAGATACGGAACCGATTCATCACCAATTGTCGGTCAAGAAAATGTTTCGTGTGTCAGTGAAAATTCCTCTTCTACCAAGGATTCGAGGTCGTTCGCTGAAAGACAATTCTTTGACTCATTTTCCACAATTAGAGGTATTTGACAGGGCCTCCTGATTTCCCGAAGCACGATGAACCTTCGGCTTTCAGTGCAGAGGATTTTCGAAAGCCTATGCGTCACTCGCAAGAACAAACCGGTCGTAAGGCAAGGAGCTCAGGCTTACTTACTCAGACTTATTGGCGACTATTCTTCATTTAGGTCTTCACGTCGATAGACGGACAACCAGCGGACCGCGCAAGCGAATCTTTTTCATTTTTACGCTTAAAAAAAAGCCTTGAGAACTATTGACATTCTTATGCATATTATTATTCATTGTTCGTCTACAACCAGGACAATTCGCTGGTTCACAGTTTCCAATTTTCTCGGCGGTAGTTCCAAACCAATTATATAGATTTAGATTGAGATATATACCCCGCGAACCGCCAGATGGGTATGGCAGGGGTTGTAATAACACCATCATCAACTAATCTTTTCTATCGGCCTCTCTAATTGTCCAGGGAAAAAAGCGACCAAAAGTAATGTTTTGTGATTACTTCCCTGTAACGTTTTGTCGATGCTTCTCGGAGATCGCGATTCTTCGTCTTTAGGTTCTGAACCGATAAAGCTTTCGATGAGCTTTCGTCGGTTATTAGATCTTCTCACCTGGAGCGAATTCCAATAAAGAAGTGGTTAACTCTGTGTCTCGGAGGCTGAATCATATGGAGGAGAATGAAGGAGAATGGATATATTATTAATCATCCTATATTTTTATTGATTCCAATGTAGTTCTCGATTATTAATCATAGTGAATAAGTGCACACTGTTACCGAGTCTGAGAGAAATACGAATACATATAAATATTTTCCACTTGCTCTAAATTATTTTAAATAGTCTCCTTCTCTTAAAAACATGAAAATTGAGTAACATTACGGGGATGGAAGACTATGGCGGAGCTGACATTTTTCATAATCATCTATGTGTAAGAATCTACGGATTCTATCGAATGTGGACATTAATATACAGATGATAATTAATGATTGCTTTGTCGCAGGGGCGCAGCCAGGATTTGTGTATGAGGGAGAGTGTTATAGCCAGTAGAAAGAGTGAAAACATTTCTACATTTCAGGGCCGGTATATTCATGCACGCTACATGATAGAAGATATGTTAAATTCTTAAAAAAACTAAAATGCATAGAAAACTAGGATATATTCACGGTTATGTGGCAAAATTAAAACTTTTTGAGATTTTAGTTTGTAAAATGAATAATTGAATAATAATGGTGAATAATAATCCTCAATGATATTTGGATTTCCAGTTTTGATAGGGCTAATTTCTCTTACATTATCATTATTTCTCAAGGTTTACGGTTTTTATCATTGTAAATATTAATTTCGGGTGCCTTAGAGTGTTTTTTTGAAATCAAAGGAAGGTTAATCAAAAATTCCTTTAACTGTTATTGAATGTGAGAAGAAATAAATTAGTAGTAGTGATTTAGGAGATGATATTGAAACGTAAGTATTTTGGAGGTAGCACTACAATTTGGACAACCCAGTTACTTTGATGAAAACCGAAGACCAATCGTTTCGGAGACGGATGAATTTTTCCTCTTAAATTATATGTTGTTTTATAAATACGATATATTCTGATTATTACGTTAAAATGTCGACAGCACAGAAACACCATAATGGAAAAAATGAATTCTTGATACATTTCTCTAATCTTCCTCGCAGTATCAGAGCGGCCCACATCAACAGGAAGGTCGCATTATACCGATTGCATCATTTGAGAACCTAATTTTTCTGAATTTACTTAGTAAATTTATCCTTTGAATTAGTCTTCTATCTCTTAATGATTACCATCCCGCGTACTGCAACATGTGAGTAACACTCACCGTTTTATCATGGCAATTCTGTACAAATCGTATCGTGTACAACCAATCAAACAAATGCCGTACACGAACTGTAATACAAAAGTTATAATCAGTGTAATCACGAAACAGTATTTTCTCGTTTGGCTAGGTTGAATAAGAGGAATATGAGTTTTTTTCTTTGAAACACGATGAGCATCCCCTCAACGATCTACTAGTTAATCTTTGCATTCTATTCACTTTTCCTATCGCATCTCCAATATGTTCATTCAAAGATAAACTACAGCTAAACGTGACACCTAGATATTTTGTGTGGCACACTAACACTAAGGGTTGTCGCGAAATTTGTTGCTGCGTGGAAATAACGTTTTTGGATGATATCTGACATCCTTTCGCTTTATATACATCATTCACAAAAAACTCTAGGTGCGTCTTACAAGATTTATCTTTATGGAATCCGTGTTGGATCCGAATGATTCCTATCTTTATGGTAAGGAACTGAATAATAGAGCTTGCTATAATATGCTCCATTATTTTGCAGAAATTCGAAGTTAACGAAAATTACCCATAATAATCTGATCATTCTTAGGCCCCGGAGTGACGTTTAATTTCTTCCACGACATTGGGACAGTACCCTCATTAATTGATTTCTGATAGAATTTCCTATCGGTGGGATCCAATGTGCGAAATCACCTAAGCTGTCGAAGCACTTTTAACAATACTACTACTACTACAATCTCCTATCAATCTGTTGCAGTGAATTTCCACTAGCATCAACTTATATCTCTATGGAAATCATCTCCGAATCAATGCGCGAAGTAAAATCGTTAACTCGACCATCATCTTATTAGAAACATTTCTGGAAGTACGGATTAAGTAAGTTAGCTATTTCTGCCGATTTATTTAAGGCAATTCCCTCTTCGCTGATAAAGCTAGACATAGAAAACTGACCACCACGAGTCTCTCACACTTATGACCAAAATTCTTTCTAATCGCCAACTAGTGATTTTAACAGGGTTCGAGATCTATATTCCTGGTATTCTTTTCGTGATCCTTCCTCAAATAGCTTTTGCACTTCTCTATAGTTTTGATCACCAAGCTCATGGATCTCACCGCACGGTTTAAGTTTTCTCAATCGCGAGTGAATGACTCCTATGCAACGATTCAAACTTCTTCCTCGTCTCACCTACTGTTTAGACGGAACATATTAAACTAAATCTACTTTGATTATCCGTAGAAACTCTACCAAACTATCGTTTACTGTATTTTCACCCGAAAAGCGTAAAAAATTATCCAAGCCTTCGTTCAAATAAAACCTTAAACTCAGAAATAATTGCTTTGCGAATTACATACACTTGCCTCACCGGCTTAAGAGATCTAACCGCTACTACTTTCATGCCTGCCATTATGACATCATGGTCTGACTGTACCGTCAACTACAGCGAGGCTAGTTATTATTTGTGGTTGGGAAGTGGCTAGTAAATCTAAATTGATACCTTGCCTCGCACGATTCGTTCGAGTTTTAGTCATATTTACCTTATCTAAAGCATGCAACGAAAAAGTAAGATGTATTTCGTGAATTTTTTTCCCACTGCTAGTGCTGGAGAATTTTAGATTATCCCAATGAATATTGGTTAGGTAAAAATCTCTTCCTACGGCGATGATTGGATCTTTTATTTTCTCGAAATTTTTATGTAAGGCCTCGGATAAATCAACAATACAACCTATTTTTTCATCGGGAGGACTACACAAAGAACAAACATTAATCTTACTTCCGTTTTGTCTTTGAATCGAGCACCAAATGATTTCGCTCCTGCTATTTTCTACTAATTCATCGCGCTTACTAATTAAATGAGTCCATACTGCTATAAAACCTCTACCGCTAGATTTACATAGTCATATTTTCAGTATATCACATAATTGGGGGAAATATCTCACTTTGAGTAATATCCTCGCGTAACCAAATCTTTCTAGTATGATATCTGCGCAAGTTCTCATCGTAATGTTAAAGATTTCCACCTGTTTATTACGTAAGCTCTTGCAATTTACTATTATTATTTTTAGATCTCTCAGTTCGCACATTAAAACATGGTTTTCTTTTTCGAATAACCTTTATCTTTTTTTTAATTTTTCTTTTTCACCATTGCAATTTTTCTATGTTTTGGGGCTAAGCTCATACCCACCCTTTTGCTTATTTAAGTGAGCGTTAGTAACTATTTCTACTGCTAAATTAAAGAATAACTTTGTCTGCGTATATTCGCTCTATTCTCTATTCTATTCGCATCTTAACCGCAAAACAACGTAGCAAACGACATTTAAACTACGGTCTTCATGGAGGGAGAGGGGTTGGGAGTGTTTCGGAAGAGTCCGTAAAGTGCACACAAATTTTAGTAAAATCAGCGAACAATAGCTGAGTATGGTGTCTAATATATGGATCTAAGTAACCTTGAGAAGTATTTTAACATACGGAAATCAAGATGATCAAATTGGAGGCGGAAAATTTTATTCATCGCTACGGAGAAAGCAGAGAAGTGAATACCGGCCTCTTGGAAACTTAATACAAGTTTAGATTATGCTGCCACAAGTATTTTCGTAAGTGTGGCCCGTTCTACAGTGTAAAATCTGTGGGGCACCTGTAATTCGTCGAAAGTGTGTGATTATGTTTACACTACGAGGCGAGTACGGAACATCTAATGATTGATTATCGGACATTCGAATCATCATTTTTTATTTGCATTAAAGATTCCAATTGTTGGTATAATTTCGATTGCATTCTAGCTCATTAATCAAATATATTACAGCTCTGGATAAATTAAATTGAAATTAACTGTTGTAGAGTAATACACTCACTGAAGAGGAAAATCGTATTAGTGGTGTGATGAATGACTGCAACATCAATAGAGATGTGGTACCGTTGCAATTTATTATATTTTTTCAGTCAGTATGGTTAAAGTGCATTGATGTCTCATGAGAAACACCATTTGTTATTACACAAATATTACTCCCTATTACATATAGCCTGATAGAGCTGAAAGTTGTTTATTACCGATTCCACTATTTAAAAGTTAATAATAGTGATGACAATTCCTGTCAAAACGTTAATTGCTAAAAAGCTCTTGGAAAAGTTGAACTCCTTCAACACACGGATTAGATTGGATTCATCGAAGGGATATTTTTAATACCTTAAGCAGTGGAAAACTACACTGCTCGAGAGAAAATAGAAAGGTATTATAGGACGCATCTTAGTGGTTTCTAAATTCGAATTTTTAAGTGTTGAATTCTCTTTGCAAGAATTCAATTCCATCACAATTTTAGTATTTAGACCTTCAATTCTCGAAATAATACCTCAAAATGTTCATTTTAACGTCTGATATTTCGCTATCAAACAATCTTGTTTGTTACTATCTCCCAGTGTATTATATTGACATTCTACACAACTATTTTTATCACAACTGACTTTGAATTATAAATGGAAAAATATGAAGACAATGTGGCAAAGGCACTACCTGGAAATCTCGCGAAGGTGAGTCTTAAATGTCTGCATATAAAAATGAAACTAAAAGTCTATTTTCCATTCGTATGGACTTTGAATATTCCCGGTTTTACTGCCTCTATACAGAGTTGCCGAATTGTCGGAGTTAGAGTGATTTCAGTTAGTTTCCACGTAATCCGCGCTCTGACGCCAACTGGTGTTGCGATAACTGTTTCCGCAACTGTACTATTAGACATGACGTAAGTATCATCTTATCTGTTAAGGTCTTACATGAAAATGAGGATAATTGGTATATTTTGAATATTATTTGGAAAACCTTCCTTGTGTTTTATTTATCACCTGGTTGGGGTGGTCGGGATACGGTGGAACGGTTGGGGTAGTCGGGAGGTTGTGGTAGGGAGGGGGTAGTTGGGATGGGGTGGTCGGGAGTGTTCAGTCGGGAGGATGGTCAACTGAAAATCACTAACAGTATACCTTCAGAGGAAAATTGATTCGTTTGTCACCACTAATTCCTTTCCTTGTAAATATTTTCTTGCTCAAATAGTTTTTACGTTCGACAACTCGACGCCATGGATGTCCGAAATATTATCCACGGTCATACGCATGAACAACTTTCGTACGTCGGACATCTGATGTTAATTTTGGAGATTGCTGCTATGCTTTTTTATCTTAAATTAAATTATGAAGATCATTTATCATAGTCCTATGAAATCGTTAAAGGTACCTTACATAGGAAATTTTAATAAGATTATTATTTCTTGGTCAAAGTTTACTAATGGATTTTTATTTTTTTTAATTTGTTAAAGTAGACAGTCTGGTGTATCATCGAAGAAATAATTTAATTTCATAAATCTCTATATTTCTTTCA
Source organism: Sympetrum striolatum (assembly GCA_947579665.1). Classification (NCBI taxonomy): domain Eukaryota; kingdom Metazoa; phylum Arthropoda; class Insecta; order Odonata; family Libellulidae; genus Sympetrum; species Sympetrum striolatum. Next base: position 74,266,034 of record OX388350.1, read on the forward strand.
AGTGAATATATTTTTTTCAAAAATGACTTCTCGAACGCTTGATCTATTTGGAGTTAAGCATAGGCGATTAAAATCCGTTTACATTGAGTTATAATTATGAATTTCTAAGGGATTCTAGTCTGCACTTACAGATGTTTTAGAATTTTTCTTTATGATTAACATTATGCAACTTCTATTTACTGTTGTCAGTATCAGAAATCACATATCGGTTTGATAAATGAGGTATAGTTTCCGTTGTTCAAGATAGAGAATTTTTTGAACAAATATATCTCCATCATACATTGTAAAGGCACACTACTTGTGAAACAATGTGGTGGAAATTTGAAAAAATTAAGTTTCAAACTTCACCACGACCATAAGAAATTCAATTATCACCAGTATATATGTAGTTTTGTTGCCTTTTTTACCTTCCTGCCCTTTAAAGAGATGAGATAGGAAATGGCCCAGTGAATGAAGGGTGTTAGACAAATCACTTATTGCCTGACTTATTGTCTTTCGTCTATATAACGTTTACATTTGATTATCACAGAAGGCGGAAACCTTGGAATAATATCTTTGTTTCGTAAGAATATTTAACATTATTAATACTTATAAATTTATTAATATAGATACAGATTTTCAGAGGAAGCAATTTACATCGCAAAGGGAAGCTTTCATACAACGCGTGATGTGACTAATATTTAACCTTGGAAAATTTTCGAGCCGCAAAGAAACTATTCGTTGCGCGTACCATTCCATGTTACACAGATTTAGAATCATCTACATAAGTAAGCCTTCTTAATTACACTTCAGAATATTGCTAACAAGGCAATTTTGAACGGGAATTTGAAAATAGTAATTCCAGATATCATTTTTAATTCTTTTCTTTGTTACATAGGAAATTTGATCGAAAAAATTGGGAATGTGATAATATCACTTCTTAAGAATTATCCCCTGTGACACCAACCTTTTCTTATCCACCATTTATTATGGCCAGACTTTCCTAGAGGAAGATAAGTCCTATCCAGCATGTTCCTAGAAATCGGCACAGTTTTCATGGTCCATAAAGTTGACCTTTCGAATTGACGATAGCGGAAAAAAATTCGAAGCGAAATGATAAAAATTATTGAATTTGATAATTAATGATGCGACATTTATTTAATTTGGGGTATTTTGCGTTCCACGAAAAACCTATTCACTGCTGCATTCAGCCCACCGATTCAGAAGCACACATTTTGATAAGTAATCCATTCTAATTATACTTCATAATGCAAACTATAATTTTATTATATACTTCGAAAATAGTTATCCGCATTTATCATTTTATTTCCTTTCCATTTTAAATATCAGGTTCTATTAACAAAAATGGGACTGTGATACAAATACACTTCATATCCTATACGCAAACATGAATATCATCCTTTTTTCTCAATTTATAAAGAATCGTATTTGTACGTTGCCCTTAGCCTAATACATGCCAATGAATCAGACGCTTAATCCTACTAAAAATATCGTACTTTCAGATCAATTTCCAGAAGATGACGATCAATCGTTTTATGTAGGTCGTGTCACTGTTTCGTTAAAAAATAAATTTTGTGTTCAAAGTACAAATCACCCTTAGATTCTTTCTATAATATTTTCCATAAGAATATTAGAAATCCTTAAAGATATTTATAATCTAAGGAGTAGGTAGTAATTTTCAGCTACTTCTAAGCAGAAATTTGTAAAGGTAACTGGTAATGTAGATAAAAATATTGTTCTTCACTATATCAATTTACTACGAATGGACATCCATTACATAAACCTCTAAATTACATTTATTCATATATTAATTGATTCGATTTTTAAAGATAAACACTTTGATTTTCCACACGAGCCAACCTATTCTACCGAAATACTTGTTTAATAAAATGGCTTTGATGTATTCGCATAATTTTAAACCCAATTGTCAAAATGATTTATGTAAAATCCCTAAGCGAAGTCATTTAAACGCTATGGAATACTCCTAATCCAACGTTAAAGAAATATACCAGATTATAGCAAAGTCAATTTTTTCAAAGTGTCTCTCAAAAACCTACGATATATAAAACAACGAATTTGAGCCTTTGTTTTAAAAATTTCAAGACCTTTTCTTTGAATATACCTATGACTTAATATACGCCTGAGTACCTGTATCTTATTGATCCGTAAAAATATCGAAATTGACAAACGGAAACATAAAAATCAATCATTATCTAATATCTAAGCAAATTTGAAGCCCAGCGTTAAAAAAAAACCGTTTTTGGCATCTTGGCGAGCTTTTTCCCGATTGCCCGTTGCTCTGAACCACTATCAGTTTGATGACGCAATTGCTATCCGATAACACTAAAATATAAGAACCCAGCGAACTTTTTCCTTCACTGCGGAGGAATTCCTCATTGAGAGCAGTCAATCCGAAGGGTTCTTTCGTGGAGTTCAGAGGAGAACAGTTGGAAGAATTGGTATCCATAAACCCATAAGGTAAGCCCTAAGCAGAATTATCCTTCCTAGACCAAGACTTCCTCATTGAGAGCAGTCAATCGATTAGTCAATTTGCATTGCCCGATAGCCAAATTCATGTCAAACTTTGCTTATGTGTTCCTTGAGAACAGGAATGAATACCTGTCGCATTTCTATTCGATAATTTTGCTGGGATCGAACCAAGATCGCACCGGAAGATGCCCATAAGAGAGAGATGAAAACTTCACTTGTATTGGCTGCAAGCTTTACTTCTACTGAATGGATAAATTGGAATTAAAAGTTTCGTAGTACTAAGAAAGGCACCAAAAGAACGGAAACTGAATATATATTCTTATGGCAGTCGTGGAATATAGTTTTAGAATCGAAATTTGCAGAATTTCTAAAAAAAAACGAAAACCTTTCAACCTTTCTTAGAGTCTTCCCTGTCCCCCTGAGGACCAATACGAATGTTGAATCCGAGCACTAGCATTTGAACTTTAGAATGCATTAATAATTTAGACACTCGAAAGTAAAGTTCTGTTTTAATTGTGAACTACGAGAAAAAAGATAATTTTCCTAGATTTTAGCATTTACAGTGATAAATCGCAGGAAAAGTCATAAGACTATTTCGTAGTTTTTCTAAATCACCAAAAAATATCTGCTTTTGGATATAATATAAAGCTCATTATTCTCATTTCCTTATACATGGAAAGATTGGTTTAATAGTTTTCACGTTATACTAGCATTTTAAATGAAAGGGAAATGAATCTACAAACTTAAGAAAAGTTTCTTAAAAATTCTTATTATGATTATTCTTATCGTCAACATCAAACTTAAGCCCTAAATTATGAGAATTTTGAAAAGATATATTTTTGTTTTTTTTTATCTTCTGTGCTATCGAATTGGAACGGGTCCGACGTTTCGGGTTCAAAGGGCTCAACTAGTGTTTTCGTTGACTTTTCTATCAATATGCCAGACCATAGAATTATTAAATATATTTATATAAATATATAAATAATAATTATCAAATAGGGATACATATTTAATCATTACTGTACTTCTGCCGCTGGAATCGATCCACTTCAACTAGATGCCACAGAAACTACTCGCAGACTTTTCAAAAACAACTGCATTAGACAAGCCTTATTCATACATTTTTAATAACTGAAAGGAATTAGATCGAAATATAAAAACGACTTGACACAACTCTCTTTCTCAAAAATCATCCATTTTTATAAATGCGGCTTTTCTTCAATTTTTATCACTATATATAACCTGCAAACAATTTATTCAGTAGTACTAACATGTTACTTATTTTCTAAGTTATTAATTTTCCTCTATTTTGGATACATTGGTACGATATAAATATTTATATATTGATATTTATATACTTAGGATACCTATTGTTAAATTAAGCTACGGAGAAAGCAATTTAGTAAGTTCTGCACTGTTTTGTTTTTCGATTATATTTACTTTCTCCTTATACGTAGTATAGAGAAAGTACTGTATTCGCAAAAACATTCGACCCCCAGATTTCAACGGAAATAGATGTTTTGGGGTCCATAGAGCTCGTTTTCGCTATTTTCCCGAGCATTTTTGTCTGTGTATGTGTGTCTGTGTGTGTGTGTCTGTCTGTTTGTGGTAAAAGCGTTTGTTGGTGCTCTATCTTAAAAAAGAATTATCTGATCATTTCCAAAATTCATATTTAGTATTTTCCTTACAATGCTAAGGGTTGATTAGGTTTTGATGAATATCGCTTAACCAGAAGTTCCGGTTTAACTGGAACGAAACTTTGTTTCTTTAATATCTCTGTCAGAATGCAATGTAGGTATATACAATTTCATACACAAGTTATAGATAATGTACTTTACTACAACTTTTGTATGAAACATGTTTTCTTAACACTGATGTTTTAGGAGGTATTCTTGAATAATGGTTAACCGGAAGTTGTTGTTTATCCAGAAATGGAAGTTTTTCATACATATCTCTGTCAGAATGCAATGTAGGTGTACACAATTATGTACAAAAGTTATATATAATGTATTTTACTACAACTTTTGTATGAAACATTTTCCTGTAGCACTTATTGTTTTGGAGTTATTTATATATTACCGGCATAGGCTTCTGTTTTCAATAAATATGGAGACAGTCATGTGTTGGCCAAATCAGATATTTTTCTATTAAATCTCTTATACAACAAGTCAATCATTCAATACCAATTAAATAATTGTAATCAAATTATTATGTATGCAGAAACAATGACCCGAAAATGTTATCAATTTTAGAACTTTAAGACAGCTCGAAGATTTTAACTATAGATGAACTGTTACCGTTTTTGCTCAAAATTTTGCCCAATTTATTCAATAGAATGAACATGAGACATAATAAGATATTGCTTTCATTATTTATGCATTTGATAACTGTATAGGAGAATTATAACTAATTACTCCGATTTAAATGAAAATTTACGATCAATTTAAAGCTTGAAGAAATAATTGCAAAAGGAAAATGTTAAGATGATTTGCACGACGAAACTGGTTGAGTCTGCTGATATACGGATAAATGCTGATAATTAATAATATTGGTAAAATATGCTAAAGCTTTGTTTTTATGCCCGTGTTTCATTCCCTTCTAATCGAATATATCATGGATCATCATCATCACTAACATCCACTATCTAGATACGGTAGCTCAACAAGTGGAACAAATTCACGATAAAATTTACTGCGGGAATTTGGCATTCTGACACACGGCAATAATGCAAATAGTAGATAATCATTCGGAGAAAGCAACTCCTGCCGTTAAAATTGATTACACTAATAACTGTGGTCGTGTACTATTCTTTCGATTCAAAATCGGGAGAAGAAAGATTAAATATACGAAATTTTGTAGTACGAGAAGGTTGTAAAGAAACCATAGACAATCGAAGAAAATTATCTTAATACTGACTCTCAAAGTATTCTAAGAATAGTGCATTAATGTCTGAAAAAGGAATTATTTTGTGAAAAAAAATATCGCAATCTTTTGATATTTTCAGGAGTATGTAATTCCCATTGTCATAATGGTTTAGGAGAAGTCACAAGCATAGACCCTTTATCTCCATGCAATGGATATTCCAAATAAAAAGATAAAATAGAATATCGAATCGTCGTTTTTTAAATAGTCTCTCTCAACTGAAGATTAATGCTCAACCAAGGAGTCCAAGACCCCTTCCCCTCCCCTTCAAGTCAGAGTCAAGTCCCCTTCTTTGAAAATATCTTTTGTATGACACCTTGTATCTGCATGATGCGTAAAAATATCGAAAAACGATATGATAAAATTCAATCATTTTTCAATAAATAGGCGAAGTTTCAATTCCTGCGCTCAAAGAAAACCATTCTCGGCTTCTAGGTCAACTCTGAATCGATTCCACCCAACCGCGCGGCAGTGCTCGGAACTACTAATAGTTTGGATGAATCAATTGCTAATCAATTACAGTGAAATAAGAGAACCCTTCGCACCCATTCCATCACAGCTGAGAGTTGTGTCATTGAGGGAAGCGATGCTGAAAATTCTGGAGTCCAGATGAAATAATCAAAAGAATAGGAAGAATTGAAATCCGTAGGGTTTCCCTAAGCATTGTTTTAGAGTGTTATGTGTGTTTTATTAATGCAACGTGAAATTTAAACCAGTGTAGTTTCTAAATAAAAATCATAGAGGTAGATAATGCAGGGTATACATCCATCAGATACCTAAAGAATGTGATTATTAAATTTGGCAGTATCAACAGATAGTTCCTTAGTTTCCTTAGAAATAAGTTATTACTAAAACTACTTGGAGACTTCTATAATCAAACTACATAAGTAAAATGTATAACCGTAATCATATCTCGGTAAATAATTTATTGATAATTTAATCAACGTTACAAGAACAATACAACATCTTTCTCTTTTTTGAAGTACTAATTGTATTAAATGTGTTTTACTTCAAATTCGAATATTAGCATGAAGAACCCAAGTTACTAATTTTATTTTATTTTTTCTTTTTTTTTATTTTGTATTCATTTCAACGCTTCTTTTTAATTTTGGCTTTATATAACAAAAGGTATTACCTCGAATATGTATATGTACATCGATTTTAGTCTTAAAAAGTAATAGCACCAAATTACAATCACGATTTTCTATATTTTGCAGATGTTACAAGGACGTTGGATATCACTTTTGGACTTCGCTGAAGAACGATGTCAAGCTTGTTTCACTTATCGTTCCTCGTCTTGCTCGCATCACTGTTCACGAGGACAAGAGGGCAAACCGAAAATGCAACAGAGCACATCACGATAAAAAAGCAAGGTGATGGACCCCTGGTGATGTCCTCGGGTATAGGAGAATCTCAAAATAGTTTCACCGATTGGCAATTAGACGTGGATTTTATCAAAATTCTAGAAGGATCGGAGAGAAGACTGGAATTCAGTGGAGTTCTCAAAGGTATTAAACATTGGACATTATAAATTTAAATTACAAGGTGAAAACTGAACTAATATTTTATCACATTTGAGATTTTCCGATTTCTACAGTGGTTAAGATACTTATAAGATGTTTGACATTCCCTCAGTACGTTGAATAACGAAAAATATTTTATTTTCGGCGTCAGACGAACTTTAAGCATTGATATGGTTGAAAAATAGTAATGAAGGGAATAATAACATGCACAACATTTGATATTCTGTTTTTCATCAGAAAAATTCGTTTATTTTTGGGAAATGTTATGAAGCGACGTCTCGTATATTGTTTCCTTTTATATGTTTTCACCATAATGATTTGACTAAATCATTTAATTCATTTTTAAAGTTTTACTATCGATTATTCCCCATAAATCGAAGCTCGAATGTTAATGGAAACATACCATTCAATTTAAATTGAATTCAAATCAAAATTCAAAACTATTTGGTTATTATTATTATTATTTAGTTCTGTTTAAGTTTTTATTTAATTCTGAAATTGAACAGCAATAACCTGAATCGATTCCATTTGTTTTATGAAGATGGAGTGACTAATCGAACGGCAGAGTGTTCCTCTTCCAAAAGCGATGTGATCGAAGAAAGAAGGAAACTGTTGCGGATATTTTGTCCAAAAGAAGGTGAGAATATATTAGAGCTTATGAAAAAAATATACTTGGATCTCTCAACATCTTTTTCCATTATTACTAATCTATAACGCATTGTTATGCGAAAGAAATTGCAAAGCAAAGTCCCCATGGAAATCATCAAAAAAGCATCGAAAAAGTCCAACGTAAAGGAGCTAGATTTGTAATGGGGAGATTTCGTAGGACTGATAGCGTCAAAGGAATGTTGCTGAAGATTAATTTCGATACTTTGGAGAATAGAAGAAAATTAAACAGATATATGTATGTTTCACCGATCATACACTGGTAAACCTGACTGGAATGAACTATCCTATATATTGGCTGATCATAATTAAACAGGAAAAAACGATCACGGGTGCAAAGTAGTGCTTATACAAAAAGAAAAGATGTTGGTAAATTTTCATTCGTAAATAGAGCCATTTTGGACTGGAATGCGTAAACTGAAGATATTTTCAATTAATTTCCTGATAATGAACGGAAGGTTAAGAAAATCATTTTTAAACATTGGTTGCTAAGGTGTACATAATTGTAAACATTTCTATAAATGTTGTATGAGGTAATGGTAGTGTTGATACGGTCACTGCCACCTGGTTTTTGCCCATGTGCAGTGTAAATGTAACAATAAAAAGAATAAATAATGAAACTATGAGAAAAAACGTTACGTAATCACCTTTAAAATCTTTCTATACGTAAATAGCTGTATAAATATTATTATCATTCTTCACCCATTCGTGTAGAAAAATCCGTGGCGGGAAAGATTCACAGCAAAATAATGAATAAGTTCAGTAACATATATCCTTAAATTAAAACATCTCGCAATATAAAACTTTATGGGATTAACGTACATAAATATGTTTATTTGGTAATTCCTTTGCTGTGCGAGCCACGATCATTCGAGTGGTGTTATCTATTCGATATATTCTGTCCTCATGATACCACGATGTTAAGATGTAATTCGCTAAATCATAAATTAGAAATAAAATCCCTAAGTATCATTGAATCATTTGATTATGGAAATTCCTCACTTTTATAACAACTGTATACGGTTAAGGACTTTCCAACTGATTCCTTTTGCCGTAGATGTCAGGAAAAACAGCCTATCAATAAACGTGATTTGCCCCTCTTTGCGTACTGATTTAAGTGCATATACCAAGATTTACTGCATGGTCCACATTTAAAGCCCGCTCACTGCTCTGTCACTTTTGTAGATTAAGTATGTAGATTAGGGTGGAGAGAAAAAACTTTTTTCGAAATAATTCAAGGGCATAAAGTTTGTGGTGGCTTAAAATTTGTGCTTGGTGTTCCTTACAACATATAAAAAAATCTGATGTGGCCAGCACATGACTTTCTCCATACATAAGATGTAAATATTTATCTACGACAGTAATTTCGAACTCTATATTCCATCTAAACTTGGAAGATGAGTGATTAATTTATATATTATTATCTTTTACGTCAAAAACATTATAAATAATGTTTTTCGGGAAATGCTCGATGAAAAACGATGAATATCGCCTTTCGCCCACAGAGCCCAGAGCGCCCGCAAAGTACATAATCAGCAACTTCCAGTTTATCAGTATTTCATGAATAACTCCTAAAAAATCAATGATACAAAAATATATTTCATACAAAAGTGATTGTTAATTACATTTTCTAAAACATTTATAAATAGTAGTATACACCTAAATATCATATTTATGGAGATATTTTGAAAACCGGAAATTAGCTTTGAAGAATGAAGCTAAACTTCCGGTTAGCCGATTCACTCCAAAAACTAATCAACTCTAAGCACTGTAATAAAAGTACTATATTTGAAATTTAATGTTGATCCGACAAATAGTTTTTATGTTAGAGCGCCCACAAAGTACATAATCATCTTCTTCCGGTTTATCAGTATTTCACGAATAACTACTAATCAACCGGTGATACAAAAATATGTTAAATACAAAAGCTATAGTAAAACAGATTATCTAAAACTTTTACAAGTAATACAATACACTTATATATCATATTTATGGAGATATTTTGAAAACCGGAAATGAGCTTTAATGAATAAAGCTCGACTTCCGGTTGATCGATTTACTCCAAAAACTAATCAACTCTGACAGCACACACCACAGTGCTATATATGAAGTTTGGTATTGATACGACTAATAGTTTTCACGTTAGAGCGCCCACTATTACACACACACATACACACACACACACACACACACACACACACACACACACACATACACACAGACATCATTCCGAAAATGGTCAAAACGTGTTCTAGGGACCCCAAAACATGTATTTCCGTTGAAATCTCGAAGTCGATTTTTTTCATGAAAACAATACTTTCTCTATACTTCGTATATGGAGAAAGTAAAAAATGTATATTTCTATAAGTTTTATTTGGAAATATTATCGATATCAACCACCGTTATATCATAATTAACCAATTTTCTGGTTAATGTGACATATTTACTCACCGTAAAGAATATTTAAAGAAATACTTCTAAACGTTGGTGCAATTTCGTTCATTTATAATAATATTTAATACGAATACTTGGTTCCATTTTCAAAATCGCCCTTCCTACCGAAACACAAGTAACCATATTCAGAAAGCTGACTGCCTGATATTGAATAATCCAATAACACAGCACAGCAAGTTGAAAGGCGATCCCCGATATCCCCTACCTCCTTCAGAAAAAATTAATCGATACTATTACAAGTCTGTATATTATTTTTTCAGGAGATAAGGACTTTAAACTGGTATCTAGAAGCGTATGGGCAGAAGTGAATGGAGAGAATGTGTCTCACACATCAGATGACGAGGAACTGTTCCGGATTTACAGGAAAGAATGGGATGATAAGGAATCAACAATGTTGAGAGGAACCGAGCAAGCGGAATTACTCTTAGTCAGCGTCCACTTCCATTTAGTGAGCAATTTCTTCATTGAGAACGATGGAAGAATATTCGAAGGCCGCGGATGGAATATCGTGAGCTACGGCTTCAGTGGTGGATTAGGAGACAGAGCACTGATGATAACGTTCGTGGATAGGAGAGAACCGAACCCTACGCCATCGGAGGCCGCGATTCGTGCATACGAATCACTCGTAAGATACGCCATCTGCACTGGAAGGTTGCCCACTGACTATTTACTCATACCATACCATCTTATTTGGGACCGTGTATCTTCCGAAGGTTTGAATGATACAGCCAATTACGAGAAGAATCAGATGAGAGAATGGAACGCTTACACGGACAATGTAGACTTTCTCTTTCCTCCAGAGAGTGACTTTGACCAGGTTCTACATGTAGTATCAAGAGAAGAGTGGATGGGTGTAAGGCCAAATTCAACTATGTACTTGGATAGATATACAGCTATAGAATTGGACCACCCTCTATCAAGAGTGGTAGTTTCGAGTTACGGTCCGAGGTGCTTCAGAGATTGTGGAAAATTTCTCAAGTGGATCGACGAAGACGTAGAAGGTCGAGGTACGCATGAATGGAACATCCCTTTCAACTATATCATCACCGAGAGCGGGTGGGTATATGAAGCATTAGGGTGGAACCATACGTTTAGAAGGGGAGTGGATCAAAAATACATTCACATTTTATTCTTGGGAACGTTCGATACGTATTCTCCACGCAGGCCTGCGTTCAATGCATTAAATAAAATAATTGACGAAGGCTTGAGAAACGGAACTATTATTCCAGATTACCAGATAACAACCACCAAAAAAGCAGGGCAGGGTTTATACCAAGATATTAAGAAAATGGATAGATTTTACGGTGGACGCCCCCAATAAGAATATGTCCTCCGTACACTGAGAGGCGTGTTAGCTACTCCGCAGAGAGTGTTAGAGAGTTATTTGAGTGGCAGGTATAGAGTATGCGTCTAAAAACAATAAAATTTCCAGCAAAAATCTAATAAAATATGGGATTCGTCAAGGCTCCGTCCTGGGACCATTCCTTTTTCTAATATTTGTAAATGATCTCAGGGTTTCTTGCAAAGCTACGGTATTTCAATTGGCTGATGACACAGCTACTTTTGTAAAACACAAATAAATGAATGTTGCAGAATCTCTGATTATAGCTGAGACAAGTAAAATAACGGACTGGTTTGATTATAACCAGCTTATTGAAAATCTCAAAAAAAAAAACACAGGATACAAATTTCTCTCGCTCCGAAATTTTCGTAAACATAAATTAAGAACCTGTTATTTACTTAGGCATTATTTTAGACAAACACCTTAACTAGAGGGATCATATAAGATATCTAGGACCAAAGTTACATGGAATCACGTACCTAATTACAAAACTAGCTTTAGTTGTCACTCATGTTATGGGGTGCCTCGCAATGGAAAAACATATGTATAATAAAAAAGTGGGGTATCAGAGCTAAGACTAAGCTTCCCAGAATAGAATCATGTAAAGCACCATTTGGACAATGGGGAATAATTACGATGCCCTCTGCATATAGCTATGCATGTGCTGTCCACATTCACCAGAATGTGGGCAGGTACTTGAAACAGGAGGACCAACATATTCATTGTATCTCATAGATTAAGCCATTATCCATTAAGATTCAATCTCGTAGATAATGCCTAACTGGAAGAAATTTTCATGTATGGCATTAAAAGTTTCTAATAAATTGCCTAACGCAATCAAAGACAATAAAAACGTGCAATTCGATGAGGATTTAATTCTCCTAACAAAAACTTACTATAGAGTAAATGAATTTGCAAAGTATGGGGACCTGTAATATGTTAAAGAGATGAAATGTTTATTAAGAATTAAATCTATGTTGTACTAGAATTTTAAAGATTGTTGTAATGTGCTTCTAATATATATTTGACTTTTGTTCTGTCGCTGTGATTAATGATGATATCCTATCCTATATGCATATGTATGTCCTTAGACGAATAAAAATTATTATTATTACTATTGTAGGCAAGCACTAAAATTATTCTAAACATCAAATGATTCCTTGTACGCGTAACGGGCAAAGTACGTCAAAATCAGAAATTCTTTTATATACAAGGGCGTTGACATTGTAAAGAGTTCATTTTGCTCTGTAAAACTAAACAAATTTTGAAGGACCGAGGCATATTCTCAGCAAAGATTACTAACTTACTAGATTGCTAATGCTCGAAAACTACAAGCGATCCTTTTCAGTTTACTACGTAAACGTTTAAGAACTTTTTGGCAAATTAAATGAGCCATGCAGAAGGCACAAACAAAAGCTTCCTCTTCTTCTTTTCTCATCAACTTCTGCCTGAAAAGGGCACCAGAGCAGGTTGCCGAAACGATGATGTACACCGAAGCATTAGCACGGCTGGCAACCCGAGAAAACTTCCTGGGCGAAATTTTAGTTGGAACTTTAAAAACTTACTTGATATCTTGATTTTATTTCCGCTGGAATATTTAAAGTATACATATGGTCCTATCACCCTTAAATAACCATACTGGGCAATCATGCGTTTTTAAAATTACTGTTTCCGATCTATTAAAAAAAAGATTAATCTGGTTAATTTTGACTCGCTTTAAAAAATTCTGATCTTCTAATATGAATCCCAGCATCACAAATAAATTATTCGTACAGCAAGAAGGTCGCTGTAAATACGGGTAAAATATTCATAATAAGTACGAAATTTTGGAAAGATTATTTTTTCGGAAATGAATAATACAGAATCAATTTGCAATAATTGCTATGTCGGTGTACATACTCGAGGGCACTCGGATTCTAAAGGTATACGCAAGTAAGAGTGAGAATAAGAAATGGAAATATTGGAAACCTTTTGGCATCAGAATCCGAGGATGGAAGATAAGGTCTCAAAAGAATGGACCTCATCCCCTCGTGGTGGTTAATGGGTATCTAAGACTGGCTAACATTGCAGTGGAGGAAAACCTATATAATCCTAAAATAAGGTATTTTATGTGAATTATGCATGTGTTATTAAAAGTGCATTGGCACCTAAGATAATATCGCTCGAGGATTCCCACCGGGAATGAAGCCCTGAATCGTTCCCGCAGAAGCTGAACAACCTACCCACTTGTCAATCTGGCTAGTATTTCAGTTGCAATATTATTATGTTAAAAATCTAAGAGACTTATGAAGTTTGTCTCTAATTTTCATTGAATTATTTTTTTTCTATTTAATCTCCTATTTAGCAATTCATTCAATTCATACCAATATAATAATTATAGAAATCATGTAATGCAAATACAATGACTCCGAAATGTTTTAGAACCTGAATGATTTTAGGTGATGATAAATTGTTACCTTCATTTTTCAACATTTTGCCAAAATTCTTACTAAAATGAAAATCACACTGTTGAAGATATTACTTAATTATTTATGAATCTGCTGACCCGGCTTGAAGAATATCTCTTCCGATTTAAACGAAACTTTCCCGTTGAGTTAAGGTTTGAATTTCAAAATGAAGATGTTAAGATCATTCGTATGCCATGACTGATTTATTTATCCGAATTTACACGGGCTTACATATACCGTAATGTTCTTTGAAGCTTTCTTAAAAGGAACCTGCAATAAAATCTTGCGACAATTTGCGACGCCGATAAATAAAGCGACTTTTTGATGGTGATGCAAGAGCAATTCCTCATTCGTTGAATATTGTATCTTTTGGCATAATTATATCATTGAAATGCATATAAATAGAGTAAATACGATTAGTTTTCAATTGAGCTAAACATAAAAAAAAACAATTATGTAAGTGCAACGTAACCTTAAAAAAATTAGGAATTTCAGCCAAATTTATGGCTAATCAAATACTTTTTCATTTCTAACGTGAAAAACTCCAAGACTGCAATATAACTTAAGTGTCGCTGTATCTTTTTTTCGAATTAAAATATCGACCAACCCGGATCATAAAATTCAATAATTTCGCAGAATCTTTGAAGCAGAGAATCAAGTTCCGCACTCGAAAAAGCATTTTTGGCTTCTACGGCAACTTTTTTCTAGCATACAGCGAGGCATTGCTCTAAACCACTATCAGTAGGATTACGCAATTGGTAACCAATTACACTAAAATAAGAGAAGTCTTCGGATTGAATACATCGAAGCTCAGAACTGCTTCATTGAAAGCAGTGCTGCTCAAGTGTTCTTTAGTCCTGTTGAGAGGAAAAGGGCAGAAATAATTAGTATCCCTAAGGTAAGCCTTTACCTGAATTATTCATCAGTATCTCCTAAGGCGTAAACCAAGGTTTTCAAAAAATTACACATGAAATTTTATTTTAAAATTAAGGATTGCATCACTGAGATTGCCTCTTAATAGCCAACTTTTCTGGATCGGTTAGACATAAATATTTTGATCGGAGAATTATAAGTATTTCTCTCTGCTAGGCTTTTAAGTGAGATATTAGATGGCATGGAGGGAGAATTAATTCATGGATTCATTCATTTACTTCCACGATTACAGTTGATATGATATAAGTTATGAATTCGTTTCCTGTTTTCATAATTAGGGATATTTTGGAGGAACTATAGTTATAAGATGAGTAATGAGATATTTCCTCTCCATTCTTTAAGTTTTCTGTTTCAGAATTTTGTAATATTTCCTTAAATGTTTTGAGATCACATTAAATAAAAAATCCATATCCCACAAAACATCAGTTGGGGTTATCATTAGGAATTCAACCAAGTTAAGGCTTCTTCGGTTGAATTCATTAAATGCCATGGACCACAAGACAATATTCGAGGGGAAAAGATCTATTTGATAAATTAATTAGATAAGTTAATCTTGCTTCATTAATATCTAATTTGTTAGTTCATTTTAATATAGTATTCCTATATTTTGTAATTTTTAATTTCATAAATTTTTTCACCGTTTTCTCGTTAATAATATGCTTTCAATTCCAAATTCACTATCGGCGTTCTTCATTATCATGATCGGGGAGTTTCTCCTTCGTATGTTAAGATTTTAAAATTTACTAGTTTGTCTCCCGTCCATCACTATGGGAAAAATAACCTTGTCATAAAATTCACAGTCCCTGGCGATGTCTTGCGGAAGTACGTCATGATGAAGAAAAACAATTTGTACTTCTCTAATATAATATTTCAGTTTTCCCATAACAATATATATTCAATGCTACACTGGGCGAAATCATTCACGGGTTTATTCATTCATAAGTGTGTCTTTTTTTAATGTAAGGCGACATTTAACCAATGCACCTTCTAAATTACACTCAATGAGTTAGGCGAGGTAGTGTGTAAATGCATCGTATACGTTTAAATAGAAAATTATTAATTTAGAAAAATGTCCAACAAAAACTAGAATATCTTAATAAACGCATATAGAATTAATGCTTCTCAAATATGTGATATAAAAAAAAATTCTACATTATTTCTCCTAATAAGAAATGGCCAAATAGTTATTTAATTCTACAAAGAAAGCCATAGTTGTTCTTGGCTATAAAATTCAAGGAAACCTTTCAAAAATTTTAAACACGCAATGAAAAGGAAGTATGGAAAGAGAAAGAGTACCATACCTCTTTCCTTCGATGTATATTCAATTTTAAAAACAACAGCATCAAAGGCTACTTTGTTTACGGAATTTTTCGATCATATAGTTTCCTCAGAAATAAATTACTACTGAAACTACTTGGACGCTTCGATAAGCAAACTACATAAGTAGAATCTATAATAGTAATTTTATCTTGGTTAAATCTTATATTGGTAATTTGATCAACGGTAAAATAACAATACGACATCACTTTGTTACAGCAAGTACTCATTCTTTTAAATGTGATTTTATTTTCAATTAATTTTTAGATTTAGATTTTAAATTTATCTGCTTTTAACTAGGCCTCGCCAAAGCTTTCTATCAGGATGTCAGTGAACTCCTGAAAACTCTGGCACTCCTACACAAAGAAAAAGTAGTTAAAGAAAGTCCACTCAAACAAAGAATCAAGCGGCTCATCCCCGTGCTACAAGAGAAATCTAATCTCATCCCTGGGACATAAATTTACATACACACGCACGTAAGTGATCTCAGGTGGCAGATGAATACTCACCCTTTTACTGCTACCCCTTGCTCTCTATTATTTTTCGGTGTGGCTGCTAAGTGGCTCCACCTATCTAAATACATATAGGCAGTACATCACCCCACCGGAGTGGTATTTATTCATTTATTTATTTATCCATCTCCAGACAATTTTATGGGTAACCCTACCCATAAAAACAACAACTCTATTCTATCGCTGCCCATCACACAGTTTTTTCAATCTGCCAAATTTTTGACTGTTCTATTCTAGTTCAAAAAGCTTTTAATGAACTTTATACTGCAGTGGAACTGCAACGGTTTTTATTGGCATAAGGAGGAGTTGTCGCTTTTAATTGCTAATTTTAATCCCCCGTGCATATGTCTCCATGAAACTCATTTTTAAACATCGGATCATGGATCTCTAAAGAAGTACAAAGTGCATAGGCTAGACGACACAAGTGACAGGCGCGCCAGAGGTGGGGTGGCGATAGCAGTTCGGGACACCGTACTCTCCTCACGACTACAACTCGCGACACCTTTTCAGGCGGTCGCAGTAGAAGTTTATTTTTCGGAAAGGACTGTAATATGCAACGTATACCTCCCCGAGGGAGCTACCGTAAACGAAAGCAACCTGGAAAACTTTATTCGCCAATTGCCAAGGCCTTTTATTTTATTGGGAGACTTCAATGCACATGACCCCCTATGGGGCAGCACCAGGTCCCAACGCAACAGGAGAGGACAAATCGTAGCAAACTTTACAGACTCCTCCGATCTATTCCTAATTAACGACCGGGAAAAAAACCCACTTTAACTGCTTCAATGGCAAATATTCGTCCATTGACCTATGCTTACGAACAAACAATCTGGCAACAAGATTGAGCATGTCAGTGCACGATGATCTTTGCGGGAGCGACCACTTCCCAATTTTTATCAAGAAAATCGGTGGAATAAACACACACACACACATCTTACCCGGGAAATTGGAACTTCCGGAAAGCCAACTGGGGGCTCTTTAAAAACACATTTGCACACAGCCATAACAATAACCTAGAGGGTACGACCAACATAGAAGCACTCACCACGGCCCTCCTGGCAGCTGCAAGGAGTAGCATTCCCTGGTCCCTCAACAGGGTCCGTCGGCCACCCGTACCCTGGTGGAACGAGGAGTGCGCATATGCTATACGGGTACGAAAGCGGGCACTCCGAATATATAAAAAATCGTGGCCCGACAACTGACCGCGTACCAACTGAACGCTACGACAATTGACCGCTACGACAATTGATCGCGTCTCGTTTTCTGGAAACATTAAAGGAACGACATTTTGATTTAAAATTTGGAGCCCCCATTCTAACTTAATGATATTCTTCTTAGATTGTTACACAGTGTTAATTTTTAATGTTTATGATGTATACAAAGCGGAAAAATGTCCTTATTGATACCCTAAATTTCTAAACTTAGGAAAATTTTCTAGGAAACGTTATCGGTTACACATGAATAATATATTGTGTTTAGATAATAAACACCATGGAAAATGTATGTGATCAATTGCGTTCCATGTCTTATTGAAAATTTAAGCTTTTGGGACAAATATGTTCCTATGGGTTGGAGGCCGCTTAACGCTACATCGCCGAATTTTCGCCGTTCTTTCCTTTCACACTCTTTTCCTCCCAATGCCTTATCATTTGAACCTAAACAGAAATTCACATATTCCTAACATATTGGTGTGAGAATGTTAATGTTATTAACACTTTTAACAGACATCCTTTGGAAATAATACGAAACACTACGCATCATTAGCATCACGATCAGTATAATTCTGTAATCCTTCACTTAATTGCTCTCTTAAACCAATGCAATTATTATAAAACGTATTTTCATTTAAAAAAACTTAGCAGTACTACTCTCTTTTAGTACATTATGTCATTCCATTACCTTGGCCTTTTCCGTTTCATTCATCATGGCGTTGTAATTTTCACTATATCTACAGCGAAGCTCCAGGTCACGGGCTCACATGGTAATATTACACTTCAATTAATACGGACTAAAAATCTATTACAGCTTCATAATAAAATGCAACCATGAAGAAAAAAAAACAAAACATACCTTCTGCTTCCACGTTAGACCATTACTAACTTTATTTTGTTAGCTATTTTTACTTAAAAAACAATAACTTGAACTCGTCTACAGTAAAATTACGTTTTCCTTTCTTATATATGCACTAAATCAAACATTCACATACAGAAAGATATCCTCTCAGCAATGACCAGTTGTGCGCAGCTTATGCCGGCGTGGAACGAAGAAAATAAGTTCCTTTGGGAGGGGAAAGCAAGAGGGGAAAATTTATTTGATGTATGCTTCAATTTCATACGCACATACATTGTGACCGAAAAGCTCATACGGCCATATAAACCCGTCGCTGCATTCATTCTTCAAGATCTCTTATTCAATAATGATGGCCAGACTTACGCAATGTATGTATGTATCCATACCGAAAGATCAACCTAGTAAAAATAGCTTCATTACATATTTAAAATTGCCAATGAAGTAAAAAAGAAAGGAACTCATACTGGGGATGAGCTCCTAAAGCATCCTGTCATCCGGAAATCAGCTCGATCACGATGTTTCAAAAACGTTGCCATTGAGAAGCTACCAATCACATAGAGAAATAATAAAAAGCATGGAACACGGCTTCAATCATGGAAGAGTAGCTGAAAAGTTTCAACACCGAAACGTAGAGGAAAGATAGGAATGTCATACTTTTCCTCGATAACGCAACCTGTCACCCTAAAATTCGCCTTTCGAATATTTCGTGGTTGCCGGCAAACACAACTAGCATCACTCAGCCAATGGATGAGGAGGTACTTACAATGCTGAAGGCACAATATAGACATTACATGATGCGATCGTTATTGGCTGCTACAGATACTGCGAATATAGAGTCGGAGGTGATGAAAATATCAGCGCAGGATGCCATAAATCGGATTAATTTGGCAGTAAAAGATAACAAAACATCGACTGCTCAACAATGTTTCGCTGAAGCTGGATTTCTGTCAGCACTGGTCCCCGAGACCGGTAAAAATATACAAATTCTATCCAATCATATCACCGATCATCACCGATCTTCTGACGAGCGATGAAGATGGCTCCATGACAGACACTATGATGGAAGAAGTATTTGTATAACTGTAATATGTGAGGAAACTAAAAGTCCTAAAGACAAATGTTGGTTTTTTTTAAAGAATTAGCAGAATGTAGTCTTAACCAAAGTAACGCCGATTTATTTAATGAGGCTATCGGCTATGAGGCTATCGGCAGCGTAGAAATTGCATTATATAGGAAAAACAGACAAAATAACGGATTATATGCGCATTTTATAAATAAATGTTTATGTTACTTCAAATAAATAAATTTAACCGCAATGTGATACTGTTGTTTCATTATTCCATAATAATTTCGTCTACATAGAATATTCATAGAAAATTCGTCTATGTAGAATTTTAGTAAAACCAGCCTTTTAGGCGACGCATGTTATGGGCGCGATATGCCTTTCAAGGGTTTTTTGAAATTTCAGACCCTGGGTTAAGCGGAAAACTGTCTTATGCGGAAAAAAATTACGGTCCCGAGAGATTCCGCTTAACACAGGTTACACTGTAATTGCTAGCACACTGTTGAATATATTATACATCACCGCTGGAAAGGTTCCCTCAAGAAACTGTTTGCGATGCTGCCACATCTATTCCTTCCAGAATCTCTGATAAAATAATGCCTAATTAATTTCTGAAACTTAAGTAGTAATATAATACAAGAAATTATACGATAACGTTTCTGAACTTTGAAAAATACTGCATATTGTGAGATACATCCTGAAATAGTCTTAAACAGCAATTACTACTTGAATGACTAAAAATAAAATTTTTACTAAGAAATCATTTCATCTCATCACTCGCAGTTTTTCAACTGTTGTAACAATCAAGTAACCATCTTTATCATAATAAGTATATATCAAGTATAAAGTATCTGATGCGAAAGTTATTCCCTAGGTTTATTCCTAGTACGTATCTCCTGAGCCTTCCCAGTATGTATCTGATGAAGAAATTGAGAGAACTGTGAGAGGCACAGAGAACAGTTTATCGACTTCTTCAGCGACGGCTTCAACTTTTTCATCGAGTATACAGGTTTCTGGTGATTGTGGAGAAAAGTGAATCATAATAATATTTTTATTTCACTTTCCTTTATAATGCATTCTTAAATATATTTAACAAAACCAAAAAGTAAAATTTAGGCATCCCAGAAGATAATTCTTCAATAGGGATTACCATCACTTTAAATAGAAATTAACATGTTTATTCGGCATACATGTATAACATAATAAATTTTTATGTAAAACGCTTTGAGGTTATAATATTAAGAAAGTATATAAATAACAAAATGAAAAAACACCAGAGAAAAACAAAAAAAATAAAAAATATTATACATAATTAATTTATATATAATTCTGTATCCTTTTGCAAAGGATTATTTCTGTGTTTGTATTAATAATAATAAAAATTTCTCTTATGGGAACAGGAAGGCCCCAATTACATCCATATCAATAATAAATACTATTAAGAAGACACGCAACCATTCCCTAGCCAGAAAAATCCGACTAGCAGGAAATTAAAACCCGAGACCTCGATATTGGAGCGCTAATAAGCTAACCACTCCGCCACGTGAGCCGGTTTTTCATTAAAATATTTCCATTCAAACCTAACATAAGTCACGAAGATGTAGGCATTAGTTTCCAGTCAACACAAGTATATATTTGGCTTTAAAATTGAATCTACAAGAGTCAGTAAGTTGTTCTGGTTGATTTTCGTCTGAAATTTTTGTATTTAATTTCTTTTTTAACAATTAGCTCATTTAATCACGATTTAATGATTGTAAAAAAACATTAAATATATAACTACAATGACCCAAATGATGTTATCAAATTCAGAAGTTGAAAATTAAGGATCGATAATTTTTGCTTTTGAATTTTTATCATTGTACTCTTGCCCAATTTGTTTAATAAAAAGGACAAGGTATTGCATTAATTATTTATGACTTTCCTGATCCGTTTCAAGGAGTAATTTAAAATGCGTCTTCCATTTCAATTGAAAATTTCCGAACTCAGGCTACGAATGTATACATTATTAGTAAATCCATGTCTATCTTGATCTGATTAAGTAGAAGCATGCACGAAATAAAGAAGGACCAAACCAAAACTAATCCAACTCATTATTCGAATTAGTACACCGCTCATATTGTATATAGGTAGTATTTGTTATATTTTAAATATATTATGATTATTACAATTAGACTACAACTAGATTAAAATTCTGATGGCAAGGTCAAATGACTTAATTAACGCGCTCAACAATTCATTCATACAAGTATACCAGATCCAAGTGTATCCTGCACTGCACAACAATGCATAACCTATTAACAATGCCAAAGACGAAACAATTGCCACATAATGCATGAACAATTTTATTGATAAACAAATAAACTTAACTCTAGTTTATACTTTTACTTATCTGCTGTTTTGAAAGAACGCATTCTACAGTGTAAAGTATCAAGTGTAATTGATAATTGAATTTATTCCCTATGTTTTATACATTTTGACACTGGATTAAACATATTAAAGTCTTACGTATATGTATACACTAACCAGGTGTAGTGTACTATTGAATATTCTTCATGTTTTAACTGTAATATAAGCAAGTATAACAACCGGTGTTTTCTCCGCCAGATGATCTCACTACTCAATAACTGTCCCGATTAATAATAGATAATATTCTGCTTCTTTGATATATAATTTCAGAGGCGAGAATTCTATCGCCCGAATACGTTTTTATAAGATACGCCCTTTGACCATTTTTATCGTCCTACAATTTTGGTCGGAGCTTAGTCGAGCAGATCTTTCTTCGTCATTTCTGTATACGCATATTCCATATCCATCACATGGTTCAGTTTACGTGCCAAATAGACGACGGCGAAATGGAATTTTGTTCGGAAGTATTCATTTTCTGGGATAAATCCTTAGCTATTTACATTTTGCCCTTCTAAAAAGCACTTCGTTTTTGTTTTCAAGTGTTTATCAGTGATTTTTTAGCATATTGTGACGTGGATTTTGGCTGGCTTGGTATGCAATTTTAACTCTTTAGAACGCTGCACTGAGCCATTATCACACGGATTATGCAACTGCTACCAGATCACACTAAAATAATAATTCATCCAAATCATTCGAGCACTGCAGGGCGTTACTTCATTGGGACCTCTAGAGCAGAGGAGTTCTTTTGTCCAGTTAAGAGGAAGAGAAGAGCAGGGAAATCGGTATCCATAAGGTAAGCCTTCGACTATTGTCATTGTATTCGGCAATCATTCCTTAGAAGAGCTCAAAAAAAGGTTAGGGGAACTGGAAAAATGAAGGATGGAATTCTTGTTAAGAATGGAGGATTGCACTGCCAAAATTAAGTCTTAAGTGCTAATTTCACTTTTCTGGAAACAGTTGGATTAAAATCTTTCGAAAGGGGGGTTCGTATATCATCTAAAGAGAAATACTTTCTTGAAACTGCGTGTCTCAAAAATGTTGAAAGTTTCCTTAAATGTTTTAGTCCACAAAAATTACTTCGTGAAGCTTGAAAATTTATTTTGCCTTTTTCATTTGGAAATCTATTCATTATTTTTTAATTTGATGTATTTAGAATCATAAATGTCATTGGCGTATTAATTAGATTTTATAGTTTATGTATGGCAATTTCTTCTAAATTAATCATAAGGTATTTATGTGATCTTGATCGGAGGCATTATTTTGTCTTTGGAAAAAGGTATCGGAAGTTAATTTTTTTTTATCTCTTAGTTACTTGTATAATAACACAGCATTCTTTTATTTTATTATTTTATTATCGTGTATTTAGTAATAATTATTTTATTATAACGTAATGTATTATGAAATTATAATTTCATTAGTTTTCTCGCATTATTAAGCTTGCTTTAGGCTTTTTTATCGAAATGAATCCTTGAAATTCAACTTAATCTTAATCGGTGCCCTGACATTGACTTAGGCATGATCCTGATAGGCATCCTTTCGCCTTATCTTAAGAGCACCTTTATTATTGCTTTTTTTTAATTTATCAATAATTAACGTTCCAAATCCGGAATCAAGGCAACAATTTTTTTTTAATATTCTCTTTTACATTCTAAAATAAATTTTGTCTCGCATTTGTGAAAAGTGTAATAAAGGAAATCAAGATTTTTTTAAATAAATTTATGGTAAATGTGAAAAGTATAATTAAAGAAATTAAGGTTTTAGAAATGCTGTGGTTATCGAATTTTACGCGGCAACATGAGAACAACTCGAAACCAACTCCTAAATTTGTCGAAGAGCATTGAAATCCAGAAATATCTAAACTCTAAAAAACTCTACAGTAATAAGGGATAATCGATATTAAATAAATTTTCAAGAATTATAATCCAGTAATTACGAGGAAAATTGATGGTTAGGGGAAGATAACGATTTCTATTCAATTGAAACCGATAACTAAAACATTCTGAGGAGAAATTGAAGCATATTACATTGAAATAATAATTAAGAATTTAATATCGTATGTCCGAAAACAATTTGCTAATTCTATTACATTTCTTTCATGAAGATGGAGTGACGAAGCGGGCGAGTGAGTGTTCCACTTCAGGAAGCGATTTTATGGAAGAAAAGAGGAAATTAATGAAGATGCTTTGTCCAAAAGAGGGTAAAAATCTTCTCAATCGGCGAAACAGATCTTATCAATACATTCTAAATACGTTTCCACCATTATGAATCTAAACTACACTGTAGTTCGATAATGACAGGCAGAGACGCATTGAAATTTTTCGTACTCATGAAAATCTGAGAAAACTTGAAATCCTGACGTAATTTTCATCTCAATCTGAATGAATAGGAGTTTTCCAGAAACATATTATTAAGAGGCATCCGGTTTCCACATAACGGTGTCATCATCAGCTTTGAGTGAGTCTGCATCAATCATGTATTTGACAATTAGAGAGGTTAGGAGTTGATGCAAAGGGAAAAGAGAGATGGATGGGCTAGAGATGGCGCCGTGGTCAGAGGATCAATGGAGGATACTGCGAGGGTAGTGAGATGGGGGAGATGGACGTAATATTTTTATTTCTATATATTTTTAAACACTCGTACCTTGAATATGTAAATACGATAGCTCGTTGATGGTCATTGTTGATGTCGACATGGTTGTCATGTGCTTCTTTAGAAAGATATAATATTGAGATTCATACCGTTTTATCGAAAGAGAACGGAAATAAAAGCTATGCATAGTGACATAAATAATTTAATTTAATCGTTTGCGATTCAAATAAAGGAGTGTTAGTTAAGAGAAAATTAGGGGGAAAGCTGGACAAGGCTTAAAGGACAAAAGCCGCAGGAACGCTGTTTTCGAAGCCATTGGCTTGTAAAATGCGATGGAGAGGAATTATTCTCGAAGGCTTCAAAATGCTCTTGGGAACATACATGAATGTTTCTTGATGTCTTCCCAAGTTAGATATCATTGGAATCAATACAAGTTAATTTGCAAACACCAGACCTGTTCAGGGGGTCCATATTATCTTTCAGTTTGATTAGTGTTTAATTTTCTTTGTAGCTTTTCTTAACATTATTCGGTTATTTAAATGTTTATATACTGCAACTTAGAGTTAAGAGAGGTTATAATGCGATTAATTTAGCATAAAATTTTACCGAGAGACAGACAAGTAAAAATAATAGCTGAATTCCGTATCGTTGGCAATAGCCTTTTAGAATGGAATGAAATAACTCACGATGAAAATATCAATATATTAGACTTGGATTAAGGGAAATAACTTTGAGTGAGATAATTAGTTCCTGAATCTCCATCAGGTTCGACTAACATTAATGAAGCAGATCTTATGTTCAATACGGCCTCATTGGAAGTTTTTAAGGTTTCATATTATTCATTAATATAGTTTTACATATTTATGTATTATAAATCTTCCGATCGGAACCAACGAGAATATTTTATCGTGGTAGGGACAATGTGTTAACATATTATGAACATAAATTCAATTGTATGTGGCTAATTAAGAGTATAACGATAAATGTACTAAACATATTTTGATAAATTTGTTTCAAACCTTATGTGCAATATATTGGACCCCATTTCTCGTGTTTATTACATACTATTATAACATAATAGTTTAATTATAACATATTAGTAAAAATTCCTTTTATGGTTTTGCTTCTTTTACTTTAATAACAAGCTTAATTTACGTCTCAACTACACAACAAAATAAATAAACAGCGTGAAATATTTATTTAAATAAATTACTTCCAGATATAAATATTTACATTTACTTTTGCGGTACCTCGATATGTCTTTACTATTAGACGACGCTGCAATTCAATACTAATTCGACTTTTCAATCTCAATCTCGCCTTGATAAAGACCTTATATTATATAAAAGTCATCGTAAAAATTCATTTCCTATCCATTTCATACATTATGTTCTATAGTTGAAACGAACATTAATATAATAAGAAGATACGGCAAAAAATATTCGTCAAAATAAAAGTATGTCATCCATATATGACAATATGCATAACTGTTACAACTAAATTACGAGAGTGGAGTGGTAAAATTTTGAATACAGGGAACACATTAGAAGCCCCGGCAGAACTGCTGGTCGTGGACGGTTACGGACCGAGATGCTTCAGTCATTGCGATAAATATCTCAGGTGGCTTGAGGAAAATAGGTGCAAAGCGCTAAGACTGGAATATCTGCCCTTTAACTTTTTCATTGCCGAAGATGGGAGGGTGTACGAAGGGTTAGGATGGAGGAACACATTCAAAGGAGGAAACGAAAGGAAATATATTTTGTTTTTCTTCATTGGAACGTTCGCCCATTATCCCCCACGCCAGCCAGCACTCGATGCAATGAATAATTTAATTGCGGAAGGATTGCGAATTGGAAAAATAATTCCGGAGTATAGGATAACCACCGCCTCGATACCGCAGGGGTTGAAACGGGAGATCAGCAAAATGGACGCATATGTCGAGGAATCCGTTGCCTTCAGAAGAAGAGATTCGATGCATTAATGGACGGCAAATCTTCGGTATCATTCGTTAGTTGCGACTAAACGTAGGTCGTGAAGATCGTAGAATCACATCACGATTGGAGCTGACACTGAAAAACTATGTAAATCTAGCTCATCTCATGACATAAACAGTAAGACTTACGTTCTCTACTTTGATGTGTTTTAGTGCGGATGTCAAGGATATGAGGAAAATAATCAACATTACTCATAATATGTATAAGTAAATAAATTTATTTCTTATTTACCTAGAATCCTCTTTTATCATTTTATGAGTCTGCATTGAGTGTCAATGTAATCGGTATAACACAAAGTAATGTGAATATCACACGATGATACAAATGCGAGGAAGCATTGGACGATTCCCTACCAGAAGTACTCGGTTCGGGCATATACATACTGATTTTGGACTTTATGTTGATGAATCTGACGTATGAAGAATTGTACTAGTTCATCGGAAGCTAAAGTGCCTTTTGGTCAAACTATTCCCTTAAAACGCATCCAAAACGTACAGAAAACAAGCGAAAAACCAAATAGAAGATAAACGTATTAGGTTATTTAGCATAATAAAAATGCAAAACTGTAATTTCACTAAGATTAACTCCCGTCGCCCCTTATATAACAATATATATATTATAGTTATTTATTAGGTATACATAGGTTACTAACTCAGTATACCCATAAAATGTACATAATATGAGTAAAAGTAGCTTGCATTTCGCAAGCATATTGATGAAACAAGATTCAAGCCGATACAATATCGAGAAGGTACTCAAACCTTATTTTGTATCCTCCCTTTGAAACATATGGTAGAAGATCTTACCGGGATATAGCTTAAAACTTTTTCGAAAAAGAGTCATAAATAATTTGGAATTCCCGCCATACGCTTTAAAGCCTGGTGTCGAACCCAGAATTTTTTGGAAGATGTGAATACATACACATATACAAATAAAAAATAAATATGAATAAAATTTATTTAATTAAATTTTTTTATTCGATGTCATGCCGGGAAGGTCCTAAAATTAGACTCCGTTATCCCCATCTGAAATGCATAGGGCAATGTAAATGGCTCTCAGGGATCGAACCAAGGATGATCAGGGAAACGTTAAAAAATATAATTAAATGTATTTATTATCTCTATTTACAGGTCGATTTTTAAGTTTCTATGTTTTTGAAGGATTATTAAAGGATTCAAAAAATTGTAAAACTCGTCGCAATGCATTTTAATAGAATATTTGCCCTTCGAATCTCAATTCTCCGGTTTGCCGGGAAGTGCCAAAAAAAAGTTTCCGAAAAACCCCGCAATGCATCCTTATGGAAAAATTTGAGATTGTGGGGCCAACTGGAATCAAACCCATGATACTGAGGCTCAAAATCGTACTTTTACTGGTGGTTACACGCTATGGCCAGTACGTCGTAAAAATTTCAAGTTAGTGACATCTGTGCAGCATGGTTATAAATTTGATCCCCAATGAATGAATGTATATATTGGTATATCCGGAGAAACGTCTATACGTTTTTATTTTATTGGCATCAAAGATTTTGATCAAATTCGTGACGTCACAGTTTTTGAAATTTGAAGTTTTACACTGACTGAATGGAAGCAGCTGTGATAAAAAATATTTTTGCGCCAGCTGAAGCAAATATTCAGTTATTCTAGAGAAAAAAATTAACTCTTTATCTTAATTATTTACGCTGCCATAGAGAAAATTGTCTTGAAAGGCACGATATTTTTTAATACGAAAAAAATTCATAACTCGAAAACGAATAAAAAGCGGACACCCAAAGAGGGTGACTCACATAACCCAAGAGGAGCTCTTTCCCTGTTTTTCCGATTACACAGACCTGCGAATTTAAACTTTCCGATCATTGCATAATGTTTAAATTGCGTTGCCATGAGGTTTACGCCCTCCACAAACATAATTCCCGCGCAGTAACAAACCTCAGGCCTGCCATTAGAGTTAGTGTACGACAACAAATACCTTGGAGTCACGTTTAACAGTAACTCATCTTTTAAAGAACATATTCGAGATGCGATAGGAAATGCGAATAGAATGCAAAGATTAACTGGTAGAACGTTGAGAGGATGCTCATCGAGAGTCAAAGAAATAGCTTACTTTTCTCTTATTCGTCCGAGTCTAGAATACTGCTGTGCGGTTTGGGCCCCTCACGAAGTAGGTTTAGTCTAAGATTTAGAGATGGTCCAGCGTAGAGCAGCCCGATTCGTTTGCGGGGATTTCAGGTTTGATAGCAGCGTTACGGCAATGATAGAGTCCCTCGGTTGGAATTCACTACAGATGAGAAGAGCTGAATATTGTCGGAAACTTTTCGAAAAGTTCATTCGTTCAGAATGTATCGACGAAGTAAGTGAAATGTTATTGCCAGTAAGGAGCGAACGCGATCTCCGAGAGGCATCGACGAAGATTTATAGGGAAGCATCGCAAGGACGGATAATTACTTTTGGTCATTTTTCCCCCAGGCTATAAGAGATGTTAATAGGGATGAATGAATAATGGTGGTGTATTACACCCCCTGCAATACGCCTCTGGCGGCTCGCGGGGTATACATCAAAATCTAAATCTAAAACATCCGCTCTTAACAAATTTTCTCCCCTGCTAAAGATTCCTTAAATTATAAATGGGTAAAATTACCTTTTATTTATTCTTTATCCCTCCAATTGTCACATTTTCTCCCCAGAGGAAATTTTAAGCTTTCCTTCAAAACTCCCCTCAACTTAGGAAAAATTTTCTGTAACGGAAAAGATAACCACAACCCCCAGGATAAAGCAGGGATTTACCTTTTGAACTGTAAGGACTGTGATGCAGCTTACATCGGCCAGACCTCCCGCAGTTTTTCCACGAGGACCAAAGAACATTTTAGCAATAACTCTTCTGTTTCCCACTTTGCAAAACACCTCTTAGAAAACAATCACTCCTCAGATTTTGTCCCAGAAATTCTCCATATCGCAACCAAAGGCCGTCCACTCAATTTCTTAGAACAACTGAAAAAAAGCAGACATATCTATTCTTCCAAATATTTTTTAGTTAATTAGCACCTTTTCCCTTCTCACTCCCCGCTGATAAACTCTGTCCTTTCGTACTATGACGACGTCCCTTCCTCTTTACCTTCTTAGTCTCTAACTCCCACCACTTCCTTCTTTCCCACCCCCAATTTTCACCTTCTCTATCCCCTTACCCCTTTAGCCAGCTAGTATTTAAGCATCTGAAAATAGTCTTTCTTCGCCAGAAGATGGCAATTAATGGTAGAAACCGGTCGTGTGATTGTTTCTTGTAAAAATGAATTTGTGGAAAAAGTACAAATCTTTCGTAGATCATTTCCATTATGGATTACCACAACACCTCGCCTGATTCAGTGAAGTTTATATGTAAAATGATTACTTAAGAGGGAATGGAAAAGAATGTTAAGATACAAAATCAGAAAGTCTTTTATTTTTAGGTACATTAATATTCAAATTACTTTTTTAACGTTTAAGAATGATCTAGTATATTTCCGGCGTAAATAATGCAGGAAATTTGCTAGTTTTTCCTTCTGGGCTACCACTTCAACTCCCATGATCTTTTCTGCGCCTTCCATAAACCATGACGAAGGCACAAGGGAAAGCGTCTTCTTGAAATTTCTTTCTTTAACTTCATCGGAGCTAATATGTTAGAGTATTTGAATTACGGGGGCTGACTGGAAATTCATGCCTCCGCCTTAGTAACTGAAGTTTGGATTGAAATATTCAAAAAATCAAACACAGAAAAATCCTGTGAATGTGCTCTGTAATTGCCGATATCCCCTTATCTATCAAACCACCTGTCCATAGATACCTGTGTATATTCTGTCAACGATGAACACATTTTCTAAAGCTGTCACTGAAGATGTCGGCACTCCGTTTCTGCGAGCAGCCTCTCACAGCTCCCTCAACTTCTTCATAAGATGCGTAGCCATATACTCGTGGATATTCTTTCATTATCAGGAACAAATGAAGGTCAGTAAACGACAAATCTGAACTGGATGCTCTATGGATGTGAGCTCTAGTCACCGAAGTACCACAGTGTTCAAAAAAGCAAAAAAGCATTCGATAGAGTACCCCACTACAAACTAATTTACAAACTTAAACTAGCGGGCATTAACAAGGAAGTAGTCGACTGGGTTAAGAATTTTCTCTACGATAGGGAACAACAAGTTGTACTGGATGGCGTTAGCTCAAATAGAGTCAAAGTTACCTCTGGCGTACCTCAAGGTAGTGTAATTGGACCTCTTCTTTTCCTTATTTATATCAATGACTTGAGTGACGAGATAGTTAGCAATGTGAGGATATTTGCGGATGACTCGGTTATATATAGGGAAATAGCAAACGAGGAAGACCGGACATCTCTCTCAAACGATTTAGTCCTCATCCAAAGGTGGGGTGAAAAATGGGAATTAGATATTAACGTAGGTAAATGCTCCGTAGTTAATTTCTTCGAAAAGAAAAAATTGCGTCCAAATCACCCGTATAAAATTAATGGAATTAGTATCAAAGTAGTAGATACAGTTGAATATATCGGGATCAACATTACTAATAACTTAAATTGGAGCACGCATATTCGAAAAATCTGCGGCAAAGCAAGTAAAAGGCTTGGCTTTGTAAAGCGTATTGTCGGTAAATCCGATGAAAAGGTGAGAGAGCGATGTTATTTCACCTTGGTCAGACCCCTTCTGGAATATGCGGCAAGTATATGGGATCCGGCGGATGTAACGTGTACTCGCGAACTCGAGAAAGTGCAGCGTAAAGCGGTTCGTTTTGTTAAGAAATGCTACGATAAAAAAGAAAGCGTTACAAAAATGCTCTCAGATGTAGGTTGGGAATCCTTGAAAGAAAGGAGATTGGAAGCTAGGCTGCGATTGCTTAATAAATTCAGGTAAACTACATTTTCGGAAGATACAATCGGTATCATGAAACCCCCCTGTTACCTCGGTCGATCCGATAATGACCGTAAGTTAAGAGAAATAGATGCTAGGACGAATCGATTTAGAGATTCATTCTTTCTGCGAACAATACGTGACAATAACCGAATAAGTAAGTAGTATAGACTCAACTGGTGTTTACACCCCCTGCCACACGCCGAAAGGCGGCTTGCAGGGTATTAATGTAGATGTAGATGTAGATGATGTGTTGTCACGTGAATTTGTGGTTTGGTGGATTGGTGATCGGAGTCTGAACTTCATCCTCCAAACAGTCCAATTTTAGTGCCATCTAATTTCCATCTATCCAAGATAATGAATGAAGATCTGCATAGACATCTGTATGCATCTGATGAAGAAATAGAGAGAACTGTGAGAGGCACAGGGAACAGTTTATCGAATTCTTCAGCGACGGCTTCAACTTTTTCATCGAGTATACAGGTTTCTGGTGATTATGAGGAAAAGTGAATAATAATTACCGTAATCTTTTATTTCACTTTCCTAAATAATACATTCTTTAATATATTTAACAAAACCAAAAAGTGAAATTTAGGCATCCTAGAAGATAATTATCTTCTAGGATTATAATTCCTTTAAAGGGATTACCATCACTTTAAATAGAAATTAAAATGTTTATTCGGCATACATGTATAACATAACAAATTTTTATGTAAAACGCTTTGAGGTTATAATATTAACAAAGTATATAAATAACAAAATGAAAAAACACTCGAGAAAAACAGAACAAAAAAACGATATACATAATTAATTTATAGATAATTCAATATACTTCAGCAAAGGGTTATTTATGTGTTTGTATTAATAATAATAAAAATTTCTCTTATGGGAACAGGAAGGTCCCAATTACATCCATTTCAATAATTATTACTATTTAGAAGACACGCAACCATTCCCTAGTCAGAAAACTCCGACCAGCAGGAAATTAAAGCACGAGACCTCGACATTGGAGCGCTAGCAAGCTAACCACTCCGCCACGTGAGCCGGTTTTTCATTAAAATATTTCCATTCAAACCTAACATAAGTCATGAAGATGTAGGCATTAGTTTTCAGTCAACACAAGTATATATTTGTCTTTAAAATTGAATCTACAAGAGTCAGCAAGTTGTTCTGGTTGATTTTCGATTGAAATTATTCTATTTAATTTCTTTTTTTAACAATTAGCTCATTTAATTAAACGATTTAATGATTGTAAAAAACCATTAAATATGCAGCTACAATGACCCAAATGATGTTATCAAATTCAGAACTTAAAAATAAAGGCTTGGTAATTTTTACTTTTGAATTTTTACCAGTGTTTTTCAAACTCTTGCCCAAATTTTTTTAATAAAAAGGACATCGTAATTCATTAGGTTTTGCATTAATTATGTATGACTTTGCTGATCCGTTTCAAGGAATAATTGAAAATGCTTCTTCCATTTCAAATAAAAATTTCCGAACTCAGGCTCCGAATGTATACATTTTTAGTAAATACATGTCTATCTTAACCTGATTTAGTAAAAGCATGCACGAAATGATAAAGGACCAACCCAAAACCAATGCAACACATTATTCGAATTACTAGACCGCTCATATTACATCCATATAGAATTTATTATATTTTAAATGACTTAATTAACGTACTCAACAATTCATTCAAACAAGTACACCAGATCCACGTGTATCTTGTACTGTACAACAATGAATAATTAATTAATTATACCAAAGACAAAACAACTGCCACATGAAACATCAAAAATTTTAATGAAAATCAAAATAAACTTAAACTTTTTTATACCTTTACTTATCAGCTGTAGTGAAAGTACGCATTCTACAGTAAGTGTAATTGATAATTGAAAATCATTTCCTACGTTTTATACATTTCGACACTGGAGTAAACATTGAAATCTAACGTAAATGTATATACTAACCAGCTATAGTTATATAAATATATACTATTGAATATGATTCATGTTTTAACGGTAATATAAGCAAGTATAACAACCGGTGTTTTCTCCACCGGATGATCTCACTACCCAATTACTATCCCGTATTAAATTATATTATATTCTGCTTCTTTGGTATCTAATTTCGTATACGAGAATTTTATCGCTCGAAAAAGTCCTTTTAAGATATGCCCTTTGACCTTCTGCATCGTCCTACAATTTTGGTCGAAGTTTATTCGAGCAGATGTTTCTTCGTCATTTCTGTATACACATATTTCGTATCCATCGCATGGTTCAGTTTACGTGCCAAATAGACGACGGCGAGAAGGAATTTTGTTCGGAAGTATCCATTTTCTGGGATAAATCCTTAGCTATTTACATTTTGCCCTTCTGAAAAAAACTTCGTTTTTGTTTCCAAGTGTTTTATCAGTGATTTTTTACCATATTGTGACGTGGATTTTGGCTGGCTTGGTATGAAGTTTTAACTCTTTAGAACGCTGCACTGAGCCACTATCAGACGGATTACGCAATTGCTACTAGTTTACACTGAAATAAGAATTCATCCAAATCATTCGATCACTGCAGGGCGCTACTTCATTGGGACCAGTTAAGCTGAGGAGTTCTTTTGTCCAGTTAAGAGGAAGAGAAGAGCAGGGAAATCGGTATCCATAAGGTAAGTCTTAGGTAGAATTGTCCTTCAACTATTGTTATTGTATTCGGCATTCATTCCTAAGAAGCGCCCAAAACAAAGGTCAGGGAGAGTGGAAAAATGGATGGAATTCTTGTTAAAAATAAAGGATTGCACTGCCGAGATTACGTCTTAAGTGCTAATTTCACTTTTCTGAAAACAGTTGGATTTAAATGTTTCGATCGGAATTATTAATTCATCTAAAGCGAAATAATTCACGGAGTCTGTAGCAAGTTGAGAGGAGTTAATCGTTTTCCTTCAGAATTGATTATATTATGGAGTGGCTCTAGTTCTGAAATGAAGAACACGATGTCTAATCTACTTTCTTGAAATAGCGTGTTTCAAAATTTTTGAAAGTTTCCTTTAATGTTTTAGTCAACAAGAATTACTTTGTGAAGCTTGATAATTTATTTTGCCTTTTTCATTTAGACATTCAATTCAGTAATTTTTGTAATTTGATGTATTTAGAATCATTCATTTCTTTTATGTGTTTATCCGATATTCTACTTTATATTTGGCAATTTCTTCTAAATTAATCATCAGATATTTATGTGATCTTGATGGGAGGCATTATTTTGTCTTTGGAAAAAGCTATCGGAAGTTAATTTTTTTATCTCTTAGTTACTTGTATAATAATACATCATTATTTTATTTAATTATTTTATTTTCGTGTATTTAGTAATAATTTTATTAGTTATGTCGCATTATTAAGTTTGCATAAGACTTTTGTATCGAAATGAATCCTTGCAATTTAATATAAATATTAATCGGTGCACTGATTTAAGTATGATTTTATTTCTAAATAAATAGATTTTTTCACTGCCCATCCTATTCCCCACAATGGGGAAGTATTGCAATTATTATGATACATTAAAGACCTATCAAGGATTTTTCCAATCAAATTTTTCATATTCAGAATCTAATACAATATATCTATTACCTGGATTAGAAAAAAAATCTGTTAATATATTCGACACCTCTAGGATCTCATTCTTGAAACTCCCGTTTTATATCCAGTCTAAATTCATTTAAATTAAGTTTTTTCCTCTGGTCGATTTAAGTACTTGCAGGGATTGTTAATAATGATTATCTATATCTTGCAGACGCTACGTAGCGGTTAAATAATTCACGTGTGGACTTCGATGCCGAATGATGTCACGCTTGTGTCACATTTTGTTCCTCGTATTTCTTGCGTCATTGTTCACGAAGATTAGTGTACAAACAGAAAATGCAACTCAACGCATCGCAATTAAGAAGCAATTCGATGGAACCTTGGTGGTATCCTCAGATATAACTGGTTCCGCAACCAATTTCACCAATTGGCAACTAGAGATCGACTTGGACAAAACTATCAAAGGCTCGGAAAGACGACTGGAGTTCAGTGCACTACTCAGAGGTAAAAATCATTGGACACTCAAATATTCCAATATGTGCATTGACTATATGGAATGTCACATTGCAGTTTGTCTGTGTAAGAAGTCAGTCGATTAAAGAAAGCCAATTTCCTTTCGCCTTATCTTAAGAGCACCTTTATTATTACTTTTTTGAATTAACAATAATTAACGTTGAAATCCTGAATCTAGGTAACAAAATTTCATGTATATTCTGTTTTCCATTCTAAAATAAATTTTGTCT
The DNA here is from genome assembly GCA_947579665.1 of Sympetrum striolatum. Lineage (NCBI taxonomy): Eukaryota > Metazoa > Arthropoda > Insecta > Odonata > Libellulidae > Sympetrum > Sympetrum striolatum. The sequence continues at coordinate 74,301,961 of OX388350.1, forward strand.
GGCATTCGTGAAAAGTATAATAAAATAAATTAAGGTTTTGTAAATAAATGTAGGGCACATGTGAAAAGTATAATTAATCAAATTAAGGTTTCAGAAATGCTGTGGTTATCGAATTTTACGCGGGAACATGAGAAAAACTCGAAACCAACTCCTAAGTTTGTCGAAGAGCTTCGAAATCCGGAAAATTCAAAACTCTAAAAACTCTACAGTAAAGAAGTAATAATCGATATTAAAATGAATTTTCAAGAATAATAATCCAGTAATTAAGAGGTAAATTGATGGTTAGGGGAAGATAACGATTTCTGTTCAATTGAAACCGATAACTAAAACATTCTGAGGAGAAATTGAAGCATATTAGATTGAAATAATAATTAAGAATTTTTATATCGTTATCCGAAAACAATTTTCTAATTCTATTCCATTTCTTTCATGAAGATGGAGTGACGAAGCGGGCGAGTGAGTGTTCCACTTCAGGAAGCGATTTTACGGAAGAAAAGAGGAAATTAATGAAGATGCTTTGTCCAAAGGAGGGTAAGAATCTTCTCTATCGTCGAAACAAATCTTACCTATACATTTTAAATACGTTTCCGCCATTATGAATCCGAACTACATTGTAATTCGATAATGACAGGCAGAGGCACATTGCCATTTTTCCTCATAAAAATCTGTAACAACTTGAAATCCTGTCGTAATTTTAATCTTAATCTGAATGAATAGGATCTGTACATTCCAGAAAAATATAAAGAGAAAACCGGTTTCCTCATTACGGTGTCATCATTAATCTTCGAGTGATTCTTCATCAATCATGTGTTTGGCAATTAGAGAGGTAAGGAGTAGGTGCAAGGGGAAGTGACAGAAGATGTCTTAGAGATGGTGCCGTGGTCAGAGGATCAATGGAGGATACTGCGAGGGTAGTGAGATGGGGGAGATGGACGTAATATTTTTATTTCGATACTTTTTTAAACACTCGTACCTTGAATATGTAAATACGATAGTTCGTTGATGGTCATTGTTGACGTTGACATGGTTGTCATTTGCTTGTTTAGAAAGCAATAATATTGAGATTTTTACCGTTATATCGAAAGAGAACGGAAATAAAAGCTATGAAAAGTGACATAAATAATATTATTTAATCGATAGCGATTCAAATGAAGGAGTGTTAGTCAAGAGAACATTAGGGGGAAAGCTGGACAAGGCTGAAAGGACAAAAGCCGCAGGAACGCTATTTTCGAAGCCATTGGCTTGTAAAATGCGATGGAGAGGAATTCTTCTCGAAGGCTTCAAAAGGCTCTTGGGAACATACATGAAAGTTTCCTGAGGACTTCCCTCGGTAGATAGCATTGCGATCATTACAAGTTAATTTGCAAACACCAGACTTGTTCAGGGGGTCCAAATTATCTTTGATTAGTGTTTAATTTTTATTTTAGCTTTTCTCAATATTATTCGCTCATTAAATAGTTTATATAATACTATTTAGAATTAAGAGAGGTTACAATACGATTACTTTAGCATAAAATTTGACCGAGTGACGGATAAATAGTTTGAGAAACAGAATAGCTGAATTTCGTATCGTTGTCAATAGCCTTATGCAATGGAATCAAATAACCCACGATGAAAAATATCCATAGATTAGACTTGGATTAAAGGAGATATCTATGACTGAGATAATTAGTTCCTGAATATTAAGGAAGGAGGAGCTGCAAACAAACATATTTCTATAGGCAAGAAAAAATTGTCTGGCCGCTAAACTCTCTATCAGATTCGACTGCATTTAACGAAGCAGATCTTATGTTCAATACGGCCTCATTGGTATTTTTATGGTTTCATATTATTCATAAATATAGTCTTACATATTTATGTATTATAATTATTTCGATCGGAATCAACGAGAATTTTTATAGTGGTGGAACAATAGGTTGAAATACTATGAACATAAATTCAAATGTGTGTGACTAAACTAAACTGTGACTAATGTGAGCATAACGAAAAATCTAGATAAGTTATTTTGATAATTTTTTTCAGACCCTATGCGTAATATATTGGACGCCATTTCTAGTACTTAAAATATATTATACATATTAGTTAAAATTTCTTTTGTGGTTAAAAATAATTAATTAATTAATAATTAAATATTGGGAATATATTCCTTTAAACTTGTTTAAATTACATGCCAACTCTTCAGAAAACGAATGAGGTACGTTATATATGTATTGTTGTGAAAACACTCACAAAAATTGCAATTAACCATCAACCGTCCAATATCCGTTTAGCCCCCATTAAAAGGGTTAAACGGATCACTGTGCGTATACATCAGAGAAGTAATATATGTGAGTATACAATGTGAGTTAGTGATAAAAATAAAGGAATTTATGTTATTTATTAATAAAATGTCCTAATATTTTAATTGGCATCCCTATCTGGCTAACAAACTGCACGGATGAAGTGACTATTAAACATCTTCTTTTCGCTGCAATTCTCATGAAGTTATTCTTCGCATTTGAAGCATTTATTCTTGCTCTTGATAGCCCCTCTGATATACAGATGACATTGTAGTTTGAGGAATTCATAGAACCAATCTTGGACAGCCATCTTTGTTTCCTGGTTAAAAATTGTGAGCAATTCCCATGCGTTCACAATAATTAAAGGCATTTTCTTTACATTTTTTGGTGTCGGCCTAAATCCTAGTTTTGACAGATGTAATATTCTAACTACAAATCTTTTTTTCAGATTCGAGATCAATTACAGTTTTAGCCCCCATGACTTGGACTATACTAGGAAGAGAAGAAACTTTTCTTTGAAGCGATGTGTTAGGTGGTGTACGGCAGCTTGGAGCAGAGTTATAGCTTTAGATTTTACTTTCTGCACCTCTTCCATGCTATTTCTAACCACCTATGCCGGGAATAAGAATAACTAATAAATGTTAAAGATGTAAACATAAGTAACACTTAAGGTTATGATCCGTTTAGCCCCATTTTTCGTGATCCGTTTAGCCCCTAATAGCAAAAGTCAATTCCAAAAAATCTTTAAAAAATAGCTCAATACTTATTTATTGGACGCTAATTAGTATATCATTCTTCAACAGCTACTACTTCATTATATTGCAAAAAATTAGAAATATAAAGTACTCTGGCAGAAAATCCTTTGATGTTGTTCACAAAAATTACATTGACGGAATAAACCCGTATACTCGGTTCGGCGACTCTTCTCGGATTGGCCGCTGACGTGAGCAAAAGACTTCCAGCCACTTGATTATGTAGTTCATATACGCACCTATAGATAACTTTCTCAAAATTAAACCCAGCATTACGGAAGATATGTATTCTAGGATAGGAGAAGCGATATACCTTAGCAAGATACGTTCAGCCCCATGATCCGTTTAGTCCCGGTCTACCTTATGTCATTCATTTATGGCAATATGCACAACTATTACAACTATTGTTCTATTTTGTCTTGTTGTGATTTGTCATGTTCTGTTTTGTCTATGTTCTGTTTTGTCTTGTTTTGCTTCGTCCGGTCACCATCTATCACGTATCTCTGATTTCTTCAACAGGAGATGAGCGGTTAAAACTGATCCCGAAGAGTGTGTGGGCAGCCAACGCAGATAATGGATCTCTTTCACCAGAAGACGAAGACTTGTTCCGGCGTTACAGAAGAGATTTGAGGAAGGGGGACACGCAGACTGAGAGAAGAACCAAACAAGCGGAGTTACTCTTAGTTACCCTTTATTCCCCATTATGGACAAATTTCTTCATCGAGAACGACGGAAGAGTGTTCGAAGGCTTCGGGTGGGACAACGTGAGCTACGGCTACAGCGGAGGACTGGGAGACAGAGCATTGATCGTAGGATTCGCCGATTCGAAGATGCGTGGTCCTAACCCATCAGAGGCTGCGGTCCGCGCTTACGAAGATCTCGTCAGATACGCCATCTGCACAGGAAGGTTGTCCACTGACTTTGTCCCCATACCGTACTATCTCATTTGGGATATTTCTCACTCTACACGGAACGCTGAAAATAATACCAATTACGAGAAAATAGAGATGATGGATTGGAATGGATACACGGACGATGTGGACTTCCTCTTTCCTCTAGAGAGCGACCATACGCACCGTGTCATATCAAGACGAGAGTGGAGTGGTAAAATTGTGGAAACATGGATGTACGCATTAGAAGCCCCGGCAGAACTGCTGGTCGTGGACAGTTACGGACCGAGATGCTTCAGCCATTGCGATAAACATCTCAGGTGGCTTGAGGAAACTATGATCAAAGCGCTAGATAATACACTGAAATATCTGCTCTTCAACTTTTTCATTGCCGAAGATGGGAGGGTGTACGAAGGGTTAGGATGGAGGCACACCTTCATAGGAGGAAACGAAAGGAAATATATTTCGTTTTTCTTCATTGGAACGTTCGCCCATTATCCCCCACGCCAGCCAGCACTCGATGCAATGAATAATTTAATTGCAGAAGGATTGCGAATTGGAAAAATAAGTCCGGAGTATAGGATAACCACCGCCTCGATACCGCAGGGCTTGAAAGGGGAGATCAGCAAAATGGGTGCATATGTCAAGAAATCCGTTGCCTTCAGAAGATGAGATTCGATACAAAAATAGACGGCAAATCTTCCGTATCATTCGTTAGTTGCGACTAAATGCAGGTCCTGAAGATCGTAGAATCACCTCACGATTGGAGCTGATGAATTCGCTGCAAAACTATGTAAATCTAGCTCATCTCACGACATAAGCAACAGGTCAAGTCATACGTTCTCTACTTTGATGTGTTTTAGTGTGGATGTCAAGGATCTGTGGAAAATAATTATCATTACTTATAACAAATATAAGTAAATAAATTTATTTCTTATTTACCTAGAATCCTCTTTTATCATTTTATGAGTCTTCATTGAATGGTAATGTAATCGTTATAACACAAAGTCATGTAAATATCATACGATGATACAAATGTGAAGAAGATATGGACGAATCTATACCTGAAGTACTTGTTTTGGGCATATACATACTGCTTTTGGATTTTATGTCGATGAATCTGGCACTCGAAGAATTAAACTAGAAGTTCAGCAGAAGCTAAAATGCCTTTTGGTCAAACTATTCCCTTAAAACGCATCCAAAACGTAAAGAAAGCAACCAAAAAACTAAATTGAAGATTAACGTATTAGGTTATTTAGCATAATAAAAATGCAAAAATGTAATTTTCACTAAGATTAAATCCTGTCGACCCTTATAAAATAATATTTATAATTTTTATCATATAGGTATACATTAGGTATATATATGTAACTAAATCAGTATACCTATCAAATGTAACATATGTATGTATATAATACGAGTAAAAGTAACTTGCATTCCGCAAGCTTATCAATGAAACAAATTTCAAATGATATAATGCCGACGAGGTCCTAAAAACCTTATTTTGTATTCCCCCTTTGAAATATTTATGGAGAATACAAATGGTGCTCCAGCATCAGATCAATGATGATAAGGTAAAAGATAAAGTGTTTTTAAGAAAGATTTACTCCTGTTTACATGGCTGGCTATAGAATTTTCAACTTCTCGGCAAATGAATCATAAAAAATTGAAATTGCCGCCTCACATTTCAAATATTAGAGCGAGCTGGTCTCGAACCCAGGACTTTTTGGATGATGTGAATATATATGACGACCTAGTAGGAATAAAACTAATTTAATCCAAATTTTTAAGAGGATATCATACCGGGATGATCCTAAATAAGATTAAATTATAGTCATTCGCAATGCATAGAGGAATATAAATGGCGTTCCGGCATCGAACCAAGCATCATTAGGGAAACCATAAAATTATTATGTGAAATGTGTTTATGATCTCTATTCACGTGCCGGATCTTACGTTAGCATATTATCGGGAAAGGGGTTTGCAAATTCATAAATATCGCCGAAATGCATTTAAATAGGAGAATTATGCACACACCTGGCTTCGAACTCACGTACATTTGGTGACGGTTTTATAGATATTAATACAGAAGAGTACTTAAAATATTTTCTAAAATCAATCATAAATAATTTGAAATTCCCGCCGTACGCTTTAAATAGTAGAGCTGTCTGATGTCGAACCCAGGGTCTTTTGAAGATTCGAATACATATAATGCCCTGGTATAAACAAAAATTATTTAATTCGAATTTTGAATTCGATATCATAACGGGAAGGTCCTAAAATAAGACTCCGTTATCCCCATTTGAAATTCATAATATAGTAATGTATATGGCTCTCTGGGTTCGAACCAAGGACAATCAGGGAAACGTTAAAAAGCATATATTAAATGTATATATGATCTCTATTCACAAGCCGAGTTTTATTTTCTATGTTATCAGGATGGGATTTAAAAAAATCTTAAAAGTCGTCGCAATGCATTTTAAATAGTAGAATATTTGCACTGACCTAGCGTCGAACCAAGGATAACCCTCGAAGATTACAACTCACTGTTTGCCCTCTTGGTTTTGGGCGATACGGAAATGCCAACCCCTTCCTTGGCTTCTAATTCCACTGTATTTGTTGCCTTTACCTTACTTAATTATTCTTTAAGATACTTTTATGGTTTTCCTCGGATATGCAAGTCTTACCGTAACATGCAACGTTGCACATGATTTTTTTCATAATTTAACTTCTACTAGTACGATTTTGCATGACTAAATGAACGGAGTTAGAACAGGTACCTTTCCGTTTACACATTCGTATAAGTTGGTGTGTTTATACGATGCATTCTTTAACTCGCACAAGTTAGCGAACCATGTAAACAGGACTTGAACATGAGTGAAAAGAGTATGCTCTTTATGGACATTTTGTTTCTCCCGTTTAAAACAATGGAAACATGACACCCTCTCTGGGCTCGAACCTAGTACAAAATGTCTAGAATAGACGGGTAGCGCGTTCAGCTGTGTTGCAAGCGATCCCGAGCTCGATTCCCGGTCGAATATCATGCGCAAATTTACCCAAACTGTCGAAGCGATTTCAACAATATAACTACTACTATAGATATCGGAAATCACGATTTTTCCTGGCTAGACTGTGAATTACAAACCAGGAATTCGTACGAGTGAGTTAGTTGCGCAAATTTATATGCGGCAATATATTCTGCTAACTAGAAAGGAATGAAATACACTCCTATAGATTGTACGGGGTGAATTTGTAACCAGTAGTAGTAGTAACAACTCGATCTCAGCGCAACACTCAGCCAACTCATGCTATCAACTCAACTAATTTCAAGCAATCGAAATCGAGGTCCACTTGGCTCAAGAAAGACAAATGCATAAGATCCATTCATCGGATACATAGCAGTTTCGTTGGTATAGGACGACTATACTATGAAACTAATTAATTTAGGAAGTATATTGTTTGGAAAATATCAACTTACATTCGTATGGAAGATAGTTGAGGACCAACGGAAATCTCCTGGTTTTCTGTCTTAGGTTGCTCGTCTTCTTGTTTCGCATTTTGAGAAAAATTCTCTATTCTGGTTGAGAATTTAGTTTTCTAATTGTAGTTTATAACTCGATACAAGTATATTGAGATAATCGTGACAACCGCGTCAACAAGATCTTCTTTGTTTACGCATCGATTTTAAAACATCGATATACAATTGATGTTTACGATATAAAATGCAAATCGAAGCACGCAACTAGTTCTCATGGCAAAGGTTGAAGAGTTCATTAGATGGTGTTACTGTGAGGATGGAGGAAGAAGACGTTCTGGAGGTAAAATCTAATATGTGGACTGTGCAGTTACTTAATTCTTGAAATGCTGTTAATTATCTTATACTTTCTCCTACTAGGTTTCATTATTAGCGTTGAAAGAGCCCCTGGATTTAGCAAGAATCAATATAGATGAGAGAATATTCGTGAAATTGAAAAATGGAAGAAGACTGAAAGGCACACTACATGTACACCTAACTTCAATACCATCATCTTCTACTGTGTTAAATCAAGCTCCTAAGTATTAAGTCATCTTTTTCATTTTTAGGCCTATGATCAGCATCTTAACATGGTGCTTGGTGATGTGGAAGAAACTGTCATCGATATCGACATAGAAGATGACACCCACGAAGTAATATATTTGGAGACAGAACGGAAGATTCCCATGCTGTTTCTTCGGGGAGAGGGAGTAATATTGATGTCACCGTTTCGTGAATTTGATGATGATTAGCGGGGGAAATGTTGGATTCATTTTTTTTAGAAACCCATGAGTTGGGTCAAGGATGGTTTAATCATATAAACGCCGGAAATAATATGTTATTTATAAAAGAAAAGTTACAGAGAAACAAGCTGCTTTGTTATTTAAATCAAGTTACAATAGTGTGTTTGACAGTAATTTATGTTTGGTTAAAAATTATTATTTGGTGAGAAGAGCTTTCAGTGTAAATTTATTTGTTTTTCAATCGTTATTTTCTGTTTATATTCAAGATTTTTTTGCATGATGTTGTAGAATTTAATCTATATGAATTATTTATTAAATACTGATTTTTTTTCTGAAACTATTCTTCTTTCTTTAGTTTTCAACCATTAGTGTGTAATTGTCTCAACAATACATTTTCTATAATTAATATATTTATATGTCAATAGTATGTACAAATGGTAATCTAATTTTCCCTTTTTACTGCCAGTAGTCTCAAAATAATTTGTTCAAACTCTAGCCTCTGTAAGATAAGTCAATCTTTCAAGTTGGGATAGTTTTTTCATGGTAATTCATTTGCTCAAACGATTGGCATTTCTCTGTATAGTGATTGGAATGCAATTCTAATGACACTCCTTTGGGTAGTAGTAGATTATTATAGGTTAAAAATTAAATCCAATTTCAAGATCTTTTAAAAATAACTATGCAAAATTCCTGTAAGTTTTCCCTAAGTATATGTTCACTATTGCTGCTGCAATTCAACTAAACAATTTCTAAAATAAATGTTAAAGTAGCAGGTTTAATTTAATTGTAATGTATTATTATAAGATATTCTAAACGATTTTAAATCAAACAAAAATAAAATGAAGATTGCAATGGCTCAGTCAATTATTATCCAGTGAAGACTCAAGAAGGTATTCTTTCCTCAGGTATTGATATAAAGGCTTATAGAGCAAGTATTGGATTCAAAATCCGGAATATAATTAGTAGATTTAACCTAAATTATCTTATCGAAGACCTTGGTCACACATTGGAAATGAGAATGGTGAAATGTTATTTAAATCATAAGGAAATCCTTGTGCTTCCTTTGCTATATGGAATATAACAGTTCCAAAACTGCATACCTTAGAAGTTAACCAATAGTCCGACGCGACTTCACTACTAAGGTTATAATATGATTATTGTAACAGCATTGCTGGGAAGAATTCCAAACTATTTGAAAGCTGAAAAGGTTTTGGAACTCCTGATTTTAATCTTTTCACCACCAACGTTTCATATTATCGAATTGGACATGTAATCAATTATCATGGTGAAAAAGTAAATATCAATATTGTATGAAGGATAACAAGCTTCTTAGTTAGTTAAGCCTTTAAAGAATATTTTACATTCAACTAGCACATTGAGTAAAGTATGATAGGGGTTGTTCACAAATACGTAATGCAAAATTCTCCAATTTACAACCACCACCTCCCCAGGTGATATGTACCAGGACCATTACGACAAGTAGTACCCTCCTCTACTCCGTTACGTTAAGAGTGCTATGTAAAACGTTCTGGGCTTATATACAGGAAAGGAAGATTTTTAGTTCCCAATAATAATTCACTTTTTAATATTCAATTTCAAAGGCCTTTCATGCATTTAACCTAGATTCGATACCATGACCTGTTGATAATTAGCATCGCACCAATTATCCCGTGTAGCACTCGCGATCATATTACTTTTGTTCGACATTCTTGTTTGCTCAGATCAGAGCTGCCAATTTTCCCCAGTAAATTGCGTCTTAGTTTTAAATTCAAACTTTAAACAAGCAGACAGTTTGCTAATTTTTTAAATTCTAAAACTGTGAAGTAATGCAAACCTTAACCACCCTATCCCCAAGTACCAGGACCGTAACTCCTGGCCGCCCCCCCCTTCCCCAAATTGTGTTACGTAATTTGTGAATAGCACTATATGGAAAAATTATACAAACACAAGCATTTATTACGGACTGAAAAACTACATTGAATGGGCTTCAGGTTCCTCTACATCTGCAATAACCACCCTCTACATAATAATCTAAAACACTGACGACCTAGACAAATTTACACATGCAGAAATACAATGAAAATAGTGCATCTGTAACATCACTGAAATAACTTTGGTCTAACAAACTCTCACTAGGAGTTAATGTTCCCTTTAGAAGGGTAACCGATAAAACACCACAGAAAATAGTATAATCACTGCAGCACGCCATCATTATTCTAACAAGAATACCTAATCTGATAACAAAAAGCAAAAATGGAAGACAGGGAATGAGATGACTTCATACATTGATAATCCAGGATAATGATGTTGATCTTTTATTGAATCTCCAGAGTTAACAATGGGTAATTGATATTATCACAATTAAATGATGTTACACATAAATGCATAATTACAGATAAACAAATTTGGTGGTCTAAGAAAAGATACACAACATGTGGATTTAAAAGATTTCAAAGCACTGAACAATCACTATCTGGAGATGATTCCTAGTTCCCATGCAAACATGACAGAAAAGCATACATGAAATGAAACTTATGATCAAAATTACATCATCCTCACTATGGCAATGAACAATAAAATGAATACAGATGATTTGTTATATTTTATGAAAGTACTTTAATGAGATGAAGGTAGGTTAGTTCCAAATTCAATATCACATCTGATACGGAGGGAAAAAACCCTTGGGCTTTCACATTCCCATTCTTCGGCTGTCTGGAGATAGTCTGAAAGTGCTGGGGCCACCCCTTGAATCTGGAGAACTACCTCTGTGAATTGGAGCGCCTCTTCCTCTGGTTCCAACTGCCTCTCTTGACCCTGCTGTTGGGTAAAAATAAAATAACTTGAGTAAATCTTGAAGTACCCTATTTGACGGCATATAAGACGCACCTTTTTTTCCTGAATTATGCCTCGAAAAATTTCCCTGCGTCTTATAGGTGAAGGTTCAACCTCCACAGGTTAACTTACAATACTGAATGCCATTTTAAGCCCGGATGGTCTATACTACCTATTTCATAATTGCATTCAATGATTGTGTTAATATTTGGCTTTTACGAAACGTGACAACTAAAAGAAACTAAATTTTAAGTTATTATGGTACCGCGCTTTCGCACGATTATTGAAACTTTTTTTCCTTGTGAGTGGCCAACTTAATGAGGGTGCATCTTTTACCCTGGTGCGTCTGATATGCCGTCAAATATGGTAAGTAATTCCTAAATAACAATCTAAAATATAAAGGTTTCTCAAGCTTTGACAAATTTGAAATTTAAAATCCTGAATTCAAATGGTGAATTCCAGAGGAATTAAAAACAAAGAATGAAGATATAGAAGTTAACTTTTAAACTTGCACATGAAAGTCTGAGTCTTAACCCAAAGTTGTACTGATTGAAATAAGTTTTCACTTCTGTACAACAGAGTATGAAGAGCATCCAAACTGTAAAGACAGCGAAAAAATGCACTTGAATGCCTTAGCTGCTCAATGGCTTTGTTCCAGGAATATAAAGTTCAAATTGTATCAGATCCACCGGTACCTCAAGCTTAGAACGGAGTTAACCTCTACTGTTCCAGAGTTATTTTGTTGTATTTCACAGGGATTGGATTCTCAGAGTTTAAGAGAAGCTTAAATGTCTGACATATCTCCACAGAGAAACATGTTCTTACTGCTTAAAAGCCATCAGTTATTCACCAATGTCTTTCTCATACTGTAAAATCTCCCCTTGTGCATAGCCCATAAGCAATAACATGGAATTCTCTAGTTGATACATTAAATTGCACACTCCATCTTAATAATGAAAACATCACTTAGTAAGAAAGATGTTTCTTTCAAGCAACTAGAGTGTTTACTTTAGCATCCTCAAAAATTGTTTAGACTTAACCCTTCAGCTACCAAGGTATTTTACACCTTATCTCTCCCAAGTGGGGGGCAACTGAGTTATTTTGTGCTCTAAGTGTTTAGCTCCACAGTTAAAACAATAAAGCTAGGAATTTATCTTTAAACTGAATTAGCTAAACTGAATAGATAGCAAGTGATATTTGCTATTGAGAAATGTCTTTCTTGGCAAATATAATTAAAAAATGATGGAATGAATTTTAAACATAGCAAAGGAAAGTGTGCGAATTAACACAAGATTATACAAGAAGAGAAAAATAGTGACTTGTCTGGGACTTGAATACAGGTCTGAGTTACTATTTTTCTCATCTTGTATAACCATAATTAAAAAACAATAACACTTCAAAAATCTTCATCACAAGCCTTTCAAATATTTATTCAACTTAACTAAGTTATGTAAAGCCATATTGTGAATGGCTTTATCAGCATTTTGGATTATTTCACATTATAGAAAGAATGGCCTTGTTTATGAGCATCTCTAATTTTTTTCTTCACTTCTTTATGGTTTTTTAAATAAAATTTCAAAAAAAGGTTATTGTGAAAAAATATGCAAAGAATGAAATTATTAGATCTAGAAGAACACACACAAAGATGTATGAAATTATTTTGAAAGTTTTAACCTTAATAACACAGAAATATTATCACTGGAGTAACTGAGTTACACTCTTTGGTAGCCAAAGGGTTAAAGCCCTCTTTCAAACGCATAACCAGAATTTTTTCCAAAAATACCTAGCACAAAAATTACTAAATAAGGGATATCAGCAAGGGACGAATCCAAAGAAGAAATACAAAGAAAATAAATTTTAAAGAGCACCTACATTTATGTAGGAATTGGTAAATACTGACCATTTTCCAAAGTCACAAGATCTCAGAACTTACTGTTTTACCTTCAACTTAAATTACATGCATACTACATTAAAGAGCATAAAAATTGAATTTATACTTAAAACTGCATATTTAAATAATTTTAGTTTAAAGGTCCTGTATCTAGCAGATTGCTAACAATTATCTCTATATTCGGCAAAGTTTGAAGTTACAAGTTAAATATCAGTGAACATGAGAATAACTTTTATAGCAAAATAAACTTAATTAACTTTAAATTAAACCATATGTGTCTTAAACTCCTCTAAACGTAAATCACAATATTAATATACCAAGATAAATGATTCTCATAGATAGTTTAACATAGATATAAAATACTTTTATCCTCATCTAATTACTTATATTTAACAATTTACCCCTTAGATGCACCTCCAATCAGGTTTCATAACCTTTGAGACTAATGACATACTATCAGTAAGAATCTAAGAAAAAATTGTGCTGTTACCACAAATTTATATTTTTACAAAAAAATTGTTAATGCTTTTTGAAAAATTAAAATTTGTGGTAGAAGTCAACTCTATCTTAGAATCTTTCGATTATGGATTACCACAACACCTCACCTGATTATGTGAAGACATACTGTCATTCATTCTATAATGAAAACTTACCTCCATATCCACATTTTTGTAAGTCGACCTTACGAAGAACAAATTCCAAATTGAAGCATCCATAAGATGCGGAGTAAGAGCACTAATATGATAAAGAAACACGCAGATTCCACATGGGAAAGGATCTTGACACAATCCATTTTCGATCTTGAAGATACTCCTCACCCACTGCAAACCAAAATCTTTCACAGTGCAGGATGACTGGCAGGAAGTTACCCCTCTGAAGTTACCCCTCTGAATTTACCCCTCTGATGTTACACCTCTCCTCCACTTTCCCCCACTCTAGTGTGATGTCATCCACTGGACTCGAGATCGGAAGTGTATACCCAGCATTCCATTACCAAGGCCTCTGTGGTTCTCCTTCTGAAATTTTATGGGGCCACTATCGTCATGGTAGATGAGTCACAAAGATGCCCATTGTCTTAGTGAAGGAACTGTAAACAACTGTTTTGAGGACATGCTTTTGCACTCGGGCAATTGAAAAAAAATACATCTTTCCTTAAAAATCTTCACTCAGCAAATCAACAGTTGAAGTGAAGGTGTTGTGAGGGCGTCTGCTTAATCTCAATCACTCAGCAGAATTCTACCTAACATAGCCTCCTTTGTGTTTAGAAGGTTGATAGAATACTTGCATGAGTTGATGTAAATCTTTCGGACACCCAAGTTTCAAAGGCCATGGAGTCTACAAGTGGTATGTTCCTTGATGAGAATTAATTACCTAGCGATTCTGAAAGTGATAATTACAGTAAAAAGGAGTACTTTGCGTATTGAGACTAACCAAAAAATCAAGAGTATGTAGATGAAACTAATGATGGATGGCTGAAGCTTGTCAACTAGTTTGGATTCTGAAGTAGGTCTTTTCCCTAAAATATTGATTTCAGTAGTAGTAGTATTGTTAAAAGTGCTTCGACAGCTTAGGTCATTTCGCACATTGGCTCCCACCGGGAATCGAACCCGGGACTGCTTTCACCAAAGGCAAACGCGCTGTCCACATGACTATCCGGGAGCCTAATATTGATTTCATAATTAATAATCAATTAGTTATAATATAATAAATTTATTAAAAATATATTCCAATAATATATAAATAATACACATTTTTATTAAAATTTTTAATAATATATATTTTTTAAGTATTCTGATAACTATTTAAAAGACCATCTTCTGGATTTGAATTATAAAAATGGGAATCGCTTAATTAATAAAAAATACCATAATTACTTGAATATAATGCACACATTGTTGAGTCTCTTTTCAGCTCAAAAATCAGGGTGTGTGTGTTAGAATAGACAGTGAACTACATTCTGGCACAATACGACTTATGTCATGTTTACAATGCGCACTACTAGTCCTTCAAAAAATTTGGTCAATGGTAGTTATCTGGGGGTTATTCCGTTACTTTTTTTCAGGTAGAAATTTGGAGGGTTGCTGTCCTTATCCAGTCCCTTAGCTTGCCTTTGTAGCTCAGGAGAGCTAAGCCACCACAGGGGGGACCATAAAAAAACTGACTGCGTGGAATACGATTTAAAAAGTTATAAGCGATTCAAATGAGCAACAATTTATTATCTTCGGCTTCTCACTCGCCCTAAGAGATATACATGCGTCTTTTGATCGATGTTCTACGATGAAAATTAAGATTTTTAATGATTTTGCAAGAAATTACCCGTTTACACTCAGCAACATTGTCATTGGGTTGGGGTAGAGGGAAGGGATTTCTAGTAAAAATCAAGAAATCCTCCCCTCAACCCAACCAAACCCCTGTTGAGATATTTAAAGCACCCGCCTATCTTACTGAGCAATGTTGGGGTGTGCATTACATTTGGTGGTGCATAATTTGCGAGAATACACCATACATATTAATAAGGCTTATTAATGTTAAATTGGTATAATACAAAAGCCCTCTCTGGATTCTATCTTCCCAAGAGCAATGACTTGAGATTGTAGAGAAAATATTTCAAAATTATTATATTTTTCTAGTAACTCCAAGAACCAGTTGAACAAAGAACAAGAAGGTTTTACAAATCATTTCGGGTATTGATTATTTGAGTAGTACATTTCAGACCATTCATCAACTAAAGATGAATATCGTTCTGTGTTAATCAACGTATGGAAAGGCAGTTTGTCCTTCACACAGTATATTCCTCAAAAACTTTAATATTTGGAATAAAAACTATTGATGTACAAGAATAGAAAACTAGATATCAGTGAAGTTTTGTTTATTCTAGATCCCAATCCACAACTTCAGTTTCTGAAACACAGTATGATAAAAATATCAGCATTATCGATAGAATAAGATGAACCTTTACTTAACGCTTTTCCACCTGTTGTTGTGAAAACACTATGGTGAGAATCCTACGCAAACAAAATTACGTCATGTATACACGAAATAGATTTTTCTATGCAAAAGAACAAATTTTTTGGAGATGTATAATAGCTTCACTACTACTACTATTTTAGGACCATAATCAGGAGTTTAGGTCTCATCCTTCATCAACTAATAAAAGGTCGATAATTGGGCTAATATGCAGTCATTTCTGAAGCCTGGGACTGTGGTAAATTAAATATTATTGAAGTAGTTTTTCCATTGAGTGTATTGTAACACTTATCGTCAATGAGAAGTTGAATATGAAAACCTTCTATTATTCTGATATTACGAGTACAAGATATAAGATCTTGTATAGCAATTTTAAACAAAAATCTGTCAAAATTAACATATTTAATATACTACCATAATCATGGCAAACTATCTGGGAATTCCTTTTGTAAATTGGAACCCTTCATGTCTATTTAAACTTACCAAAATATATTTCTGTACCAGAAGATGCTACTCCAGTAGAGAAACTGGTCATGAATAATGAAAAAATTTTGTGGAAAATTGTGAAGTTTTCTCTTCATGACTTGGGATTGCAATAAGATAATTATGTTCTAATTGGTGTAAAATAGGTATTGTTGAAGTAGGGAGGACAAGCTGCTGAGGTAAGTAATAACATTATGATTTTACAATTGAAAAAATAATGATGTATGATTTACAATGTTGGATAAGTATAAACCACTGTGCACTACTGAATATAATAAAGTAGTGGGAGGATTGCATCTATCATTTAGAGCATAACATATGTAACAATGAGAGGTATGTAAAAAATTGGATATAGTAGGACCAAACTCAAAACTAATGTGTAATTGGAGGGACCATATCAGTTCCTTCCAGCAAAAATTGAAGAAATACTGAAAAGGTATGGCAGTAGAGCAGAGAAACTCATTGTGGAGCAGCTATCACTAACATTAATTGATTGTAACTGATTTCTTTCAAATGATGGCAGTTACAAAGATTTTATTTTTCATCATATTTGATGCGCTCAAAATACTGTCCTTAACCTATAAATGCATTTCTAATTGTCATGGGTCCATAGAATTTCCCATGTATTACACATTAGACTATATTCATTTATAAAATTATGATACATTATATATGAGGCAAAATTCCACCAGCAAAAATGTACCTGGACCCAAATTACCCCACCAAATTATACGCTAAGTGAGAAATAGGAATAAAGAAGCATTTCACATTACCTACCTCTTGAAGTAGTCTCTGACCACACAATAGGAACTGGTCAAGCACAGGCCTGTCGTCTTGCAAAGCCCCCACGAGTAGAGCGTCTTGCTACATTAGCGCTATGCCTTGCTGTTTTTTGACCTCGCCAAGTACCTCTTGATGTATCTTCTCCAGAAGATGAAGCTTCTTGAACACCTGAGAATTTCAAAGAATTTAAGGACCAAATTTTAAAAAATTACGAAAAATTAAAAGAGTGCATTCAAGAGATAAATTTGACAAATCGTTGAACTATTTAAAGGTTAATAGTGGCCTGTAAAAAGTAACAAATACTACGTCAAACTTCTAAAGAATTAATAATAATTTTAATATGATATGTGGAAAAAGTAATTTGCAATTCAATTGTAACTCTATTCATAGGAGTCGGTCAAGGATTTTAATAGACAACTTCTTTCATGGCAATGCTTATCATCTAATGCACGGTTTTCCAATTTTTTTCTGTGATGGAACACTCTGCAAACCTGGGAAGTTTAACGGAACATTAGCTTATTTTTATGTTAGGTAATTCAATTTGTAAAATTTTAAACAATCATTTAATTGCAACTAATTATTTATTTCATAATTTTTTAAATATAAAACTATAGTATTATAACATAAACATAAATATATGAATAAATACAGAGAAACCTCGCGTAACGAGTATAATTTGTTCCAGAATCTTACTCGTAATGCGAAACACCCGTTGAGCAAAACAATTTTTTCCATTGGAATTAATATAATATAGGGTAATGTGTTCCATTCCAAAAAAATAATCAAAAAATTATAATAATGCAAATTCTTATTAATAATATATTCTTTTTTACTAGAAAGTTGACTAGAGAGGTTTGTTTCTGCCTACACTTCAATATTTTGCGAAAATGAGACATAGCATTATCGTTAAATAAATTTGCAGTGCACATAGTAACTGCCTTATTAGGGTGATGCTTCTCAACGTACGATGTAACAGCTTCCCATGCTTTTAGCATCTCCCTTATTTTGTTGGAAGCTTGTTGCTCTGCTGAGGCTGTAATCTCCTCCTCCCCTGACGAAATACTCTCCACAAATTCTTGCTGTTACGCAGAATTCAGCTCCATAAGCTCTTCGGTGGTCAGTTCCTGGCTATGCTCTTCCACTATCTCATCGATGTCGTTGCTATCCACCTCTAGCCCCATAATCTTGGCCAGAGACACAATCTCGTCAACTACCGGCTCCGCAGGCACTTGCTCAAACTCCTCGCAGTTGTGTCAACACTGTCCGGCCATAGCTTCTTCCATGCAGAAATAAGGGTTCTCTTGGTGACCCCCTCCCATGCCTTGTCGATCATCTTGAGGCAGGCAACGATGTGAAAGTGGTCTTTCCAAAACTCTCTGATAGTGAGATTGGTTCCTTCAGTTACCTCAAAACAACGCTCAAAGAGAGTTTTAGTGTAGCGCTTTTAAAATTTGAAATGACTTGCTGATCCATTGGCTGCAGTAAAGGAGTGGTGTTAGGAGGCAGGAATTGGATCTTGATGAATTTAAATTCTTCAAGGAGGTCATCTTCTAGGCCTGGAGGATGTGCAGGAGCGTTGTCCATAATAAGGAAGACACGGAGTGGCAAATTCATCTCAAACATATATTTTTTTACAGACGGACCAAACACTTCATTGATCCAATCTATAAAAAGGTAATGTGTCACCCAAGCCTTATTGTTGGACCTCCACATGACATTAAGCTTGCACTTCTGGACTTAATACTTCTTGAAGGCTCGTGGATTGTCCGAATGGTAAAACGAGCAGCGGTTTAATTTTCAAATCGCCACTTGCATTTGCACAAAACAACAACGTGAGACGGTCTTTCATTGGCTTGTGGCCTGGCAATGCCTTATCTTCTGCTGTTATATAAGTTCGCTTCGGAATCTTTTACAAAAGAGACCCATTTCATCACAATTAAAAACCTGCTGCGGCAGATTACCCTCAGAATTCACAAGGTTCTTGAATACCCCGATGAAGTTCTCGGCCGCATTTATGCCTGAGCTTGCTGCTTCTCCATTCCTCACAATGCTGAGGATGCTGGTTCTTCTCTTAAACTTTTTGAACCACCCACGGCTTGCCTTGAATACTTCTTCTTCGTCCATTCATGATCCTGACGTCTTCTTAATGAGTTCGGCAAAAATTAGTTTCACCTTCTCACAAATTAGGTTTTCGTTAATAGTGTCGCACTGCATTTGCTTCTCATTAATCCATATGAGAAGCAATCTTTCAACATTGTTGAGAATACGTGGCCTTAGTGTAGAAATTCTTGTGACTCCCTTTGAGACATCAATCTCTTTCTTAACATCAATCTCCTTCTTAACATCAATCTTATCCTTGTTTTTGAGGATAGTGCAAATAGTAGATGTGGACCGATTGTATGTAAGTGCTAGGTCAGCCACGCTCACACCTCGATCCTGCTTCTCAATGATTTGACGTTTGACTTGTATCATCATCATCAATTGGTAGCTTCTCCTATCAGGAGATTAGCTCTCATAGATCTCCACTCTTCTCTTCTACTTGCTTTCCTTTTCAATTCCTCATATTTCTCTATTTCGGTCTAATGCTTTAAATTGCCCAACCATTCCATCCTTGGTCTCTTTCTCTTCCTTACTGTCCATCCTTCCAGCCCTTTCACGATTCTCTCCCCTGACGATCCCCTCAACAAATGTCCCACGTATTCCCACTTTCTTCTTTTCACTTCATCCCATAGGCTATACCTGCTTCCAATCTTTCTCCAAACCTCTTCATTAGTTATTCTGTCTGACCATTTAATTTTTAAAATTCTTCTGGCAAACCATGTGTACAATGCCTTTATACTTATTTCCATACTTTTTAAGATGGTCCATGTCTCGCACCCATACAAGAAAACCGGTTAAACATAACACCTCAACATTTTCTGTTTTAATTTCATGTTGATCTCTCCTCTCATTAGATCCTGGTATTTCCAAAAATTTTCCTTCGCCATCCCAATTCTTGATTTAATTTCATTACTGCAGTACCCATCGTAAGATATTAAACTTGCTAGATATCTAAACTGTTGGACTTGTTTTATTGGTTTGTCATTATTTTTTATATTGCAGTCAATGTTGCTCTTTTTAATAGCCACCATCATTACTTTTGTTTTATTGGTATTAATGTTCAATCCAAATTTTAATCCTAATCCTAAATCCTCTTTTGAAGATGTCATGATTACTATATCATCTGCATACCTTATATTGTTGAAATTCCTTCCTCCTATACATATACCCTTAATCTCTTCTGATGCTTGCCCTACAACTTCTTCACTGTACAGGTTAAATAAAAGTCTGTTATTTAACATTATTTCCGTTAGAATATTCATCGGGTGTATGATGATACGATATATCTGTCATATGTATCACCATACACCCCTGTCTTACTCCACATTTTACTTCGAACCACTCTGTCAGTTCGGAATTTATTCTGAAAGCAGCTTCCTGGTTATTATACATTATTTGAATTATTTTTAGGCAGTTGTTATCTATTCCAATTTTATGTAACATTTGTATTAAAACTTTCTGGTTAACTTTGTCAAATGCCTTTCGATGTCTATTAAACCTAAAAGTTCCTTTTTATTATCTTTTCCAAAATTAGTCTTAACTCCATTATAGCATCATGTGTTCCTTTCTTTTCCCTAAAACCATACTGATCATCTGATATTTTATCTTCAATTTGCTTCTTAATTCTCTTTAGAATTATCATTAGTAATATTTTAGATGCATGTGAAACCAAACTAATTGTTCTATATTTTTCACACACTAATGAATTGCATTATTTGACTTCTAGGGTAATTTTTTTCTCTTACTCCTGCCTTCTTGTGGCATTTTCTTTAGGGAAGAATATTTAAACTTTGCACTAATAATACACAATAATTTGTTCGGATACAACTTTCGCAAGTGACAGTAAGATGCTAGCTGAACGAGCCCTGAATATAGACTGATAGCCAAGATGCCGGCAGGAACATCCATGTGGCACCTCTATATATCCTCGTGACTCTTTCTACGAAACATCGCTCGTTAAGCGAGTCACTTTGTTACATTTTGTTTAGCTCGTTATGCGAATCACTCGTTATGCGAGGTGCTCGTTACGCGAGGTTTGACTGTAAGGGATTTAATGACTTTTATTCTACTATTCTCCATTTAGACTACAAATTGCCACGGAACCCCTATTCAGGTTTTATCTTTTTGTTTCTTAAGAAAATTAAACTTAATAAAAAAGCAAAGAAAACTTACTATATTTAGCAAAACAAACTACATTTAGTAAAAAGAATGACTTTCCTATACAACAATGTTCGACTCAATCTACTGTTACTTTTAAATTCAATTTTACAAAAGAAACAATCTGCAGATATAAAAGTCACTTTATATGCATTTCTTTTAAGGAACACTGAAATGTCTGTTATCTGTGAAATGTAACTGGACATTGAGCAGTACTGTCTAGATCTAGATAAAAGAAAAAAAGAGACAGTAAATTATTCATGATACTGATAAGGGTGGACTAAAACAATTAAGAAATTAGAATACACCTAAATATTTCTACAAAGACATTAAATATTTAAGCTAGTTACATTATCAATTGTAAAATAAATTGTATTTTATGATTTTTAAATTTATCAAATAGAAAAACAGGCTCTATAACGGAAATGAATGAGTAATCATTGACTTACCTTGTGGGGAAACTTGTAATGGAGTAGTAGGTACACTTCGTCCTGTTCCAGACTCTTCCTCTTCAAGGCATTTCATTTGCTCAAATGATTGGCATTTCTCTGTGTAGTAAATGTTAAGTAATCCTAATGACACATGCCTTTTGGTAGTAGTACACTTATATAGGTTAAAAATTAAATCCAGTTTAAAGATCATGTTGAAATAGCTATGCAAAATTCCAGTGTGTTATCCTGAGGTATATGGTCACTATTGCTGCTTTTATTCAATTAAAGAATTTGTAAAATAAATCATAAAGTATCAGGTTCAATTGAATAGTAATGTAATAGTATACAATATTCAAAATGTTTTTCAGTTGAAATTCCTTTTTTATATAATAATTAAATTCTGCAGACATCTTAGGACATGAATAGCAAACCCAGTTCAGGACATTTGGTGAAAGTTGAGATGTGCACTGAAGTGAACCTGGTTATAGAGCCAAACTCATTTTATAAGAATGTTTATCCACTCTACATCTGTAAAATATTTATAAGATTGGGGAGTGAATGATATTGAATTGGACTGATTAATACTCACAAAATACTTGGTCTTTTATTATCTTCGCTCTTCAGCATCAACTTTTATGAAGAACCCTAGCCAAAGGTTAGCCATGCTTCCTAAATGCAAATAAAATATGTAGCAGTGACACAGATTCTTCTGGTAGAGGTGTACTGCATAATATATAAGAATGATAGAAGTTTGTATACTATAATTTTCCTATCGCTATCATAATTAAATAGTTATTAATTGAAAGTTAATTTCCTTTAGGAGAATCTTACCCTGTTTTAAATTGTGTAATATTTTGATTACCTAATCTTCAAAGTTGCAGGAAGTTTTAGTTCTAAAGTAAATAACCTATAAAAGGAATGCTATAAAGAAAACTTATACATTACATAATGCTATATATAAAACATAAATAAGACTAAAATTAGGAAAAATAAGAAATGTTTGATTTTATAAAATTTTTTTTCACAATATCAGTAACACAAATCTATCTTTAGATACTTAAATTTAATTGGTTTTTATATTATCAACTTTGATATGGATTCCATCAAGGTAAGATACTTAAATGCCTGTTGGTGTTTCTTTGAAATATCTTTCTAATTGTCATTTATCAAAGTTTTACCTTAACATTTGTATCTCATTAAAACCACTAGAGACTGTATTAAATGCTCAAAATGCATGCTGAATACAGAAGGTTGGAAAACTCTGGATCATACAAATAAAATCGTTCCTTATATTAAAAAACCACCACTATCCATAGTTAAAGGGCATTTCAATACCTCTAAATCAAATAAATATAAAAAATAAAGTGCAGATAGCAATAGCTCGGTCAATTATTATCCAGTTAAGACTTAAGAAGGTATTCTTTCCTCAGGTATTGGTATAAAGGCTTTTAGATCAAGTTTTGGATTAACAATCCGGAATATAATTAGTAGATTTACCCTAAATTACCTAATCGAAGACCTTGGTCACATATTGGAAATGAGAATGGTGAAATGTTATTTAAATCATAAGGAAATTCTTGGGCTTCCTTTGCTATATGGAACATAACAATTCCAAAACTGTGTGCCTTAGAAGCAAACAAACAGTCCAACGTGACTCAACTACTTAGGTTATAATACAATCATTGCAACAGCTATGCTGGGAAAAAGTTCAACCTGACCTGCATAGTAAACTGGTTTGATTTGGGAAATCCTGATTTTAATCTTTTCACCACCAACATTTCATATTCGGGAATTGGACATTTATTTAATTGTCATGGTGAAAAAGTAAATATCAATATTGTATGATGGATGACAAGCTTTATAGCTAGTTCAGCCTTTAAAGAATATTTTATATTCAACTAGCACATTGAGTAAAGTATGATAGGGGTTGTTCACAAATAACGCAATGCAAAATTCTCCATTTTTCAACCATCACCTCTCCCCATGTAGCAAGACCGTTATGACAAGTAGTACCCCCCTCTACTCCGTTACGTTAAGAGTGCCAAGTAAAACGTTTTGGGGTTACATAAAGGAAAGGAAGATTTTTAGTTCCCAATAATAATTCACTTTTTAATATTCAATTTCAAAGGCCTTTCATGCATTTCACCAAGATTCGATACCATGACCTGTTGATAATTAGCATCGCACAAATGCGATGATAATTATCCCTGCAGAACTCTTACAACACTATTACTTTTGTTCGACATTCTTGTTTGCTCAGATGCTGCCAATTTTCCCTGGTAAATTGCTTGTGAGTTTTAAATTCAAACTTTGAACATGCAGTAATTTTGCTAATTTTTGAAATTCTAAAACCGTGACGTAACGCAAACCTTGACTACCCTACCCCCAAGTACCAGGACCGTAACTCCTGGCCACCCACCTTCCCCAAATTGTGTTACGTAATTTGTGAATGACCCCATATGGAAAAATTATACAAACACAAGCATTTTTTACGGACTGAAAGACTGCATTGAATGGGCTTCAGGTTCCTCTACATCTGCAATAACCACCCTCTACATAATAATCTAAAACACTCACGACCTACACAAATTTACAGATGCAGAGAGACAATGAAAATAGTACAGCTGTAACATCACTGAAATTAACTTTGGTCTAACAACTCTAAGAAAAGATACACAACATGTGGATTTAAAAGATTTTAAAGCACTGCACAATTACTATCTGGAGATGATGATTCCTAGTTCCCATGCAAACATGACAAAAAGTGTACATTAAATTATACTTTTGATCAAAATTGCATCATCCTCACTATGACAATGAACAATAAAATGAATATGGATGATTTCTTATAATTTATGAAAGTACTTTATTTTAATGAGATGAAGTTAGGATAGTTCCAAATTCAATATCGCATCTGATACGGAGGGAAAGAACCCTTGGGCTTTCCTCTTCCCATTCTTCGGCTGTGTGGAGATTGTTTAAAAGTGCTGGGGCCACCCCTTGCCTCTGGAGGACTAACTCTGTGAATTGGAGCGTTTCCTCCTCTGGTTCCTACTGCCTCTATTGACCCTGCTGTTGGGTAATAGTAAAATAATTTGAGTAAACCTTGAAGTAAGTAATTCCTAAATAACAATCTATAATATAAAGGTTTCTTAAGCTTTAACAAATTCATAATTTAATACTTCTGAAGTTGAATGGTGAATTCCAGAGGAATTAAAAACAAAGTATGAAGAGATGGAAGGTAACTTTTAACTTTGCGCATGAAAAGCCAAAGTTGTACTGATTGAAAAAGGTTTTTCACATCAATACAAAAAAGCATGAAGGGCATCCAAATTGTATAGACAGCAAAAAACGAACTTGAATGCCATATCTGCTCATTGGCTTTGTTCTTGGAATGTAAAGCCCAAATTGCATCAGATCCACCGGTATCTTAAGCTTTCAACGGCTTTAACTTCTATTGTTCCAGAGTTCAAATGTTGCATTTCACGGTGATTGGATGGTTAAGAGATGCTGAAATGTCTGCACAGAGAAACCTGTTCTTGCTGCTTAAAAGCCATCAGTTAATCATCCAAGTCTTTCTCTTACTGTAAAATCTTCCCTTGTGCATAGCCCATAAGCAATACCAAGGTATTCTTTTATTGATACATTAAATTGGACACTCAATCATAATAATAGAAACATTACTTATTAAGTTTCATAGTTAAAACAAAACTATGAATTTATTGTTAAATAAATGAAATAGATTAATGATATTTGCTCTTGCAAAATGCCTTTCTAGGCAAATCTAATAAATAAAACAGTAACACTTCAAAAATCTTCACCATAAGCCTTTCATATATTTCTTCAACTTAACAAAATTATGTAAAGCCATACTGTGAATGGTTTTATCAACATTTAGGAATTATTTCACCACATAAAAAGAATGGCATTGCTTACGAACATTTCTAACTTTTTTCTTCACCTCTTATACATAGTGCATATCGTTTCAGAGGAATGTTTTATAATAAAACTACACAAAAATGTGATTGTGAAAAAATATGGAACGAATAAAATTATTAGATCTTGAAGAACACACACACATGCATGAAATTATTTTAAAACTTGAAAACCTTAATAACGCTGAAAAACTATTGCTGGAGTAACTGAGTTACACTCTTTGGTAGCCAAAGGGTTAAAGCCCTCTTTCCCTGCATAACCAGGACTTTTTCCTACAAATCCTAGCACAAAAATTACTAAATGAGCGATTCAGCAAGGGTCGAATCCAAAGAAGAAATATAAAGAAAACAGATTTTTAAAACACCAACATTTTAGTAGGAATTGATACATATTACCATTTTCCAAAGTCACAAGATATGATTACTTACTGTTTTATCTTAGGCTTAAATTACATGCATACTACATTTAAGAGCATAAAAATTGAATTTATACTTAAAACTGCATCCTTAAATAAGTTTAGCTTAAGGGTCAAGTACCTAGCAGATTGCTAACAATTATATCTATATTCCACAAAGTTTGAAGTTACAAGTTAAATATCAGTGAACATGAGAATAACTTTCATGGCAGAAATAAACTTTACATAGCTTTTCATTAAACCATATGTGTCTAAATAAATAAAATTCTGTAAAAGTAAATCACAGTATCAAGATACCAAGATAAATGTTTCTCATAGATAGTTCAACGTAGGTATAAAATACTTTTATTATATAAAATATATGTACATAAAATATACTAATATTTAACACTTTATCCCTTAGATGCACCTCCTATCATGCTTCATGATCTTTGAGACAAATGACATACTACCAGAAAGAATCTAAGATAAAATAGAACTTATACCACAAATTTTTAATTTTACAAAAAAGTGTTAATGTTTTTTGTAAAATTAAAATTTGTGGAAAAAGAACATTCCTATCTTAGATTCTTTCCCTTATGGATTACCACAACAACTTGCAAGATTCTGTGAAGACATACTATCATTCTTAATTTAATGAAAAATTACTTCTATACCTACAGTTTCATATCACCACAAGTCAATCCAAATTGAAGAATCCCACTGATGCGGAGTAAGAGCACTAACACGATCAAAAAAAAACCCCATAAGCACATTGTAAAGGATCTTGACATAATTCATTTTATATCTTGAAGCCAACACTCCTCACCCACTGCGAACCTAAATCTTTCACAGTGCAGGGCGTCAATTTTGTAATAATTCCGACCCGAATGGAATTCAGTTTTCTTCGGAATTATACGTCATCATGGCGCTTTCTCCGAGTGGAATTGCTGGAACGATTTTTTAACCCATAATTCCGGTTTCCGCCGGAATTAAATTCCGCAGGCGGGTAAAATTTCTTCCGCCTACAAAAAGTAGGTGGAATTCCAAGGCGGAATTTTTAGTAAACGAAAATCATGCAGGTGTGGAGAGAGAGAGTTGAAATGGGTTTGATTCTAAGAATAATAGTTACCTGACTGATTTATTATTGCAGTTATTCATTAGATATACGTTATATTTAAAATAGCAAACAAAAACCCGTGACTTATCAAATTACTAGAATATGTCACTTCAATTAATGAATTACACTATAAGTCATTCAATGCTAACAAGCCCTCAAAGAAGATGTGCTGCCTATTTTTGTGTATACCCTAACCAATAAGTTTTAGCAATTTTAACTTAAATATCATACCAAAAGAAACTGGATGACTCAATGAACAAAAAGAGAAGTTTCATAATGGAATGAATGAAATGCCCTGTGTAGTTTCCAAATAAATTTGTGGGGAAAAGTTATAGGATTGTTTATAAATCTCGAAATTACGACTTAGATATATTCAAATTACATTGTAGTAGGAGGAAATAGCATCTTTTATAATTTCCAAGGCTTTCAGACGAAATAGTTATATAAAGGAAGAGAAATAAACCTCAGAGAGAAGTTTCAATTGCAAATACAAAGAACACACATATTAATCGTATTAGAAATCCAACGGTTGGGACTAAATTCATAATCAACAATACATTTCAAATACACAATTATTCTATTACTAAAAATATGCCCATTAAATAAAAACAAATAACATAATAAACATTCTCGATGAAAGGTTTTCTTAACGATGCAAGGGACCAAACGATCTAATTACATCATGTTAAAAGAGATCCACTCGCTGAATACTACATAACTCGTTCTTTCCAATACTTTTTCATCAATACTTACGCTGCCATGTTATAAACTATACCAAACTGATACAGAAATTCACACTATATTGGAGAACCCGCCTTGCATTGACTGCAAATTCGCATCTATTGCGTTATCGGTTAAGGGTACATGAAACTTCTTTTTGGTGCATAGGTTTTACAGTGAAATAAATTGAATAAGTATTATTAATTGATATGATGAATTGATGTATTCAATGCCATGCTACAATACTAAAATCCACCGAAGTAAGTTCTGCAAGATGAAACAGCAACATAGTAATTGGTTGCAGAATCAAACTATCTGCTAAGAGCTGTCCTTAATAAACATATAGTAAACATGTTTACAATGAAGTAAATACATATATTTCCGCATTCGCAAAATTACTCTACAATATTCATAAATGACACAAATAACTAAAACAATATTGCAGTCTGCTCATTCATAAAAAAGATGGAAAAGCTGTATTTTGCCCTGCAAAATGAAAAATTTAACCGAAAAGTCTCTCATTTTGCAATGACTGAAGTATAGCTATTGACTACACAATAACTGGATGTAATGCGTTATAGACTTTCTATAAGTTTCTTGCTATGTCTTTGTCAAAATACGAACAAAGTAACTCCAAAAACGACATGTTATCGAAAGTGCAACATGGGCTACACTTTGAAACTATATTCATTCAGTCTCCGAAAGTATTTTGTCATTATAAAGGGAAGTATACCCTCCTCATTTCACAAAATTACCAACAATTATCATGGTACTTAAGTTCACCCAATAATGCCTTTTCTTATGCATGAAACATGGAAAATATCCATATATACAATCGCACATGAAAGATTCAATCATCGCCATAAATTATTGAAGTGCAACCCATTCACTGGTTATACGCTAAATTGCTTCTATGTGCATTTATGAATAATCCTGCATGAAATTATTAGCTGTCATTGTCTCCCCTCGACTATATAACGATGTTAAAGAAATCAAAATAAACGAACTAAGAGCTAGCAGACTACCAATTCTCGTCAATGTGCATGCGCATGGATGAGAAATTAGTCAAGCAAGACAGCGAAGTGGAAAAACTGGAGAAACTAAGCCATATCCTTCCGAGTGGAATTACTCCTCCCGCTCGTACGCGGAAATCGCTTACAAATTCGTAAAATTCCACAAACTCCATCCCATTCGGAATATTGCCTGGTGGCGGAATTTCGGAAATTCCATTCCGTTCGTAATGGAATTATTACAAAATTGACGCCCAGGACGGCTGGCAGGAAGTTACCTCTCTGATGTTACCCCTCTAAAGTTGCCCTTCTTCTCCAGTTTCTCCCCTCTAGTGTGACGTCATCTACAGGACTCGAGATCGCAAGTTGGCTACACCTACCCACCATTCCATTGCGGAGGCCTCTGTGGTTCTCCTGAAATTTTATGGGGCCACCATAGTCAGGGTACATGTGTCACAAAGATGCCCATTCTCTTAGAGAGGGAACTGTAAACAACTGTTTTGAGGACATGGTTTTGCACTCAGGCAATTGAAAAAAATCCATCTTTCCTCATAACTCTTCACTCAGCAAATCAACAGATGATGTGAAGGTGTTGTTCTCTCAACTGTTTATGCAAAGAGGGCGTCTGCTAATCTTAATCACTCAGCAGAATTCTACCTAACATAGCCTCCTTTGTGTTTAGACAGTTGATAGAATACTTGTGTGATTTGATATAATTCTATCTGCCACCCAAGTTTCAAAAGCCATGGAATCTACATGTGGTATATGTTCCTTGATGAAGGATAAATTATCTAGCAATTCTGAAAGTGATAATTATAGTAAAAATGAGGACTTTGCATATTTAGACTAAGCAAAAAATCATGAGTAAGTAGTTGAAACTAACGATGGTTCAATGCTAAGGCTGAAGCATGTCAACCCATTTGGATTCAAATAATGAAGTAGGTAGTTTCCCTAAAATATTGATTTCATAATTAATAATATATTAATAATACATATTTTTATTTGAAATAATTAATCATATATTAATATATAATTATATATATTAATAATACATCTTTTTAACAATTCTGAAAACTATTTAAAATACCATCTTCTGGATTTCAATTATAAAAATCTGATGTGGCCAGCACATGACTTTCTCCATATATAAGATGTAAATATTTATCTACGACAGTATTTTCGAACTCTATATTCAAAGTAGACTTGGAAGAAAAGTGATTAATTTATATAATATTATCTTATACATCACAAACATTGTAAAAAATGTTTTTCGGTACATGTTCGATGAAAAACGATGAAATGGCCTTTTGCCCCAGCGCCCAGAGCGCCCACAACATGCATAATCAGCTACTTCCGGTTTATCAGTATTTCACAAATAACTCCTACACAATCAGTGATACAAAAATATGTTTTGTAAAAATTTATAGTAAATTATATTTTCTAAAACTTTTATAATAAACACTTTATACCTAAATATCATATTTATGGAGATATTTTGAAAACCGGAAATGAGCTTCGAAGAATGAAGCTCGACTTCCGGTACATCGATATACTTCAAAAACTAATCAACTCTAACGACATCAACCAAAATACCTTATATGAAATTTGGTGTTGATCTGACAAATAGTTTTGATGATAGAGCGCCCACAAAGTACATAATCAGCTACTTCCGGTTTATCAGTATTTAATGAATAACTCCTAGTCAACTGGTGATACAAAAATATGTTAAATACAAAAGTTATAGTAAAACACATTATCTAAAACTTTTATAAGATATACAATATACCCATATATCATATTTATGGAGATATTTTGAAAACCGGAAATTAGCTTTGATGAATAAAGCTCGACTTCTGGTTAACCGATTTACTCCAAAAACTAATCAACTCTGACAGCACACATGACAATACTATGTATGAATTCTGGTATTGATACGACTAATATTTTTCACGTTAGAGCGCCCACTATCTCACACACACACACACACAGACATCATTCCGAGAATGGTCAAAACTTGTTCTAGGGACCCCAAAACATGTATTTCCGTTGAAACCTTGAAGTCGATTTTTTTCATGAAAACAACACTTTCTCTATACTTCGTATATGGAGAAAGTAAAACTGGGAACCGATAAAACCGCTTCATTTTATCAGAATTACCATATTTACTTGAAAATAATGCGCACTTTGTTGTGTCTCTTTTCAGCTCAAAAATCAGGGTGCATGTTAGAATCGACAGTGAACTAGATTCAGGCACAATAATACTCATGCACATGTCAATTGGCCGGCCACATCCTAGGTTAACCCTGGATCAATGTAACTTTTCAAATGTTCTGCCAATGCACTATCAATGGTTTCAGATTAAGAACCCCTGAAGACTACAGACTAAACTGTCAGCTGATTGTGTTTAATTGAAAGAGAATTGGCTAGCCCATCAAACAATTTAAATGACCAATTTTGAATATAAATTGAATAGAAATTTGCTAGATGGGTCATTCCATGTCAACTCAACCACAAATTGGTGGTTTCTAACCTCACCATCTCAGATTTTCTCATAATTTTACCTGTAGTTAGTTCCAACCTTAATTAAGAAAGATCCAAAGAATTTTAGTCCAAATGCTTCTACTTTCTTAGATATGAGTTTTTCTATGCACCATGGCACGAAGTTAAAATCTGCCCATGAGTCGAAACATGCAAATCAACCATTTTTATACCCGTATAAAAAATTTAATAAGGCAGCAAAGCTAGTAGAAATTTAAGATGTCATGAACATGTAACTCTAGTTTTCAAAATTGTTATCACAAAGATTCTCACTTGTCAACTTTTTTGTTATAAATATTCAAAAATGGCAGTTATGACATATTTCCACCAAAAAATGACATTTTCAAAAACATGTAAAATTCACATATAACTTGTTAAAGCCATTAAAATTTGTATAAACATTGTAAACATTATCAAATTTGAATTGGTATGAGGTTTGGGCTAATGTTGGACTAATTTATTGAAGAATTTACTGAAAACTACTACTCTGCTTATGTTTTTGTTGTTAAATGCCACCTTTTCAACTTCTAATAACAAAAAAGGGACACCAAGAAGGAGAATCAATTTTTTTTTCTAACACACAATATCCATTCTCTTTCAGGAAATACAAACCTGAAGTTGCTCCCAGGATTGATAGTGTTTCTATAATTTATTTTAACGATGCATGTAAAACTGTAGGTCACGACACCTATAGCTCAAGGCTTCCACTTCAAGGTTCTTTGAGTGTGAGTATTACTTCAGGTGCCATGAAGTTCACTAATACCTCTCAATCCTCAAGTATTTGAACAACACAGCCAATGTACCATCTACTTTCATACACAGCTGCTACATAACTTCCAGGTTAAGGGATATTATTCTTGGTGTATGATGTTCCTTTGCCCTTTCTTAAA
The DNA here is from genome assembly GCA_947579665.1 of Sympetrum striolatum. Taxonomy (NCBI): domain Eukaryota; kingdom Metazoa; phylum Arthropoda; class Insecta; order Odonata; family Libellulidae; genus Sympetrum; species Sympetrum striolatum. The sequence continues at coordinate 74,334,391 of OX388350.1, forward strand.
CTAATTTTCTTTGTTACCCTTAGCTCTGGTAAAAAAATTCGACTCATTGATACAGCAAATTCACTGATTGGAATGAAGCAGTGATGACTTCTTGTTTCCTCTATTGTTCCTGTATTTTTGTAACAATTCTTCAGCCTTGGTTTCCAAATCTCTGTATCAGTGCTGGAAATATAGAATGAATTACTGCCAGTAACATTTTTATGAACCCAGTCGAACAAGTCACATGCTGACAAAATATGTTGTGTGCTTGGGTGCTGTAAGCAAGCTCTGGTAGCTAACTGTTTCACGGTTCCCCCTATTCCATCGCATACACTTTTTCCATGGCTTGTTGAAAAAGAATGCCATTCGGCAGACAAACCAAAGTCTGAATAATGCATACATATGTTTATAATATTTTTGAAGATTTTATACTGGCTTGCAGCTCCATCACTAAAATATTTACATCTTCTGACATATGGGAACCTCTCCTTTATGCAAGTAAGAACTGTTCCTATGAACACATATACTGATCCAGCATCATGTTTTAAGCAATCACTTATGACACAAATGCTTATGGAAGACACTCGACCCTCTTCATTAAAATAAACAGCAAAAGGATGGACTGCTGCCTGACTGTTGTCCCAAAAAAATCCCTGTACTGCATCTTGCACAACAAAAGAAAAATTCTCAGCAAAGTCGAGTAGTATTATCATCTCATCTTCAGGCATTTCTTCTTTACAATGTCTTAAATACGCAGCTTGATATACAGAGATGAAATGATGAGTGGTTAGTTGGTCTACCAGAGTCACAAGTCTGTCAACAAAATCTTGTATATTTACCTGCACATTCTCAAGTGTAGTTCGATCAGTTTGTGTCCACTGAAAATATGTGATAGTAGCGTCATCTGATAACTAATTAGTTAAATACATAATACATACATAACATTTCATGCAGTCTCTGTTTACCTGGGCATTGCTCACATCTGTGCACCATGCACAGATTGTCATCTATATCACATGCAAGGCACTTAATAGCATCTTTGTATCCCATTTTAATTGAAGAAAGTGCATTTAACTTTAGCTTAACATTCTGGTGCTGCATACAAACACGCACAGAATGGGCACCTATTGCTTCAACTGTAACACGCCATTTGGGGCACATTTGGAAAAATTTAGACATGCCTACTTTTACATGTGGGAATTGGTGATTAAATATGCTGTACAACTCTGAAAGATTACACAAAAGTAATCTTTTTTGAATGTGTACTCTCTGGCCTTCATTAACTACGCTCACAATGTCTTTCTTCCTAGTGCGGCTGAACTCATCACTTTCATAAAACTTTATTATAGCTTGTTTGACATCGTTAGGTAGCTGCTTCCCTTTTTTGAGATAATTTCTGGAAGTATGCCTTTTCTTTTCTTTAGCTCTCAATCTTGCTTAACTTGGTATTCAGTCACATTGAATTCTTCAGCACTTATAGATATTCCAACTTGATGGTACTAAAGTAAGTACAAATAACTGCTTTTCTTGGCTTCATTCAGCAATTACTTTTTAAGATCCACTAATATTAAATCAAAATCTGAACATTTATCACATTTTGTCTCACACTCAAAATCACGAAAAGCATTTCCGGGTACATCTAAGCACGAGCTCACTTTTTCCTCCAGTAGTGAATTGGCTTCTTCAATTTTTTACCTGGCATAACTAGATCTATCTGATTTCCTCAGTTTGAAAATTTTTATGGGGGAACACCCAAGACTTTCAAAACTTGAATTAACTTTCTTCAAAGTATCTTCATGCTATATACTCGGTGGTGGGTAATATGGATCTTGATCATAAATATCCACTAAACTTGAAACTGAAGCTACACATCTAGGACATAGCTTTTGCCCATGTTTTACAGATTTCCCACAATGCATTTCTATTTTCCTTGCTGCCTGCACATTTATCTCCCTTAAACTTTTTCTGTTTGGTCTTGAGTGTGACCCAAATAGATTGCAGCATGACCGCAGCAAGAATGTATATTTTTCCACATAAACACACTTACACAAAGGGCATAATTGCAGCAGTGGAAAAGGCCTGGAGTAAGATAAAAGTATGTATTGAACAAAAAATTTCCTATGTTTTTACCGTTTGCAATAATATCATAAATTCGTATAATTGCTAATACAGTGGCATTTTAATCACATTGAACCCTGGGTTGATATCAAAAGTAATTGGCTGGACAGTTAAAAGAATGATGTGTGTTCAGAGGAATCTCAATACTCACACTCAAAGAACCTTGAAGTGGAAGCCTTGAGCTATAGGTGTCGTGACCTACAGTTTTACATGCATCATTAAAATAAATTATAGAAACACTATCAATCCTGGGAGCAACTTCAGGTTTGTATTTCCTGAAAGAGGATGGATAGTGTGTGTTAGTAAAAAAAAATGATTCTCCTTCTTGGTGTCCCTTTTTTGTTATTAGAAGTTGAAAAGGTGGCATTTAACAACAAAAAACATAAGCAGAGTAGTAGTTTTCAGTAAATTCTTCAATAAATTAGTCCAACATTAGCCCAAACCTCATACCAATTCAAAGTTGATAATGTTTACAATGTATATACAAATTTTAATGGCTTTAACAAGTTATATGTGAATTTTACATGTTTTTGAAAATGTCATTTTTTGGCGGAAATATGTCATAACTGCCATTTTTGAATATTTATAACAAAAGAAGTTGACAAGTGAGAATCTTTGTGATAACAATTTTGAAAACTAGAGTTACATGTTCATGACATCTTAAATTTCTACTAGCTTTGCTGCCTTATTAAATGTTTTATAGGGATACAAAAATGGTTGATTTGCATGTTTCGACTCATGGGCAGATTTTAACTTCGTGCCATGGTGCATAGAAAAACTCATATCTAAGAAAGTAGAAGCATTTGGACTAAAATACTTTGGATCTTTCTTAACTAAGGTTGGAACTAATTACAGGGAAAATTATGAGAAAATCTGAAATGGTGAATTTTTCCATCAGTTGAGTTGACATGGATTGACCCAGATGCGCACTTACATAGTACTTTCAGCGTGGACAATTACCAGCATTTCATATATAGCGTATGCAGTAAAAAAATGTACAATTATAGCAGCATAAATGTGTATAGTAAACGCTCATACGGTTCTGCAAATGGCATGGCAGTATGTCTCAAGTTACTCTCTAAAATCGTGGGCATATGATTTTTCAATATCTGACATTTGAATTTTGTGGTGCATAGTTTTCAAGAAAATATCGTGTACATTTATTTAGGCTTTATAATATTGATTGGTATTATACAAATGCCCTCTCAGGATTCTCACTTTTCTAGAAATCTACTTCTATCTTCCCAAGAGCAATGACTTGAGATAGGAAAGAAATTATTTCCAAATTATTAATTTTTTTATAGTTATTCCAAGACCAAGTTGTACAAAGAACAAGAAGGTTTTGCAAATCAAATTAAGTATTGATTATTTGAGTAGTGCATTTCAGACCATTCACCAACTAAAGATGAATATCGCTCCACATTTATCAAAGTTTGGAAAGGATGTTTGTCCTTCACACAGTATATTCCTCAAAAATCTTTAAAATTTGGAATAAAAACTTTTGATGTACGAGAATAGAAAACTGGATATCAGTGAAGTTTTGTTTACTCTAGATCACATTCCCAACTTCAGTTTCTGAAACACAGAAAGCTAAAAATGTAGTGATTAGTGATAGAATAATTTGAACCTTTATTTATCGCTTTTCTACATGATGTCATGAAAACACTATGGAGAGAATCCTAGGCAAACAAACTGATGTCATGTATACATGAAATAGATTTTTCTATATGAAAGAAAATCATTTATTGAGACACAATGAATAATAGTTGGTTGAAGAGAAGGCTGAATTTCTAAGTAATTTTACTGTGATGGAAGCTCACATCCTAAATGATCAATACTGTCAAAGCACTTTTGGATTTACTACTACTACTATTTAAGGACCATAATCAGGGGTTCTGGTCGCATCCTTCATCAACTGATAATAGGTAGATTCTTTGGCTAATATGCAGTCTTTTCTGCGGCCAGGGACTGTGGTTAACTAAATATTATTAGAGTAGTTTTTGTTAATTATAACAATTATTGTCAATGCGCACTTAATTATGAAAACCTTCTCTTTTGATGATATTACAAATACAAGATATAAGATCTTGTATACCAATTTTAAACAAAAATCTGTCAAAATTAAAATATTTAATACTCAACCATAAATGTAGACTAATTATCTGGGAATTCCTTTAGTAAATTGGAACCATTCATGGCTGTTTAAACTTAGCAAAATATTATTCTGTACCAGAAGATGCTACTCCGGTAAAGATACTGCTCATGAATAATGAAAAAGGTTGTGGAAAATTGCTGAGCATTTTCTTCATTACTTGGAATCGCAATAAGAGAATGATGTTCCAATAGGTGTAAAATAGGCAAGGTTGAAGTAGGGAGAACAAGCTGCAGAGGTAGGCAATACATTATGATTTTACAATTGAAAAAAATAAAGATGTAGGATTTACATCGATTGATAAGTATAAATCAGTGTGCACTACTGAATATAATAAAGCAGTGGGAGGGTTGGATCTATCATTTAGAGCATAACATACGTTACACTGAGAGGAATGTAAAAATTTTGGATATTGCAGGACCAAGTTCAAAACTAATGTGTAATTGGAGGGATCATATCATTTTCCTTCCAACAAAAATTAAAGAAATACTGGAAAGGTATGGCAGTAGAGCAGAGACCCTCATTGTAGAGCAGCTATCACTAACATTAATTGATTGTAATTGATTTGCTACAAATAATGGCACTTACAAATATTTTATTTTTTATCATATTTGATGTGCTCAATATATTGTCCTTATCCTATATATGCATTTCTAATGGTCATAAGATCCATAGAATTTCACATGTATTTCACATTTGACTATATTCATTTATAAAATTATGATACATTATACATGAGGCAAAATTACACCAGCAAAAATTTACCTGAACACAAACTACCCCACCAAATTATACGCTAAGTGAGAAATAGGAATAAAGAAGCATTTCACATTAACTACCTCCTGAAGTAGGCTCTGACCACACAATAGGAACTAGTCGAGCACTGGCCTGTCGTCTTGCAAAGCCCCACAAGTAGAGCATCTTGCTACACTAGCGCTAAGCCTTGCTGTTTGTTGACCTCACCAAGCACCTCTTGATGTATCTCCTCCAGAAGATGAAGCTTCTTGAACACCTGAGAATTTCAAAGGATTTAAGGACCAAATAAAAAAATGATGAAAAAATTATAAGTGTGCAAGTGTGCATTATGATGGAAATAGAATTTTTTAATTGACTTAAATAATAGTTATTAATACCATTGATATTGTTAATAATAATTACAAATGAACAGAATTCACATTTACCTATTGTTGGCCTTCATTAACTTAAAGTGAATGAAAATTATCTCATATGCAACTATGGGTACACATGCCTTGGATCCAGGGTACTCAACCTTTTTTGGTGCCACAGCACCCAAATACATTTCAGAAAGCAAAGCGGGCACCACATAACATTCACTAGTTAACCAAGGGTCAGTTTAAATAAACTTGGTAAATAAGATCAACAAAATTACAACTTATATAGTTTCATCACTATCTCCGACAAGAGAAAGACTTTATCTCCAAAGAACATTTGATTACATGGAATAAATCTTGTATGATGCGTTCCGAAAAGCAGCAGTCATTGATTACGGGGAATTTGATAACCTAATAAGCTGAGGTGAAAGGAATCTTTGCTTTCTGAACAACATATAAGATAGATATGCATCTTGTTAATCTGGAAAGGAGCAATAGGAGGGATAGAGTTTATACACACCATCACTCACAATGTTTACGAAACCCAAAACCACACCAACCAAGTTTCTGACCGCCACCCCTTCCCAACTAATCATCCACTCTATCCCCTCTAGTCCAATCCAAAAAATTCAGGAGTAGTAAATAAAATAATTCTTTTCAACGAAACTTGGAGGGCTCTGTGAAAGGTCGCTTCGGGTACTAGGTTAGTATCCAGGCCATAGATAATGCATTTCAATAATAAATTACATAAAAATTATCAGAACCTGAGATCTGGGATTGTGGTGTAGGCATTCCTGAGCCAGGCTCCTCCATTCCATCGTCTCTGCCAACTCCACCCTAAACTTGGCCTTCCCCACTCTCTTCTGCATTTGCTGCAGTGAAACTTATGGCTGGAATACCTATTCTACCTGCACTTGAGCTGTTGCTTGGACCTCCCTCAGAACCTTTCCCAGTTAACTGGGAAATTGTTGCATAATTAAATTATTAAATTAAATTTTCCATTTTCATACACCACAAAAATAGGCATATTAACAATGTTATTATTTTCCCATAGTCAACATACAAAATTAATACATGAAAAACCAGACAATATGAAAAAATGAGGGTCATGGGGTATATAAGAAATTGAAACCAGCACATTTGGATAACATAAAATTTATTCATACCAAGATAATAAAATTAAATACAAACAAACTACAACTGTGCATTGTAGGTAGGCATCCCAGGGCCAGATTACAGGACACATCTCTCATAGAACAATGGCTGCACTATCCTGACACAGCTGCTGGCTAATATCCAGCATTGGAAATAAGTCACACTTCAATCCAGGAAACAGATCAAGAGTCTGCATCATCCAAAATATCCTTGAAAAGGAAAGCACAAGTTAAAAAAACTTCTACACAAAAATATTAGTCCCTTTTTAAGATTTGAATAGGAATTATTGGTCTTTGAAAAAGATCTGGAGTCATGATCATATCTTAATGAGGACTTTATTTATTTATTTACCAACATATATACATGCAGTCACTTCTTTTAAAAGGAGATTTGGTACATTTCTGAGGACTGGATTATGAATCCATATGAAAGTTGCTCTCTTAATGAGATATAAGTTTGTGATCAATATATCACTAAGTGAATTAAATGCTTATATTGAGTATATGGAAATGTATTCAAAGCAGTAAGGCCATGTGAACTATGATGAAGTCTTCACACAGTCAATATGACAATTTGAATTAATGTAATGCCTCTAATGAACTTAAAGGTATATAATGGAAACTTCTCCAAATGATTCAGGACTATAATAAGCCTTAAGGTAATAAAATAATTTTTCACTTTTAGGAGCTCATTACTGATCAAAGCAATCCATAAAAATAGAGTGATATTTAGTCGTAAATCTCTATATGCAGAGCGTACGGACACACAACTTTAACTATTAGAAGCAGAGCTGCTATGCAACCTGGCATTCCAACATGATTATAACTATACAAATGTTTAAATTAGGTACTTACATTGGGACCAGCTGAAGATTCAAGAAAGCAGGAGCATGAAAAAGATAAATCATCATTAATGACTTCGATATACACACGTTATCGTTCATAAAATGCACTACTTCAATAAGTGTACTTATTACGTACACGTAAAGACTTAATTGAACTAAGGTTTAAGATAATTATTAAAGGTACATTTTTCTGAGAACAGAGGCAATTAGAACAAATATATTGGTCATTTAGCTAGTAGGAAAACAAATATTTATGTTTGATTGTTTAAGAATAAAATAATTAAATTTTGAAGGTAACTAGCAAGGCTTGATAATTAAGGTTTTAATAACAAGGCTACTCCGATTTGATTACAGTCAACTCAACAAATGGCGATAGATAAACTCTGGATGCACGTCAAGCTCATTTTCCTCGCAGCAGGTTTTATTTCATTTTAAAATTTAAATTAGAAAAAATAGTTGCACAAAGTCGAATCAAGCGCCAAAAGAAGCGGAATAGAATAAAGATTCTTATTTTGACCGTGAAATATCGTTTACAAATCGAAATTTCGAGAATTTTGATAAAATACGTGAATACTTTATCAAAATTTGGAGGTTGTAAACAACCCATATCCCCCTTGACAACGAAGGCGATTGTTTTAATTTTAGGTGGTACGAAGTTCACCGGTTCATGTAGTATAATCAAATATAGCAAAATGAACGGAAACATCGTTTGAAGGAAAGCAAAAAGCAATAATAGTAAGGACGTATGAACGCGATGATGCAAAGCGAGCATATACAATGGTCAATTAAGTTCACACTTAAGTGCAAATAGCAAAGAAATTTAAAAAAACGATCTCAATATATATATGATACATCAATGATTGTATATATAGTCTAACTAACTACAGTCACATCTTATTTAGCCGTTAAAACATTAAAGGAAATTTATGAAAACGATCAACAGGTGATAGTTCATATCCGAGAAAATCATCTCATATCACATTGAATAAAAGAAATCACACATTACCTTGATAAATCAGGAACAGGAAACCACTGGATCACGATTTCTGAAAATCGCCCGAACACAGGAGAAGGGAAGCCAAACACCAGATTGCATGAAGTCGACGAAGTCAACGAAATTCGTTGATCTTGATGAATTCAAAATTCATGAATTCCGAGATTGCGCCGACAGATAGCGTTACAATATGCGTAGACTCCGTACGCTCATTTCCACTTAAAATTAAATTTGTGTACCACTTCCGAGAATATATAATACATGGTTAACAGATCATTTAAATTAGGAAAACTTGCAAATATGTTCAAGGTAATAATTTCCGGTAAAACTCAAACAAAAATTTCTTAATGCGAAAATACAATAAATATACGTATATGTATTTTTTGTGTATTTCTGCATCATTTTTACATATGTATCCATGCATGAAAAATACAGAGAAAATACATAATGTATTTTTCATGCATGGATACATATGTATAAATTTTCCATAAATACATATGTATTACAGATGTAATACATTTCATAAATACATATGTATGCATCCAGTTAAAATACATCACAAATACATATGTATATCCAAATGTGTGTTGTAGGGGACTCTTCCAACTGACTATGCAATCCTAATGACACTCCTTTGGTTAGTAGTAGATTTTTTTAGGTTGAAAATAAAATCCAGTTTCTAGATCATGTTGTTTCAGCTATGAAAAATTCCTGTGTGTTATCCTGAGGTATATGTTCACTGTTGCTTCTTTTATTTAATGAAATAATTTGTCAATTAATAATAAAGTAACAGGTTCAATTTAATTGTAATGTATTAGTATAAATTATTCAAAACAATCTTTAAGTTAAAATTTCATTTGTATATAATTATTACTTTGGCAGAATTTTTAAGACATGAATAGCAAACCCGTCTCAGGACATACTCAGGTGACCGTTTAGATTAGCGGTGAAGTGGACATGATGATAAAGCCATACTCATTTTATCAGAATGTTTATCCACTCTGCATCTGTTAAATATTTCTGAGATTGGGGTGTGAATTATATTGAATGGAACCAATAATTACTCACAAAATACTTGGTCTTATATTATTTTCTCTCTTCAGCATCAACTCTTATGAAGATCGCTAGCAATGGGTTTGCCATGCTTCCTAAATGCAAATATAATAGGTAATATATAAAATATATATATATATATATATATATATATATATATATATATATATATATATAATAGAAGTTTGTATGTTATAATTTTCCTATCACTATCATAATTTAAAGGTTATTAATTGAAAGTAAATTATTTTTAGGAGCATCTTTCCCTGTTTTAAAGAGTGTGTTGTATGTTGTTAAATGAAGTTTTAGTTCTCACTTAAATAACCTAAAATAGGAATTCTATACATACATTACATAATGCTATATATAAAATTTAAATAAGACTAATATTAGAAAAAATAAGTAAATAGTATAATTCAATAAAATATTTTGAATGTTGTTTCACAGAATCAGTTTCACAAATCATTCATCAAATACTTAAATTTAATTCGTTTTTACATCATCTGTACCTACTTTGATATCGATTCCATCAAGGTAAGATACTTAAATTCCTGTTGCTGATTCTTTGAAATATCTTTCTAATTGTCATTTTTCAAAGTTTTACCTTAACATTTGTGTCTCATGAAAACCACTAGAGACTGTATAAAAAGCTCAAACTGCATACTGAAGAAAGAAGGTTGAAAAACTCAAGATCATACAAATAAAATTGTTCCTTATAAAAAAACCACCACTATCCATAGTTACAGAGCATATTAATACCTCTAAATCAAATAAATATAAAAAATAAAGTGCAGATAGCAATAGCTCGGTCAATTATTATCCAGTGAAGACTTACAAAGGTATTGTTTCTTCGGGTATTGATATAAAGGCTTTTAGACCAAATATTGAATCAGCAAACCTTAAAATAATTAGTAGATTTAAACAAAATTATCTATTCCAATACCATGGTCACCTACTGGAAATGAGAATGGTGAAATGTTATTTAAATCAGAAGGAAAGTCTTGTGCTTCCTTAACTATATGGAATATAACAGTTCCAGAACTGTGTGCCTTAGAAGCAAACCAATAGTCCCACGCGACTCCACTACTTAGGTTATAATACAATTATTGTAACATCTATGCTGGGAAAAATTTTACACTTTACCTGCATTGTAAACTGGTTTGGTTTGTGAACTCCTGATTTTAATCTTTTCACCACCAACATTTCGCATTAGGGAATTGCACATTTATTTAATTATCATGGTAAAAAAACAATATAAATATTGTATGAAGGTTAACAAGCTTTATAGCTAATAAAGCCTATAAAGAATATTTTAAATTCAACTAGCACATTGAGTAATGTATGATAGGGGTTGTACACAAATTACTTAATGCAAAATACCCCAATTTTTGACCCCCCCCCTCCCTCCCATGTAGTAGGAACTCCAAGCAGTACCTCCCCCTGTACTCCTTTACATAAAGAGTGCTTTGTGAAATAATTTGGGTTTATATTGAGGTAAGAAAGATTTTTAGTTCCCAATAATAATTCACTTTTTAATATTCAATTTCAAAGGCCTTTCATGCATTTCACCAAGATTCGATACCATGATCTGTTGATAATTAGCGCTGCTCCAGTGCAATGCTTATTATCCCGTGCAGCACTCTCCTCAGAAGCACTCGTACTCCTATTACTTTTGTTCGACGTTCATGTTTGCTCGGATCAGAGCTGCCAATTTTCCCCCATAAATTACATTCGAGTTTTAAATATAAACATTGATCATTCAAAAATTTTGCTTTTCTTTTCAGTTCTAAAACCAAGACGTAATGCAAACCTTGACCACCCTACCCCAAAGTACCAGGACCATCACTCCTGGCCGCCCCCCCTTCCCCAGATTGTTTTTTTTTGTGTAAGGCCCCATAAGGAAAAATTATTCAAATTAAGGCATTTATTGCAAACTGAAAAACTACATCGAATGAACTAATGGGCTTCAAGTTCCTCTACATATGCAATTACCACCCTCTACTTATTAAACTAAAACAATGATGACCTACACAAATTTACAGATGCAGAGAGACAATGAAAATAGTGCATCTGTAACATCACTGAAACTTACTTTGGTCTAACAAACTCTCACTAGGAGTTAATGTTCCCTTTAGAAGGGTAACCGATAAAACATCACAGAAAATAGGATAATTGCTGCAGCAAGCCATCATTATTCTAACAAGATTACCTAATCTGATAAAAGATAGCAAAAAGCATAAATGGAAGAAAGGGAATGAGATGACTTCATGCATTGATATTCCAAGATAATGATGTTGATCTTTTATTGAATCTCCAGAGTAAACAATGGGTAAATGATATTAAAACAATTAAATGATATGTAAAACCAAAAATGCATAATTAAAGATAAACAAATTTAGCGGTCTAAGAAAAGATACACAACATGTGGATTTAAACAATTACAAAGCACTGCACAATCACTATCTGGAGATGATGATTCCTAGTTCCCATGCAAACAGGACAGAAAAGCGTAGATTAAGTAATGTTTTTGATCAAAATTACATCATCCTCACTGTGGCAATGAACAATAAAATGAATATGGACGATTTGTTATACTTTATGAAAGTACTTTATTTTAATGAGATGAAGTTAGAATAGTTCCAAATTCAATATCGCATCTGATACAGAGGGAAAGAACCCTTTGGCTTTCCTCTTCCAATTCTTCGGTTGTGTGGAGATTGTCTGAAAGTGCTGGGGCCACCCCTTGCCTCTGGAGGACTACCTCTGTGAATTGGAGCGCCTCTTCCTCTGGTTCCAACTGCCTCTCTTGACCCTGCTGTTGTGTAAAAATAAAATAACTTGAGTAATCTTGAAGCAATTTCAAACTAAACAATCGAATATGTAAATTTTTCTCAAGCTTTGACAAATTCTAAATTCATTACTCCTGAATTTGAATGGTGAATTCCAGAGGAATTAAAAACAAAGTACGAAGAGATGGAAGTTAACTTTAAACCTTGCACATGAAAGTCTGAGTCTTAACCCAAAGTTGTACTGATTGAAATAAATTTTCACTTCTGTACAACAGAGTATGAAGAGCATCCAAACTGTAAAGACAGCGAAAAAATGCACTTGAATGCCATAGCTGCTCAATGGCTTGGTTCCTGTAATATAAAGTACAAATTGTATCAGATCCACCGGTACCTCAAGCTTAAAACAGGTATAACTTCTACTGTTCCAGAGTTCTTTTGTTATATTTCACAGGGATTGGAATCACAGAGTTTAATAAAAGGTTAAATGTCTGACCTCTCTTCACAGAGAAACCTGTTCTTGCTGCTTAAAAGCCCTCAGTTATTCACCAATGTCTTCTTCTTACTGTAAAATCTTCCCTTGTGCATAGCCCATAGACAATAACATGGAATTCTCTATTTGATACATTAAACAGGCCACTCAATTTTCATGATGAAAACATTGCTTATTAAGGAAGCTGTTTCTTTCAAGCAACTGGAGTGGTTACTTAACATCCTCAACGATTTGTTTAGACTTCACCCTTCAGCTACCAAGGTATTTTACAGCTTATCCCTCCCAAAGGGGGGGGCAACTGGGTTATTTTGTGCTCTAAGTGTTCTGTTCCACGGTTAAAACAATAAATCTATGAATTTATCTTAAAACTGAATTATAATAGATAGACAAGTGATATAAACTCTTGGGAAATGTCTTTCTTGGCAAATAAAATTAAAAAATGATGGAATGGATTTTAAACATAGCACAGGAAAGTGTGCAAATTAACCCAAGATTATACAAAAAGAGAAAAATAGTGACTTGTCTTGGACTTGAACCCAAGTCTGAGTTTCTATTTTTCTCATCTTGTGTAACCATAATTAAAAAACAATGACACTTCAAAATTCTTCATCACAAGCCTTTCAAATATTTATTCAACTTAACAAAGTTATGTAAAATTATTTCATATTAAAGAAAGAATGTCTGTGCTTATGAACATTTCTAATTTATTTCTTCACCTCTTTATGTTTTTTATAATTACAAAATAAATGTGATTGTGAAAATATATGCAAAGAATAAAATTATTAGATCTTTAAGAATACACACAGAGATGTATGAAATTATTTTAAAAGTTTGAACCTTAATAACACAGAAAAATAATCACCGGAGTAACTCTGTTACCCTGTTAGTCAAAGGGTTAAAGCCCTCTTTCCCTGCATAACCAGAACTTTTTCCAGAAACACCTAGCACAATAATTACTGAATGAGGGATTCAGCAAGTGACTAATCCAAAAAGAAATACAAAGAAAATAAATTTAAAAGAACACCCGTATTTATGTAGGAATTGATACATATTATCCATTTTCCAAAGTCACAATATCTCAGAACTAACTACTTTATCTTTAATTTAAATTACATGCATACTTCTTTTGTTATTATATAATATGTATGATTCTTGAAAAGGGCAATACATGCCCGTTAAATAAACTATTATTATTACTACTACATTTAAGAGCATAAAATTGAATTTATACTTAAAACTTCATCCTTAAATAATTTTAGTTTAAGGGTCAAGTATCTAGCAGATTGCTAACAATTATCTCTATATTCGGCAAAGTTTGAAGTTACAAGTTAAATATCATTGAACATGAGAATAACTTTTATAGCAAAATAAACTTAATGTAACTTTAAATTAAACCATATGTGTCTAAAAATCCTGTAAAAGTAAATCACAGTATTCATATACCAAGATAAATGATTCTCATAGATAGTTTAACATAGATATAAAATACGTTTATTATATAAATTATATGTGTATAAAATATATTTCTAATTAAGAATTTATCCCTTTGATACACCTCTAAATAAAAATATTCTGTAAACGTTAATCACAGTATCAAGTTACAAAGATAAATTTTGCTCATAGATAGTTTAACATAGATATAAAATACATTTATCCTCACCTAACTACATATATTTAACAATTTATCCCTTAGATACCCCTCCAATCATGTTTCATGACCTTTGATAATAATGACATATTATCAGTAAGAATCTAAGAAAAAATTGTACTGGTACCACAAATTTATATTTTTACAAAAAAAGTGTTAATGCTTTTTGAAAAATTAAAATTTGTGGTAAAAGTCAATTCTATCTTAGAATCTTTCGATTATGGATTACCAAAACACCTCACCTGATTTTGTGAAGACATATTGTCATTCATATTATAATGAAAACTTACCTCCATATCCACATTTTTGCATGTCGTTATTACGAAGAACAAATTTCAAATTGAAGCATCCAAAAGATGCGGAGTAAGAGAACAAATATAATAAATAAACACGCAGTTTCCACATGGGAAAGGATCTTAACACAATCCATTTTCGATCTTGAAGATTCTTCTCACCCACTGGGAACCAAAATCTTTCACAGTGCAGGATGGCTGGCAGGAAGTTACCCCTCTCCTCAACTTTCCCCCCTCTAGTGTGACGTCATCCACTGGACTTCACTCCAAGGCCTCTGTGGTTCTCCTTCTGAAATTTTATGGGGCCACCATAGTCAGGGTAGATGAGTCACAAAGATACCCATTGTCTTAGTTTAGGAACTGTAAACAACTGTTTTGAGGACATGGTTTTGCACTCAGGCAATTGAAAAACAAAATCCATCTTTCCTCAAAAATCTTCACTCAGCAAATCAACAGAAGAAGTGAAGGTGTTGTTCTCTAAAATGTTTATGCAAAGAGGGCGTCTGCTTATTCTCAATCACTTAGCAGAATTCTACCTAACATAGCCTCCTTTGTGTTTAGACAGTTGATAGAATTCTTGCGTGAATCAACAAAAATCTATCTGCCACCCATGTTTCATAAGCCATTGAGTCTACATTCGGTATGTTCCTTGATGATAATTAATTACCTATCGATTCTGAAAGTGATGATTACAGTAAAAAGGAGGACTTTGCAAATGGAGACTAACCAAAATATCAAGAGTATATAGATGAAACTAATGATGGCTGAAGCTTGTCAACTCATTTGGATTCTGAAGTAGGTCGCTTCCCTAAAATATTGATTTAATAATTAATAATCAATTTGTTATAATATAATAAATATATTAATAATATATAATATATAATAATAATATATAAATAATACACAATTTTATTTTATTTAAAATTTTTAAACATGCATGTTTTTTAAGTATTCTGATAACTATTTAAATTACCATTTTCTGGATTTGAATTATAAAAATGGGAATTGCTTAATTAATCAGAAATACCATACTTACTTGAAAGTAATGCACACATTGTTGGGTCTCATTTTCAACTAAAAAATCAGGGTGTGTGTGTTAGAATAGACAGTGAACTACATTCAGGCACAATACGATTCATATCATGTATACAATGCGCACATGTCCTATGGCCGGCCGCATCCTAGGTTTACCCTAGTTCTATGTAACTTGTCAAAAGTTCCATCAATGCACTATCAATGTTTTCACTGTAAGAATCTCTGAAGACTACAGACTTAACTGTCAGCTAATAGCTTTTAATTGAGATGAAATTTGCTAGCCCATCAAAAAAATTGGTTAATGGTAGTTATCTTGGGGTTATACCTTTACTTTTTTTCAGGTAGAAATTTGGAGGGTCGCCATCCTAATCCTGACCCTTAACTTGCCTTTGTAGCTCGGGAGCACACGGCTGCCACAGCAGGGGGGACCATACAAAAACTTTCCACGTGGAATAGGATTTAAAAAGTTATAAACGATTCAAATGAGCAACAATTTATTATCTTCATCATCTCTATCGTCCTAAGAGATATACAAGCATCTTTTGATGGATGTTATACGATGAAAATTAAGATTTTTAGAAATTTTGCAAGAAATTACCGATTTACACATGGCAACGTTGCCATTGGGTTGGGGTAGGGGGGAGGTTACATCTAGTAAAAATCTAGAAGTCCTGCTCCCATACCCAACCAACCCCCGTTGAGATACTTAAAACACCCGCCTATCTTACTGAGCAACGTTGCTGTGTGTCAACAGGTAATCTCTTGCAAATTCACAAAAAATCTTATATTTTATCATAGATAATTGATCAATAATCGCTTGTATATCTCTTAGAACGAGTGATACAATGAAGATAATAAATTGTTCCTCATTTGAATTGTTTATAACTTATTAAATTGTATTCATCGTGGTCAGGTGTTTTATGGTCAGTCAGTCAGATTTTCAGCATAGACGATTACAATAATTTCGTGTATAGTGTTTAAGCATAAAAATATACAAATCTAACAGTGTAAATGTGTATAGTAAACAAACAAATGGTTTTGCAAATGGTGTGGCAGTATGTCTTATGTTGCTCTTTAAATTGTGGGCAAATTATTTTTCAATAACTGACACTCGAATTTTGGGGTGAGCATTACATTTGGTGGTGCATAATTTTCGAAAAAATACCTTATATAATTATTTAGGCCCTTTTAATATTGATTCATATAATACAAAAGCCCTCTCTGGATTCTCACTTTTCTAGAAATCTACTTTCATCTTCCCAAGAGCAATGACTTGAGATTGGTGAGAAAATATTTCAAAATTATTATTTTTTTATAGTAACTCCAAGTCCAAGTTGTACAAAGAACAAGAAGGTTTTGCAAATCAATTTAGGTATTGTTTATTTGAGAAGTACATTTCAGACCATTCATCAACAAAAGATAAATATCGTTCTGCATTAATCAACGTTAGGTAAGGCAGTTTGTCCTTCACACAGTATATTCCTCAAAAACTTTAATATCTGGAATAAAAACATTTGATGTATGAGAATTGAAAACTAGATATCAGTGAAGTTTTGTTTATTCTAGATCACATTCCAGAAGTTCAGTTTGTGAAACACAGAATGCTAAAAATGTCAGCATTAACAATAGAATAATATGAACTTTTACTTAAGGCTTTTCTACCTGTTGTCGTGAAAGCACTATAGTGAGAATCCTGCGCAAACAAATTTACATCATGTATACACGAAATAGATTTTTCTATGCAAAAGAACAAATTTTTAGGAGATGTATAATAGTTGGTTGAAAAGAAAGTCAAATTTATAAGTATATTATACGAGTAAAATGTTGCTTGCATACTGCAAGCAGATCGACAACACTAACTTCATATCGGCACCATATAGGGACGGTCCTCAAAAGAAAAAATAAGAATTGAAAATATTCTTAGAATTCGCTTCAATTTAAGTGTCTGGCATCGAACCCGGGTCTTTACTGTGAACTTACTATGCAGCACAATAGAAGTTCACCATCTCTGCCTATGTGTGAGAATTCAAGCAGAAATATTGGCTACAACTGCCTCAAAAGACGTTCTAATTTTCACGAATGTAAATGGCTCTCTGGATTCGAACCAAGAACCAATCTCTATCTATATGCCGAATTTCAAGTTTCTATATTATTGGGAAAGGTTTCAAAATAATTCCTAAAAATCGGATCAACTTCTGATTACAGTGACACCTGGTGTCGAACCCAGGGAATATTATAGACTATGAATGCAAAGTTTGATTTGTAAGGACTGGCTCTTCTATCATGCAAAGTTTGAAGTTGATAGCATGCCGGGAAGTACCTTAATTTTGTTTCCGTTATCTCCGTAAGAAATGCATTGAGAAGTGCAAAAGACCCTCTGGGATCAAACCAAGGACCATCAACGAACATATAAAATTTGATTATGAAAAATATTTATGATATCTATCCACGTGCCGAGTTTCAAGTATCCATGTTATTGGGAAAGGATCCAAAAAAATCTTCAAAATCGCCGCAATGCATTTTAAACGGCCGATTTTTGCCCCAACCTAGCATCAAACCATGGACCATATTCAGCAATGTCTTTCTGATTAACGTTGGAGTTGCACGGCTTCTAGCGATCCCTTGAATTTCAACCCTCTACTTATCCGGGAATTGCATCAAAATAATTTTCGAAAATCCCCGCCATGAATCCTTATGGAGAAAATCGCGACTTTGGGGCCTTCTGGAATCGAACCCATGTCACCGAGGTTCAATGTCGGATTTTTCCTGGAGGTTACACGTTATGGCCAATAAGTCGTAAAAATTTCAAGTCGTTGGCACTTCTGGAACATGGTTAGACTTTTGATCCCCTACATATAACTTATAGGTATAACCGGAGAAGCGTCTATATATAATAGATTACTCTTTTAGGGGGATCCCTCAGCCATGTGGGTAGCGCTTACATTTTTGGTGAGAGCAATCTTGGGCTCAATTCTGGTGGAAGCTCACATGCAAAATGATCAATACTGTCAAGGCACTTCTGACTTCACTACTACTACTATTTTTGGACCATAATCAGGAGTTTTGGTCCCATCATTCATCAACTGATAAAAGGTCGATAATTGGGCTAATATGCAGTCATTTCTGAAGCCTGGGACTTTGGTAAATTAAATATTATTGAAGTAGTTTTTCCATTGAGTGTATTATAACACTTATTATCAATGTGAACTTGGATATGAAAAACTTCTATTATTCTGATATTACAAGTACAAGATATAAGATCTTGTATACAAATTTTAAACAAAAATCTGTCAAAAGTAACATATTTAATATACTACCATAATCATGGCAGATTTTCTGGGAATTCCATTTGTAAAGTGGAACCCTTCATGTCTATTTAAACTTACCAAAATATATTTCTGTACCAGAAGATGCTGCTCCAGTAGAGAAACTGGTCATGAATAATGTAAAAATTTTGTCAAAAATTGCAAAGTTTTCTCTTCATTACTTATTTTACAATAAGATAATAATGTTCTAATAGGTGTAAAATGGGTATTGTTGAATTTGGGAGAACAAGCTGCTGAGGTAAGCAATAACATTATGATTTTACAATTGAAAAAAATAATGATCTAGGATTTACATCATTAGATAAGTATAAACCAGTGTGCACTGTACTGAATATAATAAAGCAGTGGGAGGATTGCATCTATCATTTAGAGCATAACATACATAACAATGAGAGGTATGTAAAAAATTGGATATAGCACGACCAAACTCAAAACTAATGTGTAATTGGAGGGACCATATCAGTTTCTTCCAGCAAAAATTGAAGAAGTACTGAAAATGTATGGCAGTAGAGCAGAGAAACTCATTGTAGAGCAGCTATCACTAACATTAATTGATTGTAATTGATTTCTTTCAAATGATCGCAGTTACAATGATTTTATGTTTCATCATATTTGATTTGCTCAATATAATGTCCTTATCCTATAAATGCATTTCTAATGGTAACAGGTGCATAGCTTTACCCATGTATTTCACATTTGACTATATTCATTTATAAAATTATGACACATTATACATGAGGCAAAATTCCACCAACAAAAATTTACCTGGACACAAATTACACCACCAAATTATACGCTAAGTGTGAAGTAGGAATAAAGAAGCATTTCACATTAACTACCTCCTGAAGTAGGCTCTGACCACACAATAGGAACTGGTCGAGCACTGCTCTGTCGTCTTGCAAAGCCCACCAGTAGAGCGTCCTGCTACACTAGCGCTACGCCTTGCTGTTTTTTGACCTTGCCAAGTACCTCTTGATGTATCTCCTCCAGAACATGAAGCTTCTTGAACACCTGTGAATTTCAAAGGATTTAAGGACCAAATTTTAAAAAATTTACGAAAAAATTAAAAGAGTGCATTCAATAGATAAATTTGACAAATCATTGAACTGTTTAAAGGGGTATAGTGGCCCCTAAATAGTAACAAATACTACGTCAAACTTCTAAAGAAATAATAAGAATTTTAATATGATATGTGGAAAGAGTAATTTGCCATTCAATTGTAACTCTAATCATAGCAGTCAGTCAGGGATTTTAATAGACAACTTCTTCCCTGGCAATGCTTATCATCTAAAGCAGGGTTTTCTATTTGTTTTCTGTAATGGAACACTCTGCAAACCTGGGAAGTTTAACAAAACACTTAGCTTATTTTAATGCTAGGTGATTCTATTTTTTAAATTTTAAAAATTATTTAATTACAACTAATTATTTTTTTTATAATTTTTTTTTAATATAAAACTATATAATTATAACATAAACATAAATATATGAATAAATAAAGGATTTTATGACTTTTATTCTATAATTCTCCATTAATACTACAAATTGCTGCGGACCCTAATTCAGGTACAGTGGATTACCGGTGTTCCATGGAACACTGTTTGGGATACCCTGATCTAAAGCACATTTAAAATTGATTAAAAATATTACCTTCACTTCCATCTCCTTATTCTGTTAAATCATCAGATTCATTTCCAGAGGCTTCTCTAGATTTGTCATCCAGAGAATTCACCTAGAATACAAATAATAATAATTAAAAATTTAAGAAACATACAGTTTAAACCAAATCAGGGGATAGAATTAAACAGAGGGTAAGGGAGGTTATAATCGCAGCCTGACCTGTTGCAATCATATGCAGATTCTTTTCTGATACTTAATGGAGATGTACTTGCTTGTAATTGGAGAGTAACAGTTATAATTAACAATTGCTTCAATTCAACACAAACTTCAATCGTGTGCAGAAAATTACTTGATGGACGTTAGAATAAACCTTGCACAAAGAAATCCAATATTTTTTGTTTTACTACAAATATATTTTGTTGTTTTTAAGTGTTCTGGAGTGAGCAATTGTTTTGGGCAAGTTCCTCGAGCAATCATGCCAGTGAGAAATTGTCACTATAGACCTTCAATATCTGATCCTAGGGCAAGGTTATTGAACCTATAGCAGCATGAGTGCCATATTTGATAAATATAAAGGACTTGAATGCTAATGTTGGTGACAATTCATACCGTGAGATGGTGACATTTTTCATTTTATCAAGTGAATGATGGAATTAGAATTTTTTAATTGACTTTAATAATAGTTATTAATACAATTGTTATCGGTATTAATAATAATTACAAATGAACAATATTCATATTTACTTATTTTGGGCCTATATTAACTGAAAGTGAATAAAAATTATCTCATCCGTAACTTTGCGCACCTTGGATCCAGAGTACTCAACCTTTTTTGCTGCTGCAGCACTCAAGGGCATTTCAGAAATCAAAGCGGTCACTACATAACATTTTCGTCCAGGGATATACTCAGACCAACCCTTGGCAATGTTATTACTTTACTAGTTACCATACCATAACCACAGGTAGGTTTAAATAAACATTCTTTGGTAAATAAGATCAAGAAAAATACAATATATATAATTTCATCATAACCTCCAACGTGAAAGAGTTTTTATCTCCAAAGAAGATTTGATCTCGCGGAATAAATCTGGTATGAAGGATTTCGCTGGGTGTACTGCTGCGTTTTGAAAAACAGCAGTCATTAATTACGTGGAATTTGATAACCTAGTAGGCTGAGGTGAACTGATTCTTTGCTTTCTGAACAACATATGCAATAGATATGCATCTTGTAAATCTTGAAAGAGGCGATAAGGGGATTAAAGTTTATGCACTCCATCACCCACAATGTTTACAAAACTCAAGACCCTACCTTCCATGTTTCTGACCACCACCCCTTCCCCACTAAATCACCACTGGATCTCCTCTAGTCCAATCCAAAGTAATACTTTTGCAGCAAATAAAATAATTTTGTGCAAGGTTGCTCTGTGCACTAGGTTGAGTATCAGGGCCACATTTAATGCACTTCAATAACAAATTACATAAAAATTATCAAAAACCTGAGATCTGGGATTGTAATGTAGTCATTCCTGATCCAGGCTCCTCCATTCCATCGTCTCTGCCAACTCCACCCTCCACTTGGCCTTCCCCACTCTCTTCTCCAGGTGCTGCAGTGACCCTTATGGCTGGAATGCCTATGGTACTTGTACTTGAGCTGTTGTTTGGACCTCCTTCATCGCGGTTGGTGGAACTGGGAGCCTCAAGGGATGAGGATGATGTGGCACCCTCTCCGTCATGTCCTCCAAGGGCTAACTGCTGCTCTCTCCTCTTCTCTTGCTCTTCCAACTGACTGCTAACAGTCTGAGTGACTTCAGAAGACATCTCCACAGGTGTGGCATCACCTAAGGGTTACGAAATCATGATCAAATAAAAGGAAAGGGATACAAATATCTTTGTACATAAGGGAGCAGCCACCCAGCACACTAGCACCCAGGAAAAACCCCAAGGATAAACAGCCCAGAAAAAAAGGTTGATAGGGCCAGGAAGTCCCATCCTGGCCATGCGAGACTATTCTCAAGTCTCTTTTTCCTTTGGGAACATTTATAAGGGTTAAAGTAGGTGTATCAGTAGACAATTTCCACCAGATATGCCTCCTTCAAATAATTTCACTTGCAAACAGATTCACATGCAGATTAACTATTGAAATGACTGAAGCTCTGAACACAAATGCTGAAACCAATTACTGACCTAACTTTTTGTTTTGTATTAATTACATAGTTATCTTTTATCTTAAATTACATAACCAATCTTTTTGTTTTTTAAGAAAGTTAAACTTAGTAAAAAGAATGACCTTCCTATAAAACGATGAACTAAATATACCTTTACTTTTAAATTCAATTTTACAAAAGAAACTATCTGCAGATTGTACATAAAAGTGCACTTTATATGCATCTCTTTTAGGAACACTGAAATGTCTGTTATCTGTGAAATATAACTGGACACTGAGCAGTACTGTCTAGATCTAGATAAAAGAAAAAAAGGGACAAAAAATTATTCATGATACTGATAAGGGTGGACTAAAACATTTAAGAAATTTGAATGCACCTAAATATTTCTACAAAGATAATAAATAGGTAATTAAGCTGGTTACATTATCAATTGTAAAATAAATTGTATTTTATGATTTTTAAATTTATCAAGTAGAAAAACAGGCTCTATAACGGAAATTAATGAGTAATCATTGACTTACCTTGTGGGGAAACTTGTAATGGAGTAGTAGGTACACTTTGTCCTGTTCCAGACTCTTCCTCTTCAAGGCATTTCATTTGCTCAAATGATTGGCATTTCTCTGTGTAGTAAATGTTAAGTAATCCTAATGACACATGCCTTTTGGTAGTAGTAGATTTTTATAGGTTAAAAATTAAATCCAGTTTAAAGATCATGTTGAAATAACTATGCAAATTTCCTGTCTGTTATCCTGAGGTATATGGTCACTATTGCTGCTTTTATTCAATTAAATAATTTGTAAAATGAAACTTAAGGTAACAGGTTCAATTGAATTGTATTGTATTAGTATACAAAATTCAAAACGTTTTTTCAGTTGAAATTCCTTTTTTATATAATTATTAAATTCTGCAGACATCTTAGGACATGAATAGCAAACCCAGTTCAGGACATATGGTGAACGTTGATATTTGCACTGAAGCGAACATGTTTACAGAGCCAAACTCATTCTATACGAATGTTTATCCACTCTACATCTTCAAAATATTTATGAGATTGGGGAGTGAATGATATCAAATGGGACTGATTAGTACTCACAAAATACTTGGTTTTTTATTATTTTCTATCTTGAGCATCAACTCTCATGAAGATCCCTAACCACAGGTTAGCCATGCTTCCTAAATGCAAATACAATATGTAGCAGTGATATAGATTCCCCTGGTAGAGGTGTGATGCATAATATACAAGAATAATAGTAGTTTGTATAGTATACCGTATTTTTCCCTGTATAAGACCCTCCGGAATATAAGATGCACCAAATTTTAAAGGGGGAAAATCTAGAAAAAAAGATTCTGAACCAAATACTGTAGTAAAATATTTAATATCAACTTTTTAAAGTTGACAGGAGTTGAAAAACAATTTTATGTCAACCAACGTTGTGCTCCGTGGATTCTCATTCTGTTTCTGGTTGATCCGTTTGGATCGCAATTGCTGAGACAAACTGTCTATTTGTTGTATAAGACAAATTAACTTCCCCCCCCTCCCAGTTTTTGGGAAGAAAAAGTGGTACTTATATGGGGAAAAATATGGTTATTTTCCTATCGCTATCATAATTTAATGGTTATTAATTATAAGTAAATTATTTTTAGTAGCATCTTTCCCAGTTTTAAAGAGTGCAATATTTTGATTTCCTAATCTTAAAAGTTGTAGGAAGTTTGTTCTCAATTAAATAACCTGAAATAGGAATTCTATACATACATTACATAATGCGATATATAAAACATAAATAAGACTAATATTAGGAAAAATAAGAAATGAGTGATTTCATAAAAATTTTTGCACAGTATCAGTAATTTTTGAACAGTATTGAACAGTGAACAGTTTTCACAGTATCAGTATCACAAATTTATCTTTAGATACATAAATTTAATTGGTTTTTATATTATCTGTATCTACTTTGATAAGGATTCCATCAAGGTAAGATACTTAAATGCCTGTTGGTGTTTCTTTGAAATATCATTCTAATTGTCATTTATCAAAGTTTTACCTTAACATTTGTATCTTATTAAAACCACAAGAGACTGTATTAAATGCTCAAACTGCGTGCTGAAGACAGATGGTTGCAGAACTCTGGATCATACAATGAAAATTGTTCCTTATATAAAAAAACCACTAATTTCCATCTTTAAAAAGGATATTATTAACTCTGAATCATACTAATAAAAAAAAATAAAATGAAGATAGCATTGGCTCAATCAATTATTATCCAGTGAAGACTTAAAAAGATATTCTATGTTCGGGTATTGATATAAAGGCTTTTAGAGCAAATATTGAATCAGCAAACCTGAAAATAATTAGTAGATTTACACAAAATTATCTATTCCAATACCATGGTCACCTATTGGAAATGAGAATGGTGAAATGTTATTTAAATCAGAAGGTAAGTCTTGTCCTTCCTTAACTATATGGAATATAACAGTTCCAGAACTCTGTACCTTAGAAGCAAACCAATAGTCCCACGCGACTCCACTACTTAGGTTATAATACAATTATTGTAACATCTATGCTGGGAAAAATTTAACACTTTACCTGCATTGTAAACTGTTTTGGTTTGTGAACTCCTGATTTTAATCTTTTCACCACCAACATTTCATATTAAGGAATTGGACATTTATTTAATTATCATGGTAAAAAAACAATATAAATAATGTATGAAGGATAACAAGCTTTATAGCTAATAAAGCCTATAAAGAATATTTTAAATTCAACTAGCACATTGAGTAATGTATGATAGGGGTTGTACACAAATTACTTAATGCAAAATACCCCAATTTTTGACCCCCCCCTCCCTCCATGTAGTAGGAACTCCAAGCAGTACCTCCCCATGTACTCCATTACATAAAGAGTGCTTTGTGAAATAATTTGGGTTTATATTCAGGTAAGAAAGATTTTTAGTTCCCAATAATAATTCACTTTTTAATATTCAATTTCAAAGGCCTTTCATGCATTTCACCAAGATTCGATACCATGATCTGTTGATAATTAGCACTGCTCCAGTGCGATGCTTATTATCCCGTGCAGCACTCTCCTCAGAAGCACTCGCACTCCTATTACTTTTGTTCGATGTTCGTGTTTGCTCGGATCTGAGCTGCCAATTTTCCCCCACAAATTACATTCGAGTTTTAAATACAAACCTTGATCATGAAAAAATTTTGCTAATCTTTTCAGTATTAAAACCATGACGTGATGCAAACCTTGAACACCCTACCCCCAAGTACCAGGACCATCACTCCTGGCCGACCCCCCCTTCCCCAGATTGTTTTTTTTTTGTGTAAGGCCCCATATGGAAAAATTATTCAAATTAAGGCATTTATTGCAAACTGAAAAACTACATCGAATGAACTAATGGGCTTCAGGTTCCTCTACATCTGCAATTACCACCCTCTACTTATTAATCTAAAACAATAATGACCTACACAAATTTACAGATGCAGAGAGACAATGAAAATAGTGCATCCTTAACATCACTGAAATTACCTTTGTTCCAACAAACTCTCACAAGGAGTTAATGTTCCCTTTAGTATGGTAACCGATAAAACATCACAGAAAATAGGATAATCGCTGCAGCACGCCATCATTATTCTAACATGAATACCTAATCTGATAAACGATAGCAAAAAGCATAAATGGAAGAAACGGAATGAGATGACTTCATACATTGATAATCCAGGATAATGATGTTGATCTTTTATTCAATCTCCAGAGTTAACGATGGGTAAATGATATTAACACAATTAAATGATATGAAACACAAAAAATGCATAATTACAGATTTAAAAAATTTGGTGGTCTAAGAAAAGATACACAACATGTGCATTTAAAAGATTTCAAAGCACTGCACAATCACTATCTTGAGATGATTCCTAGTTCCCATGCAATCAGGACAGAGAAGCGTACATTAAGTGAAATTTTTGATCAAAATTACATCATCCTCACTATGGCAATGAACAATAAAATGAATAAGGACGATTTGTTATACTTTAAGAAAGTACTTTATTTTAATGAAATGAAGTTAGGATAGTTCCAAATTCAATATCGCATCTGATACGGTGGGAAAAAACCCTTGGGCTTTCCTCTTCTCATTCTTCGGCTGTTTGGAGATTGACTGAAAGTGCTGGGGCCACCCCTTGCCTCTGGAGGACTACCTCTGTGAATTGGAGCGCCTCTTCCTCTGGTTCCAACTGCCTCTCTTGACCCTGCTGTTGGGTATAAATAAAATAAATTGAGTAAATCTTTAAGTTATTCCAAAATAAACTATCTAATATATAAAGGTTTCTCTAGCTTCGACAAATTCCAAATTTAATACTCCTGAATTGGAATGGTGAATTCCAGAGGAATTAATAACAAAGTACGAAGATATAGAAGTTAACTTTTAAACTTGCACATGAAAGTCTGAGTCTTAACCCAAAGTTGTACTGATTGAAATAAATTTTCACTTCTGTACAACAGAGTATGAAGAGCATCCAAACTGTAAACACGGCGAAAATATGCACTTGAATGCCTTTGCTGCTCAATGGTTTTGTTCCAGGAATATAAAGTACAAATTGTATCAGATCCACCGGTACCTCAAGCTTAGAATGGCTATAACTTCTACTGTTCCAGAGTTCTTTTGTTGTATTTCACAGGGATTAGATTCACAGTTTAAAAGAAGCTTATATGTCTGACCTGTCTGCACAGAGAAACCTGTTCTTGCTGCTTAAAGGCCATCAGTTATTCACCAAGTCTTTCTCTTACTGTAAAATCTTCCCTTGTGCATAGCCCATAAGCAATAACATGGAATTCTCCAGTTGATACATTAAATTGGCCACTCCATCTTAATAATGAAAACATCGTTTATTAAGAAAGCTGTTTCTTTCAAGCAACTAGAGTGGTTACTTAACATCCTCAACGATTTGTTTAGACTTCACCCTACAGCTACCAAGGTATTTTACAGCTTATCCCTCTCAAGGGGGGAGGGGAGGCAACTGGGTTATTTTGTGCTCTAAGTGTTCTGTTCCACGGTTAAAACAATAAATCTATGAATTTATCTTAAAACTGAATTATAATAGATAGACAAGTGATATTTGCTCTTGGGAAATGTCTTTCTTGGCAAATAAAATTAAAAAATGATGGAATGGATTTTAAACATATCACAGGAAAGTGTGCAAATTAACCCAAGATTATACAAAAAGAGAAAAATAGTGACTTGTCTGGGACTTGAACCCAAGTCTGAGTTTCTATTTTTGTCATCTTGTATAACCATAATTAAAAAACAATAACACTTCAAAATTCTTCATCACAAGCCTTTCAAATATTTATTCAACATAACAAAGTTATGTAAAATTATTTCATATGAAAGAAAGAATGGCCTTTCTTATGAACATTTCTAATTTTTTTCTTCACCTCTTTATGTTTTTTAAAAATTACAAAATAAATGTGATTGTGAAAATATATGCAAAGAATAAAATTATTAGATCTTGAAGAACACACACAGAGATGTATGAAATTATTTTAAAAGTTTGAACCTTAATAACACAGAAAAATTATCACTAGAGTAACTCTGTTACCCTCTTTGTTAGTCAAAGGGTTAAAGCCCTCTTTCCCTGCATAACCAGAACTTTTTCCAAAAAGGCCTAGCACAAGCTACTAAATGAGGGAATCAGCAAGAGACTAATCCAAAGAAGATATACAAAGAAAATAAATTTAAAAGAACACCCACATTTATGTAAGAATTGATACATATTATCCATTTTCCAAAGTCAGAATATCTCAGAAATAACTATTTTATCTTTGATTTAAATTACATGCATACTAAATTTAAGAGCAAAAAATTGAATTTGTACTTAAAACTGCATCCTTAAATAATTTTAGTTTAAGGATCCAGTATCTAGCAGATTGCTAACACTAATCTCTATATTCGGCAAAGTTTGAAGTTACAAGTTATATCAGTGAACAGGAAAATAACTTTTATAGCAAAAATAATCATAATATTTTAAACCATATGTGTCTAAAAATCCTGTAAAAGTAAATCACAGTTATAATATACAAATATAAATGATTCTCATAGATAGTTTAACATAGATATAATCTATGTTTATTACATAAATTATACGTGTATAAAATATATTTCTATTTAAAAATTTTTCCCTTAGATACACCTCTAAATAAAAATATTCTGTAAAAGTAAATCACAGTATCAAGATACGAAGATAAATTTTGCTCATAGATAGTTTAACTTAGATATAAAATACTTTTATCCTCACCTAAGTACTTATATTTAACAATTTATCCTTTAGATGAACCACCAATCATGTTTCAAGACCTTTGAATCTAATGACATACTATCAAAAAGAATCTAAGAAAAAATTGTACTTTTACCAAAAATTATTATATTTACAAAAAAGTGTTAATGCTTTTTGAAAAATTACAATTTGTGGTAAAAGTCAATTCTATCTTAGAATCTTTCCCTTATGGATTAAAACAACACCTCACCTGATTATGTGAAGACATACTGTCATTCATACTATTATGAAAACTTACCTCCGTATCCACATTTTTGTATGTCGTCCTTACGAAGAACAAATTTCAAATTGAAGCATCCAAAAGATGCGGAATAAGAGCACTAACGCGATAAACCAACACGCAGTTGCCACATGGGAAAGGATCTTGACACAATCCATTTTCGATCTTGAAGATACTCCTCACCCACTGGGAACCAAAATCTTTCACAGTGCAGGATGACTGGCAGGAAGTTACCCCTCTGAAGTTACCCCTCTCCTCCACTTTCCCCCCTCTAGTGTGATGTCATCCACTGGACTCGAGATCGCAAGTGGACTGCACCTACCCAGCATTCCATTACCAAGGCCTCTGTGGTTCTCCTTCTGAAATTTTATGGGGCCACTATCGTCAGGGTAGATGAGTCACAAAGATGCCCATTGTCTTAGTGAGGGAACTGTAAACAACTGTTTTGAGGACATGCTTTTGCACTTAGCAATTGAAAAGAAATCCATCTTTCCTCATAACTCTTCACTCAGCAAATCAACAGTTGATGTGAAGGTGTTGTGAGGGCTTCTGCTAAATCTCAATTACTCAGCAGAATTCTACCTAACATAGCCTCCTTTGTGTTTAGAAGGTTGATAGAATACTTGCATGAGTTGATGTAAATCTTTCGGACACCCAAGTTTCAAAAGCTATGGAGTCTACAAGTGGTACGTTCCTTGATGAGAATTAATTACCTAGAGATTCTGAAAGTGATAATTACAGTAAAAGGAGGACTTAGCGTACTGAGACTAACCAAAAAATCAAGAGTATGTATATGAAACTAATGATGGATGGCTGAAGCTTGTCAAACCATTTATATTCTGAAGTAGGTCTTTTCCCTAAAATATTGATTTCATAATTAATAATCAATTAGTTATAATATAATAATTATATTAATAATATATTCCAATAATATATAAATAATACACATTTTTATTTAAAATTTTTAATAACACCTTTTTTTAAATATTCTGATAATTATTTAAAGGACCATCTTCTTAATTTGAATGATAAAAATGGGAATCGCTTAATTAATCAGAAATACCATATTTACTTGAAAGTAATGTACACATTGTTGGGTCTCTTTTCAGCTCAAAAATCAGGTTGTGTGTTAGTATAGACAGTGAACTACATTCAGGCACAATACGATTCATGTCATGCGCACATGTCATATGGCCGGCCGCATCCTAGGTTTACCCTAGTTCCATGAAACTTATCAAAAGTTCCATCAATACACTATCAATGCTTTCACTGTAAGAATCTCTGAAGACTGCAGACTTAACTATCAGCTAATAGCTTTTAATTGAGAGGAAATTTGCTAGCTCATCAAAAAATTTGGTTATTGGTAGTTATCTTGGGGTTATACCTTTACTTTTTTTCAGGTAGAAATTTGGAGGGTCGCCATCCTAATCCTGACCCTTAACTTGCCTTTGTTGCTCCAGAGCGCACGGCCGCCACAGCAGGGGGGACCATACAAAAACTAACTATGTGAAATAGGATTTAAAAAGTTATAAACGATTCAAATGAGCATCAATTTATTATCTTCATCGTCTCTATCCTCCTAAGAGATATACAAGCATCTTTTGATCGACGTTCTACGATGAAAATTACGATTTTTAGAAATTTTGCAAGAAATTACCCATTTACACATGGCAACGTTGCCATTGGGTTGGGGTAGGGGGAGTTTATTTCTAGCAAAAATCTAGAAATCCTCTCCCCATACCCAACCCAACCCCCGTTGAGCTACTTATAACACCCGCCTATCTTACTGAGCAATGTTGGGGTGTGTCAACGGGTAATCTCTTGCAAATTCACAAAAAATCTTATATTTTATCATAGATCGTTGATCAAATAATGCTAGTATATCTCTTAGGACGAGTGAGATGATGAAGATAATAATTTGTTCCTCATTTGAATTGTTTATAACTTATTAAATTGTATTCCTTGTGGTCAGGTTTTTTATGGTCAGTCAGTCAGATTTTCAGCATAGACGATTACAATAATTTCGTGCATAGTGTATAAGCATAAAAATTTACAAATATAACAGTGTAATGTGTATAGTAAACACACAAATGGTTCTGCAAATAGTGTGGCAGGATGTCTTATGTTGCTCTTTAAATTGTGGGCAAATGATTTTTCAATAACTGACACTTGAATTTTGGGGTGAGCATTACATTTGGTAGAGCATAATTTTTGAACAAATACCTTATATAATTATTTAGGCTTTTTTAATATTGATTGGTATTATACAAAAGCCCACTCTGGATTCTCATTTTTCTAGAAATCTACTTTCATCTTCCCAAGGGCAATGACTTGAGATTGGTGAGAAAATATTTCAATATTATTATTTTTTCTAGTAACTCCAAGTCCAAGTTGTACAAAGAACAAGAAGATTTTGCAAATCAATTTAGGTATTGTTTATTTGAGTAGTACATTTTTCAGACCATTCATCAACAAAAGATAAATATCGTTCTGTATAATCAAATTATTGAAAGGCAGTTTGTCCTTCACACAGTATATTCCTCAAAAACTTTAATATTTGGATTAAAAACTTTTGATGTACAAGAATAGAAAACTAGATATCAGTGAAGTTTTGTTTATTCAAGATCCCATTCCACAACTTCAGTTTCTGAAACACAGTATGATAAAAATGTCAGCATTTTCGATAGAATAAGATTAACCTTTACTTAAGGCTTTTCTACCTGTTGTTGTGAAAACACTATGGTGAGAATCCTACGCAAACAAATTTCTGTGATTTATACACGAAATAGATTTTTCTATGCAAAAGAACAAATTTTTTGGAGATGTATAATAGTTGGTTGAAAAGAAAGTCGAATTTATAAGTATATTATATTACTCTTATAGGGGGCTCCCTCAGCCATGTGGGTAGCGCTTACATTTTTGGTGAGAGCAATCTTGGGTTCAATTCTGGTGGAAGCTCACATGCAATATGATCTATAATGTCAAGGCACTTCTGAGTTCACTACTACTACTATTTTAGGACCATAATCAGGAGTTTTGGTCTCATCCTTCATCAACTGATAAAAGGTCGATAATTGGGCTAATATGCAGTCATTTCTGAAGCCTGGGACTTTGGTAAATTAAATATTATTGAAGTAGTTTTTCCATTGAGTGTATTGTAACACTAATCGTCAATGTGAAGTTGGATATGAAAACCTATTATTATTCTGATATTACAAGTACAAGATATAAGATCTTGTATAGCAATTTCAAACAAAAATCTGTCAAAATTAACATATTTAATATACTACCATAATCATGGCAAATTGTCTGGGAAATCCTTTAGTAAATTGGAACCCTTCATTTCTATTTAAACTTACCTAAATATATTTCTGTACCAGAAGATGCTACTCAAGCAGAGAAACTGTTCATGAATAATGAAAAAATTGTGTGGAAAAGTGTGAAGTTTTCTCTTCATGCTTTGGGATTGCAATAAGATAACTATGTTCTAATTGGTGTAAAATAGGTATTGTTGAAGTAGGGAGAACAAGCTGCTGAGGTAAGCAATAACATTATGATTTTACAATTGAAAAAAATGATGATGTAGGATTTACATCGTTAGATAAGTATAAACCATTGTGCACTACTGAAAATAACAAAGTAGTGGTAGTATTTCAACTATCATTTACAGCATAACATACATAACAATGAGAGGTATGTAAAAAATTGGATATAGCAGGACCAAACTCAAAACTAATGTGTAATTGGAGGGACCATATCAGTACCTTCCAACAAAAATTGAAGAAATACTGAAAAGGTATGGCAGTAGAGCAGAGACCTTCATTGTAGAGCAGCTATCACTAAAATTAATTGATTGTAATTGAGTTCTTACAAATGATGGCAGTTACAAAGATTTTATTTTTCATCATATTTGATGTGCTCAAAATAATGTTCTTATCCTATAAATGCATTTCTAATGGTCATGGGTGCATAGAATTTCCCATGTATTTCACATTAGACTATATTCATTTATAAAATTATGATAAATTAAAGATGAGGCAAAATTCCACCAGCAAAAATTTACCTGGACACAAATTACCCCACCAAATTATACTCTTAGTGAGAAATAGGAATAAAGAAGCATTTCACATTAACTACCTCCTGAAGTAGGCTCTGACCACACAATAGGAACTGGTCTAGCACTGGCCTTTCGTCTTGAAAAGCCCCCACGAGTAGAGCGTCTTGCTACACTAGCACTACGCCTTGCTGTTTGTTGACCTCCCCAAGCACCTCTTGATGTATCTCCTCCAGAAGATGAAGCTTGTTGAACACCTGAGAATTTCAAAGGGTTTAAGGACCAAATTTTAAAAAATTACGAAAGATTAAAAGAATGCATTCAAGAGATAAATTTGACAAATCGTTGAACTGTTTTAAGGTTAATAGTGGCCCGTAAAAAGTAACAAATACTACGTCAAACTTCTAAAGAATTAATAATCATTTTAATATGATATGTGGAAAGAGTAATTTGCAATTCAATTGTAACACTATTCATAGGAGTGAGTCAAGGATTTTAATAGACAAATTCTTCCCTGGCAATGCCTATCATCTAAAGTACGGTTTTCCAATTTTTTTCTGTAATGGAACACTCTGCAAACCTGGGAAGTTTAACGGAAGATTAGCTTATTTTTATGATAGGTAATTCAATTTGTAAAATTTAAAAAAAATCATTTAATTACAACTAATTATGTATTCATAATTGTTTTTAAATATAAAACTATTGTATTGTAAAATAAACATAAAAATACAAATTAATAAAGGATTCATTGACTTCTACTATTCTCCATTAAGACTAAAAATTGCCGCGGAACCCCTATTCAAGTTTTATTCTTTTTGTTTTGTAAGAAAACTAAACTTAATAAAAAAGCAAAGAAAACTTACTATATTTAGCAAAACAAACTACATTTAGTAAAAAGAATGACTTTCCTATCCAACAATGTTTGACTCAATCTACTGTTACTTTTATATTCAATTTTACAAAAGAAACAATCAATAGATATAAAAGTTGATTTATATGCATTTCTTTTAGGAACACTGAAATGTCTGTTATCTGTGAAATGTAACTGGACATTGAGCAGTACTGTCTAGATCTAGATAAAAGAAAAAAAGAGACAGTAAATTATTCATGATACTGATAAGGGTGGACTAAAACAATTAAGAAATTCAAATACACCTAAATATTTCTACAAAGACATTAAATGTTTAAGCTAGTTACATTATCAATTGTAAAATAAATTGTATTTTATGATTTTTAAATTTATCAAGTAGAAAAACAGGCTCTATAACGGAAATGAATGAGTAATCATTGACTTACCTTGTGGGGAAACTTGTAATGGAGTAGTAGGTACACTTCGTCCTGTTCCAGACTCTTCCTCTTCAAGGCATTTCATTTGCTCAAATGATTGGCATTTCTCTGTGTAGTAAATGTTAAGTAATCCTAATGACACATGCCTTTTGGCAACTCATTATAACCACTATAGATTGTATTAAATGCTCAAAATGCATGCTGAAGACAGAAGGTTGGAAAACACTGGATCATACAAATAAAATTCTTCCTTATATTACAAAACCACCACTATCCATAGTTAAAGAGCATATTAATACCTCTAAATCAAATAAATTTAAAAAATAAAGTGCAGATAGCAATAGCTCGGTCAATTATTAGCCATTGAAGACTTAAGAAGGTGTTCTTTCCTCGGGTATTGATATAAAGGCTTTTAGATCAAGTATTGGATTAACAATCTGGAATATAATTAGTAGATTTACCCTAAATTACCTAATCGAAGACCTTGGTCACATATTAGAAATGAGAATGGTGAAATATT
This sequence comes from Sympetrum striolatum, assembly GCA_947579665.1. Taxonomy (NCBI): domain Eukaryota; kingdom Metazoa; phylum Arthropoda; class Insecta; order Odonata; family Libellulidae; genus Sympetrum; species Sympetrum striolatum. The sequence continues at coordinate 74,369,578 of OX388350.1, forward strand.
ATTTAAATCATAAGGAAATTCTTGGGCTTCCTTTGCTATATGGAACATAACATTTCCAAAACTGTGTGCCTTAGAAGCAAACCAATAGTCCCACATGACTCAACCACTTAGGTTATAATGCAATCATTGTAACAGCTATGCTGGGAAAAAGTTCAACCTTATGTGCATAGTATCCTGGTTTGATTTGGGAAATCCTGATTATAATCTTTTCACCACCAACGTTTCATATTATTGAATTGGACATTTATTCAATTATCATGGTGAAAAAGTCAATATCAATATTATATGAAGGATAACAAGCTTTATAGCAAGTAAAGCCTATAAAGAATATTTTATATTCAACTAGCACATTGAGTAAAGTATGATAGGGGTTGTTAACAAATTACGTAATGCAAAATTCTCCATTTTTCAACCATCACCTCCAGGACCAGGATAGCAAGACCGTTACGACAAGTAGTACCCCCCCTCTACTCCGTTACGTTAAGAGTGCTATGTAAAACGTTTTGGGCTTACATAAAGGAAAGAAAGATTTAGTGTTCAATAATATTTCACTTTTCAATATTAAATTTCAAAGGCATTTCATGCATTTCACCAAGATTCGATACCATGACCTGTTGATAATTAGCATCGCACCAATGCGATGCTAATTATCCCCTGCAACACTCTTACTTTTGTTCGACATTCTTGTTTCCTCAGATGCTGCCAATTTTCCCTGGTAAATTGCTTGTGAGTTTTAAATTCAAACTTTGAACATGCAGAAATTTTGCTAATTTTTGAAATTCTAAAACCGTGACATAATGCAAACCTTGACCACCCTACCCCCAAGTACCAGGACCGTAACTCCTGGCTGCCCCCCCCCCTTCCCCAAATTGTGTTACGTAATTTGTGAATGGCCCCATACGGAAAAATTATACAAATGCATGCATTTTCTGCAGACTAAAAGACATTGAATGAACAAAGGGGCTGTGTGTTCCTCTACATCTGCAATAACCACCCTATACTTATTAATCTAAAACACTGACGACCTAGACAAATTTACAGATGCAGAAATACAATGAAAATAGTTCTGTAACATCACTGATATTAACTTTGGTCTAACAAACTCTCACTAGGAGTTAATGTTCCCTTTAGTATGGTACCGATAAAACATCACAGAAAATAGGACAATCGCTGCAGTCCCATCATTATTCTAACAAGAATACCTAATATGATAAAAGATAGCTAAAAGCATAAATGGAAGAAAGGGATTGAGATGAATTCATTCATTGATAATCCAGGATAATGATATTGAACTTTTATTGAATCTCCACAGTTAATGATGGGTAAATGATATTAACACAATTAAATGATATGTTACACAAAAAATGCATAATTACAGATAAACAAATTTGGTGGTCTAAGAAAAGATACACAACATGAGGATTTGAAAGATTTCAAAGCACTGCACAATTACTATTTGGAGATGATGATTCCTAGTTCCCATGCAAACAGGACAGAAAAGCGTACATTAAATTATACTTTTGATCAAAATTGCATCATCCTCACTATGACAATGAACAATAAAATGAATATGGACGTTTTGTTATACTTTATGAAAGTACTTTATTTTAATGAGATGAAGTTAGGATAATTCCAAATTCAATATCACATCTGATACGGAGGGAAAGAACCCTTGGGCTTTTTTCTTCCCATTCTTCGGCTGTGTGGAGATTGTCTGAAAGTGCTGGGGCCACCCCTTGCCTCTGGAGGACTACCTCTGTGAATTGGAGCGCCTCTTCCTCTGGTTCCAACTGCCTCTCTTGACCCTGCTGTTGGGTAATAATAAAATAACTTGAGTAAATCTTGAAGTAATTCCTAAATAACAATCTATAATATAAAGGTTTCTTAAGGTTAAACTTAACTAAAAAGTTTTTCACATCTATACAAAAAAGCATGAGGGGCATCCAAATTGTATAGACAGCAGAAAATGCACTTGAATGCCATATCTGCTCAATGGCTTTGTTCTTGGAATGTAAAGCCCAAATTGCATCAGATCCTCCAGTATCTCAAGCTTTCAACGGCTTTAACTTCTATTGTTCCAGAGTTCAAATGTTGTATTTCGCAGTGATTGGATGGTTAAGAGATGCTGAAATTTCTTCTCAGAGAAACCTGTTCTTGCTGCTTAAAAGCCATCAGTTAATCATCCAAGTCTTTCTCTTACTGTAAAATCTTCCCTTGTGCATAGCCCATAAGCAATAACAAGGTATTCTTTTATTGATACATTAAATTAGACACTCAATCATAATTATAGAAACATTGCTTATTAAGTTTCATGGTTAAAACAAGAAAACTATGAATTTATTGTTAAATGAATGAAATAGAATGATGATATTTGCTCTTGCAAAATGCCCTTCTAGGCAAATATAATAAATAAAACAGTAACACTTCAAAAATCTTCCCCATAAGCCTTTCATATATTTCTTCAACTTAACAAAGTTATGTAAAGCCATACTGTGAATAGTTTTATCAACATTTAGGAATTATTTCACCATATAAAAAGAATGGCTTTGCTTACGAACATTTCTAACTTTTTTCTTCACCTCTTATACATAGTGCATATCGTTTCAGAGGAATATTTTTTAATAAAACTACACAAAAATGTGATTGTGAAAAAATATGGAACGAATAAAATTATAAAATCTTGAAGAACACACACACAGAAGCATGAAATTATTTTAAAACTTGAAAACCTTAATAACGCAGAAAAACTATCGCTGGAGTAACTGAGTTACACTCTTTGGTAGCCAAAGGGTTAAAGCCCTCTTTCCCTGCATAACCAGGACTTTTCCTACAAATCCTAGCATAAAAATTACTAAATGAGCGATTCAGCAAGGGTCGAATCCAAAGAAGAAATATAAAGAAAACAAATTTTTAAAACACCAACTTTTAGTAGGAATTAATACATATTACCATTTTCCAAAGTCACAAGATATGATTACTTACTGTTTTATCTTAGGCTTAAATTACATGCATACTACATTTAAGAGCATAAAAATTGAATTTATACTTAAAACTGCATCCTTAAATAATTTTAGCTTAAGGGTCAAGTACCTAGCAGATTGCTAACAATTATATCTATATTCCACAAAGTTTGAAGTTACAAGTTTAATATCAGTGAAAATGATAATCACTTTCATGGCAGAAATAAACTTTACATTGCTTTTAATTAAACCATATGTGTCTAAATAAATAAAATTCTGTAAAAGTAAATCACAGTATCAAGATACCAAGATAAATGTTTCTCATAGATAGTTCAACATAGATATAAAATACTTTTATTATATAAAATATATGTACATAAAATATACTAATATTTAACACTTTATCCCTTAGATGCACCTCCTATCATGCTTCATGATCTTTGAGATAAATGACATACTACCAGAAAGAATCTAAGATAAAATAGCACTTATACCACAAATTTTTAATTTTACAAAAAAGTGTTAATGTATTTTGTAAAATTAAAATTTGTGGAAAAAGTACATTCCTATCTTAGATTCTTTCCATTATGGATTACCACAACAACTTGCAAGATTCTGTGAAGACATACTATCATTCTTAATTTAATGAAAACTTACTTCTATACCTACAGTTTCATATCTCCACAAGTCAATTCAAATTGAAGAATCCCACTGATGCGGAGTAAGAGCACTAACACGATCAAAACAAACCCCATAAGCACATTGTAAAGGATCTTGACATAATTCATTTTATATCTTGAAGCCAACACTCCTCACCCACTGCAAACCTAAATCTTTCACAGTGCAGGACGGCTGGCAGGAAGTTACCTCTCTGATGTTACCCCTCTAAAGTTACCCTTCTTCTCCAGTTTCTCCCCTCTAGTATGACGTCATCTACAGGACTCGAGATCGCAAGTTGGCTACACCTACCCACCATTCCATTGCGGAGGCCTCTGTGGTTCTCCTTCTGAAATTTTATGGGGCCACTATCATCAGGGTAGATGAGTCACAAAGATGTCCATTGTCTTAGAGAAGGAACAGTAAACAACTGTTTTGAGGACATGGTTTTGCACTCAGGCAATTGAAAAAAAATCCATCTTGCCTCAAAACTCTTCACTCAGCTAATCAACAGATGATGTGAAGGTGTTGTTCTCTCAACTGTTTATGCAAAGAGGGCGTCTGCTAATCTTAATCACTCAGCAGAATTCTACCTAACATAGCCTCCTTTGTGTTTAGACAGTTGATAGAATACTTGTGTGATTTGATATAATTCTATCTGCCACCCAAGTTTCAAAAGCCATGGAATCTACATGTGGTATATGTTCCTTGATGAAGGATAAATTATCTAGCAATTCTGAAAGTGATAATTATAGTAAAAATGAGGACTTTGCATATTTAGACCAAGGCAAAAAATCAAGTCTATGTAAATTAAGCTAATGATGGTTCAATAATAAGGCTGAAGCTTGTTTTCCCCTTTGGGAAAAAAAGTTCTGCAAATGGCATGGCAGTATGTCTTGAGTTACTCTTTAAAATCGTGGGCATATGATTTTTCAATATCTGAGCAAAAAATCATGAGTAAGTAGATGAAACTAGCGATGGTTCAATGCTAAGGCCGAAGCATGTCAACCCATTTGGATTCAAATAATGAAGTAGGTAGTTTCCCTAAAATATTGATTTCATAATTAATAATATATTAATAATTTTTATTTTTATTTGAAATAATTAATCATATATTAATATATAATTATATATATTAATAATATATCTTTTTAAGAATTCTGAAAACTATTTAAAATACCATCTTCTGGATTTCAATTATAAAAATCTGATGTGGCCAGCACATGACTTTCTCCATATATAAGATGTAAAATGTAAAAATTTATAGTAAATTATATTTTCTAAAACTTCTATAATAAACACTTTATACGTAAATATCATATTTATGGAGATATTTTGAAAACCGGAAATGAGCTTTGAAGAATGAAGCTCGACTTCCGGTACATCGATTTACTTCAAAATCTAATCAACTCTAACGACATCAACCAAAATACCTTATATGAAATTTGGTGTTGATCTGACAAATAGTTTTGATGATAGAGCGCCCACAAAGTACATAATCAGCTACTTCCGGTTTATCAGTATTTCACTAATAACTCCTAGTCAACTGGTGATACAAAAATATGTTAAATACAAAAGTTATAGTAAAGCACATTATCTAAAACTTTTATAAGATATACAATATACCCATATATCATATTTATGGAGATACAGTAGAAGTCCGTTATAACGAGTACGGCATATAACGAGAGTTGCGTTATAGCGAGTGATTCATTGGACGTTGTCCGTCTCACAGCAAAAAGGATAGGGAGTTACGTCCATTATAGCGAGTAATCGAAATCTGAGGTATCGTTATAACGAGTGTCACGGTCCTATATTCGCCTTGCAGGTAGCTTATCTCATAATCGAAGACGTTTCACGAGTTTCACTATCTCCTTTGTCCCTCACGTCTCCTATATCTTATTCCGTTGTATCTTGTTTCTTCTCGGCGATGATCCCTCTAGTCAGCAGTTTGAATCGAGTTTCCATTTTATTGGAATCCACCTGTGAGATTTGTTTTCATTCGAAACTTGGCACCAAATCGTCTAATGGAAGGGAGTATAAGAGATATAAGCAGCGCTGCTGCAGATTTCCAGGGTAATCTCTCCCTCGCGTCACTGTCATTAGTTATGAAGTGTGTGAATGAAAAATATCTTGAGAAAGAAATTTGATATGAATTAGGGGTGCCTTTCCACATGATGGTCGTCGCTCTTCCATCAGTTGATCATTAGACGTGAGTCCGTACAGAGCTTTCCAATAACTGAGTTTCTAGTGTGACTGTTCTGTGATGGAGAGTAAAAGAAAGGCTTTAGATTTAGCAAAGAAATTTGAAATTGTGCGAAAGAGAAACCGCAAGTAAATCGGCAGATGGTATGGCCTGTCATCGTCGACTCTATTTTCGATTTTGAAGAACAAAGAAAAAATAAAGTCTGCATTCATGATGCAAAACACTCCAGGAGGGTGTAAAAAACTACGATTAGCGGATAATACGGAGTTGGAGTCCATTCTATTTAAATGGTTCACCCAGCAGCGATCTCTAGAAATTCCAATCAGCGGAACAATGATAAAAGAGAAAACTGAAGAGGTTGCCCTTCGCTTGAAACTAGACAATTTCCGTAGCAAAGATGGTTGGCTGAACCGATTTAAAGGAAGAAGAGGAATATCACTCCAAATAATTAGCGGTGAATCCAGTGAAGTATATGAGCAAGCGGTACATGATTGGCTTCCTATTCTCAAGTCGATCCTCGAATGATACGAAGAAAAGGTAAGTGATGCAAAAAGCAAATTATCGTTTAAATACTATAAATTGTAAGATAGGCCTTGTATTTAGTGTGAAAAACAGTTTTCTATCTCGAGATAATTAGGACATATACATTGCGGATGAGACAGCACTGTTTTACAATTTACTGCCGGAAAAAACTTTGGCTGTTAAGGGCGACCGCTGCAAAGGTGGAAAAAGGAGTAAGGAGTGGCTTACAGTTCTCCTCTGCACAAACATGACTGGATTTGATGAACTAAAACCATTAATTATTGGAAAATCCGTGCGTCTCCGAGCCTTTTGTGGCCAGCGAAATATTCCCTGTAATTACGAGTCCAACGCCAAAGCATGGATGACAGGACAAATTTTAACGCAAGGGCTTAAGTCTTTCGATGCCGAAGTTGGAGGGAGAAATAGAAAAATTGCGCTATTCGTGGATCGCTGTCCGGCCCACCCCATCATTAAATTGACGAACATAGAGCTTGTGTTCTTTCCCCCTAACTGCACAAGTGTGTTGCAGCCATTAGATCAGGGCATTATTCGAGCTATAAGGCACCATTTGTCCTGGAGGCAATCCATGGGTTTGCATTGGCCTGGGGGAAAATAAATTTGAATCTAAAACATACAGAAAATGATTCTGTGGATGGATCTGCTGAGCTGAATTCGGAGTTAGTGCCCCAAAGCTGGAGAACTGTGTCCAACTTATTGGACAAAAACTGCTCCTTTGATGATTTCGGTGCGGTAGACGCGGAAACTCCTGTTTTTGGTTTGCTGACAGACGATCAACTAGTAGAGCAGCAAAAGAATGACAGCAGCGAATCGTCGGATATCGAGAGTATGGAAGAAGATTCGTTTAACCCTCATAAGGATTCTCTGCGCCTTTGCGGCGCTCGTGGTTTTTAAAATCCTTAGTAGCGAGTCCCTCTCGCAAGCATTAGGGGTTCTTAAATCTTTGTGTTTAGCTAAAAACGTAGCCTCGGTGGACGATTTAATGAATTTAAAGCGTGTAGAAGATTTCGTCACCAAACACTGTATGAATAACTTTAAACAGATAAGAATAGATTCATTTTTTAAGTAAATGCTTTTTTACATAGAGTTAGACCGAGAAATCAAGTTTTTACACCAATATATGTTTATTAATTATTGTAAAGTTCTTCTAACTTCTGTTAAGATTAATTTATTCTTACTTTCAATGTAATGCGAATTGACTGGAACGACGATATCTTTGGACTAAAAATAAACTGAAGGATGCAAGTACGACCATCAATTTTGATATTGCTTTGTTACAATGTTTCAAATAAAATTCTTTTTGTTTTTACATAGTTTATCCGATTATTTTTCCCTAAAAATTAGCACCATTAAAAGAAAAACTTTTTTTCTTGGTTCCCTCGATTGACCTTCATCCGGGCGCGTGGACGGTAGTTTACCGTCACATTCATAAAAGCGCGTGCAATTTTTGCCTGGAGGTGTGCGGAGCGCCTGGATGAGGGTTAAAATATCGGAAGTGAGAGGTGGCATGCCTTTGAACGGTGGGAGTTGAACAGTGAGGTTTCTGTTTGTGCCTGGAGGACAAGAGAGGAAATATGGGAGCTGGGGGAAGACGATATATGAGAGTAGAGGAGAAGGAATTCTGCTCTCACCAGCTGCGTTGAAGAATTGCCGGCACCGGAGAAAAACTCGTGTCTAACGAGCATGACTCTCGTAACTACTTACACTACTGAAAAGCCATGTTTAATTATTAAGCTAAATCACCTAATCCTAGCTAATACAATTATCTTAAGATATAGTATTACTTTCGACGATTATTTAGCGATAATGATCCACATTTTATGTTAGAGGATATAATAATATTTTTGACGCGAACGTACTCTTTTACGCATTCTGAAGCATTTGCGTAGGAATTAAAAACCCTACAGTTCCATTCGGACACATTCGCTGCCCTTGGGTTCAAGAAGATGGGCTTAGTTAGACTTACTGTTAGAAATCGGCTATAACGAGCATCGCGTTATAACGAGTACTTTTCCGATTTTTGTCAGCTCTCGTTATAACGGACTTCTACTGTATTTTGAAAACCGGAAATTAGCTTTGATGAATAAAGCTCGACTTCCGGTTAACCGATTTACTCCAAAAACTAATCAACTCTGACAGCACACATGACAATACTATGTTTGAATTCTGGTATTGATACGACTAATATTTTTCACGTTAGAGCGCCCACTATCACACACACACACAGACATCATTCCGAAAATGTTCAAAACGTGTTCTAGGGACCCCAAAACATGTATTTCCGTTGAAATCTTGAAGTCCATTTTTTTCATGAAAACAACACTTCTCTATACTTCGTATATGGAGAAAGTAAAACTGGGAACCGATAAAACCGCTTAATTTTACCTGAATTACCATTTTTACTAGAAAATAATGCGCACTTTGTTGTGTCTCTTTTCAGCTCAAAAATCAGGGTGCATGTAAGAATCGACAGTGAACTAGATTCAGGCACAATATTACTCATTCACATGTCAATTGGGCGGCCACATCCTAGGTTAACCCTTGATCCTTGTAACTTTTCAAATGTTCTGCCAATGCACTATCAATGGTTTCAGATTAAGAACCCCTGAAGACTACAGACTAAACTGTCAGCTGATTGTGTTTAATTGAAAGGGAATTGACTAGCCTGTTAAACAATTTAAATGACCAATTTTGAATATAATTGAATAGAAATTTGCTAGATGTGCGCTTACATAGTACTTTCAGCATGGACAATTACCAGCATTTCATATATAGCGTATACAGTAAAAAAATGTACAATTATAGCAGCATAAATGTGTATAGTAAACACACATACGGTTCTGCAAATGGCATGGCAGTATGTCTCAAGTTGCTCTTTAAAATCGTGGGCATATGATTTTTCAATATCTGAAATTGGAATTTTGTGGTGCATAGTTCTCCAGAAAATATCGTGTACATTTATTTAGGCTTTTTAATATTGATTGGTATTATACAAATGCCCTCTCTGGATTCTCACTTTTCTAGAAATCTACTTCTATCTTCCCAAGAGCAATGACTTGAGATAGGAATGAAATTATTTCAAAATTATTAATTTTTTTCTAGTAATTCCATGACCAAGTTGTACAAAGAACAAGAAGGTTTTGCAAATCAAATTAAGTATTGATTATTTGAGTAGTGCATTTCAGACCATTCACCAACTATAGATGAATATCGCTCCACATTTATCAAAGTTTGGAAAGGATGTTTGTCCTTTACACAGTATATTCCTCAAAAATCTTAAATTTGGAATAAAAACTTTTGATGTACGAGAATAGAAAACTGGATATCAGTGAAGTTTTGTTTATTCTAGATCACATTCCCAACTTCAGTTTCTGAAACACAGAAAGCTAAAAATGTAGTGATTAGTGATAGAATAATTTGAACCTTTATTTATCGCTTTTCTACATGATGTCATGAAAACACTATGGAGAGAATCCTAGGCAAACAAACTGATGTCATGTATACATGAAATAGATTTTTCTATATGAAAGAAAATCATTTATTGAGACACAATGAATAATAGTTGGTTGAAGAGAAGGCTGACTTTCTAAGTAATTTTACTGTGATGGAAGCTCACATGCTAAATGATCAATACTGTCAAAGCACTTTTGGATTTACTACTACTACTATTTAAGGACCATAATCAGGGGGTTCTGGTCGCATCCTTCATCAACTGATAATAGGTAGATTCTTTGGCTAATATGCAGTCTTTTCTGCGGCCAGGGACTGTGGTTAACTAAATATTATTAGAGTAGTTTTTGTTAATTATAACAATTATTGTCAATGCGCACTTAATTATGAAAACCTTCTCTTTTGATGATATTACAAATACAAGATATAAGATGTTGTATACCAATTTTAAACAAAAATCTGTCAAAATTAAAATATTTAATACTCAACCATAAATGTAGACTAATTATCTGGGAATTCCTTTAGTAAATTGGAACCCTTCATGGCTGTTTAAACTTAACAAAATATTTTTCTGTACCAGCAGATGCTACTCCGGTAAAGATACTGCTCATGAATAATGAAAAAGGTTGTGGAAAATTGCTGAGTATTTTCTTCATTACTTGGAATCGCAATTAGAGAATGATGTTCCAATAGGTGTAAAATAGGCAAGGTTGAAGTAGGGAGAACAAGCTGCAGAGGTAGGCAATAACATTATGATTTTACAATGGAAAAAAAGAAAGATGTAGGATTTACATCGATTGATAAGTATAAATCAGTGTGCACTACTGAATATAATAAAGCAGTGGGAGGGTTGGATCTATCATTTAGAGCATAACATACGTTACAATGAGAGGAATGTAAAAATTTTGGATATTGCAGGACCAAGTTCAAAACTAAAGTGTAATTGGAGGGATCATATCATTTTCCTTCCAACAAAAATTAAAGAAATACTGGAAAGGTATGGCAGTAGAGCAGAGAAACTCATTGTAGAGCAGTGATCACTAACATTAATTGATTGTAATTGATTTTTTTCAAATGATGGCAGTTACAAAGATTTTATGTTTCATCATATTTGATGTGCTCAATAAAATGTCCTTATCCTATATATGCATTTCTAATGGTCATAAGATCAATAGAATTTCACATGTATTTCACATTTGACTATATTCATTTATAAAATTATGATACATTATACATGAGGCAAAATTACACCAACAAAAATTTACCTGGACACAAATTACCCCACCAAATTATACGCTAAGTGAGAAATAGGAATAAAGAAGCATTTCACATTAACTACCTCCTGAAGTAGGCTCTGACCACACAATAGGAACTAGTCGAGCACTGGCCTGTCGTTTTGCAAAGCCCCCACGAGTAGAGCATCTTGCTACACTAGCGCTAAGCCTTGCTGTTTGTTGACCTTGCCAAGTACCTCTTGATGTATCTCCTCCAGAAGATGAAGCTTCTTGAACACCTGAGAATTTCAAAGGATTTAAGGACCAAATAAAAAATTATGAAAAATTTATAAGTGTGCAAGTGTGCGTTATGATGGAAATAGAATTTTTTAATTGACTTAAATAATAGTTATTAATACCATTGTTATTGTTAATAATAATTACAAATGAACAGAATTCACATTTACCTATTGTTGGCCTTCATTAACTTAAAGTGAATGAAAATTATCTCATATGCAACTATGGGTACACATGCCTTGGATCCAGGGTACTCAACCTTTTTTGGTGCCACAGCACCCAAAGACATTTCAGAAAGCAAAGCGGGCACCACATAACATTCACTAGTTAACCAAGGGTCAGTTTAAATAAACTTGGTAAATAAGATCAACAAAATTACAACTTATATAGTTTCATCACTATCTCCGACAAGAGAAAGACTTTATCTCCAAAGAACATTTGATTACATGGAATAAATCTTGTATGATGCGTTCCGAAAAGCAGCAGTCATTGAGGTAAAATTGTCGAAGAGGACTGTTTGGAAAATTTTTTTTTTTTAATATTAAGAATTGCCCTATTTCGATGATTTTTTCAGGGAAGACACTTGAAATATTGCGGCTTATTACGCAAGTGATAACAACAAAGTATCTCGTGTAATTACTGAGATATATAGTTTATAGTGACCGAGTTACTGGAATGGCCTCCGTAGGCCATGTTTGAAGTGTTAGTTATGGCTTTTGGACGCCAGATGTCGCGGTGATCGACGAGTTTCACCTCTTGGAAGTAGAAAAAAATCTCGATTATTAGCTCTCATACGGGCGCTAACCTTTAAAGAAACTGATGAAATAATAACCTGAAAAGATGAAATGAAGCCAAAAAATGAGGTATATTATCCAGAAAATACAGTAAATAATCAGGGATTATGTTAATCATTAACAGTATGCACGTAAACAAACGTTGTAGTTGAAGTGGATGGGTTGAGTTGGGTGGGCGGTATTCCTTCATTTACATCGTAGTAATAAGGTATAAATAATCCACTTTACCCATAATTTATCAAAAATAAATTGTAAAAACTATGCTTTAACCCAAAAACTAATTAATTTAAGTTTTTATCGGAAGACATTGTTTTTGGCGTTAATGTTGCTTTGTGTTAAGAAAAAGAAAGTCACCCTCACGTTCGGATCGCAAGCTATAGTTGGTTTGCAAGCTAAGTTGGCTTCCAAGGTCTTTTAAGGGTAAATCACTGCTTTCGTCGCAAATGTTGCTTTGTGTTAAGAAAAAGAAAGTCACCCTCACGTTCGGATCGCAAGCTATAGTTGGTTTGCAAGCTAAGTTGGCTTCCAAAGTCTTTTAAGAGATAAATAAATTTTTATCGTATGATATATACATATTATATTGAAGAAATGGTAAAATTATTGCTAAAATTGCTAATTATTCTAAACGAAGAGAAGAACAAGTACAACAGCGAAAAGAAACGCAGGATTGAAGTATGTTAATAGATTAGCAGCAATCTTCTTATTGATATAATTGTTAGTTCTGAAAAGAACCGTTTGGTTATAAATCGGACGGGGTAAATTTGTCGATGAAGACTGTTTTGAAAAAAAATATTTTTTTATTAAAAATAGCCCTATTTCGATGATTTTTTCAGGGAATACAAGTTAAATTTTAAGTAAAATATGCCTGTTTTTAGCAATTGAAGGAGCAGTAATGCGCAATAATTATGGATATTGTTCGTTTTTACGTAAAATTTTGACTCAAAAATACCCGTAAACGAGTCATGAATTGTCAAAAAACATGTAAATCAGTCGATTATTATACACACCCAGCACCCCTTTTCACTCAAGGAAACCCGTAACCGAGTAGGAAATTGGGAAAAAACAGGTAAATCAGTCGAATATTACACCCACCCAGCAACCCTTTTCACTCAAGGAGGCCCGTAAGCGAGTAGGTAATGGGAAATGGGTGTGTTAGAGTTGAAATATGTCAAAATTACCCTACCGGGGAACCGAGAAAACATCAAAAATGGCGCGAAATGAGTCAAAAAACGACGAAAAAAGGTCATTTTTGAAACAAAATATCTCGGAAATAAAGGGTCTTAGGAGGGTTACAAATACATATATATATGCCGCCATCCTTTATCTTTAAAATGCTGTTAATTTTGTTGATGTATATCCATTATTAAGGGAGATACAGAATTTCTCCCAAACAGTCCTCTGCGACAATTTTACCGTCATTGATTACAGGGAATTTGATAACCTAATAAGCTGAGGTGAAAGGAATCTTTGCTTTCTGAACAACATATAAGATAGATATGCATCTTGTTAATCTGGAAAGGAGCAATAGGAGGGATAGAGTTTATACACACCATCACTCACAATGTTTACGAAACCCAAAACCACACCAACCAAGTTTCTGACCGCCATCCCTTCCCAACTAATCATCCACTCTATCCCCTCTAGTCCAATCCAAAAAAGTTAGTAGTAGTAAATAATATAATTCTTTTCAACGAAACTTGGAGGGCTCTGTGAAAGGTCGCTTCGGGTACTAGGTTAGTATCCAGGCCATAGATAATGCATTTCAATAATAAATTACATAAAAATTATCAGAACCTGAGATTGTGATGTAGGCATTCCTGAGCCAGGCTCCTCCATTCCATCGTCACTGTCAACTCCACCCTCCACTTGGCCTTCCCCACTCTCTTCTGCATTTGCTGCAGTGAAACTTATGGCTGGAATACCTATGCTACCTGTACTTGAGCTGTTATTTGGACCTCCCTCAGAACCTTTCCCAGTTAACTGGGAAATAGTTGCATAATTAAATTATTAAATTAAATTTTCCATTTTCATACAATACTAAAATAGGCATATTAGCAATGTTATTATTTTCCCATAGTCAACATACAAAATTAATACATGAAAAACCAGTCAATATGAAAAAATGAGGGTCATGGGGTATATAAGAAATTGAAACCAGCACATTTGGATAACATAAAATTTATTCATACCAAGATAATAAAAAATTAAATACAAACAAAATACAACTGTACATTGTAGGTAGGCATTCCAGGGCCAGTTACACTCAGGTTAAGCCACAAGATCAAGATTCAAACAAAGATAATAAAAAAATATAATACAAACAAACTACAACTGTGCATTGTAGGTAGGCATCCCAGGGCCAGATTACAGGACACATCTCTCATAGAACAATGGCTGCACTATCCCGACACAGCTGCTGGCTAATATCCAGCATTGGAAATAAGTCACACTTCAATCCAGGAAACAGATCAAGAGTCTGCATCATCCAAAATATCCTTGAAAAGGAAAGCACAAGTTAAAAAAACTTCTACACAAAAATATTAGTCCCTTTTTAAGATTTGAATAGGAATTATTGGTCTTTGAAAAAGATCTGGAGTCATGATCATATCTTAATGAGGACTTTATTTATTTATTTACCAACATATATACATGCAGTCACTTCTTTTAAAAGGAGATTTGGTACATTTCTGAGGACTGGATTATGAATCCATATGAAAGTTGCTCTCTTAATGAGATATAAGTTTGTGATCAATATATCACTAAGTGAATTAAATGCTTATATTGAGTATATGGAAATGTATTCAAAGCAGTAAGGCCATGTGAACTATGATGAAGTCTTCACACAGTCAATATGACAATTTGAATTAATGTAATGCCTCTAATGAACTTAAAGGTATATAATGGAAACTTCTCCAAATGATTCAGGCCTATAATAAGCCTTAAGGTAATAAAATAATTTTTCACTTTTAGGAGCTCATTACTGATCAAAGCTATCCATAAAAATAGAGTGATATTTAGTCGTAAATCTCTATATGCACAGCGTACGGACACACAACTTTAACTATTAGAAGCAGAGCTGCTATGCAACCTGGCATTCCACCATGATTATAACTATACAAATGTTTAAATTAGGTACTTACATTGGGACCAGCTGAAGATTCAAGAAAGCAGGAGCATGAAAAAGATAAATCATCATTAATGACTTCGATATACACACGTTATCGTTCATAAAATGCACTACTTCAATAAGTGTACTTATTACGTACACGTAAAGACTTAATTGAACTAAGGTTTAAGATAATTATAAAAGGTACATTTTTCTGAGAACAGAGGCAATTAGAACAAATATATTGGTCATTTAGCTAGTAGGAAAACAAATATTTATGTTTGATTGTTTAAGAATAAAATAATTAAATTTTGAAGGTAACTAGCAAAGCTTGATAATTAAGGTTTTAATAACAAGGCTACTCCGATTTGATTACAGTCAACTCAACAAATGGCGATAGATAAACTCTGGATGCACGTCAAACTCATTTTCCTCGCAGCAGGTTTTATTTCATTTTAAAATTTAAATTAGAAAAAATAGTTGCACAAAGTCGAATCAAGCACCAAAAGAAGCGGAATAGAATAAAGATTCTTATTTTGACCGTGAAATATCGTTTACGAATCGAAATTTCGAGAATTTTGATAAAATACGTGAATACTTTATCAAAATTTGGAGGTTGTAAACAACCCATATCCCCCTTGACAACGAAGGCGATTGTTTTAATTTTAGGTGGTACGAAGTTCACCGGTTCATCTAGTATAATCAAATATAGCAAAATGAACGGAGACATCGTTTGAAGGAAAGCAAAAAGCAATAATAGTAAGGACGTATGAACGCGATGATGCAAAGCGAGCATATACAATGGTCAATAAAGTTCACACTTAAGTGCAAATAGCAAAGAAATTAAAAAAAAACAATATCAATATATGTGAAACATCAATGATTGTATATATAGTCCATATAGTCTAACTAACTACAGTCACATCTTATTTAGCCGTTAAAACATTAAAGGAAATTTATGAAAACGATCAACAGGTGATCGTTCATATCCGAGAAAATCATCTCATATCACATTGAATAAAAGAAATCACACATTACCTTGATAAATCAGGAACAGGAAACCACTGGATCACGACTTCTGAAAATCGCCCGAACACAGGAGAAGGGAAGCCAAACACCAGATTGCATGAAGTTGACGAAGTAAACGAAATTCGTTGATCTTGATGAATTCAAAATTCATGAATTCCGAGATTGCGCCGACAGATAGCGTTACAATATGCGTAGACTCCGTACGCTCATTTCCACTTAAAATTAAATTTGTGTACCACTTCCGAGAATATATAATACATATGGTTAACAGATCATTTAAATTAGGAAAACTTGCAAATATGTTCAAGGTAATAATTTCCGGTAAAACTCAAACAAACATTTCTTAATGCGAAAATACAAGAAATATACGTATATGTATTTTTTGTGTATTTCTGCATCATTTTTACATATGTATCCATGCATAAAAAATACAGAGAAAATACATAATGTATTTTTCATGCATGGATACATATGTATAAATTTTCCATAAATACATATGTATTACAGATGTAATACAATTCATAAATACATATGTATGCATCCAGTTAAAATACATCACAAATACATATGTATATCCAAATGTGTGTTGTAGGTGACTCTTCCAACTGACTATGCAATCCTAATGACACTCCTTTGGTTAGTAGTAGATTTTTTTAGGTTGAAAATAAAATCCATTTTCAAGATCATGTTGTTTCAGCTATGAAAAATTCCTGTGTGTTATCCTGAGGTATATGTTCACTGTTGCTTCTTTTATTCAATGAAATAATTTGTAAATTAATAATAAAGTAACAGGTTCAATTTAATTGTAATGTATTAGTATAAATTATTCAAAACAATCTTTAAGTTAAAATTTCATTTGTATATAATTATTTCTTTGGCAGAATTTTTAAGACATGAACAGCAAACCCGTCTCAGGACATACTCAGGTGAAAGTTTTGATTAGCGGTGAAGTGGACATGATGATAAAGCCATACTCATTTTATCAGAATGTTTATCCACTCTGCATATGTTAAATATTTCTGAGATTGGGGTGTGAATTATATTGAATGGAACCAATAATTACAGTGGTACCTCGAGATACGAGTTTAATTCGTTCCAGAACCGAGCTCGTAAGTCAATCAGCTCGTATCTCAAACGAATTTCTCCCATTTAAAATAACTGAATTCGATTTAATCCGTTCCGGACCTATGAAAAATCCCCAAACCATAGTAAATTCTGAATAAAGATATGTTTTTAAATATCAAATAAACATGTATAATTAACAAATACATAACAAAATATGAAATAAAGAAATCAAAGAGTTATTTAGCATAATAGTCTTACTTTGGAGACAGACGAGTGCGGCTAACAAAGGTGAACGGTGAGGAGGGAGGGAGGGGGGAATTTCAAATGAAAGAAAAAACTTAAAACAATGCACTTAACTTTAAACTTATTTATTTAATTATCAGTTGCTTTTGCCTTCTTGGCTGCACTTTCTGTACATTTATTCGCAGCTCTTTTCAATAAAAATGTATCCAAAGAACTTTGCTTTTGCCTGCCTTTCAAAATGCTTTGAAAATGTGACAAACAAGTGTCATTAAAAAGCGCTGAAGCACGACCAGTTGCCACTTTTTCTGGGTGTTTCTTTTCAATGAAATGTGACAGCTTTTCCCACATTGCCAGCATGTCTTTAATTTCACCTGTAGAAATCACTTCCTCCGGCTCTTCCTCCTCCTCACTTGAGCTAATCTCTTCCAAATCCTTCGTGTGTTGCATCAGCTGCAGCTCCTTCGACTCCTCAGTTGAGAGTTCCTCCTCATGTTCTTCGACGAGTTTGTTGACGTCATCCTCATCTAACGCCAGACCCATCGACTTTCATAGAGATACAATCTCCTCCAACTCTTCTTGATTTGAGCGAATTTTTGGATGTACGTATCGGCTGCTTTCACGTCCGCACTTGCAGCTTCGCCATGCCTCACCACTGAATGGATGCCAGTTCTCTTCTTAAAATTATCAAACCAGCCATGGCTTGCCTTAAATGCTTCTTCTGATGCCTCTTTAAAAGTTGATGCTTCTTTCTTCAGTAAGTCCGCATAAATACTCCGTGCCTTCTCGCATATTACCGTCTCCGTTACTGTATCTCCTGCCAACTCCTCTTTCACCCACACGAGCAGAAGCTTCTCCATTTCCTCGTGGATATTTGTCCTTAATTGGGAAAGAATTGTGGCTCCTTTTGCTGGTGTAGCACTCGTGATGGCATCCTTCTGCTTCAATATCGTACAAATTGTCGATGTACTACGGTCATGGATCTTAGCGAGTTCAATCACTCGTACGCCACGCTCATGTATTTCTATTATTTCTGTATTTTTTTCCTGGCTTCAAAATATGGGATGTTTTCGGTTACTTTATTTTCCATAACTAGCGGGACGCTACGGAAACACGGCTCGTATCTCGGATTTGGGCTCGTATCTCGAACGAAAATATGGCCCGAGCTCCGGCTCGTATCTCAAAAAACTCGTATGTCAAGCTGCTCGTATCTCGAGGTACCACTGTACTCACAAAATACTTGGTCTTATATTATTTTCTCTCTTCAGCATCAACTCTTATGAAGATCTCTAGCAATGGGTTTGCCATGCTTCCTAAATGCAAATATAATAGGTAACAGTGTCATAGATTCTTCTGGTAGAAGTGTACTGCATAATATATATATATATATAATAGAAGTTTGTATGTTATAATTTTCCTATCACTATCATAATTTAAAGGTTATTAATTGAAAGTAAATTATTTTTAGGAGCATCTTTCCCTGTTTTAAAGAGTGTGTTGTATGTTGTTAAATGAAGTTTTAGTTCTCACTTAAATAACCTAAAATAGGAATTCTATACATACATTACATAATGCTATATATAAAATTTAAATAAGACTAATATTAGAAAAAATAAGTAAATAGAATAATTCAATAAAATATTTTGAATGTTGTTTCACAGAATCAGTTTCACAAATCATTCATCAAATACTTAAATTTAATTCGTTTTTACATCATCTGTACCTACTTTGATATTGATTCCATCAAGGTAAGATACTTAAATTCCTGTTGCTGATTCTTTGAAATATCTTTCTAATTGTAATTTTTCAAAGTTTTACCTTAACATTTGTGTCTCATTAAAACCACTAGAGACTTTATGAAAAGCTCAAACTGCACGCTGAAGACAGAAGGTTGAAAAACTCAAGATCATACAAATAAAATTGTTCCTTATATAAAAAAAACCACTATCCATAGTTACAGAGCATATTAATACCTCTAAATCAAATAAATATAAAAAATAAAGTGCAGATAGCAATAGCTCGGTCAATTATTATCCAGTGAAGACTTACAAAGGTATTGTTTCTTCGGGTATTGATATAAAGGCTTTTAGAGCAAATATTGAATCAGCAAACCTGAAAATAATTAGTAGATTTAAACAAAATTATCTATTCCAATACCATGGTCACCTACTGGAAATGAGAATGGTGAAATGTTATTTAAATCAGAAGGAAAGTCTTGTGCTTCCTTAACTATATGGAATATAACAGTTCCAGAACTCTGTGCCTTAGAAGCAAACCAATAGTCCCACGCGACTCCACTACTTAGGTTATAATACAATTATTGTAACATCTATGCTGGGAAAAATTTTACTTTACCTGCATTGTAAACTGTTTTGGTTTGTGAACTCCTGATTTTAATCTTTTCACCACCAACATTTCGCATTAGGGAATTGCACATTTATTTAATTATCATGGTAAAAAAACAATATAAATATTGTATGAAGGATAACAAGCTTTATAGCTAATAAAGCCTATAAAGAATATTCTAAATTCAACTAGCACAGTAAAGTATGATAAGGGTTGTACACAAATTACTTAATGCAAAATACCCCAATTTTTGACCCCCACCCTCCCTCCATGCAGTAGGAACTCCAAGCAGTACCTCCCCCTGTACTCCTTTACATAAAGAGTGCTTTGTGAAATAATTTGGGTTTATATTGAGGTAAGAAAGATTTTTAGTTCCCAATAATAATTCACTTTTTAATATTCAATTTCAAAGGCCTTTCATGCATTTCACCAAGATTCGATACCATGATCTGTTGATAATTAGCGCTGCTCCGGTGCAATGCTTATTATCCCGTGCAGCACTCTCCTCAGAAGCACTCGTACTCCTATTACTTTTGTTCGACGTTCATGTTTGCTCGGATCTGAGCTGCCAATTTTCCCCCATAAATTACATTCCAGTTTTAAATACAAACATTGATCATGCAAAAATTTTGCTTTTCTTTTCAGTTCTAAAACCAAGACGTAATGCAAACCTTGACCACCCTACCCCAAAGTACCAGGACCATCACTCCTGGCCGCCCCCCCCTTCCCCAGATTGTTTTTTTTTGTGTAAGGCCTCATAAGGAAAAATTATTCAAATTAAGGCATTTATTGCAAACTGAAAAACTACATCAAATGAACTAATGGGCTTCAGGTTCCTCTACATATGCAATTACCACCCTCTACTTGTTAAACTAAAACAATGATGACCTACACAAATTTACAGATGCAGAGAGACAATGAAAATAGTGCATCTGTAACATCACTGAAACTTACTTTGGTCTAACAAACTCTCACTAGGAGTTAATGTTCCCTTTAGAAGGGTAACCGATAAAACATCACAGAAAATAGGATAATCGCTGCAGCACGCCATCATTATTCTAACAAGATTACCTAATCTGATAAAAGATAGCAAAAAGCATAAATGGAAGAAAGGGAATGAGATGACTTCATACATTGATATTCCAAGATAATGATGTTGATCTTTTATTGAATCTCCAGAGTAAACAATGGGTAAATGATATTAAAACAATTAAATGATATGTAAAACCAAAAATGCATAATTAAAGATAAACATATTTAGTGGTCTAAGAAAAGATAC
This sequence comes from Sympetrum striolatum, assembly GCA_947579665.1. Taxonomy (NCBI): domain Eukaryota; kingdom Metazoa; phylum Arthropoda; class Insecta; order Odonata; family Libellulidae; genus Sympetrum; species Sympetrum striolatum. The sequence continues at coordinate 74,390,761 of OX388350.1, forward strand.
ACAACATGTGGATTTAAACAATTACAAAGCACTGCACAATCACTATCTGGAATTGATGATTCCTAGTTCCCATGCAAACAGGACAGAAAAGAGTAGATTAAGTAATGTTTTTGATCAAAATTACATCATCCTCACTGTGGCAATGAACAATAAAATGAATATGGACGATTTGTTATACTTTATGAAAGTACTTTATTTTAATGAGATGAAGTTAGGATAGTTCCAAATTCAATATCGCATCTGATACAGAGGGAAAGAACCCTTTGGCTTTCCTCTTCCAATTCTTCGGTTGTGTGGAGATTGTCTGAAAGTGCTGGGGCCACCCCTTGCCTCTGGAGGACTACCTCTGTGAATTGGAGCGCCTCTTCCTCTGGTTCCAACTGCCTCTCTTGACCCTGCTGTTGTGTAAAAATAAAATAACTTGAGTAATCTTGAAGCAATTTCAAACTAAACAATCGAATATGTAAATTTTTCTCAAGCTTTGACAAATTCTAAATTCATTACTCCTGAATTTGAATGGTGAATTCCAGAGGAATTAAAAACAAAGTACGAAGAGATGGAAGTTAACTTTAAACCTTGCACATGAAAGTCTGAGTCTTAACCCAAAGTTGTACTGATTGAAATAAGTTTTCACTTCTGTACAACAGAGTATGAAGAGCATCCAAACTGTAAAGAAGGCGAAAAAATGCACTTGAATGCCATAGCTGCTCAATGGCTTGGTTCCTGTAATATAAAGTACAAATTGTATCAGATCCACCGGTACCTCAAGCTTAAAACAGGTATAACTTCTACTGTTCCAGAGTTCTTTTGTTATATTTCACAGGGATTGGAATCTCAGAGTTTAATAAAAGGTTAAATGTCTGACCTCTCTTCACAGAGAAACCTGTTCTTGCTGCTTAAAAGCCCTCAGTTATTCACCAATGTCTTCTTCTTACTGTAAAATCTTCCCTTGTGCATAGCCCATAGACAATAACATGGAATTCTCTATTTGATACATTAAACAGGCCACTCAATTTTCATGATGAAAACATTGCTTATTAAGGAAGCTGTTTCTTTCAAGCAACTGGAGTGGTTACTTAACATCCTCAACGATTTGTTTAGACTTCACCCTTCAGCTACCAAGGTATTTTACAGCTTATCCCTCCCAAAGGGGGGGGCAACTGGGTTATTTTGTGCTCTAAGTGTTCTGTTCCACGGTTAAAACAATAAATCTATGAATTTATCTTAAAACTGAATTATAATAGATAGACAAGTGATATAAACTCTTGGGAAATGTCTTTCTTGGCAAATAAAATTAAAAAATGATGTAATGGATTTTAAACATAGCACAGGAAAGTGTGCAAATTAACCCAAGATTATACAAAAAGAGAAAAATAGTGACTTGTCTGGGACTTGAACCCAAGTCTGAGTTTCTATTTTTCTCATCTTGTGTAACCATAATTAAAAAACAATGACACTTCAAAATTCTTCATCACAAGCCTTTCAAATATTTATTCAACTTAACAAAGTTATGTAAAATTATTTCATATTAAAGAAAGAATGTCCTTGCTTATGAACATTTCTAATTTATTTCTTCACCTCTTTATGTTTTTTATAATTACAAAATAAATGTGATTGTGAAAATATATGCAAAGAATAAAATTATTAGATCTTTAAGAATACACACAGAGATGTATGAAATTATTTTAAAAGTTTGAACCTTAATAACACAGAAAAATAATCACCGGAGTAACTCTGTTACCCTGTTAGTCAAAGGGTTAAAGCCCTCTTTCCCTGCATAACCAGAACTTTTTCCAGAAACACCTAGCACAATAATTACTGAATGAGGGATTCAGCAAGTGACTAATCCAAAAAGAAATACAAAGAAAATAAATTTAAAAGAACACCCGTATTTATGTAGGAATTGATACATATTATCCATTTTCCAAAGTCACAATATCTCAGAACTAACTACTTTATCTTTAATTTAAATTACATGCATACTTCTTTTGTTATTATATAATATGTATGATTCTTGAAAAGGGCAATACATGCCCGTTAAATAAACTATTATTATTATTACTACATTTAAGAGCATAAAATTGAATTTATACTTAAAACTTCATCCTTAAATAATTTTAGTTTAAGGGTCAACTATCTAGCAGATTGCTAACAATTATCTCTATATTCGGCAAAGTTTGAAGTTACAAGTTAAATATCATTGAACATGAGAATAACTTTTATAGCAAAATAAACTTAATGTAACTTTAAATTAAACCATATGTGTCTAAAAATCCTGTAAAAGTAAATCACAGTATTAATATACCAAGATAAATGATTCTCATAGATAGTTTAACATAGATATAAAATACGTTTATTATATAAATTATATGTGTATAAAATATATTTCTAATTAAGAATTTATCCCTTTGATACACCTCTAAATAAAAATATTCTGTAAACGTTAATCACAGTATCAAGTTACAAAGATAAATTTTGCTCATAGATAGTTTAACATAGATATAAAATACATTTATCCTCACCTAACTACATATATTTAACAATTTATCCCTTAGATACCCCTCCAATCATGTTTCATGACCTTTGATAATAATGACATATTATCAGTAAGAATCAAAGAAAAAATTGTACTGGTACCACAAATTTATATTTTTACAAAAAAAGTGTTAATGCTTTTTGAAAAATTAAAATTTGTGGTAAAAGTCAATTCTATCTTAGAATCTTTCGATTATGGATTACCAAAACACCTCACCTGATTATGTGAAGACATACTGTCATTCATATTATAATGAAAACTTACCTCCATATCCACATTTTTGCATGTCGTTATTACGAAGAACAAATTTAAAATTGAAGCATCCAAAAGATGCGGAGTAAGAGAACAAATATAATAAATAAACACGCAGTTTCCACATGGGAAAGGATCTTAACACAATCCATTTTCGATCTTGAAGATTCTTCTCACCCACTGGGAACCAAAATCTTTCACAGTGCAGGATGGCTGGCAGGAAGTTACCCCTCTCCTCAACTTTCCCCCTTTAGTGTGACGTCATCCACTGGACTTCACTCCAAGGCCTCTGTGGTTCTCCTTCTGAAATTTTATGGGGCCACCATAGTCAGGGTAGATGAGTCACAAAGATACCCATTGTCTTAGTTTAGGAACTGTAAACAACTGTTTTGAGGACATGGTTTTGCACTCAGGCAATTGAAAAACAAAATCCATCTTTCCTCAAAAATCTTCACTCAGCAAATCAACAGAAGAAGTGAAGGTGTTGTTCTCTAAAATGTTTATGCAAAGAGGGCGTCTGCTTATTCTCAATCACTTAGCAGAATTCTACCTAACATAGCCTCCTTTGTGTTTAGACAGTTGATAGAATTCTTGCGTGAATCAACAAAAATCTATCTGCCACCCATGTTTCATAAGCCATTGAGTCTACATTCGGTATGTTCCTTGATGATAATTAATTACCTATCGATTCTGAAAGTGATGATTACAGTAAAAAGGAGGACTTTGCAAATGGAGACTAACCAAAATATCAAGAGTATATAGATGAAACTAATGATGGCTGAAGCTTGTCAACTCATTTGGATTCTGAAGTAGGTCGCTTCCCTAAAATATTGATTTAATAATTAATAATCAATTTGTTATAATATAATAAATATATTAATAATATATAATATATAATAATAATATATAAATAATACACAATTTTATTTTATTTAAAATTTTTAAACATGCATGTTTTTTTTGTATTCTGATAACTATTTAAATTACCATTTTCTGGATTTGAATTATAAAAATGGGAATTGCTTAATTAATCAGAAATACCATACTTAATTGAAAGTAATGCACACATTGTTGGGTCTCATTTTCAACTAAAAAATCAGGGTGTGTGTGTTAGAATAGACAGTGAACTACATTCAGGCACAATACGATTCATATCATGTATACAATGCGCACATGTCCTATGGCCGGCCGCATCCTAGGTTTACCCTAGTTCTATGTAACTTGTCAAAAGTTCCATCAATGCACTATCAATGTTTTCACTGTAAGAATCTCTGAAGACTACAGACTTAACTGTCAGCTAATAGCTTTTAATTGAGATGAAATTTGCTAGCCCATCAAAAAAATTGGTTAATGGTAGTTATCTTGGGGTTATACCTTTACTTTTTTTCAGGTAGAAATTTGGAGGGTCGCCATCCTAATCCTGACCCTTAACTTGCCTTTGTAGCTCGGGAGCACACGGCTGCCACAGCAGGGGGGACCATACAAAAACTTTCCACGTGGAATAGGATTTAAAAAGTTATAAACGATTCAAATGAGCAACAATTTATTATCTTCATCATCTCTATCGTCCTAAGAGATATACAAGCATCTTTTGATGGATGTTATACGATGAAAATTAAGATTTTTAGAAATTTTGCAAGAAATTACCCATTTACACATGGCAACGTTGCCATTGGGTTGGGGTAGTGGGGAGGTTACATCTAGTAAAAATCTAGAAGTCCTGCTCCCATACCCAACCAACCCCCGTTGAGATACTTAAAACACCCCCTATCTTACTGAGCAACGTTGCTGTGTGTCAACAGGTAATCTCTTGCAAATTCACAAAAAATCTTATATTTTATCATAGATAATTTATCAATAATCGCTTGTATATCTCTTAGAACGAGTGATACAATGAAGATAATAAATTGTTCCTCATTTGAATTGTTTATAACTTATTAAATTGTATTCATCGTGGTCAGGTGTTTTATGGTCAGTCAGTCAGATTTTCAGCATAGACGATTACAATAATTTCGTGTATAGTGTTTAAGCATAAAAATATACAAATCTAACAGTGTAAATGTGTATAGTAAACACACAAATGGTTTTGCAAATGGTGTGGCAGTATGTCTTATGTTGCTCTTTAAATTGTGGGCAAATTATTTTTCAATAACTGACACTCGAATTTTGGGGTGAGCATTACATTTGGTGGTGCATAATTTTCGAAAAAATACCTTATATAATTATTTAGGCCCTTTTAATATTGATTCATATAATACAAAAGCCCTCTCTGGATTCTCACTTTTCTAGAAATCTACTTTCATCTTCCCAAGAGCAAGAGACTTGAGATTGGCGAGAAAATATTTCAAAATTATTATTTTTTTATAGTAACTCCAAGTCCAAGTTGTACAAAGAACAAAAAGGTTTTGCAAATCAATTTAGGTATTGTTTATTTGAGAAGTACATTTCAGACCATTCATCAACAAAAGATAAATATCGTTCTGCATTAATCAACGTTAGGAAAGGCAGTTTGTCCTTCACACAGTATATTCCTCAAAAACTTTAATATCTGGATAAAAACATTTGATGTATGAGAATAGAAAACTAGATATCAGTGAAGTTTTGTTTATTCTAGATCACATTCCACAAGTTCAGTTTGTGAAACACAGAATGCTAAAAATGTCAGCATTAACAATAGAATAATATGAACTTTTACTTAAGGCTTTTCTACCTGTTGTCGTGAAAACACTATAGTGAGAATCCTGCGCAAACAAATTTACATCATGTATACACGAAATAGATTTTTCTATGCAAAAGAACAAATTTTTAGGAGATGTATAATAGTTGGTTGAAAAGAAAGTCAAATTTATAAGTATATTATACGAGTAAAATGTTGCTTGCATACTGCAAGCAGATCGACAACACTAACTTCATATCGGCACCATATAGGGACGGTCCTCAAAAGAAAAAATAAGAATTGAAAATATTCTTAGAATTCGCTTCAATTTAACCCTCATATGGATTTACAAATTTAGTTACGTCGTTGGATTTACGGCGCCGCAGAGGCGCTGCGGTATTTTTTGTCATTATCTTCCAAATTTGGCTATTCTTAGCAATTTTTTTTATTGATAATGCTACTAACTTCTATATTCTTTATTTTTAACTGTGTTTTGTTTGATTGAACCCATTTATACAGAAGTTATGAATAAAAACCTTTAACACTGCATTATTTTCCGTTTGCTGTCAAATAATGACAGAGGCCATAGAAATAACACCCTTAGGCTAGCCATGAATTTCTAAAATCTATTATTGTATTTAGATGAAGTTTTGTAAAAGAACATTGTAAAAAAGTAAAATTTATGATACTTGGATAATAGATGAAAGAAATTTGGCATAGCAAACTTGGCCCTATGTTAAACAATAATAAATGATTTAGAAAGCTTCATCGTTTAAATATTATGATTATAAATATAATACACCATTTCATGCGTAAAATAAGAACCATTAAATGAGTATTGACAGGCCAAAATAGCGACGAGAAAACTCGCGTAGCCGCAGCGGCGCCGTAAATCCAACGACGTAACTTTTTCCATTAGTGGCCAATAAAATAAAAACTATACGCACTATGCGGGCAAAATTAAACTTATCGACTAAGAATGCAGAAAAAATAGACAACTGAAAATTTCAGCAAAATCCATGGGATTGGGCAGTATTTAAAGCATATTAAAAACCACGAGCGCCGCAAAGGCGCAGTGAATCCATATGAGGGTTAAGTGTCTGGCATCGAACCCGGGTCTTTACTGTGAACTTACTATGCAGCACAATAGAAGTTCACCATCTCTGCCTATGTGTGAGATTTCAAGCAGAAATATTGGCTACAACTGCCTCAAAAGACGTTCTAATTTTCACGAATGTAAATGGCTCTCTGGATTCAAACCAAGGACGATCTTGGAAAACTAAAAAATGTTTCTGAAAGTTATTTATGATCTCTATCTATATGCCGAATTTCAAGTTTCTATATTATTGGGAAAGGTTTCAAAATAATTCCTAAAAATCGGATCAACTTCTGATTACAGTGACACCTGGTGTCGAACCCAGGGAATATTATAGACTATGAATGCAAAGTTTGATTTGTAAGGACTGGCTCTTCTATCATGCAAAGTTTGAAGTCGATAGCATGCCGGGAAGTACCTTAATTTTGTTTCCGTTATCTCCGTAAGAAATGCATTGAGAAGTGCAAAAGACCCTCTGGGATCAAACCAAGGACCATCAACGAACATATAAAATTTGATTATGAAAAATATTTATGATATCTATCCACGTGCCGAGTTTCAAGTATCCATGTTATCGGGAAAGGATCCAAAAAAATCTTCAAAATCGCCGCAATGCATTTTAAACGGCCGATTTTTGCCCCAACCTAGCATCAAACCATGGACCATATTCAGCAATGTCTTTCTGATTAACGTTGGAGTTGCACGGCTTCTAGCGATCCCTTGAATTTCAACCCTCTACTTATCCGGGAATTGCATCAAAATAATTTTCGAAAATCCCCGCCATGAATCCTTATGGAGAAAATCGCGACTTTGGGGCCTTCTGGAATCGAACCCATGTCACCGAGGTTCAATGTCGGATTTTTCCTGGAGGTTACACGTTATGGCCAATAAGTCGTAAAAATTTCAAGTCGTTGTCACTTCTGGAACATGGTTAGACTTTTGATCCCCTACATATAACTTATAGGTATATCCGGAGAAGCGTCTATATATAATAGATTACTCTTTTAGGGGGATCCCTCAGCCATGTGGGTAGCGCTTACATTTTTGGTGAGAGCAATCTTGGGCTCAATTCTGGTGGAAGCTCACATGCAAAATGATCAATACTGTCAAGGCACTTCTGACTTCACTACTACTACTATTTTTGGACCATAATCAGGAGTTTTGGTCCCATCATTCATCAACTGATAAAAGGTCGATAATTGGGCTAATATGCAGTCATTTCTGAAGCCTGGGACTTTGGTAAATTAAATATTATTGAAGTAGTTTTTCCATTGAGTGTATTGTAACACTTATCATCAATGTGAACTTGGATATGAAAAACTTCTATTATTCTGATATTACAAGTACAAGATATAAGATCTTGTATACAAATTTTAAACAAAAATCTGTCAAAAGTAACATATTTAATATACTACCATAATCATGGCAGATTTTCTGGGAATTCCATTTGTAAAGTGGAACCCTTCATGTCTATTTAAACTTACCAAAATATATTTCTGTACCAGAAGATGCTGCTCCAGTAGAGAAACTGGTCATGAATAATGTAAAAATTTTGTCAAAAATTGCGAAGTTTTCTCTTCATTACTTATTTTACAATAAGATAATAATGTTCTAATAGGTGTAAAATGGGTATTGTTGAATTTGGGAGAACAAGCTGCTGAGGTAAGCAATAACATTATGATTTTACAATTGAAAAAAATAATGATCTAGGATTTACATCATTAGATAAGTATAAACCAGTGTGCACTGTATTGAATATAATAAAGCAGTGGGAGGATTGCATCTATCATTTAGAGCATAACATACATAACAATGAGAGGTATGTAAAAAATTGGATATAGCACGACCAAACTCAAAACTAATGTGTAATTGGAGGGACCATATCAGTTTCTTCCAGCAAAAATTGAAGAAGTACTGAAAATGTATGGCAGTAGAGCAGAGAAACTCATTGTAGAGCAGCTATCACTAACATTAATTGATTGTAATTGATTTCTTTCAAATGATCGCAGTTACAAAGATTTTATGTTTCATCATATTTGATTTGCTCAATATAATGTCCTTATCCTATAAATGCATTTCTTATGGTTACAGGTGCATAGCTTTACCCATGTATTTCACATTTGACTATATTCATTTATAAAATTATGACACATTATACATGAGGCAAAATTCCACCAACAAAAATTTACCTGGACACAAATTACACCACCAAATTATACGCTAAGTGTGAAATAGGAATAAAGAAGCATTTCACATTAACTACCTCCTGAAGTAGGCTCTGACCACACAATAGGAACTGGTCGAGCACTGCTCTGTCGTCATGCAAAGCCCACCAGTAGAGCGTCCTGCTACACTAGCGCTACGCCTTGCTGTTTTTTGACCTTGCCAAGTACCTCTTGATGTATCTCCTCCAGAACATGAAGCTTCTTGAACACCTGTGAATTTCAAAGGATTTAAGGACAAAATTTTAAAAAATTTACGAAAAAATTAAAAGAGTGCATTCAATAGATAAATTTGACAAATCATTGAACTGTTTAAAGGGGTATAGTGGCCCCTAAATAGTAACAAATACTACGTCAAACTTCTAAAGAAATAATAAGAATTTTAATATGATATGTGGAAAGAGTAATTTGCCATTCAATTGTAACTCTAATCATAGCAGTCAGTCAGGGATTTTAATAGACAACTTCTTCCCTGGCAATGCTTATCATCTAAAGCAGGGTTTTCTATTTGTTTTCTGTAATGGAACACTCTGCAAACCTGGGAAGTTTAACAAAACACTTAGCTTATTTTAATGCTAGGTGATTCTATTTTTTAAATTTTAAAAATTATTTAATTACAACTAATTATTTATTTTATAATTTTTTTTTAATATAAAACTATATAATTATAACATAAACATAAATATATGAATAAATAAAGGATTTTATGACTTTTATTCTATAATTCTCCATTAATACTACAAATTGCTGCGGACCCTAATTCAGGTACAGTGGATTACCGGTGTTCCATGGAACACTGTTTGGGATACCCTGATCTAAAGCACATTTAAAATTGATTAAAAATATTACCTTCACTTCCATCTCCTTATTCTGTTAAATCATCAGATTCATTTCCAGAGGCTTCTCTAGATTTGTCATCTAGAGAATTCACCTAGAATACAAATAATAATAATTAAAAATTTAAGAAACATACAGTTTAAACCAAATCAGGGGATAGAATTAAACAGAGGGTAAGGGAGGTTATAATCGCAGCCTGACCTGTTGCAATCATATGCAGATTCTTTTCTGATACTTAATGGAGATGTACTTGCTTGTAATTGGAGAGTAACAGTTATAATTAACAATTGCTTCAATTCAACACAAACTTCAATCGTGTGCAGAAAATTACTTGATGGACGTTAGAATAAACCTTGCACAAAGAAATCCAATATTTTTTGTTTCACTACAAATATATTTTGTTGTTTTTAAGTTTTCTGGAGTGAGCAATTGTTTTGGGCAAGTTCCTCGAGCAATCATGCCAGTGAGAAATTGTCACTATAGACCTTCAATATCTGATCCTAGGGCAAGGTTATTGAACCTATAGCAGCATGAGTGCCATATTTGATAAATATAAAGGACTTGAATGCTAATGTTGGTGACAATTCATACCGTGAGATGGTGACATTTTTCATTTTATCAAGTGAATTATGGAATTAGAATTTTTTAATTGACTTTAATAATAGTTATTAATACAATTGTTATCGGTATTAATAATAATTACAAATGAACAATATTCATATTTACTTATTTTGGGCCTATATTAACTGAAAGTGAATAAAAATTATCTCATCCGTAACTTTGCGCACCTTGGATCCAGAGTACTCAACCTTTTTAGCTGCTGCAGCACTCAAGGGCAATTCAGAAATCAAAGCGGTCACTACATAACATTTTCGTCCAGGGATATACTCAGACCAACCCTTGGCAATGTTATTACTTTACTAGTTACCATACCATAACCACAGGTAGGTTTAAATAAACATTCTTTGGTAAATAAGATCAAGAAAAATACAATATATATAATTTCATCATAACCTCCAACGTGAAAGAGTTTTTATCTCCAAAGAAGATTTGATCTCGCGGAATAAATCTGGTATGAAGGATTTTGCTGGGTGTACTGCTGCGTTTTGAAAAACAGCAGTCATTAATTATGTGGAATTTGATAACCTAGTAGGCTGAGGTGAACTGATTCTTTGCTTTCTGAACAACATATGCAATAGATATGCATCTTGTAAATCTTGAAAGAGGCGATAAGGGGATTAAAGTTTATGCACTCCATCACCCACAATGTTTACAAAACTCAAGACCCTACCTTCCATGTTTCTGACCACCACCCCTTCCCCACTAAATCTCCACTGGATCTCCTCTAGTCCAATCCAAAGTAATACTTTTGCAGCAAATAAAATAATTTTGTGCAAGGTTGCTCTGTGCACTAGGTTGAGTATCAGGGCCACATTTAATGCCCTTCAATAACAAATTACATAAAAATTATCAAAAACCTGAGATCTGGGATTGTAATGTAGGCATTCCTGAGCCAGGCTCCTCCATTCCATCGTCTCTGCCAACTCCACCCTCCACTTGGCCTTCCCCACTCTCTTCTGCAGGTGCTGCAGTGACCCTTATGGCTGGAATGCCTATGGTACTTGTACTTGAGCTGTTGTTTGGACCTCCTTCATCGCGGTTGGTGGAACTGGGAGCCTCAAGGGATGAGGATGATGTGGCACCCTCTCCGTCATGTCCTCCAAGGGCTAACTGCTGCTCTCTCCTCTTCTCTTGCTCTTCCAACTGACTGCTAACAGTCTGAGTGACTTCAGAAGACATCTCCACAGGTGTGGCATCACCTAAGGGTTACGAAATCATGATCAAATAAAAGGAAAGGGATACAAATATCTTTGTACATAAGGGAGCAGCCACCCTGCACACTAGCACCCAGGAAAAACCCCAAGGATAAACAGCCCAGAAAAAAAGGTTGATAGGGCCAGGAAGTCCCATCCTGGCCATGCGAGACTATTCTCAAGTCTCTTTTTCCTTTGGGAACATTTATAAGGGTTAAAGTAGGTGTATCAGTAGACAATTTCCACCAGATATGCCTCCTTCAAATAATTTCACTTGCAAACAGATTCACATGCAGATTAACTATTGAAATGACTGAAGCTCTGAACACAAATGCTGAAACCAATTACTGACCTAACTTTTTGTTTTGTATTAATTTCATAGATATCTTTTATCTTAAATTACATAACCAATCTTTTTGTTTTTTAAGAAAGTTAAACTTAGTAAAAAGAATGACCTTCCTATAAAACGATGAACTAAATATACCTTTACTTTTAAATTCAATTTTACAAAAGAAACAATCTGCAGATATAAAAGTGCACTTTATATGCATCTCTTTTAGGAACACTGAAATGTCTGTTATCTGTGAAATATAACTGGACATTGAGCAGTACTGTCTAGATCTAGATAAAAGAAAAAAAGGGACAAAAAATTATTCATGATACTGATAAGGGTGGACTAAAACATTTAAGAAATTTGAATGCACCTAAATATTTCTACAAAGATAATAAATAGGTAATTAAGCTGGTTACATTATCAATTGTAAAATAAATTGTATTTTATGATTTTTAAATTTATCAAGTAGAAAAACAGGCTCTATAACGGAAATGAATGAGTAATCATTGACTTACCCTGTGGGGAAACTTGTAATGGAGTAGTAGGTACACTTTGTCCTGTTCCAGACTCTTCCTCTTCAAGGCATTTCATTTGCTCAAATGATTGGCATTTCTCTGTGTAGTAAATGTTAAGTAATCCTAATGACACATGCCTTTTGGTAGTAGTAGATTTTTATAGGTTAAAAATTAAATCCAGTTTAAAGATCATGTTGAAATAACTATGCAAATTTCCTGTCTGTTATCCTGAGGTATATGGTCACTATTGCTGCTTTTATTCAATTAAATAATTTGTAAAATGAAACTTAAGGTAACAGGTTCAATTGAATTGTATTGTATTAGTATACAATATTCAAAACGTTTTTTCAGTTGAAATTCCTTTTTTATATAATTATTAAATTCTGCAGACATCTAACGGCATGAATAGCAAACCCAGTTCAGGACATATGGTGAACGTTGATATTTGCACTGAAGTGAACATGTTTACAGAGCCAAACTCATTCTATACGAATGTTTATCTACTCTACATCTTCAAAATATTTATGAGATTGGGGAGTGAATGATATCAAATGGGACTGATTAGTACTCACAAAATACTTGGTTTTTTATTATTTTCTATCTTGAGCATCAACTCTCATGAAGATCCCTAACCACAGGTTAGCCATGCTTCCTAAATGCAAATACAATATGTAGCAGTGATATAGATTCCCCTGGTAGAGGTGTGATGCATAATATACAAGAATAATAGTAGTTTGTATAGTATACCGTATTTTTCCCTGTATAAGACCCTCCGGAATATAAGATACACCACATTTTAAAGGGGGAAAATCTAGAAAAAAAGATTCTGAACCAAATACTGTAGTAAAATATTTAATATCAACTTTTTAAAGTTGACAGGAGTTGAAAAACAATTTTATGTCAACCAACGTTGTGCTCCGTGGATTCTCATTCTGTTTCTGGTTGATCCGTTTGGATCGCAATTGCTGAGACAAACTGTCTATTTGTTGTATAAGACAAATTAACTTCCCCCCCCCTCCCAGTTTTTGGGAAGAAAAAGTGGTACTTATATGGGGAAAAATATGGTTATTTTCCTATCTCTATCATAATTTAATGGTTATTAATTATAAGTAAATTATTTTTAGTAGCATCTTTCCCAGTTTTAAAGAGTGCAATATTTTGATTTCCTAATCTTAAAAGTTGTAGGAAGGTTGTTCTCAATTAAATAACCTGAAATAGGAATTCTATACATACATTACATAATGCGATATATAAAACATAAATAAGACTAATATTAGGAAAAATAAGAAATGAGTGATTTCATAAAAAATTTTGCACAGTATCAGTAATTTTTGAACAGTATTGAACAGTGAACAGTTTTCACAGTATCAGTATCACAAATTTATCTTTAGATACATAAATTTAATTGGTTTTTATATTATCTGTATCTACTTTGATAAGGATTCCATCAAGGTAAGATACTTAAATGCCTGTTGGTGTTTCTTTGAAATATCATTCTAATTGTCATTTATCAAAGTTTTACCTCAACATTTGTATCTTATTAAAACCACAAGAGACTGTATTAAATGCTCAAACTGCGTGCTGACGACAGATGGTTGCAGAACTCTGGATCATACAATGAAAATTGTTCCTTATATAAAAAAAACCACTAATTTCCATCTTTAAAAAGGATATTATTAACTCTGAATCATACTAATAAAAAAAAATAAAATGAAGATAGCATTGGCTCAATCAATTATTATCCAGTGAAGACTTACGAAGGTATTGTTTCTTCGGGTATATATATAAAGGCTTTTAGATCAAATATTGAATCAGCAAACCTGAAAATAATTAGTAGATTTACACAAAATTATCTATTCCAATACCATGGTCACCTATTGGAAATGAGAATGGTGAAATGTTATTTAAATCAGAAGGAAAGTCTTGTGCTTCCTTAACTATATGGAATATAACAGTTCCAGAACTCTGTACCTTAGAAGCAAACCAATAGTCCCACGCGACTCCACTACTTAGGTTATAATACAATTATTGTAACATCTATGCTGGAAAAAATTTTACACTTTACCTGCATTGTAAACTGTTTTGGTTTGTGAACTCCTGATTTTAATTTTTTCACCACCAACATTTCATATTAGGGAATTGGACATTTATTTAATTATCATGGTAAAAAAACAATATAAATAATGTATGAAGGATAACAAGCTTTATAGCTAATAAAGCCTGTAAAGAATATTTTAAATTCAACTAGCACATTGAGTGAAGTATGATAGGGGTCGTACACAAATTACTTAATGCAAAATACCCCAATTTTTGAGCCCCCCCTCCCTCCATGTAGTAGGAACTCCAAGCAGTACCTGCCCCTGTACTCCTTTACATAAAGAGTGCTTTGTGAAATAATTTGGGTTTATATTCAGGTAAGAAAGATTTTTAGTTCCCAATAATAATTCACTTTTTAATATTCAATTTCAAAGGCCTTTCATGCATTTCACCAAGATTCGATACCATGATCTGTTGATAATTAGCGCTGCTCCAGTGCGATGCTTATTATCCCGTGCAGCACTCTCCTCAGAAGCACTCGCACTCCTATTACTTTTGTTCGATGTTCGTGTTTGCTCGGACCTGAGCTGCCAATTTTCCCCCACAAATTACATTGGAGTTTTAAATACAAACCTTGATCATGAAAAAATTTTGCTTTTCTTTTCAGTTCTAAAACCAAGACGTAATGCAAACATTGACAACCCTACCCCAAAGTACCAGGACCATCACTCCTGGCCGACCCCCCCTTCCCCAGATTGTTTTTTTTTGTGTAAGGCCCCATAAGGAAAAATTATTCAAATTAAGGCATTTATTGCAAACTGAAAAACTACATCGAATGAACTAATGGGCTTCAGGTTCCTCTACATCTGCAATTACCACCCTCTACTTATTAATCTAAAACAATAATGACCTACACAAATTTACAGATGCAGAGAGACAATGAAAATAGTGCATCCTTAACATCACTGAAATTACCTTTGTTCCAACAAACTCTCACAAGGAGTTAATGTTCCCTTTAGTATGGTAACCGATAAAACATCACAGAAAATAGGATAATCGCTGCAGCACGCCATCATTATTCTAACATGAATACCTAATCTGATAAACGATAGCAAAAAGCATAAATGGAAGAAACGGAATGAGATGACTTCATACATTGATAATCCAGGATAATGATGTTGATCTTTTATTCAATCTCCAGAGTTAACGATGGGTAAATGATATTAACACAATTAAATGATATGAAACACAAAAAATGCATAATTACAGATTTAAAAAATTTGGTGGTCTAAGAAAAGATACACAACATGTGCATTTAAAAGATTTCAAAGCACTGCACAATCACTATCTTGAGATGATTCCTAGTTCCCATGCAAACAGGACAGAAAAGCGTAGATTAAGTAAAGTTTTTGATCAAAATTACATCATCCTCACTATGGCAATGAACAATAAAATGAATATGGACGATTTGTTATACTTTAAGAAAGTACTTTATTTTAATGAAATGAAGTTAGGATAGTTCCAAATTCAATATCGCATCTGATACGGTCGGAAAAAACCCTTGGGCTTTCCTCTTCTCATTCTTCGGCTGTTTGGAGACTGACTGAAAGTGCTGGGGCCACCCCTTGCCTCTGGAGGACTACCTCTGTGAATTGGAGCGCCTCTTCCTCTGGTTCCAACTGCCTCTCTTGACCCTGCTGCTGGGTAAAAATAAAATAACTTGAGTAAATCTTTAAGTTATTCCAAAATAAACTATCTAATATATAAAGGTTTCTCTAGCTTCGACAAATTCCAAATTTAATACTCCTGAATTGGAATGGTGAATTCCAGAGGAATTAATAACAAAGTACGAAGATATAGAAGTTAACTTTTAAACTTGCACATGAAATTCTGTGTCTTAACCCAAAGTTGTACTGATTGAAATAAATTTTCACTTCTGTACAACAAAGTATGAAGAGCATCCAAACTGTAAACACGGCGAAAATATGCACTTGAATGCCTTTGCTGCTCAATGGCTTTGTTCCAGGAATATAAAGTACAAATTGTATCAGATCCACCGGTACCTCAAGCTTAGAATGGCTATAACTTCTACTGTTCCAGAGTTCTTTTGTTGTATTTCACAGGGATTAGATTCACAGTTTAAAAGAAGCTTATATGTCTGACCTGTCTGCACAGAGAAACCTGTTCTTGCTGCTTAAAGGCCATCAGTTATTCACCAATGTCTTCTTCTTAGTGTAAAATCTTCCCTTGTGCATAGCCCATAAGCAATAACATGGAATTCTCTAGTTGATACATTAAATTGGCCACTCCATCTTAATAATGAAAACATCGTTTATTAAGAAAGCTGTTTCTTTCAAGCAACTGGAGTGGTTACTTAACATCCTCAACTATTTGTTTAGACTTCACCCTACAGCTACCAAGGTATTTTACAGCTTATCCCTCTCAAGGGGGGAGGGGAGGCAACTGGGTTATTTTGTGCTCTAAGTGTTTAGTTCCACGGTTAAAACAATAAAGCTATGAATTTATCTTAAAACTGAATTATAATAGATAGACAAGTGATATTTGCTCTAGGGAAATGTCTTTCTTGGCAAATATAATTATAAAATGATGGAATGGATTTTAAACATAGCACAGGAAAGTGTGCAAATTAACCCAAGATTATACAAAAAGAGAAAAATAGTGACTTGTCTTGGACTTGAACCCAGGTCTGAGTTACTATTTTTCTAATCTTGTATAACCATAATTAAAAAACAATAACACTTAAAAATTCTTCATCACAAGCCTTTCAAATATTTATTCAACATAACAAAGTTATGTAAAATTATTTCATATTAAAGAAAGAATGGCCTTGCTTATGAACATTTCTAATTTTTTTCTTCACCTCTTTATGTTTTTTAAAAATTACAAAATAAATGTGATTGTGAAAATATATGCAAAGAATAAAATTATTAGATCTTGAAGAACACACACAGAGATGTATGAAATTATTTTAAAGTTTGAACCTTAATAACACAGAAAACACAAAAATCACTAGAGTAACTCTGTTACCCTCTTTGTTAGTCAAAGGGTTAAAGCCCTCTTTCCCTGCATAACTAGAACTTTTTCCAAAAAGGCCTAGCACAAATTACTAAATGAGGGAATCAGCAAGAGACTAATCCAAAGAAGATATACAAAAAAAATAAATTTAAAAGAACACCCACATTTATGTAAGAATTGATACATATTATCCATTTTCCAAAGTCAGAATATCTCAGAAATAACTATTTTATCTTTGATTTAAATTACATGCATACTAAATTTAAGAGCAAAAAATTGAATTTGTACTTAAAACTGCATCCTTAAATAATTTTAGTTTAAGGATCCAGTATCTAGCAGATTGCTAACAATTATTTCTATATTCGGCAAAGTTTGAAGTTACAAGTTATATCAATGAACAGGAAAATAACTTTTATAGCAAAAATAATCATAATATTTTAAACCATGTGTGTCTAAAAATCCTGTAAAAGTAAATCACAGTTATAATATACAAATATAAATGATTCTCATAGATAGTTTAACATAGATATAATATATGTTTATTACATAAATTATACGTGTATAAAATATATTTCTATTTAAAAATTTTTCCCTTAGATACACCTCTAAATTAAAATATTCTGTAAAAGTAAATTACAGTATCAAGATACGAAGATAAATTTTGCTCATAGATAGTTTAACATAGATATAAAATACTTTTATCCTCACCTAAGTACTTATATTTAACAATTTATCCTTTAGATGAACCTCCAATCATGTTTCAAGACCTTCGAATCTAATGACATACTATCAAAAAGAATCTAAGAAAAAATTGTACTTTTACCAAAAATTATTATATTTACAAAAAAGTGTTAATGCTTTTTGAAAAATTACAATTTGTGGTAAAAGTCAATTCTATCTTAGAATCTTTCCCTTATGGATTAAAACAACACCTCACCTGATTATGTGAAGACATACTATCATTCATACTATTATGAAAACTTACCTCCGTATCCACATTTTTGTATGTCGTCCTTACGAAGAACAAATTTCAAATTGAAGCATCCAAAAGATGCGGAATAAGAGCACTAACGCGATAAACCAACACGCAGTTGCCACATGGGAAAGGATCTTGACACAATCCATTTTCGATCTTGAAGATACTCCTCACCCACTGGGAACCAAAATCTTTCACAGTGCAGGATGACTGGCAGGAAGTTACCCCTCTGAAGTTACCCCTCTCCTCCACTTTCCCCCCTCTAGAGTGATGTCATCCACTGGACTCGAGATCGGAAGTGGACTATACCTACGCACCATTCCATTACCAAGGCCTCTGTGGTTCTCCTTCTGAAATTTTATGAGGCCTCTATTGTCAGGGTAGATGAGTCACAAAGATGCCTATTGTCTTAGTGAAGGAACTGTAAACAACTGTTTTGAGGACATGCTTTTGCACTCAGGCAATTGAAAAGAAATCCATCTTTCCTTAAAAATCTTCACTCAGCAAATCAACAGTTGATGTGAAGGTGTTGTGAGGGCGTCTGCTTAATTTCAATTACTCAGCAGAATTCTACCTAACATAGCCTCCTTTGTGTTTAGAAGGTTGATAGAATACTTGCATGAGTTGATGTAAATCTATCCGACACCCAAGTTTCAAAAGCCATGGAGTCTACAAGTGGTACGTTCCTTGATGAGAATTAATTACCTAGAGATTCTGAAAGTGATAATTACAGTAAAAGGAGGACTTAGCGTATTGAGACTAACCAAAAAATCAAGAGTATGTATATGAAACTAATGATGGATGGCTGAAGCTTGTCAAACCATTTGGATTCTGAAGTAGGTCTTTTCCCTAAAATATTGATTTCATAATTAATAATCAATTAGTTATAATATAATAAATATATTAATAATATATTCCAATAATATATAAATAATACACATTTTTATTTAAAAATTTTAATAACACCTTTTTTTAAATATTCTGATAATTATTTAAAGGACCATCGTCTGAATTTGAATGATAAAAATGGAAATCGCTTAATTAATCAGAAATACCATATTTACTTGAAAGTAATGTACACATTGTTGGGTCTCTTTTCAGCTCAAAAATCAGGTTGTGTATTAGTATAGACAGTGAACTACATTCAGGCACAATACGATTCATGTCATGCGCACATGTCCTATGGCCGGCCGCATCCTAGGTTTACCCTAGTTCCATGAAACTTATAAAAGTTCCATCAATACACTATCAATGTTTTCACTGTAAGAATCTCTGAAGACTGCAGACTTAACTGTCAGCTAATAGCTTTTAATTGAGAGGAAATTTGCTAGCCCATCAAAAAATTTGCTTAATGGTAGTTATCTTTGGGTTATACCTTTACTTTTTTTCAGGTAGAAATTTGGAGGGTCGCCATCCTAATCCTGACTCTTAACTTGCCTTTGTTGCTCCGGAGCGCACGGCCGCCACAGCAGGGGGGACCATACAAAAACTGACTGCGTGAAATAGGATTTAAAAAGTTATAAACGATTCAAATGAGCATCAATTTATTATCTTCATCGTCTCTATCCTCCTAAGAGATATACAAGCATCTTTTGATGGACGTTCTACGATGAAAATTAAGATTTTTAGAAATTTTGCAAGAAATTACCCATTTACACATGGCAACAGTGCCATTGGGTTGGGGTGGGGGGAGTTTATTTCTAGCAAAAATCTAGAAATCCTCTCCCCATACCCAACCCAACCCCCGTTGAGCTACTTATAACACCCGCTTATCTTACTGAGCAATGTTGGGGTGTGTCAACGGGTAATCTCTTGCAAATTCACAAAAAATCTTATATTTTATCATAGATCGTTGATCAAAAAATGCTTGTATATCTCTTAGGATGAGTGAGATGATGAAGATAATAAATTGTTCCTCATTTGAATTGTTTATAACTTATTAAATTGTATTCCTCGTGGTCAGGTTTTTTATGGTCAGTCAGTCAGATTTTCAGCATAGACGATTACAATAATTTTGTGTATAGTGTATAAGCATAAAAATATACAAATATAACAGTGTAAATGTGTATAGTAAACACACAAATGGTTTTGCAAATGGTGTGGCAGTATGTCTTATGTTGCTCTTTAAAATTGTGGGCAAATTATTTTTCAATAACTGACACTCGAATTTTGGGGTGAGCATTACATTTGGTGGTGCATAATTTTCGAACAAATACCTTATATATTTATTTAGGCTTTTTAATATTGATTGGTATTATACTAAAGTCCTGTCTGGATTCTCACTTTTCTAGAAATCTACTTTCATCTTCCCAAGAGCAATGACTTGAGATTGGTGAGAAAATATTTCAAAATTATTATTTTTTTATAGTAACTCCAAGTCCAAGTTGTACAAAGAACAAAAAGGTTTTGCAAATCAATTTAGGTATTGTTTATTTGAGAAGTACATTTCAGACCATTCATCAACAAAAGATAAATATCGTTCTGCATTAATCAACGTTAGGAAAGGCAGTTTGTCCTTCACACAGTGTATTCCTCAAAAACTTTAATATCTGGAATAAAAACATTTGATGTATGAGAATAGAAAACTAGATATCAGTGAAGTTTTGTTTATTCTAGATCACATTCCACAAGTTCAGTTTGTGAAACACAGAATGCTAAAAATGTCAGCATTAACAATAGAATAATATGAACTTTTACTTAAGGCTTTTCTACCTGTTGTCGTGAAAACACTATAGTGAGAATCCTGCGCAAACAAATTTACATCATGTATACACGAAATAGAATTTTCTATGCAAAAGAACAAATTTTTAGGAGATGTATAATAGTTGGTTGAAAAGAAAGTCAAATTTATAAGTATATTATACGAGTAAAATGATGCTTGCATACTGCAAGCAGATCGACAACACTAGCTTCATATCGGCACCATATAGGGACGGTCCTCAAAAGAAAAATAAGAATTGAAAATATTCTTAGAATTCGCTTCAATTTAAGTGTCTGGCATCGAACCCGGGTCTTTACTGTGAACTTACTATGCAGCACAATAGAAGTTCACCATCTCTGCCTATGTGTGAGATTTCAAGCAGAAATATTGGCTACAACTGCCTCAAAAGACGTTCTAATTTTCACGAATGTAAATGGCTCTCTGGATTCGAACCAAGGACGATCTTTGAAAACTAAAAAATGTTTCTGAAAGTTATTTATGATCTCTATCTATATGCCGAATTTCAAGTTTCTATATTATTGGGAAAGGTTTCAAAATAATTCCTAAAAATCGGATCAACTTCTGATTACAGTGACACCTGGTGTCAAACCCAGGGAATATTATAGACTATGAATGCAAAGTTTGATTTGTAAGGACTGGCTCTTCTATCATGCAATGTTTGAAGTCAATAGCATGCCGGGAAGTACCTTAATTTTGTTTCCGTTATCTCCATAAGAAATGCATTGAGAAGTGCAAAAGACCCTCTGGGATCAAACCAAGGACCATCAACGAACATATAAAATTTGATTATGAAAAATATTTATGATATCTATCCACGTGCCGAGTTTCAAGTATCCATGTTATTGGGAAAGGATCCAAAAAAAATCTTCAAAATCGCCGCAATGCATTTTAAACGGCCGATTTTTGCCCCAACCTAGCATCGAACCATGGACCATATTCAGCAATGTCTTTCTGATTAACGTTGGAGTTGCACGGCTTCTAGCGATCCCTTGAATTTCAACCCTCTACTTATCCGGGAAGTGCATCAAAATAATTTTCGAAAATCCCCGCCATGTATCGTTATGGAGAAAATCGCGACTTTGGGGCCTTCTGGAATCGAACCCATGACACCGAGGTTCAATGTCGGATTTTTCCTGGAAGTTAAACGCTATGGCCAATAAGTCGTAAAAATTTCAAGTCGTTGGCACTTCTGGAACATGGTTAGACTTTTGATCCCCTACATATAACTTATAGGTATATCCGGAGAAGCGTCTATATATAATAGATTACTCTTTTAGGGGGATCCCTCAGCCATGTGGGTAGCGCTTACATTTTTGGTGAGAGCAATCTTGGGTTCAATTCTGGTGGAAGCTCACATGCAAAATGATCAATACTGTCAAGGCACTTCTGACTTCATTACTACTACTATTTTTGGACCATAATCAGGAGTTTTGGTCCCATCATTCATCAACTGATAAAAGGTCGATAATTGGGCTAATATGCAGTCTTTTCTGAAGCCTGGGACTGTGGTAAACTATATATTATTGGAGTAGTTTTCCATTGAGTGTATTGTAACACTTATCATCAATGTGAACTTGGATATGAAAACCTTCTATTATTCTGATATTACAAGTACAAGATATAAGATCTTGTATACAAATTTTAAACAAAAATCTGTCAAAAGTAACATATTTAATATACTACCATAATCATGGCAGATTTTCTGGGAATTCCATTCGTGAAGTGGAACCCTTCATGTCTATTTAAACTTACCAAAATATATTTCTGTACCAGAAGATACTGCTCCAGTAGAGAAACTGGTCATGAATAATGTAAAAATTTTGTCAAAAATTGCAAAGTTTTCTCTTCATTACTTATTTTACAATAAGATAATAATGTTCTAATAGGTGTAAAATGGGTATTCTTGAATTTGGGAGAACAAGCTGCTGAGGTAAGCAATTACATTATGATTTTACAATTGAAAAAAATAATGATCTAGGATTTACATCATTAGATAAGTATAAACCAGTGTGCACTACTAAATATAATAAAGCAGTGGGAGGATTGCATCTATCATTTAGAGCATAACATACATAACAATGAGAGGTATGTTAAAAATTGGATATAGCACGACCAAACTCAAAACTAATGTGTAATTGGAGGGACCATATCAGTTTCTTCCAGCAAAAATTGAAGAAGTACTGAAAATGTATGGCAGAAGAGCAGAGAAACTCATTGTAGAGCAGCTATCACTAACATCAATTGATTGTAATTGATTTCTTTCAAATGATCGCAGTTACAAAGATTTTATGTTTCATCATATTTGATTTGCTCAATATAATGTCCTTATCCTATAAATGCATTTCTAATGGTTACAGGTGCATAGCTTTACCCATGTATTTCACATTTGACTATATTCATTTATAAAATTATGACACATTATACATGAGGCAAAATTCCACCAACAAAAATTAACCTGGACACAATTTACCCCACCAAATTATACGCTAAGTGTGAAGTAGGAATAAAGAAGCATTTCACATTAACTACCTCCTGAAGTAGGCTCTGACCACACAATAGGAACTGGTCGAGCACTGCTCTGTCGTCTTGCAAAGCCCCACCAGTAGAGCGTCCTGCTACACTAGCGCTACGCCTTGCTGTTTTTTGACCTCGCCAAGTACCTCTTGATGTATCTCCTCCAGAACATGAAGCTTCTTGAACACCTGTGAATTTCAAAGGATTTAAGGACCAAATTTTTAAAAATTTACGAAAAAATTAAAAGAGTGCATTCAATAGATAAATTTGACAAATTATTGAACTGTTTAAAGGTTGATAGTGGCCCCTAAATAGTAACAAATACTACGTCAAACTTCTAAAGAAATAATAATAATTTTAATATGATATGTGGAAAGAGTAATTTGCAATTCAATTGTAACTCTAATCATAGCAGTCAGTCAGGGATTTTAACAGACAACTTCTTCCCTGGCAATGCTTATCATCTAAAGCAGGGTTTTCTATTTGTTTTCTGTAATGGAACACTCTGCAAACCTGGGAAGTTTAACAAAACACTTAGCTTATTTTAATGCTAGGTGATTCTATTTTTTAAATTTTAAAAATTATTTAATTACAACTAATTATTTATTTTATAATTTTTTTAAAATATAAAACTATATAATTATAACATAAACATAAATATATGAATAAATAAAGGATTTTATGACTTTTATTCTATAATTCTCCATTAATACTACATATTGCTGCGGACCCTAATTCAGGTTCAGTGGATCACCGGTGTTCCATGGAACACTGTTTGGGATACCCTGATCTAAAGCACATTTAAAATTGATTAAAAAAATTACCTTCGCTTCCATCTCCTTATTCTGTTAAATCATCAGATTCATTTCCGGAGGCTTCTCTAGATTTGTCATCTAGAGAATTCACCTAGAATACAAATAATAATAATTAAAAATTTAAGAAACATACAGTTTAAACCAAATCAGGGGATAGAATTAAACAGAGGGTAAGGGAGGTTATAATCGCAGCCTGACCTGTTGCAATCATATGCAGATTCTTTTCTGATACTTAATGGAGATGTACTTGCTTGTAATTGGAGAGTAACAGTTATAATTAACAATTGCTTCAATTCAACACAAACTTCAATCGTGTGCAGAAAATTACTTGATGGACGTTAGAATAAACCTTGCACAAAGAAATCCAATATTTTTTGTTTCACTACAAATATATTTTGTTGTTTTTAAGTGTTCAGGAGTGAGCAATTGTTTTGGGCAAGTTCCTCGAGCAATCATGCCAGTGAGAAATTGTCACCATAGACCTTCAATATCTGATCCTATGGCAAGGTTATTGATCCTATAGCAGCATGAGTGCCATATTTGATAAATATAAAGGACTTGCATGCTAATGTTGGTGACAAATCATACAGTGAGATGGTGACATTTTTCATTTTATCAAGTGAATGATGGAATTAGAATTTTTTAATTGACTTAAATAATCGTTATTAATACAATTGTTATCGGTATTAATAATAATTACAAATGAACAATATTCATATTTACTTATTTTGGGCCTATATTAACTGAAAGTGAATAAAAATTATCTCATCCGTAACTTTGCGCACCTTGGATCCAGAGTACTCAACCTTTATTGCTGCAGCAGCACTCAAGGGCATTTCAGAAATCAAAGCGGTCACTACATAACATTTTCGTCCAGGGATATACTCAGACCAACCCTTGGCAATGTTATTACTTTACTAGTTACCATACCATAACCACAGGTAGGTTTAAATAAACATTCTTTGGTAAATAAGATCAAGAAAAATACAATATATATAATTTCATCATAACCTCCAACGTGAAAGAGTTTTTATCTCCAAAGAAGATTTGATCTCGCAGAATAAATCTGGTATGAAGGATTTTGCTGGGTGTACTGCTGCGTTCTGAAAAACAGCAGTCATTAATTACGTGGAATTTGATAACCTAGTAAACTGAGGTGAACTGATTCTTTGCTTTCTGAACAACATATGCAATAGATATGCATCTTGTAAATCTTGAAAGAGGCGATAAGGGGGTTAAAGTTTATGCACTCCATCACCCACAATGTTTACAAAACTCAAGACCCTACCTTCCATGTTTCTGACCACCACCCCTTCCCCACTAAATCTCCACTGGATCTCCTCTAGTCCAATCCAAAGTAAAAATTTTGCAGCAAATACAATAATTTTGTGCAAGGTTGCTCTGTGCACTAGGTTGAGTATCAGGGCCACATTTAATGCACTTCAATAACAAATTACATAAAAATTATCAAAAACCTGAGATCTGGGATTGTAATGTAGTCATTCCTGATCCAAGCTCCTCCAGTCCATCGTCTCTGCCAACTCCACCCTCCACACTGCCTTCCCCACTCTCTTCTGCAGGTGCTGCAGTGACCCTTATGGCTGGAATGCCTATGCTACTTGTACTTGAGCTGTTGTTTGGACCTCCCTCATCGCGGTTGGTGGAACTGGGAGCCTCAAGGGATGAGGATGATGTGGCACCCTCTCCGTCATGTCCTCCAAGGGCTAACTGCTGCTCTCTCCTCTTCTCTTGCTCTTCCAACTGACTGCTAACAGTCTGAGTGACTCCAAAAGACATCTCCACAGGTGTGGCATCACCTAAGGGTTACGAAATCATGATCATATAAAAGGAAAGGGATACAAATATCTTTGTACATAAGGGAGCAGCCACCCTGCACACTAGCACCCAGGAAAAACCCCAAGGATAAACAGCCCAGAAAAAAAGGTTGATAGGGCCAGGAAGTCCCATCCTGGCCATGCGAGACTATTTTCAAGTCTCTTTTTCCTTGGGGAACATTTATAAGGGTTAAAGTAGGTGTATCAGTAGACAATTTCCACCAGATATGCCTCCTTCAAATAATTTCACTTGCAAACAGATTCACATGCAGATTAACTATTGAAATGACTGAAGCTCTGAACACAAATGCTGAAACCAATTACTGACCTAACTTTTTGTTTTGTATTAATTTCATAGATATCTTTTATCTTAAATTACATAACCAATCTTTTTGTTTTTTAAGAAAGTTAAACTTAGTAAAAAGAATGACCTTCCTATAAAACGATGAACTAAATATACCTTTACTTTTAAATTCAATTTTACAAAAGAAACAATCTGCAGATATAAAAGTGCACTTTATATGCATCTCTTTTAGGAACACTGAAATGTCTGTTATCTGTGAAATATAACTGGACATTGAGCAGTACTGTCTAGATCTAGATAAAAGAAAAAAAGGGACAAAAAATTATTCATGATACTGATAAGGGTGGACTAAAACATTTAAGAAATTTGAATGCACCTAAATATTTCTACAAAGATAATAAATAGGTAATTAAGCTGGTTACATTATCAATTGTAAAATAAATTGTATTTTATGATTTTTAAATTTATCAAGTAGAAAAACAGGCTCTATAACGGAAATGAATGAGTAATCATTGACTTACCCTGTGGGGAAACTTGTAATGGAGTAGTAGGTACACTTTGTCCTGTTCCAGACTCTTCCTCTTCAAGGCATTTCATTTGCTCAAATGATTGGCATTTCTCTGTGTAGTAAATGTTAAGTAATCCTAATGACACATGCCTTTTGGTAGTAGTAGATTTTTATAGGTTAAAAATTAAATCCAGTTTAAAGATCATGTTGAAATAACTATGCAAATTTCCTGTCTGTTATCCTGAGGTATATGGTCACTATTGCTGCTTTTATTCAATTAAATAATTTGTAAAATGAAACTTAAGGTAACAGGTTCAATTGAATTGTATTGTATTAGTATACAATATTCAAAACGTTTTTTCAGTTGAAATTCCTTTTTTATATAATTATTAAATTCTGCAGACATCTAACGGCATGAATAGCAAACCCAGTTCAGGACATATGGTGAACGTTGATATTTGCACTGAAGTGAACATGTTTACAGAGCCAAACTCATTCTATACGAATGT
The DNA here is from genome assembly GCA_947579665.1 of Sympetrum striolatum. Taxonomy (NCBI): domain Eukaryota; kingdom Metazoa; phylum Arthropoda; class Insecta; order Odonata; family Libellulidae; genus Sympetrum; species Sympetrum striolatum. The sequence goes on from OX388350.1 coordinate 74,418,279, forward strand.
TTATCCACTCTACATCTTCAAAATATTTATGAGATTGGGGAGTGAATGATATCAAATGGGACTGATTAGTACTCACAAAATACTTGGTTTTTTATTATTTTCTATCTTGAGCATCAACTCTCATGAAGATCCCTAACCACAGGTTAGCCATGCTTCCTAAATGCAAATACAATATGTAGCAGTGATATAGATTCCCCTGGTAGAGGTCTGATGCATAATATACAAGAATAATAGTAGTTTGTATAGTATACCGTATTTTTCCCTGTATAAGACCCTCCGGAATATAAGATGCACCAAATTTTAAAGGGGGAAAATCTAGAAAAAAAGATTCTGAACCAAATACTGTAGTAAAATATTTAATATCAACTTTTTAAAGTTGACAGGAGTTGAAAAACAATTTTATGTCAACCAACGTTGTGCTCCGTGGATTCTCATTCTGTTTCTGGTTGATCCGTTTGGATCGCAATTGCTGAGACAAACTGTCTATTTGTTGTATAAGACAAATTAACTTCCCCCCCCCTCCCAGTTTTTGGGAAGAAAAAGTGGTACTTATATGGGGAAAAATATGGTTATTTTCCTATCTCTATCATAATTTAATGGTTATTAATTATAAGTAAATTATTTTTAGTAGCATCTTTCCCAGTTTTAAAGAGTGCAATATTTTGATTTCCTAATCTTAAAAGTTGTAGGAAGGTTGTTCTCAATTAAATAACCTGAAATAGGAATTCTATACATACATTACATAATGCGATATATAAAACATAAATAAGACTAATATTAGGAAAAATAAGAAATGAGTGATTTCATAAAAATTTTTGCACAGTATCAGTAATTTTTGAACAGTATTGAACAGTGAACAGTTTTCACAGTATCAGTATCACAAATTTATCTTTAGATACATAAATTTAATTGGTTTTTATATTATCTGTATCTACTTTGATAAGGATTCCATCAAGGTAAGATACTTAAATGCCTGTTGGTGTTTCTTTGAAATATCATTCTAATTGTCATTTATCAAAGTTTTACCTCAACATTTGTATCTTATTAAAACCACAAGAGACTGTATTAAATGCTCAAACTGCGTGCTGACGACAGATGGTTGCAGAACTCTGGATCATACAATGAAAATTGTTCCTTATATAAAAAAACCACTAATTTCCATCTTTAAAAAGGATATTATTAACTCTGAATCATACTAATAAAAAAAAATAAAATGAAGATAGCATTGGCTCAATCAATTATTATCCAGTGAAGACTTACGAAGGTATTGATTCTTCGGGTATATATATAAAGGCTTTTAGATCAAATATTGAATCAGCAAACCTGAAAATAATTAGTAGATTTACACAAAATTATCTATTCCAATACCATGGTCACCTATTGGAAATGAGAATGGTGAAATGTTATTTAAATCAGAAGGAAAGTCTTGTGCTTCCTTAACTATATGGAATATAACAGTTCCAGAACTCTGTACCTTAGAAGCAAACCAATAGTCCCACGCGACTCCACTACTTAGGTTATAATACAATTATTGTAACATCTATGCTGGGAAAAATTTTACACTTTACCTGCATTGTAAACTGTTTTGGTTTGTGAACTCCTGATTTTAATCTTTTCACCACCAACATTTCATATTAAGGAATTGGACATTTATTTAATTATCATGGTAAAAAATCAATATAAATAATGTATGAAGGATAACAAGCTTTATAGCTAATAAAGCCTATAAAGAATATTTTAAATTCAACTAGCACATTGAGCAAAGCATGATAGGGGTTGTACACAAATTACTTAATGCAAAATACTCCAATTTTTGACCCCCACCCTCCCATGTAGTAGGAACTCAAAGCAGTACCTGCCCCTGTACTCCTTTACATAAAGAGTGCTTTGTTAAATAATTTGGGTTTATATTCAGGTAAGAAAGATTTTTAGTTCCCAATAATAATTCACTTTTTAATATTCAATTTCAAAGGCCTTTCATGCATTTCATCAAGATTCGATACCATGATCTGTTGATAATTAGCACTGCTCCAGTGCGATGCTTATTATCCCGTGCAGCACTCTCCTCAGAAGCACTCGCACTCCTATTACTTTTGTTCAATGTTCGTGTTTGCTCAGATCTGAGCTGCCAATTTTCCCCCATAAATTACATTCCAGTTTTAAATACAAACCTTGATCATGAAAAAATTTTGCTAATCTTTTCAGTATTAAAACCATGATGTGATGCAAACCTTGAACACCCTACCCCCAAGTACCAGGACCATCACTCCTGGCCGCCCCCCCCTTCCCCAGATTGTTTTTTTTTGTGTAAGGCCCCATAAGGAAAAATTATTCAAATTAAGGCATTTATTGCAAACTGAAAAACTACATCGAATGAACTAATGGGCTTCAGGTTCCTCTACATCTGCAATTACCACCCTCTACTTATTAATCTAAAACAATAATGACCTACACAAATTTGCAGATGCAGAGAGACTATGAAAATAGTGCATCTGTAACATCACTGAAATTACCTTTGTTCCAACAAACTCTCACAAGGAGTTAATGTTCCCTTTAGTATGGTAACCGATAAAACATCACAGAAAATAGGATAATCGCTGCAGCACGCCATCATTATTCTAACATGAATACCTAATCTGATAAACGATAGCAAAAAGCATAAATGGAAGAAACGGAATGAGATGACTTCATACATTGATAATCCAGGATAATGATGTTGATCTTTTATTCAATCTCCAGAGTTAACGATGGGTAAATGATATTAACACAATTAAATGATATGTAACACAAAAAATGCATAATTACAGATTAAAAAATTTTGGTGGTCTAAGAAAAGATACACAACATGTGCATTTAAAAGATTTCAAAGCACTGCACAATCACTATCTTGAGATGATTCCTAGTTCCCATGCAATCAGGACAGAGAAGCGTACATTAAGTGAAATTTTTGATCAAAATTACATCATCCTCACTATGGCAATGAACAATAAAATGAATATGGACATTTGTTATACTTTAAGAAAGTACTTTATTTTAATGAAATGAAGTTAGGATAGTTCCAAATTCAATATCGCATCTGATACGGTGGGAAAAAACCCTTGGGCTTTCCTCTTCTCATTCTTCGGCTGTTTGGAGATTGACTGAAAGTGATGGGGCCACCCCTTGCCTCTGGAGGACTACCTCTGTGAATTGGAGTGCCTCTTCCTCTGGTTCCAACTGCCTCTCTTGACCCTGCTGTTGAGTAAAAATAAAATAACTTGAGTAAATCTTTAAGTTATTCCAAAATAAACTATCTAATATATAAAGGTTTCTCTAGCTTCGACAAATTCCAAATTTAATACTCCTGAATTGGAATGGTGAATTCCAGAGGAATTAATAACAAAGTACGAAGATATAGAAGTTAACTTTTAAACTTGCACATGAAAGTCTGAGTCTTAACCCAAAGTTGTACTGATTGAAATAAATTTTCACTTCTGTACAACAAAGTATGAAGAGCATACAAACTGTAAACACGGCGAAAATATGCACTTGAATGCCTTTGCTGCTCAATGGTTTTGTTCCAGGAATATAAAGTACAAATTGCATCAGATCCACCGGTACCTCAAGCTTAGAATGGCTATAACTTCTACTGTTCCAGAGTTCTTTTGTTGTATTTCACAGGGATTAGATTCACAGTTTAAAAGAAGCTTAAATGTCTGACCTGTCTGCACAGAGAAACCTGTTCTTGCTGCTTAAAGGCCATCAGTTATTCACCAATGTCTTCTTCTTAGTGTAAAATCTCCCCTTGTGCATAGCCCATAAGCAATAACATGGAATTCTCTAGTTGATACATTAAATTGGCCACTCCATCTTAATAATGAAAACATCGTTTATTAAGAAAGCTGTTTCTTTCAAGCAACTGGAGTGGTTACTTAACATCCTCAACAATTTGTTTACACTTCACCCTACAGCTACCAAGGTATTTTACAGCTTATCCCTCTCAAGGGGGGAGGGGAGGCAACTGGGTTATTTTGTGCTCAAAGTGTTTAGTTCCACGGTTAAAACAATAAAGCTATGAATTTATCTTAAAACTGAATTATAATAGATAGACAAGTGATATTTGCTCTAGGGAAATGTCTTTCTTGGCAAATATAATTATAAAATGATGGAATGGATTTTAAACATAGCACAGGAAAGAGTTTAAATTAACCCAAGATTATACAAAAAGAGAAAAATAGTGACTTGTCTTGGACTTGAACCCAGGTCTGACTTACTATGTTTCTAATCTTGTATAACCATAATTAAAAAACAATAACACTTCAAAATTCTTCATCACGAGCCTTTCAAATATTTATTCTAAATAACAAAGTTATAAAAATTATTTCATATTAAAGAAAGAATGGCCTTTCTTATGAACATTTCTAATTTTTTTCTTCACCTCTTTATGTTTTTTAAAAATTACAAAATAAATGTGATTGTGAAAATATATGCAAAGAATAAAATTATTAGATCTTGAAGAACACACACAGAGATGTATGAAATTATTTTAAAAGTTTGAACATTAATAACACAGAAAAATTATCACTAGAGTAACTCTGTTACCCTCTTTGTTAGTCAAAGGGTTAAAGCCCTCTTTCCCTGCATAACCAGAACTTTTTCCAAAAAGGCCTAGCACAAATTACTAAATGAGGGAATCAGCAAGAGACTAATCCAAAGAAGATATACAAAGAAAATAAATTTAAAAGAACACCCACATTTATGTAAGAATTGATACATATTATCCATTTTCCAAAGTCAGAATATCTCAGAAATAACTATTTTATCTTTGATTTAAATTACATGCATACTAAATTTAAGAGCAAAAAATTGAATTTGTACTTAAAACTGCATCCTTAAATAATTTTAGTTTAAGGATCCAGTATCTAGCAGATTGCTAACACTAATCTCTATATTCGGCAAAGTTTGAAGTTACAAGTTATATCAGTGAACAGGAAAATAACTTTTATAGCAAAAATAATCATAATATTTTAAACCATGTGTGTCTAAAAATCCTGTAAAAGTAAATCACAGTTATAATATACAAATATAAATGATTCTCATAGATAGTTTAACATAGATATAATATATGTTTATTACATAAATTATACGTGTATAAAATATATTTCTATTTAAAAATTTTTCCCTTGGATACACCTCTAAATAAAAATATTCTGTAAAAGTAAATCACAGTATCAAGATACGAAGATAAATTTTGCTCATAGATAGTTTAACATAGATATAAAATACTTTTATCCTCACCTAAGTACTTATATTTAACAATTTATTCTTTAGATGAACCTCCAATCATGTTTCAAGACCTTTGAATCTAATGACATACTATCAAAAAGAATCTAAGAAAAAATTGTACTTTTACCAAAAATTATTATATTTACAAAAAAGTGTTAATGCTTTTTGAAAAATTACAATTTGTGGTAAAAGTCAATTCTATCTTAGAATCTTTCCCTTATGGATTAAAACAACACCTCACCTAATTATGTGAAGACATACTATCATTCATACTATAATGAAAACTTACCTCCGTATCCACATTTTTGTATGTCGTCCTTACGAAGAACAAATTTCAAATTGAAGCATCCAAAAGATGCGGAATAAGAGCACTAACGCGATAAACCAACACGCAGTTGCCACATGGGAAAGGATCTTGACACAATCCATTTTCGATCTTGAAGATACTCCTCACCCACTAGGAACCAAAATCTTTCACAGTGCAGGATGACTGGCAGGAAGTTACCCCTCTGAAGTTACCCCTCTAAAGTTACCCCTCTGAAGTTACCCCTCTGATGTTACCCCTCTCCTCCACTTTCCCCCCTCTAGAGTGATGTCATCCACTGGACTCGAGATCGCAAGTGGACTGCACCTACCCAACATTCCATTACCAAGGCCTCTGTGGTTCTCCTTCTGAAATTTTATGGGGCCACTATTGTCAGGGTAGATGAGTCACAAAGATGCCTATTGTCTTAGTGAAGGAACTGTAAACAACTGTTTTGAGGACATGCTTTTGCACTCAGGCAATTGAAAAGAAATCCATCTTTCCTTAAAAATCTTCACTCAGCAAATCAACAGTTGATGTGAAGGTGTTGTGAGGGCGTCTGCTTAATCTCAATTACTCAGCAGAATTCTACCTAGCATAGCCTCCTTTGTGTTTAGACAGTTGATAGAATACTTGCATGAGTTGATGTAAATCTATCCGACACCCAAGTTTCAAAAGCCATGGAGTCTACAAGTGGTACGTTCCTTGATGAGAATTAATTACCTAGAGATTCTGAAAGTGATAATTACAGTAAAAGGAGGACTTAGCGTATTGAGACTAACCAAAAAATCAAGAGTATGTATATGAAACTAATGATGGATGGCTGAAGCTTGTCAAACCATTTGGATTCTGAAGTAGGTCTTTTCCCTAAAATATTGATTTCATAATTAATAATCAATTAGTTATAATATAATAAATATATTAATAATATATTCCAATAATATATAAATAATACACATTTTTATTTAAAATTTTTAATAACACCTTTTTTTAAATATTCTGATAATTATTTAAAGGACCATCTTCTGAATTTGAATGATAAAAATGGGAATCGCTTAATTAATCAGAAATACCATATTTACTTGAAAGTAATGTACACATTGTTGGGTCTCTTTTCAGCTCAAAAATCAGGTTGTGTATTAGTATAGACAGTGAACTACATTCAGGCACAATACGATTCATGTCATGCGCACATGTCCTATGGCCAGCCGCATCCTAGGATTACCCTAGTTCCATGAAACTTATCAAAAGTTCCATCAATACACTATCAATGCTTTCACTGTAAGAATCTCTGAAGACTGCAGACTTAACTGTCAGCTAATAGCTTTTAATTGAGAGGAAATTTGCTAGAGCATCAAAAAATTTGGTTAATGGTAGTTATCTTGGGGTTATACCTTTACTTTTTTTCAGGTAGAAATTTGGAGGGTCGCCATTCTAATCCTGACCCTTAACTTGCCTTTGTTGCTCCAGAGCGCACGGCCGCCACAGCAGGGGGGACCATACAAAAACTGACTGCGTGAAATAGGATTTATAAAGTTATAAACGATTCAAATGAGCATCAATTTATTATCTTCATCGTCTCTATCCTCCTAAGAGATATACAAGCATCTTTTGATGGACGTTCTACGATGAAAATTAAGATTTTTAGAAATTTTGCAAGAAATTACCCATTTACACATGGCAACGTTGCCATTGGATTTGGGTGGGGGGAGTTTATTTCTAGCAAAAATCTAGAAATCCTCTCCCCATACCCAACCCAACCCCCGTTGAGCTACTTATAACACCCGCTTATCTTACTGAGCAATGTTGGGGTGTGTCAACGGGTAATCTCTTGCAAATTCACAAAAAATCTTATATTTTATCATAGATCGTTGATCAAAAAATGCTTGTATATCTCTTAGGATGAGTGAGATGATGAAGATAATAAATTGTTCCTCATTTGAATTGTTTATAACTTATTAAATTGTATTCCTCGTGGTCAGGTTTTTTATGGTCAGTCAGTCAGATTTTCAGCATAGACGATTACAATAATTTTGTGTATAGTGTATAAGCATAAAAATATACAAATATAACAGTGTAAATGTGTATAGTAAACACACAAATGGTTCTGCAAATGGCGTGGCAGTATGTCTTAAGTTGCTCTTTAAAATTGTGGGCAAATGATTTTTCAATAACTGACTATCGAATTTTGGGGTGTGCATTACATTTGGCGGTGCATAATTTTCGAACAAATACCTTATATATTTATTTAGGCTTTATAATATTGATTGGTATTATACTAAAGTCCTCTCTGGATTCTCACTTTTCTAGAAATCTACTTTCATCTTCCCAAGAGCAATGACTTGAGATTGGTAAGAAAATATTTCAAAATTATTATACTTTTCTAATAACTCGAAGACCAAGTTGTACAAAGAACAAGAAGGTTTTACAAATCAATTTAGGTATTGATTATTTGAGTAATACATTTCAGACCATTCATCAACTAAAGATGAATATCGTTCTGCATTAATCATCTTATGGAAAGGCAGTTTGTCCTTCTCACAGTATATTCCTCAAAAACTTTAATATTTGGAATAAAAACTTTTGATGTACAAGAATAGAAAACAAGATATCAGTGAAGTTTTGTTTATTCAAGATCCCATTCCACAACTTCAGTTTCTGAAACACAGTATGATAAAAATGTCAGCATTTTCGATAGAATAATATTAACCTTTACTTAAGGCTTTTCTACCTGTTGTTGTGAAAACACTATGGTGAGAATCCTACGCAAACAAATTTCTGTGATTTATACACGAAATAGATTTTTCTATGCAAAAGAACAAATTTTTTTGAGATGTATAATAGTTGGTTGAAAAGAAAGTCGAATTTATAAGTATATTATATTACTCTTATAGGGGGCTCCCTCAGCCATGTGGGTAGCGCTTACATTTTTGGTGAGAGCAATCTTGGGTTCAATTCTGGTGGAAGCTCACATGCAAAATGATCAATACTGTCAAGGCACTTTTAACTTCATTACTACTACTATTTTTGGACCATAATCAGGAGTTTTAGTCTCATCCTTCATCAACTGATAAAAGGTCGATAATTGGGCTAATATGCAGTCTTTCCTGCAGCCCGGAACAGTAGTAAATTAAATATTATTGAAGTAGTTTTTCCATTGAGTGTATTGTAACACCAATCGTCAATGTGAAGTTGGATATGAAAACCTATTATTATTCTGATATTACAAGTACAAGATATAAGATCTTGTATAGCAATTTTAATCAATCATCATGTCAAAATTAACATATTGAATATACTACCATTATCATGGACAACTATCTGGGAATTCCTTTTGCAAATTGGAACCCTTCATGTCTATTTAAACTTACCAAAATATATTTCTGTAGCAGAAGATGCTACTCCAGTAGAGAAACTGGTCATGAATAATGAAAAAATTGTGTGGAAAAGTGTGAAGTTTTCTCTTCATGCTTTGGGATTGCAATAAGATAATTATGTTCTAATAGGTGTAAAATAGGTATTGTTGAAGTAGGGAGGACAAGCTGCTGAGGTAAGCAATAACATTATGATTTTAGAATTGAAAAAAATGATGATGTAGGATTTACATCGTTAGATAAGTATAAACCAGTGTGCACTACTGAATATAATAAAGTAGTGGGAGAATTGCATCTATCATTTAGAGCATAACATACATAACAATGAGAGGTATGTAAAAAATTGGATATAGCAGGACCAAACTCAAAACTAATGTGTAATTGGAGGGACCATATAAGTTTCCTTCCAACAAAAATTGAAGAAATACTGAAAAGGTATGGCAGTAGAGCAGAGACCTTCATTGTAGAGCAGCTATCACTAAAATTAATTGATAGTAATTGAGTTCTTACAAATGATGGCAGTTACAAAGATTTTATTTTTCATCATATTTGATGTGCTCAATATAATGTCCTTAACCTATAAATGCATTTCTAATGGTCATGGGTGCATAGAATTTCCCATGTATTTCACATTAGACTATATTCATTTATAAAATTATGATAAATTAAAGATGAGGCAAAATTCCACCAGCAAAAATGTACCTGGACACAAATTACCCCACCAAATTATACGCTAAGTGAGAAATAGGAATAAAGAAGCATTTCACATTACCTACCTCCTGAAGTAGGCTCTGACCACACAATAGGAACAGGTCTAGCACTGCTCTGTCGTCTTGCAAAGCCCGCACGAGTAGAGCGTCTTGCTACACTAGCGCTACGCCTTGCTGTTTGTAGACCTCGCCAAGCACCTCTTGATGTATCTCCTCCAGAAGATGAAGCTTCTTGAACACCCGAGAATTTCAAAGGATTTAAGGACCAAATTTTAAAAAATTACGAAAGATTAAAAGAATGCATTCAAGAGATAAATTTGACAAATCGTTGAACTGTTTTAAGGTTAATAGTGGCCCGTAAAAAGTAACAAATACTACGTCAAACTTCTAAAGAATTAATAATCATTTTAATATGATATGTGGAAAGAGTAATTTGCAATTCAATTGTAACTCTATTCATAGGAGTCAGTCAAGGATTTTAATAGACAAATTCTTCCCTGGCAATGCTTATCATCTAAAGCACGGTTTTCCAATTTTTTTCTGTAATGGAACACTCTGCAAACCTGGGAAGTTTAACGGAAGATTAGCTTATTTTTATGTTAGGTAATTCAATTTGTAAAATTAAAAAAAAATCATTTAATTACAACTAATTATGTATTTCATAATTGTTTTTAAATATAAAACTATAGTATTGTAAAATGAACATAAAAATACAAATAAATAAAGGATTCATTGACTTCTACTATTCTCCATTACAACTAAAAATTGCCGCGGAACCCCTATTCAAGTTTTATTCTTTTTGTTTTGTAAGAAAACTAAACTTAATAAAAAAGCAAAGAAAACTTACTATATTTAGCAAAACAAACTACATTTAGTAAAAAGAATGACTTTCCTATGCAACGATGTTTGACTCAATCTACTGTTACTTTTATATTCAATTTTACAAAAGAAACCATCTGCAGATATAAAAGTGCAATTTATATGCATCTCTTTTAGGAACACTGAAATGTCTGTTATCTGTGAAATATAACTGGACATTGAGCAGTACTGTCTAGATCTAGATAAAAGAAAAAAAGGGACAAAATATTATTCATGATACTGATAAGGGTGGAATAAAATATTTAAGAAATTTGAATACACCTAAATATTTCTACAAAGATAATAAATATTTAAGCTGGTTACATTATCAATTGTAAAATAAATTGCATTTTATGAGTTTTAAATTTATCAAGTAGAAAAACAGGCTCTATAACGGAAATGAATGAGTAACATTGACTTACCTTGTGGGGGAAACTTGTAATGGAGTAGTAAGTACACTTTGTCCTGTTCCAGACTCTTCCTCTTCAAGGCATTTCATTTGCTCAAATGATTGGCATTTCTCTGTGTAGTTAATGTTAAGTAATCCTAATGACACATGCCTTTTGGCATCTCAAAAGTTTGACGCGAATCTGGCAAACGGTTTGTACTAAAATCGAAGACACACAATCTCCTGACTGTAATTACGTACCTGCAATTGCTGGTTACCTTCTTACAGAAAATTTCTCGCTATCCATGTAATATATCGTACTCTTCAATCATCAGCTTTTATAAGCCTAAAGTCCACGAGTATTTTTACGGGATAAAGCATGAGCTCGGATTCAACAATGGGATCGGTCGTCAGGGGGATGAGTTGTTTACAGCCTCGAATTTTCACGAAAGTTTTGTATATTTTACCAATATTCTCGCAAATTCTAATCGAAAGTAAGATTACACGACCAAAATAAGAATTTTTATTCAATTTTCTTTCTTCCGGTGTTCGTCTCGACTCTGTACGACTATTCCTTCTAATTTAATTCTTCAAAAGAAATAAAGCCTGCAACCGATAAAAGTGAAGCTTACGTGTATTCCTTATGAAAATCTATCTGAGCGATCTTGGTTCGAACCCAGCAAAATTCTTGAATAAAAATGCGACAGTACTTCCTTCCTGATGTCAGAGGACACGTATGCAAAGTTTGAGACAAATCGGGCAAACGGTGTGGACTCCAATCCAAGACAAACAAACAAACCCACAAACACACAAACCCACAAACACACAAACCCACAGAATTTCTGCTTTATATATATAGACTAGCACATTGAGTAAAGTATGATAGGGGTTGTTCACAAATAACACAATGCAAAATTCTCCATTTTTCAACCATCACCTCTAGGACCAGGATAGCAGGACTGTTACGACAAGTAGTACTCCCCCTCTACTCCGTTACGTTAAGAGTGCTATGTAAAACGTTTTGGGCTTACAGAAAGGAAAGAACGATTTATAGTTCTCAATAATATTTCACTTTTTAATATTCAATTTGAAAGGCCTTTCATGCATTTCACCAAGATTCGATACCATGAACTGTTGATAATTAGCATCGCACAAATGCGATGCTAATTATCCCCTGCAGCACTCTTACAACACTATTACTTTTGTTCGACATTCTTGTTTGCTCAGATGCTGCCAATTTTCCCTGGTAAATTGCTTGTGAGTTTTAAATTCAAACTTTGAACATGCAGTAATTTTGCTAATTTTTGAAATTCTAAAACCGTGACGTAACGCAAACCTTGACTACCCTACCCCCAAGTACCAGGATTGTAACTCCTGCCCCCCCCCCTCTTCCCCAAATTGTGTTACGTAATTTGTGAATGGCCCCATATGTAAAATTATACAAATGCATGCATTTTCTGCAGACTAAAAGACATTGAATGAACAAAGGAGAGTGTGTTAATCTACATCTGCAATAACCACCCTCTACTTATTAATCTAAAACACTGACGACCTAGACAAATTTACAGATGCAGAAATACAATGAAAATAGTTCTGTAACATCACTGAAATTAACTTTGATCTAACAAACTGTCACTAGGAGTTAATGTTCCCTTTAGAAGGGTAACCGATAAAACATCACAGAAAATAGGATAATCGCTGCAGCACGCCATCATTATTCTAACAAGAATACCTAATCTGATAAAAGATAGCAAAAAGGATAAATGGAAGACAGCGAATGAGATGACTTCATACATTGATAATCCAGGATAATGATGTTGATCTTTTATTGAATCTCCAGAGTTGATGATGATGGGTAAATGATATTAACACAATTAAATGATATGTTACACATAAATGCATAATTACAGATAAACAAATTTGGTGAACTAAGAAAAGATACACAACATGAGGATTTAAAAGATTTCAAAGCACTGCACAATTACTATCAGGAGATGATGATTCCTAGTTCCCATGCAAACAGGACAGAAAAGCATACATAAAATTATACTTTTGATCAAAATTGCATCATCCTCACTATGACAATGAACAATAAAATGAATATAGATGATTTTTATACTTTATGAAAGTACTTTATTTTGTGGGGATGAAGTTAGGATAGTTCCAAATTCAATACCACATCTGATACGGAGGGAAAGAACCCTTGGGCTTTCCTCTTCTCATTCTTCGGCTGTTTGGAGATTGACTGAAAGTGCTGGGGCCACCCCTTGCCTCTGGAGGACTACCTCTGTGAATTGGAGCGCCTCTTCCTCTGGTTCCAACTGCCTCTATTGACCCTGCTGCTGGGTAAAAATAAAATAACTTGAGTAAATCTTGAAGTAAGTAATTCCTAAATAACAATCTATAATATAAAGGTTTCTTAAGTTTAAACTTAACTAAAAAGTTTTTCACATCAATAAAAAAAAGCATGAAGGGCATCCAAATTGTATAGACAGCAGAAAATGCACTTGAATGCCATATCTGCTCAATGGCTTTGTTCTTGGAATGTAAAGCCCAAATTGCATCAGATCCTCCAGTTTCTCAAGCTTTCAACGGCTTTAACTTCTATTGTTCCAGAGTTCAAATGTTGTATTTCGCAGTGATTGGATGGTTAAGAGATGCTGAAATGTCTTCACAGAGAAACCTGTTCTTGCTGCTTAAAAGCCATCAGTTAATCATCCAAGTCTTTCTCTTACTGAAAAATCTTCCCTTGTGCATAGCCCATTAGCAATAACAAGGTATTCTTTTATTGATACATTAAATTAGACACTCAATCATAATTATAGAAACATTGCTTATTAAGTTTCATGGTTAAAACAAGAAAACTATGAATTTATTGTTAAATGAATGAAATAGATTGATGATATTTGCTCTTGCAAAATGCCTTTCTAGGCAAATATAATAAATAAAACAGTAACACTTCAAAAATCTTCCCCATAAGCCTTTCATATATTTCTTCAACTTACCAAAGTTATGTAAAGCCATACTGTGAATGGTTTTATCAACATTTAGGAATCATTTCACCACATAAAAAGAATGGCGTTGCTTACGAACATTTCTAACTTTTTTCTTCACCTCTTATACATAGTGCATATCGTTTCAGAGGAATATTTTTTAATAAAACTACACAAAAATGTGATTGTGAAAAAATATGGAACGAATAAAATTATTAGATCTTGAAGAACACACACACAGATGCATGAAATTATTTTAAAACTTGAAAACCTTAATAACGCTGAAAAACTATTGCTGGAGTAACTGAGTTACACTCTTTGGTAGCCAAAGGGTTAAAGCCCTCTTTCCCTGCATAACCAGGACTTTTTCCTACAAATCCTAGCACAAAAATTACTAAATGAGCGATTCAGCAAGGGTCGAATCCAAAGAAGAAATATAAAGAAAACAGATTTTTAAAACACCAACATTTTAGTAGGAATTGATACATATTACCATTTTCCAAAGTCACAAGATATGATTACTTACTGTTTTATCTTAGGCTTAAATTACATGCATACTACATTTAAGAGCATAAAATTGAATTTATACTTAAAACTGCATCCTTAAATAATTTTAGCTTAAGGGTCAAGTACCTAGCAGATTGCTAACAATTATATCTATATTCCACAAAGTTTGAAGTTACAAGTTTAATATCAGTGAAAATGATAATCACTTTCATGGCAGAAATAAACTTTACATAGCTTTTAATTAAACCATATGTGTCTAAATAAATAAAATTCTGTAAAAGTAAATCACAGTATCAAGATACCAAGATAAAAAATTCTCATAAATATAAAATACTTTTATTATATAAAATATATGTACACAAAATATACTAATATTTAACACTTCATCCATTAGATGCACCTCCTATCATGCTTCATGATCTTTGAGACAAATGACATACTACCAGAAAGAATCTAAGATAAAATAGAACTTATACCACAAATTTTTAATTTTACAAAAAAGTGTTAATGTTTTTTGTAAAATTAAAATTTGTGGAAAAAGTACATTCCTATCTTAGATTCTTTCCATTATGGATTACCACAACAACTTGCAAGATTCTGTGAAGACATACTATCATTCTTAATTTAATGAAAAATTACTTCTATACCTACAGTTTCATATCACCACAAGTCAATCCAAATTGAAGAATCCCACTGATGCGGAGTAAGAGCACTAACACGATCAAAAAAAACCCCATAAGCACATTGTAAAGGATCTTGACATAATTCATTTTATATCTTGAAGCCAACACTCCTCACCCACTGCGAACCTAAATCTTTCACAGTGCAGGACGGCTGGCAGGAAGTTACCCCTCTGATGTTACCCCTCTAAAGGTACCCTTCTTCTCCAGTTTCTCCCCTCTAGTGTGACCTCATCTACAGGACTCGAGATCGCAAGTTGGCTACACCTACCCACCATTCCATTGCGGAGGCCTCTGTGGTTCTCCTTCTGAAATTTTATTGGGCCACTATCGTCATGGTAGATGAGTCACAAAGATGCCCATTGTCTTAGAGAAGGAACAGTAAACAACTGTTTTGAGGACATGGTTTTGCACTCAGGCAATTGAAAAAAAATCCATCTTTCCTCATAACTCTTCACTCAGCTAATCAACAGATGATGTGAAGGTATTGTTCTCTCAACTGTTTATGCAAAGAGGGCGTCTGCTAATCTTAATCACTCAGCAGAATTCTACCTAACATAGCCTCCTTTGTGTTTAGACAGTTGATAGAATTCTTGTATGAGTTGATAAAAATCTATCTGCCACCCAAGTTTCAAAAGCCATTGAGTCTACATGTGGTATATGTTCCTTGATGAAGGGTAATTATCTAGCGATTCTGAAAGTGATAATTATTGTAAAATTGAGGACTTTGCATATTTAGACCAAGGCAAAAATCAAGTCTATGTAAATTAAACTAATGATGGTTCAATAATAAGGCTGAAGCTTGTTTTCCCCTTTGGATTCAAAAATGAAGAAGGTCGTTCCCCTAAAATATTGCTTTCATAATTAATAACATATTAATAATACATATTTTTATTTGAAATAATTAATCATATATTAATATATAATTATATATATTAATAATACATCTTTTTAAGAATTCTGAAAACTATTTAAAATACCATCTTCTGGATTTCAATTATAAAAATCTGATGTGGCCAGCACATGACTTTCTCCATATACAAGATGTAAATATTTATCTACGACAGTATTTTTGAACTCTATATTCAATCTAAACTTGGAAGAAAAGTGATTAATTTATATAATATTATCTTATACATCACAAACATTGTAAAAAATGTTTTTCGGGACATGTTCGATGAAAAACGATGAAATGGCCTTTTGCCCCAGCGCCCAAAGCGCCCACAACATGCATAATCAGCTACTTCCGGTTTATCAGTATTTCACGAATAACTCCTAGTCAACTGGTGATACAAAAATATGTTAAATACAAAAGTTATAGTAAAACACATTATCTAAAACTTTTATAAGATATACAATATACCCATATATCATATTTATGGAGATATTTTGAAAACCGGAAATGAGCTTTAATGAATAAAGCTCGACCTTTGGTTAACCGATTTACTCCAAAAACTAATCAACTCTGACAGCACACATGACAATACTATGTATGAATTCTGGTATTGATACGACTAATATTTTTCACGTTAGACCGCCCACTAACACACACACACACACACACACACACACACACATACATCATTCTGAAAATGGTCAAAACGTGTTCTAGGGACCCCAAAAACATGTATTTCCGTTGAAATCTTGAAGTCGATTTTTTTCATGAAAACAACACTTTCTCTATACTTCGTATATGGAGAAAGTAAAAATGGGAACCGATAAAACCGCTTAATTTTATCAGAATTACCATATTTACTTGAAAATAATGCGCACTTTGTTGTGTCTCTTTTCAGCTCAAAATCAGGGTGCATGTTAGAATCAACAGCGAACTAAATTCAGGCACTACATGCGAATTAGGCACTTAGCGAACTAAATTCAGAACTAGTAATTCCATGACCAAGTTGTACAAAGAACAAGATGGTTATGCAAATCAAATTAAGTATTGATTATTTGAGTAGTGCATTTCAGACCATTCACCAACTATAGATGAATATCGCTCCACATTTATCAAAGTTTGGAAAGGATGTTTGTCCTTTACACACTTTATTCCTCAAAAATCTTAAATTTGGAATAAAAACTTTTGATGTACGAGAATAGAAAACTGGATATCAGTGAAGTTTTGTTTATTCTAGATCACATTCCCAACTTCAGTTTCTGAAACACAGAAAGCTAAAAATGTAGTGATTAGTGATAGAATAATTTGAACCTCTATTTATCGCTTTTCTACATGTTGTCGTGAAAACACTATGGAGAGAATCCTAGGCAAACAAACTGATGTCATGTATACATGAAATAGATTTTTCTATATGAAAGAAAATCATTTATTGAGACACAATGAATAATAGCTGGTTGAAGAGAAGGCTGAATTTCTAAGTAATTTTACTGTGATGGAAGCTCACATGCTAAATGATCAATACTGTCAAAGCACTTTTGGATTTACTACTACTACTATTTAAGGACCATAATCAGGGGGTTCTGGTCTCATCCTTCATCAACTGATAAAAGGTAGATACTTGGTCTAATATGCAGTCTTTTCTGCGGCCAGGGACAGTGGTAAACTAAATATTATTAGAGAAGTTTTTGTTAATTATAACACTTACTGTCAATGCACACTTATTTATGAAAACCTTCTTTTTTGATGATATTACAAATACAAGATATAAGATCTTGTATACCAATTTTAAACAAAAATCTGTCAAAATTAAAATATTTAATACTCAACCATAAATGTAGACTAATTATCTGGGAATTCCTTTAGTAAATTGGAACCATTCATGGCTGTTTAAACTTAGCAAAATATTTTTCTGTACCAGCAGATGCTACTCCGGTAAAGATACTGCTCATGAATAATGAAAAAGGTTGTGGAAAATTGCTGAGTATTTTCTTCAATACTTGGAATCACAATTAGAGAATGATGTTCCAATAGGTGTAAAATAGGCAAGGTTGAAGAAGGAAGAACAAGCTGCAGAGGTAGGCAATACATTATGATTTTACAATGGAAAAAAAGAAATATGTAGGATTTACATCGATTGATAAGTATAAATCAGTGTGCACTACTGAATATAATAAAGCAGTGGGAGGGTTGGATCTATCATTTAGAGAATAACATACGTTACAATGAGAGGAATGTAAAAATTTTGGATATTGCAGGACCAAGTTCAAAACTAATGTGTAATTGGAGGGATCATATCATTTTCCTTCCAACAAAAATTAAAGAAATACTGGAAAGGTATGGCAGTAGAGCAGAGACCCTCATTGTAGAGCAGCTATTACTAACATTAATTGATTGTAATTGATTTGCTACAAATAATGGCAGTTACAAGGATTTTATGTTTCATCATATTTGATGTGCTCAATAAAATGTCCTTATCCTATATATGCATTTCTAATGGTAATAAGATCCATAGAATTTCACATGTATGTCACATCAGACTATATTAATTAATAAAATTTGATACATTATACATAAGGCAAAATTCCACCAGCAAAAATGTACCTGGACACAAATTACCCCACCAAATTATACGCTAAGTGAGAAATAGGAATAAAGAAGCATTTCACATTACCTACCTCCTGAAGTAGGCTCCGACCACACAATAGGAACTGGTCGAGCACTGGCCTGTCGTCTTGCAAAGCCCCCACGAGTAAAGCGTCTTGCTACACTAGCGCTTTGCCTTGCTGTTTGTTGACCTCGGCAACCATTTCCTGATGTATCTCCTCCAGAAGATGAAGCTTCTTGAACACCTGAGAATTTCAAAGGATTTAAGGACCAAATAAAAAATTATGAAAAAATTATAAGTGCGCAAGTGTGCATTATGATGGAAATAGAATTTTTTAATTGACTTAAATAATAGTTATTAATATAATTTTTATTGTTAATAATAATTACAAATGAACAGAGTTCACATTCACCTATTGTTGGCCTTCATTAACTTAAAGTGAATGAAAATTGTCTAATATGCAACTATGGGCACACATGCCTTGGATCCAGGGTACTCAACCTTTTTTGGTGCCACAGCACCCAAATACATTTCAGAAAGCAAAGCGGGCACCACATAACATTCACTAGTTAACCAAGGTTCAGTTTAAATAAACTTGGTAAATAAGATCAACAAAAATACAACTTATATAATTTCATCACAATCTCCAACAAGAGAAAGACTTTATCTCCAAAGAACATTTGATTACATGGAATAAATCTTGTATGATGCGTTCCAAAAAGCAGCAGTCATTGATTGCAGGGAATTTGATAACCTAATAAGCTGAGTTGAAAGGCATCTTTGCTTTCTGAACAACATATAAGATAGATATGCATCTTGTTAATCTGGAAAGGAGAAATAGGAGGGATAGAGTTTATACACACCATCACTCACAATGTTTACGAAACCCAAAACCACACCAACCAAGTTTCTGACCGCCATCCCTTCCCAACTAATCATCCACTCTATCCCCTATAGTCCAATCCAAAAAATTCAGGAGTAGTAAATAAAATAATTCTTTTCAACGAAACTTGGAGGGCTCTGTGAAAGGTCGCTTCGGGTACTAGGTTAGTATCCAGGCCATAGATAATGCATTTCAATAATAAATTACATAAAAATTATCAGAACCTGAGATCTGGGATTGTGGTGTAGGCATTCCTGAGCCAGGCTCCTCCATTCCATCGTCACTGTCAACTCCACCCTCCACTTGGCCTTCCCCACTCTCTTCTGCATTTGCTGCAGTGAAACTTATGGCTGGAATACCTATGCTACCTGTACTTGAGCTGTTATTTGGACCTCCCTCAGAACCTTTCCCAGTTAACTGGGAAATTGTTGCATAATTAAATTATTAAATTAAATTTTCCATTTTCATACACCACAAAAATAGGCATATTAAAAATGTTATTATTTTCCCATAGTCAACATACAAAATTAATACATGAAAAACCAGTCAATATGAAAAAATGAGGGTCATGGGGTATATAAGAAATTGAAACCAGCACATTTGGATAACATAAAATTTATTCATACCAAGATAATAAAAAATTAAATACAAACAAAATACAACTGTACATTGTAGGTAGGCATTCCAGGGCCAGTTACACTCAGGTTAAGCCACAAGATCAAGATTCAAACAAAGATAATAAAAAAATATAATACAAACAAACTACAACTGTGCATTGTAGGTAGGCATCCCAGGGCCAGATTACAGGACACATCTCTCATAGAACAATGGCTGCACTATCCCGACACAGCTGCTGGCTAATATCCAGCATTGGAAATAAGTCACACTTCAATCTAGGAAACAGATCAAGAGTCTGCATCATCCAAAATATCCTTGAAAAGGAAAGCACAAGTTAAAAAAACTTCTACACAAAAATATTAGTCCCTTTTTAAGATTTGAATAGGAATTATTGGTCTTTGAAAAAGATCTGGAGTCATGATCATATCTTAATGAGGACTTTATTTATTTATTTACCAACATATATACATGCAGTCACTTCTTTTAAAAGGAGATTTGGTACATTTCTGAGGACTGGATTATGAATCCATATGAAAGTTGCTCTCTTAATGAGATATAAGTTTGTGATCAATATATCACTAAGTGAATTAAATGCTTATATTGAGTATATGGAAATGTATTCAAAGCAGTAAGGCCATGTGAACTATGATGAAGTCTTCACACAGTCAATATGACAATTTGAATTAATGTAATGCCTCTAATGAACTTAAAGGTATATAATGGAAACTTCTCCAAATGATTCAGGCCTATAATAAGCCTTAAGGTAATAAAATAATTTTTCACTTTTAGGAGCTCATTACTGATCAAAGCTATCCATAAAAATAGAGTGATATTTAGTCGTAAATCTCTATATGCAGAGCGTACGGACACACAACTTTTACTATTAGAAGCAGAGCTGCTATGCAACCTGGCATTCCACCATGATTATAACTATACAAATGTTTATATTAGGTACTTACATTGGGACCAGCTGAAGATTCAAGAAAGCAGGAGCATGAAAAAGATAAATCATCATTAATGACTTCGATATACACACGTTATCGTTCATAAAATGCACTACTTCAATAAGTGTACTTATTACGTACACGTAAAGACTTAATTGAACTAAGGTTTAAGATAATTATTAAAGGTACATTTTTCTGAGAACAGAGGCAATTAGAACAAATATATTGGTCATTTAGCTAGTAGGAAAACAAATATTTATGTTTGATTGTTTAAGAATAAAATAATTAAATTTTGAAGGTAACTAGCAAGGCTTGATAATTAAGGTTTTAATTTCAAGGCTACTCCGATTTGATTACAGTCAACTCAACAAATGGCGATAGATAAACTCTGGATGCACGTCAAGCTCATTTTCCTCGCAGCAGGTTTTATTTCATTTTAAAATTTAAATTAGAAAAAATAGTTGCACAAAGTCGAATCAAGCACCAAAAGAAGCGGAATAGAATAAAGATTCTTATTTTGACCGTGAAATATCGTTTACGAATCGAAATTTCGAGAATTTTGATAAAATACGTGAATACTTTATCAAAATTTGGAGGTTGTAAACAACCCATATCCCCCTTGACAACGAAGGCGATTGTATTAATTTTAGGTGGTACGAAGTTCACCGGTTCATCTAGTATAATCAAATATAGCAAAATGAACGGAAACATCGTTTGAAGGAAAGCAAAAAGCAATAATAGTAAGGACGTATGAACGCGATGATGCAAAGCGAGCATATACAATGGTCAATAAAGTTCACACTTAAGTGCAAATAACAAAGACTTTAAAAAAAACGAAATCAATATATATATATATATATATGATACATCAATGATTGTATATATAGTCTAACTAACTACAGTCACATCTTATTTAGCCGTTAAAACATTAAAGGAAATTTATGAAAACGATCAACAGGTGATCGTTCATATCCGAGAAAATCATCTCATATCACATTGAATAAAAGAAATCACACATTACCTTGATAAATCAGGAACAGGAAACCACTGGATCACGATTTCTGAAAATCACCCGAACACAGGAGAAGGGAAGCCAAACACCAGATTGCATGAAGTTGACGAAGTAAACGAAATTCGTTGATCTTGATGAATTCAAAATTCATGAATTCCGAGATTGCGCCGACAGATAGCGTTACAATATGCGTAGACTCCGTACGCTCATTTCCACTTAAAATTAAATTTGTGTACCACTTCCGAGAATATATAATACATGGTTAACAGATCATTTAAATTAGGAAAACTTGCAAATATGTTCAAGGTAATAATTTCCGGTAAAACTCAAACAAACATTTCTTAATGCGAAAATACAAGAAATATACGTATATGTATTTTTTGTGTATTTCTGCATCATTTTTACATATGTATCCATGCATGAAAAATACAGAGAAAATACATAATGTATAATGTACATGCATGGATACATATGTATAAATTTTCCATAAATACATATGTATTACAGATGTAATACAATTCATAAATACATATGTATGCATCCAGTTAAAATACATCACAAATACATATGTATATCCAAATGTGTGTTGTAGGGGACTCTTCCAACTGACTATGCAATCCTAATGACACTCCTTTGGTTAGTAGTAGATTTTTTTAGGTTGAAATAAAAATCCAGTTTCAAGATCATGTTGTTTCAGCTATGAAAAATTCCTGTGTGTTATCCCAGCAAACAAATCCACGTGGCTACCACGTGGTGTTTGGTGGCAGTTACGTTGTAATACCACGTGGCCACCACATGGCGAGATGGAGTTGCAGGAATGTGGTCACCACGTGGCACTGCAACTTTACTACCACATAATCACCACATTTTGCCACATTTCTATAATATTGTATCCTAAAATTTATAAAATATTCCAGCTAATTTTGGACCCCTTATAATGAAAAAAGACTTTCTGATCACTCCTTTCCATACAAAAATAAACTTTTATAAATTGGCATGAAATACTTTCTTTCAGAAAAAATATCAGGATGCTACCCAAGATTCATACCTTTATCAAAAGTTTGGATAAAAATGGTCTTTTACTTGAATTCAGTATTAAGACAAGGATAAGCAAGATATAGGACATTCATACTATATTACTGGGTGCTATGTACAGTAGATTCATTGCAGCATTTATTCAGACAATGTCTCAGTTTAAATCACATCTCAAGGTCTTTATATAAGACATCTCTGAAAGCAGCCAATGAGCACTCAAGTACTTAACTTAAAACACATTGCATATTTTCCAAATTAACCAATTGAAAGGCTTTGAGAACAATAAATATAAATTTTTCTGTAATAAATTGACCTTCCTTAGAAGTCATTGAAGGGGTAAATTAAGAGTACCTGAAAGATATTTCAAAAGATAAAACATATCAAAGTTTTAGACAAATTCAAATATTTGGATTAGGAATACTGCCGTTTCGTTACATCTCAGATGTATATTTTGCACATGAAAATTCCGCACACATCGTAAAGAAAATTAATAGTTCCTTCGAGTAGTCATTGATTTAGTAGTAGACTGAAAGAAGGGTAAAGGATGAAGAATACACCAGAAAATATGCTGTAAATGAAATTTTTATTGTTATGCATTGTTTTAATACATAAATACATTAGTGAATAAATACATTAGTGAATAAATACATATTACAATGAATTTAGGTTTAACATAACTGAATTGGAATGAAATCTTAATACAGCAAAGAGAAGCAAAACGATCTGTGATATTGAAAATGAAATCAATTCTTCATTCACTTTTGTTATTCACTTTTGCTGCTGTGGATAAGGTCTTCCTCTTGTGGAACAACTGCCTTAAGTGGATTCTAAGATCGTGTAATATTATCTTCAATCCAGGATAATTCTTCTTATAACCCATATCTTGTCCTTTAACCCTTCATTATTCTATCATTCTGTCTAAGAATCTATCAGTCTTCAACGAATACACTAAAGTTCCGGAATTTCTCTTTTTCTTGCACTAAATAAAACAGGAATAACTATATTAAAATTTGCTTCTTACTATATAACTTCCCATGATACTGCAATACGTACAAACGAGAGTGAAATACAACTTTCAATGACAGTTGTATTAAGTTTTAAGAAGGCTTAAATTAATTCAAATTAAGGAAATGAAAATGTTTGAGTAACGTAAATAAACACTTAGGTAAAATTCTCGATAACACGGTAAATCATCGAGAATTTTACCAACAATTGTAAGCAAGCATTAATATTAGGTTATTAAATATTTAATATCTACTAAAGAAGGCAAAAAGCATCACTTACGTTTCTTTGCTGAGCTTAAAACTGCAGATAATCTCCAGATTGTCACCATCTACACAGTATGGATAACTTTACGTACACGATTTCCCCCAACAAATACCCTACATCGGTCGTATAGTAAAACTTAATGCTCCGGATGAACAACCAACATCTTTCATAAAATTGATTGGACGGTGACAAGGATTTTCCTGTAAAATACAATTAGGAACTCATTTCTAGGTAGTACGTAGTTTGAAACGTGCAATAAATAATCAATGCTTAAATAATGTACTTACAATTCTCTGGTTTCCTTGGAAAGTGAAAAGATGGAATACATTTACTGCTACTGTGCTGAAATATCCTTTGGGGCGACATAATTCATCGCAATATTCGAAATTGTTTCACAAATTCAAAACGATGCAGAGACTAACAATGACGGTTACTCAAATGAGCTACTGCCAACAAAAAATAATTCGCGACACTGCTACCACGCTACGAGACTATGAACCGCTCAAGCTCAAACCAGCAAGATTTGTCAGTTTTCGTGTATGAAGGAAAAATGATTGTTTTCCTTATCATTTTGGTAACGTAAAGAAAAATAAACCATGAGAAAAATACACGGAAATCAACTTTTTAATAACGTTTGCGATCGATTTCTTAACGATTCGTAAAACATATATGTTTTACGATTCTTTCATATGAATTTGAAAACGGACTGATGGATTTCCGATTCCATCGATGGATTTAAAAACGTACCCTTCGTCTGTAATTAATTTTAATTAAATAATCGAGTAAAACGTCGGCTGAATATTTTTTCATTATTATAAATTCACTTACAGAGATAACAATGGAAAAATAAATAATTTTATGCTGCTTCTTCCTTTAATATGTCATAAATGCATATTTATATTATTTTTTACTTAATTTGATAATGCTGCGGGTTATTCATCTTCCGTAATAGAATCACAGATTCTGTGTTTTATCCTTCTGCTTTTTTTGTTTTATGAGTAAATGAATTTGATATGGAAGAAAATCTTTCTTATATAACATTTTATAAATAATAATCTCACGGAAATGAATACGTTGTGGCCACGATTATATGACGTTTTGGCAATATCCAATGTGGTGATGACCACGTTCTTACCACCTTTTTACCACATTCACCACATTCGCCACCAAAATGCCACGTGGTAAAAAGTGGCGAACACGTGGCGTGTTTGCTGGGTATGTTCACTGTTGCTTCTTTTATTCAATGAAATAATTTGTAAATTAATAATAAAGTAACAGGTTCAATTTAATTGTAATGTATTAGTATAAATTATTCAAAACAATCTTTAAGTTAAAATTTCATTTGTATATAATTATTACTTTGGCAGAATTTTTAAGACATGAATAGCAAACCCATCTCAGGACATACTCAGGTGAACGTTTAGATTAGCGGTGAAGTGGACATGATGATAAAGCCATACTCATTTTATCAGAATGTTTATCCACTCTGCATCTGTTAAATATTTCTGAGATTGGGGTGTGAATGATATTGAATGGAACCAATAATTACTCACAAAATACTTGGTCTTATATTATTTTCTCTCTTCAGCATCAACTCTTATGAAGATCTCTAGCAATGGGTTTGCCATGCTTCCTAAATACAAATATAATAGGTAACAGAGTCATAGATTCTTCTGGTAGAAGTGTACTGCATAATATATATATATATTATAGAAGTTTGTATGTTATAATTTTCCTATCACTATCATAATTTAAAGGTTATTAATTGAAAGTAAATTATTTTTAGGAGCATCTTTCCCTGTTTTAAAGAGTGTGTTGTATGTTGTTAAATGAAGTTTTAGTTCTCACTTAAATAACCTAAAATAGGAATTCTATACATACATTACATAATGCTATATATAAAATTTAAATAAGACTAATATTAGAAAAAATAAGTAAATAGAATAATTCAATAAAATATTTTGAATGTTGTTTCACAGAATCAGTTTCACAAATCATTCATCAAATACTTAAATTTAATTCGTTTTTACATCATCTGTACCTACTTTGATATCGATTCCATCAAGGTAAGATACTTAAATTCCTGTTGCTGATTCTTTGAAATATCTTTCTAATTGTCATTTTTCAAAGTTTTACCTTAACATTTGTGTCTCATTAAAAAACCACTAGAGACTGTATAAAAAGCTCAAACTGCATGCTGAAGACAGAAGGTTGAAAAATTCAAGATCATACAAATAAAATTGTTCCTTATATAAAAAACCACCACTATCCATAGTTAAAGAGCATATTAATACCTCTAAATCAAATAAATATAAAAAATAAAGTGCAGATAGCAATAGCTCGGTCAATTATTATCCAGTGAAGACTTACAAAGGTATTGTTTCTTCGGGTATTGATATAAAGGCTTTTAGACCAAATATTGATCAGCAAACCTGAAAATAATTAGTAGATATAAACAAAATTATCTATTCCAATACCATGGTCACCTATTGGAAATGAGAATGGTGAAATGTTATTTAAATCAGAAGGAAAGTCTTGTGCTTCCTTAACTATATGGAATATAACAGTTCCAGAACTGTGTGCCTTAGAAGCAAACCAATAGTCCCACGCGACTCCACTACTTAGGTTATAATACAATTATTGTAACATCTATGCTGGGAAAAATTTTAAACTTTACCTGCATTGTAAACTGTTTTGGTTTGTGAACTCCTGATTTTAATCTTTTCACCACCAACATTTCGCATTAGGGAATTGCACATTTATTTAATTATCATGGTAAAAAATCAATATAAATATTGTATGAAGGATAACAAGCTTTATAGCTAATAAAGCCTATAAAGAATATTCTAAATTCAACTAGCACAGTAAAGTATGATAGGGGTCGTACACAAATTACTTAATGCAAAATACCCCAATTTTTGACCCCCCCCTCCCTCCATGTAGTAGGAACTCCAAGCAGTACCTCCCCCTGTACTCCTTTACATAAAGAGTGCTTTGTGAAATAATTTGGGTTTATATTCAGGTAAGAAAGATTTTTAGTTCCCAATAATAATTCACTTTTTAATATTCAATTTCAAAGGCCTTTCATGCATTTCACCAAGATTCGATACCATGATCTGTTGATAATTAGCGCTGCTCCGGTGCAATGCTTATTATCCCGTGCAGCACTCTCCTCAGAAGCACTCGTACTCCTATTACTTTTGTTCGACGTTCATGTTTGCTCGGATCTGAGCTGCCAATTTTCCCCCATAAATTACATTCCAGTTTTAAATACAAACATTGATCATGCAAAAATTTTGCTTTTCTTTTCAGTTCTAAAACCAAGACGTAATGCAAACCTTGACCACCCTACCCCAAAGTACCAGGACCATCACTCCTGGCCGCCCCCCCCTTCCCCAGATTGTTTTTTTTTGTGTAAGGCCTCATAAGGAAAAATTATTCAAATTAAGGCATTTATTGCAAACTGAAAAACTACATCGAATGAACTAATGGGCTTCAGGTTCCTCTACATATGCAATTACCACCCTCTACTTGTTAAACTAAAACAATGATGACCTACACAAATTTACAGATGCAGAGAGACAATGAAAATAGTGCATCTGTAACATCACTGAAACCTACTTTGGTCTAACAAACTCTCACTAGGAGTTAATGTTCCCTTTAGAAGGGTAACCGATAAAACATCACAGAAAATAGGATAATCGCTGCAGCAAGCCATCATTATTCTAACAAGATTACCTAATCTGATAAAAGATAGCAAAAAGCATAAATGGAAGAAAGGGAATGAGATGACTTCATACATTGATATTCCAAGATAATGATGTTGATCTTTTATTGAATCTCCAGAGTAAACAATGGGTAAATGATATTAAAACAATTAAATGATATGTAAAACCAAAAATGCATAATTAAAGATAAACATATTTAGTGGTCTAAGAAAAGATACACAACATGTGGATTTAAACAATTACAAAGCACTGCACAATCACTATCTGGAGATGATGATTCCTAGTTCCCATGCAAACAGGACAGAAAAGCGTAGATTAAGTAATGTTTTTGATCAAAATTACATCATCCTCACTATGGCAATGAACAATAAAATGAATATGGACGATTTGTTATACTTTATGAAAGTACTTTATTTTAATGAGATGAAGTTAGGTTAGTTCCAAATTCAATATCGCATCTGATACGGTGGGAAAAAACCCTTGGGCTTTCCTCTTCTCATTCTTCGGCTGTGTGGAGATTGTCTGAAAGTGATGGGGCCACCCCTTGCCTCTGGAGGACTACCTCTGTGAATTGGAGCGCCTCTTCCTCTGGTTCCAACTGCCTCTCTTGACCCTGCTGTTGTGTAAAAATAAAATAACTTGAGTAATCTTGAAGCAATTTCAAACTAAACAATCGAATATGTAAATTTTTCTCAAGCTTTGACAAATTCTGAATTTGAATGGTGAATTCCAGAGGAATTAAAAACGAAGTATGAAGAGATGGAAGTTAACTTTAAACCTTGCACATGAAAGTCTGAGTCTTAACCCAAAGTTGTACTGATTGAAATAAGTTTTCACTTCTGTACAACAGAGTATGAAGAGCATCCAAACTGTAAAGACAGCGAAAAAATGCACTTGAATGCCATAGCTGCTCAATGGCTTGGTTCCTGTAATATAAAGTACAAATTGTATCAGATCCACCGGTACCTCAAGCTTAAAACAGGTATAACTTCTACTGTTCCAGAGTTCTTTTGTTATATTTCACAGGGATTGGAATCTCAGAGTTTAATAAAAGGTTAAATGTCTGACCTCTCTTCACAGAGAAACCTGTTCTTGCTGCTTAAAAGCCCTCAGTTATTCACCAATGTCTTCTTCTTACTGTAAAATCTTCCCTTGTGCATAGCCCATAGACAATAACATGGAATTCTCTATTTGATACATTAAACAGGCCACTCAATTTTCATGATGAAAACATTGCTTATTAAGGAAGCTGTTTCTTTCAAGCAACTGGAGTGGTTACTTAACATCCTCAACGATTTGTTTAGACTTCACCCTTCAGCTACCAAGGTATTTTACAGCTTATCCCTCCCAAAGGGGGGGGCAACTGGGTTATTTTGTGCTCTAAGTGTTCTGTTCCACGGTTAAAACAATAAATCTATGAATTTATCTTAAAACTGAATTATAATAGATAGACAAGTGATATAAACTCTTGGGAAATGTCTTTCTTGGCAAATAAAATTAAAAAATGATGGAATGGATTTTAAACATAGCACAGGAAAGTGTGCAAATTAACCCAAGATTATACAAAAAGAGAAAAATAGTGACTTGTCTGGGACTTGAACCCAAGTCTGAGTTTCTATTTTTCTCATCTTGTATAACCATAATTAAAAAACAATAACACTTCAAAATTCTTCATCACAAGCCTTTCAAATATTTATTCAACTTAACAAAGTTATGTAAAATTATTTCATATTAAAGAAAGAATGTCCTTGCTTATGAACATTTCTAATTTTTTTCTTCTCCTCTTTATGTTTTTTTTAATTACAAAATAAATGTGATTGTGAAAATATATGCAAAGAATAAAATTATTAGATCTTGAAGAATACACACAGAGATGTATGAAATTATTTTAAAAGTTTGAACCTTAATAACACAGAAAAATTATCAGTAGAGTAACTCTGTTACCCTCTTTGTTAGTCAAAGGGTTAAAGCCCTCTTTCCCTGCATAACCAGAACTTTTTCCAGAAACACCTAGCACAATAATTACTGAATGAGGGATTCAGCAAGTGACTAATCCAAAAAGATATACAAAGAAAATAAATTTAAAAGAACACCCACATTTATGTAGGAATTGATACATATTATCCATTTTCCAATGTCACAATATCTCAGAACTAACTACTTTATCTTTAATTTAAATTACATGCATACTTCTTTTGTTATTATATAATATGTATGATTCTTGAAAAGGGCAATACATGCACGTTAAATTAACTATTATTATTATTACTACATTTAAGAGCATAAAATTGAATTTATACTTAAAACTTCATCCTTAAATAATTTTAGTTTAAGGGTCAAGTATCTAGCAGATTGCTATTAATTATCTCTATATTCGGCAAAGTTTGAAGTTACAAGTTAAATATCAGTGAACATGAGAATAACTTTTATAGCAAATAAACTTAATGTAACTTTAAAATAAACCATATGTGTCTAAAAATCCTGTAAAAGTAAATCACAGTATTAATATACCAAGATAAATGATTCTCATAGATAGTTTAACATAGATATAAAATACGTTTATTATATAAATTATATTTCTAATTAAGAATTTATCCCTTTGATACACCTCTAAATAAAAATATTCTGTAAACGTTAATCACAGTATAAAGTTACAAAGAAAAATTTTGCTCATAGATAGTTTAACATAGATATAAAATACATTTATCCTCACCTAACTACATATATTTAACTATTTATCCCTTAGATACCCCTCCAATCATGTTTCATGACCTTTGATAATAATGACATATTATCAGTAAGAATCAAAGAAAAAATTGTACTGGTACCACAAATTTATATTTTTACAAAAAAAGTGTTAATGCTTTTTGAAAAATTAAAATTTGTGGTAAAAGTCAATTCTATCTTAGAATCTTTCGATTATGGATTACCAAAACACCTCACCTGATTATGTGAAGACATACTGTCATTCATACTATAATGAAAACTTACCTCCATATCCACATTTTTGCATGTCGTTATTACGAAGAACAAATTTCAAATTGAAACATCCAAAAGATGCGGAGTAAGGGAACAAATATAATAAACAAACACGCAGTTTCCACATGGGAAAGGATCTTAACCCAATCCATTTTCTATCTTGAAGATTCTTCTCACCCACTGGGAACCAAAATTTTTCTCAGTGCAGGATGACTGGCAGGAAGTTACCCCTCTCCTCAACTTTCCCCCCTCTAGTGTGACGTCATCCACTGGACTTCACTCCAAGGCCTCTGTAGTTCTCCTTCTGAAATATTATTGGGCCACTATCATCAGGGTAGATGAGTCACAAAGATACCCATTCTCTTAGTTTAGGAACTGTAAACAACTGTTTTGAGGACATGGTTTTGCACTCAGGCAATTGAAAAACAAAATCCATCTTTCCTCAAAAATCTTCACTCAGCAAATCAACAGAAGAAGTGAAGGTGTTGTTCTCTAAAATGTTTATGCAAAGAGGGCGTCTGCTTATTCTCAATCACCTAGCAGAATTCTACCTAACATAGCCTCCTTTGTGTTTAGACAGTTGATAGAATTCTTGCGTGAATCAACAAAAATCTATCTGCCACCCATGTTTCATAAGCCATTGAGTCTACAATCGGTATGTTCCTTGATGATAATTAATTACCTATCGATTCTGAAAGTGATGATTACAGTAAAAAGGAGGACTTTGCAAATGGAGACTAACCAAAATATCAAGAGTATATAGATGAAACTAATGATGGCTGAAGCTTGTCAACTCATTTGGATTCTGAAGTAGGTCGCTTCCCTAAAATATTGATTTAATAATTAATATTCAATTTGTTATAATATAATAAATATAGTAATAATATATAATATATAATAGTAATATATAAATAATACACAATTTTATTTTATTTAAAATTTTTAACATGCATGTTTTTTAAGTATTCTGATAACTATTTAAATTACCATTTTCTGGATTTGAATTATAAAAATGGGAATTGCTTAATTAATCAGAATTACCATACTTCAGGGACGGATCCAGGGGGGTGGTCCTGGGGGTCCGGACCCCCCCCGAAATTTCACTTGTACCCATTTTTCGAAAATGAAACTCGAATAATGCATATAAAAAACAATTTAATAAGCAATCACTAGAGAAAAAATTCGAGTTTGTCTAACACAATTTTAACGTCACGTTTTGTGAAAGCCGAAATAACTTCTTTTTTTAAATTTTTCGATCGGACCACCCCCAAAAATTTTTTCTAGATCCGTACCTGCCATACTTACTTGAAAGTAATGCACACATTGTTGGGTCTCATTTTCAACTAAAAAATCAGGGTGTGTGTGTTAGAATAGACAGTGAACTACATTCAGGCACAATACGATTCATATCATGTATACAATGTGCACATGTCCTATGGCCGGCCGCATCCTAGGTTTACCCTAGTTCAATGTAACTTGTCAAAAGTTCCATCAATACACTATCAATGTTTTCACTGTAAGAATCTCTGAAGACTACAGACTTAACTGTCAGCTATTAGCTTTTAATTGAGATGAAATTTGCTAGCCCATCAAAAAAATTGGTTAATGGTAGTTATCTTGGGGTTATACCTTTACTTTTTTTCAGGTAGAAATTTGGAGGGTCGCCATCCTAATCCTGACCCTTAACTTGCCTTTGTAGCTCGGGAGCACACGGCCACCACAGCAGGGGGGACCATACAAAAACTGACTGCGTGAAATAGTATTTAAAAAGTTATAAACGATTCAAATGAGCATCAATTTATTATCTTCATCGTCTCTATCCTCCTAAGAGATATACAAGCATCTTTTGATGGACGTTCTACGATGAAAATTAAGATTTTTAGAAATTTTGCAAGAAATTACCCATTTACACATGGCAACGTTGCCATTGGGTTGGGGTGGGGGGAGTTTATTTCTAGCAAAAATCTAGAAGTCCTGCCCCCATACCCAACCAACCCCCGTTGAGATACTTAAAACACCCGCCTATCTTACTGAGCAACGCTGCTGTGTGTCAACAGGTAATCTCTTGCAAATTCACAAAAAATCTTATATTTTATCATAGATAATTGATCAATAATCGCTTTTATATCTCTTAGATCGAGTGATACAATGAAGATAATAAATTGTTCCTCATTTGAATTGTTTATAACTTATTAAATTGTATTCATCATGGTCAGGTGTTTTATGGTCAGTCAGTCAGATTTTCAGCATATACGATTACAATAATTTCGTGTATAGTGTTTAAGCATAAAAATATACAAATCTAACAGTGTAAATGTGTATAGTAAACACACAAATGGTTTTGCAAATGGTGTGGCAGTATGTCTTATGTTGCTCTTTTAAAAGTGGGTAAATTATTTTTCAATAACTGACACACGAATTTTGGGGTGAGCATTACATTTGGTGGTGCATAATTTTCGAAAAAATACCTTATATAATTATTTAGGCCCTTTTAATATTGATTCATATAATACAAAAGCCCTCTCTGGATTCTCACTTTTCTAGAAATCTACTTTCATCTTCCCAAGAGCAATGACTTGAGATTGGTGAGAAAATATTTCAAAATTATTATTTTTTTATAGTAACTCCAAGTCCAAGTTGTACAAAGAACAAAAAGGTTTTGCAAATCAATTTAGGTATTGTTTATTTGAGAAGTACATTTCAGACCATTCATCAACAAAAGATAAATATCGTTCTGCATTAATCAACGTTAGGAAAGGCAGTTTGTCCTTCACACAGTGTATTCCTCAAAAACTTTAATATCTGGAATAAAAACATTTGATGTATGAGAATAGAAAACTAGATATCAGTGAAGTTTTGTTTATTCTAGATCACATTCCACAAGTTCAGTTTGTGAAACACAGAATGCTAAAAATGTCAGCATTAACAATAGAATAATATGACTTTTACTTAAGGCTTTTCTACCTGTTGTCGTGAAAACACTATAGTGAGAATCCTGCGCAAACAAATTTACATCATGTATACACGAAATAGATTTTTCTATGCAAAAGAACAAATTTTTAGGAGATGTATAATAGTTGGTTGAAAAGAAAGTCAAATTTATAAGTATATTATACGAATAAAATGTTGCTTGCATACTGCAAGCAGACCGACAACACTAGCTTCATATCGGCA
The DNA here is from genome assembly GCA_947579665.1 of Sympetrum striolatum. NCBI lineage: Eukaryota > Metazoa > Arthropoda > Insecta > Odonata > Libellulidae > Sympetrum > Sympetrum striolatum. Next base: position 74,452,500 of record OX388350.1, read on the forward strand.
CCATATAGGGACGGTCCTCAAAAGAAAAAATAAGAATTGAAAATATTCTTAGAATTCGCTTCAATTTAAGTGTCTGGCATCGAACCCGGGTCTTTACTGTGAACTTACTATGCAGCACAATAGAAGTTCACCATCTCTGCCTATGTGTGAGATTTCAAGCAGAAATATTGGCTACAACTGCCTCAAAAGACGTTCTAATTTTCACGAATGTAAATGGCTCTCTGGATTCGAACCAAGGACGATCTTGGAAAACTAAAAAATGTTTCTGAAAGTTATTTATGATCTCTATCTATATGCCGAATTTCAAGTTTCTATATTATTGGGAAAGGTTTCAAAATAATTCCTAAAAATCGGATCAACTTCTGATTACAGTGACACCTGGTGTCGAACCCAGGGAATATTATAGACTATGAATGCAAAGTTTGATTTGTAAGGACTGGCTCTTCTATCATGCAAAGTTTGAAGTCAATAGCATGCCGGGAAGTACCTTAATTTTGTTTCTGTTATCTCCGTAAGAAATGCATTGAGAAGTGCAAAAGACCCTCTGGGATCAAACCAAGGACCATCAACGAACATATAAAATTTGATTATGAAAAATATTTATGATATCTATCCACGTGCCGAGTTTCAAGTATCCATGTTATAGGGAAAGGATCCAAAAAAATCTTCAAAATCGCCGCAATGCATTTTAAACGGCCGATTTTTGCCCCAACCTAGCATCGAACCATGGACCATATTCAGCGGTGTCTTTCTGATTAACGTTGGAGTTGCACGGCTTCTAGCGATCCCTTGAATTTCAACCCTCTACTTATCCGGGAAGTGCATCAAAATAGTTTTCGAAAATCCCCGCCATGTATCCTTATGGAGAAAATCGCGACTTTGGGGCCTTCTGGAATCGAACCCATGACACCGAGGTTCAATGTCGGATTTTTCCTGGAGGTTAAACGCTATGGCCAATAAGTCGTAAAAATTTCAAGTCGTTGGCACTTCTGGAACATGGTTAGACTTTTGATCCCCTACATATAACTTATAGGTATATCCGGAGAAGCGTCTATATATAATAGATTACTCTTTTAGGGGGATCCCTCAGCCATGTGGGTAGCGCTTACATTTTTGGTGAGAGCAATCTTGGGTTCAATTCTGGTGGAAGCTCACATGCAAAATGATCAATACTGTCAAGGCACTTCTGACTTCACTACTACTACTATTTTTGGACCATAATCAGGAGTTTTGGTCACATCATTCATCAACTGATAAAAGGTCGATAATTGGGCTAATATGCAGTCTTTTCTGAAGCCTGGGACTGTGGTAAACTATATATTATTGGAGTAGTTTTCCATTGTGTGTATTGTAACACTTATCATCAATTTGAACTTGGATATGAAAACCTTCTATTATTCTGATATTACAAGTACAAGATATAAGATCTTGTATACAAATTTTAAACAAAAATCTGTCAAAAGTAACATATTTAATATACTACCATAATCATGGCAGATTTTCTGGGAATTCCATTTGTAAAGTGGAACCCTTCATGTCTATTTAAACTTAACAAAATATATTTCTGTACCAGAAGATGCTGCTCCAGTAGAGAAACTGGTCATGAATAATGTAAAAAATTTGTCAAAAATTGCGAAGTTTTCTCTTCATTACTTATTTTACAATAAGATAATAATGTTCTAATAGGTGTAAAATGGGTATTGTTGAATTTGGGAGAACAAGCTGCTGAGGTAAGCAATTACATTATGATTTTACAATTGAAAAAAATAATGATCTAGGATTTACATCATTAGATAAGTATAAACCAGTGTGCACTACTGAATATAATAAAGCAGTGGGAGGATTGCATCTATCATTTAGAGCATAACATACATAACAATGAGAGGTATGTAAAAAATTGGATATAGCACGACCAAACTCAAAACTAATGTGTAATTGGAGGGACCATATCAGTTTCTTCCAGCAAAAATTGAAGAAGTACTGAAAATGTATGGCAGTAGAGCAGAGAAACTCATTGTAGAGCAGCTATCACTAACATTAATTGATTGTAATTGATTTCTTTCAAATGATCGCAGTTACAAAGATTTTATGTTTCATCATATTTGATTTGCTCAATATAATGTCCTTATCCTATAAATGCATTTCTAATGGTTACAGGTGCATAGCTTTACCCATGTATTTCACATTTGACTATATTCATTTATAAAATTATGACACATTATACATGAGGCAAAATTCCACCAACAAAAATTTACCTGGACACAAATTACACCACCAAATTATACGCTAAGAGTGAAGTAGGAATAAAGAAGCATTTCACATTAACTACCTCCTGAAGTAGGCTCTGACCACACAATAGGAACTGGTCGAGCACTGCTCTGTCGTCTTGCAAAGCCCCACCAGTAGAGCGTCCTGCTACACTAGCGCTACGCCTTGCTGTTTTTTGACCTCGCCAAGTACCTCTTGATGTATCTCCTCCAGAACATGAAGCTTCTTGAACACCTGTGAATTTCAAAGGATTTAAGGACCAAATTTTAAAAAATTTACGAAAAAATTAAAAGAGTGCATTCAATAGATAAATTTGACAAATCATTGAACTGTTTAAAGGGGTATAGTGGCCCCTAAATAGTAACAAATACTACGTCAAACTTCTAAAGAAATAATAAGAATTTTAATATGATATGTGGAAAGAGTAATTTGCAATTCAATTGTAACTCTAATCATAGCAGTCAGTCAGGGATTTTAATAGACAACTTCTTCCCTGGCAATGCTTATCATCTAAAGCAGGGTTTTCTATTTGTTTTCTGTAATGGAACACTCTGCAATCCTGGGAAGTTTAACAAAACACTTAGCTTATTTTAATGCTAGGTGATTCTATTTTTTTAATTTTAAAAATTATTTAATTACAACTAATTATTTATTTTATAATTTTTTTTAAATATAAAACTATATAATTATAACATAAACATAAATATATGAATAAATAAAGGATTTTATGACTTTTATTCTATAATTCTCCATTAATACTACAAATTGCTGCGGACCCTAATTCAGGTACAGTGGATTACCGGTGTTCCATGGAACACTGTTTGGGATACCCTGATCTAAAGCACATTTAAAATTGATTAAAAATATTACCTTCACTTCCATCTCCTTATTCTGTTAAATCATCAGATTCATTTCCAGAGGCTTCTCTAGATTTGTCATCTAGAGAATTCACCTAGAATACAAATAATAATAATTAAAAATTTAAGAAACATACAGTTTAAACCAAATCAGGGGATAGAATTAAACAGAGGGTAAGGGAGGTTATAATCGCTGCCTGACCTGTTGCAATCATATGCAGATTCCTTTCTGATACTTAATGGAGATGTACTTGCTTGTAATTGGAGAGTAACAGTTATAATTAACAATTGCTTCAATTCAACACAAACTTCAATCGTGTGCAGAAAATTACTTGATGGACGTTAGAATAAACCTTGCACAAAGAAATCCAATATTTTTTGTTTCACTACAAATATATTTTGTTGTTTTTAAGTGTTCAGGAGTGAGCAATTGTTTTGGGCAAGTTCTTAGAGTAATCATGACAGTGAGAAATTGTCACCATAGGCTTTCAATATCTGATCCTAGGGCAAGGTTGGTGAGCCTATAGCAGCATGAGAGTCATAATTGATTGATATAAAGGACTTGCATGCTAATGTTGGTGACAAATCATACCGTGAGATGGTGACATTTTTCATTTTATCAAGTGAATGATGGAATTAGAATTTTTTAATTGACTTTAATAATAGTTATTAATACAATTGTTATCGGTATTAATAATAATTACAAATGAACAATATTCATATTTACTTATTTTGGGCCTATATTAACTGAAAGTGAATAAAAATTATCTCATCCGTAACTTTGCGCACCTTGGATCCAGAGTACTCAACCTTTTTTGCTGCTGCAGCACTCAAGGGCATTTCAGAAATCAAAGCGGTCACTACATAACATTTTCGTCCAGGGATGTACTCAGACCAACCCTTGGCAATGTTACTTTACTAGTTACCATACCATAACCACAGGTAGGTTTAAATAAACATTCTTTGGTAAATAAGATCAAGAAAAATACAATATATATAATTTCATCATAACCTCCAACGTGAAAGAGTTTTTATCTCCAAAGAAGATTTGATCTCGCAGAATAAATCTGGTATGAAGGATTTCGCTGGGTGTACTGCTGCGTTTTGAAAAACAGCAGTCATTAATTACGTGGAATTTGATAACCTAGTAGGCTGAGATGAACTGATTCTTTGCTTTCTGAACAACATATGCAATAGATATGCATCTTATAAATCTTGAAAGAGGCGATAAGGGGATTAAAGTTTATGCACTCCATCACCCACAATGTTTACAAAACTCAAGACCCTACCTTCCATGTTTCTGACCACCACCCCTTCCCCACTAAATCACCACTGGATCTCCTCTAGTCCAATCCAAAGTAATACTTTTGCAGCAAATAAAATAATTTTGTGCAAGGTTGCTCTGTGCACTAGGTTGAGTATCAGGGCCACATTTAATGCACTTCAATAACAAATTACATAAAAATTATCAAAAACCTGAGATCTGGGATTGTAATGTAGTCATTCCTGATCCAGGCTCCTCCATTCCATCGTCTCTGCCAACTCCACCCTCCACTTGGCCTTCCCCTCTCTCTTCTGCAGGTGCTGCAGTGACCCTTATGACTCTCGAAGCACATTTTAGTTCCTCAAATTACGACTTTTTATGTTTCACTGAACACTGGCTTCGGAGTGAAGAAATTGAGTTTTATAAAATTCAGGGCTATACTCTCTCGGCAACTTATTGTCGTAAATCCCTCAAAAATGGTGGCGTCTGTGTTTTTACTTCAAACAAAATTGTGTGCAAATCCCTAGATGTTGAACGTTTTTGTATTGATTCTCATTTTGAAGTTGCAGCGGTACTTGTGAAAACTTCGAAATTAATTGTTATTTCCATTTATCGTTCTCCTAAGGGGTGTCCCGATATTTTCTGCGAGCAGTTAGAAAAGGTTCTGATAAATTTGCAGATATATAATTTTAACATTGTCATAGGTACGGATTTGAACACTGATATGCGTTACAAGTCTATGATTAGTACCAAGTTTGACAATCTTTTTCAGTCTTTCAATCTTTTCTGTGTCAACCAAGAGCCTACAAGGAAAGATGCTTGCCTTGATAACGTTACTACCTCTTACAATGCCAATTGCTGTACCATTGGTGTCTTAGATCTTCTAATTTCAGATCATAATGCTATATTATTTCATGCAAATTCTGATTTAAAACGTTCTTCTCCTAATACAACAAAGACTATATACTCTAGACCTATCACCTCTCTTGGCTTTGCTACTTTTGAGGCTCATATTGTCTCCATTCAATGGGAATCCTTGCTATCAGATGGCGATGGTGAATCAAACTTTGCCTTGTTTTTTGATATATTTCTCTCTATTTTTTACTATTCTTTTCCACTGAAGCTGATTCAAGTAAAACGTGATAGGGCACCAACCGTGAAATGGTTTACACATGATCATGAAGCTGCAAGGAATCACTTAAAAAGTGTCTACTCTGACTTTAAGAAAACAGATGATGAAACTCTTAAACAACTCTACATAAACTTGTTAAAAGACTACCGTAAAAATCTCACTTATGCTAAGTTAAATGCTAATGCTAATTTTATTGACAACTCTTCCAATAAGCATAAAGCTGCCTGGTCTGTTATCAAAAACGAAATTGGTAAAAATAATACTCCACCTATTATCAATATTGATCCGGATGATTTTAATCATCATTTTACCTATTCTGTCGAAAACAAACTCTCTAGCATTAAGGAACATAATATGTCCTATCTTAATTTGCTCCAGAAATTCTCCGTTAACACCACGCCATTCCATTGGAAATGGGTATCATCTTCTGAGGTGTTTAAAGCAATTAGAAATTTAAAGAACTCTAGGAGTAAAGATATTTTTGATTTATCCACTAATTTCATTAAAACAATAAGTCATCTGATATCACATCCTCTATCAATTGTGATTAATTCCTGTCTTCGGTCTGGCTATTTTCCTGATGTTTTGAAATACTCTAAAATCATTCCAGTGTATAAGGGTGGTGATAGAAACAACCCTAGTAGTTACCGCCCTATCTCACTAGTACCAATCTTTGCTAAAGTAATTGAATCAGTAGTAAATTCTCAAATTATTACCCACTTTGAAAACAACAAACTCTTCTCTTCCTCACAATATGGTTTCCGTTCTGGGAAATCAACAGTTAATGCAGTTGAACAAGTCGTGAAACAAATAATTTTGGCTTTTGAGCTGAAAGAATGTGTGCCCGTTACTCTCTGTGATCTCTCATCGGCTTTTGATTGTGTGAATCACTCAATTCTTGTGAACAAACTCCAGTATTATGGTTTTGATGATATGGAACTGAAATTCATGTGTTGTTATCTATTCAACCGTAAACAAAGTGTTCATGTCAATGGCTGTCACTCTAATTACTTGACTATTCAACAAGGTGTACCGCAAGGCTCTATCCTTGGGCCTCTTTTATTTCTTGTAATGATTAATGATCTTCCTGCTAACATTACCGCTGATTGCATTTTGTATGCTGATGACACAACTTTTTTTCAGAATTGCTCAAATCCAAAGGAAGCACTGTCTCTTTCCAATGCCACTCAGGCTGAAGCCAATACTTGGTTTACAGCAAACAAATTTATATTGAATACTTCTAAAACCCAGTATTTGTTATGCAGCCTAAAGAGACTGGATGACCCTTCTGAAACTGTAAAATTACTCGGTTTGACTCTAGACACTAAATTAACCTGGAGCCATCACATTTCCCATATCTGTAAGAAACTCTCCAGGTCATTGTTTCTTCTGAGGAAGCTTAAGCAGTGTGTTCCCGGTGGTTACCTTCGATCTGCCTATTTTGCATTCTTTCAAAGCCACCTTCTATACGGATTAAAGCTTTGGGGTCATGCTGCAGACGTTAAACATCTGTTTACTATACAAAAAAAGGCTATCCGAATCATGAGTGGATCTGATTCCCTTGCTTCCTGCCGTCCCCTTTTTAGAGATTTAAATATTATGTCCATTTACAGTTTAAGTGTGTATAATTCTTTAACTTATGTAAAAATGAACCAAAACAGGTATATGCACAGGTCAGACATCCATAGTTTTAACACAAGATCCAGAAATACTATAGATATTACTCCTTACAGACTTAGTAAAACCTTTATACAGTCTGATAACCTGTGCTTCAAAATGTTTAACAAGCTTCCACAGTCTGCTTTTAGTATTGATTGTAAAGAATTTAATGTGATTATTGAACAGTGGTTGTTAGCTAATCCACTATACTCCTATAAGGAGTTTTTTGACTCTAAACTAAATGATATGATATTTGTCTAAGTCTCTAGCAATTGTAAATATTACCTGTCAGTTTTTATTAGTGATTTCACATGTATGTGACTTTAAACATATCTATTATATTTGACGATGCTATACATTTGTAATGTCTTATGCAAATAAATTATCTATCTACCTATCTATCTTCTGCAGGTGCTGCAGTGACCCTTATGGCTGGAATGCCTATGGTACTTGTACTTGAGCTGTTGTTTGGACCTCCTTCATCGCGGTTGGTGGAACTGGGAGCCTCAAGGGATGAGGATGATGTGGCACCCTCTCCGTCATGTCCTCCAAGGGCTAACTGCTGCTCTCTCCTCTTCTCTTGCTCTTCCAACTGACTGCTAACAGTCTGAGTGACTTCAGAAGACATCTCCACAGGTGTGGCATCACCTAAGGGTTACGAAATCATGATCAAATAAAAGGAAAGGGATACAAATATCTTTGTACATAAGGGAGCAGCCACCCAGCACACTAGCACCCAGGAAAAACCCCAAGGATAAACAGCCCAGAAAAAAAGGTTGATAGGGCCAGGAAGTCCCATCCTGGCCATGCGAGACTATTTTCAAGTCTCTTTTTCCTTGGGGAACATTTATAAGGGTTAAAGTAGGTGTATCAGTAGACAATTTCCACCAGATATGCCTCCTTCAAATAATTTCACTTGCAAACAGATTCACATGCAGATTAACTATTGAAATGACTGAAGCTCTGAACACAAATGCTGAAACCAATTACTGACCTAACTTTTTGTTTTGTATTAATTACATAGTTATCTTTTATTTTAAATTACATAACCAATCTTTTTGTTTTTTAAGAAAGTTAAACTTGGTAAAAAGAATGACCTTCCTATAAAACGATGAACTAAATATACCGTTACTTTTAAATTCAATTTTACAAAAGAAACAATCTGCAGATATAAAAGTGCACTTTATATGCATCTCTTTTAGGAACACTGAAATGTCTGTTATCTGTGAAATATAACTGGACATTGAGCAGTACTGTCTAGATCTAGATAAAAGAAAAAAAGGGACAAAAAATTATTCATGATACTGATAAGGGTGGACTAAAACATTTAAGAAATTTGAATGCACCTAAATATTTCTACAAAGATAATAAATAGGTATTTAAGCTGGTTACATTATCAATTGTAAAATAAATTGTATTTTATGATTTTTAAATTTATCAAGTAGAAAAACAGGCTCTATAACGGAAATGAATGAGTAATCATTGACTTACCTAGTGGGGAAACTTGTAATGGAGTAGTAGGTACACTTCGTCCTGTTCCAGACTCTTCCTCTTCAAGGCATTTCATTTGCTCAAATGATTGGCATTTCTCTGTGTAGTAAATGTTAAGTAATCCTAATGACACATGCCTTTTGGTAGTAGTAGATTTTTATAGGTTAAAAATTAAATCCAGTTTAAAGATCATGTTGAAATAACTATGCAAAATTCCTGTGAGTTAACCTGAGGTATATGGTCACTATTGCTGCTTTTATTCAATTAAATAATTTGTAAAATGAAACTTAAGGTAACAGGTTCAATTGATTTGTATTGTATTAGTATACAATATTCAAAACGTTTTTTCAGTTGAAATTCCTTTTTTATATAATTATTAAATTCTGCAGACATCTGCATGAATAGCAAACCCACTCCAGGACATATGGTGAACGTTGATATTTGCACTGAAGTGAACATGTTTACAGAGCCAAACTCATTCTGTACGAATGTTTATTCACTCTACATCTTCAAAATATTTATGAGATTGGGGAGTGAATGATATCAAATGGGACTGATTAGTACTCACAAAATACTTGGTTTTTTATTATTTTCTATCTTGAGCATCAACTCTCATTAAGATCCCTAACCACAGGTTAGCCATGCTTCCTAAATGCAAATACAATATGTAGCAGTGATATAGATTCCCCTGGTAGAGGTGTGCTGCATAATATACAAGAATAATAGTAGTTTGTATAGTATACCGTATTTTACCCTGTATAAGACCCTCCGGAATATAAGATGCACCAAATTTTAAAGGAGGAAAATCTAGAAAAAAAGATTCTGGGCCAAATACTGTAGTAAAATATTTAATATCAACTTTTTAAAGTTGACAGGAGTTGAAAAACAATTTTATGTCAACCAACGTTGTGCTCCGTGGATTCTCATTCTGTTTCTGGTTAATCTGTTTGGATCGAAATTGCTGAGACAAACTGTCTATTTGTTGTATAAGACAAATTAACTTCCCCCCCTCCCAGTTTTTGGGAAGAAAAAGTGGTACTTATATGGGGAAAAATATGGTTATTTTCCTATCGCTATCATAATTTAATGGTTATTAATTATAAGTAAATTATTTTTAGTAGCATCTTTCCCAGTTTTAAAGAGTGCAATATTTTGATTTCCTAATCTTAAAAGTTGTAGGAAGTTTGTTCTCAATTAAATAACCTGAAATAGGAAATCTATACATACATTACATAATGCGATATATAAAACATAAATAAGACTAATATTAGGAAAAATAAGAAATGAGTGATTTCATAAAAAATTTTGCACAGTATCAGTAATTTTTGAACAGTATTGAACAGTGAACAGTTTTCACAGTATCAGTATCACAAATTTATCTTTAGATACATAAATTTAATTGGTTTTTATATTATCTGTATCTACTTTGATAAGGATTCCATCAAGGTAAGATACTTAAATGCCTGTTGGTGTTTCTTTGAAATATCATTCTAATTGTCATTTATCAAAGTTTTACCTCAACATTTGTATCTTATTAAAACCACAAGAGACTATATTAAATGCTCAAACTGCGTGCTGAAGACAGATGGTTGCTGAACTCTGGATCATACAATGAAAATTGTTCCTTATATAAAAAAACCACTAATTTCCATCGTTAAAAAGGATTGTATTAACTCTGAATCATACTAATATAAAAAAATAAAATGAAGATAGCATAGGCTCAATCAATTATTATCCAGTGAAGACTTAAAAAGATATTCTTTGTTCGGGTATTGATATAAAGGCTTTTAGAGCAAATATTGAATCAGCAAACCTGAAAATAATTAGTAGATTTACACAAAATTATCTATTCCAATACCATGGTCACCTATTGGAAATGAGAATGGTGAAATGTTATTTAAATCAGAAGGTAAGTCTTGTGCTTCCTTAACTATATGGAATATAACAGTTCCAAACTCTGTACCTTAGAAGCAAACCAATAGTCCCACGCGACTCCACTACTTAGGTTATAATACAATTATTGTAACATCTATGCTGGGAAAAATTTTACACTTTACCTGCATTGTAAACTGTTTTGGTTTGTGAACACCTGATTTTAATCTTTTCACCACCAACATTTCATATTAAGGAATTGGACATTTATTTAATTATCATGGTAAAAAAACAATATAAATATTGTATGAAGGATAACAAGCTTTATAGCTAATAAAGCCTATAAAGAATATTTTAAATTCAACTAGCACATTGAGTGAAGTATGATAGGGGTCGTACACAAATTACTTAATGCAAAATACCCCAATTTTTGAGCCCCCCCTCCCTCCATGTAGTAGAAACTCCAAGCAGTACCTCCCCCTGTACTCCTTTACATAAAGAGTGCTTTGTGAAATTATTTGGATTTATATTCAGGTAAGAAAGATTTTTAGTTCCCAATAATAATTCACTTTTTAATATTCAATTTCAAAGGCCTTTCATGCATTTCACCAAGATTCGATACCATGATCTGTTGATAATTAGCGCTGCTCCAGTGCGATGCTTATTATCCCGTGCAGCACTCTCCTCAGAAGCACTCGCACTCCTATTACTTTTGTTCGATGTTCGTGTTTGCTCGGATCTGAGCTGCCAATTTTCCCCCACAAATTACATTCGAGTTTTAAATACAAACCTTGATCATGAAAAAATTTTGCTTATCTTTTCAGTTCTAAAACCATGACGTGATGCAAACCTTGACCACCCTACCCCCAAGTACCAGGACCATCACTCCTGGCCGTCCCCCCCTTCCCCAGATTGTTTTTTTTTTGTGTAAGGCCCCATATGGAAAAATTATTCAAATTAAGGCATTTATTGCAAACTGAAAAACTACATCGAATGAACTAATGGGCTTCAGGTTCCTCTACATCTGCAATTACCACCCTATACTTATTAATCTAAAACAATGATGACCTACACAAATTTACAGATGCAGAGAGACAATGAAAATAGTGCATCTGTAACATCACTGAAATTACCTTTGTTCCAACAAACTCTCACAAGGAGTTAATGTTCCCTTTAGTATGGTAACCGATAAAACATCACAGAAAATAGGATAATCGCTGCAGCACGCCATCATTATTCTAACATGAATACCTAATCTGATAAACGATAGCAAAAAGCATAAATGGAAGAAACGGAATGAGATGACTTCATACATTGATAATCCAGGATAATGATGTTGATCTTTTATTCAATCTCCAGAGTTAACGATGGGTAAATGATATTAACACAATTAAATGATATGTAACACAAAAAATGCATAATTACAGATTAAAAAATTTTGGTGGTCTAAGAAAAGATACACAACATGTGCATTTAAAAGATTTCAAAGCACTGCACAATCACTATCTTGAGATGATTCCTAGTTCCCATGCAATCAGGACAGAGAAGCGTACATTAAGTGAAATTTTTGATCAAAATTACATCATCCTCACTATGGCAATGAACAATAAAATGAATATGGACATTTGTTATACTTTAAGAAAGTACTTTATTTTAATGAAATGAAGTTAGGATAGTTCCAAATTCAATATCGCATCTGATACGGTGGGAAAAAACCCTTGGGCTTTCCTCTTCTCATTCTTCGGCTGTTTGGAGATTGACTGAAAGTGATGGGGCCACCCCTTGCCTCTGGAGGACTACCTCTGTGAATTGGAGTGCCTCTTCCTCTGGTTCCAACTGCCTCTCTTGACCCTGCTGTTGGGTAAAAATAAAATAACTTGAGTAAATCTTTAAGTTATTCCAAAATGAACTATCTAATATATAAAGGTTTCTTTAGCTTCGACAAATTCCAAATTTAATACTCCTGAATTGGAATAGTGAATTCCAGAGGAATTAATAACAAAGTACGAAGATATAGAAGTTAACTTTTAAACTTGCACATGAAAGTCTGAGTCTTAACCCAAAGTTGTACTGATTGAAATAAATTTTCACTTCTGTACAACAAAGTATGAAGAGCATCCAAACTGTAAAGACAGCGAAAAAATGCACTTGAATGCCATAGCTGCTCAATGGTTTTGTTCCAGGAATATAAAGTACAAATTGTATCAGATCCACTGGTACCTCAAGCTTAGAATGGCTATAACTTCTACTGTTCCAGAGTTCTTTTGTTGTATTTCACAGGGATTGGACTCTCAGAGTTAAAAGAAGCTTAAATGTCTGACCTGTCTGCACAAAGAAACCTGTTCTTGCTGCTTAAAGGCCATCAGTTATTCACCAAGTCTTTCTCTTACTGTAAAATCTCCCCTTGTGCATAGCCCATAAGCAATAACATGGAATTCTCTAGTTGATACATTGAATTGGCCACTCCATCTTAATAATGAAAACATCGTTTATTAAGAAAGCTGTTTCTTATAAGCAACTAGAGTGGTTACTTAACATCCTCAACGATTTGTTTAGACTTCACCCTACAGCTACCAAGGTATTTTACAGTTTATCCCTCTCAAGGGGGGGGCAACTGGGTTATTTTGTGCTCTTAGTGTTTAGTTCCACGGTTAAAACAATAAAACTATGAATTTAAACTTAAAACTAAATTATAATAGATAGACAAGTGATATTTGCTCTTGGGAAATGTCTTTTTGGCAAATATAATTAAAAAATGATGGAATGGATTTTAAACACAGCACAGGAAAGTGTGCAAATTAACCCAAGATTATACAAGAAGAGAAAAATAGTGACTTGTCTGGGACTTGAACCCAGGTCTGAGTTACTATTTTTCTCATCTTGTATAACAATAATTAAAAAACAATAACACTTCAAAATTCTTCATCACAAGCCTTTCAAATATTTATTCAACATAACAAAGTTATGTAAAATTATTTCATATTAAAGAAAGAATGGCCTTTCTTATGAACATTTCTAATTTTTTTCTTCACCTCTTTATGTTTTTTAAAAATTACAAAATAAATGTGATTGTGAAAATATATGCAAAGAATAAAATTATTAGATCTTGAAGAACACACACAGAGATGTATGAAATTATTTTAAAAGTTTGAACCTTAATAACACTAAAAAATTATCACTAGAGTAACTCTGTTACCCTCTTTGTTAGTCAAAGGGTTAAAGCCCTCTTTCCCTGCATAACCAGAACTTTTTCCAGAAACACCTAGCACAATAATTACTGAATGAGGGATTCAGCAAGTGACTAAACAAAAAAGAAATACAAAGAAAATAAATTTAAAAGAACGCCCGTATTTATGTAGGAATTGATACATATTATCCATTTTCCAATGTCACAATATCTCAGAACTAACTACTTTAGCTTTAATTTAAATTACATGCATACTTCTTTTGTTATTATATAATATGTATGATTCTTGAAAAGGGCAATACATGCCCGTTAAATAAACTATTATTATTATTACTACATTTAAGAGCATAAAATTGAATTTATACTTAAAACTTCATCCTTAAATAATTTTAGTTTAAGGGTCCAGTTTCTAGCAGATTGCTAACAATTATCTCTATATTCGGCAAAGTTTGAAGTTACAAGTTAAATATCAGTGAACATGAGAATAACTTTTATAGCAAAATAAACTTAATGTAACTTTAAATTAAACCATATGTGTCTAAAAATCCTGTAAAAGTAAATAACAGTATTAACATACCAAGATAAATGATTCTCATAGATAGTTTAACATAGATATAAAATACGTTTATTATATAAATTAAATGTGTATAAAATACATTTCTAATTAAGAATTTATCCCTTAGATACACCTCTAAATAAAAATATTCTGTAAACGTAAATCACAGTATCAAGTTACAAAGATAAATTTTGCTCATAGATAGTTTAACATAGATATAAAATACATTTATCCTCACCTAACTACATATATTTAACAATTTATCCCTTAGATACCCCTCCAATCATGTTTCATGACCTTTGATAATAATGACATATTATCAGTAAGAATCTAAGATAAAATTGTACTGGCACCACAAATTTATATTTTTACAAAAAAAGTGTTAAGGCTTTTTGAAAAATTAAAATTTATGGTAAAAGTCAATTCTATCTTAGAATCTTTCGATTATGGATTACCACAACACCTCACCTGATTATGTGAAGACATACTGTCATTCATACTATAATGAAAACTTACCTCCATATCAACATTTTTGCATGTCGTTATTACGAAGAACAAATTTCAAATTGAAGCATCCAAAAGATGTGGAGTAAGAGAACAAATATAATAAACAAACACGCAGTTTCCACATGGGAAAGGATCTTAACACAATCCATTTTCGATCTTGAAGATTCTTCTCACCCACTGGGAACCAAAATCTTTCACAGTGCAGGATGGCTGGCAGGAAGTTACCCCTCTCCTCAACTTTCCCCCCTCTAGTGTGACGTCATCCACTGGACTTCACTCCAAGGCCTCTGTGGTTCTCCTTCTGAAATATTATTGGGCCACTATCATCAGGGTAGATGAGTCACAAAGATACCCATTGTCTTAGTTAAGGAACTGTAAACAACTGTTTTGAGGACATGGTTTTGCACTCAGGCAATTGAAAAACAAAATCCATCTTTCCTCAAAAATCTTCACTCAGCAAATCAACAGAAGAAGTGAAGGTGTTGTTCTCTAAAATGTTTATGCAAAGAGGGCGTCTGCTTATTCTCAATCACTTAGCAGAATTCTACCTAACATAGCCTCCTTTGTGTTTAGACAGTTGATAGAATTCTTGCGTGAATCAACAAAAATCTATCTGCCACCAATGTTTCATAAGCCATTGAGTCTACAATCGGTATGTTCCTTGATGATAATTAATTACCTATCGATTCTGAAAGTGATGATTACAGCAAAAAGGAGGACTTTGCAAATGGAGACTAACCAAAATATCAAGAGTATATAGATGAAACTAATGATGGCTGAAGCTTGTCAACTCATTTGGATTCTGAAGTAGGTCGCTTCCCTAAAATATTGATTTAATAATTAATATTCAATTTGTTATAATATAATAAATATATTAATAATATATAATATATAATAATAATATATAAATAATACACAATTTTATTTTATTTAAAATTTTTAAACATGCATGTTTTTTAAGTATTCTGATAACTATTTAAATTACCATTTTCTGGATTTGAATTATAAAAATGGGAATTGCTTAATTAATCAGAAATACCATACTTACTTGAAAGTAATGCACACATTGTTGGGTCTCATTTTCAACTAAAAAATCAGGGTGTGTGTGTTAGAATAGACAGTGAACTACATTCAGGCACAATACGATTCATATCATGTATACAATGTGCACATGTCCTATGGCCGGCCGCATCCTAGGTTTACCCTAGTTCAATGTAACTTGTCAAAAGTTCCATCAATACACTATCAATGTTTTCACTGTAAGAATCTCTGAAGACTACAGACTTAACTGTCAGCTATTAGCTTTTAATTGAGATGAAATTTGCTAGCCCATCAAAAAAATTGGTTAATGGTAGTTATCTTGGGGTTATACCTTTACTTTTTTTCAGGTAGAAATTTGGAGGGTCGCCATCCTAATCCTGACCCTTAACTTGCCTTTGTAGCTCGGGAGCACACGGCCACCACAGCAGGGGGGACCATACAAAAACTGACTGCGTGAAATAGTATTTAAAAAGTTATAAACGATTCAAATGAGCATCAATTTATTATCTTCATCGTCTCTATCCTCCTAAGAGATATACAAGCATCTTTTGATGGACGTTCTACGATGAAAATTAAGATTTTTAGAAATTTTGCAAGAAATTACCCATTTACACATGGCAACGTTGCCATTGGGTTGGGGTGGGGGGAGTTTATTTCTAGCAAAAATCTAGAAGTCCTGCCCCCATACCCAACCAACCCCCGTTGAGATACTTAAAACACCCGCCTATCTTACTGAGCAACGTTGCTGTGTGTCAACAGGTAATCTCTTGCAAATTCACAAAAAATCTTATATTTTATCATAGATAATTGATCAATAATCGCTTTTATATCTCTTAGATCGAGTGATACAATGAAGATAATAAATTGTTCCTCATTTGAATTGTTTATAACTTATTAAATTGTATTCATCATGGTCAGGTGTTTTATGGTCAGTCAGTCAGATTTTCAGCATATACGATTACAATAATTTCGTGTATAGTGTTTAAGCATAAAAATATACAAATCTAACAGTGTAAATGTGTATAGTAAACACACAAATGGTTTTGCAAATGGTGTGGCAGTATGTCTTATGTTGCTCTTTTAAAAGTGGGTAAATTATTTTTCAATAACTGACACTCGAATTTTGGGGTGAGCATTACATTTGGTGGTGCATAATTTTCGAAAAAATACCTTATATAATTATTTAGGCCCTTTTAATATTGATTCATATAATACAAAAGCCCTCTCTGGATTCTCACTTTTCTAGAAATCTACTTTCATCTTCCCAAGAGCAATGACTTGAGATTGGTGAGAAAATATTTCAAAATTATTATTTTTTTATAGTAACTCCAAGTCCAAGTTGTACAAAGAACAAAAAGGTTTTGCAAATCAATTTAGGTATTGTTTATTTGAGAAGTACATTTCAGACCATTCATCAACAAAAGATAAATATCGTTCTGCATTAATCAACGTTAGGAAAGGCAGTTTGTCCTTCACACAGTGTATTCCTCAAAAACTTTAATATCTGGAATAAAAACATTTGATGTATGAGAATAGAAAACTAGATATCAGTGAAGTTTTGTTTATTCTAGATCACATTCCACAAGTTCAGTTTGTGAAACACAGAATGCTAAAAATGTCAGCATTAACAATAGAATAATATGACTTTTACTTAAGGCTTTTCTACCTGTTGTCGTGAAAACACTATAGTGAGAATCCTGCGCAAACAAATTTACATCATGTATACACGAAATAGATTTTTCTATGCAAAAGAACAAATTTTTAGGAGATGTATAATAGTTGGTTGAAAAGAAAGTCAAATTTATAAGTATATTATACGAATAAAATGTTGCTTGCATACTGCAAGCAGACCGACAACACTAGCTTCATATCGGCACCATATAGGGACGGTCCTCAAAAGAAAAAATAAGAATTGAAAATATTCTTAGAATTCGCTTCAATTTAAGTGTCTGGCATCGAACCCGGGTCTTTACTGTGAACTTACTATGCAGCACAATAGAAGTTCACCATCTCTGCCTATGTGTGAGATTTCAAGCAGAAATATTGGCTACAACTGCCTCAAAAGACGTTCTAATTTTCACGAATGTAAATGGCTCTCTGGATTCGAACCAAGGACGATCTTGGAAAACTAAAAAATGTTTCTGAAAGTTATTTATGATCTCTATCTATATGCCGAATTTCAAGTTTCTATATTATTGGGAAAGGTTTCAAAATAATTCCTAAAAATCGGATCAACTTCTGATTACAGTGACACCTGGTGTCGAACCCAGGGAATATTATAGACTATGAATGCAAAGTTTGATTTGTAAGGACTGGCTCTTCTATCATGCAAAGTTTGAAGTCAATAGCATGCCGGGAAGTACCTTAATTTTGTTTCTGTTATCTCCGTAAGAAATGCATTGAGAAGTGCAAAAGACCCTCTGGGATCAAACCAAGGACCATCAACGAACATATAAAATTTGATTATGAAAAATATTTATGATATCTATCCACGTGCCGAGTTTCAAGTATCCATGTTATAGGGAAAGGATCCAAAAAAATCTTCAAAATCGCCGCAATGCATTTTAAACGGCCGATTTTTGCCCCAACCTAGCATCGAACCATGGACCATATTCAGCGGTGTCTTTCTGATTAACGTTGGAGTTGCACGGCTTCTAGCGATCCCTTGAATTTCAACCCTCTACTTATCCGGGAAGTGCATCAAAATAGTTTTCGAAAATCCCCGCCATGTATCCTTATGGAGAAAATCGCGACTTTGGGGCCTTCTGGAATCGAACCCATGACACCGAGGTTCAATGTCGGATTTTTCCTGGAGGTTAAACGCTATGGCCAATAAGTCGTAAAAATTTCAAGTCGTTGGCACTTCTGGAACATGGTTAGACTTTTGATCCCCTACATATAACTTATAGGTATATCCGGAGAAGCGTCTATATATAATAGATTACTCTTTTAGGGGGATCCCTCAGCCATGTGGGTAGCGCTTACATTTTTGGTGAGAGCAATCTTGGGTTCAATTCTGGTGGAAGCTCACATGCAAAATGATCAATACTGTCAAGGCACTTCTGACTTCACTACTACTACTATTTTTGGACCATAATCAGGAGTTTTGGTCACATCATTCATCAACTGATAAAAGGTCGATAATTGGGCTAATATGCAGTCTTTTCTGAAGCCTGGGACTGTGGTAAACTATATATTATTGGAGTAGTTTTCCATTGTGTGTATTGTAACACTTATCATCAATTTGAACTTGGATATGAAAACCTTCTATTATTCTGATATTACAAGTACAAGATATAAGATCTTGTATACAAATTTTAAACAAAAATCTGTCAAAAGTAACATATTTAATATACTACCATAATCATGGCAGATTTTCTGGGAATTCCATTTGTAAAGTGGAACCCTTCATGTCTATTTAAACTTAACAAAATATATTTCTGTACCAGAAGATGCTGCTCCAGTAGAGAAACTGGTCATGAATAATGTAAAAAATTTGTCAAAAATTGCGAAGTTTTCTCTTCATTACTTATTTTACAATAAGATAATAATGTTCTAATAGGTGTAAAATGGGTATTGTTGAATTTGGGAGAACAAGCTGCTGAGGTAAGCAATTACATTATGATTTTACAATTGAAAAAAATAATGATCTAGGATTTACATCATTAGATAAGTATAAACCAGTGTGCACTACTGAATATAATAAAGCAGTGGGAGGATTGCATCTATCATTTAGAGCATAACATACATAACAATGAGAGGTATGTAAAAAATTGGATATAGCACGACCAAACTCAAAACTAATGTGTAATTGGAGGGACCATATCAGTTTCTTCCAGCAAAAATTGAAGAAGTACTGAAAATGTATGGCAGTAGAGCAGAGAAACTCATTGTAGAGCAGCTATCACTAACATTAATTGATTGTAATTGATTTCTTTCAAATGATCGCAGTTACAAAGATTTTATGTTTCATCATATTTGATTTGCTCAATATAATGTCCTTATCCTATAAATGCATTTCTAATGGTTACAGGTGCATAGCTTTACCCATGTATTTCACATTTGACTATATTCATTTATAAAATTATGACACATTATACATGAGGCAAAATTCCACCAACAAAAATTTACCTGGACACAAATTACACCACCAAATTATACGCTAAGAGTGAAGTAGGAATAAAGAAGCATTTCACATTAACTACCTCCTGAAGTAGGCTCTGACCACACAATAGGAACTGGTCGAGCACTGCTCTGTCGTCTTGCAAAGCCCCACCAGTAGAGCGTCCTGCTACACTAGCGCTACGCCTTGCTGTTTTTTGACCTCGCCAAGTACCTCTTGATGTATCTCCTCCAGAACATGAAGCTTCTTGAACACCTGTGAATTTCAAAGGATTTAAGGACCAAATTTTAAAAAATTTACGAAAAAATTAAAAGAGTGCATTCAATAGATAAATTTGACAAATCATTGAACTGTTTAAAGGGGTATAGTGGCCCCTAAATAGTAACAAATACTACGTCAAACTTCTAAAGAAATAATAAGAATTTTAATATGATATGTGGAAAGAGTAATTTGCAATTCAATTGTAACTCTAATCATAGCAGTCAGTCAGGGATTTTAATAGACAACTTCTTCCCTGGCAATGCTTATCATCTAAAGCAGGGTTTTCTATTTGTTTTCTGTAATGGAACACTCTGCAATCCTGGGAAGTTTAACAAAACACTTAGCTTATTTTAATGCTAGGTGATTCTATTTTTTAAATTTTAAAAATTATTTAATTACAACTAATTATTTATTTTATAATTTTTTTAAAATATAAAACTATATAATTATAACATAAACATAAATATATGAATAAATAAAGGATTTTATGACTTTTATTCTATAATTCTCCATTAATACTACAAATTGCTGCGGACCCTAATTCAGGTACAGTGGATCACCGGTGTTCCATGGAACACTGTTTGGGATACCCTGATCTAAAGCACATTTAAAATTGATTAAAAATATTACCTTCACTTCCATCTCCTTATTCTGTTAAATCATCAGATTCATTTCCAGAGGCTTCTCTAGATTTGTCATCTAGAGAATTCACCTAGAATACAAATAATAATAATTAAAAATTTAAGAAACATACAGTTTAAACCAAATCAGGGGATAGAATTAAACAGAGGGTAAGGGAGGTTATAATCGCTGCCTGACCTGTTGCAATCATATGCAGATTCCTTTCTGATACTTAATGGAGATGTACTTGCTTGTAATTGGAGAGTAACAGTTATAATTAACAATTGCTTCAATTCAACACAAACTTCAATCGTGTGCAGAAAATTACTTGATGGACGTTAGAATAAACCTTGCACAAAGAAATCCAATATTTTTTGTTTCACTACAAATATATTTTGTTGTTTTTAAGTGTTCAGGAGTGAGCAATTGTTTTGGGCAAGTTCTTAGAGTAATCATGACAGTGAGAAATTGTCACCATAGGCTTTCAATATCTGATCCTAGGGCAAGGTTGGTGAGCCTATAGCAGCATGAGAGTCATAATTGATTGATATAAAGGACTTGCATGCTAATGTTGGTGACAAATCATACCGTGAGATGGTGACATTTTTCATTTTATCAAGTGAATGATGGAATTAGAATTTTTTAATTGACTTTAATAATAGTTATTAATACAATTGTTATCGGTATTAATAATAATTACAAATGAACAATATTCATATTTACTTATTTTGGGCCTATATTAACTGAAAGTGAATAAAAATTATCTCATCCGTAACTTTGCGCACCTTGGATCCAGAGTACTCAACCTTTTTTGCTGCTGCAGCACTCAAGGGCATTTCAGAAATCAAAGCGGTCACTACATAACATTTTCGTCCAGGGATGTACTCAGACCAACCCTTGGCAATGTTACTTTACTAGTTACCATACCATAACCACAGGTAGGTTTAAATAAACATTCTTTGGTAAATAAGATCAAGAAAAATACAATATATATAATTTCATCATAACCTCCAACGTGAAAGAGTTTTTATCTCCAAAGAAGATTTGATCTCGCAGAATAAATCTGGTATGAAGGATTTCGCTGGGTGTACTGCTGCGTTTTGAAAAACAGCAGTCATTAATTACGTGGAATTTGATAACCTAGTAGGCTGAGATGAACTGATTCTTTGCTTTCTGAACAACATATGCAATAGATATGCATCTTATAAATCTTGAAAGAGGCGATAAGGGGATTAAAGTTTATGCACTCCATCACCCACAATGTTTACAAAACTCAAGACCCTACCTTCCATGTTTCTGACCACCACCCCTTCCCCACTAAATCACCACTGGATCTCCTCTAGTCCAATCCAAAGTAATACTTTTGCAGCAAATAAAATAATTTTGTGCAAGGTTGCTCTGTGCACTAGGTTGAGTATCAGGGCCACATTTAATGCACTTCAATAACAAATTACATAAAAATTATCAAAAACCTGAGATCTGGGATTGTAATGTAGTCATTCCTGATCCAGGCTCCTCCATTCCATCGTCTCTGCCAACTCCACCCTCCACTTGGCCTTCCCCACTCTCTTCTGCAGGTGCTGCAGTGACCCTTATGACTCTCGAAGCACATTTTAGTTCCTCAAATTACGACTTTTTATGTTTCACTGAACACTGGCTTCGGAGTGAAGAAATTGAGTTTTATAAAATTCAGGGCTATACTCTCTCGGCAACTTATTGTCGTAAATCCCTCAAAAATGGTGGCGTCTGTGTTTTTACTTCAAACAAAATTGTGTGCAAATCCCTAGATGTTGAACGTTTTTGTATTGATTCTCATTTTGAAGTTGCAGCGGTACTTGTGAAAACTTCGAAATTAATTGTTATTTCCATTTATCGTTCTCCTAAGGGGTGTCCCGATATTTTCTGCGAGCAGTTAGAAAAGGTTCTGATAAATTTGCAGATATATAATTTTAACATTGTCATAGGTACGGATTTGAACACTGATATGCGTTACAAGTCTATGATTAGTACCAAGTTTGACAATCTTTTTCAGTCTTTCAATCTTTTCTGTGTCAACCAAGAGCCTACAAGGAAAGATGCTTGCCTTGATAACGTTACTACCTCTTACAATGCCAATTGCTGTACCATTGGTGTCTTAGATCTTCTAATTTCAGATCATAATGCTATATTATTTCATGCAAATTCTGATTTAAAACGTTCTTCTCCTAATACAACAAAGACTATATACTCTAGACCTATCACCTCTCTTGGCTTTGCTACTTTTGAGGCTCATATTGTCTCCATTCAATGGGAATCCTTGCTATCAGATGGCGATGGTGAATCAAACTTTGCCTTGTTTTTTGATATATTTCTCTCTATTTTTTACTATTCTTTTCCACTGAAGCTGATTCAAGTAAAACGTGATAGGGCACCAACCGTGAAATGGTTTACACATGATCATGAAGCTGCAAGGAATCACTTAAAAAGTGTCTACTCTGACTTTAAGAAAACAGATGATGAAACTCTTAAACAACTCTACATAAACTTGTTAAAAGACTACCGTAAAAATCTCACTTATGCTAAGTTAAATGCTAATGCTAATTTTATTGACAACTCTTCCAATAAGCATAAAGCTGCCTGGTCTGTTATCAAAAACGAAATTGGTAAAAATAATACTCCACCTATTATCAATATTGATCCGGATGATTTTAATCATCATTTTACCTATTCTGTCGAAAACAAACTCTCTAGCATTAAGGAACATAATATGTCCTATCTTAATTTGCTCCAGAAATTCTCCGTTAACACCACGCCATTCCATTGGAAATGGGTATCATCTTCTGAGGTGTTTAAAGCAATTAGAAATTTAAAGAACTCTAGGAGTAAAGATATTTTTCATTTATCCACTAATTTCATTAAAACAATAAGTCATCTGATATCACATCCTCTATCAATTGTGATTAATTCCTGTCTTCGGTCTGGCTATTTTCCTGATGTTTTGAAATACTCTAAAATCATTCCAGTGTATAAGGGTGGTGATAGAAACAACCCTAGTAGTTACCGCCCTATCTCACTAGTACCAATCTTTGCTAAAGTAATTGAATCAGTAGTAAATTCTCAAATTATTACCCACTTTGAAAACAACAAACTCTTCTCTTCCTCACAATATGGTTTCCGTTCTGGGAAATCAACAGTTAATGCAGTTGAACAAGTCGTGAAACAAATAATTTTGGCTTTTGAGCTGAAAGAATGTGTGCCCGTTACTCTCTGTGATCTCTCATCGGCTTTTGATTGTGTGAATCACTCAATTCTTGTGAACAAACTCCAGTATTATGGTTTTGATGATATGGAACTGAAATTCATGTGTTGTTATCTATTCAACCGTAAACAAAGTGTTCATGTCAATGGCTGTCACTCTAATTACTTGACTATTCAACAAGGTGTACCGCAAGGCTCTATCCTTGGGCCTCTTTTATTTCTTGTAATGATTAATGATCTTCCTGCTAACATTACCGCTGATTGCATTTTGTATGCTGATGACACAACTTTTTTTCAGAATTGCTCAAATCCAAAGGAAGCACTGTCTCTTTCCAATGCCACTCAGGCTGAAGCCAATACTTGGTTTACAGCAAACAAATTTATATTGAATACTTCTAAAACCCAGTATTTGTTATGCAGCCTAAAGAGACTGGATGACCCTTCTGAAACTGTAAAATTACTCGGTTTGACTCTAGACACTAAATTAACCTGGAGCCATCACATTTCCCATATCTGTAAGAAACTCTCCAGGTCATTGTTTCTTCTGAGGAAGCTTAAGCAGTGTGTTCCCGGTGGTTACCTTCGATCTGCCTATTTTGCATTCTTTCAAAGCCACCTTCTATACGGATTAAAGCTTTGGGGTCATGCTGCAGACGTTAAACATCTGTTTACTATACAAAAAAAGGCTATCCGAATCATGAGTGGATCTGATTCCCTTGCTTCCTGCCGTCCCCTTTTTAGAGATTTAAATATTATGTCCATTTACAGTTTAAGTGTGTATAATTCTTTAACTTATGTAAAAATGAACCAAAACAGGTATATGCACAGGTCAGACATCCATAGTTTTAACACAAGATCCAGAAATACTATAGATATTACTCCTTACAGACTTAGTAAAACCTTTATACAGTCTGATAACCTGTGCTTCAAAATGTTTAACAAGCTTCCACAGTCTGCTTTTAGTATTGATTGTAAAGAATTTAATGTGATTATTGAACAGTGGTTGTTAGCTAATCCACTATACTCCTATAAGGAGTTTTTTGACTCTAAACTAAATGATATGATATTTGTCTAAGTCTCTAGCAATTGTAAATATTACCTGTCAGTTTTTATTAGTGATTTCACATGTATGTGACTTTAAACATATCTATTATATTTGACGATGCTATACATTTGTAATGTCTTATGCAAATAAATTATCTATCTACCTATCTATCTTCTGCAGGTGCTGCAGTGACCCTTATGGCTGGAATGCCTATGCTACTTGTACTTGAGCTGTTGTTTGGACCTCCTTCATCGCGGTTGGTGGAACTGGGAGCCTCAAGGGATGAGGATGATGTGGCACCCTCTCCGTCATGTCCTCCAAGGGCTAACTGCTGCTCTCTCCTCTTCTCTTGCTCTTCCAACTGACTGCTAACAGTCTGAGTGACTTCAGAAGACATCTCCACAGGTGTGGCATCACCTAAGGGTTATGAAATCATGATCAAATAAAAGGAAAGGGATACAAATATCTTTGTACATAAGGGAGCAGCCACCCAGCACACTAGCACCCAGGAAAAACCCCAAGGATAAACAGCCCAGAAAAAAAGGTTGATAGGGCCAGGAAGTCCCATCCTGGCCATGCGAGACTATTTTCAAGTCTCTTTTTCCTTGGGGAACATTTATAAGGGTTAAAGTAGGTGTATCAGTAGACAATTTCCACCAGATATGCCTCCTTCAAATAATTTCACTTGCAAACAGATTCACATGCAGATTAACTATTGAAATGACTGAAGCTCTGAACACAAATGCTGAAACCAATTACTGACCTAACTTTTTGTTTTGTATTAATTACATAGTTATCTTTTATTTTAAATTACATAACCAATCTTTTTGTTTTTTAAGAAAGTTAAACTTGGTAAAAAGAATGACCTTCCTATAAAACGATGAACTAAATATACCGTTACTTTTAAATTCAATTTTACAAAAGAAACAATCTGCAGATATAAAAGTGCACTTTATATGCATCTCTTTTAGGAACACTGAAATGTCTGTTATCTGTGAAATATAACTGGACATTGAGCAGTACTGTCTAGATCTAGATAAAAGAAAAAAAGGGACAAAAAATTATTCATGATACTGATAAGGGTGGACTAAAACATTTAAGAAATTTGAATGCACCTAAATATTTCTACAAAGATAATAAATAGGTATTTAAGCTGGTTACATTATCAATTGTAAAATAAATTGTATTTTATGATTTTTAAATTTATCAAGTAGAAAAACAGGCTCTATAACGGAAATGAATGAGTAATCATTGACTTACCTAGTGGGGAAACTTGTAATGGAGTAGTAGGTACACTTCGTCCTGTTCCAGACTCTTCCTCTTCAAGGCATTTCATTTGCTCAAATGATTGGCATTTCTCTGTGTAGTAAATGTTAAGTAATCCTAATGACACATGCCTTTTGGTAGTAGTAGATTTTTATAGGTTAAAAATTAAATCCAGTTTAAAGATCATGTTGAAATAACTATGCAAAATTCCTGTGAGTTAACCTGAGGTATATGGTCACTATTGCTGCTTTTATTCAATTAAATAATTTGTAAAATGAAACTTAAGGTAACAGGTTCAATTGAATTGTATTGTATTAGTATACAATATTCAAAACGTTTTTTCAGTTGAAATTCCTTTTTTATATAATTATTAAATTCTGCAGACATCTGCATGAATAGCAAACCCACTCCAGGACATATGGTGAACGTTGATATTTGCACTGAAGTGAACATGTTTACAGAGCCAAACTCATTCTGTACGAATGTTTATTCACTCTACATCTTCAAAATATTTATGAGATTGGGGAGTGAATGATATCAAATGGGACTGATTAGTACTCACAAAATACTTGGTTTTTTATTATTTTCTATCTTGAGCATCAACTCTCATTAAGTTCCCTAACCACAGGTTAGCCATGCTTCCTAAATGCAAATACAATATGTAGCAGTGATATAGATTCCCCTGGTAGAGGTGTGCTGCATAATATACAAGAATAATAGTAGTTTGTATAGTATACCGTATTTTACCCTGTATAAGACCCTCCGGAATATAAGATGCACCAAATTTTAAAGGAGGAAAATCTAGAAAAAAAGATTCTGGGCCAAATACTGTAGTAAAATATTTAATATCAACTTTTTAAAGTTGACAGGAGTTGAAAAACAATTTTATGTCAACCAACGTTGTGCTCCGTGGATTCTCATTCTGTTTCTGGTTAATCTGTTTGGATCGAAATTGCTGAGACAAACTGTCTATTTGTTGTATAAGACAAATTAACTTCCCCCCCTCCCAGTTTTTGGGAAGAAAAAGTGGTACTTATATGGGGAAAAATATGGTTATTTTCCTATCGCTATCATAATTTAATGGTTATTAATTATAAGTAAATTATTTTTAGTAGCATCTTTCCCAGTTTTAAAGAGTGCAATATTTTGATTTCCTAATCTTAAAAGTTGTAGGAAGTTTGTTCTCAATTAAATAACCTGAAATAGGAAATCTATACATACATTACATAATGCGATATATAAAACATAAATAAGACTAATATTAGGAAAAATAAGAAATGAGTGATTTCATAAAAAATTTTGCACAGTATCAGTAATTTTTGAACAGTATTGAACAGTGAACAGTTTTCACAGTATCAGTATCACAAATTTATCTTTAGATACATAAATTTAATTGGTTTTTATATTATCTGTATCTACTTTGATAAGGATTCCATCAAGGTAAGATACTTAAATGCCTGTTGGTGTTTCTTTGAAATATCATTCTAATTGTCATTTATCAAAGTTTTACCTCAACATTTGTATCTTATTAAAACCACAAGAGACTATATTAAATGCTCAAACTGCGTGCTGAAGACAGATGGTTGCTGAACTCTGGATCATACAATGAAAATTGTTCCTTATATAAAAAAACCACTAATTTCCATCGTTAAAAAGGATTGTATTAACTCTGAATCATACTAATATAAAAAAATAAAATGAAGATAGCATAGGCTCAATCAATTATTATCCAGTGAAGACTTAAAAAGATATTCTTTGTTCGGGTATTGATATAAAGGCTTTTAGAGCAAATATTGAATCAGCAAACCTGAAAATAATTAGTAGATTTACACAAAATTATCTATTCCAATACCATGGTCACCTATTGGAAATGAGAATGGTGAAATGTTATTTAAATCAGAAGGTAAGTCTTGTGCTTCCTTAACTATATGGAATATAACAGTTCCAGAACTCTGTACCTTAGAAGCAAACCAATAGTCCCACGCGACTCCACTACTTAGGTTATAATACAATTATTGTAACATCTATGCTGGGAAAAATTTTACACTTTACCTGCATTGTAAACTGTTTTGGTTTGTGAACACCTGATTTTAATCTTTTCACCACCAACATTTCATATTAAGGAATTGGACATTTATTTAATTATCATGGTAAAAAAACAATATAAATATTGTATGAAGGATAACAAGCTTTATAGCTAATAAAGCCTATAAAGAATATTTTAAATTCAACTAGCACATTGAGTGAAGTATGATAGGGGTCGTACACAAATTACTTAATGCAAAATACCCCAATTTTTGAGCCCCCCCTCCCTCCATGTAGTAGAAACTCCAAGCAGTACCTCCCCCTGTACTCCTTTACATAAAGAGTGCTTTGTGAAATTATTTGGATTTATATTCAGGTAAGAAAGATTTTTAGTTCCCAATAATAATTCACTTTTTAATATTCAATTTCAAAGGCCTTTCATGCATTTCACCAAGATTCGATACCATGATCTGTTGATAATTAGCGCTGCTCCAGTGCGATGCTTATTATCCCGTGCAGCACTCTCCTCAGAAGCACTCGCACTCCTATTACTTTTGTTCGATGTTCGTGTTTGCTCGGATCTGAGCTGCCAATTTTCCCCCACAAATTACATTCGAGTTTTAAATACAAACCTTGATCATGAAAAAATTTTGCTTATCTTTTCAGTTCTAAAACCATGACGTGATGCAAACCTTGACCACCCTACCCCCAAGTACCAGGACCATCACTCCTGGCCGTCCCCCCCTTCCCCAGATTGTTTTTTTTTTGTGTAAGGCCCCATATGGAAAAATTATTCAAATTAAGGCATTTATTGCAAACTGAAAAACTACATCGAATGAACTAATGGGCTTCAGGTTCCTCTACATCTGCAATTACCACCCTATACTTATTAATCTAAAACAATGATGACCTACACAAATTTACAGATGCAGAGAGACAATGAAAATAGTGCATCTGTAACATCACTGAAATTACCTTTGTTCCAACAAACTCTCACAAGGAGTTAATGTTCCCTTTAGTATGGTAACCGATAAAACATCACAGAAAATAGGATAATCGCTGCAGCACGCCATCATTATTCTAACATGAATACCTAATCTGATAAACGATAGCAAAAAGCATAAATGGAAGAAACGGAATGAGATGACTTCATACATTGATAATCCAGGATAATGATGTTGATCTTTTATTCAATCTCCAGAGTTAACGATGGGTAAATGATATTAACACAATTAAATGATATGTAACACAAAAAATGCATAATTACAGATTAAAAAATTTTGGTGGTCTAAGAAAAGATACACAACATGTGCATTTAAAAGATTTCAAAGCACTGCACAATCACTATCTTGAGATGATTCCTAGTTCCCATGCAATCAGGACAGAGAAGCGTACATTAAGTGAAATTTTTGATCAAAATTACATCATCCTCACTATGGCAATGAACAATAAAATGAATATGGACATTTGTTATACTTTAAGAAAGTACTTTATTTTAATGAAATGAAGTTAGGATAGTTCCAAATTCAATATCGCATCTGATACGGTGGGAAAAAACCCTTGGGCTTTCCTCTTCTCATTCTTCGGCTGTTTGGAGATTGACTGAAAGTGATGGGGCCACCCCTTGCCTCTGGAGGACTACCTCTGTGAATTGGAGTGCCTCTTCCTCTGGTTCCAACTGCCTCTCTTGACCCTGCTGTTGGGTAAAAATAAAATAACTTGAGTAAATCTTTAAGTTATTCCAAAATGAACTATCTAATATATAAAGGTTTCTTTAGCTTCGACAAATTCCAAATTTAATACTCCTGAATTGGAATAGTGAATTCCAGAGGAATTAATAACAAAGTACGAAGATATAGAAGTTAACTTTTAAACTTGCACATGAAAGTCTGAGTCTTAACCCAAAGTTGTACTGATTGAAATAAATTTTCACTTCTGTACAACAAAGTATGAAGAGCATCCAAACTGTAAAGACAGCGAAAAAATGCACTTGAATGCCATAGCTGCTCAATGGTTTTGTTCCAGGAATATAAAGTACAAATTGTATCAGATCCACTGGTACCTCAAGCTTAGAATGGCTATAACTTCTACTGTTCCAGAGTTCTTTTGTTGTATTTCACAGGGATTGGACTCTCAGAGTTAAAAGAAGCTTAAATGTCTGACCTGTCTGCACAAAGAAACCTGTTCTTGCTGCTTAAAGGCCATCAGTTATTCACCAAGTCTTTCTCTTACTGTAAAATCTCCCCTTGTGCATAGCCCATAAGCAATAACATGGAATTCTCTAGTTGATACATTGAATTGGCCACTCCATCTTAATAATGAAAACATCGTTTATTAAGAAAGCTGTTTCTTATAAGCAACTAGAGTGGTTACTTAACATCCTCAACGATTTGTTTAGACTTCACCCTACAGCTACCAAGGTATTTTACAGTTTATCCCTCTCAAGGGGGGGGCAACTGGGTTATTTTGTGCTCTTAGTGTTTAGTTCCACGGTTAAAACAATAAAACTATGAATTTAAACTTAAAACTAAATTATAATAGATAGACAAGTGATATTTGCTCTTGGGAAATGTCTTTTTGGCAAATATAATTAAAAAATGATGGAATGGATTTTAAACACAGCACAGGAAAGTGTGCAAATTAACCCAAGATTATACAAGAAGAGAAAAATAGTGACTTGTCTGGGACTTGAACCCAGGTCTGAGTTACTATTTTTCTCATCTTGTATAACAATAATTAAAAAACAATAACACTTCAAAATTCTTCATCACAAGCCTTTCAAATATTTATTCAACATAACAAAGTTATGTAAAATTATTTCATATTAAAGAAAGAATGGCCTTTCTTATGAACATTTCTAATTTTTTTCTTCACCTCTTTATGTTTTTTAAAAATTACAAAATAAATGTGATTGTGAAAATATATGCAAAGAATAAAATTATTAGATCTTGAAGAACACACACAGAGATGTATGAAATTATTTTAAAAGTTTGAACCTTAATAACACTAAAAAATTATCACTAGAGTAACTCTGTTACCCTCTTTGTTAGTCAAAGGGTTAAAGCCCTCTTTCCCTGCATAACCAGAACTTTTTCCAGAAACACCTAGCACAATAATTACTGAATGAGGGATTCAGCAAGTGACTAAACAAAAAAGAAATACAAAGAAAATAAATTTAAAAGAACGCCCGTATTTATGTAGGAATTGATACATATTATCCATTTTCCAATGTCACAATATCTCAGAACTAACTACTTTAGCTTTAATTTAAATTACATGCATACTTCTTTTGTTATTATATAATATGTATGATTCTTGAAAAGGGCAATACATGCCCGTTAAATAAACTATTATTATTATTACTACATTTAAGAGCATAAAATTGAATTTATACTTAAAACTTCATCCTTAAATAATTTTAGTTTAAGGGTCCAGTTTCTAGCAGATTGCTAACAATTATCTCTATATTCGGCAAAGTTTGAAGTTACAAGTTAAATATCAGTGAACATGAGAATAACTTTTATAGCAAAATAAACTTAATGTAACTTTAAATTAAACCATATGTGTCTAAAAATCCTGTAAAAGTAAATAACAGTATAAACATACCAAGATAAATGATTCTCATAGATAGTTTAACATAGATATAAAATACGTTTATTATATAAATTAAATGTGTATAAAATACATTTCTAATTAAGAATTTATCCCTTAGATACACCTCTAAATAAAAATATTCTGTAAACGTAAATCACAGTATCAAGTTACAAAGATAAATTTTGCTCATAGATAGTTTAACATAGATATAAAATACATTTATCCTCACCTAACTACATATATTTAACAATTTATCCCTTAGATACCCCTCCAATCATGTTTCATAACCTTTGATAATAATGACATATTATCAGTAAGAATCTAAGATAAAATTGTACTGGCACCACAAATTTATATTTTTACAAAAAAAGTGTTAAGGCTTTTTGAAAAATTAAAATTTATGGTAAAAGTCAATTCTATCTTAGAATCTTTCGATTATGGATTACCACAACACCTCACCTGATTATGTGAAGACATACTGTCATTCATACTATAATGAAAACTTACCTCCATATCAACATTTTTGCATGTCGTTATTACGAAGAACAAATTTCAAATTGAAGCATCCAAAAGATGTGGAGTAAGAGAACAAATATAATAAACAAACACGCAGTTTCCACATGGGAAAGGATCTTAACACAATCCATTTTCGATCTTGAAGATTCTTCTCACCCACTGGGAACCAAAATCTTTCACAGTGCAGGATGGCTGGCAGGAAGTTACCCCTCTCCTCAACTTTCCCCCCTCTAGTGTGACGTCATCCACTGGACTTCACTCCAAGGCCTCTGTGGTTCTCCTTCTGAAATATTATTGGGCCACTATCATCAGGGTAGATGAGTCACAAAGATACCCATTGTCTTAGTTAAGGAACTGTAAACAACTGTTTTGAGGACATGGTTTTGCACTCAGGCAATTGAAAAACAAAATCCATCTTTCCTCAAAAATCTTCACTCAGCAAATCAACAGAAGAAGTGAAGGTGTTGTTCTCTAAAATGTTTATGCAAAGAGGGCGTCTGCTTATTCTCAATCACTTAGCAGAATTCTACCTAACATAGCCTCCTTTGTGTTTAGACAGTTGATAGAATTCTTGCGTGAATCAACAAAAATCTATCTGCCACCAATGTTTCATAAGCCATTGAGTCTACAATCGGTATGTTCCTTGATGATAATTAATTACCTATCGATTCTGAAAGTGATGATTACAGCAAAAAGGAGGACTTTGCAAATGGAGACTAACCAAAATATCAAGAGTATATAGATGAAACTAATGATGGCTGAAGCTTGTCAACTCATTTGGATTCTGAAGTAGGTCGCTTCCCTAAAATATTGATTTAATAATTAATATTCAATTTGTTATAATATAATAAATATATTAATAATATATAATATATAATAATAATATATAAATAATACACAATTTTATTTTATTTAAAATTTTTAAACATGCATGTTTTTTAAGTATTCTGATAACTATTTAAATTACCATTTTCTGGATTTGAATTATAAAAATGGGAATTGCTTAATTAATCAGAAATACCATACTTACTTGAAAGTAATGCACACATTGTTGGGTCTCATTTTCAACTAAAAAATCAGGGTGTGTGTGTTAGAATAGACAGTGAACTACATTCAGGCACAATACGATTCATATCATGTATACAATGTGCACATGTCCTATGGCCGGCCGCATCCTAGGTTTACCCTAGTTCAATGTAACTTGTCAAAAGTTCCATCAATACACTATCAATGTTTTCACTGTAAGAATCTCTGAAGACTACAGACTTAACTGTCAGCTATTAGCTTTTAATTGAGATGAAATTTGCTAGCCCATCAAAAAAATTGGTTAATGGTAGTTATCTTGGGGTTATACCTTTACTTTTTTTCAGGTAGAAATTTGGAGGGTCGCCATCCTAATCCTGACCCTTAACTTGCCTTTGTAGCTCGGGAGCACACGGCCACCACAGCAGGGGGGACCATACAAAAACTGACTGCGTGAAATAGTATTTAAAAAGTTATAAACGATTCAAATGAGCATCAATTTATTATCTTCATCGTCTCTATCCTCCTAAGAGATATACAAGCATCTTTTGATGGACGTTCTACGATGAAAATTAAGATTTTTAGAAATTTTGCAAGAAATTACCCATTTACACATGGCAACGTTGCCATTGGGTTGGGGTGGGGGGAGTTTATTTCTAGCAAAAATCTAGAAGTCCTGCCCCCATACCCAACCAACCCCCGTTGAGATACTTAAAACACCCGCCTATCTTACTGAGCAACGTTGCTGTGTGTCAACAGGTAATCTCTTGCAAATTCACAAAAAATCTTATATTTTATCATAGATAATTGATCAATAATCGCTTTTATATCTCTTAGATCGAGTGATACAATGAAGATAATAAATTGTTCCTCATTTGAATTGTTTATAACTTATTAAATTGTATTCATCATGGTCAGGTGTTTTATGGTCAGTCAGTCAGATTTTCAGCATATACGATTACAATAATTTCGTGTATAGTGTTTAAGCATAAAAATATACAAATCTAACAGTGTAAATGTGTATAGTAAACACACAAATGGTTTTGCAAATGGTGTGGCAGTATGTCTTATGTTGCTCTTTTAAAAGTGGGTAAATTATTTTTCAATAACTGACACTCGAATTTTGGGGTGAGCATTACATTTGGTGGTGCATAATTTTCGAAAAAATACCTTATATAATTATTTAGGCCCTTTTAATATTGATTCATATAATACAAAAGCCCTCTCTGGATTCTCACTTTTCTAGAAATCTACTTTCATCTTCCCAAGAGCAATGACTTGAGATTGGTGAGAAAATATTTCAAAATTATTATTTTTTTATAGTAACTCCAAGTCCAAGTTGTACAAAGAACAAAAAGGTTTTGCAAATCAATTTAGGTATTGTTTATTTGAGAAGTACATTTCAGACCATTCATCAACAAAAGATAAATATCGTTCTGCATTAATCAACGTTAGGAAAGGCAGTTCCTTCCTTCCTTCCTTCCTTCCCTTCTTTCCCATCTTTCCCATCCTTCACACAGTATATTCCTCAAAAACTTTAATATCTGGAATAAAAACATTTGATGTATGAGAATAGAAAACTAGATATCAGTGAAGTTTTGTTTATTCTAGATCACATTCCAGAAGTTCAGTTTGTGAAACACAGAATGCTAAAAATGTCAGCATTAACAATAGAATAATATGAACTTTTACTTAAGGCTTTTCTACCTGTTGTCGTGAAAGCACTATAGTGAGAATCCTGCGCAAACAAATTTACATCATGTATACACGAAATAGATTTTTCTATGCAAAAGAACAAATTTTTAGGAGATGTATAATAGTTGGTTGAAAAGAAAGTCAAATTTATAAGTATATTATACGAGTAAAATGTTGCTTGCATACTGCAAGCAGATCGACAACACTAACTTCATATCGGCACCATATAGGGACGGTCCTCAAAAGAAAAATAAGAATTGAAAATATTCTTAGAATTCGCTTCAATTTAAGTGTCTGGCATCGAACCCGGGTCTTTACTGTGAACTTACTATGCAGCACAATAGAAGTTCACCATCTCTGCCTATGTGTGAGAATTCAAGCAGAAATATTGGCTATAACTGCCTCAAAAGACGTTCTAATTTTCACGAATGTAAATGGCTCTCTGGATTCAAACCAAGGACGATCTTGGAAAACTAAAAAATGTTTCTGAAAGTTATTTATGATCTCTATCTATATGCCGAATTTCAAGTTTCTATATTATTGGGAAAGGTTTCAAAATAATTCCTAAAAATCGGATCAACTTCTGATTACAGTGACACCTGGTGTCGAACCCAGGGAATATTATAGACTATGAATGCAAAGTTTGATTTGTAAGGACTGGCTCTTCTATCATGCAAGGTTTGAAGTCGATAGCATGCCGGGAAGTACCTTAATTTTGTTCCCGTTATCTCCGTAAGAAATGCATTGAGAAGTGCAAAAGACCCTCTGGGATCAAACCAACGACCATCAACGAACATATAAAATTTGATTATGAAAAATATTTATGATATCTATCCACGTGCCGAGTTTCAAGTATCCATGTTATCGGGAAAGGATCCTAAAAAAATCTTCAAAATCGCCGCAATGCATTTTAAACGGCCAATTTTTGCCCCGACCTAGCATCGAACCATGGACCATATTCAGCGATGTCTTTCTGATTAACGTTGGAGTTGCTTGGCTTCTAGCGATCCCTTGAATTTCAACCCTCTACTTATCCGGGAATTGCATCAAAATAATTTTCGAAAATCCCCGCCATGTATCCTTATGGAGAAAATCGCGACTTTGGGGCCTTCTGGAATCGAACCCATGTCACCGAAGTTCAATGTCGGATTTTTCCTGGAGGTTACACGTTATGGCCAATAAGTGGTAAAAATTTCAAGTCGTTGGCACTTCTGGAACATGGTTAGACTTTTGATCCCCTACATATAACTTATAGGTATATCCGGAGAAGCGTCTATATATAATAGATTACTCTTTTAGGGGGATCCCTCAGCCATGTGGGTAGCGCTTACATTTTTGGTGAGAGCAATCTTGGGTTCAATTCTGGTGGAAGCTCACATGCAAAATGATCAATACTGTCAAGGCACTTCTGACTTCACTACTTCTACTATTTTTGGACCATAATCAGGAGTTTTGGTCACATCATTCATCAACTGATAAAAGGTCGATAATTGGGCTAATATGCAGTCATTTCTGAAGCCTGGGACTTTGGTAAATTAAATATTATTGAAGTAGTTTTTCCATTGAGTGTATTGTAACACTTATCATCAATGTGAACTTGGATATGAAAAACTTCTATTATTCTGATATTACAAGTACAAGATATAAGATCTTGTATACAAATTTTAAACAAAAATCTGTCAAAAGTAACATATTTAATATACTACCATAATCATGGCAGATTTTCTGGGAATTCCATTTGTAAAGTGGAACCCTTCATGTCTATTTAAACTTACCAAAATATATTTCTGTACCAGAAGATGCTGCTCCAGTAGAGAAACTGGTCATGAATAATGTAAAAAATTTGTCAAAAATTGCGAAGTTTTCTCTTCATTACTTATTTTACAATAAGATAATAATGTTCTAATAGGTGTAAAATGGGTATTGTTGAATTTGGGAGAACAAGCTGCTGAGGTAAGCAATAACATTATGATTTTACAATTGAAAAAAATAATGATCTAGGATTTACATCATTAGATAAGTATAAACCAGTGTGCACTACTGAATATAATAAAGCAGTGGGAGGATTGCATCTATCATTTAGAGCATAACATACATAACAATGAGAGGTATGTAAAAAATTGGATATAGCACGACCAAACTCAAAACTAATGTGTAATTGGAGGGACCATATCAGTTTCTTCCAGCAAAAATTGAAGAAGTACTGAAAATGTATGGCAGTAGAGCAGAGAAACTCATTGTAGAGCAGCTATCACTAACATTAATTGATTGTAATTGATTTCTTTCAAATGATCGCAGTTACAAAGATTTTATGTTTCATCATATTTGATTTGCTCAATATAATGTCCTTATCCTATAAATGCATTTCTAATGGTTACAGGTGCATAGCTTTACCCATGTATTTCACATTTGACTATATTCATTTATAAAATTATGACACATTATACATGAGGCAAAATTCCACCAACAAAAATTTACCTGGACACAAATTACACCACCAAATTATACGCTAAGAGTGAAGTAGGAATAAAGAAGCATTTCACATTAACTACCTCCTGAAGTAGGCTCTGACCACACAATAGGAACTGGTCGAGCACTGCTCTGTCGTCTTGCAAAGCCCCACCAGTAGAGCGTCCTGCTACACTAGCGCTACGCCTTGCTGTTTTTTGACCTCGCCAAGTACCTCTTGATGTATCTCCTCCAGAACATGAAGCTTCTTGAACACCTGTGAATTTCAAAGGATTTAAGGACCAAATTTTAAAAAATTTACGAAAAAATTAAAAGAGTGCATTCAATAGATAAATTTGACAAATCATTGAACTGTTTAAAGGGGTATAGTGGCCCCTAAATAGTAACAAATACTACGTCAAACTTCTAAAGAAATAATAAGAATTTTAATATGATATGTGGAAAGAGTAATTTGCAATTCAATTGTAACTCTAATCATAGCAGTCAGTCAGGGATTTTAATAGACAACTTCTTCCCTGGCAATGCTTATCATCTAAAGCAGGGTTTTCTATTTGTTTTCTGTAATGGAACACTCTGCAAACCTGGGAAGTTTAACAAAACACTTAGCTTATTTTAATGCTAGGTGATTCTATTTTTTTAATTTTAAAAATTATTTAATTACAACTAATTATTTATTTTATAATTTTTTTTAAATATAAAACTATATAATTATAACATAAACATAAATATATGAATAAATAAAGGATTTTATGACTTTTATTCTATAATTCTCCATTAATACTACAAATTGCTGCGGACCCTAATTCAGGTACAGTGGATCACCGGTGTTCCATGGAACACTGTTTGGGATACCCTGATCTAAAGCACATTTAAAATTGATTTAAAATATTACCTTCACTTCCATCTCCTTATTCTGTTAAATCATCAGATTCATTTCCAGAGGCTTCTCTAGATTTGTCATCTAGAGAATTCACCTAGAATACAAATAATAATAATTAAAAATTTAAGAGACATACAGTTTATACCAAATCAGGGGATAGAATTAAACAGAGGGTAAGGGAGGTTATAATCGCAGCCTGACCTGTTGCAATCATATGCAGATTCTTTTCTGATACTTAATGGAGATGAACTTGCTTGTAATTGGAGAGTAACAGTTATAATTAACAATTGCTTCAATTCAACACAAACTTCAATCGTGTGCAGAAAATTACTTGATGGACGTTAGAATAAACCTTGCACAAAGAAATCCAATATTTTTTGTTTCACTACAAATATATTTTGTTGTTTTTAAGTGTTCTGGAGTGAGCAATTGTTTTGGGCAAGTTCCTCGAGCAATCATGCCAGTGAGAAATTGTCACTATTGACCTTCAATATCTGATCCTAGGGCAAGGTTATTGAACCTATAGCAGCATGAGTGCCATATTTGATAAATATAAAGGACTTGCATGCTAATGTTGGTGACAATTCATACCGTGAGATGTTGTCATTTTTCATTTTATCAAGTGAATGATGGAATTAGAATTTTTTAATTGACTTTAATAATAGTTATTAATACAATTGTTATCGGTATTAATAATAATTACAAATGAACAATATTCATATTTACTTATTTTGGGCCTATATTAACTGAAAGTGAATAAACATTATCTCATCCGTAACTTTGCGCACCTTGGATCCAGAGTACTCAACCTTTTTTGCTGCTGCAGCACCCAAGGGCATTTCAGAAATCAAAGCGGTCACTACATAACATTTTTGTCCAGGGATATACTCAGACCAACCCTTGGCAATGTTATTACTTTACTAGTTACCATACCATAACCACAGGTAGGTTTAAATAAACATTCTTTGGTAAATAAGATCAAGAAAAATACAATATATATAATTTCATCATAACATCCAACGTGAAAGAGTTTTTATCTCCAAAGAAGATTTGATCTCGCAGAATAAATCTGGTATGAAGGATTTCGCTGGGTGTACTGCTGCGTTTTGAAAAACAGCAGTCATTAATTACGTGGAATTTGATAACCTAGTAAACTGAGGTGAACTGATTCTTTGCTTTCTGAACAACATATGCAATAGATATGCATCTTGTAAATCTTGAAAGAGGCGATAAGGGGATTGAAGTTTATGCACTCCATCACCCACAATGTTTACAAAACTCAAGACCCTACCTTCCATGTTTCTGACCACCACCCCTTCCCCACTAAATCACCACTGGATCTCCTCTAGTCCAATCCAAAGTAATACTTTTGCAGCAAATAAAATAATTTTGTGCAAGGTTGCTCTGTGCACTAGGTTGAGTATCAGGGCCACATTTAATGCACTTCAATAACAAATTACATAAAAATTATCAAAAACCTGAGATCTGGGATTGTGATGTAGGCATTCCTGAGCAAGGCTCCTCCATTCCATCGTCTCTGCCAACTCCACCCTCCACTTGGCCTTCCCCACTCTCTTCTGCAGGTGCTGCAGTGACCCTTATGGCTGGAATGCCTATGCTACTTGTACTTGAGCTGTTGTTTGGACCTCCCTCATCGCGGTTGGTGGAACTGGGAGCCTCAAGGGATGAGGATGATGTGGCACCCTCTCCGTCATGTCCTCCAAGGGCTAACTGCTGCTCTCTCCTCTTCTCTTGCTCTTCCAACTGACTGCTAACAGTCTGAGTGACTTCAGAAGACATCTCCACAGGTGTGGCATCACCTAAGGGTTATGAAATCATGATCAAATAAAAGGAAAGGGATACAAATATCTTTGTACATAAGGGAGCAGCCACCCAGCACACTAGCACCCAGGAAAAACCCCAAGGATAAACAGCCCAGAAAAAGAGGTTGATAGGGCCAGGAAGTCCCATCCTGGCCATGCGAGACTATTTTCAAGTCTCTTTTTCCTTGGGGAACATTTATAAGGGTTAAAGTTGGTGTATCAGTAGACAATTTCCACCAGATATGCCTCCTTCAAATAATTTCACTTGCAAACAGATTCACATGCAGATTAACTATTGAAATGACTGAAGCTCTGAACACAAATGCTGAAACCAATTACTGACCTAACTTTTTGTTTTGTATTAATTACATAGTTATCTTTTATCTTAAATTACATAACCAATCTTTTTGTTTTTTAAGAAAGTTAAGCTTAGTAAAAAGAATGACCTTCCTATAAAACGATGAACTAAATATACCTTTACTTTTAAATTCAATTTTACAAAAGAAACAATCTGCAGATATAAAAGTGCACTTTATATGCATCTCTTTTAAGAACACTGAAATGTCTGTTATCTGTGAAATATAATTGGACATTGAGCAGTACTGTCTAGATCAAGATAAAAGAAAAAAAGGGACAAAAAATTATTCATGATACTGATAAGGGTGGACTAAAACATTTAAGAAATTTGAATGCACCTAAATATTTCTACAAAGATAATAAATAGGTATTTAAGCTGGTTACATTATCAATTGTAAAATAAATTGTATTTTATGATTTTTAAATTTATCAAATAGAAAAACAGGCTCTATAACGGAAATGAATGAGTAATCATTGTGGGGAAACTTGCCACTTACCTTGCCACTTACCTTGTGGGGAAACTTGTAATGGATTAGTAGGTACACTTCGTCCTGTTCCAGACTCTTCCTCTTCAAGGCATTTCATTTGCTCAAATGATTGGCATTTCTCTGTGTAGTAAATGTTAAGTAATCCTAATGACACATGCCTTTTGGTAGTATTAGATTTTTATAGGTTAAAAATTAAATCCAGTTTAAAGATCATGTTGAAATAACTATGCAAAATTCCTGTGAGTTAACCTGAGGTATATGGTCACTATTACTGCTTTTATTCAATTAAAGAATTTGTAAAATGAAACCTTTAAGTAACAG
The DNA here is from genome assembly GCA_947579665.1 of Sympetrum striolatum. Taxonomy (NCBI): domain Eukaryota; kingdom Metazoa; phylum Arthropoda; class Insecta; order Odonata; family Libellulidae; genus Sympetrum; species Sympetrum striolatum. The sequence goes on from OX388350.1 coordinate 74,494,078, forward strand.
GTTCAATTGAATTGTATTGTATTAGTATACAATATTCAAAACGTTTTTTCAGTTGAAATTCCTTTTTTATATAATTATTAAATTCTGCAGACATCTAACGGCATGAATAGCAAACCCAGTTCAGGACATATGGTGAACGTTGAGATTTGCACTGAAGTGAACATGTTTACAGAGCCAAACTCATTCTGTACGAATGTTTATTCACTCTACATCTTCAAAATATTTATGAGATTGGGGAGTGAATGATATCAAATGGGACTGATTAGTACTCACAAAATACTTGGTTTTTTATTATTTTCTATCTTGAGCATCAACTCTCATGAAGATCCCTAACCACAGGTTAGCCATGCTTCCTAAATGCAAATACAATATGTAGCAGTGATATAGATTCCCCTGGTAGAGGTGTGCTGCATAATATACAAGAATAATAGTAGTTTGTATAGTATACCGTATTTTTCCCTGTATAAGACCCTCTGGAATATAAGATGCACCAAATTTTAAAGGGGGATAATCTAGAAAAAAAGATTCTGAACTAAATACTGTAGTAAAATATTTAATATCAACTTTTTAAAGTTGACAGGAGTTGAAAAACAATTTTATGTCAACCAACGTTGTGCTCCGTGGATTCTCATTCTGTTTCTGGTTGATCAGTTTGGATCGCAATTGCTGAGACAAACTGTCTATTTGTTGTATAAGACGCACCAACTTCCCCCCCCCAGTTTTTGGGAAGAAAAAGTGGTACTTATATGGGGTAAAATATGGTTATTTTCCTATCGCTATCATAATTTAATGGTTATTAATTATAAGTAAATTATTTTTAGTAGCATCTTTCCCAGTTTTAAAGAGTGCAATATTTTGATTTCCTAATCTTAAAAGTTGTAGGAAGTTTGTTCTCAATTAAATAACCTGAAATAGGAATTCTATACATACATTACATAATGCGATATATAAAACATAAATAAGACTAATATTAGGAAAAATAAGAAATGAGTGATTTCATAAACATTTTTGCACAGTAACAGTAATTTTTGAACAGTATTGAACAGTGAACAGTTTTCACAGTATCAGTATCACAAATTTATCTTTAGATACATAAATTTAATTGGTTTTTATATTATCTGTATCTACTTTGATAAGGATTCCATCAAGGTAAGATACTTAAATGCCTGTTGGTGTTTCTTTGAAATATCATTCTAATTGTCATTTATCAAAGTTTTACCTTAACATTTGTATCTTATTAAAACCACAAGAGACTGTATTAAATGCTCAAACTGCGTGCTGAAGACAGATGGTTGCAGAACTCTGGATCATACAATGAAAATTGTTCCTTATATAAAAAAACCACTAATTTCCATCTTTAAAAAGGATATTATTAACTCTGAATCATACTAATAAAAAAAAATAAAATGAAGATAGCATTGGCTCAATCAATTATTATCCAGTGAAGACTTACGAAGGTATTGTTTCTTCGGGTATATATATAAAGGCTTTTAGATCAAATATTGAATCAGCAAACCTGAAAATAATTAGTAGATTTACACAAAATTATCTATTCCAATACCATGGTCACCTATTGGAAATGAGAATGGTGAAATGTTATTTAAATCAGAAGGAAAGTCTTGTGCTTCCTTAACAATATGGAATATAACAGTTTAAGAACTGTGTGCCTTAGAAGCAAACCAATAGACCCACGTGACTCCACTACTTAGGTTATAATACAATTATAGTAACATCTATGCTGGGAAAAATTTTACACTTTACCTGCATTGTAAACTGTTTTGGTTTGTGAACTCCTGATTTTAATCTTTTCACCACCAACATTTCGCATTAGGGAATTGCACATTTATTTAATTATCATGGTAAAAAAACAATATAAATATTGTATGAAGGATAACAAGCTTTATAGCTAATAAAGCCTATAAAGAATATTTTAAATTCAACTAGCACATTGAGTGAAGTATGATAGGGGTCGTACACAAATTACTTAATGCAAAATACCCCAATTTTTGAGCCCCCCCTCCCTCCATGTAGTAGAAACTCCAAGCAGTACCTCCCCCTGTACTCCTTTACATAAAGAGTGCTTTGTGAAATTATTTGGATTTATATTCAGGTAAGAAAGATTTTTAGTTCCCAATAATAATTCACTTTTTAATATTCAATTTCAAAGGCCTTTCATGCATTTCACCAAGATTCGATACCATGATCTGTTGATAATTAGCGCTGCTCCAGTGCGATGCTTATTATCCCGTGCAGCACTCTCCTCAGAAGCACTCGCACTCCTATTACTTTTGTTCGATGTTCGTGTTTGCTCGGACCTGAGCTGCCAATTTTCCCCCACAAATTACATTCGAGTTTTAAATACAAACCTTGATCATGAAAAAATTTTGCTTATCTTTTCAGTTCTAAAACCAAGACGTAATGCAAACCTTGAACACCCTACCCCCAAGTACCAGGACCATCACTCCTGGCCGCCCCCCCCTTCCCCAGATTGTTTTTTTTTGTGTAAGGCCCCATATGGAAAAATTATTCAAATTAAGGCATTTATTGCAAACTGAAAAACTACATCGAATGAACTAATGGGCTTCAGGTTCCTCTACATCTGCAATTACCACCCTCTACTTATTAAACTAAAACAATGATGACCTACACAAATTTACAGATGCAGAGAGACAATGAAAATAGTGCATCTGTATCATCACTGAAATTACCTTTGTTCCAACAAACTCTCACAATGAGTTAATGTTCCCTTTAGTATGGTAACCGATAAAACATCACAGAAAATAGGATAATCGCTGCAGCACGCCATCATTATTCTAACATGAATACCTAATCTGATAAAAGATAGAAAAAAGCATAAATGGAAGAAACGGAATGAGATGACTTCATACATTGATAATCCAGGATAATGATGTTGATCTTTTATTCAATCTCCAGAGTTAACGATGGGTAAATGATATTAACACAATTAAATGATATGTAACACAAAAAATGCATAATTACAGATTAAAAAATTTTGGTGGTCTTAGAAAAGATACACAACATGTGGATTTAAAAGATTTCAAAGCACTGCACAATCACTATCTTGAGATGATTCCTAGTTCCCATGCAATCAGGACAGAGAAGCGTACATTAAGTGAAATTTTTGATCAAAATTACATCATCCTCACTATGGCAATGAACAATAAAATGAATATGGACGATTTGTTATACTTTAAGAAAGTACTTTATTTTAATGAAATGAAGTTAGGATAGTTCCAAATTCAATATCGCATCTGATACGGTGGGAAAAAACCCTTGGGCTTTCCTCTTCTCATTCTTCGGCTGTTTGGAGATTGACTGAAAGTGCTGGGGCCACCTCTTGCCTCTGGAGGACTACCTCTGTGAATTGGAGCGCCTCTTCCTCTGGTTCCAACTGCCTCTCTTGACCCTGCTGCTGGGTAAAAATAAAATAACTTGAGTAAATCTTTAAGTTATTCCAAAATAAACTATCTAATATATAAAGGTTTCTCTAGCTTCGACAAATTCCAAATTTAATACTCCTGAATTGGAAAGGTGAATTCCAGAGGAATTAAAAAAAAATACGAAGAGATGGAAGTTAACTTTTAACCTTGCATATGAAAGTCTGAGTCTTAACCCAAAGTTGTACTGATTGAAATAAATTTTCACTTCTGTACAACAAAGTATGAAGAGCATCCAAACTGTAAACACGGCGAAAATATGCACTTGAATGCCATAGCTGCTCAATGGTTTTGTTCCAGGAATATAAAGTACAAATTGTATCAGATCCACCGGTACCTCAAGCTTAGAATGGCTATAACTTCTACTGTTCCAGAGTTCTTTTGTTGTATTTCACAGGGATTAGATTCTCAGAGTTTAAAAGAAGCTTAAATGTCTGACCTGTCAGCACAGAGAAACCTGTTCTTGCTGCTTAAAGGCCATCAGTTATTCACCAATGTCTTCCTCTTACTGTAAAATCTTCCCTTGTGCATAGCCCATAAGCAATAACATGGAATTCTCTAGTTGATACATTAAATTGGCCACTCCATCTTAATAATGAAAACATCGTTTATTAAGAAAGCTGTTTCTTTCAAGCAACTAGAGTGGTTACTTAACATCCTCAACGATTTGTTTAGACTTCACCCTACAGCTGCCAAGGTATTTTACAGCTTATCCCTCCCAAGGGGGGAGGGGAGGCAACTGGGTTATTTTGTGCTCTATGTGTTTAGTTCCACGGTTAAAACAATAAAGCTATGAATTTATCTTAAAACTGAATTATAATAGATAGACAAGTGATATTTGCTCTTGGGAAATGTCTTTCTTGGCAAATATAATTATAAAATGATGGAATGGATTTTAAACATATCACAGGAAAGTGTGCAAATTAACCCAAGATTATACAAAAAGAGAAAAATAGTGACTTGTCTTGGACTTGAACCCAAGTCTGAGTTACTATTTTTCTAATCTTGTATAACCATAATTAAAAAACAATAACACTTCAAAATTCTTCATCACAAGCCTTTCAAATATTTATTCAACATAACAAAGTTATGTAAAATTATTTCAAATTAAAGAAAGAATGGCCTTGCTTATGAACATTTCTAATTTTTTTCTTCACCTCTTTATGTTTTTTAAAAATTACAAAATAAATGTGATTGTGAAAATATATGCAAAGAATAAAATTATTAGATCTTGAAGAACACACACAGAGATGTATGAAATTATTTTAAAAGTTTGAACCTTAATCACACAGAAAAATTATCACTAGAGTAACTCTGTTACCCTCTTTGTTAGTCAAAGGGTTAAAACCCTCTTTCCCTGCATAACCAGAACGTTTTCCAAAAAGGCCTAGCACACAAATAACTAAATGAGGGAATCAGCAAGAGACTAATCCAAAGAAGATATACAAAGAAAATAAATTTAAAAGAACACCCACATTTATGTAAGAATTGATACATATTATCCATTTTCCAAAGTCAGAATATCTCAGAAATAACTATTTTATCTTTGATTTAAATTACATGCATACTAAATTTAAGAGCAAAAAATTGAATTTGTACTTAAAACTGCATCCTTAAATAATTTTAGTTTAAGGATCCAGTATCTAGCAGATTGCTAACACTAATCTCTATATTCGGCAAAGTTTGAAGTTACAAGTTATATCAGTGAACAGGAAAATAACTTTTATAGCAAAAATAATCATAATATTTTAAACCATATGTGTCTAAAATTCCTGTAAAAGTAAATCACAGTTATAATATACCAATATAAATGATTCTCATAGATAGTTTAACATAGATATAATATATGTTTATTACATAAATTATACGTGTATAAAATATATTTCTATTTAAAAATTTTTCCCTTGGATACACCTCTAAATAATAATATTCTGTAATAGTAAATCACAGTATCAAGATACGAAGATAAATTTTGCTCATAGATAGTTTAACATAGATATAAAATACTTTTATCCTCACCTAAGTACTTATATTTAACAATTTATCCTTTAGATGAACCTCCAATCATGTTTCAAGACCTTTGAATCTAATGACATACTATCAAAAAGAATCTAAGAAAATATTGTACTTTTACCAAAAATTATTATATTTACAAAAAAGTGTTAATGCTTTTTGAAAGATTACAATTTGTGGTAAAAGTCAATTCTATCTTAGAATCTTTCCCTTATGGATTAAAACAACACCTCACCTGATTATGTGAAGACATACTATCATTCATACTATAATGAAAACTTACCTCCGTATCCACATTTTTGTATGTCGTCCTTACGAAGAACAAATTTCAAATTGAAGCATCCAAAAGATGCGGAATAAGAGCACTAACGCGATAAACCAACACGCAGTTGCCACATGGGAAAGGATCTTGACACAATCCATTTTTGATCTTGAAGATACTCCTCACCCACTGGGAACCAAAATCTTTCACAGTGCAGGATGACTGGCAGGAAGTTACCCCTCTGAAGTTACCCCTCTGATGTTACCCCTCTCCTCCACTTTCCCCCCTCTAGTGTGATGTCATCAACTGGACTCGAGATCGGAAGTGGACTATACCTACCCAGCATTCCATTCAAGGCCTCTATGGTTCTCCTTCTGAAATTTTATGAGGCGACTATCGTCAGGGTAGATGAGTCACAAAGATGCCTATTGTCTTAGTGAAGGAACTGTAAACAACTGTTTTGAGGACATGCTTTTGCACTTAGGCAATTGAAATGAAATCTATCTTTCCTTAAAAATCCTCACTCAGCAAATCAACAGTTGGTGTGAAGGTGTATGAGGGCTTTCTCTTAATCTCAATTACTCAGCAGAATTCTACCTAACATAGCCTCCTTTGTGTTTAGACAGTTGATAGAACACTTGCATGAGTTGATGTAAATCTATCCGACACCCAAGTTTCAAAAGCCATGGAGTCTACAAGTGTTAGGTACCTTGATGAGAATTAATCACCTAGAGATTCTGAAAGTGATAATTACAGTAAAAAGCAGGACTTTGCGTATTGAGACTAACCAAAAAATCAAGAGTATGTAGATGAAACTAATGATGGATGGCTGAAGCTTGTCAACCCATTTGGATTCTAAAGTAGGTCGTTTCCCTAAAATATTGATTTCATAATTAATAATCAATTAGTTATAATATAATAAATATATTTATAATATACTCCAATAATATATAAATAATACACATTTTTATTTAAAATTTTTAATAATACCTTTTTTTTAATATTCTGATAACTATTTAAAAGACCATCTTCTTAATTTGAATGATAAAAATGGAAATCGCTTAATTAATCAGAAATACCATATTTACTTGAAAGTAATGTACACATTGTTGGGTCTCTTTTCAGCTCAAAAATCAGGTTGTTTGTTAGTATAGACAGTTAACTACATTCAGGCACAATACAACTCATGTCATGTATACAATGCGCCCATGTCCTATGGCCGGCCACATCCTAGGTTTACCCTAGTTCCATAAACTTATCAAAAGTTCCATCAATACCCTATCAATGTTTTCACTGTAAGAATACCTGAAGACTGCAGACTTAACTGTCAGCTAATAGCTTTTAATTGAGAGGAAATTTGCTAGCCCATCAAAAAATTTGGTTAATGGTAGTTATCTTTGGGTTATACCTTTACTTTTTTTCAGGTAGAAATTTGGAGGGTCGCCGTCCTAATCCTGACACTTAACTTGCCTTTGTAGCTCCGGAGCGCACGGCCGCCACAGCAGGGGGGACCATACAAAAACTGAAAGCGTAAAATAGGATTTAAAAAGTAATAAACGATTAATGAGCAACAATTAATTATCTTAATCATCTCTATCCTCCTAAGAGATATGTAAGCATCTTTTGATCCACTATCTACGATGAAAATTAAGATTTTTAGAAATTTTGCAAGAAATTACCTGTTTACACATGGCAACATTGCCATTGGGCTGTGGTAAGGGGGAGTTTATTTCTAGCAAATCTAGAAATCCTCCCCCCATACCCAACCCAACCCCCGTTGAGATACTTAAAACACCCGCCTATCTTACTGAGTAATGTTGCTGTGTGTCAACGGGTAATCTCTTGCAAATTCACAAAAAATCTTATATTTTATCATAGATCGTTGATCAAATAATGCTAGTATATCTCTTAGGACGAGTGAGATGATGAAGATATTAAATTTTTCCTCATTTGAATTGTTTATAGCTTATTAAATTGTATTCCTCGTGGTTAGGTTTTTTATGGTCAGTCAGTCAGATTTTCAGCATAGACGATTACAATAATTTCGTGCATAGTGTATAAGCATAAAAATTTACAAATATAACAGTGTAAACGTGTATAGTAAACACACAAATGGTTCTGCAAATGGCATGGCAGGAAGTCTTATGTTGCTCTTAAAAATTGTCGGCAAATGATTTTTCAATAACTGACACTCGAATTTTGGGGTGTGCATTACATTTGGTGTTGCATCATTTTCGAATAAATACCTTATATAATTATTTTGGCTTTTTTAATATTGATAGGTATTATACAAAAGTCCTCTCTGGATTCTCACTTTTCTATAAATCTACATCTATCTTCGCAAGAGCAATGACTTGAAATTGTAGAGAAAATATTTCAAAATTATTATACTTTTCTAATAACTCCAAGACCAAGTTGTACAAAGAACAAGAAGCTTTTGCAAATCATTATAAGTATTGATTATTTGAGTAGTGCATTTCAGACCATTCACCAACTATAGATGAATATCGCTCCGCATTTATCAAAGTTTGGAAAGGATGTTTGTCCTTTACACACTTTATTCCTCAAAATTCTTTAATATTTGGAATAAAAACATTTGATGTACGAGAATAGAAAACTAGATATCAGTGGAGATTTGTTTATTCTAGATCACATTCCACAACTTCAGTTTCTGAAACACAGTATTCTAAAAATGTCCGCATTAGCAATAGAATAATATTAACCTTTACTTAATGCTTTTCTACCTGTTGTTGTAAAAACACTATGGTGAAAATCCTACGCAAACAAATTTACATCATGTATACACGAAATAGATTTTTCTATGCAAAAGAACTAATTTTTTGGAGATGTATAATAGTTGGTAGAAAAGAAAGTCGAATTTATAAGTATATTATATTACTCTTTTAGGGGGCTCCCTCAGCCATGTGGGTAGCGCTTACATTTCTGGTGAAAGCAATCTTGGGGTCAATTCTGGTGGAAGCTCACATGCAATATAATCAATAATATCAAGGCACTTCTGATTTCACTTCTACTACTATTTTAGGACCATAATCAGGAGTTTAGGTCTCATCCTTCATCAACTGATAAAAGGTCGATAATTGGGCTAATATGCAGTCTTTTCTGAAGCCTGGGACTGTAATAAATTAGATATTATTGAAGTAGTTTTTCCATTGAGTGTATTGTAATACTTATCATCAATGTGAAGTTGGATATGAAAACATTCTATTATTCTAATATTAAAAGTACAAGATATAAGATCTTGTATAGCAATTTTAAACAAAAATCTGTCAAAACTAACATATTTAATATACTACCATAATCATGACAGATTATCTGGGAATTCCATTTGTAAATTGGAACCCTTCATGTCTATTTAAACTTACCAAAATATATTTCTGTAGCAGAAGATGCTACTCCAGCAGAGAAACTGGTCATGAATAATGAAAAAATTGTGTGGAAAATTGTGAAGTTTTCTCTTCATTACTTGTTTCCAATAAGATAATTATGTTCTAATATGTGTAAAATAGGTATTTTTATACATTAATTGATTGTAATTGATTTCTTTCAAATGATGGCAGTTACAAAGATTTTATTTTTTATCATATTTGATTTGCTCAATATAATGTCCTTATCCTATAAATGCATTTCTAATGGTCTCAGGTACATTGCTTTACCCATGTATTTCATATTTGACTATATTCATTTATAAAATTATGATATATTATACATGAGGCAAAATTACACAAGCAAAAATTTACCTGGTCACAAATTACCCCACCAAATTATACGCTAAGAGAGAAATAGTAATAATGAAGCATTTCACATTACCTACCTGCCTCCTGAAGTAGGCTCTGACCACACAATAGGAACTGGTCAAGCACTGGCCTTTCGTCTTGAAAAGCCCCCACGAGTAGATTGTCTTGCTACATTAGTACTACGCCTTGCTGTTTGTTGACCTCGGCAAGCACCTCTTGATATATCTCCTCCAGAGGATGAAGCTTCTTGAACACCTGAGAATTTCAAAGGATTTAAGGACGTCAAACTTCTAAAGAATTAATAATAATTTTAATTTTATATGTGGAAAGAGTAATTTGCAATTCAATTGTAACTCTAATCATAGGAATCACTCAGGGATTTTAATAGACAACTTCTTCCCTGGCAATGCTTATCATCTAAAGCAGGGTTTTCTATTTGTTTTCCGTAATGGAACACTCAACAAACTTGGGAAGTTTAACAAAACATTAGCTTATTTTTATGTTAGGTAATTCTATTTTTTAAATTAAAAAAAAATTATTTAATTACAACTAATTATTTATTTCGTAATTGTTTTTAAATATAAAACTATAGTATTATTACATAAACATAAAAATATGAATAAATAAAGGATTTCATGACTTTTATTCTATAATTCTCCATTAATACTACAAATTGCTATGGACCCTAATCCAGGTTCAGTGGATCACCGGTGTTCCATGGAACACTGTTTGGGAAACCCTGATCTAAAGCACATTCATAAATTGATTAAAAATATTACCTTCACTTCCATCTCCTTATTCTGTTAAATCATAGGTTTAATTTCCAGAGGCTTCTCTAGATTTGTCATCTAGAGAATTCACCTGGAATAAAAAAAATAATAATTAAAAATTTAAGAAACATGCAGTTTAAACCAAATCAGGGGATGGAATTAAACGGAGGATAAGGGTGGTTATAATCGCAGCCTGACCTGTTGCAATCATATGCAGATTCTTTTCTGATACTTTATGGAGTAGTACTTGCTTGTAATTGGAGGGTAACAGTTATAATCAACAATTGTCCACAAACTTCAATCATGTGCAGAAAATTAGTTGATGGACGTTAGAATAAACCTTGCACAAAGAAATCCCAAATTTTTTGTTTAACTTGAGATATTTTGTAGTTTTTAAGTGTTCTGGAGTGAGCAATTGTTTTGTGCAAGTTCTTTGAACAATCATGCCAGTAGGAAATTATCACCATAGACCTTCAATATCTGATCCTAGGGCAAGGTTATTGATCCTATAGCAGCATGAGAGCCATAATTAATTAATATAAAGGACTTGCATGCTAATGTTGGTGACAAATCATACAGTGAGATGGTGAAATTTTTCATTTTATCAAGTGAATGATGGAATTAGAATTTTTTAATTGACTTTAATAATAGTTATTAATACAATTGTTATCGGTATTAATAATAATTACAAAGGAACAAAATTCATATTTACTTATTTTGGGCCTACATTAACTTAAAGTGAATAAAAATTATCTCATCAGTAACTTTGAGCACCTTGGATCCAGAGTACTTAACCTTTTTTGCTGCTGCTGCACCCAAGGGCATTTCAGAAAGCAAAGCGGTCACTATAAAACATTTTCGTCCAGGGATATATTCAGACCAACCCATGGCATGTTATTACTTTAGTAGTTACCATACCATAACCATAGGTGGGTATAAATAAACGTTCTTTGGTAAATAAGATCAAGAAAAATACAATCTATATAATTTCATCATAACCTCCAACGTAAGAGAGTTTTTATCTCCAAAGAAGATTTGATCTTGCAGAATAAATCTGGTATGAAGGATTTCGCTGGGTGTACTGCTGCGTTCTGAAAAACAGCAGTCATTAATTACGTGGAATTTGATAACCTAGTAAGCTGAGGTGAACTGATTCTTTGCTTTCTGAACAACATATGCAATAGATATGCATCTATTAAATCTTGAAAGAGGCGATAAGGGGGTTAAAGTTTATGCACTCCATCACCCACAATGTTTACAAAACTCAAGACCCTACCTTCCATGTTTCTGACCACCACCCCTTCCCCACTAAATCTCCACTGGATCACCTCTAGTCCAATCCAAAGGAATACTTTTGCAGCAAATAAAATAATTTTGTGCAAGGTTGCTCTGTGCACTAGGTTGAGTATCCAGGCCATATTTAATGCACTTCAATAACAAATTACATAAAAATTATCAAAAATCTGAGATCTAGGATTGTGATGTAGGCATTCCTGAGCCAGGCTACTCCATTCCATCGTGTCTGCCAACTCCACCCTCTACTCGGCCTTCCCCACTCTCTTCTACAGGTGCTGCAGTGACCCTTAGGGCTGGAATGCCTATGCTACTTGTACTTGAGCTGTTTTAGGACCTCCCTCATCGCGGTTGGTGGAACTGGGAGCCTCAAGGGATGAGGATGATGTGGCACCCTCTCCGTCATGTCCTCCAATGGCTAACTGCTGCTCTCTCCTCTGCTCTTGCTCTTCCAACTGACTGCTTACAGTCTGAGTGACTTCAGAAGGCATCTCCACAGGTGTGGCATCACCTAAGGGTTACGAAATCATAATAATTTACAAGGAAAGGGATACAAATATCTTTGTACATAAGTGTAAGCAGCCAGGAAAAACCCAAGGAAACACAGCTTAGGAAACAGTCTGACTGGGCCAGGAAGTCCCATCCTGGCCATACGAGACTATTTTCAAGTCTCGTTTTCCTTGGGGAACATTTATAAGGGTTAAAGTAGGTGTATCAGTAGACAATTTCCACCAGATATGCCTCCTTCAAATAATTTCACTTGCAAACAGACACACATGCAGATTAACTATTGAAATGACTGAAGCTCTGAACACAAATGCTGAAACCAATTACTGACCTAACTTTTTGTTTTGTATTAATTACATAGTTATCTTTTATCTTAAATTACATAACCAATCTTTTTGTTTTTTAAGAAAGTTAAACTTAGTAAAAAGAATGACCTTCCTATAAAACGATGAACTAAATATACTGTTACTTTTAAATTCAATATTACAAAAGAAACACTCTGCAGATATAAAAGTGCACTTTATATGCATCTCTTTTAGGAACACTGAAATGTCTGTTATCTGTGAAATATAACTGGACATTGAGCAGTACTGTCTAGATGTAGATAAAAGAAAAAAAGGGACAAAAAATTATTCATGATACTGATAAGGGTGGAATAAAACATTTAAGAAATTTGAATACACCTAAATATTTCTACAAAGATAATAAATATTTAAGCTGGTTACATTATCAATTGTAAAATAAATTTAATTTTTTTATTTTTAAATTTATCAAATAGAAAAACAGGCTCTTTAATGGAAATGAATGAGTAATCATTGACTTACCTTGTGGGGAAACTTGCAATGGAGTAGTAAGTACACTTCGTCCTGTTCCAGACTCTTCCTCTTCAAGGCATTTGATTTGCTCAAATGATTGGCATTTCTCTGTGTAGTAAATGTCAAGTAATCCTAATGACACATGCCTTTTGGTAGTAGTAGATTTTTATAGGTTAAAAATTGAATCCAGTTTAAAGATCATGCTGAAATAGCTATGCAAATTTCCTGTCTGTTATCCTGAGGTATATGGTCACTATTGCTGCTTTTATTCAATTAAATAATTTGTAAAATAAAACTTAAAGTAACAGGTTCAATTGAATTGTAATGTATTAGTATACAATATTCAAAACGTTTTTTCTGTTGAAATTCCTTTTTTATATAATTATTAAATTCTGCAGACATCTAACGACATGAATAGGAAACCCAGTTCAGGACATATGGTGAACGTTGAGATTTGCACTGAAGTGAACATGTTTACAGAGCCAAACTCATTCTATAAGAATGTTTATCCACTCTATATCTTCAGAATATTTATGAGATTGGGGAGTGAATGATATCAAATGGGACTGATTAGTACTCACAAAATACTTGGTTTTTTATTATTTTCTATCTTGAGCATCAACTCTCATGAAGATCCCTAACCACAGGTTAGCCATGCTTCCTAAATGCAAATACAATATGTATCAGTGATATAGATTCCCCTGGTAGAGGTGTGTTGCATAATATACAAGAATAATAGTAGTTTGTATAGTATACCGTATTTTTCCCTGTATAAGACCCTCCGGGATATAAGATGCACCAAATTTTAAAGGAGGAAAATCTAGAAAAAAAGATTCTGAACCAAATACTGTAGTAAAATATTTTATATCAACTTTATAAAGTTGACAGCAGTTGAAAAACAATTTTATGTCAACCAACGTTGTGCTCCGTTGATTCTCATTCTGTTTCTGATTGATCCGTTTGGATCGCAATTGCTGAGACAAACTGTCTATTTGTTTTATAAGACACACCAACTTCCCCCCCCCTCCAAGTTTTTGGGAAGAAAAAGTGGTACTTATATGGCGAAAAATATGGTTATTTTCCTATCGCTATCATAATTTAATGGTTATTAATTATAAGTAAATTATTTTTAGTAGCATCTTTCCCAGTTTTAAAGAGTGCAATAATTTGATTTCCTAATCTTAAAAGTTGTAGGAAGTTTGTTCTTAATTAAATAACCTAAATAGGAATTCTATACATACATTACATAATGCGATATATAAAACATAAATAAGACTAATATTAGGAAAAATAAGAAATGAGTGATTTCATAAAAATTTTTGCACAGTATCAGTAGTTTTTGAACAGTATTGAACAGTGAACAGTTTTCACAGTATCGGTATCACAAATTTATCTTTAGATACTTAAATTTAAGTGGTTTTTATATTATCTGTACCTACTTTGATAAGGATTCCATCAAGGTAAGATACTTAAATGCCTGTTGGTGTTTCCTTGAAATATCTTTCTAATTGTCATTTATCAAAGTTTTACCTTAACATTTGTATCTTATTAAAACCACAAGAGACTGTATTAATGCTCAAACTGTGTGCTGAAGACAGATGGTTGCAGAACTCTGGATCATACAATGAAAATTGTTCCTTATATAAAAAAACCACTAATTTCCATCGTTAAAAAGCATATTATTAACTCTGAATCATACTAATATAAAAAAATAAAATGAAGATAGCAATGGCTCAGTCAATTATTATCCAGTGAAGACTTAAAAAGGAATTCTTTGTTCGGGTATTGATATAAAGGCTTTTAGAGCAAATATTGAATAACCAATCCCAAAAATAATTAGTAGATTTACACTGAATTATCTATTTAAAGACCATGGTCACCTATTGGATATGAGAATGGTGAAATGTTATTTAAATCAGAATGAAAGTCATTTGCTTCCTTTGCTATATGGAATATAACAGTTCCAAAACTGCGTGCCTTAGAGGTTAACCAGTAGTCCAACGCGACTCCACTACTAAGGTTATAATATGATTATTGTAACAGCATTGCTGGGAAGAATTCCAAACTGTATTGTAAACTGAAAAGGTTTTGGAACTCCTGATTTTAATCTTTTCACCACCAAAATTTCATATAAGCGAATTGGACATTTAATGAATTATCATGGTGAAGGGTCAATATCAAAAGTGTATGAAAGATAACAAGCTCTATAGTAAGCTAAGCCTATAAAGAATATTTTATATACAACTTGCGAATTGAGTAAAGTATGATAGGGGTCGTACACAAATTACTTAATACAAAATTCTCCAATTTTCGACCCCCCCCTCCTTCCTCCATGAATCAAATCAAATCAATTATCAATATGATCAAATATTGAATCAGCAATCCTAAAAATAATTAGTAGATTTACACAAAATTATCTATTCCAATACCATGGTTACCTATTGGATATGAGAATAGTGAAATGTTTTTTAAATCAGAAGGAAAGTCTTGTGCTTCCTTAACAATATGGAATATAACAGTTTAAGAACTGTGTGCCTTAGAAGCAAACCAATAGACCCACGCGACTCCACTACTTAGGTTATAATACAATTATAGTAACAGCTATGATGGGAAAAATTTAACACCTTACCTGCATTGTAAACTGGTTTGGTTTGTGAACTCCTGATTTTAATCTTTTCACCACCAACATTTCATATTAGGGAATTGGACATTTATTTAATTATCATGGTGAAAAAGTCAATATAAATATCGTATGAAGGATAACAAGCTTTATAGCTAGTAAAGCCTATAAAGAATATTCTAAATTCAACTAGCACATTGAGTAAAGTATGATAGGGGTTGTACACAAATTACTTAATGCAAAATACCCAAATTTTTGACCCCCCTCCCTCCCATGTAGTAGGAACTCCAAGCAGTACCTCCCCCTGTACTCCTTTACATAAAGAGTGCTTTGTGAAATAATTTGGGTTTATATTCAGGTAAGAAAGATTTTTAGTTCCCAATAATAATTCACTTTTTAATATTCAATTTCAAAGGCCTTTCATGCATTTCATCAAGATTCGATACCATGATCTGTTGATAATTAGCGCTGCTCCAGTGCGATGCTTATTATCCCGTGCAGCACTCTCCTCAGAAGCACTCCCACTCCTATTACTTTTGTTCGATGTTCGTGTTTGCTCGGATCTGAGCTGCCAATTTTCCCCCATAAATTACGTTCGAGTTTTAAATACAAACCTTGATCATACAAAAATTTTGCTGTTCTTTTCAGTTCTAAAACCATGACGTAATGCAAACCTTGACCACCCTACCCCCAACCCAAGCAGAGCCAAAGTGCATTATATGTGCTTTTTATGAGCATTCATTACTGCATTAAATGTACATTCATTATGCACATTGAAAGTACATTTTTGTCCACGCCTTTTAGGTACATTAAATGTGCATTGTGAATGCACATTTTTACTGCATTTCTGGCACATTAAATGTGCATTATGCATGCACTTTTTTCCTGCATTTCAGGTGCAGTATAAATATGATGCATTGTCTCGGAGATGTAACAGAGATCTCTTTGAGAAGTCTCCTAGATATTTGAAACCACTTTGAATACTAATAGCAGGAAACATTCTGAACCCAAATATTTGAAATACTTTGAGAACAATAAATATGAATTTTTCTGTAATAAATTCACCTTCTTTAGAAGTCATTGAAGGGGTACATTAAGAGTACCTAAAAGATATTTCAAAAGATAAAATATATCAAAGCTTTACACAAATTCAAATATTTGGATTAGGAATACTGCCGTTTCGTTACATCTCAGATGTATATTTTCCACATGAAAATTCCGCACACATTGTAAAGAAAATTAATAGTTCCTTCGAGTAGTCATTGATTCAGTAGTAAACTGAAAGAAGGTTAAAGGATGAAGAATACACCAGAAAATATGCTGTAAATGAAATTTTTATTGTTATGCATTATTTTAATACATAAATACATCTGTGAATAAATACATATTACAATGAATTAAGTTTTGCATAGCTGAATAGGAATGAAATCTTAATACAGAAAAGAGAAGCAAAACGATCTGTGATATTGAAAATGAAATCAATTCTTCTTCTTCTTCACTTTTGCTACTCACTTTTGCTAAGGTCTTCCTCTTGTGGAACAACTGCCTTACGTGGATTCTAAGATCGAGTAATATTATCTTCAATCCAGGATAATTCTTCTTATAATAACCCATATCTTGTCCTTTAACCCTTCATTATTCTGTCATTCTGTCTGAGAATCTATCAGTCTTCAACGAATACACTAAAGTTCCGGAATTTCTCTTTTTCTTGCACTAAATAAAACAGGAATAACTATATTAAAATTTGCTTCTTACTATAAAACTTCCCATGATACTGCAATACGTACAAACGAGTGTGAAATACAACTTTCTATGACAGTTGTATAAGTTTTAAGAAGGCTTAAATTAATTCAAATTAAGGAAATGAAAATGTTTGAGTAACGTAAAGAAACAATTGGGTAAAATTCTCGATAACACGGTAAATCATCGAGAATTTTACAAACACTTGTAAGCAAGCATTAATATTAGCTTATTAAATATTTAATATCTACTAAAGAAGGCAAAAAGCTTCACTTACGTTTCTTTGCTGAGCTTAAAACTGCAGATAATCTCCAGATTGTCACCATCTTCACAGTATGGATAACTAACTGTACGTACACGATTTACCACAACAAATACCCTACATCGGTCATATAGTAAAACTTAATGCTCCGGATGAACAACCACCATCTTTGATAAAATTGATTGGACGGTGACAAGGATTTTCCTGTAAAATACAATTAACAACTCATTTCTAGGTAGTACATAGTTTGAAACATGCAATAAATAATCAATGCTTAAATAATATACTTACAATTCTGCTTCCTTGGAAAGTGAAAAGATGGAATACATTTACTGCGGTAAAACGACGATAGTTTTACCTTTACTGCTACTGTGCTGAAATATCATTTGGGGCGACATAATTCATCGCAATATTTGAAATTGTTCCACAACTTCAAAACGATGGCAAGACTTATCGACGGTTACTCAAATGAGCTATTGCCAACAAAAAATAATTCGAGACACTGCTACCACGCTACTAGACTACGAACCGCTCAAGCCCAAACCAGCAAGATTTGTCAGTTCTCGTATATGAAGGAAAAATTATTGTTTTCCTTATCATTTTCGTAACGTAAAGGAAAATAAAGCATGAGAAACATATATGTTTTACGATTCTTTCATATGAATTTAAAAACGAACCCTTCGTCTGTAATTAATTTTAATTAAATAATCGCGTAAAACGTTGGCTGAATATTTTTTTCATTATTATAAATTCACTCACAGCGATAACAATGGAAAAATAAATAATTTTATGCTGCTTCTTCCTTTAATATGTCATAAATGCATATTTATATTATTTCTTACTTAATTTGATAATGCTGCGGGTTATTCATCTTCCGTAATAGAATCACAGATTCTTTAATACTTACCATTTTCGGGAATCTTTAAATACTTACCATTTTCGAACTTTTTAATGGAAAAAGTCTTATATCCCTATTTTAAAATTGTATATATTCTGGGCTTAGAAACTTAGCTTTACATATGTAGGTATCTTTACATTGGAGCAATATATGTTGCCCTTGTTTTGTGCTGCAAAAATTGCTTGAAATCACTGTGTAATTGCTGTGGCAGCTTCAGAACAGGAAAACAAAATGAGTCTTATTTCCCTCATATTTACCGAGTATTATACAAAAGACGATGCCCATTTTACAGTGCTAGAGATATCTCCTGACTTTTTATATGATACGCGCATAGAAAGTGCATTTCGAATGCGCATTAATAACGCGAGCACAGGGCGAGTCTAACATCGGGAAAGTGAAGCAAAAAAAAAAAAAAAAACGCAACCCGCAGAGCACTGGTGAGAACTTTTCGCCAGCTCCCCTTTAACTACATGTATTTTTGGGGTTTTATTTTCCTCTCATACGGGACTCGGGAGCTTGTCTATCCTACGACATAACGAATCGGCTGCCAATCTCCCGCAAACTCTATCAAAACCTCGTTGATTATTATAATGCTAATTTTACATATATTATAATGCATTAATTCGTCATAGTTTTTAATTGATCAATACCAAGTACGGCATAAAATTCCTTAATAGTCGTTTACCGCAATGAAATAAAGCTACTCTATAATACATTATAATAGCTTATCAGGGTAATTAGAGATTTTTCCGCTTGTGCAAATGTTTGTTCTAATTCATAATTGGGGCTTAATGAAGTAAAAGTTGTCAAAATGACGAATACGAGAACTTGTATACCATGCAAGACCTACAGGTGCAGCCGAGAGCACAATGAAATGTTCATAGAAACGCCGTGGATTAATACTGACGTTCGTTCTGCTTCATAGATTTCAGATAATGAATGAAATAATAAAGTTAAGGAAGATGCATAGATTCTAGTTCGGAACATTTTGTGGGGGCAGCTGTTCTGATGCGCAGCAATTGACCATGCTGAAGGCAGAAACAGGCCCCTGCTTATTTACCTATAAAACCTTTATAAACACGAAAATAACAAAATTGCTTCGTGTTACGCATTGCTCAAACTACATTTTGTGTTCCAAAACGTTCGACTTACACGATCAAACCTAGATAACTCTGTTTCAAAGCCGCAAAATCACGAAAAAACAATGTATTGGTATAGGGAGATACGAAAAGTGCTACCCAGCATGGCTAAATGCGCAATCTGCCGCTTTACGCCTGGTTTCCACAGGGCGAGTCTTAAGCCCCGTTTTCATGGATGCGTTTCATGCGAAGTGAAGCGAGAACGGTATCTTCAGCCAATCAAAAGCCCGGAATATTTCACGTGGGTTCGCGTCTCCCGAGTTGAAATTTTCTCAACTTTCGTTGCGCGAAACGCGACTCTCGTCAACATGGCTGATTTCCGTAGCGACGTCCCTGTGGACAAAGTAATACTATCGGAGATTAGGGAAAAATACACTTATGTGTATGACTTCCGAGATTATAAGTATAGAAATAAAATCTCAGGGATAAAGCCTGGAGGGAGATTGGAGTTTTCATTGGAATGGAAGGTAAGGAGAAGTTCAATTTCCGATGATTCTGAGAGACTACATGTGTTAAAGCTTGGGTGATAACATCGTTGTGTTTTGCAGCAAAAGATGTGTTGGCCAGATGAGAGACTCTCCGCGATAAAAATGTTTGGGAGAAAAAGAAGCCGAGAAATGGCTCAGGAGCTGTCGAAAAGCCAGGCAACAGCCTTCTGTCACTTCTGGGCTTCCTGGACGACGTGGTGTATGCAAGGCAGTAAGTAATGAATATTTTTTTGTTGATCTAATTCTAAGATTCGGTATGTTTTTAATGGAAGACATTATTATAATAAGTTATTGTAGCCAATTATCGCTTGCGGTGCGGTAGCATACTTCATGGCTACCTATGCATAGTTACTCGAACTTCACATTGAATACACCAATGGAATGTATCAGAAATGCTTGCGAATTGTAAAAATGTTACCGTATTAAGCTTTACTTATCCTTAGCCATTTAATTTGCGTTATCAGAGCTATCTATGGTAGAGGGATATTAATTAAATTTGGTTTGCAAGCGTTAATCGCAAAACAAAGTATATTTGCGAAGAATTTGAATCTCAAAGAGATGCAGATTATTCTTCGATGAGCTTGAGACTAAATATTTCTCATTTCCTAGCGGTAAGCATAAGTAAGTAAATTAATGATGCAACGTTGATAAGTGTTGACCTTTTGTTAATATTGTTCTATCTAGTTTATAAGATAGTGAAATTGGTATAAACTTTGTCATCTTGAAGTTACACTATTATTGCTAAACGAAAATCGACGTTAAATATATGTCATAATAGTGATACACGCGCTGTTTTATCTTTGTGAATAAAATAATGCCGTTAAAGTGAATTTTGAATAACTTATCTGAAGTTAGATTCCTGCTAGTTTTATTTATATGTTAAAATGTTTTCTTACAGGCACTCAGTATCATAGCAGACGATAAAGATGTTGGCTTCTTTTGTTAGGAATGCCGAGCAGCTTTAGGTTGTAAACTTCCGGAATTGTCTAGAATATTTCCCTTTAAAAGGTAAAAATTCATATTTTTTATGTTAAGTTTGTCTTTACTCAGTGTAAATCTCAAAGATAATGATGATATATCGATCCCAGCTGTCACATTAAAGGACTAAAACATAAGATTAGTACAACATTTAAGTGTAATAGCATCCTATGAGGCAGGTTATCCAATATCAACAGCAGAACTTTTTAACATTCAAGGGAGGCAATAAAGCATTCTTTACGAAATTCATACATGTGGAGGATGATACCAAGTTAATTTCATATTTAGTGCAATGGAAAAATAATGTGGTGCATTATTACCTACAATTTCATTCAGGGTATCACTTTCAAAATGAAATAGCCCTTACAACATCACATCCCATCACTAGTTAAGGCATAAAAACTAAAGGAAGTGAGTATCTAAAAAAGTTAGGCAAAAATTAAATCTAACTTAAAAGTAATGGTATTCTGTCAGCCTAGTGAATACTGTGAAAGGGCAAGGTATGAACTACTTCTGCTATGCTAATTCTTGGAGAAATAAAAACTGGTAATTTCATAAATTAGACCAATTATTTTGATAAATATATTTACATAGAGAGTGATTGAGAGGTACTTACTCGTTACAAGAGCAATATTATATTCTTGCTTCTATTGTACCAGTTAAAAATACTCATTTTGAAATTTGGTGTTGATATCTAGTTAAGTTTATGTTTTTACCCAATGACAAAACAATGTGATACATTTTTTACCTATATTAAATCCCTTGGAACATCTTGCATATTTCTCATTAGAGATAAAAAAAATATTATTTCAGGAGCACGAGCAGTCTCCGAGATACCATCAACTCTTTTGCTGATGTGGAAGAGGAAGTTGCATTAGATACAGAAGCATCCAATTCTAGGTCCTCAGTTACACCTTCTCCCTTACCCTCTGCTCCTTTGAATCCTGCACCTCTATCTTCACCCACACTTCAATGCTCAAGTACAATAAATTCATCTTTGCCCTTCCTTACACCTACCTCAGCTCTCTTTTGCATCCCTATTTAGCCCACTACCCTACTAACTACTTAAAAGCCTGCAACTCCTGTCCACAGCAGCCGAAGGAATTCAATGAAAGGTAAGATAATAAAATTAAAAGGTATACTGCTGCAGCCTTTTATCATTGTAAAGACATATCATGGATAACTACCATTATTACTTCCTGCAAGCAATTACAGGGGAAATGCAAGATTCTTCATTCTTTTCAGCCTCTCTTACCATGTATACACATGAATTAACTGCTCATTCTCCCCCTATGATCA
The DNA here is from genome assembly GCA_947579665.1 of Sympetrum striolatum. Classification (NCBI taxonomy): domain Eukaryota; kingdom Metazoa; phylum Arthropoda; class Insecta; order Odonata; family Libellulidae; genus Sympetrum; species Sympetrum striolatum. The sequence goes on from OX388350.1 coordinate 74,516,375, forward strand.
ACATCTTCTATGATACCCATATTTTAATGTTCAACTTGGATGAATCCTATCAACATCAAATCTTCTATTTCAATCTGTTCTTTCAAAAAGAAATCCCTACTCAATTGATACTTCTCATTCCACCCCTCAATGTAGCTAGTTCAGCAATGATCAACACAATGATTACTGTTGTTTCTCACTGCACAATTTTATACATTACTTGTACACATTTGAATGTTTTATTTTATTTTGTTTGCAAACTTTACCATTTTCTCATAGTGCATGCCTTCAGTTACCTCTTTTTTGATTTGATTATCTTTTTCTAATTTTCTTTGAATGTTTTATCTAATGTTTATATCATATTAATTATTTGCTTATGGTTTATTATTGTAGTTTTTCCTGTTTCTGATTTTATTTAATTATTTATTTGCAATTTTATTACAGTAATGCTTTTGTAATTTCCATGTTATACACTGCTTTCTTTTAGCTTGTACTATCAGTAGGTTTGCATAGGTTTTTCACACCCCCCTTCTTAGTGGGTGTTTTCCTGCTGTGGATATTTTTTCCTATGATATTACCTTAGGTTTTTTTTACATGCACTCCTTCTAAAGTTTTATTCTTTATTTGTATTAACCTACACAAAAGCTTTTATGTACAGTCCTGGCCAAAATTAACGTAGCACCAGCCGTAAGGATCGCTTGGTAGGTGCTGCGTTAATTTTGGCCAGGAATGTACATAATATCATTGACAAAAGGTTATATGGAAGAAGAGAATTTTTTGTCTCAATCTAGCCTTAATAAAGACCTTACAATTATTTGAACATATACCCAGTTGTGTGACAGTCATGAATAAACTGACAAATCCATTAAATAAAAAGTGGAGAAGTACAATATAGTGCAGTGTAGTGTAAATTTGTAGCTAAATCATCCCATCATGTGAACACCCAAAGTTAATTTAATATCTTATATAGTTATATATATATACTTGACCTATAACATACTATTTGATGCAGCTTCTCTCCAATAGTTAATTTTATTAAGTTAAGGCTACCTACCAACTGACAAATGAGATGTCTGTTAATACCAAATGTATTATTTTCAGGCAGAAGGAAAGAGGAAGATCTCCTTGCTGCCTTGATAAAGAATCAACCGAGGGACATGGATGAGTGTGATTTATATTGTGCATCACTTGCTGCCAGACTGAGGCAAATGTCTGACCAAGATATGGCTGCAATGGGATTCAAGATCGAAGAAATTTTAATAGATTATGCCAATAAAAATAAATAAAAGGAAAACATTAACATTTTTTATTCCAATTTTGATATTAGTGTTGACTAAGTGTTCAGTGGCTTGTTTTATTATAATGAAATTTTGGTTGGCTTAGATATTGCAATTGGTTTTCACATCATTCTCATGTTATATACAGTTGTAGTAAGTTAGTAAATAATCATTTACGTTTTTTACGATTTACATTTAGGATGAAAATTTTTATACTTTATTGAATTTTAGTTGCAGTTACGTGCCGTTTTGGTATTACTACCTTTTACCAAGAATCTCCATAAATTTCTATAGCCTTGATATTTTTTACAAGAACAAAAATCAGAGGTCGATATCAGGAATACGTTTGCTCTACACTGAAGTAATTCATTAATGTAATTGCAATTGATTATAGACGTAAGAGAGACTTCATCCAGTATAAACATGCACTAACATACTCTGTAACGATTGAGCCTTTTCTTTTCCTGGCACTCGTACACCTTTTTCACGATCACCACGGAACATACAAATTAATCGCCCCGAGACATCATTACCGATGTTAGCACATTTGCGATTAAATGAGATATACTCGTGCAATATCTCCAGTTCCCATGAGCCCTAAACCCTTCTCTACAGAACGAGTTAGTAGGCGCAGGCAATGCATCATTTCACGGGCCTCCCCATTCGTTTGTTTTATTGTAGTTTCTCTGCTGTAGATGGTGCGCGGATGCCTCCAACCCGTAGATTCGCTTACGCATAGGTTCACTTTCATGAGGACAGTTCACGTGGTAAATGACGCATCTCGTCGCACGCGTGCGCACCAGACGCGTCCATGAAAACGTACCTTTAACGTTGGGAAAGTGAAGAAAAAAAAAAAAAACGCAACCCGCAGAGCACTGGTGAGAACTTTTCGCCAGCTCCCCTTTAACTACATGTATTTTTGGGGTTTTATTTTCCTCTCATACGGGACTCAGGAGCTTGTCTATCCTATGACATGGACGCAGATAGTTTAAATTAACCTTTTACTTAACGATCATGTTCGATTTTTTTCTCTAAGTCCTCTTGATTCTTTTCATTATGGAAAATAAAACATGCCTGCAATGTAAACTTCTCGGATGCCGGTGTCGTCTGCTACAGCGATATGAAAAACGAATCATCTGCCAAACTTCCGCAAACTGTATTAAAACCTCGTTGATTATTATAATGTTAATTTTATGTATATTATAATGCATTAATCCGACTTAGTTTTTAATCGATCAATACGAAGTATGGCATAAAAATTCCTTAATAATCGTTTACCGCAATGAGATAAAGCTACTCTATCATACATTATAATAGCTCATTAGGGTAATTAGAGATTTTCCGCTTCTGCAAATGTTTGTTCTAATTCATAATTGGGGCTCAATGCAGTAAAAGTTGTCAAAATGACGAATCTGTTCTTACAGCCAAATGCACTGCAATTGGTCATAATGAAGGCAGAAACAAGCCCCTGCTTATTTACCTATTAAACCTTTAGAAACGCGAAAATAACAAAATTACTTCGTGTTATACATTGCTCAAACTACGTTTTGTGTTCCAAAACGTTCGAATCACTCAATCGAACCTTGATAACTCTGTATCAAAGCCGCAAAATCACGAAAATACAATGTATTAGTATAGGGAGGTACGAAAAGTTCTCACCAGCATGGCGAAATGCGCAATTTCCCGCTTTACCCCTGGCTTCACTTTTGGTCGCTAGAGGGAGATAGGTTATGCTACCCCTGTGCCTGGCTTTACTTTTGGGCGCTAGATGGAGATAGTAATACTATTCCTGTGACCAGGACCATCACTCCTGGCCACCCCCCCCTTACCCAGATTGTTTTTTTTTTTGTGTAAGGCCCCATATGGAAAAATTATTCAAATTAAGGCATTTATTGCAAACTGAAAAACTACATCGAATGAACTAATGGGCTTCAGGTTCCTCTACATCTGCAATTACCACCCTCTACTTATTAATCTAAAACAATGATGACCTACACAAATTTACAGATGCAGAGAGACTATGAAAATAGTGCATCTGTAACATCACATTAACTACCTTTGTTCCAACAAACTCTCACAAGGAGTTAATGTTCCCTTTATTATGGTAACCGATAAAACATCACAGAAAATAGGAAATCGCTGCAGCACGCCATCATTATTCTAACATGAATACCTAATCTGATAAACGATAGCAAAAAGCATAAATGGAAGAAAGGGAATGAGATGACTTCATACATTGATAATCCAGGATAAGGATGTTGATCTTTTATTGAATCTCCAGAGTTAACGATGGGTAAATGATATTAACACAATTAAATGATATGTAACACAAAAAATGCATAATTACAGATAAACAAATTTGGTGGTCTAAGAAAAGATACACAACATGTGGATTTAAAAGATTTCAAAGCACTGCACAATCACTATCTGGAGATGATGATTCCAAGTTCCCATGCAAACAGGACAGAAAAGCGTAGATTAAGTAAAGTTTTTGATCAAAATTACATCATCCTCACTATGGCAATGAACAATAAAATGAATATGGATGATTTGTTATACTTTATGAAAGTACTTTAATTTAATGAGATGAAGTTTGGAGAGTTCCAAATTCAATATCGCATCTGATACGGAGGGAAAAAACCCTTGGGCTTTCCTCTTCTCATTCTTCGGCTGTTTGGAGATTATCTGAAAGTGCTGGGGCCACCCCGTTGCCTCTGGAGGACTACCTCTGTGAATTGGAGCGCCTCTTCCTCTGGTTCCAACTGCCTCTCTTGGCCCTGCTGTTGAGTAAAAATAAAATAACTTGAGTAATCTTGAAGCAATTTCAAAATAAACAATCAAAAATATAAATTTTTCTCAAGCTTTGACAAATTCTAAATTCATTACTCCTGAATTTGAATGGTGAATTCCAGAGGAATTAAAAAAAAATTACGAAGAGATGGAAGTTAACTTTTAACCTTGCACATGAAAGTCTGAGTCTTAACCCAAAGTTGTACTGATTGAAATAAGTTTTCACTTCTGTGCAACAGAGTATGAAGAGCATCCAAACTGTAAAGACAGCGAAAAAATGCACTTGAATGCCATAGCTGCTCAATGGCTTGGTTCCTGTAATACAAAGGACTAATTGTATCAGATCCACCGGTACCTCAAGCTTAGAATGGCTATAACTTCTACTGTTCCAGAGTTCTTTTGTTGTATTTCACAGGGATTGGATTCTCACAGTTTAAAAGAAGCTTAAATGTCTGACCTGTCTGCACAGAGAAACCTGTTCTTGCTGCTTAAAAGCCATCAGTTATTCACCAATGTCTTCCTCTTACTGTAAAATCTTCCCTTGTGCATAGCCCATAAGCAATAACATGGAATTCTCTAGTTTATACATTAAACAGGCCACTCAATTTTCATAACGAAAACATTGCATATTAAGGAAGCTGTTTTTTTCAAGCAACTGGAGTGGTTACTTAACATCCTCAACGATTTGTCAGACTTCACCCTTCAGCTACCAAGGTATTTTACAGCTTATCCCTCCCAAAGGGGGGGGCAACTGGGTTATTTTGTGCTCTTAGTGTTTAGTTCCACAGTTAAAACAATAAAACTATGAATTTATCTTAATACTGAATTATAATAGATAGACAAGTGATATTTGCTCTTGGGAAATGTCTTTCTTGGCAAATATAATAAAAAAATGATGGAATGGATTTAAAATATAGCACAGGAAAGTGAGCAAATTAACCCAAGATTATACAAAAAGAGAAAAATAGTGACTTGTCTGGGACTTGAACCCAGGTCTGAATTTCAATTTTTGTCATCTTGTATAACCATAATTAAAAAACAATAACACTTCAAAATTCTTCATCACAAGCATTTAAAATACTTATTCAACTTAACAAAGTTATGTAAAATTATTTCAAATTAAAGAAAGAATGTCCTTGCTTATGAACATTTCTAATTTTTTTCTTCACCTCTTTATGTTTTTTTTTAAATTACAAAATAAATGTGATTGTGAAAATATATGCAAAGAATAATATTATTAGATCTTGAAGAACACACAAAGAGATGGATGAAATTATTTTAAAAGTTTGAACCTTAATCACACAGAAAAATTATCACTAGAGTAACTCTGTTACCCTCTTTGATAGTCAAAGGGTTAAAGCCCTCTTTCCCTGCATAACCAGAACTTTTTCCAAAAAGGCCTAGCACACAAATTACTAAATGGGGGAATCAGCAAAGGACGAATCCAAAGAACATATACAAAAAAAATAAATTTAAAAGAACACCCACATTTATGTAAGAATTGATACATATTATCCATTTTCCAAAGTCACAATATCTCAGAACTATCTATTTTATCTTTGATTTAAATTACATGCATACTAAATTTAAGAGCAAAAAATTGAATTTATACTTAAAACTGCATCCTTAAATAATTTTAGTTTAAGGGTCCAGTTTCTAGCAGATTGCTAACAATTATTTCTATATTCGGCAAAGTTTGAAGTTACAAGTAATATCAGTGAGCATGAGAATAACTTTTATAGAAAAATAAACTTAATGTAACTTTAAATTAAACCATATGTATCGAAAAATCCTGTAAAAGTAAATCACAGTTATAATATACCAAGATAAATGATTCTCATAGATAGTATAACATATATATAATATATGTTTATTACATAAATTATACGTGTATAAAATATATTTCTATTTAAAAATTTATCCCTTAGATACACCTCTAAATAAAAATATTCTGTAAAAGTTATCACAGTATCAAGTTAAAAAGATAAATTTTGCTCATAGATAGTTTAACATAGATATAAAATACTTTTATCCTCACCTAACTACTTATATATAACAATTTATCCTTTAGATGAACCTCCAATCATGTTTCAAGACCTTTGAATCTAATGACATACTATCAAAAAGAATCTAAGAAAAAATTGTACTTTTACCACAAATTATTATATTTACAAAAAAGTTTTAATGCTTTTTGAAAAATTAAAATTTGAGGTAAAAGTCAATTCTATCTAAGAATCTTTCGATTATGGATTACCACAACACCTCACCTGATTATGTGAAGACATACTGTCATTTATACTATAATGAAAACTTACCTCCATATCCACATTTTTGTATGTCGACCTTACGAAGAACAAATTTCAAATTGAAGCATCCAAAAGATGCAGAATACGAGCACTAACACGATAAACCCACACGCAGTTGCCACATGGGAAAGGATCTTGACACAATCCATTTTCGATCTTGAAGATACTCCTCACCCACTGGGAACCAAAATCTTTCTCAGTGCAGGATGACTGGCAGGAAGTTACCCCTCTGAAGTTACCCCTCTGAAGTTACCCCTCTGATGTTACACCTCTCTTCCACTTTCCCCCCTCTAGTGTGATGTCATCCACTGGACTCGAGATCGGAAGTGGACTATACCTACCCAGCATTCCATTCAAGGCCTCTATGGTTCTCCTTCTGAAATTTTATGGGGCGACTATCGTCAGGGTAGATGAGTCACAAAGATGCCCATTGTCTTAGTGAAGGAACTGTAAACAACTGTTTTGAGGACATGCTTTTGCACTTAGGCAATTGAAAAGAAATCCATCTTTCCTTAAAAATCTTCACTCAGCAAATCAACAGTTGATGTGAAGGTGTGTGAGCGCTTTTTCATAATCTCAATTACTCAGCAGAATTCTACCTAACATAGCCTCCTTTGTGTTTAGACAGTTGATAGAATACTTGCATGAGTTGATGTAAATCTATCTGACACCCAAGTTTCAAAAGCCATGGAGTCTACAAGTGGTACGTACCTTGATGAGAATTAATTACCTAGAGATTCTGAAAGTGATAATTACAGTAAAAAGGAGGACTTTGCGTATTGAGACTCACCAGGAAATCAAGAGTATGTAGATGAAACTAATCATGGATGGCTGAAGCTTGTAAACCCATTTGAATTCTAAAGTAGGTTGTTTCCCTAAAATATTGATTTCATAATTAATAATCAATTAGTTATAATATAATAAATATATTAATAATATACTCCAATAATATATAAATAATACACATTTTTATTTAAAATTTTTAATAATATCATTTTTTTAATATTCTAATAACTATTTAAAAGACCATCTTCTTAATTTGAATGATAAAAATGGAAATCACTTAATTAATCAGAAATACCTTATTTACTTGAAGGTAATGTACACATTGTTGGGTCTCTTTTCAGCTCAAAAATCAGGTTGTTTGTTAGTATAGACAGTTAACTACATTCAGGCACAATACAACTCATGTCATGTATACAATGCACCCATGTCCTATGGCTGGCCGCATCCTAGGTTTACCCTAATTCCATGAAACTTATCAAAAGTTCCATCAATACACTATCAATGTTTTCACTGTAAGAATATCTGAAGACTGCAAACTTAACTGTCAGCTAATAGCTTTTAATTGAGAGGAAATTTGCTAGCCCATCAAAAAATTTGGTTGATGGTAGTTATCTTTGGGCTTTACCTTTACTTTTTTCAGGTAGAAATTTGGAGGGTCGCCGTCCTAATCCTGACCCTTAACTTGCCTTTGTAGCTCCGGAGCGCACGGCCGCCACAGCAGGGGGGACCATACAAAAACTAACCGCATGAAATAGGATTTAAAAAGTTATAAACGATTCAAATGAGCAACAATTAATTATCTTAATTGTCTCTATCCTCCTAAGAGATATGTATGCATCTTTTGATCCACTATCTACGATGAAAATTAAGATTTTTAGAAATTTTGCAAGAAATTACCTGTTTACACATGGCAACATTGCCATTGGGCTGTGGTAGGGGGGAGTTTATTTCTAGCAAATCTAGAAATCCTCCCCCCATACCCAACCCAACCCGTTGAGATACTTAAAACACCCGCCTATCTTACTGAGCAACGTTGCTGTGTGTCAACGGGTAATCTCTTGCAAATTCACATAAAATCTTATATTTTATCATAGATCGTTGATCAAATAATGCTAGTATATCTCTTAGGACGAGTGAGATGATGAAGATAATAAATTTTTCCTCATTTGAATTGTTTATAGCTTATTAAATTGTATTCCTCGTGGTTAGGTTTTTTATGGTCAGTCAGTCAGATTTTCAGCATAGACGATTACAATAATTTCGTGCATAGTGTATAAGCATAAAAATTTACAAATATAACAGTGTAAACGTGTATAGTAAACACACAAATGGTTCTGCAAATGGCATGGCAGGAAGTCTTATGTTGCTCTTAAAAATTGTGGGCAAATGATTTTTCAATAACTGACACTCGAATTTTGGGGTGTGCATTACATTTGGTGTTGCATCATTTTCGAATAAATACCTTATATAATTATTTTGGCTTTTTTAATATTGATAGGTATTATACAAAAGTCCTCTCTGGATTCTCACTTTTCTATAAATCTACATCTATCTTCGCAAGAGCAATGACTTGAAATTGTAGAGAAAATATTTCAAAATTATTATACTTTTCTAATAACTCCAAGACCAAGTTGTACAAAGAACAAGAAGGTTTTACAAATCAATTTAGGTATTGATTATTTGAGTAGTAGATTTCAGACCATTCATCAACTAAAGATGAATATCGTTCTGTATTAATCATCTTATGGAAAGGCTGTTTGTCCTTCACACAGTATATTCCTCAAAAACTTTAATATTTGGAATAAAAACATTTGATGTACGAGAATAGAAAACTAGATATCAGTGGAGATTTGTTTATTCTAGATCACATTCCACAACTTCAGTTTCTGAAACACAGTATTCTAAAAATGTCCGCATTAGCAATAGAATAATATTAACCTTTACTTAATGCTTTTCTACCTGTTGTTGTGAAAACACTATAGTGAGAATCCTATGCAAACAAATTTACATCATGTATACACGAAATAGATTTTTCTATGCAAAAGAACAAATTTTTTGGAGATGTATAATAGTTGGTTGAAAAGAAAGTCGAATTTATAAGTATATTATATTACTCTTTTAGGGGGCTCCCTCAGCCATGTGGGTAGCGCTTACATTTCTGGTGAAAGCAATCTTGTGGTCAATTCTGGTGGAAGCTCACATGCAATATGATCAAAACTGTCAAGGCACTTCTGATTTCACTACTACTACTATTTTAGGACCATAATCAGGAGTTTAGGTGTCATCCTTCATCAACTGATAAAAGGTCGATAATTGGGCTAATATGCAGTCTTTCCTGAAGCCTGGGACGGTGATAAATTAAATATTATTGAAGTAGTTTTTCCATTGAGTGTATTGTAATACTTATCATCAATGTGAAGTTGGATATGAAACCTTCTATTATTCTGATATTACGAGTACAAGATATAAGATCTTGTATAGCAATTGTAATCAAAAATCTGTCAAAATTAACATATTTAATATACTACCATAATCATGGCAGATTATCTGGGAATTCCATTTGTAAATTGGAAACCTTCATGTCTATTTAAACTTACCAAAATATATTTCTGTAGCAGAAGATGCTACTCCAGCAGAGAAACTGGTCATGAATAACGAAAAAATTGTGTGGAAAATTGTGAAGTTTTCTCTTCATTACTTGTTTCCAATAAGATAATTATGTTCTAATATGTGTAAAATAGGTATTTATAAACAGTAATTGATTGTAATTGATTTCTTTCAAATGATGGCAGTTACAAAGATTTTATTTTTTATCATATTTGATTTGCTCAATATAATGTCCTTATCCTAGAAATTCATTTCTAATGGTACAGGTGCATAGCTTTACCCATGTATTTCACATTAGACTATATTCATTTATAAAATTATGATACATTATACATGAGGCAAAATTCCACCAGCAAAAATTACCTGGTCACAAATTACCCCACCAAATTATACGCTAAGAGAAATAGTAATAATGAAGCATTTCACATTACCTACCTACCTCCTGAAGTAGGCTCTGACCACACAATAGGAACTGGTCGAGCACAGGCCTGTCGTCTTGCAAAGCCCCCACGAGTAGATTGTCTTGCTACATTAGCGCTATGCCTTGCTGTTTGTTGACCTTGGCAAGCACCTCTTGATATATCTCCTCCAGAGGATGAAGCTTCTTGAACACCTGAGAATTTCAAAGGATTTAAGGACCAAATTTTAAAAAATTACGAAAAAATTAAAAGAGTGCATTCAATAGATAAATTTGACAAATCATTGAACTGTTTAAAGGTTGATAGTGGCCCCTAAATAGTAACAAATACTACGTCAAACTTCTAAATAATTAATAATAATTTTAATATGATATGTGGAAAGAGTAATTTGCAATTGAATTGTAACTCTAATCATAGGAGTCAGTCAGGGATTTTAATAGACAACTTCTTCCCTGGCAATGCTTATCATCTAAAGCAGGGTTTTCTATTTGTTTTCTGTAATGGAACACTCTGCAAACTTGGGAAGTTTAAAAAAACATTAGCTTATTTTTATGTTAGGTAATCTATTTCTATCTTAGGTAATCTAAATCTAATCTAAATCTAAATTTTAAAAAATTATTTAATTACAACTAATTATTTATTTCGTAATTGTTTTTAAATATAAAACTATAGTATTATTACATAAACATAAAAATATGAATAAATAAAGGATTTTATGACTTTTATTCTATAATTCACCATTAATACTACAAATTTGTATGGACCCTAATCCAGGTTCAGTGGATCACCGGTGTTCCATGGAACACTGTTTGGGAAACCCTGATCTAAAGCACATTCGTAAATTGATTAAAAATATTACCTTCACTTCCATCTCCTTACTCAGTTAAATCATAGGTTTAATTTCCAGAGGCTTCTCTAGATTTGTCATCTAGAGAATTCACCTGGAATAAAAAAAAAATAATTAAAAATTTAAGAAACAGTTTAAGTTTAAACCAAATCAGGGGATGGAATTAAACGGAGGATAAGGGAGGTTATAATCGCAGCCTGACCTGTTGCAATCATATGCAGATTCTTTTCTGATACTTTGTGGAGTAGTACTTGCTTGTAATTGGAGGGTAACAGTTATAATCAACAATTGTCCACAAACTTCAATCATGTGCAGAAAATTAGTTGATGGACGTTAGAATAAACCTTGCACAAAGAAATCCCAAATTTTTTGTTTAACTTGAGATATTTTGTAGTTTTTAAGCGTTCTGGAGTGAGCAATTGTTTTGTGCAAGTCCTTCGAGCAATCATGCCGGTGAGAAATTGTCACCATAGACCTTCAATATCTGATCCTATGGCAAGGTTATTGATCCTATAGCAGCATGAGAGCCATAATTGATTAATATAAAGGACTTGCATGCTAATGTTGGTGACAAATCATACAGTGAGATGGTGAAATTTTTCATTATATCAAGTGAATGATGGAATTAGAATTTTTTAATTGACTTTAATATTAGTTATTAATACAATTGTTATCAGTATTAATAATAATTACAAAGGAACTAAATTCATATTTACTTATTTCGGGCCTACATTAACTTAAAGTGAATAAAAATTATCTAATCAGTAACTTTGAGCACCTTGGATCCAGAGTACTTAACCTCTTTTGCTGCTGCTGCACCCAAGGATATTTCAGAAAGCAAAGCGGTCACTATATAACATTTTCGTCCAGGGATATATTCAGACCAACCCTTGGCAATGTTATTACTTTACTAGTTACCATACTATAACCATAGGTGGGTATAAATAAACGTTCTTTGGTAAATAAGATCAAGAAAAATACAATATATATAATTTCATCATAACCTCCAACGTAAGAGAGTTTTTATCTCCAAAGAAGATTTGATCTTGCAGAATAAATCTGGTATGAAGGATTTCGCTGGGTGTACTGCTGCGTTCTGAAAAACAGCAGTCATTAATTACGTGGAATTTGATAACCTAGTAAGCTGAGGTGAACTGATTCTTTGCTTTCTGAACAACATATGCAATAGATATGCATCTTATAAATCTTGAAAGAGGCGATAAGGGGGTTAAAGTTTATGCACTCCATCACCCACAATGTTTACAAAACTCAAGACCCTACCTTCCATGTTTCTGACCACCACCCCTTCCCCACTAAATCTCCACTGGATCACCTCTAGTCCAATCCAAAGGAATACTTTTGCAGCAAATAAAATAATTTTGTGCAAGGTTGCTCTGTGCACTAGGTTGAGTATCCAGGCCATATTTAATGCACTTCAATAACAAATTACAAAAAAAATATCAAAAACCTGAGATATGGTATTTAATGTAGGCATTCCTGAGCCAGGCTCCTCCATTCCATCATCATTGCCAACTCCACCCTCCACTTGGCCTTCCCCACTCTCTTCTGCAGGTGCTGCAGTGACCCTTATGGCTGGAATGCCTATGCTACTTGTACTTGAGCTGTTTTTTGGACCTCCCTCATCGCGGTTGGTGGAACTGGGAGACTCAAGGGATGAGGATGATGTGGCACCCTCTCCGTCATGTCCTCCAAGGGCTAACTGCTGCTCTCTCCTCTGCTCTTGCTCTTCCAACTGACTGCTAACAGTCTGTGTGACTTCAGAAGACATCTCCACAGGTGTGGCATCACCTAAGGGTTATGAAATCATGATCAAATACAAGGAAAGGGATACAAATATCTTTGTACATAAGTATAAGCACCCAGGAAAAACCCAAGGAAACACAGCTTAGGAAACAGTCTGACTGGGCCAGGAAGTCCCATCCTGGCCATCTGAGACTATTTTCAAGTCACTTTTTCCTTGGGGAACATTTATAAGGGTTAAAGTAAGTGTATCTGTAGACAATTTCCACCAGATATGCCTGCTTCAAATAATTTCACTTGTAAACAGACACACATGCAGATTAACTATTGAAATGACTGAAGCTCTGAACACAAATGCTGAAACCAATTACTGACCTAACTTTTTGTTTTGTATTAATTACATAGTTATCTTTTATCTTAAATTACATAACCAATCTTTTTGTTTTTTAAGAAAGTTAAACTTAGTAAAAAGAATGACCTTCCTATAGACAGATGAACGATGAACTAAATATACTGTTACTTTTAAATTCAATTTTGCAAAAGAAACACTCTGCAGATATAAAAGTGCACTTTATATGCATCTCTTTTAGGAACACTGAAATGTCTGTTATCTGTGAAATATAACTTGACATTGAGCAGTACTGTCTAGATCTAGATAAAAGAAAAAAAGGGACAAAAAATTATTCATGATAATGATAAGGGTGGACTAAAACATTTAAGAAATTTGAATACACCTAAATATTTCTACAAAGATAATAAATATTTAAGCTGGTTACATTATCAATTGAAAATAAATTTAATTTTTTGATTTTTAAATTTATCAAATAGAAAAACAGGCTCTATAATGGAAATGAATGAGTAATCATTGAATTACCTTGTGGGGAAACTTGTAATGGGGTAGTAGGTACACTTTGTCCTGTTCCAGACTCTTCCTCTTCAAGGCATTTCATTTGCTCAAATGATTGGCATTTCTCTGTGTAGTAAATGTTAAGTAATCCTATTGACACGCCTTTGGATGCTATTAGATTTTTATAGGTTAAAAATTAAATCCAGTTTAAAGATCGTTGAAATAACTATGCAAAATTCCTGTGAGTTAACCTGAGGTATATGGTCACTATTGCTGCTTTTATTCAATTAAATAATTTGTAAAATAAAACTTAAGGTAACAGGTTCAATTGAATTGTAATGTATTAGTATACAATATTCAAAATGTTTTTTCAGTTGAAATTCCTTTTTTATATAATTATTAAATTCTGCAGACATCTAACGACATGAATAGCAAATTCAGTTCAGGACATATGCTGAACGTTGATATTTGCACTGAAGTGAACATGTTTACAGAGCCAAACTCATTCTATACTAATGTTTATCCACTCTACATCTTCAAAATGTTTATGAGATTGGGGAGTGAATGATATCAAATGGGCCTGTTTAGTACTCACAAAATACTTGATATTTTATTATTTTCTATCTTGAGCATCAACTCTCATGAAGATCCCTAAACACGGGTTAGCCATGCTTCCTAAATGCAAAAACAATATGTAGCAGTGATATAGATTCCCCTGGTAGAGGTGTGCTGCATAATATACAAGAAAAATAGTAGTTTGTATAGTATACCGTATTTTTCCCTGTATATAAGACCCTCCGGAATATAAGATGCACCAAATTTTAAAGGAGGAAAATCTAGAAAAAAAGATTCTGAACCAAATACTGTAGTAAAATATTTTATATCAACTTTATAAAGTTGACAGCAGTTGAAAAACAATTTTATGTCAACTAACGTTGTGCTAGGTGGATTCTCATTCTGTTTCTGGTTGATCCGTTTGGATCGCAATTGCTGAGACAAACTGTCTATTTGTTGTATAAGACAAATCAACTTCCCCCCCCCCCCCAGTTTTTTGGAAGAAAAAGTGGTACTTATATGGCGAAAAATATGGTTATTTTCCTATCGCTATCACAATTTAATGGTTATTAATTATAAGTAAATTATTTTTAGGAGTATCTTTCCCAGTTTTAAAGAGTGCAATATACTATTTCCTAATCTTAAAAGTTGTAGGAAGTTTGTTCTCAATTAAATAACCTGAAATAGGAATTCTATACATACATTACATAATGCGACATATAAAACATAAATAAGACTAATATTAGGAAAAATAAGAAATGTGTGATTTCATAAAAATTTTTGCACAGTATCAGTAATTTTTGAACAGTATTGAACAGTGAACAGTTTTCACAGTATCAGTATCACAAATTTATCTTTAGATACTTAAATTTAATTGGTTTTTATATTATCTGGGCAAGGTAAGATACTTAAATGCCTGTTGGTGTTTCTTTGAAATATCATTCTAATTGTCAATTATCAAAGTTTTACCTTAACATTTGTATCTCATTAAAACCACAAGAGACTGAATTAAATGCTCAAACTGTGTGCTGAAGACAGATGGTTGCAGAACTCTGGATCATACAATGAAAATTGTTCCTTATATAAAAAAACAACTAATTTCCATCATTAAAAAGCATATTACCTCTGAATCATACTAATATAAAAAAATAAAATGAAGATAGCAATGGCTCAGTCAATTATTATCCAGTGAAGACTTAAAAAGGTATTCTTTATTTGGGTATTGATATAAAGGCTTTCAAGGCAATTATTGAATAACCAATCCCAAAAATAATTAGTATATTTTAACTAAATTATCTATTCGAAGACCATGGTCACCTATTGGATATGTGAATAGTGAAATGTTATTTAAATCAGAAGGAAAGTCATTTGCTTCCTTTGCTATATGGAATATAACAGTTCCAAAACTGCATGCATTAGAGGTTAACCAGTAGTCCAACGCGACTCCACTACTAAGGTTATAATATGATTATTGTAACAGCATTGCTGGTAAGAATTCCAAACTGTATTGTAAACTGTTTTTGTTTGTGAACTCCTGATTTTAATCTTTTCACCACCAACATTTCATATTAGGGAATTGGACATTTAATGAATTATCATGGTGAAGGGTCAATATCAAAATTGTATGAAAGATAACAAGCTCTATAGTAAGCTAAGCCTATAAAGAATATTTTATATACAACTTGCAGATGGAGTAAGGTATGATAGAGGTCGTACACAAATTACTTAATGCAAAATTCTCCAATTTTTGACCCCCCCCCCCTTCCTCCATCAATCAAATCAAATCAATTATCAATATGATCAAATATTGAATCAGCAATCCTAAAAATAGTTAGTAGATTTACACAAAATTATCTATTCCTATCTAAAACTAGCTATTCTAATACTCCAATTTTTGACCCCCACCCTCCCATGTAGTAGGAACTCCAAGCAGTAGCTCCCCATGTACTCCTTTACATAAAGAGTGCTTTGTGAAATAATTTGGGTTTATATTCAGGTAAGAAAGATTTTTAGTTCCCAATAATAATTCACTTTTTAATATTCAATTTCAAAGGCCTTTCATGCATTTCACCAAGAATCGATACCATGATCTGTTGATAATAAGCGCTGCTCCAGTGCAATGCTTATTATCCCGTGCAGCACTCTCCTCAGAAGCACTCGCACTCCTATTACTTTTGTTCGACGTTCATGTTTGCTCGGATCTGAGCTGCCAATTTTCCCCCATAAATTACGTTCGAGTTTTAAATACAAACCTTGATCATACAAAAATTTTGATATTCTTTTCAGCTCTAAAACCATGACGTAATGCAAACCTAGACCACCCTACCCCCAAGTACCAGGACCATCACTCCTGGCCGCACCCCCCTTCACCAGATTGTTTGTTTTGTGTAAGGCCCCATATGGAAAAATTATTCAAATTAAGGCCTTTATTGCAAACTGAAAAACTACATCAAATGAAGTAATGGGCTTCAGGTTCCTCTACATCAGCAATTACCACCCTCTACTTATTAATCTAAAACAATGATGACCTACACAAATTTACAGATGCAGAGAGACAATGAAAATAGTGCATCTGTAACATCACATTAACTACCTTTGTTCCAACAAACTCTCACAAGGAGTTAATGTTCCCTTTAGTATGGTAACCGATAAAACATCACAGAAAATAGGATAATCGCTGCAGCACACCATCATTATTCTAAAACGAATACAAAATCTATAAATGAATAGCAAAAGGCATAATGGAAGACAGGGGATGCGATGACTTCTTTCATTGATAATCCAGGATAATGATGTTGATCTTTTATTCAATCTCCAGAGTTAACGATGGGTAAATGATATTAACACAATTAAATGATATGTAACACAAAAAATGCATAATTACAGATAAACAAATTTGGTGGTCTAAGAAAAGATACACAACATGTGGATTTAAAAGATTTCAAAGCACTGCACAATCACTATCTGGAGATGATGATTCCAAGTTCCCATGCAAACAGGACAGAAAAGCGTAGATTAAGTAAAGTTTTTGATCAAAATTACATCATCCTCACTATGGCAATGAACAATAAAATGAATATGGATGATTTGTTATACTTTATGAAAGTACTTTAATTTATGGAGATGAAGTTTGGAGAGTTCCAAATTCAATATCGCATCTGATACGGAGGGAAAAAACCCTTGGGCTTTCCTCTTCTCATTCTTCGGCTGTGTGGAGATTGTCTGAAAGTGATGGGGCCACCCCTTGCCTCTGGAGGACTACCTCTGTGAATTGGAGCGCCTCTTCCTCTGGTTCCAACTGCCTCTCTTGGCCCTGCTGTTGAGTAAAAATAAAATAACTTGAGTAATCTTGAAGCAATTTCAAAATGAACATTTCCAATTTTTTTTTCACCTCTTTATGTTTTTTTAAATTACAAAATAAATGTGATTGTGAAAATATATGCAAAGAATAAAATTATTAGATCTTGAAGAACACACACAGAGATGTATAAAATTATTTTAAAACTTTGAACCTTAATAACACAGAAAAACTATCACTAGAGTAACTCTGTTACCCTCTTTGTTAGTCAAAGAGTTAAAGCCCTCTTTCCCTGCATAACCAGAACTTTTTCCAAAAAGGCCTAGCACACAAATTACTAAATGAGGGAATCAGCAAGGGACGAATCCAAAGAACATATACAAAGAAAATAAATTTAAAAGAACACCCACATTTATGAATGAATTGATACATAAATCCATTTTCCAAAGTCACAATATCTCAGAACTATCTATTTTATCTTTGATTTAAATTACATGCATACTAAATTTAAGAGCAAAAAATTGAATTTATACTTAAAACTGCATCCTTAAATAATTTTAGTTTAAGGGTCCAGTTTCTAGCAGATTGCTAACAATTATTTCTATATTCGGCAAAGTTTGAAGTTACAAGTAATATCAGTGAGAATGAGAATAACTTTTATAGAAAAATAAACTTAATGTAACTTTAAATTAAACCATACGTGTCTAAAAATCCTGTAAAAGTAAATCACAGTTATAATATACCAAGATAAATGATTCTCATAGATAGTATAACATATATATAATATATGTTTATTACATAAATTATACGTGTATAAAATATATTTCTATTTAAAAATTTATCCCTTAGATACACCTCTAAATAAAAATATTCTGTAAAAGTTAATCACAGTATCAAGTTAAAAAGATAAATTTTGCTCATAGATAGTTTAACATAGATATAAAATACTTTTATCCTCACCTAACTACTTATATTTAACAATTTATCCTTTAGATGAACCTCCAATCATGTTTCAAGACCTTTGAATCTAATGACATACTATCAAAAAGAATCTAAGAAAAAATTGTACTTTTACCACAAATTATTATATTTACAAAAAAGTTTTAATGCTTTTTGAAAAATTAAAATTTGAGGTAAAAGTCAATTCTATCCAAGAATCTTTCGATTATGGATTACCACAATACCTCACCTGATTATGTGAAGACATACTGTCATTTATACTATAATGAAAACTTACCTCCATATCCACATTTTTGTATGTCAACCTTACGAAGAACAAATTTCAAATTGAAGCATCCAAAAGATGCAGAATAAGAGCACTAACACGATAAACCCACACACAGTTGCCACATGGGAAAGGATCTTGACACAATCCATTTTCGATCTTGAAGATACTCCTCACCCACTGGGAACCAAAATCTTTCTCAGTGCAGGATGACTGGCAGGAAGTTACCCCTCTGAAGTTACCCCTCTGAAGTTACCCCTCTGATGTTACACCTCTCTTCCACTTTCCCCCCTCTAGTGTGATGTCATCCACTGGACTCGAGATCGGAAGTGGACTATACCTACCCAGCATTCCATTCAAGGCCTCTATGGTTCTCCTTCTGAAATTTTATGGGGCGACTATCGTCATGGTAGATGAGTCACAAAGATGCCCATTGTCTTAGTGAAGGTACTGTTAACAACTGTTTTGAGGACATGCTTTTGCACTTAGCAATTGAAAAGAAATCCATCTTTCCTTAAAAATCTTCACTCAGCAAATCAACAGTTGATGTGAAGGTGTTGTGAGGGCTTCTGCTTAATCTCAATTACTCAGCAGAATTCTACCTAACATAGCCTTCTTTGTGTTTAGAAGGTTGATAGAATACTTGCATAAGTTGATGTAAATCTATCCGACACCCAAGTTTCAAAAGCCATGGAGTCTACAAGTGGTACGTACCTTGATGAGAATTAATTACCTAGCGATTCTGAAAGTGATAATTACAGTAAAAAGGAGGACTTTGCGTATTGAGACTCACCAGGAAATCAAGAGTATGTAGATGAAACTAATGATGGATGGCTGAAGCTTGTCAAACCATTTGGATCGTATGTCGTTTCCCTAAAAAATTGATTTCATAATTAATAATAAATTAGTTATAATATAATAAATACATTAATAATATATTCCAATAATATTTAAATAATACACATTTTTATTGAAAATTTTTAATAATATCATTTTTTTAAATATTCTGATAACTATTTAAAAGACCATCTTCTTAATTTGAATGATAAAAATGGAAATCTCTTAATTAAACAGAAATACCATATTTACTTGAAAGTAATGTACACATTGTTGGGTCTCTTTTCAGCTCAAAAATCAGGTTGTGTGTTAGTATAGACAGTGAACTACATTCAGGCACAATACGACTTATGTCATGTATACAATGCGCACATGTCCTATGGCCGGCCGCATCCTAGGTTTACCCTAGTTCTATGTAACTTGTCAAAAGTTCTATCAATAAACTATCAATGTTTTCACTGTAAGAATCTCTGAAGACTGCAGACTTAACTGTCAGCTAATAGCTTTAAATTGAGAGGAAATTTCCTAGCCCATCAAAAAATTTGGTTAATGGTAGTTATCTTGGGGTTATACCTTTACTTTTTTTCAGGTAGAAATTTGGAGGGTCGCTGTCCTAATCCTGACCCTTAACTTGCCTTTGTAGCTCCGGAGCGCACGGCCGCAACAGCAGGGGGGACCATGCAAAAACTGACCGTGTGAAATAAGATTTAAAAAGTTATAAACGATTCAAATGAGCAACAATTAATTATCTTCATCGTCTCTATCCTCCTAAGAGATATGTAAGCATCTTTTGATCGACGTTCTACGATGAAAATTAAGATTTTTAGAAATTTTGCAAGAAACTAACCGTTAACACATGGCAACATTGCCATTAGGCTGTGGTAGGGGGGAGTTTATTTCTAGCAAAAATCTAGAAATCCTCCCCCCATACCCAACCAACCCCCGTTTAGATACTTAAAACACCCGCCTATCTTACTGAGCAACGTTGCTGTGTGTCAATGGGTAATCTCTTGCAAATTCATAAAAAATCTTATATTTTATCATAGATCGTTGATCAAATAATGCTAGTATATCTCTTAGGACGAGTGAGTTGATGAAGGTAATAAATTGTTCATCATTTGAATTGTTTATAACTTATTAAATTGTATTCCTCGTGGTCAGGTTTTTTATGGTCAGTCAGTCAGATTTTCAGCATAGACGATTACCATAATTTGGTGTATATTGTATAAGCATAAAAATATACAAATATAACAGTGTAAATGTGTATAGTAAACACACAAATGGTTCTGCAAATGGCGTGGCAGGATGTCTTATGTTGCTCTTTAAAATTGTGGGCAACTGATTTTTCAATAACTGACACTTGAATTTTGGGGTGAGCATTGCATTTGGTGGTGCATAATTTTTGAGAATATCATATATATTTATTTAGTCTTTTTAATATTGATTGGTATTACACAATAGCCCTCTCTGGATTCTCATTTTTCTAGAAATCTACTTCTATCTTCCCAAGAGCAATGACTTGAGATTGTAGAGAAAATATTTCAAAATTATTATCTTTTTCTAGTAACTCAAAGACCAAGTTGTACAAAGAACAAGACGGATTTACAAATCATTTTAGGTATTGATTATTTGAGTAGTACATTTCAGACCATTCATCAACAAAAGATAAATATCGTTCGGCATTAATCAACGTTTGGAAAGGCAGTTTGTCCTTCACACAGTATATTCCTCAAAAACTTTAATATTTGGAATAAAAACATTTGATGTATGAGAAAAAGAAAACTAGATATCAGTGAAGTTTTGTTTATTCTAGATCACATTCCACAACTTCAGTTTCTGAAACACAGAATGCTAAAAATGATAGCATTAACAATAGAATAATATGAATATTTACTTAAGGCTTTTCTACCTGTTGACGTGAAAACAATATGGTGAGAATCCTACACAAAAAAATTTATGTCATGTATACACGAAATAGATCTTCCTATGCAAAAGAAAAAATTTTTTGGAGATGTATTATAGTTGGTGGAAATAAAAGTCGAATTTATAAGTATATTATATTACTCTTTTAGGAGGCTCCCTCAGCCATGTGGGTAGCGCTTACATTTCTGGTGAAAGCAATCTTGGGGTCAATTCTGGTGGAAGCTCACATGCAATATGATCTATAATGTCAAGGCACTTCTGACTTCACTACTACTACTATTTTAGGACCATAATCAGGAGTTTAGTTCTCATCCTTCATCAACTGATAAAAGGTCGATAATTGGGCTAATATGCAGTCTTTCCTGAAGCCTGGTACTGTGGTAAATTAAATATTATTGAAGTAGTTTTTCCATTGAGTGTATTGTAACACTTATCATCAATTTGAAGTTGGAGATGAAACCCTTCTATTATTCTGATATTACGAGTACAAGATATAAGATCTTGTATAGCAATTTTAAACAAAAATCCGTCAAAATTAGCATATTTAATATACTACCATAATCATGGCAGATAATCTGGGAATTTCATTTGTAAATTGGAACCCTTCATGTCTATTAAAACTTATCAAAATATATTTCTGTACCAGAAGATGCTACTCCAGTAGAGAAACTGTTCATGAATAATGAAAAAATTGTGTGGAAAATTGTGAAGTTTTCTCTTCATTACTTGGGATTGCAATAAGATAATTATGTTCTAATTGGTGTAAAATAGGTATTGTTGAAGTAGGGAGAACAAGCTGCTGAGGTAAGCAATAACATTATGATTTTACAATTGAAAAAAATGATGATGTAGGATTTACATCGTTAGATAAGTATAAACCATTGTGCACTACTGAAAATAACAAAGTAGTGGTAGTATTTCAACTATCATTTACAGCATAACATACATAACAATGAGAGGTATGTAAAAAATTGGATATAGCAGGACCAAACTCAAAACTAATGTGTAATTGGAGGGACCATATCAGTTCCTTCCAGCAAAAAATGAAGAAATACTGAAAAGGTATGGCAGTAGAGCAGAGAAACTCATTGTAGAGCAGCTATCACTAACATTAATTGATTGTAATTGATTTCTTTCAAATGATGGCAGTTACAAAGATTTTATGTTTCATCATAATTGATTTGCTCAATATAATGTCCTTATCCTATAAATGCATTTCTAATGGTCACAGGTGCATAGCTTTACCCATGGATTTCACATTTGACTATATTCATATATAAAATTATGATACATTATATCTTATCATCTAAAGCAGGGTTTTCTATTTGTTTTCTGTAATGGAACACTCTGCAAACCTGGGAAGTTTAACAAAACACTTAGCTTATTTTTATGCTAGGTAATTCTATTTTAAAAATTTTAAAAAATTATTTAATTACAACTAATTATTTATTTCGTAATTGTTTTTTAATATAAAACTATGGTATTATTACATAAACATAAAAATATGAATAAATAAAGGATTTTATGACTTTTATTCTATAATTCTCCATTAATACTACAAATTGCTATGGACCCTAATCCAGGTTCAGTGGATCACCGGTGTTACATGGAACACTGTTTGGGAAACCCTGATCTAAAGCACATCCCTAAATTGATTAAAAATATTACCTTAACTTCCATCTCCTTATTCTGTTAAATCATAGGTTTAATTTCCAGAGGCTTCTCTAGATTTGTCATCTAGAGAATTCACCTGGAATACAAATAATAATAATTAAAAATTTAAGAAACATACAGTTTAAACCAAATCAGGGGATGGAATTGAACGGAGGATAATGAAGGTTATAATCGCAGCCAGACCTGTAGCAATCATATGCAGATTCTTTTCTGATACTTTATGGAGAAGTATTTGCTTGTAATTGGAGAGTAACAGTTATAATTAACAATTGTCCACAAACTTCAATCATGTGCAGAAAATTACTTGATTGACGTTAGAATAAACCTTGCAGAAAGAAATCCTAAATTTTTGTTTAACTACAAATATTTTGTAGTTTTTAAGTGTTCTGGAGTGAGCAATTTTTTTGGGCAAGTTCTTAGAGTAATCATGCCAGTGAGAAATTGTCACCATAGGCTTTCAATATCTGATCCTAGGGCAAGGATATTCATCCTATAGCAGCATGAGAGTCATAATTGATTGATATAAAGGACTTGCATGCTAATGTTGGAGACAGATCAAACAGTGAGATGGTGACATTTTTCATTTTATCAAGTGAATGATGGAATTAGAATTTTTTAATTGACTTTAATAATAGTTATTAATAGAATTGTAATCGGTATTAATAATAATTACAAAGGAACAAAATTCATATTTACTTATTTTGGGCCTATATTAACTTAAAGTGAATAAAAATTATCTCATCAATAACTTTGAGCTCCTTGGATCCAGAGTACCCAACCTTTATTGGTGCTGCGGCACCCAAGGGCATTTCAGAAAGCGAAGCGGTCACCACATAACATTGTCGTCCAGGGATATATTCAGACCAACCCTTTGCAATAGTATTACTTTACTAGTTAACCATAGGTCCATTTAAATAAACATTCCTTGGTAAATAAGATCAAGAAAAATACAATACATATAATTTCATCATAACCTCCAACATGAGAAAGTTTTTATCTCCAAAGAAGATTTGATCTCACGGAATAAATCTGGCATGAAGGATTTTGCTGGATGTGCGCTGTTGCGTTCTGAAAAACAGCAGTCATTGATTACAGGGAATTTTATAACCTAATAAGCTGAGGCGAACTGACTCTTTGCTTTCTGAACAACATATGCAATAGATATGCATCTTGTTAATCTTGAAAGAGGCGATAATGGGGTTAAAGTTTATGCACTCAATCACTCACAATGTTTACAAAACTCAAGACCCTACCTTCCAAGTTTCTGACTACCAGCCCTTCCCCACTAATCCTCCACTCAATCCCCTCTAGTCCAATACAAAGAAATACTTTTGTAGGAAATAAAAAAATTCTACTTACCAAAGCTTTCCTGTGCAAGGTTGCTCTGGGCACCAGGTTGAGTATCCAGGCCATAGATAATGCACTCCAATAATAAATTACATAAAAATTATCAGAACCTGAGATCTGGGATTGTGATGTAGGCATTCCTGAGCCAGGCTCCTCCATTCCATTGTCTTTGCCAACTCCACTCTCCACATGGCCTTCCCCACTCTCTTCTGCAGGTGCTGTAGTGACCCTTATGGCAGGAATGCCTATGCTACTTGTACTTGAGCTGTTGTTTCGACCTCCCTCATCACGGTTGGTGGAACTGGGAGCCTCAAGGAATGAGGATGATGTGGCACCCTCTCCGTCATGTCCTCCGAGGGCTAACTGCTGCTCTCTCCTCTGCTCTTGCTCTTCGAACTGACTGCTAACAGTCTGAATGACTTCAGAAGACATCTCTACAGATGTGGCACCACCTAAGGGTTACGAAATCATAATAATTTACAAGGAAACGGATACAAATATCTTTGTACATAAGTGTAAGCACCCAGGAAAAACCCAAGGAAACACAGCTTAGGAAACAGTCTGACTGGGCCAGGAAGTCCCATCCTGGCCATATGAGACTATTTTCAAGTATCTTTTTCCTTGGGGAACATTTATAAGGGTTAAAGTAGGTGTATATGTAGGCAATTGCCACCAGATATGCCTCCTTCAAATAATATAACTTGCAAACAAACACACATGCAGAATAAAAATTGAAATGACTGGAGCTCTAAACGCAAATGCCGAAACAATTAATGACCTATCTTTTTGTTTTGAATTAATTACATAATTAACTTTTATCTTAAATTACATAACCAATCTTTTTGTTTTGTACGAAAATTAAACAATAACATAGCAAAGAAAAGGTACTATATTTAACAAAACAAACTATATGTAGTAAAAAGAATGACTTTCCTATGCAACGATGTTCGACTCAATCCACTGTTACTTTTAAATTCAATTTTACAAAAGAAACAATAAGCAGATATTTATTTAGGAACACTGAATTGTCTGTTATCTGTGAAATATAACTGGGCATAGAGCAGTACTGTCTATATCTAGATAAAGGAAAAAAAGAGACAGAAAATTATTCATGATACTGATAAGGGTGGACTAAAAAATTTAAGAATTTTGAATACACCTAAATATTTCTACAAAGATAATAAATATTTAAGCTAGTTACATTATCAATTGTAAAATAAATTGCATTTTATGATTTTTAAATTTATCAAATAGAAAAATAGGCTCTATAACAGAAATGAATGAGTAATCATTGACTTACCTTGTGGGGAAACTTGTAATGGAGTAGTAGGTACACTTCGTCCTGTTCCAGACTCTTCCTCTTCAAGGCATTTCATTTGCTCAAATGATTGGCATTTCTCTGTGTAGTAAATGTTAAGTAATCGTATTGACACGCCTTTGGGTGGTATTAGATTTTTATAGGTTAAAAATTAAATCCAGTTTAATGATCATGTTGAAATAACTATGCAAAATTCCTGTGAGTTAACATGAGGTATATGGTCACTATTACTGCTTTTATTCAATTAAATAATTTGTAAAATAAAACTTTAAGTAACAGGTTCAATTGGATTGTAATGTATTAGTATACGATATTCAAAACGTTTTTTCAATTGAAATTCCTTTTTTATATAATTACTAAATTCTGCAGACATGAATAGCAAACCCAGTTCAGGACATATGGTGAACATTGAGATTTGCACTGAAGTGAACATGTTTACAGAGCCAAACTCATTCTATACAAATGTTTATCCACTCTACATCTTCAAAATATTTATGAGATTGGAGAGTGAATGATATCAAATGGGCCTGTTTAGTACTCACAAAATACTTGATATTTTATTATTTTCTATCTTGAGCATCAACTCTCATGAAGATCCCTAACCACAGGTTAGCCACGCTTCCTTAATGCAAATACAATATGTAGCAGTGATATAGATTCCCCTGGTAGAGGTGTGCTGCATAATATACAAGAAAAATAGTAGTTTGTATAGTATACCGTATTTTTCCCTGTATATAAGACCTTCCGGAATATAAGATGCACCAAATTTTAAAGGAGGAAAATCTAGAAAAAAAGATTCTGAACCAAATACTGTAGTAAAATATTTTATATCAACTTTATAAAGTTGACAGCAGTTGAAAAACAATTTTATGTCAACCAACGTTGTGCTAGGTGGATTCTCATTCTGTTTCTGGTTGATCCGTTTGGATCGCAATTGCTGAGGCAAACTGTCTATTTGTTGTATAAGACGCACCAACTACCCCCCCCCCCCAGTTTTTGGGAAGAAAAAGTGGTACTTATATGGCGAAAAATACGGTTATTTTCCTATCGCTATCATAATTTAATGGTTATTAATTATAAGTAAATTATTTTTAAGAGCAGCTTTCCCAGATTTAAAGAGTGCATTATTTTGATTTCCTAATCTTGAAAGTTGTAGGAAGTTTGTTCTCAATTAAATAACCTGAAATAGGAATTCTATACATACATTACATAATGCGATATATAAAACATAAATAAGACTAATATTAGGAAAAATAAGAAATATGTGATTTCATAAACATTTTTGAACAGTATCAGTAATTTTTGAACAGTATTGAACAGTGAACAGTTTTCGCAGTATCAGTATCACAAATTTATCTTTATATACTTAAATTTAATTGGTTTTTATATTATCTGTACCTACTTTGATAAGGATTCCATCAAGGTAAGATACTTAAATGCCTGTTGGTGTTTCTTTGAAATATCATTCTAATTGTCAATTATCAAAGTTTTACCTTAACATTTGTATCTCATTAAAACCACAAGAGACTGAATTAAATGCTCAAACTGCGTGCTAAAGACAGATGGTTGCAGAACTGTGGATCATACAATGAAAATTGTTCCTTATATAAAAAGACCACTAATTTCCATCGTTAAAAAGCATATTATTACCTCTGAATCATACTAATATAAAAAAATAAAATGAAGATAGCAATGGCTCAGTCAATTATTACTCAGTGAAGACTTAAAAAGGTATTCTTTGTTCGGGTATTGATATAAAGGCTTTTAGAGCAAATATTGAAACAGCAATCCCAAATATAATTAGTAGATTTACACTGAATTATCTATTTAAAGACCATGGTCACCTATTGGATATGAGAATGGTGAAATGTTATTTAAATCAGAATGAAAGTCATTTGCTTCCTTTGCTATATGGAATATAACAGTTCCAAAACTGCGTGCCTTAGAAGTTAACCAGTATTCCGACGCGAATCCACTACTAAGGTAATAATATGATTATTGTAACAGCATTGCTGGGAATAATTCCACTGTTTTGTAAACTAAAAAGGTTTCGGAACTCCTGATTTTAATCTTTTCATCACCAACATTTCATATAAGCGAATTGGACATTTAATAAATTATCATGGTGAAGGGTCAATATCAAAATTGTATGAAAGATAACAAGCTCTATAGTAAGCTAAGCCTATAAAGAATATTTTATATTCAACTTGCACATTGAGTAAAGTATGATAGGGGTCGTACACAAATTACTTAATACAAAATTCTCCAATTTTCGACCCCCCCCCCTTCCTCCATCAATCAAATCAAATCAATTATCAATATGATCAAATATTGAATCAGCAATCCTAAAAATAGTTAGTAGATTTACACAAAATTATCTATTCCTATCTAAAACTAGCTATTCTAATACTCCAATTTTTGACCCCCACCCTCCCATGTAGTAGGAACTCCAAGCAGTACTCACTCCTGTACTCCGTTATGGAAAGAGTACTTGTGAAAAAATTTGGGCTTATATTCAGGTAAGAAATATTTTTAGTTCCAAATAATAATTCACTTTTTAATATTCAATTTCAAAGGCCTTTCATACATTTCACCAAGATTCGATACCATGACCTGTTGATAATTAGCATTGCTCCAGTGCGATGCTAATTATCCCATACAGCACTCTCCTCAGAAGCACTCGCACTCCAATTACTTTTGTTCGACATTCGAGTTTGCTCGGATCAGAGCTGCCAATTTTCCCCCATATATCACGTGAGTTTTATATTCAAACATTGATCATGCAGAAATTTTACTCTTTTTGCAGTTCTAAAACCATGACCTAACACAAACCTTGACCCTCCTGCCCCCACATACCGGGACCGAAACTCCTGGCCGGACCACTCCTTCCCCCAAATTGTGTTACGCATTTTGTGTAAGGCACCATGTGGAAAAATTATTCAAATGGGAGCATTATTTGCACACTAAAAGACTACATTGAAGGAGCTAATAGGCTACTGGTTCCTCTACATCTGCAATAACCACCCTGTACATTTTAATCTAAAACACTGACGACCTACACAAATTGACAGGTGAAGAAAGAAAATGAAAATAGTCCATCTGTAACATCACTGAAATTTACTTTGGTCTAACAAACTCTCACTAGCAGTTAATGTTCCCTTTAGTATGGTAACCGATAAAACACCACAGAAAATAGGATAATTGCTGCAGCAGGCCATCATTATTCTAACAAGAATACCTAATCTGATAAAAGATGGCAAAAAGCATAAATGGAAGAAAGGGATTGAGATGACTTCATACATTGATAATCCAGGATAATGATGTTGACCTTTTATTCAATCTCCAGAGTTAACGATGGGTAAATGATATAAACACAATTAAATGATATGTTACACATAAATGCATAATTATAGATAAACAAATTTGGTGGTCTAAGAAAAGATACACAACATGAGGATTTAAAAGATTTCAAAGCACTGCACAATCACTATCTGGAGATGATGATTCCTAGTTCCCATGCAAACATGACAGAAAAGAGTACATGAAATGAAGTTTTTGATCAAAATTGCATCATCCTCACTATGGCAATGAACAATAAAATGAATATGGATGATTCGTTATACTTTATGAAAGTACTTTATTTTAATAAGATGAAGTTAGGATAGTTCCAAATTCAATATCGCATCTGATACGGAGGGAAGGAACCCTTGGGCTTTCCTCTTCCCATTCTTCGGCTGTGTGGAGATTGTCTGAAAGTGCTGGGGCCACCCCTTGCCTCTGGAGGACTACCTCTGTGAATTGGAGCGCCTCTTCCTCTGGTTCCAACTGCCTCTCTTGACCCTGCTGTTGGGTAAAAATAAAATAACTTTAGTAAATCTTGAAGTATTTCCAAAATTAACAATCGAAAATATAAAGTTTTCTCAAGCTTTGACAAATTCTAAATTTAATCCTGAATTCTGAATTAATCTAAATCCTGAATTCGAATGGTGAATTCCAGAGGAATGAAAACAAAGTATGAAGTAATGGCAGGTAACTTTTAACCTTGCACATGAAAGTCTGAGACTTATCCCAAAGTTGTACTGATTGAAAAAAGTTTTACACATCCGTACAAAAAAGCATGAAGAGCATCCAAATTGTATAAACAGCGAAAAAATGCACTTAAATGCCATAACCGCTCAATGGCTTTGTTCTTGGAATATAATGCCCACATTGCATCAGATCCACCAGTATCTCAAGCTTTGAACAGATTTAATTTTTTATGTTCCAGAGTTCAAATGTTTTATTAACAGTAATTGGATTCTCAGAGGTTAAGAGAAGCTTAAATTTCTGAACTGTCTGTACAGAGAAACATGTTCTTGCCGCTTAAAAGCCATCATTTATTCACCAAAGTCTTTCTCTTACTTCAAGATCTTCCCTTGTGCATAGCCCATAAGCAATAACAAGGCATTCTCTTATTGATACATAATTTTGGCCAGTCAATCTTAATTATGGAAACATTGCTTATTGAGGAAGCTGTTTCTTTACTTTAGCATCTTCACCAATTGTTTAGACTTAACTCTTTGGCTAGCAAGGTATTTTACACAACTTATCTCTCCCAAAGGGGTTAACTGAGTTGCCTCACAATTATTTTGTGCTCCCAGTGTTTATTTTAATGGTTAAATCAAGAAAACTATGAATTTATCTTTAAATTTATGTATTTGCTCGGGAAATTCCTTTCTTGGCAAATGCAATAAATAAAGCATGAACCTTTCAAAAAACTTCACCACAAGTTTTTCATAAATTTATTCAACTTAACAAAGTTATATAAAGCCATATTGTGAATGGTTTTATCAACATTTAGGAATTATTTCACATTATAGAAAGAATGGCCCTGCTTATGATCATTTCTAATTTGTTTTTCTTCACCTCTTTTACAGAGTGCATATTCTTTCACAGCAAGATTTTGTTATTAAAAGTACAAAAAAAGGTGATAGATGAAAAAATATGAGAAGAATTAAATTATTAGATCTAAAGAACGCACACTGAGATGTATGAAATTAATGCAAACCTTAATAACACAGAAAATCTATCACTGGACTAACTGACTTTGATAGTCAAAGTGTAAAAGCCCTCTTACCCCGCATAACCAGAAATTTTTTGACAACTCACAGCGCAAAAATTACTAAATGAGGGATTCAGCAAGGGACTAATCCAAAAAGAAATACAAAGAAAATAAATTTAAAAGAACACCCACATTTATGTAGGAATTGATACATATTTACCATTTTCCAAAGTCACAAGATCTCAGAACTGACTGTTTTATCTTGAACTTATATTACATGCATACTACATTTAAGAGCATAAATATTGAATTTATACTTAAAACTGCATCCTTAAATAATTTTAGTTTAAGGGTCCAGTATCTAGCAGATTGCTAACAATTATCTCTATATTCGGCAAAGTTTGAAGTAACAAGTTCATATCAGTGAACATGGGAGTAACTTTCATAGCAAAAATAAACTTTACATAGCTTTAAATTAAACCATATGGTTCTAAAAAAAACTGTAAAATCTAAACCACAGTTTAACATACCAAGATAAATATAATTCTCATAGATAGTTTAACATAGATATAAAATACTTTTATAATCACCTAACTACTTATATTTAACAATTTATCCCTTACATGCACCTCCGATCATGTTTCATGACCTTCGAGACTAATGACATACTATCAGAAAGGATCTAAGATAAAACTGAACTTTTAACACAAATTTTTATTTTTACAAAAAAGTGTTAATGTTTTTTGTAAAATTAAAATTTGTGGTAAAAGTACAATTCTATCTTAGATTCTTTCCATTATGGATTACCACAACAGCTTGACTGAATCTGTGAAGACATATACTCATTCATACTATAATGAAAACTTACCTACATATCTACATTTACGGATCTCCACATAACGAAGTCATTTCAAATTGAAGAATCCAACAGATGCGGAATAAGAGCACTAACACGATAAACCAACACACCATAACCACATTGGAAAGGATCTTGACACAATCCATTTTAAATCTTGAACCCAACACTCCTCACCCACTGCAAACCTAAATGTTTCACAGTGCAGGACGGCTGGCAGGAAGTTACCCCTCTGAAGTTACCCCTCTGAAGTTACCCCTCTGAAAATACCCTTCTCCTCCACTTTCCCCCCTCTAGTGAGACATCATCCACCAGACGTCACACCTACCCACCATTCCATTGCCAAGGCCTCTATGGTTCTCCTTCTGAAATTTTATGGGGCCACTATCGTCAGAGTAGATGAGTCACAAAGATGCCCATTGTCTTAGTGAAGGAACTGTAAACAACTGTTTTGAGGACATGGTTTTGCACTCAGTCAAATGAAAAACAAAATCCATCTTTCCTCATATCTCTTCACTCAGCAAATCAACAGTTGAAGTGAAGGTGTTGTTCTCTAAACTGTTTATGCAAAGAGGGCATCTGCTTAATCTCAATCACTCAGCAGAATTCTACCTAACATAGCCTCCTTTGTGTTTTGACAGTTGATAGAATACTTGTGTGAGACGATAAAAATCTACCTGCCACCTATGTTTCAAAAGCCATGTAGTCTACAAGTGGTATATGTTCCTTGATGAAGAATAAATTACCTAGCAATTCTGAAAATGATAATTATAGTAAAAATGAGGACTTTGCATATTTAGACTAAGCAAAAAATCAAGAGTATGTAGATGAAACTAATGATGGATGGCTGAAGCTTGTCAACCCATTTGGATTCAAATAATGAAGTAGGTAGTTTCCCTAAAATATTGATTTCATAATTAATAATCAATTAGTTATATTATAATAAATATATTAATAACACATATTTTTAAGTATTTTGAAAACTAATATAATAACTAAACTAAACTAATTCACTAATTCCATGTAACTTTTCAAAAGTTCCACCAATACATTATCAATGTTTTTAATTTAAGAACCCCTGAAGACTACAGACTAAACTGTCAGCTGATTGTTTTGAATTGAAAGGAAATTGGCTATCCCATCAAACAATTTGAATTACCAATTTTGAAAAGGTTAACATGCGTACTTAGGTAGTACTTTCAGCATAGACGATTACCATCATTACGTGTATAGCGTATAAGCAAATTATACAAATATAGCAGCGTAAATGCATATAGTAAACACATATACAGTTCTGCAAATGGTGTGGCAGTTATGTCTTAAGGTGCTCTTTAAAATCCTGGGCATATGATTTTTCAATACCTGACAATTGAATTTTGGCATGTTCATTACATTTGGTGGTGCGTAATTTTCGAGAATGCACCATATATATTAATAAGGCTTTTTAATGTTAAATTGGTATAATACAAAAGCCCTCTATGGATTCTATCTTCCCAAGAGCAATGACTTGGGATAGGAAAGAAATTATTTCAAAATTATTAATTTTTTTCTAGTAATTCCAAGACCAAGTTGTACAAAGAACAAGAAGGTTTTACAAATCAATTTAGGTATTGATTATTTGAGCAGTGCATTTCTGACCATTCACCTACTGAAGATGAATATCGCTCTGCATTAATCAGAGTTTGGAAAGGATGTTTGTCCTTTACACACTATATTCCTTAAAAATCTTTAAAATTTGGAATAAAAACTTTTGATGTACGAGAATAGAAAACTAGATATCAGTGAAGTTTTGTTTATTCTAGATCACATTCCCAACTTCAGTTTCTGAAACACAGAAAGCTAAAAATGTAGTGATTAGTGATAGAATAATTTGAACCTTTATTTAACTATTTTCTACATGTTGTCGTGAAAACACTATGGAGAGAATCCTAGGCAGACAAACTGATGTCATG
This sequence comes from Sympetrum striolatum, assembly GCA_947579665.1. Lineage (NCBI taxonomy): Eukaryota > Metazoa > Arthropoda > Insecta > Odonata > Libellulidae > Sympetrum > Sympetrum striolatum. The sequence continues at coordinate 74,550,020 of OX388350.1, forward strand.
TATATATGAAATAGATTTATTTATATGAAAGAACAAATTTTATTGAGACACTATTAATACTAGTTGGTTGAAGAGAAGGCTGAGTTTCTAAGTTATATTACTCTTTTAGGCACCTACCTCAGCCATGTGAGTAGCGCATACATTTTTGGAGAAAGTAAACTTGGGTTCGATTCTGATGTAAGCTCATATGCTAAATGATCAATACTGTCAAAGCACTTTTGGATTTACAACTACTTCTATTTACTACTTCTTTTCATAATCAGGGGTTTCTGGACTCATCCTTCATTAACTGATAAAAGGTCGACACTTGGGCTAATATGAAGTATTTTCTGCAGCCTAGGACTGTGGTAAACTAAATATTATCATTACTATATAATATTTATTTCTTTATCTATCACTATCATTAATTGATTGTAATTGATTTGCAACAAATGATGGCAGTTACAAAGATTTTATGTTTCATCATATTTGATGTGCTCAAAATAATGTTCCTATCCTATTTTAGCATTTCTTATGGTCATAAGATGCATAGTTTCCCATCTATTTCCCTTCAGACTATATTCATTAATAAAATTATGATACATGAGGCAAAACGCCACTAGCAAAAATGTACTTGGCCACAAATTGCCCCACCAAATTATACGCTAAGTGAGAAATAGGAATAAAGAAGGGTTTCACATTACCTACCTCCTGAAGTAGGCTCTGACCACACAATAGGAACTGGTCGAGCACTGGCCTGTCGTCTTGCAAAGCCCCCACGAGTAGAGCGTCTTGCTACACTAGCGCTACGCCTTGCTGTTTGTTGACCTCGCCAAGTACCTCTTGATGTATCTCCTCCAGAAGATGAAGCTTCCTGAACACCTGAGAATTTCAATGGATTTAAGGACCAAATAAAAAAAGACGAAAAAATTCTGTGTGCATTTAATAGATAAATTTGGCAAATCATTGAACTGTTTAAAGATTAATAGTAATGAATAGTAACGAATACTGTTACAAACTTCTAAAGAATGAATAATAATATCAATATCATATGTGGAAGGAGTAATTTGCAATTCAATTGTAACTCTATTTATACGAGTCAGTCAAGGATTTTAGTAGACGACTTTTTCTCCGGCAATGCGTATCAACTAAAGCACATCCCAAAATTGATTAAAAATATTACCTTCACTTCCATCTCCTATTTCTGTTACATCATCAGTTTCATTTCCAGAGGCTTCTCTAGATTGGTCATCTCCTTCACCTAGAATACAAATAATAATAATTAAAAATTTAAGAAACATACCTTTTCAAACCAAACCAGGGGATATTATTGAAATGAGGATTAAGAAGGTTATCATAGCAGCCTGACCTGATGCAATCATATGCAGATTCTTTACTTATTGTTTATAGAGAAGTAAATGCATGTAATTGGAGAGTAACAGTTATAATTAACAATTGTCCACAAACTTCAATCATGTGCAGAAAATTAGTTGATGGACGTTAGAATAAACCTTGCAGTAAGAAACCCCAAAATTTTTGTTTAACTAGAACTATTTTGCTTTGTTTTAGTTTTGTGGAGTGAGCAATTGTTTAGGCAAGTTCATAGAACAATCATACCAGTGAGAAATTGTCACCATAGACCTTCAATATCTGATCGTAGGGCAAGGTTATTGAACCTATAGCAGCAGGAGCGCTATATTTGATGAATATGGAGATGGTGACATTATTCATTTTATCAAGTTAATGATGGAATTATAATTTTTTCATTGACTTAAATAATAGTTATTAATACCATTGTTATCATTAACACGATACCTGTCAGGTTCTTAGGCACCCAGCGAGAACTAAATTTATGGAATTTCAACGTGTCATTAACAATGTCGTACACTGCACCATAGGAAATGTTGAACATCTGCGATAAGGTTCACAGGTGTACACGCTGGTCTTTCAAGATTGCTGCCTCAATGGCACGGACATTCTGCGGAGTTGAAACTGTTACCGACCGCCCTGAGTGTGGCGAATCACTAAGGTTCATGCGGCCCTCTTGGAAGAATGCACACCACCTGGAGACATTGCTACGGGCCAGACAGTCGTCCTCATATACGCCATGCAAGTCCCTGTGAATTTCACTCGGAGAATGCCCTTTGGTCAACAAATATCGAACTACACTTCACTGCTCTTCACACGTAGACGACAGTAACATGCGCACCATGTTTCATAGTTCTGGCTTCTCCCGCTAGAGCTGCACATGAAATCAAAATACCCTCCATAGCGCAAACTTCAAACTATATCATCGTGAATTTACAACATTCCAGCTACAATACCGAGGAAGTAAAAAATTGTGCGTTGCTTTCGCATCTGCCCTCATCATAATTACAAATGAACAGAATCCAAATTTATTTATTGTGGGCCATCATTAACTTAACTTCATTAAATTATCTCGTCTGCAACTTTGGAAACACATGCCTTAGATCCTGGGTACTCAAGCTTTTTTGTGCCGCGGCACCCAAGGGCATTTCAGAAAGCGAAGCGGGCACCACATATAACATTTTCGTCCAGGGTGATAATCAGACCATCTATTGGAAATATTATTACTTTACTAGTTAACCACACGTTGGTTTAAATAAACCCTCCTTGGTAAATAAGATCAAGAAAATTACAAATTCTATAATTTCATCGTAACCTCCAACGTGAGAAAGTATTCATCTAGAAAGAAGAGTTGATCACAAGGAATAAATCTGGTAGGAAGGTTTTTGTCGCATGTGCACTGCAGTGTTCCGAAAAGCAGCAGTCATTGATTACAGGGAATTTGATAACCTAATAAGCTGAGGCGAACTGACTCTTTGCTTTCTGAACAACATATAAGATACATAAGTACCTTGTTAATCTTGAAAGAGGCGATAAGGGGGTTAAAGTTTATACACACCATCACCCGCAATGTTTACGAAACCGAAGACCAGACCAATCAAGTTTCTGACCGCCACCCCTTCCCCACTAAACCTCCACTCCATCCCCTCTAGTCCAAGCTGAAGAAATATTGTAGTAGTAATTAAATTAATCCTTTTTACCGGAGCTTGGAGGGCACAGTGCAAGGTCACTCCGGACAACAGGTTGAGTATCCAGGCTATAGTTATTGCATTTCAATAATAAAATACATCAAAATTATCAGAACCTGAGATCTGGGATTGTGATGTAGGCATTCCTGAGCCAGGCTCCTCCATTCCATCGTCTCTGCCAACTCCACCCTCCACTTGGCCTTCCCCACTCTCTTCTGCAGGTGCTGCAGTGACCCTTATGGCAGGAATGCCTATGCTACTTGTACTTGAGCTGTTGTTTGGACCTGCCTCATCGCGGTTGGTGGAACTGGGAGCCTCAAGGGATGAGGATGATGTGGCACCCTCTCCGTCATGTCCTCCAAGGGCTAACTGCTGCTCTCTCCTCTGCTCTTGCTCTTCCAACTGACTGCTAACAGTCTGAGTGACTTCAGAAGACATCTCCACAGCTGTGGCATCACCTAAGGGTTATGAAATCATGATCAAATACAAGGAAAGGGATACAAATATCTTTGCACATAAGGGCTAGCACCCAGGAAAAACCCCAAGGATAAACAGCCCAGAAAAAAAAGCTGATAGGGCCAGGAAGTCCCATCCTGGCCATGCGAGACTATTTTCATGTCTTTTTTCCTTGGGGAAAATTTATAAAGGGTTGAAGGAGGTATATCTGTAGACAATTTCCATCAGATGTGCCTCCTTCAAATAATTTAACTTAAAAACAAACACACGCAGAATAACAATTGAAATAACTGAAGATCTAAACAGAAATGCTGAAACCAATTACTGACCTATCATTTGTTTTGTATTAATTTCATAATTATCTTTTTGTTAAATTACATAACCTATCTTATTGTTTTGTAATAAAATTAAGCTTAATACAAAGCAACTTATTATATTTAACAAAACAAATTATATTTAGTAAAAAGAATGACTTTCCTATGCAACGATTTTTGACTCAATCCACCGTTATATTTTAATTCAATTTTACGAAAGAAACAAATCTTCAGAGATAAAAGTAAACTTTATATGCATTTTTTTAGGAAGACTGAATTGTCTGTTATCTGTGAAATATAATTGGACATTCAGCAGTACTGTCTAGATCTAGATAAACGGGAAAAGGGACAAAAAAATATACTTGATACTGATAAGGTTGGACTAAAACATTTAAGAGTTTTGAATACACCTAAATATTTCTACAAAATAAATTTAAATAATTTTCAACTGTATCAATTGTAAAATGAATTGTATTTTATGATTTTTAAATTTATCAATAGGAAAAACAGGCTCTATAACGGAAATGAATGAGTAATCATTGACTCACCTTGTGGGGAAACCTGTAACGGAGTAGTAGGTACACTTCGTCCTGTTCCAGACTCTTCCAACTGAGACAAATCCATCCTAGTGTCGTCAATACCTTCCGAAGCAACCTGAGCCAAGCCACCTTTAAAATAAAAAGAACACAATATCAAACGTTCATTCCTCTTAGAACTCCAAAATCATAAGCACACCTAATTACAAAAAATTTCCACCAAACACAGTGACCTTACATTAGAGTTAGGATGAAATTCCCACTAACTGTAGCAATCTCACTATTCAACAAAATTATTTTAGGTGAGGAGGGAAGTAACTTAGCAAAATTCCACTGGATACATTTACTAATAAGGCGACCGGTTTCAAACTACATGTTCATCATCAGACACAAAATCGCAAAATGTTCACAAGTATATATACAAGAAGAGGAAAATACAAACCAATCAGGAGGGATGGACATAGAAAAGGGACACCATTAGTTGACATTGTAAAGTTGGGAATCAGGGGAAGGGAGAGGAAGTAAGTTCACAATGGGAAAAGGGGGAATGGCTTGGGAGATGGTACATGTTTGAAAGTGTGTAATTATGTTTAAGATGTTGAATTATATCAATTTGTTCCAGGTAGTATAATTTGCAGCCTCCTTGTTGACAATGTAAAAGCGTGGTGGAAAAGTCTGAATGGTGCTTGTTTTCTAAAAGATGTTTTGCAAAATGTGAGGAGTGTGAGTTTGTTGATGAAAGCTTGTGCTCTTTAGATCTTAACTGTAAATTGCGAGTAGTTTCCCAGTTGTAAATGGTGTCGCAATCGTTGCACTTTAATTTGTAGACCTCTGATTTAAGTGTGTGTTTGAATTTGTCCTTGTTATTGAGTAGCGTTTTACCAGTGTTGTGCAGAAGGCAGGTTTGAAGTCATATTGTCTCAGTAGATTAGCAACTCTATAACTAATGGGACCGAAAATAGGAATTCTACCCCATGTGGACCGTCTTTATCAGGAATAACAGGGTAAAATATTGCAAAGTTCTGTTTTCTGAGTTTTCATGCCAGTATGGGGTTGATTTGTTTTTCTGTGTATCCCCTGGCAATGGGTATTTGTTTAATTATTTCTAATTCACTGGAAAAATTATTGGAGTTGAGGCGTATGTGTAGGAGTCTACGTATTAAACTGTGATAGGCTGCATGTGTATGTGTGTCGTGGGGTGATTGGAATGAGTGTATATGTTGTGGTTTGTATAGGTGGGTTTCCTAAAAAATAGCAAACTCAATGGAGTAATAGTTTTTTGAAAGTGTAAGATCAAAAAAATTGAATTGGTTATTAGTCTCTGTTGCCAGTGTGAATTTCATGTTTGGATGCATAGTGTTCAACAGGTTCAAAAATTTATCTGCCTCCAGATACCATTCCATAGACACAGCACGTCATCAACATATCTAAACCAAAAATTAACATATGTCAATAGAAAGGAGTTGTTAGTAAACAATTCAAGTTCCAAATTATTTATGAATATTTCAGACAACAGGGGAGATAGAGGAGAACCCATAGCAAGACCATCTGATTGTACATAAAAAGTGGATTTGAACATGAAATACAAACATCAATAAGCAATAACAATTCCTTTATCATAATGCTGTCTACATTGTGCTTAACTGTCATATCACTAACAAGTTTCAAAGCTTCACTCTTAGGGACGTTGGTGAACAAGTTTTGCACATCAAAAGAAATAAATTTCGAGTTACCACAAAGTCTGAGAGATGTTAGTTTCTTGGTCATTTCAAAAGAGTTCTTTACACTATATTTCGGGGAAAAATCAAGTAAACTAGTCAGGATATTACGTATCACTGAGGCCATTTTGGTGATGAAAAACTGTATATCACAGGGCGGTTGGGCAAGTGAGGTTTATGTAATTTAATTAGCCCATAGAGTCGGGGTGGTAGAGGGTTGGAATTAATCACACTGTAAAAAACATATTGGCTGAACACGTTTGAACTAGTTGATTCACTATTTTCTGTAATTCACTTGTGTGGCCATGTGTTAAAAATAGGTTATTTTCAGTGAAGAATTGTTTGCACTTATCCATAAAATCATAATTCTTCATGATCAATACACATTTTACTTTGTCTGCTTTTTTGAGTATTAGGTCTTCGCAGGCAAGTTTTTTCTTAATTTTTGTTAAAATGTTCTGTGTAGAATAATGATGCATGGGGAAATACGTATCTGAATTCACAGCAGGGGTAACTGCATGAGTAAAATAAATTTTTAATGCAGGATCTGCAGGTTGACAATTGACAATGAGTTCACAATCAGCTATGAGGTTCTTAAAATCTAGGGGGTTGAAATGTAAACCTTCTTTAAACCTTAAATTATTTTATATTTATCTCAAATTTTTCATTCTTGAAAAAGCTTCTTTTTTAAACTCATAAATCCCATGAGGACTTATATTACATTCTGTATAAGATTCATAATTAGACGTAGAACTCACATTTTATTAAAGAAGATAGTTTTCTTGAACCATTTCACAATATTATAACTTTAAAAGAAAGTTTACAGTAATTTTTATAGTATGGGTTGCTAATAATTTATGCATTATAGTGTGTTTTCCGTCCAGCCATTGTGAAAGGATAATATAAATAATTATCCAGGGTGTTTCTCATAAAAATTAGTAAACTTATGGTTAAATATTAGTCCTGTGGTAATAATTACTAACTCAAGGTCCCAAAAATGGTGAGGAATAGTTCATAAATTCATCACAATTTCGTGCAAGTCTCAGAGTCAATCCAAGACACAACCCTAAATTTCTATTGTGTATTTTCAAAGTTGACAGTACATTATATCACAAAAATACATACATATAAGAGTACAGAAAGCTCATAATATTATATTCAGAAAAATACATAAACATACAATATAAAAGAGCACAGCTACTTCTTATAAGCTTAAAATTGACTTTTAACAATGCTATTGAAAAATATCTTACACTCAGAAGCAAGATGCAGCCCAAAGCAAGAACCACAGAAATACCCACCATAAAACAAATTTTTACAGGTTACCCACTGAGTTCCCCGAATGTTTTAGAAGAATAGAATTCCCTCAATCACAAAGATTAAGTGCATATGCTGTAATTCATGGAGATGGAATTGAAGAAAAAATTAGATTACGGATAGTTGATAATGAGAAAGAATTACTCTGACCAGTCCTGGCGGCAGATGGAGTTACAGATACAGGAGCAACAGCTACGGGTTGCTGAGAATCTGATGTTGACGCAAAGGTGAATCTGGCAGTGGGGACCTGTGGTGAGCTTACAGCCTCTCCAAAGCCATCAGTGCGACGAGGTACAAACAACGTAGGAGTACTGGGGACTATGCTGTCATCCACACCTTCGTCAAAAGACTGCGGAGGCTAAAAAATATAAATCAAGTTAATGTAGTGAACAGAACATAAATATTCCACTAAATAAGAACAGGTAAGACCAATATGTCAGAGACTTTTGAAAGAGAAACCTTCATAACCAATTGAGTCCTAAAAATACTGTTTGATAGCAATGAAATTAAACACTGCATTAAAATTTTGAGTGGTAATTTATTGTAAAAATTTTGCCCTTGATATTTGGACTCCTTAAATGAGCATCTACCATAGATGTTGGTAGACACAAGTCATTCTTTCATTTCAGATCCTGGTGACAAACTAACTCACTGGAAATGGAGTCATTAATTTTCCTATTAACGAACACCAAAAGATTGAGATTAAATTTGGTGAGCACTGTTGATATTTTAAACTTTTTGAAAATGGACAAGATTCTCTGTGGGGGGAATTCACAACTGTTCCAACTTCTAGATTCTGGAAATTTCGATTATCCTAAATTGAAGAGCCCCATTTTATTATTCCATAGTTGATATGGCAGTATTAATTACAGTGTTGCATTGGCACTGAATACAAAATCTTGTAGAATTTTCTTAATTAAGATAGCTATTTATACTATATACTATTTCTACTAAATATAAATATGTTTAATGAGAATCTTTGCTGGCGTTCAATAGAGAAACTATAAACAATGATTTACACAATGAAATATGCAACGTTGTGATTCTCTCAGTGAGCGTGACTTTTGCAGCCAGACAGCAAAAATATTTTGCAAGATTATAGTGATAACAGATGGCCTATATCGGTATCTTAGTTTGGATTGTAAAAGGTGTGCTAACATGAAAATTATTTAGGGGATTTGGTGTATCACATCCCTTGCCATTCGCCTTATGGCAGTTAGTGGGATATTAGGAAGTGAAAAATACGAAGCTCACCAAAAGCAACTGCTGCTGCTGTGGATGGTGATGGGATCCATGCTGTTGCTGCTGAAACCTACTGACTGGGTGCAGAGATCGTGAGGACGGGACAGGGGAAGCTGATGTGGGTGCCAGCCGAGGGGTGACAATGACTGCAGGTGATGCAGATGAAGAAGTTGGAACTGTCGCTGCAGTAGACGTTGCCGAGAGAACTGTGACCACTTGGCTGCCACTGCTGTGACTAGCTGATGCTCCTGATGACTGATCTGGAACTTCCCCACTTCCCATTCTTTCCCGAGAAGACACACCAGGTTCATCTAAAGGGCAAGAAGCACAATTATGTAGACGAACATTAGACAGTCCTTAAAGAAGGAAAATTTCTCGATGGATGAAATTTTCTCATTCCATGAGCTGATTTGAAAATCTTGATAACAAAAGAATGGCCAAAAAATATGCATCGTACAAAACAAGTGTAAAATGCTCCAATAAAACAATTCAGAGCTAGCCTATGTATCATAAAGATAAGATTGCAATCATCATTGGATCAAAATATACAATATGATATAATTTTGTGATAGTCTAGATGAAACAAACCTATTAACTACCAACAAATTATCAAATTTGATCAATTTCTAAATACATGAACCTTACAAAAACACTGTCGTGATTAGCTATAAATCTCAACATTATCAACTTATTGCATTTAATAAATAGATAATAAATACGTGAAATCACCCCTTTAAGCAATTATTATCTGAAAATATGTATTTAAAATGACTGAATTATATTTTATTTTAATCCACAAATATTGCCTCAGCAGCATTTAATAATCATGCAAATCCTCACAGTCAACTTACAAAGGAGAAAGGTAAGAAATTGCAACATTAGGTAACAATTTTTGGAGTCAACCTTTTCATACAATGACATATGTGAGCATAGTATAGCTATTTTTATTTACTGACATTCAAACTTACAACTTAAGGAGCCGCAATTAAAAAAATTGACCTAGAAACAGCACAAAAATCACAACGAGGTAAATATATAGAAGAGTTTTCAGTAGAATTCACAAAGACCTTGTACAGTAAATTAGAAACTACTGCTAAACTTGGCTCCACATACAAAAAAGTTCTCCAACTTTTTTAACCCCATGAAAACGCAAAGTAGAGTAAATGTAAAATTCTGGTGATAGACAGCGGCACACATTGTGGACACAGCTGTATAAGTCTCTGCCTGTTGGTTGGTAGCATTACAATGTTGTGAATGTGTAAGTTGACACATTTATGCACACTCCATCAGAAAGGAGGAGAATGTTGCAGTTTGAGCAGCATTCCAGCATGAGGTTCGGTTGTTTGCAGAGTAAAACATTCATGCAAACATTTGTGCTTATCAAGCAAGCCTATGGGAATGCAGATTTAAACTGAACACCCGTGCATGACTGCCATTGATGTTTCAAGGAGGGTTGGCAGAGCCTGGGAGACAATGAGTGATTAGGATGGCCATCCACGGCACATAATGATGAAATTATTGCTGAAATACGAGACATTATCCATACAGATTGTTGTCAAACCATTGTGGATGTAGCTGGGTTAGCTGATATATCTGTTGGAAGCTGTCATGCAATTTTGCCAGATGATTTGCAGATGCAAAATGTCTGTCAGCACTTGGTCCCAGAAGATAATACTCTGGTAGTGAAACCAGTTGTCGAACAAAGCAATTATGTGGAAAATAAACTAAGTTTTTTTGTCCTTCATTTTATTGTACCACAAAGTAATCGCCTGATCATCAAGATTTCATTTGCATAATTTCCGACACTTTCTGCAGCTAATGGTTAAGAGGATGGGGATCAAAAACCAGAATTCATGCTGAAGACTGAACAGACAAACCTAGGGCCCTTTCAGCACACTCCTAACCCTGCCTAGATAGATTTGCAAGAATGGTAATCGATACATCAACAATAAATGTTTCAACTTATAAGGTGACAAAAGCTAAACTAAAAATATGAAGGTGGATTCTTCTTTATAATAGACCAGCAATTAATTGGAAATGCTTGTTATCAGGAACTCTTCGAGCCTTTCCATAAAGATAGGTCATTTAAATGATACATCAATAAGAAATCTCATCATAAATAATGGCACGATGACACTGAATGTTCTTGAAAAATAAATTGAGACATTGCAAATTTACAATACTGTAAAACATTCAAAATAATGTTTTTCATAAGCATATATAGTTTATAATATACAATGTGCTAGTATCTATTAAGATCAAAAGTGAATCAAATATGTTAGAATGTAATATTCTTTCACTGAACTCCCATATTATATCACACTATTCTTAGATCATATGCATCTTTCTCTCTAAATGAGACTCTTGCAATATCAAAACCTTTCATATGTCAAATACTACGGCAGACCTTCTCTCTTTCATTGCTTCTCTAAATAATATGCTTTGAGGTATCAAGCTCTAAACTTGAACCAAGATAATGTATCAGCATTGAGTATTACATATATTTCTTGGAAGACAAGCATTACAATTATTGCTGTAATTCATACCTAAAACTATTGATAGTAGATACATGTGTGCGTAATATTTTAACATAAATTATAAGTTGATAAGTGAGGGAAGAGAGAGATACTGATTTGCTAGTGACTGATAACATATATACTACGAGCTTTACTGATACTTATAGAAAAGCCAAAAGCACAATGTAGAAGAGCAATTACACCCTTCAAAGTAATTATATGCCACAGTAAATAATTGTTAAACAATTACTTTTCTGTAGTCTAATGACCTAACTGACAAATCTATTAAATCTAGTAGATATAATTCCATAAAATACTATGCTTAATGAAGCAATATATCAAATGAATCGAATCAGGATTAAGTTATCTACTACTTCGTACCCCTTCCCCAAGAACCAAAACCAATGTATATACAGATTGGACCTATTTTGGCAAACAATAAAATCTTGGAAGAATGGTCACAGGAATATTTCATTCATGGAAAGAGAAATATATCTTCAAAACAGCCATGACTTTGTAAAACATGTGACCATAAAAGTGATCAATGCTGCTCAAGAAGACAATTCTCTTATAGTCACATAAACCAGTCATTTTTCCCGTTAAAAATACTTATCTTACTTATGAGTATTAGAAATGTAAACACGAGTTAAAACAGTAAAGACACAGCTTAAATCTTTATGGTAATCAATCAATATAATTATTTAAATACCATTTCTAAAATTGAATGTCAGAATAAGCTGCTGACACTATAATGCAGATGAAAGCATTAGCAGGGCTAAGCACCCAATAACTTTAAATTAACATATTATAACTACATTATGTTGAAGTAGTGAGTGTATCTACATTGAACAAAATCTGTACACTTCTTGAAAAATATCTTCTAACTTGAAGTACAGCATTTAATTAATACAACACACCTCAAAGTTTCCATTATCTATTTTGTAGTTATTACATTATCATTTTCTTCAATTTAATGGGTAAAATACAATAAAAAACTACACATATAAATTATAATATCGAATGTTCATAAAAACTATTTTGAAAATCATTATGCAATAAGAATATATTACAAATTAAATCTGTGGATAAGTGAATTTTTACATGAATCTTATGATATATGTGTAATTCAAATGTTTTAAAGGTAGTAGACCATGTAAATTTTTGTTTCTGTCACAAACATGTCTGCTGAGAGATGAGATTATTATCTTTAAAAGGTTATAATTTGTAATATTTAGAGGCTAAGAATAATGTTTTCATTGAAATTTACCCTTATTAACTTTGCATATGCGTAAGATCTTGTTACAGACAGAAATAAACTTTTTAAGGCCAATAAAGGTAGTTTGATATAATGCTAGAGTTTGATACAAGATGATCAACAGTTCATTCTCAATATTATTAATGATTATATCAATGTCAACATATCCTTATTAACTTTAAATAAACAAACAATTGTTAGCAATCAACAAAATGGACTCTGTTACAAAATCTGGTGTTGTAGATGAATAATGATATGAACTGAGAATACACTAAATCAAGAAAACAAAAAGAAACCAGAAATATAAAAATATGAAAGAACTTTATTACTGCAGTTTCACATTTAAAACGTACTTACAATTTTTATTAAAAGAATAAAATATGAAACAGCATTTGAAGCAAAATTTTACCAATATGAAAAAATGATTGTTTCATTCAAAAATAATTTAAGCATACATTATCAGGTTGCTATAACATACATTTTCAATTTTCAATTAAAACAAGCACTGACAAGCGTCAGAAGTCTCCAAACAAATGATAAATAATCAAAGAAGGTCTATTAACATAAAAAGCACAGAAAACCAAACATTGGTACAGATGAATTCCAAAGAACAAGGCTAACTTTATTCAAACTAAACAAATATTGGTAACATCGTTACTGGTCAATTACAGCTTGAAACAATACAAACTATTATCAGGAAATAACATCAACATGCAATCATGTATCACGATAAAAATACAGGAAACACAACATGAATGCAAGAAATACTTTTGACAAGTAAAACAACTTATAAAACTTAAAAGAATATGGTCAAATCTGCCAGTTAACCCCTCAACGGAAAACTTAACTGACAAGAATGTCAATGGGTAAAATGTTTAAGTCATAATGGAAACTCACCCACAAAAACTACATCATCATTAGTTTCCCCACGTCTTTCTGCTTCCTGCTCTTCCGCCATGGTGGAAACACCATCTCTGCCACCATCATCAACCATCTCACCTTCCTCATACCCTAGCTCCTGCAATCCAAAAGATAAAAAATGAGAATGGTGGTAACAGTAGGCCAAAACAGCAGATATCAATTCCTTCAACAAATGTTGCCTCCAAAAAATGCTGATGGCATGAAAAATAACTTATTTGAGACTGAGTAAAATGATTATTCCTTACTAAACACTGGGATTATATTGCCATGCCATGAACGGCAAATGGTCCCCAGTCACATTACGGTGTAAGACCGATCATTTCTGATCCATAATCATTTTTAATTTCCTCTACTGATGAAGACTTCAGCATGAATATTAGAACTTGAGAAAATATCTCTGTGAAAAGTCATCAGCTTCAAAATTTACATAACTATTAGTCTAAAACTGTTAAAGCTATTTAGTTTAAGGACTGAAAACCAGAGATTTCAATCCTCATATTCGCTCAAAGTTTCCTCGAGTAAATTAAGAAAATTCACATTTAATAAATCGAAGGAGTGCTGAAATCTTTCTTATGACTTTACATTTATTCCTCTGATTTGAATAGAAACATGGCCTTACAGGTGAATCAAGGGATATGGCTGTGGAGCCAATTTGACTGTTAAACAACAAGCATAGCATGGTTAATAGGTTATTTAAAAAAACTGGTAAATAATAAATTTAAAAGAAACATCTAAACTGAGGTGGTTAACACGTTGCATACTATGATTGATACCAATCACTCAACAATGATCAACTCAGAAACGAAATTTGGCATTTGTTGAAACAAAAATTTTGAAATACTATTTTTGCTTTAAGAGCCACATTTTGCATTTCATCAAACCAAAGGAACTCCATCAAAAATTTACTATCACTAAGGTGCATTAAAAATATAACAGCTGGAAACAATAAAAAGGATTTGAAATTGAAGAACCTTCATGACAACTACTTTTGGTTGACTGAATATACCCCGATCATCAACAGTTTGAATGTGAACAACCTGTAGGCTGACTTCTCATCCAGGCAGTGAATTTACATAAACAATAGCTTGTGCAAAAGTTGTGAGACATCACTACAATGGCTGACACAAATCTAGAACATTGGATTATATTTATATTCATGTGAATACCATTGATTGAGCAAAGCAACACACAATATTCAACAACATGCAACATAAGGTGTACAATCACAAAAAGATATAGAGGAATCAAAGTTCAAAGACATGCAAAAAATAGTAGCCCATCACTGAAATCACCCAAACAATCTTGTCGGCTAAATTTAAAATGGCAACACTTTAGGCTAAGCAATTAATGGCTCCAGTAGAATTTTAAAAACTTTATTGGGAATTAAAAGACCAAAATCTAATTCATTTTCAAATGTACACACTCAAGAAATTATGAAAATGTTTCATGAACACCTTCAGTAACAATTATGATATGAACTATAGTGTAGATAGACCTTTGAAATGACCTATTTTCTTCAGTTAAATTGAATTAGAAAATTTTAAAGTGTGTGAAAAACTTCTACAAAACCTCTTTCATCTAGTCTACGAGAGTGATTATTGGGATTAATGAAACAAAGATTACATTTAGGTGGATGGTTAACCCTAATTTGTAAAGAGTTGAAAGTTATCAACTGTAAAACATAGACAAGAACAGTACAAAGCTTGTAGTTGACTCATACATGGCAATATGAGCTTTATAAAAGACTAATGATACAAAGAGCTGCGAACAATAATACTTCCACATTTAACAGTATTGTTTTCACAATCACTTTCATTGGCATTCTTTTCTGTTTTGAAGGTAGTCAATTCTTGTATGCATCTACATGTACCCTGCAAGCTGTCATTCAGTGTGACAAGGGATGCATGCACCATTTCCCTAATCAATAACTTGCATGTATCATTAGTAAGAAGAATGAATTCTTAAAAATTGATCTAGTTAAATAAGTAAGTAACAAAGGGTGAAATAAATCCTATTTAGTAACTTTATCAATGAATAGTTAACTGAAATGAATAACCGAAATTCAAAATTTTACATTGACTTTCCCATTTCCCAGGTACACACACAAAACATAAATTAGAATAATTAATAAAAAAATCACCATTGCAACCAGTTCAGTTTCGTTAATAAATAGGAGTGGAAATCAGTTAAATTTTAGTAGGAAATTAGGTTTCATAGCAAAGGGAAAAGAACAGTTTATCACCTGATCTTCTTCCCTGTCATAACCTCCAAGGTAACCTGTTCCATTTTCACCATCGTCATCATAAGCTTGGCTGCCTTCAACTTCATCAATTTCCTAAGAATATTAAAATTTATGATCAACTCTTATAATTGATCAACTTAAATATTTAAGTAAAATCTATTGACATTGGGGGTTGTAATGCGATTGTAAGTCAAAATAAATGCAAAAAGAATTATGCTCTGGAACTCTGCAGGATTAAAGAGTAACATTTTCACAAGGAAGCCAAATATTCTTTGATACTCTATACCCATGTTCAAATTTAACAATCTTAAAATTAAGATGCTTTGAAGCCCCGAAGCAAGAATCATTTATCCAACATCACAAAAGTCCACATTATTCATTCACTGTGATGAAAGCATCAACAGGAGGGATCTTACATGCTATCAAACATAATCAGCACAGTCAATCCTTTTTGTTGGGTAATCTATCTCACAGAGTAGTATTTTAGGCAGGTTACATAACTTTTTCCTATAGTTTCTCAAAAAATACAAATTTACAGAATCTCCAAATGATACAGCAGCTGTGCTGAAAACATGTTTCCAAAATCAATGGCATGGTGAAATACCAACTAAAATTAACATTATTTTCTAAAATAAAAAGATGCTTCAGCATTAAAAGAATTTCAAATTACATAAAACGCCAAAAAATTGCTCTATTCATTAAATGAAAATATCTTAAATTAATAAATCTTTTACCCAAAATGCAATTCTGCACAGTTCTGGAATGAAATTTCCATGGATACTAAGAACTAAATGTAATAGCTGTAGTCCTTGCACATAAGAGACACTTGCAAGATGAAATCATCTTTGAGAAATTTTGAAAAGAACTGGTCGCCCAGATTGATTAATCATTTTGCAATCATATCTAATTTAGCCAAAAAACAAGTTATACATTTGTCATTTCAATCTAAGGCCAGTTTTCGTGGAAATTTCGTCATTCCATAGGTCCTGCGCCGTTTCACTCATACAAGTCTCCATCGGCGTGGTGCTGACCTTTTGCATTCCCCCGTTCTTGGCTGATGCGCCTCAGAAAAGGCCCTTTCAAGGGCCAAGATTTACCACTTCAAATCGCTCTATTTAAATTGGACATTTGATTTTGATCAAAATCTCCTAAGCAAATACTCCATCAAGTAATCACCAACCGAAAATTGTGTTTGCAGGAAAAAGAAATGATTTAATTTTTCTGAGGCAAGAGCTAAACATGATGAAAAAGCTGCATGCAACAAGTTGTCACAAGTTGGAGACCTGAGGTGTGCATCAAATATTGATTAATGAATAACCAATCAGAAAGTTTTGTTGTAAAACTGATTTATAAAAGCATTTCTGACAAGAGAAGTTTGTAGCTAGAGATTCCACTGTATCTTGACACAAATATATGTTAAGTGAAACTAAACATATATTGCATATTCACATATACCCTTCAAAAAGTGAAAATATTCGTAGTAAAGCATTAAAATTTGATCTAACCTCAACTGTGATTTTACATAAATGTTAAGATGGCAAGAGAATGGAGAAATGGTTCCTGTGGTAAAACAGAGCGAAATAAACTCAATGATCTGAGGCTACAATAAATTTAATTTGAATGGTAATAAATTTTTATTTTTCATCAGAGTAAAATATATATTTACAATGTTGTTAATGCAGGACGTTCTGTAGCCATGAAGTAAATTTCTAACTTTTTCTCCATTTCATAGCCCTACGAAAATCCACTTGCCATTGGAGTTTATTCATTATTTCAATTTATACCATATTTCCCGGCATAGAGGATGGCTTTGAGGATGCACCTGCAGTTTTTGGAAGCAAAAGTTCGGCAAAAAGTTTTGTTTGGATTAAATAGCAATAGAGTTATATAGGTGTTTCATGTTGGTAACATCAGTACCAGGAATCTATTACAGTTTTTCTATGCCCTTCACTGCATTATTATGTGCAGTATGTAGCATAGATAACCTTCCAGTAGTTAAGCATTGACTAAAGAAACATTTAACCTATGGAGTCTGCAATTTTGAGACTTAATTCAGGTGAAAAAACTGCATGCTTGATGCCAGGAAATATGGTAAATCATGAATATGATCAGCTCCTTATGCATTTCTATTACACATCAAAAATCAAAAAGATTAGTAACTACAATCAAAGTTCAAGGTTTGGAAATGCGATCATGCAACACACCTCTTCATTTTCCTCATCAACACCTTCATCTTCTTCATCCCCTTCCATGGCTTCTCTCTGTCCCCCTTCTTCCACTTCCTCCTCCTCTTCTTCCTCCCCTTCTTCAACTTCTCCCAGTCCCTCCTCCGCCTCTTCCTCGGCACCCTCCACTTCATCCGAGTCTACCACGATTATCTCATCGTCCTCCTCTTCATGCTCTGGCCGCTGTGAAGATGTAGCTTCCCTCACTTCTGGCTCTTCCCTTGATGTTGAAGCTCCACTTTCTGCAGGGACCATGCGGCTGCGTTTCATCTGAAGTGGTTTACAAGTAAAAATGTAATTTAGAAACCTGGATTTGTATACTAATCAGGAAATGTACTAGTAATAAGTTGGATGAGAATCTTTGGGAAAAAAGACATTCTAAGGCTTAATTTGTTGAATAAAATTCAATGGTATTGTCTTTCAAGGGTTTCATGAGATAACCCCATGCAACAAAACCCGGCAATGACAAATCTACAGAGTGATAAAACTTTGCATTGACAAAACTGCTAGCCCATTCCAACCTTGACGAGAGTTGCGTAACAGCAAGGGATTTGAATGGTGATAAATAGTGCCATACTAGTTATAACGGACTTCAAATGTACTTAGTTTAGCAAAAGTAACATTTTAATTCATAATTCGTTTTAGAACTTGTGCACTTAGGATTTTCATTAAGAATATTGCAAGTGGGTTTGAAATTCATGTAAAAGAATCAAAAGTGAGAGAACTCTATGATTGTTTCCACAATATGAAGTTGGCAAAGCAATATATCATGCCTAGTGTGGATAAAATCATAAATTAAACTAAAAAATACCCATGAAACAACTTTGAGGATAAAACCATAATATGCACTACAGCTGCTGATTTAGATATATAATAATTCTATCTACATTTTTTTGACTCCCAAACTTTATATACTATCAATGAATATATTTCCAAAATTAGTGGAAATGTCATTGTCAATCAAATGGACAAAATGGCAATTATATCTGGAACCTTCTTTAATCCTTAGGCTTATAACTCCTATAAATATACAAATGATGTAAATGGAGTTTGACTTAGCACTTTAAAGCGTGCGACTTACCCAAAGGTTGTACGAGAAGAGAAAAATAGTGACTTGGCTGGGACTCCAACCCAGGTCTCCCACTTCCCGGGCGGTTGCTCTAACCACTAAACTACCAAGCCACGTCCTTTTCCCTTTCACAAAAGCCCCCAGCTACAGAGGGGAAAAGGACGTGGCTCAGTGGTTTAGTGGTTAGAACAACCGCCCAGAAAGTGGGAGACCTGGGTTCGAGTCCCAGCCAAGTCACTATTTTTCTCTTCTCCTATAAATATATTAGGAACAAGAATGAGTAAGTCCCAATATAATTCTTCAAGTGTATAGATGAGTAATGATTTAAACGAATTCCTTTTCAGTTTGTTCATTTTCAGAATATAGAAATGATTTAAATACCAAGCACGACTGTAACCTTTTAGCTGTTTCAGACAGTATTACATGCCACCAAATCACTAAATAGTCTAGAAAGGTCTCAGACATTTACATTTTACACTCAATGAGATATCAAAGCTGGTAAAGAATTATCTCCTTACATTAAGAAAATAAATTTGAAGACTTTTAAATACTGCCATAATTGAAACAGTAAAGGAATCAGGTAAGAGGTTGATGGTCATTTAAAATTCTTTAAGACTGATAAAACAAACACTGAGAAGGCGAGGAGACCCTCACCTGCTTTCTACTTCCACCCACCAGCACACCATCGCTCCCGTCGACTGCAACCTCCCGAGTTCTCTTCACACCACAAACACTACTTATAGGAGTGATGCCTGAAGGCCCTGGAATAGCCCCATCAACTGGCTGCTGCTGCTGTCTGGGGCTTACCATTGCTACCACTTGGCTCTGCGATCCACTCATACCAAGGGGAGGGTTTGGCTGCATGCTTTCTGACGGATCATGCCCCTCGGATACTGTGACTGACTCTGAAACCTAGAAAAGAGCAATAGATTGGCTTAAATACTTATTTTTTTAACATTTAATACTTTAATAAATATTTTGTAAATTTTTATATTTAATATTTTATTTGTAATTTTATATATAAATATATATAATCTCAGTACCTTTTCATCTGCTTTGCCCATTATTGTAATTAAAATAATTTATTATCAGGTAACACAAACTTGTGTTGTTTTACAATAGTGAAATATTAGGGGAATATAGTAGGCAAGGTAGAATTTTCCTTCTCAAGAAACAATTGTATTGAGAGTGTAGCTTGCAGAAATTATGTCATTATCTCGCAGGATAAAACTTTCTATTAGCTAGAGTTGGCTGCATTTAATTTAAGGAAGGTACCCTGATCTGACTTCAAACTTACAGAGCAAATATGTTTGAATCACAGGATACGATTCTTCAAATGACAATACAGCTGCTATAATCAACTTGCACAAATATGCTGAATGATAAATATGATTTATGATAATGACAATAACATAACAACAATGACATTTGCAACAAAAGTAAGCAAATGGACCAGACCGGTTCAAAAAAGTTGAGTTAACCTCACAGTTAGTTCGTACGGAACCAAATTAGCATATCTTTGAATTTAATTTTTTTAAATGGCAATAAAATATTTTCTACTGTTTTCTAGAAATATCAATACAAAATACATCGTAACTTAAGAAACGTAATTCGAAGTAAAAACTTGGGAAGCCAGGTAAGTGTAGCCCACACTAAGAACTTGTCTACATCAAGTCAATCAACCGCAACAGATCAGTTAAGAAGCGACGCTCTTAGTGATTGGTCCCCAAAACAAAGTCCGCAGTAAGGTTTGATATGGCCAAGCAATACGTACGACACCATTCACAGGTATTTCTAATGACAAGGAATATGAAATTACTCTGTTTGTAAAGTGACGTAAAGGTTCTCTCAATTATTCCTTTTTCAGTACATAATTATTAATAATTTCAATAAGACTACTTCTGATCGGATAATACTTCACATCAAAATGGTTTAGGTGATACCTAAGTAAGTAAGTCATTCTTTTGAGCTCTCAAAAAACCACATTAACTTTATGGAATTGCAACTAAATTCAGCTCTATATACTTGAGATTATATATTTTTTTTAATATTTTATACTTATTCTTTATCTAATAGACCCTAAACAGAACTGGATTTTGAAAATAAGAAACGTAAAGGAAGTCCATCAATAAAATTCTCCCACCTCCTAAAATTTACTGATAGCTTGAGTTCCTATGCTGTCCACTGAAACTCAAAATCAAAATGTTCGTGTTTAAGAAAGTCTCATCAGACAGAAATGTGACCATAGAATACTCTGTAAAAGCAAAGATTATCAATTACATATGTGATGGAAGAGACATCTTCAGGAAATGGTGTACTTTATACGCTGGTTAAAACAATGAGTTATAATAAATGATATATAGGTTATGGGACATAAAACCCATATTTTTACATGGTATTACCCTGCATCTTTTAAAAACCTTTTCACACTGAAATAATAATAATGGAACATTACCTGAGACTTCATAACCACGGAAACTGTAGGCCTATCCATTTCCATGCCTCCTGAGTGGTGGGACATACCATGACTCTCTTCATGGGACAAACCCTGATCATCTGAACGAGATAGAGTAGGTCCCACGGACACTATCGTAGGAACTGAAGGCGTTGGCTGCACAGTGGCTTGTCTTATCGGACCGACAGATCCAGAGATTGGACTATCCATCATGCTAGACATTTGTTGCGGTTGTACATGCTGAGGCGCTATTGAGATCGGACATTGGCTGTAATGAAAAGGACAGATCAGATTTCATACAGATCATTTTTAAGGAATATTTTGGAAAGAAGATAAGTCATGTAAAGTATCATAAGTAGCCATGCAAAGGTCAATCTTGTACATGGGTTGACTGCTTAAATTTTTCATAATTTTTTTAAGAAGTTTTTTTCATTAACCTTTTTTCATAAACATGAATTGTTTTTATATAGCAGGTGGTTCTCATTTACTTTATTGTATGTATCTATTTGACAATAACCATACCTGTTCTTCATGATCAATGGCTAATAAATTTATTATTATTATTATTATGAGTCAATCCAAGGTTTCTCAGTAATTATTAAATTCTGCAAAGCTCATGCCAGAGGACTAATTTTATTAATAAATTGCAGATTTAAAAATGGATGTCCTTCAATAAATAAGTACCACAAAAGTATAATGCCGAACTTTTAAATTACTTACTTTTCAATGGTATAAACCAAAAATGGTATGAGTAAAGAATAACAATATTTTTGTGGCCATTACAACATACGACAATTTTGTCAAAATTTAATGTGTCCCTTTCGCACAACTTGAATGTTTCATCCAAACTAATGGCTGAATAATGAAAGAAATGGGGTACTAAATTTAAAACTGTTGTAACAGATGAATATTTTCTCTTTTGAGTTTAAGTGGACTGAATTTCTCGATTGAAACATTCACACGAAAATCAACTTGTGCATGAGAGTATGAATAAATGTAGATGTAGAGAGTAAGAGTATTCAGTATTCATATGTTGAGGTATTCATCGAAAGTATGGTTTTTGGAAAAGGCCATTTCCATTTGGAGGTAAACTTGTATTTACCTTCCATGAGATACTGCAGAACTTCCACTTGGTGTAGCCTGTGCAGTCGGCAAAACTGCTGCAGTCCTCGTCGGCAGAGACATTGGCCTAATACTGGCAAAGGGAGTAGCCCTTGATGGAGCTACTGTAATAGATTGCTGTGACTGAAAGAGGATTTATGATAAATTAATTAAACATTCATGATGAACAAAGCCATGGCAGATATTTGGAAGAATATTACCAGCCTCTTAAACATGTAGTTAAAAAAATAATCAGTAAATTTCAAACAAAATAAGTCATGGGATAAATTACTCATTATTAATCTTGTTTCAATGTCCATAATTTTACTAATCTTAATTATTATTTTTCATAAGAAAATTTTGAAGAGGACTCTGTGAAAGAAAAAAATATAGAACTTAAAACGGAATTACAGCTATTGATAAATATTTTTGAAAAAAAAAAACATTGGGGTAGTGAAAATTACAAATGCCATAGAATTTTTAAAGCACTAATGCAGTACTTTCAGCGTAGATGACTGTTCGCATCTCGTATACAGTGTATACTTGCATAAATATATGTATATAGCAGCGTAAGTGTAACATGTATAATGTGATGCCAATGGCATGAGCTCATATCTTAAAGTGCACATTACATTCACAGGCAATTGATTTTCCAATTTCCCACTCGAATTTTGGGGTGTGCACAAGATTCCATGGCACGTTATTATGAGTAAATACAGTATATCAATTATATGTATATACAGTAGAACCCCGGTAATCCGGACACTCGCTAATCCGGAACCCTCGGTAATCCGGACGGTCCATTGGGAGTTATGCAAACCCGCAACTTCTTCTTGTGAACATATAAACACGCATATTAATAATAAGAAACGAGAGGTGGACAGACTATTTGAAAAATGTCTCCGTTGGCTGCAATTATGTGATGGAGGGCGAAGTATTTCGTCTATTGTGATAACACATCTAAGTTGTGATACTTTTCTGGGACAGCATTTTTCCATTAGAGAAATGCTTAATATATGCAAGACTAAACAATTTCGAAAGACAATAAATTTTCAGTTGCAGCAGGGTATCACTTCTCAAAACATCACGTTCTTTAAAATGCTATGAGAGAAGAGGCGTAAGAAACAATCCTTCCCTTTGATAGACGTCCAATGAGGATGCCCATGCATGGGCTATAGAGTTGGTGTTTATAAGCGAGAAAAACTAAACAATTTTAAGTTACTGCGTGTAATCAATGAGAAAGTAATTAAGTTAATTAATTAATGAGAAAGTAAATTAATAGTAATTAAAAGGATTAAATTTATGCCGTGTGCAAATGTGACTGGTAAACATAAGATTCCTCTGTTTGTTGTCGGAACAGCCAAAAATCCCCGTGCATTCAAGTCAGTCACACTACCTGTGTGCTATCGAGGGCAAAAAAACTCTTGGGTCACACGAAAATTATTTTTGGATTGGTTTAAAACAGAATTCGTTGCAGCAGTTCGACAACATATGAAATCCGTCTATTTATCACAACGTGCTTTATTGTTGCTTGATAATTGTCCTGGCCATCCTTCTGCAGAAGAATTGTGCACTGATGACGGCGAAATTTCCGCCATGTTTTTACCCCCTAACACGACTGCGCTGATCCAACCCATGGTTCAGAATGTTATTCAAAGCATTAAGTTAGGATATTGTAAATTGCTTCTTACAATTATTCTTAATGATCCTGTGCACAATGAAAATTTGGAAAATGCACCGGAAAAGGTAAATTTAAAAGATGTGTTCAATCTAGCTAACTGTTGGGCATCTGTGCCTAAATTATTGATCAGCAAGTCGTAGAAAAATTTACTCCCAAATTTTATTGGTTCTGAAGTTTTAGAAAATGTGCAAACTGAATAAATTCAGCTTGCGCCACTCATTAATCAGTTACGAAATTCCAACCCAATATCTAACCCTGAAGCTCTCCGATGGGCTGCTGAGGCTGATGACAGTTTGGCTCGAAAGGAAGCTTTAACAAATGACGATATTATCAGAACAGTAACGAGAGAAGATGATGATGATGACGACGACCACCACCACCACCCTGCAGACTCCGTCAAAATTTCTCATTCTGAGGCTTTGGCGGCACTCAATACATCAATAAAGTGGGCCAAGAAGCAAAATTTTGAAGCACATGAAATTATGCTCTTTTGACGTTTTAGAGACCGTGCACTTGATTTAAAAATAAGAACGGTCGCGCAAAAGAAAAAACTGACTTTTTTGCTCGCTGATAATATTCATTCACTTCATATGTTGTAATACCTTATGTAATATATACATGCATCATCTATACAATGTAATTTTTCAGAAAAAAGGTTTTTTACGTTATTTTTTTAAAACCTCGCTAATCCGGAAACCCCGCTAATCCGGACGCCTATGTGTATGAATTCGTCCGGATTACCGGGGTTCTACTGTATAGATATATCTCAGTGAAATATACGTACATCTTAAAATGATTATAGATATTATTAATATGCTATTTTATAAAAATAAAAATTTTAAATAACAATTTTAACCTGGAATATTTATAAAGCTAATCATAGTGATGGGTCGAATCCAAAATTTTATCGAATCCGAATCCCGAATCCACCTATTTTTCATTGAATATCAAATCTCATACTTGCTTCATCCAATTTTAGTACATTTTTTTCATCAAATGAATGCCATACTTGAATATAAATTAAATTTTCTTCTCGTGTTTCTTCAATGCAGTGATCGCTTTGGAAACACCTCCACGTGAGATTGACGTCTTGCAAATATCACATATTGCAACTTTATCGTCAATATTTTTCGGTGAAAAATAATGACTCACTAGTATTTGCCGACATTTTCAAAAAATAATTACCATGCAACAAGATTTTTCAACAACCTCTGTTCACCGTTTCGCGGGAGCCCTTTTACCAAAACGTGGCGCATGTGCAACTTTCAAAATTACTATTCAATATTCGATAGTTTCGTGAAAGTATTTGATCGAATATCGAATCCTAAGATTCGATGGGATTCGATCGAATCCTCGAATCCTGACCCCATCACTAGCTAATCATCTTTATTTGTAATACACCATAAAAAATAAACTATGCAATTTCATAAGTCAAATAAGTATGCTCCTGCTATATAAATAAGGCAAAAAGCTAAAAGGACAAGAGATGTATACTTTTTCAAAGAAGTTCATTCGGAGATTACCGGTTTCGGCAGCAATCTGATCTCAATGATGGCTTGCAGCCGAAACTGGTAATCTCTGAATAAACTTCTTGTGAAAAAGAATAATCACTTGTCATTCATTATGAAGCTCAATATCCACAACATCAATTTAAAAAAATTAAAAGGTTTAACACTACTTACTTGTTGAGGTTTTGTAGATACTGGCGAGGATCCAGCCATGGGTTTGATGTTAGCAGTTGGAGGAGGTTCTGAGCTCACTTTGTCGCTAGAACTGGCTGATGGCTTTGATCCCTGAGAAAAGAAATGAGATATTCATTACCCATTGGAATACATGAAATAAATAGTTCACAGATACTTGACACCAAAATCAACCAAGAAATCAAACTTTACTATTTTTTCCATCTATGTTCACTTAAGTTCACCATCCCATTAACTTGAATGAGGTATACCCCCACCCATACAGCCTCCACCTATTACACATTGTGATACTTCTTGCATTTATTCCAATAGTTATTTTTTAATGTGAACAAATTTTCACAAATGTAGGTATCTATTGCATACATGCTGCTTGTCTACTTATTTAGCAATAAGATGAGCTCATTAACTGACCACGTGCTGTGCTGTAGATTACTGTACACAGATGTTACCAAATGAGACATGTTTCCAAATGCATATCATTACAATTGAAGTCAGCGAACCTGCTTGTTTTCCAAGGCCCTTTGCAATAGAGAAACTTTCTGCATCAACATCTCATTCTCTCTCGTGACTCTTTCTTTCTCCACTGTATGATCTCTCTGTTCTTCAGAGCGCTCTTTCTCAATCCTGGCAATTCTTCCCTCATACTGAGACCGCAGGGCAGTAAATCTGGAGCTACCTTCCTCTGAAACACAAAATTGAACTGGATACATGATTGAAGTCAAAAGAGAAAAGAAAATAAAAAATCATAGCTGTCAACTCATTGAGATGAAATTCAGATTCACAGATGTTTGAAATGAAATTTCCACCTTCAAATTTTAGCTTACTCAAGATATTAAAAATGTAATTTGCATTATTTACTTCTGCATAGATTGATATTTTTAAATATCATTTCTAAATAAAATCTATACTTAATCCACAAAGAGGATTATAAGGAATCAGTATTACAGGTATTGTAGAGCATAAAATGTGATCTAGTTATTAGTCTCATAACACAGGCACACAAAAAAATGTTCTGAGCCCGAGCTCCGACCCTTGGTTCCCCATGTATTTTTGGCTCCCGAAAGCGATCCCAGGGTCGGTATAGCCCAGACATTCCGTATTTGCATATGTATATTTTCAATGACACGGAGATAAAGCTTTGCGCTTATTCCCAGGGAATGGCCAAATTTTGGTCATGTTTTTGACCATAGCTGGCAAATACAGAATGTATGGGCTATACCGACCCCTGGATCAGTTTGGCAGCCAAAAATACATGGGGAACCAAGGGTCTGAGCACGGGCTCAGAACTTCTTTTTTGTGTGCCTGTATAATTAATGATCTAATTCATTAGAGGCAAAAATTAAAAAGTATTAAGATATTATAATGATCATACATAACTGATATTGTAACATTATGAACTTTAATAAAAAGGTAAACTATACCTCTCCAATTTCTAAGTTATTGAGAATATGCATTTGACAAAATCCTGTTATGATTTATTTTCATCTACCACTATTAAATTTATTTAATTATTACAGACAAACCCATGGTAGACTTAAAACTACGAAATTTGACAGAAATTTCTGATACCATATACCATCTCAATATATTCTCTTTTAGCTATAGATTTTATTAATATGTAATATTGATTTGTTACAAACTTTTGCTGATTGTCAACTTACCGTTAATATGAATGTACAGTTGAAAAAAGAAAGAAATGAGATGAATGATTCATATGTCCAAGAAAAGAACACTTGAATAAATTCAATGAAATTTCAACATCTAACATACCCTTATTTATCTCCATGGCCTCCACTCTCTGATTGAGTTCTGAAAGTTGTTGATTCAAATTAGTATTTGCCTCATTCAGCTGAATGATTTTCAGGCGTGCACTCTTCAGCATTTGTTTAGAGCGTTCTTCTTTCTCCGAAGACGTTGATTTCAGTGATTCCAACTCCTGCCTAATGGAATCCAACTCCTTTTGCAAAGAACTTGTCTGAAAATAAACAAATGAGACTGATTAAAAATTGATCTAGATTCTCCCGCTACCTGCGCAGAGTAGGTGGAGCAGGGATCATAACTTAGCAGCACTAGTTCCTTTTTCATGCTTAGCTACTGTTGCCTTTTATTGGTGAAGTCCCCCTAATCTCTCATGACTTTATCAGGAAGTGCTTCACCAAGGCAACAGCAACAACAAACACACACAACCATTCCCTGATCGGAAAAATCCAATCAGCCAGGAAATTCAAACCTGGGACCTTGGGGTAGATGAGATAGCGTAAATGGCATGCTATCCACTAGGTCACCAAGGCCGGTAATACAATATTTCTTTTCCAATAAATTATTACATTCATTTAACTTGTATATGATATTCTCCAACAAACTGTACGACAGCAAATATGATTATGAGCTTAAAAAAATTAAAATAATAAGATATTACACATGTACTACAATAGGATGGGGCTTGAAAAATAGATATTTGAGAATTTCTTTTAAAACACACCTAGAAAGTTTTCCTTGGACACTAAGGATGATGGACTAGATATTTCCTATTCACTTCAAAGAAGAAATTTCAGTGGGAAAATTATTCTGCAATTGTCAAAAAATATTGGAAACAGATTTATAATCATTTCTCAAACAGAATACCCCATTGTAATGTAACATTGTAATATATACCCCATCTGTAAAACCCAACATTTCAATCCTTACAGATGAAAAATATTAACATCAACAGTCAGACACACTCCTCTAAATTAACATTGATTCCTTTCATTTTTGCCATAATTTTGAGAATAAATTACACAAAAACTACCTAAGCATACAATATGCAGAAAGACAACTCTTGCAGTTGTAGAATATGACTAACTATTCTCAGTCCCAGCAAAGTTAAATGTCTTTGTATCCTTAAGTAATACACACCTGCTCGGATGCTTCCTTCAGCTGCTCGGCATGTTTTTCATCCAAATCTTTCACTTTCAACTCCATTTCCTTTCTAGCTTCATCTTTAAGGCGATCCTTAACTTCCTGGGATGGTTCCGCTGATACACCAGGCGCATTCAATAAGTCTGCAGCCTTCTTCTTTTCTTCTTCAACAGTCTTTGTCAGCTCCTCATATTTGGTCTTATAATTTTTGGCGATCTTCCTGATCTAAAATTAGGAAGAAAGAGATTGCAGATTGAGGATATTGTAATTATCATTTTCATTATAGAATGCTGCAAATAATAGCCTACGAAACTACAAAATACATGTCCTAGCATCAACAGCTTTCGTACTCCACAATTAGCATCACTTTCCAATAAAGGACTACTCAGAATAACTTGAGGAGCAATTAGAATACATCTCACACTTTCTTACTCTGAATTTCATAATTTTTATTTCCCACTTGAATCAATCTTGAATATGGTCGCAAGAGATGTATCCATGTAACTGTTTCTGTATTACTGATTCTTTTATTCTTTATTTTACATAGATTAATTTATTGATATTATTTATTTACTATTATTTATTGTCAACTGTAATTGGTCTCTCGTTTTGAGTTTAATAAACAAAATTAACTGTGTTCTGTTTGTTCGGTTTTAAAATTAATTTATTATTACACTCAATAATACAAAACTGACCTATAATTGGTACCCTTCAGTAGGAGCGGAATTTTTAAATGAATACTGATAGGAAAAGGATAGCATTAACAGACATTAGTGATTTAATCAAATTGAAAAGAGACACTTGAATGAAATATTATTGCTATCAAAAACATTTAAATTGTGCATTTCATCCATCTGTGTTAATACCATCAATTGTGA
Source organism: Sympetrum striolatum (assembly GCA_947579665.1). Taxonomy (NCBI): domain Eukaryota; kingdom Metazoa; phylum Arthropoda; class Insecta; order Odonata; family Libellulidae; genus Sympetrum; species Sympetrum striolatum. Next base: position 74,579,582 of record OX388350.1, read on the forward strand.
AATAGTATTTTTCCCTTAACATTTACAATTCTTAATTTTATAGTCCAAATATATTCAGTTTAATTTGAAAATATTATTAGATTAATAAAATTTATACATGCCTAGTGTTATCTGGCATATATTATCCCTTTTATGATGTGTATAATAATGGAAAATCTATGAAAAGTGGTTGGGGTTTAACCCTTAAGAATGCCAGTTTTGCTATGAATGACACAAAAAATTTACTCTAAGAATACTAGCATCACTTTGAGCAATGCTTACATTTTCAATTGTAAACCTCTATAATGACTTTAATTTAGCTCGATTATTTATTTCCTATGAAGTAAGGGTTAAGACGATAGGGGCTTCTAATTATAGCATGTGATTGGAAATAGTATTACATAAGCCAAACTGTTCTACGAGTAACGATTAACTATCCCAAGGAAAAATGGACTTGAAAAGGTCTAACGGGGCCAGGAATTGAACCCAGGATCTTCCCCTATCTGGGAGGCTGCTTAAAAGCATCCAAGCTACCCAGCCAGAACATTCAGAAAAGCCGTTATGAGGACTTTGTGAGCATGGGCTTGTCTGAATGTTTTGGAAATTTTCCTGGGTGCACGCCTTTATGTACAAAGATACCTAAACCATTTTCCTTGATTACCTATCCTCATTTCTATGGGTCACGACTTGATTTAAATGGATTGATTACCTGGATTTCTTTGTTCTTTACATCAGACAGAAGCGCTTCCCTGTTTTCAAGGTCCTCAGTGATGCGAGTGATTTCTTCATCTTTAGTCTTCATGCTAGCCTGCAATTCCCTCAGCTCAGTTCGCACTTTAGCCAGTTGTGCTGATGCTGCAGTGGCTTCTTCCTCCATTCGGTGTCGCTCAGCATTTAGTCTCTTCACACTCTCTTCTCTTTCTTGCGCCAACTGCTTCAATGCATTGTCTCTCTCAACCTGTCGAGAACGAAAGTAGTTGAAGGACATGAGTATTTTGATACAATATACTGAATAGTTAGGTAGTAAATTGGAAAGATTTTAGAACCACAAGTATCAAGCCATTTTCCTTTCCATACTAATGAATATAAATTGAGTGAAAATATTCAGAGACATTTCAATAGTAAAGTGATGAACAGTTCTTACAATCAAGGATTTTACTGTAAAATGATGAAAAGAAATATAGAACAAAGGGAAATAAAAATAACACAACAGTAATATAAAACTTTATAGAATGAAAACACTTCGCACTTTTCTGTGGAAAAGTACGAAGTGTTTTCATTCTGCAAATGGCTTTCCACAAAGTCACGCCTTCTCATATTGATTATATTAAAACTTCATAGTTAGTAAGATAAATATCAACTAAGTTTTCCATATAAGATTTAAAAAGAAATGATGGATTTACAATTAAGTCTAGGAATTAATATAGGATAATAAAAATTCCATCATGTTTTTCTTCTATTTCTATTATTATTCCTCATGGATGTATGAAAAAGAAGAAAATGAATGCACAAAAAAATGAATTTTACAAATAATTGTTAAAGAGAGCAAATTAAAAAATACACAGTGGTGACTTTGGATTGTATTTAACAGATCGAAATTGGCAATTGCTGATGCCAAGGAAACTACAAATCCTTTTATAAACCTTTTCCTACAACCAGCATCTAGGGGCGAATCATTTTCTATAAAACTATAAATTCTAACCTGTGCTCTCTTCAGATCTTCAGGAGCTATCTTGTTGGCTCTTTCTTGCAGAATATTTGCTCGTGACCTCCATCTCGCGGCCTCCCCTCTGAGGGCCTGGTTTTCCAGCATGATATTGTCAAATTTGCTCTGCAACTCTCTGTGCTTAACTTGCAGGGGAGCCACCTCTTCCTGCAACTTCTCTTGGCATGCTGTCACCTCACGCAATTTACTCTGGAGTTCATCTCTCTCTATTCGCAGAGCTCGGTTGCTGTCTGTAAGAGCATTTAGGGTCTCCACCTAAGAAAGATTGGGGAAACAATTTGATTACACTCTCACACTGGGGTACCAAAGAGAAAAAATATTATTTTTATAAAACTGAAAACCTAATCTAAACCAATATGTATAAATCCTTAAAACTTAACAAAAAAATCACTTTTTAAGCAAAATTTACTGATTTTTATTCTCATCAAAATGTATGCTAATTGGGCTTTCCAATTAACATCAAATTTTAATCACTTAATTTATTTTCTCCTCCAAACAACCATTCCCTAACCAGCAAAATATGATTAGCTGGGATATGAACCCAGGACCATGAGGTTGGAGCGTTAATGTGCTAGCACGCTAACCACTCCGCCACCACGGCCGGTATACAAATAGTTTTAATCTAAAATTTTATAAATATAAATTGTGAATAAATGTCAGGCACAATATAAAATTAAAATAAGGATTTATGTTTCAGATGCAGCAAATGGCATGACCGCATGTCTTAAGGTGCAAATTACATTTGCAGGCAAATGAAATTTCAATGTTCTGCGCTCGAATTTCAGGGTGCACATTATTTCTGATGCCACGTTATTTTCGAGTAAATACGGTATCATTTTATTTTGTTTCCGGAATCACAACGAAACTGTGTCATCTTATATAAAATGTGGAAAATTACTGCTCAATTATCGTCAAAAATAATGCCCTGTAATTAGATAATCTTAATTCATATCAAATTGCTTTCTCGAGATATTTTTCATTCATACGCTTCATAAGCAATGACTGAGTCACAAGGGAGGGGAAGAGGTTACCATGGGAATCCAAATCAGCACTGTTTTTATCTCCTATATTCCAACTGATCCTGGATCAGACAATTTGGTGCCAAGTTTCGTATGAAAACAAATCCCACGGGTGGATATGATGGGAACTCCATTAAAAATTCCAGCAGCACTGACTAGAGGGGACGTCGCCGAAAAGAAACAAGAGATGAGGTGATAAGATGCACGAAGGGATAAAGGGTAGAGTGAAACTCGTGAGACGTTTCTAATCATAGCTTCCTGAAGCATTTCTGCCGAGGAAGGGCGAGTAGTGGAAAACAAATGCATGAATTAGGAGACAATCATTTTTTAATTATATATTTTTCTGCCATTTGAAGAGATAACATGTCTCAGATTACCGTTAGCTTATCAGACCTTGTCTCTCACGACAATTGACAAATGCAAGGTATGCCCCCAGCATGACAAACATAGAAATATGGCACTCATTATAACAATACTTCAGAAACGAACACTCGTTTTTATGGACGTAACACCCTATCTTTTTAGCAGTGAGATGGACAACGGCCAATAAAGCACTTGCTATAACGCAACTCTCATTATATGCCGTATTTGTTATAATGAACTTCTACTGTATATTCATTGAACTGAAGCAAAAACTAGTACACTCAAGCTATTTTAAAATCTATTTAGAATAATAAGCAATACATCAAGCAAGTAAATATAAATGATTTTAAGTTTAAAACACGTTCTAGTGCACATGTTCATACAAAATTTATCAAAAAGTAAATATTTTTTCAGTTAAAAACTGAATATATTATTCCATAAATATTGCTATGCAGTTGTTTTTAATAATAATACCAAGTTTCCATTCAATTCTGTATGGAATTGCTTGGAGAATAGAATGGAGTAGAGATAACCCATTGTAACTAATTACCTTTCTTAGTAATTCACTCTGCCTCGCCGTGTTCAAGATGGTCGTTTCTGATCTCTCTCTCTCCTCTGCAAGAATCCTTCGTGCATCTTCAAGCTGACACTCAACGGAATGCAATCTACATTGGAGTCTAGTCTTCTCTGCATTTGCCACATCAAGTTTTGAGGAAGCAATGGCTCTTTCTTTCCTCAAGTATTTCACAACCTGCAGGAGTTGCTCTGAAGACTTCTGTTCCCCTGATTCAGTCACTGATGAATCCAGGGTTGCATTAGGGTCCTAGGTTTGCAAACAGAGATTACTTTGCTAAGCATACTGATTGGACGGTATGTAATGATATAGTACAAGATTGGCAAACCTTTTGAGACAAGAGTGCCAAATTTTATGAATACAAAGGACTTGCATGCCAATGTGGTGCAAAACCATACAAGAAGATGGTGATATACATTTCATAATTTCAAAGATAGGATTAAGATCTTGTGATTGGCTTATAAAATCGTTAATTATCAATAACGAATAATCATTAACAAAAATTTGCCAAACCAAGTTCATGCGAAGCAAGTTATTTGGGAGCAGAGGAAATTTTCCAAAACAATCCAGATAAAGGCTGAGCATACTTACTTTGAACTCATGGTCAGCAAGCAACTTAGCAGTCCTGGTCCCCAACTCTTCCAGCTGATCGTGAAGGAGGTTGTTTTGAGTCTCCAACTCCAGAAGTCTCTTGCGGGTTTCTTCTACCTCTACAGTGAGTAACCTCTCCCGTTCTTCCGATGCCTTCTTATCGATGGTTAAAGCATCTGAGAGCTCACTGTTCTCCAGAGTAACCTTCTCTGAGGCTGTACGCACAGAAGCAAGTTCTTCTCGCAAAGTTTTAAGAGCCTGAAATTGAGATTTTCACAAATTCTCTTCACAGCCAATGGAGTAAGAAAGGTAAGAACGTAAAATCTGTTAAATATCTCTATCATGTACATGTCATGAGCCATGAAAGAATTTTCTGGGCATCTTGACTTCAGATGTATTACTATGAAGCAATATCCAATCAAATCAAAAGTTTATGGCCCCTGACCACATAGTATATTGGTGTATATTATAAATTTAACAGAGACTCTGTTTTACCACCAGTATATCTAGAAGGTTGACCTGTCAAGACTATAAAATAGCTCCTTTTCAGGGGCTATAAGCTTTAATTTCACTGTACTTCAGTGATTCTCAGTTTGAATTGAAAGAAAAGACACTAACTTGTTATTGAATGCTTCATAAATATGCAGAAAGCTTGGATGTAGCCAACGTCAGCATGCAAGTAAAGAACATTGAATGGGGGTTTGACTGATGCATTCCAAATTTTTAAACAAAATGAGGGTTATTCACTAAAGTGAGGCTAACTGAACATGTTCAAGGTTTACAATCTCTAACTTCTATATTTGTCAGCGGTCCACACATCCTTCCCCAGATTTCAGAGATTTAGATTACCAACCTTTAATAACTCCCATCCTCAGGGCCATACTCACTTGTGCTACAAGTACTTTTAGCCCTGATGATGATAACATTGGGAGTACTTAAAGGGTTGGTAATGCAGGCCTTCCCTTTGTCCCTGAATACGGAGAAGGATATGCAGAGACACCACTGACAAATAATGACTATTTGAGATTTTAAACATTTAATTTATTAACACCTGTATTCCAAATTTTCTTTCCTTTCACTGAACATGGTGAAATATTAGGTTGGTTTCATAATACTTCAGCAAGTAACACAACGAAAATGCATTAGATACTGGAATTTTAATTTATGGGTTTAACTGTAGTTTGAATAAAGATATAAAAAGGAACAGACCTGCAAATCTGTGGAATGCAGAACCACTTGTCTTGCAAACTTGTCTTCCGCTTGTCTAGCAACTTCGGCATGAGATGCAGCATCCTCACGTGCCACAGCAGCCTGTTTCTTGGCTTCCTCGAGCTCTGCCAAAACGGATTTCAGTTCATCTTGGATCCTGCAGAGCTGAACTCGCAGCTGACCAACTTCAGCAGTTGCACTGTCTCTGCTTTCTGCAAGCTCTTTCTCCAAGTCCGAGATGCGATTTCTGAGATTTTGCTCAACTTCCATAGCTTCTGAATTTCTGAAACAAAAATTTGAATTTTAAATACTTATCAGGTGTTATATAACAAGAGATGGCATCAAAACATACATGGAAGAGTGATCAAAGTATATATGTCACACCCCAAACGTGTAATTGCCCATTTCATGAAATGGGCAATGAGTTACAAACTTTGGACCCTGAATAGCTAGTAACTGCTAAAGAGCAAAATAATACCAAAATCTGATATTCAAACAGGGCAATTTGCTTGATAAAGATTATAAATTCATTACACAAATTCATTATCTACCTACAAGTCATAGTTATTATTTTCCTATGCAGTATGATATACTAAGTTACTATAAAACTATGCTCTACCTTACTTGATGTTCTTTTAAGATCTAAATATCTTTCAAACATTGTTTGCTACAATTATGGTTTTTACATACATTTTTACTTAACATATATTTTTACTTAACATACATTTTTACTTTACATGTTAATACATACATTCTAATTGTTTCTCAGAAACCAATTGCAACATGATTACATTGAGATTTCCAGGATCTCTCCATGATGCAAAAATTTTAATTTACAATTTTCTCCTCTGTAAATATGCCAGGTAAAATTCATGAAAAACCATCACCTATCCAAATTCCAGCACTGTGGTAACAGCCTAGATCTCTCAATGGAATCAATAAAGTAATTTGATGACGAAGAATGTCCAAATAATATTTCCCTTCATACCTCTTTTCAGCTTCACTCTTGTGCTTTTGCAGTTCAGCTTCCACTTCTTTCAATCTCTGCTCCGTATCATTTGCAATGGAAGAATACTGACTGATGTGCTCACGGCTCGTGCTCAATTGCTGACGCAGGGATGATATTTCAGCCTCCAGCTCCTTGGTCCGTATCTGAGCATCCCTCAGGATTCTAATTTGCCCAGGATCTCCCGAGGATCCTAGAGAAAAGTAATGACTTTTAACACTTGGAGAGAAGGATGAAGATCAGAGTTGCTGGGAGAAGCGAATTTACTTATCAGGAAGCTAAGAGAAGGTAAAATAACTCTCCTACTTCTAACCAAATAAACCTCAGAACAGATCAACAAGCTGACGACTGTCCTTTAACGCTGCACAGGTCTGTTGGTCCATGGCTATTTCATAGTATTTATTAATTTGCCACTTTTAATTTACAGCTGAATATTCTCAAATATCCTGTTTATGATTTTCTTTATTTCTCATTATAAAATTTTCTATTACATACTTCAACGTATAATTTTTTGAATGACTTTAATTTTTGGATGTTTTGTGGCAAGTTTTGAAAGCTAATTCTCTTGTGATGTATATTTTTTTCTCAAAGTGAATGACTGCAGTGCTTCCTGTTGTTGATTTTAATTTGTGTAGTATTGGTATAGAGCATGTTTTTTTAATTACCATGCTATCCACGGCAAGTCTTTGCATCTTTGAAGTTATACTATCAGTAGGTTTGTGAAGGTTTATCACACCCCCTACTTTAAGAGTGTTATCCTGCAGTTGATATTCCTTCTAAAGTTATCCCCTCTATCGATATTTATATACGCATTACTTATATTTTTGATATCAATGACAACAGGATGGAAAAAGACTTTTCTGTCTGTGTCCCCTTAATGAAGACCTTGATGCTATTATAGATGAAAGGTGATCACGTTAAGTATCTTACATTCACATAAATTGCTCAGCAACATCAATACATTAACTTGCCATTAAGATGGTTAAATTAGCTTACCAAGACATTTAGAATCGATTTAAAAAATGAAATTTCTCTCATTAGACATTGCTACAGGTTGAGGTGAAGTAACTCACCCATTACAGAAGTTTGAGCTCCTCGTTCAGTCAATCCTTTAGTTCCTGCTGCCATTGCTTCCAGCCTGGCCTTCAACTTCTGCACCTCTTCCCTTGCTTCAAGGACTGCCTCATGCTCAGTCATCTTCTCCTTCTCCAGGGTCTTATGAGTGTCCTTCTCAGATTCCAAAGCGCCTCTCAAACTTGCAGCTTCAGCCATAGCATCACGTGCAGTATCCCTCTCACCATCCAACTGTCTGCGCAGCATGCTGATTTCACTCCTCATTTCTTCTATCCTTGCCTCCAATCTCGTCTTGCTTTCTCCTTCCGTGCGTTCCAGACTGGCCCTAATGGCTTCCAAGTTGGTCATCAGCAGGGACTGTCCTCTTCTCTCCCTCTCCATCGACTCCCTCTCTTTCGTCAAGCGAGCTTCAGCCTCCCTTAACAACTTGTTCTCTGCATGAAGCGATTCTATCCTCACCTCTGCAGCTGATAGTTTTGTCTGTGCTGCGAAAGCAGCCTTGAAAGAAACAGAAAATGTTACACAAATGCTTTGAAATGCTTGCTATTTTGTGTAATAACTCTTTCAAGAAATACCGATTTAGTCAGGCATGTAATTATGCTTAATTGCTTTGACAGCTGTCAGTTAAGGTCATCAACCAGAAAGAAACAAGGTAAGGGAGTAATACGTGCATTCAACAACTACTCTAGAATTCCCAGTGGCATCCCAGGGGTAAGTTTTAAAAATAGCACTTTCTTTTCTTGTATGAACAAGTCAGAATCCAAACTGTAACCAAATCCAAACTGTGATATTCAATCAATTGAAAATGAGTCAGAAATCCACAACAATGATTGTTAAATTTAGCACAAATACAGAGAACCTGACACCAAAACGAAGGCCTTAATAGATTTTTATTTAACGAAGAAATACATTTTCTTAATCTACTTAACCAAACACCTACGGCAAAGGAACTTTCAAAGGTGGAAAGTAATATTTAATAAAATCGAAATGGGATCTTAAACCTTTGTACTTACGTTAGCTCATCAAAAACTTCATCCTTGTTAGAGTATGCTAGCATAGTATTAGCACTGATTAAAAAATCTTGAATATTTTAAAAATTATGATAGGTATTTTCTACTTGCAAAATTTTACTAATAAAAATTGTTCACCATATACCTTGGGGGTTGTGAAATGTGCACTATATAAATAGCAAATCATTAAATCTGATTACATTGGTGCAAAAAAATTTGGATCGTAAAGGTTTACATGAAATATTCAATAAAAACTCAAGAATTTAAAACTACTTTTCTAACATGCTGGAACAACAGACTGTTACAATTAGTTAACCTAAGATTACAACTACTGTGAAGCCCAATTGAAATATTCCCACTCAAGCTACTAACCCACCTAATAAAATGTTAGTCAATTTCACCAATAGATGTCATCCATCGCCTCATGTGGTAGAACAACAGCCAGCGATGAAAGGCACAGTTTAAAGTGACCCTACTATGCGACTAAAAATATTATCAGCAGCATCGTTGGGTCACCCGTAACTGCACGTTTCCAACACTCTTCGACGAAATGCTGCTGAATCTTGGAGAAACCTCTTTATGCCATGCAATTAGACAGACTTGTACAGACTATCTACCCAAGAGTGTGTTAAAGAAAACTCATGCAGTGCTAAAATGTTTTGTAGACCAAAATACTTACATCTTTCAGGTGCAACATTGCTTGTTCATGCTTCATGATAGTAGTATTATATATCTGATTCTTCTTTTCCAGAGCTTCAATCTGGGCTCTGTAGGATGAGGTGTTCTCCTGCAACATCTTAAATCGCTCTTCAGTGAACTCAACTACTGAGGCATATTTGCTGTTTTGAGCTCTGGAGATAGAATTGAGAGAATCTTAAGTAATATATGTATATTTAAAATCAAAATGAAGTACACAATAGAAAATATAGATCTGATACACAAGTCTGATGGATCGAATAAATAAATAATATAAATAAATTCAATGAATATTCATTAAAAGTAATAAATAAATGAAAAATTAACAAGAAAATATCTCAGAAAATATCCTAAATCAACCTCTTAAGTGTGGGTTCTATAATAAAATCGGGGATACTGTTGATACATGACGTAATTCAATGAAGAGCTGTTTGGAAGAATCAAGTCTTATGAACCATCAAGTACCTGAAGTTTAAAATGTTTATGCAATAACAGAAAGAGATTGATGAAAATAAATCTCACATTTACTTATTAAACTGATCAGAGAGAACAAGAACAAAAATATGAGCAAGGAAAAAATTTTAGTAAACATTATGGATTACAACTTTTGATGATACTTCTAAACAAGTAGCGGAATTCCTTGAATACATATTTCAATCCTACCTTAGCTCCGAGACTTCTTTCTTAAGATTAGTATGCTCATCGGTCATCATCTTGTGCGATATTTTGGTTTCCTTGCAATGGCTGTCGTATTCTTCTTGAAGTTGTTTCAGTGCATTTTCAGATTCTTTGAGTTTGGCTTTAAGCTGAAAAGGAGGGTAATCATTTCGAACATTAAAATTGGTAATTTTATAAAAACTTGGGTTGAAAATACACTGGCATATTTTATAAGCCTTTGCTACATTTCAAAGTTTGCAAGCAATATAAAAACAACTGGGAAATCAAGCCAAAAACTTTAACACAGAGATGTATAACAAATATTTCCCTATAACTTCTATATTGAAATACAGCATCACTTACATCCTTACGTCCTACAAGTTCTGTTTATGAGAATATGTTACTGAAGAGTTATTCAATTTGATGAAACAAACACAAAGTAGAACGCAGCATTAATATAAAAAGACAACTCAAATAACTCAATACTCTAGGCACATCACAAGATGCCACCGAAAGTGTTTTTCGATAGAAATCCATCTATCAATAATCAATGAACAAGGTTCTACCGAGGTATAAAGTTAGGAATTTTGCTTAAAATTTGGGACCACTAAGTTGAGCAAGTCACATTACATCTGAACTGACCTCATTTAATTCTTGAGAACCTCTTTCAGCACCAATAAGAGAATGTGTTACTATTGGTGTGGAAGTCGCGCCTTTCATTTGTAGTGCTTTCTGTAATCAAATCATACTATAAATTAACAAAACTAATTCACTGCAAAATCATATACTTATAATAATTATTCAAATGATAAGCATATTAAACAATGGAAGACTTTGAATTCAAAATAAAGAAACCAACAAAATAAGTTACCATAATTTTGGATCGAAAACAACCTTCAATCACAGAAGTACGTTAAATTTTATGATTTACACATAGTCAATTCTTGCCAATATTATATCCAACTTAATTACCCAAAAAATTTCTGCATAGAAAATAAAATAATCGCTTGTGTGTTTGTTTTACTTTGTATTGCAAAATTTTATAAACCTATTTAGATTGTTCAAAATCATGATAATTTTCTTTTTTCTCCATTTATTATCCATTTATGCAGGATCTTTAGAATTGATGAATTGAATTTCCACAAAAGTTATCGATTACCCAATGTCTGTAAACAAAATATTTACGTAACAGTCTACGAATGGATCCAGTTCATAAATTTAACAGAGAATGTAATTTATCATTAAAATTGAAAAGAATTATAAAGAACGGAATACCTTAAAGGCGCAAGGAGTTGATGGCTGATTATCCTTAGCACTTGGAAGATTTTTAATGAGAGAAGCATTAGCTGGTTCCCCATCACCATCTTCTCGGATAGAATCTGTTCCTCCAATCTGTTGCAGATACAGCACTCTGTACATGTCCCTCTGCCGTGCTAGGGACTCCATCATCTTCCTGCTGTTCTCCTCAGATTCCTTTAATTCCTCCAACTGACGAGTGGCTCTCTCTAGACTTTCCTGCATTTGAATTATTCTTGTTAGAAATAACACATTACACAGATGCATAATAGATACTGGCAATGAATATAAACAAGATATTAACTAATAAATTGTATCATATTTGGCTGAACTTTGTGAAAGGGCATTCTGAAGTTATAGAAAATAATTGCAACGTAAACTTCCACACAATTGAATTTTATTCACAGTGAATAAAATCCAATAGTGTGGAAGTTTACAGTGATATTATTTTCTATAACTTAAGATATTAACTTATAAAATAATATTGTGTTGCAAAACCTATACAAATGCATGTCTAAAACTGCTTAACCTTGAAATAATAATGTACCTGTAATTTTTATATACCTATTTACTCAAAAATAACTTGCACCCTTTTGGGTCTTTTTTCTGCTAAAAAAAATCGAGGCTCACGTTAGAATTGACAGGGCACTAGATTCGAGCACAGCACTACTTGTTCACAAGTCTCTAAGCGCAGGGTTCGCTGCATCTCTGGCTCTCCCTGGTTCTATAGAACTCATAGTAAGTACTACCAATGTTTTGACTGAAACAACCACAGTAGACTAAACTGTAGGCCGATAGTATTAACTTAATCTGGCATACTGTAATCTGAGGAAAGAATTATAAGAGAGACTATCCAAAATAGCCAGGGTTTGAAACAGGATACCAAATTTGGGAACAGGAACTTAAACTAATTAAGATGCTGGTGCATAAAACTGTCCTTCAATAACAATGTTTTTGATGAATTATAATATACTTCAGACAGTCCATTAAAGACAGCACCATTCCCACACACACACATGGACATAAGGGATGCCACCCACCTTCAAAGCAGATTTTGAGAAAGGGTGATAAAATTTGCAACATCAGCAAACATTAAGTTTTCACTAACTCCAAACTCCAATATAAATGCATTACAAAATACTGATAAACAGAGATGTAAAAATATAGTGAGGAACATACAGGTAAGGTTGATATGTATGGAACAATCGCACAATTTCCCTGAGCTCTACGGAAAGCTGTCGGCACTTCCAAAATTAATGTATGGATTTTTTGTCGTCAAATCCAAGGCGATCTTCACCCTGGATTCTTAGAAAATCCACCAATAGCCAAAGATAAATTGTATCAACTGAGTATTGTAACAGAAAAATAACTATTTTCTAATCCTTAATAAAGCATGCATTATGTGAATGCATGCAGGACATTCTGAAAACTATCATAATATGTGGTGGAAGATTACCCGAGATAGTATAGAAGTTGAAAGGCAATTGGCTAGACCAACAAACCTTTTAACTGTCCAATCTTTACTTTGACGTGCACACCTGACTTTCGGCATAGACGACTACTGGCAATTTGAATACAGTGAACACGCATATTACTATGAATTTCCCTTTTCACCCAGCATCAGGGTCCTTTACAGTAGGATCTCAAACCAGCAACTTCAGTCAGAACCTAATACTACATCATGTACCTCATGATGCCTTAATGTCAACTCGATCTAGCGCTTCCAGCGACTCCAGTTCACCGATCCATCCTGCTTTTCTGTGTTAATTTTAAGTCCATTTAAAAAATCAGCAAATTCGATTTGAACGATTACTCAAGGCAAAACTCAAAGAGCACGCAATGGCGAAAGATTGGATAAAAGAGTCCCTTTTTCACTCGGCAAGACACTTTCAACATGTTCAATGTTCTGAACAAAAACAAAAGAGCATATAAAAAAGAACACGTAGCGCATCGATGCTCCCACCACACAGCAAAACAAATCACACTTCTTTTTAAACAACTTACGCCTTTTTCTCCAACACATTGAACAAAGGTACAACCAAGAAACATTTATCTTCTGTTAAAAAGGAGGAAGATTTTTGCAAATACCCTTAACTAAATAGTTTTCATTCATTCATTTTAGTTTTTAAGGCAAAGCTTCTAACAAAAGAGTTCTACTGCCACCCAATAGGCCGTTTTTTAGAGACCGCAAGGGTTCAATCAAACAATGCTATACATAAGTACAGCAATTATTCTCTTTAACTACTTTAAGATTAAGTTATTTGTACATAATGATAAAATAATTTCTATGCCAGGATATTTGTTATAGCAATTCTTATGCCCTGTATTTTTGACAAGCTAATTAAATTTACCAGTAACTAAATACACAAACCTTCATCACTGGAAGATTGTATTCACTCTCCTTCCTCTCAGTTTCTTCCTGTTTCTCGCTAAGCTGACGAAGAGAGCACAAAAGCTCCATGTTCTTTTTCTGAAGTTCTTCCAAGCCTCGGAAGGTAACAAGATGGTCAGTAATCACCTACAAGTAGATTCAGTTATTAGATTTGGATCAAACTTATTATTTAAACAAATATTTAGCTATTAAAATAATAATGTGGCATGATGAAAATCATGACAAGCTTTCAGTTGAAAACAACTTAACCTCCATAACACTTACTACCAAGGTATTTAACACTCTACCCCTACCAAGGGGATAACTGGGTTACCCCAAAATTATTTTGTGTTTTCTGAGCGTTTATTTTCATGGTTCAAGCAATAGCACTGTAAATTTATCTTAAAAGTTAATGATAATTGATAGACAAGAGATACTTGCTCTTGAAAAATGTGTCTCTTGGCAAATATTATAAAAAAATAAAACTTCAAAAATCTTCACCAAAAGCATTTCAAATGTTTATTCAACTTAACAAAGCTACTAAGCAAAGTCATATTCTGAATGGTTTTATCAACATTAAGTAATTTGGAGCACTTAGAGAAAGAATGGCCTTGCTTATGAACATATTTTAGTTTTTCTATCTTCACCTCTTTTACAGAAGGCATATAATTTCCCAGCAAGGTTTTTCATTACAACTACACCAAAAATGTGTGATCGATGAAAGAATATGGATAGAATAAAATAATTAGATCTTGAAGAACAAATACTGAGATGCATGAAATTATTTTAAAACTTTTAACCTGAATAAAACAGATAAACTATCCCTGGTGTAACTGAGTTACACCCTTCGGTAGCCTAAAAGTTAATCTGGCATACTGTAATCTGAGGAAAGAATCAAAAGAGACTATCCATAATAGCCAGGGATTGAAACAGGATATCAAATTTGGGAACAGGAACTTAAACTAATTAAGATGCTGGTGCATAAAACTGTCCTTCAATAATAATGTTTTTGATGAATTATAATATACTTCAGACAGTCCATTAAAGACAGCACCATTCCTACACACACATGGACATTAGGGATGCCACACACCTTCAAAGCAGATTTTGAGAAAGAGTGATAAAATTTGCAACATCAGCAAACATTAAGTTTTCACTAACTCCAATATAAATGCATTACAAAATACTGATAAACAAAGATGTAAAAATATAGTGAGGAACATACAGGTAAGGCTGATATGTATGGAACAATCGCACAGTTTCCCTGAGCTCTACGGAAAGCTGTCGGCACTTCCAAAATTAATGTATGGATTTTTTGTCATCAAATCCAAGGCGATCTTCACCCTGGATTCTTACAAAATCCACCAATAGCCAAGATAAATTGTATCAACTGAGTATTGTAACATAAAATTAACTATTTTCCAATCCTTAATAAAGCATGAATTATGTGAATGCATGCAGGACATTCTGAAAACTATCATAATATGTGGTGGAAGATTACCCGAGAAGCAGAAGATTCCTCTGATGAAGAAACATGGTCATCCCTTCCTGGGGCAACGAATCCACCACGTGTTTCCTCAACTTCTTTCAGCAGTACACAAACCTGTAATGAAAATATAATATATAAATAAATAATCAAATGTTGTTTATACCCCGGTAAACACTTTCAATTTGAATAATGTAGCAAATTGCCCAGACAGGATAGGGATGATTCAATTACCAACTATACCTAACAGGAATAATAAATAATATTAACAAATAGCCAGTTAATTTAAAGAATAAAATAGTGTGCAATGCAACTATTCTGCATAACTACATTTAAAATATGTACTTAGTATGCTAATGAAGATAAAACTTTGAAGATAGACATAAGTCATTAAAGCCTTTCTGTTATAAAGTATTAACTTTCAATAACAGAGATTTTTAAGTCTCAATTACATTTCAACATCCCATTCTCAAATAAATTAATATTTCCGAATATAATTCAAATTCAGAGGATACAAATGAATGATACAAAAGTCAGAAACATAGATTCTTCTCTCTAGCGTGAGAGTCAAAGACAGATTTCCATATTATTAAATACTGCCAAGCAATTTGCTGACTATTTTTTCATTAATACAGTGTGTTTTAAAAGCAGTATCTCAAGAAATAAGGGCTCAGAGTGGTATATTTTAACAAATTTAAATCACAGCCTTAAGTTGAATAAGTCAAAATTACTTGCTAAAAGTCAAGATATAAAGACTGATGTCTTGTAATAAGGAAATTGATTTACATTCATATTTCATTACAGCCACAAGGTAGCCACTGAATCTAGGAAATGCTATACATAATTTTCAAGCAATTACATTTACAATTGACTTGTTCAGGTTTACTCTGGATTTCCACCAGAAATTTAGTGGTTTCAAGGTCCAACTATACTCTAGTTTGTATGAAATGTTTAATCATTTTAGAGCTAACCTGTCTGCTTAGGTCCTTTGCGACCGTCTTGAGCCTTGTATTTTCTCTGCTGTAATGACCAGAAGCCTTGCGAGCTTCAGCGACATCATCTCGAAGCTGTTGAGCTTCCAACACCAGCTCATCACACCGGGTGGACAAATAGTTGATGCTAGCAATGGCACTCTGGTAATTCTCCCTTTCCAGTCTTAGATGTGGTGTTCGTTCTTCAATTTCCTATAGTAGTCCAATATTAATATGAAACTCAAGAGTATATTTACATCGGAAACTTCTTTGGGAAAATAACTACACCACGTGTCCAAAAAAAAAAAAAACAATTCTTCTCATGATTTTAATCATCAATGAAATCTTGTAATGATTTTTTCTAGTTACATAATAATTGTAATTATTCCTTAAACAACCTCCAATAATAATATATAGATGTCAAATTATGATGACTTACAGTTAGAATGGCATTGAGGAAGACATTCAGCTTTTTACACTGTTGCTTTTCAAGGAACAGTTCTTCCGACACAGCTACATATTGACTATAAATTTGGGTGAGGCTGAGGCCTGACTTGATGAGACGACTTGCTGCAGCTGCAGATGGGCTGAGCATCTCTAACTGTTCTTCTGTGATCTCTGAAAAGATTAAACTACTCAGTCACACATTTGTCATACACTAGCTTGAAAAATAACTCATTCTGTTCATCGATGAATGCTTATTCCGACATTCTCGCAATCTGAACAAATTTAATAAATATTTTCTTCCAGCTTGGGAGGTTGCATTATTGAAAACAGCCATAGAAGGCAAAATAAAAGATGGTAAGACCAAATTTTTACTAATAAGAAGAGGATATAGTGACAATTCTAAAATAAGATAACGATAGGTTTCCCATTAAAGTGTGCATAGCCTTATAAACAAAATTCAACGTATCCCTTTCATAAAATTGTATCTCATTTAAGGGATATCCCATTTTCCAGGGTTTAGGATAAATATTCAAGTTGATTTATTAAATGAATGATGTTAGAAAAATTAACTTAATATTAAATCAATTAAATAAGTTGTTGGGGAAATAATAAAATCTGTTAATTAAGCAGAAAAATAACCTATTATACGATATTCAAAAGAAGCCCTTAGTCACAATCAGTTCAATTCAGGTAAGCTCATTTGCACCTCTTCAGAAGTTGGGCCCAGGGATGTTGACTTTATATTCCCACCCTCATTATTACCCTCTATGCAACCCTAATTAACACTCTAAGTGACTGTTGTGACGCTGAGTTATTATCAAAAGAAGAATAACTATTAGAAGTGTATTTCTCTGGTCTCAGAGTGCGGATCTCGTGTCTTCGGAGTGTTAAGTAAAAAGGGTCCACCAGTTCCATGAAAGAACTGTAGTGGTTTGTGTCAGAATGCTCACCTCTTTTAGCAGCTTTGAGAAGTTCATTAGCTTCTGCCAGTTCCTTCTTCAGCAAATCTAAGGCAGTCTTACTCTCCTGTATTTTGGCCTCAAACATCTCCCTTTCTTTCAAACTTTTCTCTTCCAACTCTCCGTACTTTTGGGAAGACTCACTGAGAAGAGTTTTCAGTTCTTTCACAGCCGAAATCAACTCTTCTGATTTGGATTCCGCATTCTCAGAAGAGGTTTTGTAAAGGTCTGCCAAGCGAGACTGAGCACTAAGTTCTTGTTCGAAGGTCTCCTGCAGCTTGATTTCAGAATCGCGACTCTCCTTTAGTCTATGAACGAGATTCTCTGCCTTTGTCTGTAGGTCTTTGACAGTTTTCCTGAGATTGTCAACTGTCTCCTCCGATAGTTGAAGCTATTGAAGAGAAATCATTGATAGGGCTGAGAAGCTCAATTGGTGTTATTAGTAGAAGATCTAAGAATTATAAGGTGCTTTTACAGAAAAGTTCATGTTGCATCATATGCACAATTTATTGAGGGTATGATAGATATATTTAAAATATTAGTTGAATTATGTTATGGTTTAGACCTGGTTCTCCATCTTACATTAGCGGAACAAACTCTAAGGGCAAAGGTTGGAATTAATTTAAATACTTGTTAAGATTTAAGCTGTATACTTTTTGATTGGCTTCATTAAGTTGTGTTTCAAGAGAAATCTGCCTTGAGGTGTAATCTCTTCTGGCTTCGGAAAGATCTGCAGCATGACGATCAACAGCTTCCTCTAATGATCGAATGCGTTCTGTCAATATTTCTTTCTCTCTCTCCAGATATTTCTCCCTGTGAAAGGTATAATCATGTATTAAAAATCTGTCTTCCACCATAACGCAATCCCTTAAATGATTATATTTTTAATGCTACAGATGAATCACTGATGATGGATTTACTCAGAGAATTTTGGTATCCCACTCTATTAAATTAGATTCAAGTAACAAATAAGATTTTAGTCGAGTTAGCAAACATAGTTTTTCATCAATATTTAAATCAATAATTACTTTAAAGAACCAGAGGAATCAATTAACGCAAAGTTTGCAGAATATACTTATCTACAATTACTAGACATCCTTTACAATGAGCAATTATTTTTTTCAGAACAATACCATATACTAAAAGGAAAATTCATACTGTAGTATTGGACTTAGTGGTAACTCTGCATGCATAACCTAATTCTCTACTTCAATTTCTATTGGAAAGAAAAACACAAACACTTTCCTAACCCTTACAATACAACAATACATATGTTGGATGTCCATTTTTTAAAGAAAATATACCCAAAAGTATTAATAATTTTTCACAAAGTAATGTAACCTCATCAAATTTAAAGTTTTAATTCCCATTCTTCAAAAGCCAATGAGATTTAGTGCACAGCTCAAACTAGTTATAAGAAACCCCAGAATAGTCACATATTGGAATACTATATTTAAAAGTCTAAATTTTGAATCATTAACCAAGGAGGAATTTCAAACAGATACCAAATATTAAAAAAACCGAGCTTTGATTAAGCATTTCAAACTTAATATTGCAATCCAATATTACTTTTACTTGGAGACAAAGTTACTGAAATGAGATTGAAAATATGAAATTACTTTGTCCTAAAACCATTAACAAAATAACAAAACAAGAGCAGAAACAATTTTGAAATGCAAGGAAGATGGAACAATCATTTAAGCATTATCAGAAATATCTTATTTGAATGCAGCTAAATTTTATAGCATAAACTGGGGTTGACACACAATTCCTTGATCCCATAAATATTGGCAGCATGTCAAGAAAGTTCTATTGGGAGGAAAGGTTAAATGGGAGAAGAAACTGAACATTAAACTTTCCAAAGAAAGGCAAATTAAGAAACTTACCGAATCTGCAGTTGGGCTTCTTTCCCTTCAATTAACTCCACATGAGCCAATGCTTCACACTTGGTAGCTGAGGCTGCCACCATCTGTTCCGAGAGACTTTTGTTGTCAGTGTGAAGCCTCTCAATTTCTAGGTCACGCCTTTCCAAACGCCTGAGGAAGTCCTCCCTCTCCTCCACCATTGCTGTTTGTTTCCTTGTGAGTGATGCATTTTCATTTTCTAGTCTGGAAATTGAGAAAATGCAGCTGGATTAAATTATGATATCTAGGCATGAAAAAGATACCAAGATGGAGCTTAAAATCTTAGGACAAAAATTTTCTTTCTAGTTATATTTTTACGAGTAAAATGTTGCTTGCATACTGCAAACATATCAATAACACTAATTTGAAGTCGGAATCATATCGAGAGCTTCCTCAATAGAAAAAAAGGATTGATAATATTCTTAAAATTTGCTGCAATTTATTCGTCCGGCATCGATCCTGGGTTTTCCTGGTGATACTTCCTATGCAACACAATAGAAGATCACCATCTCTAACTATGCGTGAAAATTCAAGAAAAATATTGGTTGTAACTGCCTCAAACGACGTCCTACTTTTTCCTTATATTCCTTATCTGAGAGTCTTAATATACATCTTTTAATAAAGCAAACTTTCCTATCATTTCGATAAATTCATCAAAAATAATGAAAACTAACTCAATGTGTTTTAAATGTGAGATATATTTACCACCTGGCTTTGAACCTAGGTCTTCCTGGCAATACTTTCTATGAAGCACAACAGAAGATCACCATCTTTAACTAAGTGTGAAAATTAAAGCAGAAATATTGGCAGAAACTGCCTCAAACGACATCCAACTTTTCCCTTATATTCCTCATGTGAGAAATTTTAATGTGCTCTGGCATCGAATCCAAGAACAGCACGGTCTTATGTAATTTTCTTTCTTAAACAGACTGAAACTTTGTAAGGTCTTATATACATAATTTTAGTCTTTGGTTTCATTCTCAAGTAATTTTATTAGATAGTTACAGTAAATCTTAATATTAATCTAGAATTCAATAGTAAATTTATTGGAAAAGAATTAATTTGCACTCTCCCACAGAATATATCAGTGTAACATGTTTTGCTAGCCAACTAGCATCATTCAAGAAATTTTTTTATGACTTACGGATACATTTTGAGAGTAAGATTTGAAGTTAATCTTACAGTAGGGTTCAAAGTTAATTCCTGAGAATAAGATATATATACTAAAGGATGGGGAAAGAGTCAGCAAAGAACTGCAGAGAGTGATATTTATGCAAAAGATGTGTAATATTATTGTTTAAAAGCTAACTATTGTGGGTATTCCCTGTGACACTACTTTTTCAATTTGTTAATCTTCTTTATAGTATCAGTTAATTTACTTTACTTAATCAATGTTGATATTTTAATCTGCTTAATATGCTATTCTTATATTTCCATGAGAGAGAACTAAAAATAAAAGATAGTTTTCTGGATAAACAGTGGATTTGCGAGCCCCAAAAGGGTGCTGATTTGTGAATGTCTCATTGAGAACTTTCTCCCTGTCATATTTCAATCAGATGTGTCATCTCCCCTTATCAGCCATGATGATAACTTCATTCTCCTGTAGCACTCTATTATTTTGTCATTTATAGCTCAGAGTACATAATGATGTTACATCTAATACATAGAGATGCTTCTCCGGATTAATTTATGGATATATTACTATATATATAGGTATATAGATAGGATACTAATTCACAGGCTAAACCACAAGCGTCATTGATTTGAAATTGTTACAACGTATTGGCCATAACGTGTAACCACCAGAAAATTTGCGATTTTGATCCTCAGAGTCATGGGTTCGATTCCAGAGTTTACGGTAAAATACGGTATAGTCAAATTCATCGTCGGTTCCAGAAAGAGCGGTTCTCGGAGGGGTCTACGTGAAAATTATCTCAGTTGCCTACGCAATTCATAAGGCATAATGTGAGAACAATAACTATGAGAGAAATGGGAGTCAAATGATTGGAACTCAGAATTTATTTCACACAAAAATCTGACTTATACTGTTGATATTTCCGAAACAGAGAGACACCGTCTATCAATAATTGACAAGCGTTCGAACCAAGTACACAAAGATAATACTTTTTCTTTCATGAGCGAGCTTATAAGGGAAGAATTACATTTCCCCGTATTTATAATAAACTATATTAAACATACATTTATATGCATAAATATACTCCATGGATAACGCATTGAGGAATTCCATAAAATGAAGAATTAAAACGCACTGAAATGATAATGTAGTAGTTGAAACAGATCGTTTCGGTTTAAAAATAACGTGTGATCTTTACAGGGTTTATTTCTTTCAATGCGTTAAAATTTAAGGCAGAAATTCAGCCTGTATTTTGAAATAAAGTTTCTTTCGTTACCGTTTTGACAATTCTTGAAGGGTATCTAGTTCACTCTTGACTTCTTTCAGATTAGTCTGGAGTTCTTCAATCTTTCTTTGGGAGACATCCGCTTCCTTTTTTGCATCAGTCAGATCTCTTTGAGCTTCAGAAACGACGTTTTCTAAGTCTGAGACCCTCTTATCTGCGAAGTAGAAATAAAGCATCATATTCCGTTTATAATTATTTATAAACTTGATCTGATGAGAAATTTACGTTTATTTGACAGGAAAAACACGATTTGAAGCAAAAAATAATAATATTTTTTTAAGAATAGAAGATTCGTATCAACATGCTTACCTGTTTCGGCTTGAGTCTTGTCATGAAAATCTTTGAACCTTTTGAAATTCTCGGCCTTAGTTTCTATGTAGGCATCGATCTTCTTAGCAATATCTTCAGGCACACGTGCATATTCATCTTCAGTTAATATTAACGGTACTAACATGATGGCATTCCTATTGCAAACTCTGCTAACTGATGTTTCACCAAGATCTACGGCGGGCTCTTGCGGACTTTGCGGCCATGAGTATAACTGACATCTACGAACGAAAAGCTTAACTTCACATTCAAAACATTGCAAGAAGAAACGTTGTGCGTACCGTGCGTACTCCCTGGACCAGCCGATGGGCAGAAAGTGAATTCTACGTGATTCTAAGTTTTGTACTCAGTATTTCATTAAATCCTTGTGTTGCCGGTAATAGCAATCAATATCAGAAATTTCTGTACTTTTTCTTCTACTTCTATGTCATCCTTAAATGATAATGACTTTATTTTCAGTTATAAAGATGAATTTCATAGCTACGTTATCGTGTTTGCGGCGGTTACCAAACATCATTCTGAAAAACAATGCGTTGGTGCCTGTATTGTCCAGTAAATTGTATCACAGTTTTCTAGGAGGGTATGCAATCTCAAATGGCGTAGACAATTTTTCTAATCAGCTCTTATTCCCTCGTCCCTTGTGGGTTGTGCCCGAAAGAGGTCTCAAGTACAAAGGGATGCTGAAGAGGAGATGTAAAGACTGTTATTTTGTCATGCGTGATGAAAGAATGTACATTATGTGTAAAACTCATCCAAGACACAAGCAAGCCAGTTTTGTAAAACCAGAAAAATTCCGAAGAATTCTCTCGCATGCTACACAGAGTCCTATTCGGCCCTGGTGAAAACGTGACTAGTGATTTTTTGTTGCAGTGATATTGTGTAGAACTAATAATTTGCAGGCTCTAACGTACGTTAGGATGTTGTTTTTGTTATTAAAATATTGTGGAGATGTATTGACATAATTTTATTTGAGTGGCTAAATTAGATAAGAATTCTCGTTTGTTAACGAATTTGATTTTCTTAAAAGCTGTCCTAAATGTGAGAGCATCAATAAATGTTTTTGTCAATGGTACTTTATTTCATTTATTGTTCGTTGTAGCCTCTGTAAGCAAGATATTGCTTCATTACCTCTTTCATTTTACACCTACAAGTTTATATTTATAGTTCTGCTATCTTTCTATTTGTGTAATTTTATACATTTTTGTTTGATCTTATATTTGGTCTATTTTTACTGGGTGAGTGGGATTTGAGACGGGTTAATGAATAGATATTATTTGCTGTGTTATTCTTCCGTGAAACTGGAAAATTACCTTATCTTTCTCTGGAGATATTCTGTAATCTCAAATGTTGATAATCAAAACTTTATCCTCGCATGAATCACATTGTGAAAGTTAAAGTTTTGCTGTATTAAATTTGCCAAGTGAGAGAGGAAATAATTAGGAACTGAATAGAATTCGCCTGAACTTCCATATTCATGTCTTCTATTGAACGAATTACTGTAGACATGTTCTTATTTTATATTTTTATGCTGTAGCATGTTCTAATTTCATGATTAGAATGATCATTCCAGTTGCTTCTAGTAAACTTGTAATTGTTGTACTCTGCCAAGTGTCATCCTCATATGTGTCAAGAGATTCTCTTCTTAGACAGTATTCCTCAACTTATAAGTCATTTTCATTTAGGAAACATTCTATCTGGACTATTCTTCAAATTCCTTTCCATACCCATCCTTACTCTGCCTATTCCGTTTCCCCATCGGCTGTTTTCACTGATGGGCAGAGTTAGGAAGGGGACTATTGCAAGGTTGTCCCTTATCACCATCACTTTTTAATATTTAAGCAGAGGAAATGATTGTTTGGAAAGTAATATATAAGGGAGTAAGGTTTGTAGCGAAGTCAGTAAGATATACAAACATAAAAGATATTGTGTGTGATTCTGAAAAGGGTTTACAAATTCTGGTAAAAGCACTAAACAATAGAGTAAGGGAGTCTGGGATGAAAGTAAAGTAATGAGTATTACTAAGGGAAAGACAGCTAAGTTGATGATTCAGGTTGATGGAAGAAACTAGAACAATTGTTCTAGTTAAGTAGGGTATTAACATCCAATGTATTCAAATGCCTTCTGTTGTTCCATTCTGCAATTTTCATCATGGGCAATGAGAGATTAATCTGTTCCTTCTTAGATGATGCTGACCAGTTTTTGAAACACATTGTGTCTTATAGTGCTCAAATTTTGGGGAACGAGTTGTTATCTTACAACATCCACAGCCTGATGCATTTGTATGAGGAATCATGGGTCTCTCCCAACTTTTAGTGCATCCCCTTTTAAGGTAAGCTTGGGTGAATTAAAACACTTGTGAGATCATCTCATCTGCCACTGCAGCAAATATTTAAGAGGCTATGTGAGAAACAAATACTTGGGAGAGCAAACAATGAGCCTGGGAGGCAAGGAGTAGTTGGTGGACATTATGAAGGTCCTCTGCCCGATGGAATTAATGTTGCTGGCCAGTTTCATTCTTATGAAGGTGTAAACTACATTTTAAAAGATCGTCATCCTGATAATTGTGTGTATTTGAGTAATGGGCACTATGGATATGCAATATTTTAACTTGCAATGATGGTCACTCAACTGTTGTCAGGATTGTTACACAAGAGTTCCATTCATTTTCTGACTTTTATTCATATCTTCTTCCATCTGGGAAACTTGGTGTATATAAATTATGGAATCTGTCGTGTGAAGTCAAGGTGTATGAATTAAAGGACATACAGTATAAAGAAATTCTTTTGCCCTATGGAGAAAAACATGTTGTATTTCCTTTGCTTCATTCATTCTAGGTGAGATTGCTTCATTTTAAGACTAATATTATATGAAAATGAGATTTGCCTGTTACATTTTTGCATTCTTAAGTTTTTCTTTGATGTGAGTTTTCTCTTTTGGGATTTGTTAATCATTGATAATATTTTTTTCCAATAGAGTAAATATTGTGTTGTAGACTTCCTCATATGGTTTGATGATGCTGAAAAAGCTGCAAATGTGGAGGCAACGCGAGAGACAGCCGTGGTTCCTGAACGGTGGCTTCTCCCAAATAAGGACAAATGCCACTGGCCAAACGATTTCAGGGAGAACATGCTGAAATGCCCTGTAGATACATCATGGCCTTTGTATGATATTGAAGTGAGGGGCACATATGTTAATTTCAAAATAATATCTCATGTGTTTCCTTCTCTCTTGTTTCTTCTTTTGCACTTATTCAATCTGTTTTCCAGATTCATATCCTAAGGCTATGCTGAAACTACCAAAGGCCTGTGTTCTGACAATTTTGAGTCAGCTGCTGAGAATGAGGAGACATAGAGAAGAAAAAGGAGGAAACCTATACGGTTCAGCCCTGAATCTCCTACATCTGGCAGTGAAAGAGATGAGGAGTTACCATCGCCTCCAAGAAAAACTCCAAAGACCGTAGACTCCAAGATGGCTGTTAATAACAAACAAAGGAAAGGATCTGCATTGAATGAAGGAGTGCCATCTCCTCCTAAAATTTCCTCAAGGGTACTAGGGCACAAAAATGTGACTAGTAACAGGCAAAGTAAGGAGCAGTTTAGTTATAATGGTTTAATCATAAAACTTATATTGAACAAGGAATTCTCTCTCATATTATGAGTACCTTTCTATTAATTGGTAAAAATTAAAATATTTTCCTTTTTTAGCAGATAATGAAATAAGCTGTAGAGAGCAGATTGCAATCCATGGGCCCTCTTCTAGAGATATGCATATATCAGAAAATGTAACTGAACTGGCTCACAGCAAATGCCAAGGTGATTTTTATGCTTTTAAAATTTTATTATTCAAGTACCCTTTTTTCAAGTCTTGTAGTGCCAATTTCTTTTTTGCTTTTGTTAGATGCACCATCTCATAGAAACTTGGAGGATTTGCAGAAAGGAAGTAGTATGATGCAGGCCTCATCCGGGCATCAGATGGTGAGTAGCAAGGAATCTATACATGTTTTATCACATACATAACTGTCACTATTTCTCTGACTTTTTCCTGGTGATCTTTGCAGGATTGAAAAAATGCCTGAAGGAAATTTAAAAAAAAACAGGAGCAAATCAAGTTGACTTTAAAAGTTCATAGTGCAATACTTGAGAATATATGTGCACACATCGGGAGTGAGTCTTCTCCAGAAAAATTTTCAAAGCCTCTTGGATGGCCCTCCGTGATGCCTCTCCCTGATCATGAAGCTTTAGAAAAATTCGAGTTCTTCCTGGGGAAAAGAGAAAACTACGATTTTGTGGTATTGTGTAACATATATAATGACCCAAATTTACTTTTTAACTATACCCATGATACTAAAACTTTTCTTTTTTACCACAGACTATATACATTTCATTGAAATGCTATAGCCCAAAAGGCTATGAAGATATGGCAAGGAACATTTGCCGCTTTATTTTATCAATGCAATTGAAACTGAAGCTGAACTGGAGGAGTACTGAGTACAAAAAAGGCCTCCGCAATACAAAAACTGCTTCTGCTCTGACTGGTGCGTATTTTCCCCCTAATACAGAGTATTTGTTTATCAACCTGAATAGTTTTATTCATTGAAAATATATCACTTGTCATTTTTCATTATAGATGCAGTTCTGTTCAAATACCCTGGATCTGGCTCAAAAGCAATAGCCAAGACTGTGGGCTCATGGCTAAGAAATAATATTCCTTCCGATAAAAGGGAAGAAGGAAATGAAACATTGTGCATTGACTCTGGTGATGACATGAGTCAAAAAACATTTGATGAACTTAATGGTTTTTAATAACTCTGATTAAGAATCCTGTTAAAATATGATGATTTACCATAAAAAAACAAAATTGTGTGCTTTAGATGCAAACTTTTCTTAGAGTTGAAGGCATTTTCTTAGAGTTTTTTGCTACATGCTAAGTTTATTTGGGGAATGGTTTTTTATATGATACACTGTTATTGGTTGCAGAGACATGCCTTTTTAATCTTGTGTTCCTTTATAAGATGTTTACCAATGATTAGACTGAAATATGTATGTATTTAAAGAATTTAACATTTTCTGCAAAACGTTCCCCAGTAGCAGAGAATGTTGTCACAACGTTGTATCAACGTTGCTGCATCAACCTAAATGTTAAATTGCAACGTCAACATTGTGACAACGTTGCATCAACGTTATACTGCAACATTAATTTTTCATGTTACAGAAAAATTTTATTCAACGATGCTACATGAGGTTTTAACTGACATTTTTATAACATAGTCGCTGTAATGAACGTCCAAAAGGAAAATGTTACTTGCTAGTTGTCACAACGTTGTCACAACGTTATCACAACGTTATCACAACGTTGTCATAAAGTTGTTACAACGTTGTGACAACGTTGTGGGAACTTTGTGACAACGTTGCAACTTGCACGCATATATGTATATGAGTTGGTATTTAAGTAGGGGTACCATGAAAAATGTATTTTTTAATGAGTTCCTGCATCCATTAATTAATGGATATAAAAACTTCTTCCAAAACTGCTGGGAATAAGATGGGAGATAGACTGTCACCTTTTCGAACTTTCTTCTCAATCTTGAATTCTGGGTAAATTCAGTATTATCCCTTGGAATGTCTCAAATCTTCAGTTCCTTCTGTCGTTTCATCATTCGCTGGGTTTTGACGACTTCCATTGCTTTGGCTCCGAGTTCTTTCTCATGAAGGGCTGAGAATATTCCTATGTTCCAGCTAAAACTCCTTGTTATTTGCAAGCTTATCGATGTTTATTTCCTGCTTCCCACAAGAAATGAACTTCTTCAGTTCCGTTCGGGGATTAAACATCATTTGGCATTTTAAAATTGTGTGGTCACTCCCAGTGTTAAAGTTGTTATACCACACTCCTAGAAGGGAGTTCTTGCCAGGTTTTCAGAGTTACTCTTGCGAATAAAGATAAGAGGTTTTTGAAAACGAAAGAGCTTTATTTACCTTTAAGGACGACCGGCGGAAAAAGAGAGCTGCAAGCCAAAAGAGTGAAGGCGGCAGAGAACCGGCGATGGATGCAGACAATTTCGCGTGACTAGGGCTACAATCACATGCACTCTGTTTTTAGGTGCAAACTGCTCATTGCTTGTACATTCTACGAAAAAGGGAAAAGTGAGGAAGAGGGGCAACCAGGTTATTGGAGACTCTGACTGACTGACTGACTTGGAGGTTAGACCTGGTCGTCATGTGTTAAATTCGTGGCTAATTAAAACTAAGGAATCACGAGCTGCAAGATGGGAGCAAATCGGTATTCCTTTGCTGTATCCCTTTTGTATTCGAGGTCAGTTCAAAAATATTTTCTCCACTCCATCCCTGGTATAACAGCTTTATACTGTGTGACTGTGCTTCCTAAATACGTCAAGGACATCCTCAATTTCGGTTTAAAGTTTGCACCTCCTCATCCCTCATTTCTTCGACAGTTAAAAACCTCGTAGCGGATTTTGGAGTAGCCCTTAACAGTGAAATTTCATCAGTGAAACATATAGTGACGGAGTGGATCTACTGAAAGCCGACATAGGACAGTGCGTGGTCCTTTATTTTATACGAACCACCCCCTAACCAAGCGCTGCTTATTCTAATGCTCACTCTCCTACTCTCACTTAAATGATACTAGAAAGATAAAAATACGGGAACATTGTTTTTTAGATGAAAATGATATAGCATGGACTTTTCAACTGAGATAAGTAACTTTTATATATTGGCTATTATAGGGAATATCTAATAGATGGATAAAAAATGTCACAGCCTCTTAATTTAAGTCTTAAAGAATTCATAATTTTATAGGAAAATATTCAATAATTACCTAATTACCTCAATGAAGTTTTAATCAGAAGTATTTGTGTTGTCTGAAGGAGGGGCGCGAATTCTTCCATCATCCTTAGCAAGGATATCTTAAAAACTACGCAGAAATGAAGAGGAAGGCAAACATACGAGAAGAACGGCGAGTTCTTGAAAATCAATCGATATCTTGAACACTGAAGAAGAAGAAAAAATAGAAAGGTTTTTCAGCCGCCCTCATTCAAAAACGGTAGACTCCGGGATCGATACTTCGAAGTCGACTTTAAGTCATAATCGATAGATACTGTCATGGCGTTTTAAGAATGTAAACAATGTAAGGGATATAGAATTGCTAGATAGATTGCTCTCTAGATTGGTATTATTTCGTTGCAGATATTAAGATCGAGAAGACTCTTACATCTTATACAGCCTTCCGAGCACGTTTCAACTTCATTGAAGTTCAACTATTTCCGTTTTTAATCGCAGCCCGTTTTTAAGCAAAACAAAAAGTTTCTCCGATGTGTTTTAAATCTCTCTAAAGTACTGCACCATGTTTTGTTTGTATATTAACCTCTCAAGAAGTCTTCGAATTGTTCTTAAATACTGTGCCATTTTGAAACACTTTGCTTTCCAACTAATTATGTGGTTGTTTCTTTCGTCTCGTAAAGGTTTGTTAAGAACTGTTGTTGGTAGCGGACTGTGATTGCTGTTCTTTGTTGCACTTACTTGGTAAGCAGAGCAAATGGTTGTACGAAATTATGATGGATACTACTGTGTCTCTAAATTGTTATCCTGTTTAGGCAAGTATAATGTCTATCAAAGTTATCAGTTTGAATAGCAACTGCTAAGCAATCTTTGAATTTTTGTTGAATACTTTCTAATCTTAAGGCCGTCATACACGGAGAAATATTTCCTGGTGTATGACGGCCTTTATATTCATTGTGAAGCACTATTTATATAAATTGTACAATTCGCATACCCTGCTTAAATAAATTAATCTGATACTACCTATGAACCGCCTTATTCCACTAAGTACACCTTGCCAATGCGAAGTATTTGAGTACTTTAACAGCTAAAGTGAAATTAAAAACAATTGTACCAGGATTTTATTCGTGTCCAACGATTTCGCATGGAAGAATGTGATTCCAGAATTAAAAGACTCAACCATATTTCTCGAAGAAACGGAATTATGTGACTAGGAAATACAGGAAGAGATCAGATATGGTATGTGAAAATACTTTCGATATAAAGTGGTTGATCTTTCTTACATCACAGTTCACTTGGCTCCTAACAGTTTGCTAGAAATATGTAGCTGTTAATTAAAAAGTAATAGAAATTCCGAAAAATAATTTTGTTATTCCAAATAGTTTAATCAAACTTAAATCCCGAAAAGGTTTGTGAAAAATGTTATAATTCAGTAAAGGTTATGGATGTAGCATAAACTATTGCACCTCATTCCCTATCTTTTGTACACTTATATGGCATTACAAAAGTAGTATGTTTCAGAAAGTTCCATCAAATATCAGTCCCTAATTACTAAGGAGCATCCAGATTTGCCGCAACTTTCTTATTGCTTAATTTATTTTGGTTTCTTGTTTAATTCTGTGATTATTGTATTGCAAGCACCTCATATGAGTATCTGTATACTGGTTAACTTTTTAATGTATATTGCCAACTATTTATATTTCTCTCTATGTTCAAATAATAATGCTACAGATGACGTATTTTGATTCACGAGATAAGAGGTTTTTTTCTATTACCTTCTTCAAGACACTGGAAATTAAATAGGAAATTCGTTATCAATTATTTAAAACAATGTAATTGGCTTAACCTAATTTAATGCTGAAAACTTAAGTGGCTCATTTTTGTACCCCTTCCATGACATTTCATTAATATAATTTTTATTTTTCTTTCACTTACTAAGAAATCTTAACAGCGCAAATAATGAGTATGATATAATAATATGACCCAAGAAATGAATAGTAGCACATAAGCTATGCATGCTTTTAATTGATTTTTTTATTTATTACTTCTTTTAGATATGTTATTTCAAAAATACTTGAAATAAATTTGTTTTTATGGATGACACTTTGGTATTTGAAGATTCCCAATAGGTTATAACCTATAGCAAGAGCCTAGGTTGAAAATAGGCAGAGGTGACCTTTTGTTCCACATTGGTTTCATGTTAGCATCCACATTGTTCTACATCGTCCTCATGGACTGTGGCAAATGTCTTGTGGCTGTCCACTTAAGTTCCATATGGCCATGTTCCACACTAGCAACAAGGAATTTCTATCTGGACAGCTACTTTGAATTTGACCAAGGAATTTTGTGTGTTCTTGTATGTACTGTGCCAAATCAAAACTTATGATGTGCCCACAACTTTATCTAAAATATTGCTTTTTTATACAGTAAGGATATCAAAATGGAGAGAGGAAGAAACACAAGCAAATATTACAGCATACGTTCAGGAGTGGCTAAAGTATGGTAAATTCAGAAATGAGAGAAAGAAGAAAAGAAATATTAACATTATAAACTTTGTGACATCAATGTTAGCATTGTGACAACAATGTAGCAACATTAAGACAACATTGTGGTACTGTTGTTGCAACGTTGATTCCTGGGAACTTTGACGTTGTATCAACGTTGATACAACGTTGTCTTTGTGACATCAATGTTAACGTTGTGACAACATTGTATCAACATTAAGACAACATTGTGGTAACGTTGTGGCAACGTTGACGTTGTATCAATGTTGCATTAACATTATGCAACCTTGTGACAACATTTGGTAAGGTTAATGCAAGATTTGGTTTTTCTCTTTGTAACGTTGATACAACGTTGTCTTTGTGACATCAACATTAACGTTGTGACAACGTTGTAGCAACGTTAAGACAACATTGTGGTAACGTTGTGGCAACGTTGATTCCTGGGAACTTTGACGTTGTATCAACGTTGCATCAACGTTACGTAACGTTGTGACAACATTTGTCAACGTTGAGACAACGTTACATTTTTTCCATTGTAACGTTGATACAACGTTGTGACAACTTTCTCTGCTACTGGGGTTTTGAATTAAGATAATTGGGACTAATTCCTACCGATCCAAACGCAAGAGGAGAGAAAAAATTACATCAATCGATTAGATCATCATTACATCTGATATAACGAAGAGTTTTTCTATCAACAACTCATTTTAAAATTCCAAATCTTAAAGGGTGGTTTGTTGTCTAGTGCAAAGGAAATTTTTAAATGGTCAGATTGGAATTTGAATAATACAATTTGATCAAGTGTTTTGTTGATATAATTTGTAATAATAAAATCGAGTGTGTCCATTGAGGTTTTGCAATGGATGTGTGTTTTGTTCTGGTGGATGAGTTGTTGGATTGTGAAATATATTGACATTGGCATTTGTAATTCTGAAGTTCCATGTTCTAATTAATAACAAACTGATTCCTATATGTTGTTTCTTTTAAGCTTAATCCAAAATAAATATTTATATACTATATATATTATATTATTATATATATACTATATTATTCTTTATTAAAAGTTAATACTACACCACCAGCTGCTTGTCGATCGTTTTAGATTACATTATAATTGATCATGTGAAATTTGTGGGAAGTGGATTTCTTAGAAAAAAATTTTCATTTACAGCATATTTTCTCGTGTATTCTTCATCCTATACCCTTCTTTCAGTTAATTACTGAATCAATGACTACTCGATGGAACTATTAATTTTCTTTACGATTTATGTGGAATTTTCATGTGGATAATATACATTTGAGATCTTACGAAACGGCAGTATTACTAATCCAAATATTTGAATTTGTCTAATGCTTTAATATGTTTTATCTTTTGAAATATCTTTCAGGGACTCTTAATTTACCCCTTCATTTACTTCTAAGGAATCTCAATTTATTTCAGAAAAATTCATATTTATTGTTCTCAAAGCATTTCAGTTGATTTCAAAATATTTGGGTTTAGAATGTTTCCTGCTATTAGAGTGTTCAAAGTGGTTTCAAATATCTAGGAGACTTCTCAAAGAGATCTCTGTTACCTCTCCAAGACAATGCATCACATTCATATTGCACCTGAAATGCAGGAAAAGAGTGCATGCATAATGCACATTTAATGTACAGTCCTGGCCAAAATTAACGCAGCACCGGCAGTAAGGATCGCTAGGGAGGTGCTGCTTTAAATTTGGCAAGGAGTGTACATAAAAGGAGTGGATAAAAATATACTTTCAACGTGCATAATGAGTGTACATTTAATGCAGTAATGAATGCACATTAAAAGCACATAAATGCACTTTGGCTCTGCTTGGGAAGTGGATAAATTCTCTGTCTTGGAACAAAGGATACAGAGATGAGGTTTGTAAAAGAATAGCCTTGGCCTAAGAAGCCTTCATGAAATAAAGGGAATTGAAGACTAGAGGTTTTGATAAATGAATCAAGGAAAGATTGGTAAAATTCATGGTGTGAGGTGCTTAACTTACGTAAGCTAAGCATCTCACATGTGTAAGGGTGAGAAATCATGTTGACCATTAAAAAAAAGCAATGGACCCTTTCCTAACAACACAAATTGCCACCACTGATTCAGTTACAGTGAAATTAATATTCATATAAATGGCCTCTCTTTCCCTATGGAAGCCCACATTTTTATTCTAATTCCCAAATTATTTGATTTGATGGAGAGTATCAATCATCAAGGTAGAAATATTATTTTAGTCATAGCCAAATTTTACAATAACAGAGAGGAATTGGAAGATTAGTTGTGATCAATATACAACAAATGCTAACAAATTTATTAGGGATATATTCATTTTACCATTTTTAACTTATGGATGATAGAATAATCATTAATATTATCAACATGGAATGAGATATGCAGGTGCATTGGGAAAACTATTAAATGATAGAAAGCTGTATTTGATATAAGAAGAGTATTTTGCCACAAAAGATATAACAATAGGAAAATGTAGGACTATATATTCACAAGAGGAATCTGACAAGAGAGGAAGGATTATGAAGTTGAGGACGAATGATAAGTGAAAATTACTTAATTAATTATGCAAAAGTATCTAACAACACTGTTAATGTTATGGATTATTATATAATTGTTGAGAAATTTTAAATATGACATATATCACCAAGTTTTTGGTGATTTTTATCTCCTCCTTTGTCAACAATCGTCAAAATTTCAGTGAACCTCTAACAATATTGTCAAAAAATTTAATAACTAATAATATTTCATACAACTAGCCGTTATTTTTAAAATTTAGTAGAGATTAAAATATCTACAATTAAAAGGATCTGGTGCTTTCCTGCAACCAAGAAGACTTCATCCATGTCTACAATTAAATTTAAATACATTTTTTTTCAGTCTAAAAAATTTCATATTGATAATATTACTAAGGATTCATGAAAAAATAGCCGCTATATTCTAGCTTCTATCATCTTTCCAAGGGGAAGGAAAATGATCCTATATAATATAAATAATATATATATTATAAAATAGTAATACTGTTGGCGTCAATTTGTCTTGAACTCTCCCCCTCCCCATGTCAACAATTTCCTCTGAAGGCTTTTTTTTGTGTACATAGTTTTGAGGATACACTCCTTTTCGGAATAAAACGGTGAGGCTGGTAGGAGAAGTACTGTGAATTCAATGGGATATTATGTTATACATGATGATATATATTTGTATATATTTATGGCACATAATGATATATATTTGTTTTACCATACGCCACACAGGGTATATATCTAAAAAAATCTGAAGCATTCCAAATGTTTTTCGAAACATTTCTCTGCTGTTTCGTATACATTCAGTATATGGCAAATGGAAGGGGGTAATACACCGAACAGAGAAGCATAACGATAGCTATGAATTTTCTCTTTTTCCATATAACAAAAACTACCCAAATTTAACAGTTATTTAAGAAATTCGGTGTTTCACAACCCCAGTCACCATACGCCCTTTGACGGCTTGCATAGTATTAACCAACAATTTTACTCGAAAATAAATTACTGTGATCATAATAATTCATCATAATGATAAAAATCCGTGTATTTAAGTAAAATCTCTTATAGTTATTTCATGTACACTTGCAAGAGTTATAATCGTATCCTTGATTTCTTATAATTTATCCTCAATTAATTAATTAAAACATTTGAACACATTTCTTGTAGAAACTCATTTCCATTAATAATACTTCAGGCAGCAGGATACTTAGCAGTAAAATCATTCAATTATGAATTAAGCATGCGCGCCTGCCCGCGGATACTATAGATCCTATTGATATATATATATTCCTCTTGTCATTTTAAAGATATACAGGTTATATTTCAAAATTCTTAGACGAAGAAACATTATCAGTTAACATAAAAGCTCACGACTCAATCGACTATCTTCATACTGAAATAAAGAATGAGCATGTGAATGCCCCGAAAGACTCACTATTCAGTATTGACCGTTGGAAAGTTTTTTCAGTTGGTTTTTTTAAATTTGTTCGATGAGAAATGAGAAGGAAAATCTCGAGCTTTCTAAAAGCCTCATTTGGCACTATTAACGCACACAGGTATGGTAGCATATGGTGATAATGGTTTGCTTTCAACCAAATAGCTTTACAAAAGCCTGGAAGGATGTTAACCCGACACCCCCTGCGGAGAAGGTCGAGAAAGGTGTAACTCAATGCAGGAAGACCCCGGGGAAGAGTGTCGTCACCTCCCTAATGTACCCCTCGAAAGTAATTAGGGAGTGACCGTTTCTCTTTCGAAAAGTGACTGAATCGCCTAGAAAACGAGTAAACAAGTTGGTCGAGGCAGTTTTATCCCAAAGCAAGATTTTCGATCGACCAAATCGGGGCCTTATGTTTAAAAATATGTGAATTTGAATATTTTCCCGTGATATTACATAGGTAATTCAGACGCATTTGGAATAAATATTAGGAAGATGATAGTGATATTGATAAGGAGGCAATCCTTCTGTATTCTTGCATTTACAATGACGATATGTAGGGACAAACTTACACATAATTTCTAAATTACTTTTTTTAGTAGTCGCTTGACACAGAAAAAATAGCGTCAATTAGGATAGGGATACTCCTTATCCACATATCGTTAATTCAGATACTACAAAAAATTACCAATTATGAGTCCTTTATGAACTAAAAATTGAGATATGTTGATGAGTAAATAAACCGAACATGCTATGTTTTGAGAAAGTGTAGGAGGGAGTTTGTGCCAAAACTATTTATTAAAATAAAAACACGATTGGTAGGGGAATACATACAATGTTGATCCTCATGCTAGAAATATTATCCTATGAATATACTCGCGGAATATCTGCATATATATAATTAAAGTTGAAAATATGATAATTAATAATTAGTTTTATATATAAAACAAATTATTATATAATTACTCTGTAGGGTAAAACTTTTTTAAATGCTATTTTTATGGAGATTCATTCGATTCATACCAAATATACATAGCAAATTATGATAAATAAACAACTTTATTGTAAGCTTTTCCAGTAGCCATCAAAGGTCATTATCGAATATTATCTTACACTTTCATAAAGGAGAAATATATTAACTAACAATTCACGCAATCTGGCTCAGTCGAAATTTACATATAAGTAAGTAATAAGTAAGATAAGTATAAGTAAGATAAGTAATTTAAAATAAGTTTATAAATCAAGCTCTGACATATTTGACTAGATATTTACTAGTATTATAATAACTACTTTCGTGAATGTGAATTTACCGAACTCCTGTAAATCATAAGAAATACACTTAAAGTAAATTTTGCTGTTATATGCACATTTTTTCTTGGGTAAAATTTAGTTAATGCTATGACGAATGCTATGCTATTTAGATTTAATGCTATGACGAAATCGTGGAAGGCACCCTGGAAGATGATGCTTTACTCTTACATAAGCCAAATTACCTACATCATTTTCAAGTTAGCGCTTCTTATACTATTCGGAAAAAGAGACAAATATAGGCCATCTGTTCTCGCTGTAATCTCGTGAAATCATTTTGCCATCTTGCTATGAAAATCACGTTTGCTGATGGTTAGAATTTTGACGTCGCTTATTTCGTCTTGTAAATCACTGTTTCAAGCGTTTTCGAATAATTTTTGCTTATACTCATTTGTTCTATACTTAAGAGATTCACAACCAATAGGGATCGTATACGCTGCAATTGAACATGTAGTCTCCTTTAACGATAATAGAATCACCTTTAAATATCGTGCTTGAATTTAACGAACCTTTATTAGTTATTTGCCATATTCCATGCCACGTTTGAGTTGGGGGCGATAAAGAAGAATTTAAGGTATGCAAAAAGTTACTGAAATCTAAAATCGACACATCTGTGAATGTATCAAACAAGAATAATTCGGAGTCATATTTTTAGACAAAATTAGTAATGAATTGTCGCGGATTGCTTACGTATATGATAATAACCTGTAAGTATCTAGCTTATAGAAAAAAGTCTCGGAATACCTAAAAAACTCGTCCTTATTTTAATTACTTTAAAAATCTCAACGAATAGATCGACGTACGGCGATTATTCTAAAACGAATTTGATTAGCTATATCTGGCATAAAGTTTGTTCGCTTTAAATAGCATAGACATAGACAAATAGAATAGGTAAGTAACTGAGGGTACGACAATTAAATAACGGAACGATATCTTTTATCCACTAAATAATATTTTAAATGGAAATGCCTTATCCCATCCTAACAAACCCCAATACTATAAATTATTTGCATTTATGTGAAGTCTTGCAGTGATGGAAGTTATTTTCCAATAACATCATATCATAAATGAGTTGCAAGTAGCATGAAAAATTTTTATTTGACTGAATGATTCCTTCAGTGGCTACTTTCACTTAGGCGCTGCCATCCTTTCACTTGACGCTCAGGTTTGGACGTGGGTGAGGGGTCCCCACCCCTATCCTCTCTCATTGTTCCCTCATTGGCCCTCACTCTCCAGAGCAGCTTGTTTACATGTGTTGGAATTGGTCGGGAAGTAAGACAATGATAGAATTGACTCTTGAAATGGGTATATAAAGAGAATTTTCCAGAACACAAATCAGTCAACGATTGAGTTCTTCATGGTAGCAGTATCCAGCGTTAGTTACTTTGGTAAATGAATTCTTGTGGGTCTCTCTTTTATCTGCTGCGGAGTTTTCCGTCTGTAGCGATATATTTATATTGTCGTTACAGGGGGGAAACCCGCACGCTGATGGGGAACAATTCTGCATTTCATCAATATATTCCTCATAATTGCTACAGCACTGAGAGGTTACCTTTACGAGGATAACTAAAGTCGGCTGATGTTAACATAGTCACTGGAGTTGATCCCCGTCGAGGTGGTTTTCTAAATTGCTGCATTACAGTGTTTCTTTAATATCATCTTATAATTTATTACTTACATTTAGTTATAATTCTAGTTTAGAAATCCATCTCATGGGGATGAAGCCTTAATTGGTTGTGCTTCATGTGGCTTTAATTAAGTATTGGTCACAGGTTACACACCCAATTGCGGGAATTCCCACTGCATCAGTCTTCTGTCCAATACGATAAGGATACGTAGGTGAATTTTAAATCTGATCTAAAGATTGCTTTTCGTGCCGACGGGGAATAATTCCTAGAGGATTTTTTAATTTCACTGGGTATAATTTCTTGTTGGCAAGGACATGCTCAATCGGCAGTGTCCCATCGGCGGTGTCTCTTCTTGCCGGGGTGCACTTTCTAATGTAACTTTGACGTAATATTTGTTACAGCCCCTAGCGAAGGCTGATCTCCCTTGTCTGCTTCCTTCCGTGAGGGCATTCCTCTCTGGAAGCCTATATTATTAAATAGGCACTGGAGATTAATGCTCTTTGGTTTCAAGCTTGTTCATCATTTTCGGGGATGCTTCAGTCCGTGA
Source organism: Sympetrum striolatum (assembly GCA_947579665.1). Lineage (NCBI taxonomy): Eukaryota > Metazoa > Arthropoda > Insecta > Odonata > Libellulidae > Sympetrum > Sympetrum striolatum. Next base: position 74,618,421 of record OX388350.1, read on the forward strand.
ATGCGTGGTGATTAGGATCACGTGGAGTGCTTTCGGTGGCATTATTCTATGACTGTCACTGGAGTGTCTCCCCGCGTTCCCAATTGGTCTTTTTCATTTCGAGTATCGATAATTTTTCAGGATATGGATGATTCCTTGATTGATTGATCACCATGGGTGTTTCCGTTATGGTCGTGCTGGTTTGTCGTACGCCACAAGCGTTTAGTTTGAATCGTTTTTGACGTGCGCCACTCCACATGCGGTCCATAACAATCTTCGGATGCCGTATAGCTGGATAATCTTCCTTTTACCATGCGTAAACTTTCGGCTATTCCGGCATACTTGCTTGCTATACTGGCATAAGAGCTAATCGTGCAGATATTTTAGCTATTCATTCTGGTATGAGTAATGTAATAATTTTTATATCGCACTAATTAATCATGAAATATTTTTATAAATAGATAGAGAATTCATTTTGCGCTTTTGAATTTTAACTTGCTTCATTTATTAAATTATCAAAAGTGCTTCGCAATCGAGGTCGAGGTGCAACTACAATTTTCTGTAACTCTATGCGTTATTTTTCGTCTGATACTAGAACTTAGAACTTAGAATCATTACTATATAACAATCATTTAATCATTATATACTAAAATACAGTAATTCGAATTTCATGAGTCGCGGCTGTTTATTACAGAGGGCAGCTTGTAATGTTTTGCATTCCTTGTGATTCATTTTCCACATCTGCGTCGGTGATATCTGTAGCTATTGTAATACGGTGTCGTTAGAGTGGAAGTCCCGTAAACGAATGGGTATATGACCATATTGTTACGATCCTACAAACATTTTACTATCCTTGTGGATTACTTTTACGAGGAAGTACACAGTTGACTGATATTAACCAAGTCACTGGAGTAGATCCTCGTCGATGTGGTCGACAATTTTCGATCCTTGGTGGTGATTTTTAACGAATACTATTTATTTAGCCGTCTCTGCCATTTAATGGAGACTACCTTAATTGGTTGGGTTGCCTGTGGCCTTAATATTTAAATGGTCACAGGTCACACACCCAATTACGGAATTTCTCAAAGTATTTCTCAAGAACTATATATTATGCCTGTGCCGACGGGAAATATTGCCTGGTTAATATATAAATTTTACTGGGTCTTATTTCCCGCTGGTAAAGTCAGCTATATCGCCATGATCAAATTGATGCGGTACCATGATTTTTCAAGCTTTTGCTTTCTTCCTGGAGGGTTCTCATCTCCTGTAGCCCTTGTGTTGGGATGGCACTGGAGATGTATGCCCTTTTGGATGAGTGCAGAGTCTTCGTGTCCCTGAATGTGTATATTGATCGTTTAGGCATTATAATTTATGATTTTTGGTGGTTTGGATCCCGAGGAGAACTTTCGGTAGCATTTTTATATACTGTCACTGGAGTCTCTCCCCGTGGTCTCGGCTACTTGCATTCTTCCATTACATGCATGTATGTAAGTGTAAATGCAATATAGCCTCCCGATACCTTTAGGTGTATCCTGCAGTCTGCTCAACTTCGGTAGGAGCAATTCCATAACCATGGTTTTCCAATGCAACATGTATTGACAGCCTCTCTCTTTCATCTGCTGCTGAGTTTTCCGTCTGTAGCGATGTATGTATGAGGTCGTTACAGGGGGGAAACCGGCACGCTGATGGGGAACATTTCTACTTATAATTCTAATAATTCAGTATTTATTGTGAAATTTTCGAATAAGGATTTCAAGCAGGAGGTGTTACTGATAAGTAAGAGATAAGAAATATATTTTCCAATGTTTGAAGATTACCCTGACGAGGATTTCTTTCGTTGACTGACATTTCTCAAGTCACTGGAGTTAATCCCCGTCGTGGTGGTCTGTTTATCTTTCACCTGGGTTCTCTCACAAGTTTAACATGTCTAATTCATTAAAATTTAATAATTAAGATACGTCCCTCCATATGCATAGGGATTTATATTATCTCTCATTGATATTTTTAAAATTCTAATCAGTTATGCTTTTATGATATGATAATTTAGACCTTATGTTAGATAATAATGTGAAATACTTTCCGAAAACTAACTGAATTACTGTTAGTTACTTGTTAGTTCCCTTGTTGCGGGTTACAGTATTCGGCTGTTATTGACCAAGTCGCAGGAGTTGCTCCCCATCCTGTTGGTCTTTTAATTACAATTCAATCTCAGTTCTGTCTAAAAAGATTTTTATGAAATTATTATATATTTATTTTATAAAAATATATTTTACCTTTGACGAGCCATAAGAAAATACCAAGTTTGTGTATATGAATTCATCGGCCTAGATTATTATTGAGGTTTAATTTCACTGGGATGTATTCTCGTTGACGAAGCCCTGCAACATCGACTATGCAGCCATGTTCTTGCGGAGGTTTTGACTGCTCTTCGTTAGGGTGCCCTTCCCACTGTAACATGAATATGATAATTGTTACAGGGGGAGAGCCTCGCACTAATGCAAGTCCTTGATGCTGCAATTTGATTAGAAGAGATATTTGTAAATCTTTATGTAATAGTATCTTATTCCTTGCGTCTGTATATAGCTACAACGGAATCATTTTATTAACTTTATTATTTTTTCGTGAGGTCGATCCTCTTTAGGTCCGGCACTGAGTAATGATATTGTAATGGGTGTAATGCCCTTCTGGTCTGAAGTGTAGTCATCGTAATTAGTCGATTTGTTTGGATCATGAAGAGTCCTTTCGGTGGCATAATGAAATCACAGGCTTTGGAGTATCTCACCGTGCTTCCGGCCATTTATTCTATTTCGGCACCTGGTCATGGAGGAAGCTTGTACTGGTTTGTAGAAGGTCCTAAACGTTAGAGTAAGAAACGTTTTTGTCTTGCTCCACTCTAATATCGGCTAATATCAATCAATCACATCGGACCAAATCAGTAATATTCGGCATTAGACGGTTGAATATGAATCAAATTCTTTGTTCTGATTTTACCGGTTGTAGTTTTAATTCCAGTTAATGTTTAAAGTAAATTCAATGTTAACCTTGTTTTCTGAATGTTGTTTAATAATTTTTAAAGTAGTACTTGGTTTTTGTATAGTTGGTTGGTTGTGTAAAGTAGTATTGGTTTTTAAGATTATTATAAAATAATAAATTAAATGAAGAATTATGATTTTATTTATAATGAAAGAAGGTTTTTCAATCTCTGATTTAACCATATTTATTTTCATTAATATGTTATTATACCGTGGGTTGTTCGTGTTGTTAATGTTGCTTGATATTTTTTATTTGAGTGCTTTTGTTATATTACTGAACATTCCTCCGCGGCAGAGGTATCGTTGGGACCACAATGTCGTTCCGGGGGGGAACATCGCACATAGATGGAATTGTAATTCAACAGATTTTTGTACAATGTGAGATGTTCTTGTAGATTGCTTCGACGAGGATCTTTTCAGTTGACTAACGTATATATTAAGTCATATGGTTTACAGCAACACATCTTCGAGTAAGGACACGTTAAGATGGCCGCCCATGCTATCGGGGAATTCGGCCTAGAATACATTACGTTTCAATACATGTACTGGGTTACATTTCCCGATGGAAAGGGTGAGCCGGATCGTCATATTCGACGTCGAGGTTGTCCATGGTTTTAAAATTCTATGTAATTTTATTATATTTCGAGCAGCTAGCTGGTATCCTGGAGGATATGTATCTCCTGCAGCCTCTCTTGTTAAACGGGAACTGGATTCTCCTGCCCTTCGGGATGTAACAAGGTTCTTCCGATGTCGCTGTTTGTAATTTGGAGACATGAGTTAATAAGTACTGATATATTCCTGTAATCATGAAATCATCGTATAATAGGCTTTAAAATAACAATTAATTTCTTTCTACCATAAATAAATAAAAGTGAAAAAATTCAGTTTCATTTTCCTTTGCTTTAATGTACTCTTCATTCGATAATTTATTGTTTTATAGATTAATTATTAAAATTTTATGCCATCTCTTGTCGTGTATCATCTGCATACCATGTACATGTTCCATGAGTATGCTGTTGAAATTGTTGAGTTATGAGTTCCTTCATCAGCGGCGGAGTTTTCAATCTGTTGCGATGTCAGTGTAAGTTCGTCACAGGGGGAAAACCCGCCCGCTGATGGGGGTAAGTTCGCCTTCGCCTTTGTTCCACTATGGATTTGATACCTTATTTATGCTTTTAAGCGAGGATCCTTATGCGAGGATCAAAGCAGCTGACTCTCGACACAGTAGTCACTGGAGTTGATCCCCGTCGAGATGATCTCCAGTTTTCGCCATTTGTGGAAGATAGTGGTGTTGGTTACTAAAATATAATTAATTTGCACTAGTTGTTAAGTAAATCGATTGGATTAGTTTACATATCCTTAATGGTGTCCTCTCTCAAAAATAGCACACGCTATCTTGTTATTTCCCACTGTGCAGAGTCCATTTGGCTTCGTTTACGAATGCTGTGGCAGTATAATTGTTGAATTTCTCGTGTAGTTGCTTTCCAGATGTAACATGTATAAATAAAGTTGTTACAGGTGGATAGGAGGCACTGGAGGGTAGTGCCTCTGGACTGGATGCAACACTCGTATCTTGTGATTGGGATCAAGAGGAGAGCCCTCGGTGTCATAAAGTTTGTTGCCACCGGAGTATCTCCCCTCGTTCCCGGTGACATGTATTCATCTGCTTGTTGTTTCTGTTGATATACATGATTCGTTAACGGTATAATAGTATATATCTAGCAGGTTTCTATTGAGTGGCGCTATGTAGATGTGTATAAATTACTCTGACTGAATCTGACGGCAGGAATGCGTTCTGTGATCAGCGATGGCGGTTTGGCATTGCAGTTTATGTTAGGGTTGGAGAAGAACAAGCTATGTACTGAGGCATATAATTCCACATTGTTCGAGATTTGTTGCAGAGAGCTGCGTTGGAGAGCCGTGGCTTAAGATAACCACTGTCTACCACAGATGAGACTGGCTGCAGCACATTGTATGTCCAATGTTTTTCCATATGTAGACAATTAATTTCATGTTCAGTCCATTCTTGTGCTAAGAGATTCATTAAAAAGTTCTACAAAAGAGTACATTCCTTTCTATTATGATGTTCCTATTATTTCCTTTGTGTATATTTCCTTTGCGTTAGTTGAAAACTTGCATAAATATTTTTAAAGCGTGTATTTTAGTGCTTTCGATATTTTTTCACACGAGAATTAAATATCCGAAAGTATTCCTAATGCATATCTCCATCATTACCGATGAACCTTCTGAGAATACTTGCTTGGAACCGCTTCTGATTCTTTATTATTATTATATTTTAATTAATAGATCTACGAGTTATTAATTTACGAAACTTTATTTGACTTCATAATTACAAATCTTAACATTTTATGTAGATGTTTCTGAGTTCTAAGCAATTTCTTGCAGTATAATTTTACGCTCTAAAATATGAAGATAATAAGCCTTCGTGTGAAGATGGGTTATAGAATAGAAGTTGATTATAAATCACTTAATGAATGGATTCCAGTTCAGCTACAATGTCTCTCATGCCTACGGCGTCTAGGGAATTCAACCTTAATTTATTATTTTAGTCAATACAGTATTTGTGACTTGACCTTTCTTTATGATAAAGGTGATTGCTAAATGTTTTCAAGATTTTTAATAATATTAAAAATGTACCGCTGACAGCAATGTTAGTAAGTAAGATTCACAATTATACCATGAGCTGTCAAAAATTTATGACGGCTTATGGTATAGTTGTGACACCTACTTATTTAAATTTTTAAGGGAAAATACCTCATAGATAATTCATAGTAAGAGAACATAAAAATATTTTGTTTTTATATTATTTGTGGCACCGTAGATGTAAACTCGTATGTGAAACTGTTTTCCTTTAGCAACCACGATGTGATAAGTAAATACGTTAAATAAATACACCTCAGTAAGTACTTACTCTAAAAATATAAAAAATGAAAATGTGCATCCGTGCAGTAAATATTATGAAAGGTCTACCCTATAAAAAGATTTTATGGTCCTATGTAAAGTTTAATTCTTTATCAAGTACAGTTTCCAATCTAATTTTTATATATTTTTATTGAAATAAATTTAAAATTAGGGCCCGATACACCCTGAAATTGCTGAAAATCTATACATCTATATGACATGATACAAAAGGAATCACCACAGCACAGACCACAATGTTGTAACAAAATTAAAATTATAGGGTGAAGTTAACTGACAAGGGGCTGATAGTAGGATTATTTTGATTCATTATAATTATTATCATATTCGAAGAATGTGTTTCAGATATGACAGTTCCTCGGTTGGGATACGTAGAATGGGAGAATTGACAACAGGCGGAATGCACTAGAAAAATTTATCATTTCAGATTCCTTAGAGGATATTGTGGATTTTGTTGTTTCAGTAAAAAGCGTTCATATTCCGTGGGGAAATTGGGAAGCGTTCTAACTTAATTTTCCAGCGTAGAGCAGCCCGATTCGTCTGCGGGGATTTCGGGTTTGATAGCAGCGTTACGGCAATGATAGATTCCCTCAGTTGTAATCCACTATAGATATCTGAACATCATCGAAATCTTTTCGAAAAGTTCATTCGTTCAGAATTTATGTACGAAGTAAGTGAAATGTTAGTGCCAGTAAGTAGCTAACGCGATCTTCGCGAGGCATCGACGAAGCTTTATAGGGAAGTAATCGCAAGGACGGATAATTACTTTTGGTCTTTTTTTCCCCAGTATATTAGAGATGCTAATAGGGATGAATGAATAATGTTGGTGTATTACACCCCCTGCCATACGCCTCTGGCAGCTTGCGGGGTATATATCTTAATCTAAAATGATCGCAATTGTAGCTTCTTAAGACATACATTATAAACCAAACGATATGAGGCGGTTAAATGATGCAGGAAGTGATAATACATCAGAAACTAATGCAAAGTAAAGTAGAAGACTGAAGATTGTTAGAGAAATGGAAGATGAAGTAAACAAAGACTTCACTATTCTCTTTCACTACACCATTCATTTAGCAATCCTTATGCAATGAGCAAGGAATTATTGTCTCGACTACCATTATACATTTGTAAAGAATTGATGAATTTGAAAGAAGTGTTTTAACTGGGAAATATGTTTGCTAAGTTTAAAAGAAAAATAATGTTTCGCTAAAAATACCACCTTTAATAAATAGTAACATAATTTTTAATGATTAACTTTTACTTGTATAATGACATATAGCTATACCTTTGGGTTCACAATTAAGTATTTACATTTTCAGCCGATAAACTTAAGTACTACTTCCTTAAAGGAAAATAAGCTTCAGTAAAATTTGAGGTTTGTGATAAGCAAATGCAATAATTAGTTTTGGTGGCTAAAATATTCCGTATTACATACGTCAGTGTTTAAAATTACTTCATAAACGTAAATACGTACTTAATAACTCAATGCTGAGCACATTAGGAGTGACAGTTCACGGTAAGTACTTGCTCATTAATACCCCAAGAGAACCAATTATTCACTCATATCTCACCTTTGGAATTAGTGAGCCTTACACTTGATGTATTCAATCATAGATATCCATTTTGTATAAAAATGCCGTAAGCCCTTCCAAGTGGTACGAGAAGAAATAAATAAAAGGTAAAAGAAGAAATATGACAAGAAAATCATATAAGCGGGATGACACCTTTCGTAAAAATGAGAGAACAGTTATTATAACTAATTCATCACACTAATAGATATTAATACGCAAGTAGTACTATGCCAATATTCCGATCGTGGCTGAATGGCCGCATGTATACTCACATTTACCATTCTACCCCAGAGAACATATTGGAGACACGATAGGAAAAACGAATAGAATGCAAAGATTAAGTGGTAGAACGTTTAGAGGATGCTCATCGAGAGTCAAAGAAATAACTTACTTTTTACCTGCTTACACAAGGTAGGTTTAGTATCAGATTTAGAGATGGTCCAGCGTAGAGCAGCCCGATTCGTTTGCGGGGATTTCAGGTTTGATAGCAGCGTTACGGCAATGATAGATTCCCTCGGTTGGAATTCACAACAGATGAGAAGATCTGAATATCGTCGGAAACTATTCGAAATGTTCATTCGTTCAGAATTTATAGACGAAGTAAGGGAAATGTTAGTGCCAGTAAGGAGCGAACGCGATCTCTGAGAGGTATCGAGGAAGCGTTGTAGGGAAGTAATCGCAAGGACGGGTAATTAATTTTGGTCGTTTTTTCCCAGGATATTAGAGATGCTAATAGGGATGAATGAATAATGTTGGTGTATTACACCCACTACCATACGCCTCTGGCTTCTTGCGGGATATATAACGAAATCTAAACAACAAGTTTTCGTGTATACCGTTACGCATTAATATCTCAATAAATTAATGCTACTGATAATTAATATGACAACAAAACAGAGGAAAGGAATGTTGAATTGCGTATGCACGGAAGGGTGAGGATTGCAATGCACAGAAAGGGACCTCGATTGAAGATATAACGTTCTTAAATTGAAGCGTAATACATTGAATAGGTAAGTAAGGTTGGACTCTTGTGAATTAGTGTTAAATGGGAAATGTTGTGAATACAACCAAATATAACATACACGGAAATATTCTAATGTGTAATTTAATAGATAGAATGGTACCGCCGTACTAAAACAAAAAAACCATCCGAAATTGTATAAAAAAGTAATGACATTGTTATTAAACAATGATAATCATTATAGATCATAAATATAACTGCCCGGTAAGCGTTTCTATAAGAATTATAGAATTTCTTTGACCTTATCCATAATTTCTATGCATTGATTTCGCATTTTCCTATCTTTATTAGTATGATAACATCTCATCTCATAAATGTCTTGGATTAGAGTTCCTTATTCCATTTATTTTAAACGCATTATAAATAATCTACAAGTAAAGTTTACCAAAAAGTTTTCTAAAAAAATTTGTTTTCGCGTTAAACCAAATATTGAATGAACTTACAAAGTCTCAGGAGAGAGTTTGAATCTATGCTCTATGCATTTTACATTTAGAGCAAAATTCCCCTTTTTTAGACTATTTAAGGCTATTGAGACTTTATAACTGAGTGTGACTCCAAAAAAATATAGCAATATCCTTTAATTTCATCAAAATACTTTTATATGACAAGATCTTAGTGCAACTTGTAATGTTCGAATTTAAATGAAATGCCTTTCAAAATCGTTATCTCGCGAATCAATTCAATGCCAGCAATTCATGTCAGTCATTTTTAGGGACTATACATACACTAAAATATATTTTCTTATTTTCTCTTATTCGTCCGAGTCTTGAATACTGCTGTGCGGTTTGGGACCCACACGAAGTAGGTTTAGTCTCAGATTTAGAGATGGTCCAGCGTAGAGCAGCCCGATTCGTTTGCGGGGATTTCAGGTTTGATAGCAGCGTTACGGCAATGATAGAGTCCCTCAGTTGGAATTCACTACAGATGAGAAGATCTGAATATCGACGGAAACTTTTCGAAAAGTTCAATCGTTCAGAATTTATAGACGAAGTAAGTGAAATGTTAGTGCCAGTAAGGAGCGAACGCGATCTCCGAGAGGCATCGACGAAGCGTTATAGGGAAGTAATCGCAAGGACGGATAATTATTTTTGGTCGTTTTTTCCCCAAGCTATTAGAGATGCTAATAGGTAGGAATGAATAATGGTGGTGTATTACACCCCCTGCCATACGCCTCTGGCGGCTCGCGGGGTATATATCTAAATCTAAATCAAAATCTAAAAGTAAAATGCTAATGAGTGATTCCTTGTGTGGCCACTTTCACTTAGGCGCCTCCGTCCTTTCACTATGCGCACGGGGTTGGCTGAGGGAGATAGTGGGGGAAGGGTCCCCACCCCTATCCTCTCCCATTGTTCCCTCATTGGCCCTCTCTCTCCTGAGCAGCTTGTTTACATGTGATGGAATTGGTCGGTAAGTAAAACAATGATAGAGTTGACTCTGGAAATGCGTATATAAAGATAATTTTCGAGGAGACAATTCTGTCAACTCTTCAGTTCTTCGTGGAAGCAGTCTCCAGCGTTGGTATGTGGTATTGATATTTTATGTACAGTTTTGAAGCTCTCTCTTTCATCTGCTGCGGAGTTTTCCGTCTGTAACGATATTATAATTTAGTCGTTACAGGGAGGAAACCCGCACGCTGATGGGGAATAATTCTTCGCTTCAACAAATATTTAAAACGAGTTTTGCATAAGTATTACCTTGACGAGGATTGATTCAGTTGACCGATATTTTCCAAGTCACTGGAGTTAATCCCCGTCGCGGTGGACGGAAAGTTTCAAAGATTCAAGGCCAATGTTATTTATCCACGGATATGCTATTTTAAATATCCATCCAGGGAACTTGACTTGGGATAACTGCCTTAATTGGTTGGGTTTCCTATGGCCTTACTTTTATATGGTCACAGGTCACACAACCGATTACGGTGTTTTCCACTGTCCACGCAGTGTGTCTGAATCTGAAGGGTTCCTATGACGGTTCTGTGACGACGGGGAATAATGCCTAGAGAATGAATCAATTTCACTGGGTATAATCTATTTCGGCACTGGTGATAGAGGAAGATGGCCTTACTGGTTTATATATATTAAATATGTATATAAGTATAAGATAAAAGCTTTCTTTATGATGGTCATCTTCCCGCGCCGCTTGACACTTCGGATATACTGGCTTGTTGTGCAACTGTTTGTATATCTGGTTGTCTATATACAGAGTTGATATTACGTGATTCCTTGAAGCCTTTTAAATGCCCACTCCTCATGCTTTCGCCCAAATAATAAAATGGAAGATTGATACATTTAATCATCAAAGTTTACTTACTTACCGTAGGAATACTCATTAGCGACCATTCTTATTCAATGCCATCTCTATGTGTGGTTATTTTTATGCTTCACCGTTCACAATTTAATTTAAACTCGTTTTCATAGAGAAAATAACCGTCATAAAGGTTACCTTCACGAGGATCACTTTCGTCGACTGATTCTAACCAAGTCACTGGAGTCGATCCCCGTCGAGGTGGTCTCGGTGTCTGTCACCCGATTGTCTTGCTGATTCTCTCTTCAATTTATCAATATAATGTTTTCGTTTTATTTGAATCGTTGCTTCCTAAACAGATGGTTATTCAGGGGAATAATATTATAATATTATAATATTTGTTGCAGGTAATGTAACTTATATGTGCCTTTTCACTGCAGCAGTGGTATTTATCCGGAGAACTGTTTCCCGGACCTTACTTCGAAGTCCCTTTTGAGCAGCCCTTGCAAACGGGGAATATTGTCTAGAGAGTATGATACTTTCCCTGGGTAAGATTTCTCGTATGCAAGGACCTGTTACCTCTGCTTCTCTGCCGCAGTGCTGTTAATGTGGATTTTACTCTTCTTTAGGGTGCGGTTCCCAGTGCAACATGAATATGATAATTGTTACAGGAGGAGTGCCTCGCACGAAGTCTTTGATACTGCAACGAGGTGAGATGTTGATATATCTTTATGTAGTGATATATTATACCGTGAATATAGATACATGTTCTTATTGTAATAAAATTCTCAGTGTATCCACCGGTTGAATATGTATGCCGTAGTTTCTTTTCCTAAACATCCTAAATTTAAATTTTGCGTTCGTTTGTTTTTAAATGCTAAAGAGCTGTTTCTTGTTTTCCATATAGCCGATACTATACTTGACGTTGATCTTCTCCTGCGGAGTTATTCTATTGCCATGATGGGTATCACTTTGGTAGGCTAATGTTACATAAGTCACTAGAGTAGATCCCCATCGAGGTGGTCCAATATATACATAATAATAGTAAATGCCAACGTCTACTGTATGCCATTTTCCTTGGGAATATGTTAATCAATTTTATCTAAGTCCATTACCGTAGCAACTGAGAGTGTATATTTCCGTAATGAAGTAATGGTTTCCTTGACGTGGATCACTTTAGATGACTGATACTTACCAAGTCACTGGAGATTATCCCCGTCGTGGTGGTCTACATAATCCAAGTATGTTGTATTGTAGTGTGCATAACTGTTTGGTATTAGCTGTATCCATCAAAGCGCTATGTGTTTCTTTGCCGAAATGGTATGGAATTCTTGAATATTCTTGGGAAATCGCTTCGATTGGTTGTGTTTCCTGTGGCATAGTGTACAAACTATCACAGGTCATAATTCCGATCATGGGGATTTTTCCTTTGCATCAGTTGGCATCTGATTCGGAAGACCAAGTAAATGTGCAGTCCTTGCCGACGGGGAAATTTGCCTAGAGAGTGAAGAAATATCACTGGGTATAATTCCCCGTTGGCAAGTACCTGCTTCATCAACACTACCTACCGGTGATTAAACGACTTCAGTTCGTGCGGGAGCCCTTCCTTGTCTAACATGGATCTGATAGTTGTTACAGGGTGAGAGCCTCCCACGAATTATCGTTAACGTTACTTACGGGATAGAAGTACCGGTTCACTTGCCATTAAAAGTTGTTTGCATGCATTGCTGATGGCTTGTTGCCGTAAGGGTATTCCTATATAGAAGCCTGGTCTGGCGCTGGAGAGTAATTCCCTTCTGGTTATGAGCGTTTCCACATCTCCTGCAATCATTTGGTTTGGATCACGGGGAGTGCTTACGGTGACAAATAATGTAATATGTCACTGGAGTATCTCACCGTGCTCCCGGCCGATCTTCAGCATCCGAGGTCGATGGTTCCCCTAAAGAAAGCTTAGGATTCGCACAAGAGTTCTTTTTTTCACTATTTTTTTATGAATGAAGGATTAACACGAGCTCATAGCTTTCTGCATCTCTAGGGTACAGATTGATATATTATTTGTTGTTTTTAGTTCCATTTCTATGATATATATACGGCTGGTTCTTCTTTGCTATTATTGAGTTTATATTACTACCGGGATTTTGTTGAAAAAGATAATTTACGACTCGCCTCCTTGGATGCGTTTCTATGTTACTACGCCAAGGGGAAATGCTATTGTCCTTTCCGATATTCTACTGCAAATATTTCTGTGATCCGGATACCCCAAAAAATCGTTAGTTACTGCAAGAATGTTAATTTGGTAGTACGTGAATGAGAATTTTTTTTATTCTCTTGAATGGAGATACTAAATCTACGTTACTGTCGGTAGTGAGTGCACCTTGTGTCTGCAGTGTACTCGTAGTTTACTTTGACGAGGAACTATCCAGTTGACTTGTACATACAAAGTCACTAGAATTGATCCCCGTTGACAGTTTTGTTGATCAACTTAATTAAGCAAGTTCGTCAGGATAAAATAAAATCATCGAAATTGACCGAACTATTATGTACCATAATCAAGAAATGCCATGGTGGCAACCACTTGATTGTTTTAGGCGAGAATTTATATGCTGAGACTGTTGAAACCAAAAATTAGGTATGCCATTCTTATTTGTAATTATATATCATATATATATAAATATATATATTGTACATTTATACTTTTATTAAAATCTTTTGAAATGGACCATTCATTTATTAGTTTATTGATAATGATTTAATTTCCAAATTGCTCTTTTTCTATACGAGTATCAATAATTCTTCAGGATATGGATGATTCCTTGATTGATTGATCACCATGGGTGATTCCGTTATGGTCGTGCTGGTCTGTCGTACGCCACAAGCGTTTAGTTTGACTCGTTTTTGACGTGCGCCACTCCACATGCGGCCCATAACAATCTTCGGATGCCGTGGAGCTGAATAATCTTTTACCATGCGTAAACTTCCGGCTATTCAGGCATACTTCCTGTGCTATACTGGCATAAGTGCTAATCATGCAGATATGTTAGCTATACATTCTGGTATGAGTAATATAATAATTTTTATATCGCACAAATTAATGGTGAATTATTTTATAAATAGATCGAGAATTCATTTTCCGCTTTTGAATTTTAACTTGCTTCATTTATTAACATATCAAAAGTGCTTCGCAATCGAGGTCGAGGAGCAAGTAACATTTTCTGTAACACGCGTAAAGTAGGCGGCAAGTGTTTCAATTATAATTCTTATAGTTATTCTATAATATTATAGTTAGTCTATGCATTATTTATCGTCTGATATTAGAACTCAAAACTTAATCCTTATTTAACAATCATTACTAAAATACCCTAATTCGTATTTCATGAGTCGCGGCTGTTTATTACAGAGGGTAGCTGGTAATGTTTGGCATTCCTTGTGATTCTTTTGAAGTGGAAGTCCCGTAAACGAATGGGTATATCACCATATTGTTACGATCCTACAAAATTTTTACTATCCTTGAGGATTACTTTTACGAGGAAGTACACAGTTGACTGATATTAACCAAGTCACTGGAGTAGATCCTCGTCGATGTGGTCTACAATGTCGTTCCTTTGTGGTGATTATTAACTAATAAAATTTATTTAGATGTCTCTACGCCTTTTTATGGAGACTGCCTTAATTGGTTGGGTTCCCTGTGGCTTTAATATTCAAATGGTCACAGGTCACACACCCGATTACGGAGTTTCTCAAAGTGCTATATATTACGCCTGTGCCGACAGGAAATTGAAATCTGAAATTGTGTCCCATGAATTTTCAAGCTGTTGCTTTCTTCCTGGAGGGTGCTCATCTCCTGTAGCCCCTGTGTTGGGATGGCACTGGAGATGTATGCCCTTTTGGATGAGTGCGGAGTCTTCGAGTCCCTGAATGTGTATATTGTTCGTTTATATATTATTATTATAATTTATTATTATATATTATATTATAATTTATGATTTTTGGTGGTTTGGATCCCGAGGAGAACTTTCGGTAGCATTTTTATATACTGTCACTGGAGTCTCTCCCCGTGGTCTCGGCTACTTGCAATCTTCCATTACATGCATGCATCTTCTTCCAGTTTTAAATGAATTATAGCCTCCCGATTCTTTCTCTAACTGCATCCTTCAGTCAAAACCATATACAGCTTCGGTAGGAGTAATTGCGTTCTTCAATAACTATGGTTTTCCTATGCAACAATTATTGGCAGTCTCTCTCTTTCATTTGCTGCTGAGTTTTCCATCTGTAGCGATGTAAGTATAAGGTCGTTACAGGGGGGAAAATGGCACGCTATGGCAATGGCATGTCTAATGGCAATTCTACCCCGTATTTATTGTGGAATTTTCAAGTAAAAAGCATGAGGTGTTACTGATAAGAGATTGGTTTTCCAATATTCGAAGATTACCCTGACGAGGATTTCTTTCGTTGACTGATATTTCTGAAGTCACTGGATTTCATCCCCGTCGTGGTGGTCAGCTTTATTTTTCACCTGGTTTTTCCCTCCATATGCATAACGATTTCTAATATTCCTCATTGATATTTTTAAAATTCTAATCAGTTATGCTTTTATGATATGATAATTTCGACCTTATGTTAGATGATAACGTGAAATATTTAAATTAACTGAATTATTGTTAGTTACTTAATTTCCTTGTGCAAGGGTTATGTAGTCGGCTGTTATTGACCAAGTCACGGTTGGAATTGCTCCCCATCCTGTTGGTCTTTTAATTTCAATTCAATCTCAGTTCTGTATAAAAAGATTTTTATAAAAATATTATTATTTATTTTATAAAAAAGTTTTTTACCTTTGATAAGCCTTCTGGAAATACCAAATTTGTGTATATGGATTCATCGGCCTGGTTTATTTTTAAGACCTTATTTCACTGGTATGTATTTCTCGTTGACAAACTGACTATGCGGAGGTTTTGACTGCTCTTCGTTAGGGTGCCCTTCCCAGTGTAACATGAATATGATAATTGTTACAGGGGGAGAGCCTCGCACGAATGCAAGTCGTTGATGCTGCAACTTGATTAGATGAGATATTTGTAAATCTTTATGTAATAGTATATTATTCCTTGCGTCTGTATATAGCTTCCACGGAATCATTTTATTAACTTTATTATTTTTTCGTGAGGTCGTTCCTCTTCAGGCACCTCTCTTTAGGTCCGGCACTGAGTAATGATATTGGAATGGGTGTAATGCCCTTCTGGTTTGAAGTGTACTCATCGTAATTAGTTTTTGTTGTTCTTTGGATCACGGGGAATGCTTTTGGTAGCATAAATAAACCTTAGAGTTATAACCGTTTTTGACTTGCTCCACTTCAATATTGGCTATTATCAATCAATCACATCGGACCACATTAGTAATCTTCGCCATTAGTGGGTTAAATATGAAGCACAATCTTGATTCTGATTTTACGGTTTGTAGTCCTTTATTACGAGTTTAGAGAGAGAGAGATTTTTTAAAGTAAAGTTAATGTTTACCTTGTTTTCTGAATTTTATTGAAATATTTTTAAGTATTACTTTATGTTAGCAAAGAATACGCATATCGGTACTATGCTACTGTTTACCTAATTAGTTTTTTTGAATTTTTTATTTAATAAATTAAATGAAGAAATATGATTTTATTTATAACGAAAAAAGTTTTTTTTTAATCTAAAATTAACCATATTTATTTTCATTAATACGTTATTACGCCGTGGATTGTTCGCTTGATATTTTTTATTGCGAGTGTTTTTGTTATATTACTGAACATTCCTCGTCTGCGGCGGAGGTTTCTGTCACTAGCGTTGGGACTACAATGTCGTTACAGGGTGGAACCTCGCACGTAGATATAAATTAACAGATTTTAGTACTATTTGTGATATTCTCGTAGATTGCTTCGACGAGGATCTTTTCAGTTGACTAACGTATATATTAAGTCACTGGAGTAAATCCCCGTTGAGGAGTTCTACGCCAATCTCCATTTTGGGGATTGAATTTTATTCTTAACAATATTAATTTCATGTACGGAACATTTTTAATACTTGGTTTAACCTGGTTGGTTTCCTGTAGCTCTACTCCCTTGCTGCTGCTACCCACACCCTTCTTCTTATAGTTTACATCTTCAAGCTAGGCCACGTTAAGATGGCCGCCCATGCTATCGGGGAATTCGGCCTAGGATATTGTTTCAATACATGTACTGGGTTACATTTCCCGATGGAAGAGATGAGCCGGATCGTCATATTCGACGTCGAGGTTGGCCATGGTTTTAAAAATTTGATGCAATTTTATTATATATCGAGCAGCTAGCTTGTATCCTCCAGGTTATGTATCTCCTGCAGCCTCTCTTGTTAAACGGAAACTGGATTCTCCTGCCCTTCGGGATGTAACAAGGTTCTTCCGATGCCGCTATTTGTAATTTGGAGACATGACATGACATTATGGATAACTTATATACATAGATGGAGTAACTTATCTATCCTTATCTCCCATTTCACTTGTCTCATCTGTATTCATGGATTAGACGGAGGAGGATTCATTTTGTTTCAATCTCGCTAGAATTAAGACGTTTTATTGTAATTATTATTATTCCAATTTTAACCATTGACATCATTACATTGAATTTCATCCTAATATTACATTTATTATACCTTCCCGGATGCCTTTTTTGCTTGTTTTAATTGTTAATAGATACTAATATTATCCTATAATCATTATATAATCGCATTATAGTCATTAAAATAACAATTGCTTTCTTCTGTAATTAAACTGAAAAAATTCAGCTGTATTTTCCTTTGCTTTAATGCATACTTCATTCGTTTTAATTAATTTTATAGATTATAGATTAATTTTGATGATTTTATACCTCCTATTGCTGGGTATTGTCTGCATACCATGTGTATGTTCCAATTATATCGGTGTGCTATGAGTTCCTTCATCAGCGGCGGAGTTTTCAATCTGTGGCGATGTCAGTGTAAGTTCGTCACAGGGAGTAAACCCGCCCGCTGATGGGGATAAGATCGCCTTCGCCTTAGTTCCACTTTAGATTTGATACCTCGTTTATGCTCAAAAGTATTTGGTCTCCTTTGCGAGGATCAAAACAGCTGACTCTCGACACTGTAGTCACTCGAGTTGATCCCCGTCGAGGTGTTCTAAATATATCTCCAGTCGTCGCCGTTTGTGGAAGAAATTGGTGTTGCTTACGAAAATATATTTAATTTGCACTAGTTGTTAATTAAATCGATTAAATTAGTTTACATATCCTTTAATGGTGTCCTCTCTCAAATGTGACACAGGCTTATTATAATATTGCCTTGTTATAAAAGTTTCTTGATGGAAAACGGTAGCTTTATTTGGCGATACAGGGCATTTCTCTTGATGTCAGTTGCTTTAATAATTCTGAAACGTTGGTGGACTTGGTTGAGTATAATAGTATGTTTGATATTTCCAGTACGTCGGTTATGATTGCAACAAAAGATTCGGTTATGCATCAGATCTTCTAATTCTAATATTAACACTAATTTTATCTTTTTTTATTTCCCATTATGCAGAGTCGATTCGGCTTCGTTTACGGATTGTTAGGCAGTCTATTTGTTGTTATCTCGTGTTGGTGCTTTCCAGATGTAACATATAAAGTAGGAGCTTACCACCTGTAAATAAGGTTGTTACAGGTGGTAAGCCCCTACTCAGGTACTTCGGATACCTCTATCCTTTGCATCTTATTTTTCCGTAGACTTGTTTCTTAATGGTCAATCAATGCTTAATTCCTAAGGAGTATTCCTCTCAAGAAGCCTATATGTTGTATAGGCACTGGAGGTTAATGCCTCTGGACTGGATGCAACAATCGTATCTTGTGATTGGGATCAAGAGGAGAGCCCTCGGTGTCATAAAGTATGTTGCCACCGGAGTATCTCCCCTCGTTCCCGGTGACATGTATTCATCTTCTTGTTGTTTCTGTTGATATGTATGATTCGTTAACGGCTGGTATATATCTAGCAGGTTTTTGTTGAGTGGCGCTATGTAGATGTGTATGAATTAGTCTGACTGAATCTGACGGCAGGAATGCGTTCTGTGATCAGCGATGGCGGTTTGTTATTGCAGTTTATGTTATCGTTGGAGAACCTCTGGGGGTATAACCAGCCATGTACTGAGGCATAGAATTCCACATTGTTCGAGATTGGTTGCAGTGAGCTGCGTTGGAGAGCCGTGGCTTAAGATATCCTCTGTCTACCACAGATGAGACCGACTGCAGCACATTGTATGTCCAATGATTTTCCATATGTAAACAATTAATTTCATGTTCTATCCATTCTTGTGCTAATAGATTCATTAAAAAGTTCTACAAAAGAGTACATTCCTTTCAATTATGATATTCCTATTATTTCCTTTGTGTATATTTCCTTTGCGTTAGTTGAAAACTTGCATTAATATTTTTAAAAGCGTGTATTTTAGTGATTCCGATATTTTCTAAAACGAGAATTAAATATCTGAGTGATATTGCTAATGCATATCTCCATCATTATCGTTGTACCAAATCATAACATTTTTAGTAGATGTTCTGAGAAAAAAGTTTTCAAGAATTTCTTGTAGTATAATTTCACGCGTTAAAATATGAAGATTATAAGCCTTTGATTTGAAATTGATAGATGATTTCAAAAACAATTTGTGGTCACTAAATGAATGGATTCAAGTTCAGTTACGATGTCCCTCATGCCAACGGCGTCTAGGGAATTCAACTTTAATTTATTATTTTAGTCTGTCAATATAGTATTTGTCCCTCTGCCTTCCTCTTTATGATAAGGGTGATATCTAAATGCATTCAAGATTTTTAAGGGACAGTGCTATAATAGAAAATAACTCACAGTAAGAGAACATAAAAGTTTTTATATTATTTATCGCATCGAAGATGTATGTGAAACGGTTTTATTTTGAAATCAACCAAGTTGTGAAAAGTAAATACGTTAACCTTTCTTTAAAAATACCCTACAAAGGTTTTACGGTCCGATATAAAGTTCTTTATTAAGTGCAATTTTCAATTTAATTTATATATATATATACTTTTATGGAAAGAAATTAAAAATTATGGCCTGATAAACCACGAAAATGCTGAAAAATCTGTGCATCTATATAAAATGATAAAAGGAATCACCACCAATGCAGTAACTGCAACATTAAAACATAATGAATATAGGGTGAAGTTAACTAGCAAGGGGCTGATACGAGGATTATTTTGATTAATTATAATTATTTCATATTCGAAAAAGGTGTTTGAGATATGACTGTTTCTCGGGTGGGATACGTAGAATAGGAGAATTGACAACAGGCGGAAAGTATTCGAAATATTTATCATTTCAGATTCCTTAGAGGATATTGTGGATTTTGTTGTTTCAGTAAAAAGCGTTCATATTCCGAGTGGAAAAATGGGGAAGCGTTCAAAGTGAACGATCGCAAGTGTAGCTCCTTAAGACTTACATTATAAACCAAACGATATGAGGTGGTTAAATTATGCAGGAAGTGATAATACATCAGAAACTAATGCAAAGTAAAGTAGAAGACTGAAGATTGTTAGAGAAATACAAGATGAGGTAGACAAAGACTTCACTAAGCTCTTTCACTACACCATTCATTTAGCAATCCTTATGCAATGAGGAATGAATTATGGTCTCGACTGCCATTATACATTTCTAAAGCATTAATGATTTTGAAAGAAGTGTTTAGACTGGGAAAGAAGTTTGCTAAGTTTAAAAGATAAATAGTGCTTCGCCAAAAATACCACCTTTAATTTATATTAACATAATTTTTAATGATTAACTTTTACTTGTATAGTAACATATAGCTTTACTTTTGGGTTCACAAGTAAGTATTTATATTTTCAGCCGATAAACTTAAGTACTACTTTCTTTAGGGAAAATAAGCTTCAGTAAAATTCGTGGTTTGTGATAAGCAAATGCAATACATGATTTTGGCGGTTAACATATTCCTTATAACCTACGTCATTGACTCAATATTACAGCAAATCAATTAACTTAGGGCTATTGGACGACGGTCATTAATTTTAGTTAAGTCAGATATTCTGAATTAAAATTATTCGCGTAAGTTTCTTATCACAGGTTAGCAGATATAGGCTAAGTCTGTTTCATTAACTGCTAAAATTGATTACAACATATGCGAAACAAAACGTACACAAAGAAGAAAACTCTTGTAGAATAATACTTTATTCATAAACATTGGAAAGAGAAAACGTTTGTTGGAAAAAATCTTCGCAGCCTAAGACTGATGAAGAAAAACCCACTATGCGGGAAAACCCCACACAAGAAAGTGATAAAAAAAACCCGCGAAAACACAGGCTATATAAACATTTAAATGATAAAAAAATATTTCATAATATTTATAAATCCTTAAGATAACATACAAAATTAAATAATATGAATTAAATGTTCAAATTAGCGTTCTGAATTCAACAATAAACATGACAAAAATATCAAATCTATCAAAATATATTACTTTGTGCATCAGTTATCGCAAATTCCTCGTAAGCCCCCTTATTGTCCTCTTCCGTCACTCGTTTCGTTGAAAATCATTTAAGCCTGAAGATCAAAGAAAAGATAAAAATGTTATTCAGGAGTATAAGGAGTAAAATTTACACTGTGAAAACACGCATTTCGTATTGTAGATCAGAAATACATGTTTCATATGCAAACAATCAATATCGACCTCCAGCTTGTTGTTGAGCTTTAACTGTCCATGGGCACTCTACGTTCTTGGAATTATATTCTGCAAGGAATAAAAAGAGAAAAGTTAATACATTACTTTGGATGAAATATCTAAAAATGTAAGATCTTACCTGTTGGTATTGATTTTTGTAAGTCACCTCATCAATGCTACTACAAGGTAATATCTCATGCTGTCATGGAAAAATGATTATCAGGTTTTGATCTCCTTTACTGCTTCACGTCTGGCTTCCAGTCCAAGGAATCGCAGTCCCCGGCGGACAGTATCACGGCTGATATTCAGTCCAACAGCATGTCTAGTTGAAAATTACAGCGAATACGTTTCCATAATATATACCACGGAGAGGGAAGAAACCCACTGACATATGATGCAGTAAATAAATACGTCTTTTTATTACCTCGCCTCCTCTGCTGTTGAAAATGGATTCAGCCGTATGTGATCGAATACGCCGATCCTCTTCCTCTGTTGTGACTCTTGTCCTCCCTGAGACCTCCTTACGATCGACGCATAAAGGATTCTTCCAAACATTCGAGAACCAATACCCGAAATTAAAATAGACTTGAAGATATAAGCTAGATTTTTTCATTTTGTTACGAAAGCGTACAGTTTCTCTGGCAAAATACGGAAAAATCGGCGAAGAATGGGCGTAGTCTTCGAAATTTTTCAGTTTTTTGACTGTATTTTTCTAAATTCGTAAAAACTTAGTATAATTTGAACACAATATAAAGACCTAGGCTAGTTTAATTCATATTCCAAACAACAATTTCTGTTTTTCGAATGAACGAACGAATGAATGAATGAACAATTGAACGAAGGAACGCACGAACAACCGAAAGAACGAACGAAATAACTTTGTCAGTTTTCTGATGTATCATAGCTAAAATTCGAGAAATCCTTGTAGACAAACCGTTATATCCTCATTTTGACTAAATAATATCGAAAAAAGCAACGAAAACGGATACAATTAGCAAACTGAAATTTTTTCCTTAATTTGCCTTTATTATTGTCATTTTGTGGAGATAATATTGAAAATAGCAAAGACAAGGGATAATTTTAGCAAAATTTCTATTTTATCCTCTATTTTCCCTTTATTATTCTTATTTTGTCGAAATAATATTGAAAATTTTTATTTATTTTTATAGAATTTTATTTATTTTTATGTATTTTTGCTAGAATTATGGAAAACCTAGTAGAATATGGACCTGTTTTGAAGATGTAAAAATATTATTTTATACATGTATCAAATATTCCAATGTTCTTAGTAAATTACGGAAATATTGGTGAGTAATTTGTATTTTATCGTAATTTTTTATTTTTTTGTTGTAATTTCCTGATAATCGAGAAAACGTAGTCAAATTTGTAACCGTCTTGAAGATCTACACGTGATCTCATCATATTGTTCACTAAGATTTCACCTTTGCTATCCTATTCCAGAAAACTCCTCTAACGAAAATACATTCTTTCGAAACATTTCAGTTTTTCGTCTGAATTTTACCTAAACTTCAAAAACACCTAGTCAAAATTGGAATAGTTTTGAATAAATATATGAGAGTTTTCAAATTTTAAACAAAAAATTCTTTCTTGTAAGCAAAGTAAGGAAGAATCGGCAAATACTGGTTAGACTTTAGAAATTATTAATTTTTGTGGCTGTATTTTTTCTAAGATTCGATCAAATATTGTTTAATTTCGTCTCGTTTTGAGGATCGAAGAATTTTCATTTCATATTTTGAACAAGAATTCATGTTTTAAAAAAGAACGAACGAACTAAATTAGAACTATACTAAAGAACGAACTTTTGTTTTAATACGAAAGAACCAGTTAACAAACCAACGAACCAATAGTTGAACGAAGGAACGACCGAAAGAAGGAATGAATAAAAGGAACAACCTTTCGTACGAACGAAATTTATCATTTTCCTCTGTATTTTAGCTAAAATTCGACGAAACTTAGTAAAATTTGGTTTTGTATTGAAGATATAAGCAAGAACGCTTCATATATTCAGCAAAAATATCTGTTTTTAGAATAAACAAATGAACGGAAGATCCAACAAACGAATTTTTTCAGTTTTATTGCTGTATTTTAGTTAAATGCTATCAAATTCCGGAAAATTCCTATTACGGAAATACGGAAACAGAAAAAGGATAAACGATTACACTAAAGCCAAAGTCTGATAAAGAAATGGGGAAAGGGGAAAAAGCATAGAGCACAGAGCATGTATCATTTATTCATAATTGATGAATACCTATGCATAGTGAAACATGTCTCTCATACTGAGTGATTGGAAAATTATCATATGTTTTTTCGAATTTAGCAAAATTCAGACAAAATACTAAAATATTTCGAAAATACTCCCATTATTCGCGGATTTTTCTATATTTCGCAAGAGCTAGTGTTTTATATACAATATGAAAAAAGCAAGTTTATATATTCATTACGATTTCAATTTTGACTATGGGTTCTTGAATTTTTGGCAAAATAGAGTCGAAAAACTGAAAAATTTCAAAATAAATGTCTTCGCTGAATTTTCCGTATTATGATAGCAAACTTGTAATTATTGTGCACTTTTTGATAGGAACTAGCTGAGATATCAAGTACGAGTCAAAATTTAACTTCGATTTCTCGAATTTCAGGAAAATACTGTCAAATAACAGAAATATTACGAAAAAATAAAATTCCTCACAAACATTTAGTAACTTATTAACAATAGTAGAATCTTTGTTCAAAATATGAAAATCTTTCTTACTTAATGCTTA
The DNA here is from genome assembly GCA_947579665.1 of Sympetrum striolatum. NCBI lineage: Eukaryota > Metazoa > Arthropoda > Insecta > Odonata > Libellulidae > Sympetrum > Sympetrum striolatum. The sequence continues at coordinate 74,642,701 of OX388350.1, forward strand.
CATCTTAGTTGCAGTTCCGAGTTCTACTAGGTTTTCTCGAATTATAGCTTAATTACAGCCAAAAAACTGAAAAATAACGAAAAAACGAATAACGAAAAAATAACGAAAAATTCATTGACGAATTTCCACAAATTGCTAACAAAAATGTATTTCATGTTCTTTATTTTTCATGTCTGTTCGTCTGATTATCTGTTCGTCTGTTCGTCCGTGCGTCTGTTCGTCCGTGCGTCCGTTCGTCTGTCCGTACGTCGGACGAACAGACGCACGGACGTTGTTATCGTCTGTAATCGATATTATTTCGACAAAATAAGAATAATAAAGGAAAAATAAAGGATAAAAATTGAAATTTCGCTAAATTTATCCCTTGTCTTTGCTATTTTCAATATTATCTCCACAAAATGAAAATAATAAAGGCAAATTATGGAAAAAATTTCAGTTTGCTAATTGTATCCGTATTCGTTGCTTTTTTCGATATTATTTAGTCAAAATGAGGATATAACGGTTTGTCTACAAGGATTTCCCGAATTTTAGCTATGATACAGCAGAAAACTGACAAAGGTATTTCGTTCGTTCTTTCGGTTGTTCGTGCGTTCCTTCGTTCAATTGTTCATTCATTCATTCGTTCGTTCATTCGAAAAACAGAAATTGTTGTTTGGAATATGAATTAAACTAGCCTAGGTCTTTATATTGTGTTCAAATTATACTAAGTTTTTTCGAATTTAGAAAAATACAGTCAAAAAACTGAAAAATTTCGAAAACTGCACCCATTCTTCGCCGATTTTTCCGTATTTTGCCAGAGAAACTGTACGCTTTCGTAACAAAATGAAACAATCTAGCTTATATCTTCAAGTCTATTTCAATTTCGAGCCTTGGTTCTCGAATATTTGGAAGAATACTTTATGCGTCGATCGTGAGGAGGTCTCAGGGAGGACAAGAGTTACAGAAGAGGAAGAGTATCGGCATATTTTCGATCACATACGGCTGATTTCAAAAGCAGAGGAGGCGAGGTAACAAAACGATGTATTTATTTGCTGCATCATACTGCGCTGTCAGTGAGTTTCTTCCCTCTTCGTGGTATATATTATGGAAATGTATTCGCTATGATTTTGAACTAGACTTGCTGTTGGACTGAATATCAGCCATGATACTGTCCGCCGGGGACTGCGATTCCTTGGGCTGGAAGCCAGACGTGAAGCAGTAAAGGAGATCAAAACCTGTTAATCATTTTTCCATGACAGCGGAGGATATTACCTTGTAGTAGCATTGATGAGGTGACTTACAAAAATCAACACCAACAGGAAAGATCTTACATTTTTAGATATTTCATCCAAAGCAATAAGTTAACTTTTCTCTTTTTATTCCTTGCAGAATATAATTCCAACAACGTAGAGTGCCCAAGGACAGTTAAAGCTCAACAATAAGCTGGAGGTCGATATTGATTGTTTGCATAGGAATCATATACAGGGTGTTTCCCGGGAACCGCATGTTTTTTGATTAGGTAGTACAAGGCAAGTAGTTGGGGGATGGCGTTTAAAAAGGTTCTATTATTTAGAGGGGAGTTGGAAGTTTTAGTTACACCCAAGATGCGGGACCTTGAGCACCGCGTTTTCGTTATGAGACGGTTTTACGCTAACGGTGAGTCCGTAACCCAAACCCAACGAGACTTTCGCCGGCATCCGCCGCGTGGGCCGATTCCGTATCGTAACACAATTTAGAGGTGGATGCATAATGTGAACACAACGGGATCATCAATGAAAAAAAAAACCTCTAGGGCCAGCAAAAACCGTTCGTACGCCTGAGAATGTTGAGCGTGTGCGCCTCGCTACATTGGAGAGCCCAAACCGTTCGCTAAGAGCGAGCCTCTAACCTCCGCAATTCTACCTATACGGTTAGAAAAATTTTGATTTTGATAAAAAAATATGGTTCCAACAAGACGGGGCTACGGCTCACACTGCTCGAATTTCGATGGAACGTGTCCGAAAAGCTTTCCCGGGAAAAGTAATGTCTCCTTCGGAGATGTTCCTTGCAGCCCCCCGGTCTCCCGATCCCGGACTTCTTTCTTTGGTGTTTCTTGAAATCACATGTTTACGTTAAAAAGCCACGAACATTACCGGAGTTGAAGGATGCCATAAAGAGAAATACAAGTCATTCCACGGGAAATGTTACAAAATTCAATGCGTAACTTCAGGGAAGGTCTGGGAACATATGTTCAATCTGAAGGACGCCATCTAAGCGATATTATTTTTGTTACTTAATTTTTTGTACAATTTTCTTAAAATTCCCAGTTTGTAGAACACATTGTTTAAAAAAATAAATGTTTGGTTTAAAATTAAAAATATTGAGGCTATTTAAAAACCATGCGCTTCCCGGGAGACACCCTGTATTTCTGATCTACAATACGAAATGCGTGTTTTCACAGAGTAAATATGACTTTTTATACTCCTGAATAACATTTTTATCTTTTCTTTGATCTTCAGGTTTAAATGATTTTCAACGAAACGAGTGACGGAAGAGGACTATACAAATAGAATACAATACAAGGGGGCTTACGAGGAATTTGCGATAACTGTTGCACAAAGTAACATGTTTTGATAGACATTGATATTTTAACCTACGGCCTTGTGCGTTTATTTCCATCGATTTCTAAATAAATAGCTCAACCTAATTCATTTCGTTTCCCAATCTCACTAGTGCCGCAAAAAGCATAACGACAGATATTCTCCTTCAACTCACTTTTGTATTGCATTGTTAAAAACCCTCAAAAGCTTAGGGCATTTAGTTCATAGGCCCCCACCGAGAACAGAACCCGAAACTGTCGGGTCGGAAGCGAACCCAGAAGGGTTCTTTGGGCTGCGATAGCTCTAAACAGTAGGTCGTCGCGACTTCGCAAGGTACAAGGGCAGCGTGCAAAGGAGCCCTAACGGTATTTAAGGGGGAGCGGCGGTGTTGCAAGATATGCGGCAGAAAACTTTTCTTAAATTATGGATCCCTAATCTTATAATTCACGCAAAATATAAAACTCAGAAAAACTCGAAACTAAAAGCTGAAAAATTTAAGATACTTTTGCGTTCCATTGTACGACAAGGAATAAATGAAAGTTAAAAAAGAAACATGTCAAGAAAATCATATTAGCGGGAAGTCACTTTTCATAAAAATGATTGAACAGTTATTATAACTAATTCATCACACTAATATATATTAATACGCAAGTAGAACTATGCCAATATTCCGAGCGTGGCTAAATGGCAACATGTATACTCACATTTACCATTCATTTCCAGAGAACAACAAGTTTTCGTGTATAACGTTACGCATGAATATCTCAATAAATTAATGCTACTGATAATCAATATGACAACAAAACAGTGCAATGGAATGTTGAATTGTGTATACATGGAAGGGTGAGGATAACATTTTCAGTGTACAAGACGGGGATCAAAGGCATAAAGTTCTTAAGTTCAGCGTAATATATTGGATAGGTAAGTAAGGTAGGACTCTTTTAAAATAGAGTAGAATGGGAAATTTTCTGAATACATCCAAATATAACATACACGGAAGTGTTGTAATGTGTAATATAACGTAATGGATACAATTTTTAAATGAATTAATCAGAGTTGGTGTTATGAGGATTTGTTATTTTCTTCTCAAATGCGGAAGGAATGGTACCTCCGTACTAAAACAAAAAAAAAACCATCCGAGATTATATAAAAAAGTAATGACATTATGATTAAACAATTATATTCATTAAAGCTCATAAATATAACTGCAGAACCACCTGGTAAGCGTTTTTTTAAGAATTACAGAATTTCTTTGACCTTATCAACAATTTCTATGCATTAATTTCGCATTTTCCTATCTTTATTAGTATGATAACACCTCATCTCATAAATGTCTTGGATTAGAGTTCCTTATTTCATTTATTTTAAACGCATTATAATTAATCTACTAGTAAAGTTTACCGAAAAGTTTACTACAAAAAATTTGTTTTCACGTTAAACCGGATATTGAATGAACTTGCAAAGTCCTTGGTGATAGTATGAATCTATGCTCTATGCATTTTACATTTTCAGCACAATTCCGCACTTTCAATACACATATTGGGGAAATAATAGCATATTAGTAATTTTTTGTTTGCAAATGAAAAACAAAACTCCTATTCTTATCAACTCCAGACAGCATCAGGCAATATAGTCTATATAATAATAAGTCATTTCAAAATAAATTCAAAGCCAGCAATTCATGTCAGTCATTTTTGTGGACTATGCATATGTTATACCCCAAACGTGTAATTGCACATTTCATGAAATCGGTAACTTCTTTGCCCAATTCATTAAATGGGCGAAAATTGCCCATTTCATGAATTGGGCAATTACAGGTTTGAGGTGACAGGAACCCTACCTACCCTACTCAACCCATCGGCGCCGCGCATATTTATTTAATTAATTAATCTCCACTACAAATCGTGAAATGGCTTGAGTGTGGTAAGTAGGGTTCCTTTCACCCCAAACTTGTAATTGCCCAATTCGTGAAATGGGCAACTTTTGCACATTTCATGAATTGGGCAACGCGCCTGCCCATTTCATGAAATGGGAAATTACACATTTGGGGTGTAACACATACACTGTATAAATAAAATGCTAATGAGTGATTCCTTGTGTGGCCACTTTCACTTAGGCGCCTCCGTCCTTTCACTATGCGCACGGGGTTGGCTGAGGGAGATAGTGGGGGAGGGGTCCCCACCCCTATCCTCTCCCATTGTTCCCTCATTGGCCCTCTCTCTCCTGAGCAGCTTGTTTACATGTGATGGAATTGGTCGGTAAGTAAAACAATGATAGAGTTGACTCTGGAAATGCGTATATAAAGATAATTTTCCAGGAAACAATTCTGTCAACTCTTCAGTTTTTCGAGGAAGCAGTCTCCAGCGTTGGTATGTGGTATTGATATTTTATGTACAGTTTTGAAGCTCTCTCTTTCATCTGCTGCGGAGTTTTCCGTCTGTAACGATATTATAATATTGTCGTTACAGGGAGGAAACCCGCACGCTGATGGGGAATAATTCTTCGCTTCAACAAATATTTATAACTACGAGTTTTGCATAAGTATTACCTTGACGAGGATTGATTCAGTTGACTGATATCTACCAAGTCACTGGAGTTAATCCCCGTCGCGGTGGACGGAAAGTTTCAAAGATTCAAGGCCAATGTTATTTATCCACGGATATGCTATTTTAAATATCCATCCAGGGAACTTGACTTGGGATAACTGCCTTAATTGGTTGGGTTTCCTATGGCCTTACTTTTATATGGTCACAGGTCACACAACCGATTACGGTGTTTTCCACTGTCAGTGCGTCTGAATTGGCGTTCCGTGACGACGGGGAATAAAGCCTAGAGAATGAATCAATTTCACTGGGTATTATTGCCACCTAAACATGCTGATGGTTTCTCTTTGACTTCAGTTCGTGCGGGCGCAATTCTTTATGTAACATGGATCTGATAATTGTTACAGGGGGAGAGCCTCGCACGAATAATTGTTTCACGCTTGGAAATTACGCCATAGTTGATATGAGTTGATTGAGTATGTGTTAATTTGATAATGAAAGCCTCTGTGTTTGTGTTATGTGTTAACTGGGGTCACGGGGAGTGCTTTCTGTGGCACAATGAAATCATTGTCACTGGAGTATCTCACCGTGCTCCCGGCCAATCTATTTTGGCCCCTGGTGATAGAGGAAGATGGCCGTTCTGGTTTATATATATATATATATATATATATATATATATATATATATATATATAAGCATAAGATAAAAGCCTTCATTATGATGATCATCTTCCCGCGGCGTTTGTATATATGGATATCCATATACAGAGTTGATATTATGTGATTACTAAGGCTTTTAAGTCGCCCACTCCTCATGCTTTCCGTAGAAACCAAAATGTTAAAATCCTATTGCATTACGATGTACCGCTTGCTAGCTTTTGGCCGCCTTCGTTTCATTTGAATTTCACAAGCGCATTTCGGGGGAAGAGCAGCTAGTAATAATACCACCCTATTAGTAATATTTTTAATCACAAAATATCAATGTAAATATTCAATAGAAATTGTGGTCTCCAATTATTTAACTAGTGATAATGATGATGTAATCAGATCCGGTGGGGTTTTGTTTGTTCTCACGAGTGTATTCATTCACACACGTGAATTCAATGCAACATATTTGGGCTTCCTTTCACAAGCCAACCCCTGGTGCGGCCTTTTGTCCCAAATGATGACATAGAATGATATATAATCATCAATGATTACTTACTTACCGTAGGAATATTCATTAGCGACCATTCTTATTCAATGCCATCTCCATGAGTGGTTATTTTTATGCTTCACCGTTCACAATTTAAACTATAGTAACAACAAATAATTCCTCGTTTTTATAGAGAAAATAACCGTCATAAAGGTTACCTTCGCGAGGATCACTTTCGTCGACTGATTCTAACCAAGTCACTGGAGTCGATTCCCGTCGAGGTGGTCTCCGTGTCTGTCACACGATTGTCTTGCTGATTTTCTCTTCAATTTATTAAAACAACGTTTTCGTTTTATTTAAATCGTTGCTTCATAAACAGATTGGTATTTTGGGGAATTATATAATAATATTTGTTGCAGGTAATGCAACATATATGTGCCTTTTCGCTGCAGCAGTGGTACTTATCTGGAGAACTCTTTCCCGGACCTTACTCCGAAGTCCCTTTTGTGCGGCCCTTGCCAACGGGAAATATTGTCTAGAGAGTATGTTAATTTCCCTGGGTAAGATTTCTCGTTGGCAAGGACATGTTAACTCTCTTTCCCTACAGTAGTGCTGTTTACGTGGGTGGTTGTTCTTCGTTGGGGTGCGGTTCCCAGTGTAACATGAATATGATAGTTGTTGCAGGGGTAGTGCCTCGCGCGAAGTCTTTGATACTTTTGTATACATACATATCGATACATACGTTGATCATCTCCTGCAGAGCTATTCTATTACCATGATGGGTATCGATTTGGTAGGCTAATGTTACATAAGTCACTAGAGTAGATCCCCATCAAGGTGGTCCAATATAAACATACTAATAGTAAATGCCAACGTCTACTGTATGCCATTTTCCTTGGGAGTATGTTAACAATTTTATCTAAGTCCGTTACCGTAGCAATTGGGAGTGTATATTTCCGTAATGCCGTAATGGTTTCCTTGACGTGGATCACTTTAGATGACTGATACTTACCAAGTCACTGGAGTAATCCCCGTCGTGGTGGTCTACATAATCCAAGTATATTGTATTGTAGTTGGTATAACTGTTTAGTATTAGCTGTATCCATCAAAGCGCTATGTGTCCCTTTGCCGAAATGGTATGGCATTCTTGAATATTCTTGGGGAATCGCTTCGATTGGTTGTGTTTCCTGTGGCATAGTGTACAAACTGTCACAGGTCATAATTCCGATCATGGGGATTTTGCGTGTATCAGTTAGCATCTGAAACGGGAAACTAAGTAAATGTGCAGTTCTTGCCGACGGGGAATTTTGCCTAGAGAGTGAAGCCATATCACTGGGTATAATTTCCCGTTGGCAAGTACCTGCTTCATCGACATAACCTGCTGGTGATTCGATAACTTCTGTTTGTGCGGGTGCCCTTCCTTGTGTAACATGGATCTGATAGCTGTTACAGGGGGAGAGCCTCGCATGAATTATCGTTAACGTTACTTACGGGATAGAAGTACCTGTTCACTTGCGATTATTAGTTGTTTGCATGCATTGCTGATGGCTTGTTGCCGTAAGGGTATTCCTCGCTGGAAGCCTGGTCTGGCACTGGAGAGTAATTCCCTTCTGTTTATGAACGTTTCCACATCTCCTGCGATCATTTGGTTTGGATCACGGGGAGTGCTTACGGTGACATATCATTTAATCTGTCACTGGAGTATCTCACCGTGCTCCCGGCCGATCTTCAGCATCCGCTGTCGATGGTATACCCTAAAGAAAGCATCTAATTTGCACTAGTGTTTTTATTCTTTCTCTCCTTCTGCTTTTTATAGATGAAGGATGAACACGAATTGCTCATAGCTTTTAGCACTCAGAGAACAGTAATTATGAAGGACGTCTTCTCGGGTTTCTAATCGGATTACTAACAGGAACGGGTCCGACGTTTTGACTGTTATCTCCACAGCGAATAATTAATTATTATGTCGCTTTTGCTTCCATTTCCATATTTACTCGATACGGCGATTTATTCTTTGGTTATATTATTTAGTTTAGTATATTACTACCGGGATGTTATGGAAAAAATAATATCTGACATGACTCTTTAGATAAAAGTCTCCTCCCTCAACGTCCTTTCGGTTATTTTACTTCAATAATGCTGTGGCAGTGTTCCGGGTATCCCCAAATAATGTCGTCAGCTACTCCAGGTTATGTGTTATGTTAATTAGTAGTGCGTGAATGAGATAGTTTTTAATTTTGTTGAATGAACATTCTTACTTTATTATTAATCTATGTTATAGTCTTATCTTTCTGTTGGCAGGGCGTGTTACACCTTGTGTCTGCAATGTGCTCGTAGTTTACTTTGACGAGGAACTATCCAGTTGACTTATATATACAAAGTCACTAGAATAGATCCCCGTTGAGATGATCTACAGTTATCTTCATCGCTGTTCATAGATATATATTATTTAGTAGTATATGTAATATTTACAGTTTTCTTGTTTCTCGGATGGATGTTAATTCTTATATGGCTGCAGCTTACCCAATAACACTTATGAACTAGAGTAAAATTGTTGACGATTGAGAGAAGAATACATTTATTGTCCATTGTATACTTTTCCATGCTTTGAGTTTTGTTGATTAACTTAATTAAGCAAGTTCGTCCGGATGAAATAAAATCATCGAAATTGACCGAACTATTATGTACAATAATTACAAATTGCCATGGCGGCAGGCACTTGATTATCTTTATTGGGAGAATTTATATGCTGAGACTGTTGAAACCAAAAATTACGTATTCCATTCTTACTTTTAATTCTAGTATTTAATATATTGTACATTATAGGAAACAAGTTCAGGCTTCACTTGGTGGTAATGACATACACTGAGATGTGACATACTAAAACTTTTACTTTACCACAAATTATTATTTAAAAAACGACCAGGTTTCGCAGCAGTGCTGCATCATCAGGGGCACCTGATGATGCAGCACTGCTGCGAAACCTGGTCGTTTTTTAAATAATAATTTGTGGTAAAGTAAAAGTTTTAGTATGTCACATCTCAATATTGTACATTTATACTTTCTTAAAAATCTTTTGAAATGGATCACTCGTTTATTAGTTTATTGATCATGATTCAATTTCCCATTGCTTTTCTATACGACTATCAATGTATATATGAAGGTATATGAACATATTGTTACGATCCTACAAAATTTTTACTATCCTTGTGGATTACTTTTACGAGGAAGTACACAGTTGACTGATATTAACCAAGTCACTGGAGTAGATCCTCGTCGATGTGGTCTACAATTTTCGTTCCTTTGTAGTGATTATTTACTAATAAAATTTATTTAGACTTCTCTACGCCTTTTTATGGAGACTGCCTTAATTGGTTGGGATGCCTGTGACTTGATATTCAAATGTATATTATTTATACTTAATATACAAATGAATATAATATAGATTCCAGAACTATATTTTATGTCTGTGCCGACGGGGAATATTGCCTGGTTAATATACAAATTTTACTGGGTAGTATTTCCCGCTGGTAAAGTCAGCTATATCGCCATGCTCAAATTGGTGCGGTGCATTTCTGAAATTGTGTACCATGAATTTTCAAGCTGTTGCTTTCTTCCTGGAGGGTGCTCATCTCCTGTAGTCCTTGTGTTGGGATGGCACTGGAGATGTATGCCCTTTTGGATGAGTGCGGAGTCTTCGAGTCTCTGAATGAGTATATTGTTCTTTTAGGCGTTATAATTATGCCAATGATTTTTGGTGGTTTGGATCCCGAGGAGAACTTTCGGTAGCATTTTCATCTGTCACTGGAGGCTCTCCCCGTGGTCTCGGCTACTTGCATTCTTCCATTACATGCATGTATGTAAGTGTAAATGCAATATAGCCCCCGATAACTTTAGGTGTATCCTGCAGTCTGCTCAACTTCGGTAGGAGTAATTCCATAACCATGGTTTTCCAATGCAACATTTATTGACAGCCTCTCTCTTTCATCTGCTGCTGAGTTTTCCGTCTGTAGCGATGTAAGTAAGAGGTCGTTACAGGGGGGAAACCGGCAGGCTGATGGGGAACATTTCTACTTATAATTCTAATAATTCAGTATTTATTGTGAAATTTTCGAATAAGGATTTCAAGTAGGAAGAGTTACTGATAAGTAAGAGATAAGTAATCTATTTTCCAATGTTTGAAGATTACCCTGGCGAGGATTTCTTTCGTTGACTGACATTTCTCAAGTCACTGGAGTTAATCCCCGTCGTGGTTGTTCTTTCTTTTTTTCTTCTTTTTCTTTCTTTCTTTGATCTTTCACCTGGTTTCCTCTCACAAGTTTAGCATGTCTAATTAATTAAAATGTAATAATTAAGATACGTCCCTCCATATGCATAACGATTTTTAATATTCCTTATTGATTTTTTTTTAATTCTAATCAGTTATGCTTTTATAATATGATAATTTCGACCTTATGTTAGATAATAATGTGAAATATTTAAAGTAACTGAATTACTGTTAGTTACTTAATTTCCTTGATGTGGGTTACTGTAGTCGGCTGTTATTGACCAAGTCACGGTTGGAGTTGCTCCCTATCCTGTTGGTCTTTAAATTTCAATTCAATCTCAGTTCTGTATAAAAAGATTTTTATAAAAATATTATTATTTATTTTATAAAAATGTTTTTTACCTTTGATAAGCCATCTGGAAATACCAAGTTTGTTCATATGGATTCATCGGCCTGGATTATTTTTAAGACCTTATTTCACTGGTATGTATTTCTCGTTGACAAACTGACTATGCGGAGGTTATGACTGCTCTTCGTTAGGGTGTCCTTCCCAGTGTAACATGAATATGATAATTGTTACAGGGGGAGAGCCTCGCACGAATGCAAGTCGTTGATACTGCAACTTGATTAGATGAGATATTTTTAAATCTTTATGTAATAGTATCTTATTCCTTGCGTCTGTATATAGCTTCTACGGAATCATTTTATTAACTTAATTAACTTTCCGTGAGGTCGTTCCTCTTCAGGCACCTCTCATTAGGTCTGACACTGAGTACTGACATTGTAATGGGAGTAATGCCCTTCTTGTTTGAAGTGTAGTCATTGCAATTAGTCAATTTGTTTAGATCACGGGGAGTTTTTAACGGTGGCATAATGAAATCACTGTCACTGGAGTATCTCACCTTGCTTCCGTTTTCGTTTCTTCTATTTCGGCACCTGGTTATGGAGGATGACTCTGGATACAATTTAAGAGGCTGGACTGGTTGTAGTAGGTAATAAACGTTAGAATCATTTTTACTTGCTCCACTCATATCGGCTAATATCAAATTATTCACTTCGGACCGCATAAGTAATCTTCAGCATAAGTGGGTTAAATTTGAAGCACATTCTTTATTCTGATTTTACTGGTTGTAGACAAAGTTAACGTTTACCTTGTTTTCTGACTTTTATTTAAATATTTTTAAAGTATTACTTTATGCTAGCAAAGAATACGCATATCGTTACAATGCTACTGTTTAACTAATTGCTTTTTAGAAATTTTTAATTTAATAAATTAAATGAAGAAATATGATATTATTTATAACGAAAATAGTTTTTTTATCTCAAAAATAACCATATTCATTTTCATTAATACGTTATTATGCCGTGGGTTGTTAGCGATGTTCATATTGCTTTATATTTTTTATTGCGAGTATTTTTGTTACATTACTGAACATTCCTCGTCTGCGGCGGAGGTTTCTGTCAGTAGCGTTGGGACTACAATGTCGTTACAGGGTGGAACCTCGCACGTAGATATAAATTAACAGATTTTATGTCCTATTTGTGATATTCTCGTAGATTGCTTCGACGAGGATCTTTTCAGTTGACTAACGTATATATTAAGTCACTGGGGTAAATCCCCGTTGAGGATTCTACGCCAATCTCCATTTTGGGGAATTGAAATTTATTCTTATCAATATTAATTTCATGCACTGAACATTTTTAATATTTTTGTTTGGTTGGATTCCTGTAGCTCTACTCCCTTGCTGTTGCTACCTGCACCCTGCTTCTTAAGGTTCACAGCAATACATCTTCAAGCAAGGCCACGTTAAAATGGCCGCCTATGCCATCGGGGAATTCGGCCTAGGATATTGTTTCAATACATGTACTGGGTTACATTTCCCGATGGAAGAGATGAGCCGGATCGTCATATTCGACGTTTAAATTGAACATGGTTAAAAAAAAAATTTGCAATTTTATTATATTTCGAGCAGCTAGCTTGTATCCTGCAGGATATGTATCTCCGGTAGCCTCTCTTGTTAGACGGGAACTGGATTCTCCTGCCCTTCGGGATGTAACAAGGTATTTCAGATGTCGCTGTTTGTAATTCTGAGCCATGAAATTTATCTTCGCATAGGTAATTCTTACCTTTATGAATTTTCCCCTAGATGGAGTAACTTATCTATCCTTATCTCCCATTTCACTTGTCTCATCTGTATTCATGGATTAGACGGAGGAGGATTCTTCTTGTTTCACGTTTTACGTTTTATTGTGATTATTATTATTTCAATTTTAACCATGGACATCATTGCATTGAATTTCATCCTAATATTACATTTATTATAACTTCCCGAATGCCTTCTTTTTTGCTTGTTTTAATTGTTAATAGATACTAATATAATCCTGCAATCATTACATAATCGCATTATAGTCATTAAAATAACAATTGCTTTCTTCTGTAATAAAAACTGAAAAAATTCAGTTGTATTTTCCTTTGCTTTAATGCACACTTAATTCGTTTTAATTAATTATATTACAGATTATAGATTAATTTTTATAATTTTTTACCCCCTGTTGCTGTGTATTGTCTGCATACCATGTGTAGAGTAGGAGTATCGGTGTGCTATGAGTTCCTTCATCAGCGGCGGAGTTTTCAATCTGTGGCGATGTCAGTGTAAGTTCGTCACAGGCAGTAAACCCGCCCGCTGATGGGGGTATGTTCGCCTTCGCCTTTGTCCACTTTAGATTTGATACCTCGTTTATGCTTAAAAGTATTAGGTCTCCTTTGCGAAGATCAAAGCAGCTGACTCTCGACACTGTAGTCACTGGAGTTGATCCCCGTCAAGGTGTTTCAAAGTATATCTCCAGTCGTCGCCGTTTGTGGAAGAAATTGGTGTTGCTTACGAAAATACATTTAATTTGCACTAGTTGTTAAGTAAATCGATTAGATTAGTTTACATATCCTTTAATGGTGTCCTCTCTCAAATGTGACACAGGCTTATTATAATATTGCCTTGTTATAAAAGTTTCTTGATGGAAAACGGTAGCTTTATTTGGCGATACAGGGCATTTCTCTTGATGTCAGTTGCTTTAATAATTCTGAAACGTTGGTGGACTTGATTGAGTATAATAGTATGTTTGATATTTCCAGTATGTCGGTTATTATTGCAACAAAAGATTCGGTTATGCATCAGATCTTCTAATTCTAATAATAACAATAATTTTATCTTGTTATATTTCCCATTATGCAGAGTCGATTTGGCTTCGTTTACGGATTGTTAGGCAGTCTATTTTTTGTTTCCTCGTGTTGGTTCTTTCCAGATGTAATATGTATAAATAAAGTTGTTACAGGTGGTAAGCCCCTACTCGAGTACTTCGGATACCTCTATCGTTTGCATCTTATATTTCCGTAGACTTGTTTCTTAATGGTCGATCAATGCTTACTTGCTAAGGAGTATTCCTCTCAAGAAGCCTATATGCTGTATAGGCACTGGAGTTTAATGCCTCTGGACTGGATGCAACAATCGTATCTTGTGATTGGGATCAAGAGGAGAGCCCTCGGTGTCATGGAGTTTGTTGCCACCGGTGTATCTCCCCTCGTTCCCGGTGACATGTATTCATCTTCTTGTTGTTTCTGTTGATATGCATGATTCGTTAACGGCTGGTATATATATAGCAGGTTTCTTTTGAGTGGCGCTATTAGATGTGTATAAATTACTCTGACTGAATCTGACGTCAGGAGTGCGTTCTGTGATCAGCGATGGCGGTTTGGCATTGCAGTTTATGTTAGGGTTGGAGATTAACCAGCTATGTACTGAGGCATAGAATTCCACATTGTTCGAGATTGGTTGCAGAAAGCTGCGTTGGAGAGCCGTGGCTTAAGATATCCAATGTCCACCACAGATGAGACCGGCCGCAGCACATTATATGTCCAATGTTTTTCCATATGTATACAATTAATTTCATGTTCTGTCCATTTATGTGCTAAGAGATTCATTAAAAAGTTCTACAAAAGAGTATATGGCTTTCAATTAAGATTATCCTTTTTTTTCTCTGTGTATATGTCCTTTGTGTTAGTTGAAAACTGGCATTAATATTTTTAAAAGCGTGTATTTTAGTGCTTTCGATATTTTTCACACGAGAATTAAGTATCCTAATGATATTACTAATGCATATCTCCATCATTATCGATGAAAATTCTGAGAATTTCTGCTAGGAACTGCTTCTAGTACTTTTAATATTTAATTAATAGACCTACGAGTAAGTAATTTACGAAAATTTACCAGTATATTTCGACTTCATTATTCCAAATCTTAACATTTTAAGTAGATGTTCTCAGACTAATGCTTTCGAGAATTTCTTGCAGTATAATTTTACGCGTTTAAACATGAAGATGCCTTCGTGTGAAGAAGGATCATAAAATAGATAGATGATATAGTTGATTATAAAAACAATTTGTGGTCACTTAATGAATGGATTCAAGTTCAGCTACAATGTCCCTCATGCCTACGGCGTCTAGGGAATTCAACCTTAATTTATTATTTTAGTCTGTCAATACAGTATTTGTGACTTGACCTTCCTCTTTATGATAAGGGTGATTGCTAAATGTATTCAAGACTTAGATCATAAGTTCTATGATTAGTAACTGATCACTGACAGCAATGTTAATAAGTAAGAGTCACAATTGAACCATAAGGTGTCAAGAATTTATGACAGCTAATGGTATAGTTGTGAATCTTACTTAATAAGATTTTTAAGGGAAAATAACTCATAGTAATAGAGCATACATATATTTTGTTTTTATATTATTTATTGCACCGTAGATGTGAACTTGGTGTTCTTTTGAAAAGCAACCACGTTGTGATAAGTAAATACGTTAAATAAATACACCTCAGTAAGTACTTTCTCTAAAAATATCAAATGAAAATGTGCATCCGTGCAGTAAATATTATAAAAAATCTACCCTAAAAAAGATTTTATGGTCCAATGTAAATTTTAATTATTTATCAAGTGCAGTTTCCAATTTAATTTTAATGTATTTTTATGGAAATAAATTTAAAATTAAAACATAAAATTGCCGAAAAATCTATACATCTATATAACATGATACAAAATGAATCACCACAGCACAGACCACAAATGTAGTAACTGCAACATTAAAAAATAATGAATATAGGGTGAAGTTAACTGACAAGGGTTTGATACGAGTATTATTTTGATTAATTATAATTATTATAATTTTCTAAAAAGGTGTTTGAGATATGACATGACTTGACATGACATGGGTTTCTCGGATGGGATACGTAAAATGTGAATTTGACAACAGGCAAAATGTATTCGAAATATTTATCATTTCAGATTCCTTAGAGGATATTGTGGATATCGTTGTTTCAGTAAAAAGCGTTCGTATTCCGAGTGGAAAAATGGGGAAGCGTTCAAAGTGAACGATCGCAAGTGTAGCTCCTTAAGACTGACGTATAAACCAAACGATATAAGGCGGAAAAATTATGCAGGAAGTAATAGTACAACAGAAACTAATGGAAGGTAAAGTAGAATACTGAAGATTGTTAGAAAAATGGAAGATGAAGTAACAAAGACTTCACTAAGCTCTTTCACTACACCATTCATTTAGCAATCCTTATGCAATGGAAAATTTATTATTGTTGTTTAATATTATTGTCTCGACAGCCATTATACATTTCTAAAGCATTAATGATTTTGAAAGAAGTGTTTAGACTGGGAAAGATGTTTGCTAAGTTTAAAAGATAAATAGTGCTTCACCAAAAATACCACCTTTAATTTACATTAAAATAATTTTTAATGATTAAATTTTACTTGTATAATGATATATAGCTTTACCTTTGGGTTCACAATTAAGTATTTACATTTTCAGCCGATAAACTTAAGTACTACTTCCTTAAAGGAAAATAAGCTTCAGTAAAATTTGAGGTTTGTGGTAAGCAAATGCAATAATTAGTTTTGGCGGCTAAAATATTCCACCTTACCTATGTCATTGTTTAAAACAACTTGGTAAACCTAAATATGTACTTAATACCTCAATAGTCCTGAGTACATTACGAGTGATAGTTCAGGGTAAGTACTTTCTCATTAATCCCACAAGAGAACTCATTATTCACTCCTTCGTTACCTATGCATTTTTTTAGCCTTACACTTGATGTATTCAATCATAGATATCCATTTTGTATAAAATGCCGAAAGCCCTTCCAAGTGGTACGAGAAGGAATAAATGATAGGTAAAAAAAGAAATATTACAAGAAAATCATATTAGCGGGCTGTCACTTTTCATAAAAATGAAAGAACAGTTATTATAACTAATTCATCACACTAATATATATTAATACGCAAGTAGAACTATGCCAATATTCCGAGCGCGGCTGAATGGCTGCATGTATACTCACATTTACCATTCTATTCCAGAGAACAACAAGTTTTCGTGTATAACGTTACGCATGAATGCCTCAATAAATTAATGCTACTGATAATCAATATGACAACAAAGCAGAACAAAGGAATTTTGAACTGTGTATGCACGGAAGGGTGAGGATTGCAATGTACAGAAAGGGATCTCGATTGAAAGCATAAAGTTCTTAAATTGAGCGTAATATATTGGATAGCTAAGTAAGGATGGACTCTTGTGAATTAGTGTAGAATGGGAAATGTAGTGAATACAACCAAATATAACATACACGGAAGCGTTGTAATGTGTAATTTAATAGAATGGTACAATTTCTAAAAGAATTAATCAGAGTTGGAGTTATGAGGATTTGTTATTTTCTTCTCAAATGCGGATAGAATGGTACCTCTGTACTAAAACAAAAAAAGAAACCATCCAAGATTGTATAAAAAAATAATGACATTGTTATTAAACAATTATGTTCATTCTAGCTCATAAATATAACTGCAGAACCACCTGGTAAGCGTTTCTATAAGAATTATAGAATTTCTTTGACCTTATCCACAATTTCTATGCATTAATTTCGCATTTCCCTATCTTTATTAATATGATACCATCTCATCTCATGAATGGCTTGGATTAGGGTTCCCTATTTAATTACTTTTTAACGCATTATAATTATTATACAAGTAAAGTTTTCCGAAAAGTTTACTATAAATAATTGTTTTCACGTTAACACAGATATTGAATGAACATACAAAGTCTCAGGAGAGAGTATGAATCTATGCTCTATGCATTTTACATTTACAGCATAATTCCTCACTTTCAATACACATATTGGGGAAATAATAGCGTATGAGTAATTGGTTGTTTGCAAATGAAAAACAAAACTCATTTTCTTATCAATTCCAGACAGCATCAGGCAAAGTAGTCACAAAGTCATTTAATTCGTTTCATAAACACAATTTTAACAACGTTTTTTGATACGTTTACCACAAAAAATTTGTTTTAACGTTAAACAAGATATTGAATGAACTTACAAAGTCTCAGGAGAGAGTATGAATCTATGCTCTATGCATTTTAAATTTTCAGCTGAATTTCGCATTTTTGGTGTAATTAAGAGGAAATAAATTGAACTTGTTAATATGTGGGAAAACAATGATTTAGCAGATGATACATATAACTACAGAGAAGGCTTAAGATTTCGATATAACGATGCGAAATTCTTTGTAAAGGGTTCTTGCAAAATTTCTAGACTGAAACGTCAGGTGTGAATATTGCATGTGATTATAATAAGCAAAACGACTCGTTTTAAAAGAGTTTCATAGCTTCACTTACACCTGGATAAATAACTTGATAATACGAAAGTAGAGATAAATATAAGCGAAAAGCAATATACTATGCAGAAATAATATAAATGCGAGATCCATCCCAATATAGCATGAGAGCCTTTAGAAGAGACATAGAATTGACAAATATTCAAGACTATTTAGAATTTATAAAAGTGTGAATCCAAAAAAAATATATAGCAATATCCTTTATTTTTATCAAAGTACTTTTATATCACAAGATCTTATTGCATCTTGTAATGTTAAAAATTAAATGAAATGCATTTCGAATTCGTTATGTCGCAAATCATATCAAAGTCAGCAATTAATGTCAGTTATTTTTGTGGACTATGCATACACAATAAAAGTAAAATGCTAATGAGTGATTCCTTGTGTGGCCACTTTCACTTAGGTACCTCCGTCCTTTCACTATGCGCACCGGGTTGGCTGAGGGAGATAGTGGGGGAGGGGTCCCCACCCCTATCCTCTCTCATTGTTCTCTCATTGGCCCTCTCTCTCTGGAACAGCTTGTTTACATGTGATGGAATTGGTCGGTAAGTAAAACAATGATAGAGTTGACTCTGGAAATGCGTATATAAAGATAATTTTCCAGGACACAATTCTGTCAACTCTTCCGTTCTTCGTGGAAGCAGTCTCCAGCGTTGGTATGTGTTATTGATATTTTATGTACTGTTTTGAAGCTCTCTCTTTCATCTGCTGCGGAGTTTTCCGTCTGTAACGATATCATAATTTAGTCGTTACAGGGAGGAAACCCGCACGCTGATGGGGAATAATTCTTCGCTTCAACAAATATTTAAAACTTCGAGTTTTGCATAAGTATTACCTTGACGAGGATTGATTCAGTTGACTGATATCTACCAAGTCACTGGAGTTAATCCCCGTCGCGGTGGACGGAAAGTTTCAAAGATTCAAGGCCAATGTTATTTATCCACGGATATGCTATTTTAAATATCCATCCAAGGAACTTGACTTGGGATAATTGCCATAATTGGTTGGGTTTCCTATGGCCTTACTTTTATAGGGTCACAGGTCACGCAACCGATTACGGTGTTTTCCACTGTCCACGCATTGTGTCTGAATCTGAAGGGTTCCTATGACGGCGTTCTGTGACGACGGGGAAAAATGCCTAGAGAATGAATCAATTTCACTGGGTATAATTGCCGCCTAAACATGCTGCTGGTTTCTCATTGACTTCCGTTCGTGCGGGCGCCCTTCTTTATGTAACATGGATCTGATAATTGTTACAGGGGGAGAGCCTCGCACGAATAACTGTTTTGTTTCACGCTTGGGAATTATGCCGTAGTTGATATGAGTTGATTGAGTATGTGTTAATTTGATAATGAAAGCCTCTATGTTTGTGTTATGTGTTAACTGGGGTCACGGGGAGTGCTTTCTGTGGCATAATGAAATCACTGGAGTATCTCACCATGCTCCCGGCCAATCTATTTCGGCACTGGTGATAGAGGAAGATGGCCTTACTGGTTTATATATATATTAAATATGTATATAACTATAAGATAAAAGCTGTCTTTATGATGATCATCTTCCCGTGCCGCTTGTCACTACGGATATACTGGCTTGTTGTGCAACAGTTTGTATATCTGAATGTCTATATACAGCGTTGATATTATGTGATTCCTTGAAGCCTTTTAAGTCGCCCACTCCTCATGCTTTCCGTAAAAACCAATATGTTAAAACCCTATTTCATAAGGGTGAACCGCTTGCTAACTTTTGGCCCCTTCGTTTCATTTGAAGCGCATTTCGGTGTAAAAGCAGCTACTAATAATACCACCCATTTACTAGTATTTTTAATTGTAAAATATTAATCAAAATATTCAGAAGTAATTGTGTTTTCCAATTATTTAACTAGTAGTAATGATGATCTAATCAGATCCGGCGAGGTTTTGTTTCTTCACACGAATGTATTCATCAGCGTGAATTCAATGCAACATATTTGGGCTTCCTTTCAAAAGCCAACCCCTGGTGCGACCTTTTTGCCCAAATAATATAATGGAAGATTGATATATTTAATCATCAAAGTTTCCTTACTTACCGTAGGATTATTCATTAGCGACCATTCTTATTCAATGCCATCCCTATGTGTGGTTATTTTTATGCTTCACCGTTCGCAATTTAATTTATAGTAACAACAAATAATTCCTCGTTTTAATAGAGAAAATAACCGTCATAAAGGTTACCTTCACGAGGATCACTTTCGTCGACTGATTCAAACCAAGTCACTGGAGTCGATCCCCGTCGAGGTGGTCTGTCACGCGATTGTCTTGCTGATTCTCTCTTCAATTTATCAATATAATGTTTTCGTTTTATTTGAATCGTTGCTTCCTAAACAGATGGTTATTCAGGGGAATAATATTATAATATTTGTTGCAGGTATTGCAACCTTTATGTGCCTTCTCACTGCAGCAAAGTTACTTATCCGGAGAATTCTTTCCCGGACCTTACTCCGAAGTCCCTTTTGAGCGGCCCTTGCCAACGGGAAATATTGTCTAGAGAGTATGTTAATTTTCCCTGGGTAAGATTTCTCCTTGGGAAGGACCTGTAACCTCTACTTCTCTGCCGCAGTCATGTTAATGTGGATTTTACTCTTCGTTAGGGTGCCCTTCCTCGTGTAACATGTAAATGATAATTGTTACAGGGGGTGAGCCTCGCACGAAGTCTTAGATACTGCGACGAGGTGTGATGTTGATATATCTTTATGTAGTGATATAGTATACCTCGCATATAGATACGTCTCCTTATGGCTGATAGTTCTTATTGTAATATAATTCTCAGTGTATCAACCAGTTGATTATGTATGCCGCGGTTTCTTTTCCTAAACATCTTAAATTTAATGATGACTAGACCACAGTCGAAACCGGTCGCACAATAAATTTACTGTGGAACTAAGACAAGGTGTTCTCTTCCTTTCCTACGTTATGGAGTTCCACAAAGTTACAGCTTCGTCACTTGATTTTATACTAAATTTAATTTTTGCGTTCGTTTGTTTTTAATTGCTAGAACACTTATTCGTTTCGTTTTTCTTGTTTTCCATATAGCCGATACAATACTTGACGTTGATCATATACTGCGGAATTATTCTATTGCCATGATGGGTATCACTTTGGTAGGCTAATGTTATATAAGTCATAAGAGTAGATCCCCATCGCGGTGGTCCAATATATACATGCTAATAGTAAATGCCAACGTCTACTGTATGCCATTTTCCTTGGGAATATGATAATCAATTTTATCTAAGTCCGTTACCGTAGCAATTGAGGGTGTATATTTCCGTAATGGTTTCCTTGACGTCACTTTAGATGACTGATAGTTACCAAGTCACTGGAGTTTATCCCCGCCGTGGTGGTCTACAAAATCCAAGTATATTGTATTGTAGTTGGTATAACTGTTTAGTATTAGCTGTATCCATCAAAGCGCTGTGTGTCCCTTTGCCGAAATGGTATGGCATTCTTGAATATTCTTGGGGAATCGCTTCGATTGGTTGTGTTTCCTGTGGCATAGTGTACAAACTGTCACAGGTAATAATTCCGATCATGGGGATTTTGTGTGTAGCAGTTAGCATCTGAAACGGGAAACTAAGTAAATGTGCAGTCCTTGCCGACGGGGAAATTTACCTAGAGAGTGAAGACATATCACTGGGTATAATTTCCCGTTGGCAAGTAGCTGCTTCATCGACATTACCTACCGTTGAGTTCGGTTACCGTTGTTCGGGTGCCCTTCCTTGTGTAACATGGATCTGATAGTTGTTACAGGGGTGTTCGTGCCTCGCACGAATTATTATCAACGTTACTTCGGGATAGAAGTACCTGTTCACTTGCCATTAACAGTAGTTTGCATGCATTGCTGATGGCTTGCTGCCGTAAGGGTATTCCTGTCTAGAAGCCTGTTTTGGCACTGGAGATTAATGCCCCTTTCTGGTTATGAGCCTTTCCACATCTCCTGCAATCATTTGGTTTGGATCACGGGAGTGCTTACGGTGATTAATGATGTAATCTGTCACTGGAGTATCTCACCGTGCTCCCGGCCGATCTTCAGCATCAGCTGTCGATGGTATACCCTAAAGAAAGCATAGGTTTCGCACTAGAGTTCTTTTTTCACTATTGTTTTTTTACGAATGAAGGATTAACACGAGCTGCTCATAGCTTTTAGCATCTCCAGGGGACAGATTTATTATTATTATTTGTTTTTTTTTGTTCCATTTCTATGATATTTTTACTCAATACGGCGGGTTATTCTAAGTAATATTTGCAGTTTGTTGTTTCTCGGATGGATGTTTATTCTTATATGGTTGAAGCCTACCCACTTACTTAGTTATGAACTAGAGTAAATTTGTTCGACGATAGAGAGAGAAATAAATATTTATTGTACATATATATTTGGCCAAGCTTTGTGTTTTTTTGATATAACTTAATTTAGCAAGTTCGTCAGGATCAAATTATAACATCGAAATTGACCGAACTTCTATGTACCATTACAAACTTTTTTGGACGAGAATTTGTGTGTATATATATATACAATATGTATATATATATATTGTACATTTATAGTTTGTATTTAAAAAAATTTGATGATTGATTTATTAGTTTATTAATCATGATTCATGATTGTAGGCCAGAGACCCCGAAAACCTTGTACTTTATGTAATTTATTGCAGTTGTTTTGATACAATTTGTTAAGATATGGGTTTGTAAATTTGAAGGATGTTGTCTTTTGATTTTTATATTATTTTATGTATTTTTATGTTGATAGAAATAAATAGTTCTTATTATGTTATTCCAGTTTATTACTAATTCTTGTTGTTAGAAAGTCAAATGAATTGTTCAAGAGATGACACGGTAGACGCTTATCATCGAAACGTCTGCCGTTGGAAGGTATTACGATTTTAAAATAAAAAAGGGGCGAATGGTATCATAGTAATTTCTATACTTAGGCGAAGTGTGATCGTATACGATATATATTTTTAGTCGGGAATTTTGTGGTGTCCAGCGGTTTTTTCTAAATAAATGGATCCCATTTAATATGGATTTTTTTATCCATACTAACGTAGAGTCCGCTTTTAGTTTGCGCGGAAAAAATATATTATATGTGATTGGAATTATGTGCATCATTTGCAGATAGTCGATGAGACCTCTGTATTAGCGGTATTTGTCTTACTTGTAAGGTCTAACTATTCTACATTTCATGCCTGCGTCAGTTCCTTAGATATTATAAGTTATATTAAAAATATAATTTGAACTTATGATTTGTACGAGTGGCCACGAGGCACCATGCCAAATCAGAAAATTAACTTTAGTTAATATTTAGTTAGTTAAATATGTAATGGGATTCAGAATAATATTAGAATAATAATGCATAGAATAATATTGCATAAGTTAATGTATTATTCTATTATTAATTACTGGTTAAATGGAAGAGGAGACTTTTTAGACTCAATCTCGCCTTAAACAAAAGCCCCTAATAATAAAAATAATATATAAAAGACGACTTCTTTTTCACTTTAATTTATAAACCTCCCCTGCAAATTTCAATCCTATAGCTCTGCTAGACATCCCCAAGATTTTACAACAATAAAATAACAGTTGTGTTTCTGCAAGCACACACTGTGCATATTTCATGCTTATTCTTGCCAATGCCGATACTTTCACATGTACACTCCTGGCCAAAATTAACGCAGCACCTCCCTAGCGATCCTTACGACCGGTGCTGCGTTAATTTTGGCCAGGACTGTACATACGTTCCCAGTGTAAATTCCAAGTATTTATACGAGCTTGGATTCAGCAACGGTTGCTGGTCGTCAAGGGGGCTGTTTTAGATTTAGATGTATACCCCTAGAGCCGCAACAGTCTTATGGCAGGGGGTGTCATCTTATGTATAAAAATGAAATGATTTTCGTGACGTCGACGTGACGAAAAAGGCTCAACCGATTTGAATATTTTTTTTGTTTTGCTCGCCTCGGTACGGAGGAGGAAAATAAGACAGTTAGGAAAAGCCCAAAAGGTATAGACGAAAAATCGAAGAAGCATTTCCATCAGAAACGTTAAGTTCATTTTTCTAGCTGCAGGATTTATTTCATTTGAAAATTTAAATCAGAAATAATAGTCGTACAAAGTCAAATTAAGCACCAAAAGAAGGAAAATTGAATAAAACTATTTAGTTTGGTCGTGGAATATCGTTTACGAATCAAGATTTCGAGAATTTTCATAAAATGCGTGAATATTTTGTCAAAATTTCCATGTTATAAACAACCCATCCCTCTTGACAATGATGGTGATTGTTGATTCCAAGTTCATGTATTTGTCCATCAAAATGCATTAAGAATATAAGTCAAGTTAAAATTAATCCTGATAATAAGCGATACACTTTATGAAGAAGAAAAAATTGCATGAGATATTATCATTTGCTGTAACGAACAATATCCTGTGAAGAATCGCAAGGAAATAAGTACGAACATTTAAATTTTATTTTGTTGCAATTTTGTTAAACGTCAGTAGCAACCAAGTTTTATTTACTACAACGTAATTTTTTACTAAATTTTTAGTTAGAGTTTTAAAACGGTTTTACTCTCTTTACTCGAGGACTTAGTGTGAGGATTTCAATATTGTAAACTTCTGAAGGTAAGTTCGACATATTTGAGTGACTGTGATAACAATTCCGTGTCGTTTTACAATGTTCATTACTATGCCAAATAGAAAACGAGCTGACATAGGTCTTCCTAGTCATTCATGTGCGTGTCGAGCCACTGCACGAGCAAACCTAACTGATGACCAGCGAGCGACGGATAAAAATAATAGACATATTCGCATGTTCAAATTACGTTCAAGAGCGACTGAAAATGAACGACAAGTGAAAAGATTTAGAATACAACGACTTTTACGCGCTGGAATACAAAACAAAAAACATTGTTTACCAAAAAGCTTTATGTTGAACGCTAACTGTTTTAATGAAAATTAAAGACATTGACTTCATTTGAACTACAAACGAGTTTAATTTAATAACGAAACGAATCTCAAAACGTACACTATGCGACAATTATTATCGATCTCAATGAATTGGAGTAGAAAAGTTGATTAGGATATAAAATCGCTTATGAAGTGTTGCAATCAAATCAATTTTTAGTGGTACGAAGTCACAGTGTCTTGTACCACATTATTATTCATTCATCCCTATTAGCATCTCTAATAGCCTGGGGAAAAAATGACCAAAAGTAATTATCCGTCCTTGCGATTACTTCCCTATAACGCTTCGTCGATGCCTCTCGGAGATAGCGTTCGTTGATCACTAAGATTTCACTTACTTCGTCTATAAATTCTGAACGAATGAAATTTTCAAAAAGTTTCCCACGATATTCAGATCTTTACTTTTACTGTCGTAGATTAATACAATCTTTTCATATACTTTTACAATTCAGTATAAGTTTCTTTTTTCCCCTAAGGGCTCAGCCCACTATCAACTTATCAATTAGTATTTAAAATTCCTCAGAATTTCTAATCAGGAACGATATTGCACTCTCAAAATCTATAACTAATTTCGCTTCTTTTTGGGTCTGTCTTGATTTCGAAAAGCAACTTCTTCTAATAGAATTTTGTAAAGGGTGTGCATTACAACATGTATTACTTATGAAAGCTATTTGAGCGATCTTCATACATTTAATAAGAATGCGTCGGTAAACACTTCCCAATTTCTGGAGAAACGTAAGCAAAGTACGACACAAATCGGGAATGAGGTGTGGAGTACGAAGCTAAGAGTGTCACACGAATACGCCAACAGAGATTCCGCGTTATATAAACATTCTATGTCTCAATATGTAGTGTTAGGTAAAGTTAGTGAATAAAGTAGCAAACATAAAAATTTTTCCCAAACTGTACTTTACGTTCCTAAAGTTAAGTTAAAGCACAGTTAAAGGTAACTCACAGGTTCTTTTTGTAGAATATCGAAAAATGGAAGATGAAGTTATCAAACACCTTAATAAGTACCTAATGCCCTTTACTAATCTCAATTACGTAGTACATCGCCCAAAGGGTAATCCCGGATGCAGTATCACTTTATGCACATCAAAATATTGATTTACACTTATTCATTACACACTGATTTTGTAATATATCAGCTTATCTAAAGCTCATCGATAAAAAAACTTCCTAAAGTAATCATCTTCTTTAGCAATTGATTGGTGCTTATGCTTCATATTGGAACGTATGGTTGAGAAAGAAAAATTAAAACAAATTTATAGTCGGCATACTATACCACCTATATACCACCTTGCGGTTTTTAGTAAATTTAGATGAAAATACAGAATTCAAAAGTTTTGGTTTCATGATGATGTGATGTCATTACTATGTATTTATTTTCTTTATTTTTTGTATTCTTAGCCCTTTCAGACCTGAATTTATTTCCAAGAAGAAAATAATTTGAATTTCTTTTATAATAAAAATAATATATATTTATACTTATTCCACTAATAAACTATGACATTTATAATTAGGTTATCAATTTATGAGGTGACCAATACTTTGTACACCAATTTAAAACTGTCACTAAAGATAAAGTTATGAATTAAAACTATGTTTAATATTAGAATAACACATATAGAAGACTAAAGCAACATATGCTCAATGATATATATATATATATATATATATATCCCCTCCTCATCACCGCCACAGTTCATTGCCTCATCGGGGCGGAGGGGTGTTAACGGAGGTTGGAGGCGATGCATAGCCCAGGTTCAACCATGCTAAGAAGGCTTCAACAATATCTCCGGCCAAATAATGAAAGTGGCATTCACCAACCGGCAGTAGGACAGTCTGGTGAATTATTGTCCTAACCCCCCCAAATATAAGTACAATTTTCATGATGAGCTTCTTTAATGGAAATTTATCCGGACGTAAAAGCACCACCCATTCGGATGTCCGGGAGGTGGTGGCATTGAAGAGGTCCATCATGAAGAAAAGAATTACTACCCTGCAATTCACAACCTACAACTGCCGCAGCTTGAAGAGTGAAGAACGACTGCTGGAACTACTCAATGAAGCAGAGAAGATAAAATGGGATATCATCGGTCTCAGCGAAGTCAGAAGAAAATCTGAGGAGCTACTTACACTGAAGGAAGGACACTTATTCTTTTACAGGGGTACCAAGGATGGAAGAAATGGAGGCGTTGGATTTTTGATCAACAAGAGATGGAAGGATAATGTGGTGAAAATCGAAGGTGTATCAGATAGAATTTGTAAACTCATACTGAAGATCAATGAGCGTTACTCAGTACAGGTCATCCAAGTCTACGCACCAACAGTGGCAAGCAGCGAAGAGGAAATTGAAAACTTCTACCAAACTCTCGGCACTGAACATGACAAGGAGGCCCACTACTATAAAGTCATTATGGGAGATTTTAATGCTCGTGTAGGCCAGCGGGAAACTGATGACACTGTCGCAGGACAATATGGACTGGGCCAGAGAAATGAGCGAGGTCACCGCTTAGTAGAGTTTGCAGAATGCACCAATATGTATATAACAAATACATACTTTAAGAAAAATCCTACAAGGAAATGGACGTGGAGAGGTCCCAATGGAACAAAAAATGAAATAGACTACATATTGGTAAACAGACTATACACTGTAACTAACTGTGAAGTTTTGAATAATTTCAACACTGGAAGTGACCACAGAATTGTTAGATGCAGAATCAATATTAACCCCCGAATGGAACGAAAGAAGTTGGTTTCTTGCAAGAAGGAGGAGATAAATATTGATAAACTATCAGATAACGAGAAAAAGTTTCAGCTGGAACTTAGAAATAGATTCTCAGCACTTCAGGAGGAAGAACTCGAAACCAAAGTTATGGAAATTGTAAAGAAAGCGGCAGAGGAAGTAGCAAGCATGCCAAGAAAACCTAAGGATAAGAAATTTAGTGAAAGAACCCGGAAAATGATGAAACGACGGAAGGAACTGAAGAATTTAAACACTCCAAGAGATAATATCGAATATGCCGAGCTTTGCAAAGCCATCAGAGTAGTAATCAAGGAAGACGTGAGGAATTTCAATGAAAAGATTGTGCAAGAGGCCATAGAAAATAACAAAAGCATAAAGAGGGCTAGAAGACGCCTAGCAATTGGTAAGAAACAGAATTTAGCCTTACAGAAAGGAGATGGCACCACAACATATAACAGACCAGCAATATTAAGGATTGTAGCAGAATACTTTGGCAACCTATACAAGAAGGTAGGAAACGCCGAAGAGGAGAACCAAGATGAAAGCCAAAGCTCACAAAATATCCTCTCAATCCTCCCAGAAGAAGTAATGGGGGCGATTAAGCAGATGAAGAATGGGAAAGCAGGAGGAGCAGATGGGGTGTTGGCGGAATATCTGAAAGCTGGTGGAACAGAGATTGCTAATGTTTTAGCACAATTATTCAGTAATTGTCTGAAACAAGGAATGATTCCCAAGGAATGGAACCACGCAAGGATTGCCCTTCTGCACAAGAAAGGAAGCAAAGAAGATTTGAAGAACTATCGCCCCATTAGCCTCCTTCCAGTTGTCTACAAAACATTCATGAGGATAATAGCGGAACGTCTTAAGATGACCCTGTCTTCAGCCCAGCCTCGAGAACAAGCGGGATTCCGGAAAGGCTTCAGCACTATGGACCACATCCACACATTACAGGAAATTATAAACAGAACGAATGAATACGAGATGCCACTCGTCCTTTGCTTTGTAGATTATGAACAGGCCTTCGACTCGGTAAGTACCTCCTCCACTCTGAAAGCTCTGAAGAATCAAGGGATAGATTCTGAGTACATCCGCCTCTTGCGCAGTGTCTACGAGAATGCCACAGCTTCTGTAATGCTTCATGAAGAGACCGATGAATTCAAGATTGAGAAGGGAGTTCGACAAGGTGACGGTCTATCTCCCATCTTGTTCACAGCCATTTTAGAAGAAGTTTTTAAAACCCTTGATTGGGAAGAGAAGGGGTTAAGAGTAAATGGGGAGTACATCAGTCACCTCCGTTTTGCAGATGATATAGTTCTCTTTGCAGCTAACGCAGAAGATCTAACTTCAAGACTTGAAGAGCTAAACACAGCAGGACAGAAGATAGGACTCAGGATAAACCTAACAAAAACAAAGGTTATGTATAATTCTTTTACAGTGCAAGAGCCAGTCAAACTTCAAGGAAAACCTCTGGATGTTTGCTTGGAATACACATACCTGGGACAACTTGTAACAACAGGAGAGAAAAACAGGATTAATGAAGTAAACAGAAGAATGAAACTTGGCTGGAGCGCATTTGGAAGGAACTCACACATTCTGAAGTCAGGAATGCCAATGGTTTTGAAGAGGAAGGTCTTCAACCAATACATTTTACCTGTCTTGACCTATGGAAGTGAAACTTGGGCGTTAAATGCTGCAATAACCCAGAGACTTCAGACAACACAAAGGAGCATGGAGCGCTGCATGCTGGGAATCACAAGAAGAGACAGGAAACGAAACACTTGGGTGAGAATGATGACTGGAGTCACAGACATAATAGATAAGGTAAGATCACTGAAATGGAGGTGGGCCGGCCATATTGCAAGAAGAAACGACAACCGTTGGACATCTGCCGTTCTCAACTGGATACCAAGAGATGTGAAGAGACCAAGAAGACGACCTATGGACAGGTGGAACAGAGACATCGTCAAGTACTTAGGTGTAACGTGGCAACGAGAAGCTCAGGACAGAGAAAATTGGAAAGTACTTGGGGAGGCCTACATCCGACGTCGGATTGAAAATGGCTGATGATGATGATGATGATGATGATATATATATATATATAAAGTTATAATGAGAATAATATTGTAATCATAAAATGCCCTCCAAAATTCTTTTAAAAAACTCGTGGCATTATTCAATAAGCTATAATATCTATGAGACTCCTTTGATTTAGGTTTGGCATAATATTAAAATAAAAGAAAAAAATCCTAAGGAATGCAAAAAGTAAAATATATGCACTGAAAGTGGCGTCCAATATATTGGATACGTGTCTGAAAGGTTTTTAATAAAAAAAATTGAGGTTGGTGAAGAAAAAAAGGAATACATTATTTTGTGAAATAAAATCTGGCTTACCACCTAAATGATTACACAGGTAAAATAAGTAGCTAAATGCAAATATTTGCTGAATACCTAGCAAATTGTGAGTATGGTAACAGTCTACGAACGTGCGACAAGTATCCATACACTCTCGTCTCATTATACATTAGCTCTGTGAGACGCCACGTCGCGCATGGCAGGGGGTGCGAAGACCCTGAACTCCATAATTACTACATCTTATTGTGTGTCACATACCTTCTCAGTATTTTCAATAACAGCTATACGTTTTCGCTAAAGTATTCTTTTTCTCCAAGGTTTATTTTTATTTGGATTGGGAAGACGCTTTAGGAATTAAGGATTCCTTCAGGTTGAACATGAAATAATGACAGCTATTTACTAAATTATGGGTTTCGGGGGTTTACTTCCTTCGCATTCAGGGTTTTCAAAAGTCGTATGAAATATTATCAAACTTATATTCCGTCGTCTGGCTTTTTCATCCATTCTTTATGTTTTATTATTTATTGTTATCAATTAAATATTTTTTATATTTATATAATTAATTTATTATTTTTGCGAAATATGCTTCTATTGAGTACAAGAAATATAATCCTAATTAATTGACATTCTAATGCTTTATGCATAACTCCGTCCGCATACAGGGCAGGGCTGGGAGGCTAAATAATTTCACAAACCACATCTCCATTCCTGAGTAATGGAGATACACACGATGAAATGCATTAATGAAAACTTACGCTTCCGGTAGATACGGTAGTAATAACAATGATAAATACATATAATTAACAGTATGAATCTAAGGACGGGTAACAACGGGTATAGGATTTCAATATTCGTATATGATTCTCTAATTATATCAAATTCTCTAACTTGTGAAGTATGGTGCTTCAAAACAGGTAAAAACTGTAATGAAATAGAAAAATAAATTTTACGTTCATCAATAATGATTACCGAGAGATCTTAATAGTAAACACTTAAGTTCACATTTTATTGTTAGCATGATTTTATATAGACTCCCAGCTGAGCTTTTAAATTTATTTATACAAATATATTCATTTTTCCTTTTTACCTATCCTACGTACTAGGATATTGATATCCTATGTTTTATTTTTCGTGAAGAAACAATCCTTCATCGAAGCAACCGTTTTCCAAGCTTCTTTTGACAGTGTATTTGTTCACAAAAGAATTTTGATATTTTTTGGGAAAAATCTACTGGTTGTTATAAGAAGGGGTATTCTATCTTTTACGCTTTATGTTTCCCTGCAATTCATGGTACACAAAACTGCCAACGTTCATTTCAATTTTTTAGGCAGTTAATATGTGCAAATAATATGTTGTTTGAGAATGAAACACACAATTGTATTGAAGTGGCGTGGTACACATAAAGTAACGTAGTCACAAAGACATTTAATCCGTTCTCAATTATAGGGTGTTAAAACCTTAAAAACAAGCTAACGTCAAATAAAAGTTTAAGGATACCAAAGAAAAAAAATTGCTCATCCCATTTCGTAAATTTTGATATATCGTGCCATGTCAATCGGAGTTTAAAAACTTTTGCATATCAAAGAAAGTAGTACTATATCCCACAGTATTATTTCACTAAATTTACACTAATACTCTGAATATTTACAGTAACGTAGCAATAAAAATTATGCAGTACATACGTAAAGCAAGTACCAAGTGTTGTATATGCTTAATCCGTTGAATCATTTAGATGCAATGAGAGGATCGTGGCAGTGAACGCCATCCCGTGAAAGGAAATAAGCCTCTTGCGGATGCATTCATGAGTATATATTGAAAATAATTACTGTATGAATACAAAAGTACTACATGAGTAACACAAACAAATTCTCATTCGACTTTGAATAAAAAAATGTTGGTCACATTCAAGTGGTTTTTTTAACTTCATATAGCAAAAGTTAATTAATAATCAGGTTGGAATGAAGGTATTACTACGACCTCTGCCATAATAAATTGGCGGCTCGCAGGATGTTATCTTAATCTAAATAGACAATAGAGACAATTTACTTAAACCAAAAGATTTAAAAAACGCCAACGCATTAACATGCGAACATAAAATATGACTGTAAATTCAGCGCATTTTTAACTTCGCCACGCTGTATATACCTATCCATTGAAAACCAAACGCTCCTCTCACTCATTTAGAGGTCCAAGTACACTTGGGAAAATTATCATGCAACTGAATGATTCCTTAAGTGGCCACTTTCACTTAGGCGCCTCCGTCCTTTCACTATACGCTCGGGGTTGGCTGAGGGAGATAGTGGGGGAGGGGTCCCCACCCCTATCCTCTCTCATTGTTCCCTCGTTGGCCCTCTCTCTTCGGATCAGCTTGTTTACATGTAATGTAATTGGTCAGAAAGTAAGACAACGAAATGGTTGACTTTGTGAACGGGTATATAAGAAGAATTTCCATGGCTTAAGTCAGTCAACGTTTGAGATCTTCATGGAAGCAGTAACTTCGGTAAATGTATTATATATTTTTGTGGGTCTCTTTAATCTTTTGCGGATCTCCGTCCGTAGCGATATTATTACACAGTTGCTACGGGTTGAAGGGAAGTTGAAGGGAAGCCCTAATGGGGAATAATTCTGCATTTCGTAAATATAATTCTATATTACACAGAGGTCACCCTTTACGAGGATCACGTTAGTCGACTGATGCTAATCTAGTCACTGGAGTTGATCCCCGTCTAGGAGGTCTTCTACATTGCTTCATTACTATGTTCCCATCATTGGTAAGTTGTGATTCTCTCTTACATCTGCTGCGGAGTTTTTCGTTTGTAGCGATTTTAATATATAGTCGTTACAGGGGGGAAACCCGCACGCTGATGGAGAAAAATTCCTCGATAATTTATAAAATAGATTTTTGATTTTTAATCCCAAAATTGACATCTGCTCTTATGAAGGCATCGCCGGAGTTGTAAGTAATTTTATTTTCTTTTGTCAAAAGTGCCTTTACTGGTTTCCCGTGGCGTTAAGTGCAAACGGTCACAGGTAAAAAAATACCGATCATGTCCTTTTCTCCTGCGTCAGCTCTGATTCGGGAGTCCAAAAATTGTGCAGTTCTTGCCGACGGGGAATTTTGCCTAGAGAGTGAAGACATATCACTGGGTATAATTTCCCGTTGGCAAGTACCTGCTTCATCGACATAACCTGCTGGTGATTCAATAACTTTTGTGCTTGTGTTTGTGCGGGTGCCCTTCCTTGTGTAACATGGATCTGATAGCTGTTACAGGAGGAGAGCCTCGCACGAATTATCGTTAACGTTACTTACGGGATAGAAGTACCTGTTCACTTGCGATTAATAGTTGTTTGCATGCATTGCTGATGGCTTGTTGCCGTAAGGGTATTTCTCTCTAGAAGCCTGGTCTGGTACTGGAGAGTAATGTCCTTCTGGCTATGGGCCTTTCCACATCTCCTGCGATCATTTGGTTTGGATCACGGGGAGTGTTTACGGTGACATATAATTTAATCTGTCACTGGAGTATCTCACCGTGCTCCCGGCCGATCTTCAGCATCCGCTGTCGATGGTTCCCCTAAAGAAAGCATAGGATTCGCACTAGAGTTCTTTTTTCACTATTGTTTTTTTATGAATGAAGGATTAACACGAGCTGCTCATAGCTTTCTGCATCTCTAGGGTGCAGATTGATATATTATTTGTTGTTTCTAGTTCCATTTCTATGATATATTTACTTATTACGGCTGGTTCATCTTTGTTATTATTGAGTTTATATTACTACCGGGATTTTGTTGAAAAAGGTTAATTTACGACTCGTCTCTACCCTCTACCACCCTAAAGAAAGCATCTGATTCGCACCATTTTTTTATTCTTGCTCTCCTTCTGCTTTTTATAAATGAAGGATGAACACGAATTGCTCATAGCTTTTAGCATCTCCAGGGAACAGTAATTATGAAGGACGTCTTCTCGGGTTTCCAATCGGATTACTAACAGGAACGGGTCCGACGTTTCGACTGTTATCTCCACAGCGATTAATTAATTATTATGTCGCTTTTGCTTCCATTTCCATATTTACTCAATACGGCGAGTTATTCTTTGGTTATATTATTTAGTTTAGTGTATTACTACCGGGATGTTATTGAAAGAATAATTTCTGACATGACTCTTTAGATAAAAGTCTCCTCCCTCAACGTCCTTTCTGTTATTTTACTTCAATAATGCTGTGGCAGTGATCCGGGTATCCCCAAATAATGTCGTCAGCTACTCCAGGTATGTAAATTAGTAGTGCGTGAAAGAGATTGTTTTTAATTTTGTTGAATGAACATTCTTACTTTATTCTTAATCTACGTTATAGGCTTATCTTTCTGTTGGCAGGGCGTGTTACACGTTGTGTCTGCAATGTGCTCGTAGTTTACTTTGACGAGGAACTATCCAGTTGACTTATATATACAAAGTCACTAGAATAGATCCCCGTTGAGATGATCTACAGTTATCTTCATCACATAGATATTACTTATATTTAGTTACTTTTAGAGTTTGTAGTTTCTGGGATGGATTTTAATTTTTATATAGTTGAAGCTTACGCAATAGTACTTATTAACTAGAGTAAAATTGTTCGACGATTGAGAGAAGGATCCATTTGTATATTTTGCCATGCTTGGATTTGGTTGATAAGCAAAGTAAAGAATTGACCCGACTATTATTTCGGTTATTATTTAACCTAAGGTCAATGAAGTTCATGTCATAAAGTCACAGATCGGCTGTTTTGCGTCTAATGTAGTATTGCTGTGCAAGCCTATTCCATCGTGACATGCAGTCACTTGTGGTGATTGGGATCACGTGGAGTTCTTTCGGTGGCATAATGTTGGCTGTCACTGGAGAGTCTCCTCGTGTTACCGGTCGCTTCATCCTCTGGAGTTAAGTATTATGGTAAAATTCTACTTTCGTTCCTTCTCGGAGAAATTCGATATCTCGCTTACTACTAAAGATAGACATACATTATTACTCTAAATTAAAGACAAAGAATTGCAGATTCCTGAGAAGTGCAGCGGTTTTGGAGGATTTTCTATCCGAAAATCACCAATTCCGCCATCCGCCATTTTTGATGTTTTCTCGGGCAAGCGCTAGGACGAAGGTAACTTATTTCACCTCTTTCAGAATTATTCCCCGTCAGGACGTGTCGAGGACGTCGCCTCAGAAATACAAGGAGAAGGCGTCGTCGTAGAAATTGACGAAACTCTCCTGGGACGAAGGAAAGCGAACGTGTTTTATGTTTCTCGGTTTTATTTGTTATCTTATGCATTCTACAATATATATAATTTGACATCGTTTGGTGGTGCTGCCTCCATCCTTGCCCGTCCTCCTAGGGAGCTCCTTCGGGCTGGTGGGCTCCTTCGTTGGTGGACCTTCAAGGATATTTTACCTCCACTTTTTCCTCCCTTTTGGGGGGATTGCCAAAGTTCCTCCTTGCGAGGAGATGGGCCTCCGGAAGAAGTCGCGCCGCTGAGGGGTGTCCAAAGCCAGTCGCTGGAGATGTGCATATTTTCTGGTAGGAAGGCGGGCAAAGAAGGCCTTCGCTCGTATGGTTGCCAATTCCTGAATTGGGGTGGCTCCAGTCAATATGTAGTTGGTGGGATTAGCAAAGCGCCAGCCAAGCTGCAGGATGGTGCGAAGGACGGCTCTCTCCGCCTTAGATGGAATTTCCCACGTGGTGCGGGTCAGGAACCCGCTCCAGGCGGGGGAGGCGTACAAAAGAGCACTCAAGATGGTTGCCTGGTATAGGTGCAGCCTAACATGGAGCGGCAAGTCCGGGGACATTAGGAGCGGCAGGAGGACCCTCCGGCGAACCCTCGCTTTTATGGCAACCTGTTGTGCATGATTGCGGAGAGTGAGTCGCCTGTCGAGGGTGACTCCAAGGTAGACTGCTGTGATTCGCCAATGGACTTCCTCAGCGCCGACGATGATTGGGTCCGGGTCGTCCGCCGGTCGGAGCATTGAGAAGATAATGGTCTGTGTCTTCTTGGAGTTCACCCCTAACCTCCAGGTGTCGTACCATTCAAGAAGCTGGTAGGTGGCCCGCTGCAAGTATTTTACAGCAAGTTTCCTGGAGTAGGACTTCGCTAGTAGCGCAGCATCGTCAGCATAAAATGCTGTCATGCAGCCGTAAAACTTTGTGGGAATGTCCGCACAGAAGATATTGAACAAGATTGGCCCCCAGATGCTACCCTGGGGAACTCCCGCCCTGATGGTTCTGGTGGTAGAGGTGATCCCGCCGAAGAAAACGTGGAAGGTCCTGTCCGAGAGGTATGAGGCGATGGTGTTTATCTGCCATGTTGGAAAGTCCAGTCGACGGAGCTTATGGAGAAGGCCAGCATGCCACATTCGGTCGAAGGCCTTGGTGATGTCGAAGAAGGCCGCTGCAACGTGCCTTTTGTTGTTGAAAGCAGCACTGACGAATTGCAGGACGCGCAGAAGTTGGTGGGTTGTGGCGTGCTCCTCTCTAAAGCCGTATTGCTCCGCCGGGAGGATATTCCTTTCTGATAGTGTTCTCTGGAAAAAGGGTAGTATGGTCCTTTCTACAATCTTCCCCAGTCCGTCCAGAAGCGATATGGGGCGGAAGCTATCTGGGGAGGAGCGAGACTTTCCAGTTTTTAAGATCGGGATGATCTTTGCTCTTTTCCATAAAGCTGGGAAGTGGCCCAGTCTGATGATGGCGTTTGTGATGCATACCAGCCAGAGAACCGCCGCGGACGGAAGTCTTCGGAGTATTTCGTTTTCAATTCCGTCCGGACCGGGAGCTTTTCGAGTCTTAAGGCGACGGAGAGACGCTTTCACGTCCATGGCGGTGATTGTTGGCGGGTCTGTGTTAATGGGAAGCTGATGTGGAGGCATCTGAGGAAGTTCAGGACCTGGATTCGGAGAAAATGCGTCCTCTAAGTGGTCAGCGAAGGCCTCCGCCGTGATGGTGCTCGGCTCTACGGTGGGTATGGTAGCATGACTCCGGAGGGTCAGGCCTTTGGTGAACTTCCACAGAGAACCGTCCTGGGTTTTAGTGGAGGCGATCTTCTTCTCCCACATCTGGGTTTTCCAGGTAGAGATGCTGGTCTGAATATCCCTCTGCAGTCGCCGGAATTCCCGGCGTAAATGCGGTTCTCCAGTGCGCGTCCATCGGCGGCGGATCCTATTTTTCTCCCTAATGGAGGCGATGATGGTTTGAGGAAGTTCCAGTCTCCCTCCGAATCCCCTAGGTTTTCGTGGGATGGTGGCGTCAGCAGCAGCAGTGATGCTAGAAGCGAGGTTGAGTGTTGCAGCATCGACATCATCAGGAGTTTCCAGCTTCCCTGGTGATGACAGACGGGCTGTTAAGTCCTCAGCAAAGGCCTCCCAGTTGGCCTTCCTGAGGTTCCTTTTGGTAGCGATGGGTCGAAAGAGTGGTGATGTTCCGAAGAAAGCTGCGACTGGGAGGTGGTCGCTAGTCAATGCCGGGATGGTGTACATTGTCCTTGGAGGTGGGGACGCGCTGACGAGATAGATGTCGAGTACATCTCCTTTCCCAGTGTGGGAGAACCGGGTGGGTTCTCTTGGGCCGAGAACCTGGACCCGGTTCGTGGTGGCCCAGCGGCGAAGCTCTCTGCCAGATGTATTGTCTCTAAGGGAGCCCCAGTCGCCGTGCTTTGCATTAAGGTCCCCCGCAAAAATGGTAGGAATACCTGGCAGGAAGACATCCCCGAAGGAGGATTGCCGGAAGCGGTGCTGTGGTGGAAGGTAGCACGAGGTGAACTGCATTTCCCCCAGGTATGTGCTAGCGACGATGGTGATGGTCTCTAGCGAATGGAGTGAAGTTGGCTGCGGGTCAAGAAGCCGCGCTGCAATTTTGTTGGAGACCATTATTGCGACGCCCCCTCCGCTGGATCTGCTGCCATCCGGGTTGTCAGGGCGGTCCTTTCGGTATATTGTGAAGCCAGGGGTAGACCATCGGGTGTGTGGAGACAAATGTGTCTCCTGCAGAAGAATGATGTCAAAATTTTGTTGCCCAAGGAAGTGTAGGAGCTCCGGTGTCTTCCGGACAATAGCTCCGCCCACATTCCATGTGAGGATGGAGAGCGCCCTTCTTGTGGTGGTTTTAGGGTCCATTGCGCGGTGCTAAGAGATCGCGGAGGCTTAAGGCGAATTGTTGGAATTGGGAGATGATGGTTGCTTGAAGGCGGACCATCATCTGCTCCATTGCTGTGATGATGGCGTCAGGTGGGTGAGGAGTTTTGGCGCTGGTGCTGGAAACAGGCGATATTCTCTGCTTTTGCCGCAGTGGAATGCTGAGTTCGGCTGCTGTTTCTTCATTGCTTCGGCATGGCTGGGGAAGGGACGGGAACTCCATATTTAGCGTTTTCCTACGCGGAGGTTGGACCTGCGAAGGCACGAAGAGTGGTGTTGAGTTCGACCAGGCGTTGGTGGTAGGTGGAGAAGCAGGCTGGAAGGTGGGTGCATTTGGTGTCGGACGCTGCGAGGGGCTGCTGGCGGATGTAGATTGCATCTTCCTCTCTTTTGCGGCAATCCAGACTGGGCATTTGCGAGACATCGCAGGGTGCGCGCCGCCGCAGTTGCAGCAAAGGGCTTCCTCGGTTCGTGGTTTCGTGCAGACGTGGCCTTGATGAGGACCTGCGCACTTCCAGCAGCGCGGGGCGGCGTGACAATGGGCTGAGGAATGCCCAAACCTATTGCACCGGAAGCACATCTGCGGCTGCTGGTGTTTGTAGGGGCGGATAGTCACCCTACAATATGACAACGCTGTAATTCTGCAAATATCAGCGGGTTTCCATTGAGCGGTCGATGGTGCCGAGAAAACGAAAAGCGGGAGCGCTCTTTGTTCCTTATCTCTGAGCTGGAAGGCCTTCCGCACCGGAATGCCGAGCGCCAAAAGATCCTCTGTCAGTTCCTCCTTCGCGGTTCCGGTGGACAAGCCGCGCACAAGGAAGGAGTGGAGCTGGTCCTGCCGCTCAGCCCATGTTGAGTAGGCGATGCCTTGCCCGTCGAGGAATTCCCTCGCCTTGCGGTAGTCGCACGTGGAGTTCACCGACACTCGGCAAACCTCCCCGCGCGAGTCGACGTTCGACGGAGTCGGGAGTCCAACGCGTGTCGCCACGAAATCGGCGCCATTAAGCGCTTCTCGGAGATCCCTCGCTAAAGCCCTAATGTTAAGAATCCCATACAATTGAAGGGCAGGCGGGCGAGACCTTGCCCCGCTGGTCGGTTCCGGCCGCTGTGTTTCCCCGTCTGCCTCAGGGGTGGATGGCATAGAAGGGGAGGGTACCTCCATTTGACATCCTCCCGAAGTATCAAGGGCGTTGCGTTTTGTTTTCTTCGCCTCAGACGGCGCGAGTGGTTCGAAGCGATTTTTAAGAGCCAGCGGAGCAACTGTTTGCTCGTCTAAGTTGAGGAAATATCTCCTGGGCTTCACAGTAGTAAATGATTCCTCCTCCTCGGTGGTGCTGGCGATCTCCATTGTATCCTCAGCGAGTCGTTTAAGTCGCGGGTCGCGGGAGGAGAGACCAGGCGTGGGGGATGGATTTGCCGTTGACATTCCCGCGGAGACGGTAAATCTAGGAGGGAGAATAACGTTCTTGATGCCGGGTGCCGGAAATGATGCAGGTGATGATGACAAAGGTGTGGGAGTAATCCCTGGAGCAGTCGATGTCTCCATCGGGCTCGAGGTATTGCTCGAGTTGACGGGGCCGCTGGGCGAAAACTCGCCGGCTGCCGACAGCTCGCTTGCCGATAGTTCCTCACAAAATTATCCGTAAACAGCTCACTCAAAACACGTCCTACCGCCACGAAGGTCGAGCTAGAACCTCTGCATTCTACAATACTTCTGCAGTACGGTTAAGTGTAAGGACTTCTTTAAAGGTATCAATGTCAGATATTAATTTCAATTGTTTAGTAATATAGGAATAGTAATATTTTTTAAAAATGAATATCATTCCCGTTGTTATGATGTTTTACAACATAGTGTTTCAATTTGTTAATTTGTATGGGATCTGAATTTTTGTGGGCTGTGTGACCCCCTTCGGATATACAAAACTTCTGACCTGATTTTTTTACAGTACTCCCTCAAGGTATACTCTCCTGCTGCTACGTGTTTTCGTTTTTTTTCAGATGTTTATGGCAAGTGTTTACTAATGAGAAGAAACTTACGATCGTTTTGGACCTCCTGCCGTGAACTTCCGAAACTGTTAACGTGGGAGAGCCCGGACGTGGTTGTGCCAACCGAGTTACAGAATGCATGACCTATCCAATTGAATGCATCCATTGGAATCCTCGATGACTCCTGTGAACCACCAAGCTATCTAAATAATTTTCATTTTATACTATCATATACGGATCATTCGATCAATTCTATCAGTCATTGAAGGTTTTTTAAGTGTATTTTGCCTACATTTGCTCATGGTACATTTGAATGCATCGTGACATTTCAATAGATACAGCTTTCAGAGGGTAATATTCACTGTTTCGTGTCGTGTCATGCGCTTGTTTGACTCCTTACTTTTTCATTTGTAGATGTGATTGCGATTCAACAGGATATGATTATTTGGCCATGCGTTATTTTATTTCTTTATAATGGAATGGTTTTCTATATATTTTTGTCGTGTTGATTACTTTTGTACTTGATTTAATAAATTAAAATAAACAAAAATAGACTACTTTATTTATGGTATGTTGCAAGAGATCATTAGTGTACATGTTCAGCTAAAAGGTATATGATCGTATTAGTATTTTAGATCGGACCGCTAAATGTTTGCGTTGACTCCTAAAAAATATTATGAACATATTATATTATTGTGTATTACGACTAAATCTTGAGTGCCGTGAATTCCCGACGAAATATAATCTTGCTAATATTTGCTGCCTCTCGCGCATCTCGCAAATTTCGTGTTTTTGAAGTAAACGGAAATGAACTAACTTCTTTATCAAAACGAAATTATGCATCTCTTTCAAGTCTAAAAATGGTGAGGGACCATAAATCGTAATGACATTTCATTTTTCCACTAATAAATTAATGAGTAAAAATGCTGGAATTGATTGATTGGCAAGATGGATTGATCCGTAGCTTAAGGACAAGACGAAAGGAGCCGTTTCTTATTCTAATAACATGCGGGATTCATTGGATTGTAATTTTAATATCGTTCTGCAATCTTAGTAGTAGTTTTGCAAAATGTAAGCTACCTCTTTTGGTAGCCAAGATTGATTTCTCCATGGCTCTAAAGATTCTTTGCTCTCAAGACCCAATTAGCGATGATAGCCATACTCTTATTTACCAAATATTTTCTCTGTGCCTGAAGATGTAAGCTCGCTTATGAAACCGGTCGCCGAATAAATTTTCTGTGTACAAAGTACAAAGTGTTTTCATTCTGCATTAATTAAATTATTCAAATTTTCCACTTATAGAAGAATTTTTAGCTACAATTGCAATGATTTATAAGGTCGTTAGAGATTCATTTATATGGCTCCGATGTCAGCTAAGGTGATTCCTTTGGTAGGAGAGTAGGCCTGGAGCCGATATCAATGGGACGCTACGATACGAGTGTTACGTGTTCAATGTTCAACAGGCGCACTTCTTAAGCCTATCCTTTAGTTAAATGACTCACACCATAAGATAAAATTCCCATGAGAACAATTCGAAAATGATGATTTGTTTACTACTCGAAAAAATACAAGGGAACATTGGAGAAGTAATTTGATACTTGAACCCTGAAAACAGAGATCAATATTACGTTTGAGAGACAAACAGATTGATAAAACGCTCAATTAGATCTTCTGCATGTGACTGTTTCAAGGGTTTGAATGCAAAGCTAGGCTCACAGTAAACAGTTCGAAGGAGAGTTTAGTTTGGATTTCATAAGGTAGAGATGGACATCCGAAAACTCTTTTCAGAGTCCGCTAATAGCTCGAGGCCGCTATCAGAAAAAAGTAGGTTAATGGCTACGTGGTTTTTAGGGAAATAACTATTATTATATGCATAAATTAAGATTGTCTTATTTTAGGGCTGTTATCGGAGGGCACATCTCAAGATGAGTTTAGCAACAATTGCAAAGATACTTGTTCCTTTATTAGGCATTCTGGACGATTAAAAGTCTGCACAGCAGATTCTTCATTATTCGGGATGATAGAAAATATACTGATATTTATTTTATGATTGCCTGTCAATTTGATGTATATTTAAGAAAATTATTCAATAACCGAATTTCCGTAGACATTTGATAAAGTATTTGAGCAATACAAGATACCAGTAAAAATTAATTTGCAATGATATGATTAATAATATACCATTTTGGAAGCAAATCAGTTAGCTGAAAGGTACTGTTCGCGTAAGTTACGCACATATTTATCGGAACTGTGACTTGATGACTTAAAAAAAATTTAATAAACTGTGTCATAAATGCTTCAGCTTCCTTTTCGATGCAGCTTTTTTATTCTCTGGCGATAGAATCCCACGAATCTCATGACTTATCCTATAAACCACGTGGTCATAGAATGCCCATTCAAAATTTCAATTCATGGAAAATTTTTGTTTTCTTTGAACACTCAATGCGTAAGACTAGATTTGCATCAGCTCTCTGCTGGTTAAACAGCCTATTACTTAGTCTAAATAATTGTAATTTTTCACCTTGGTATGTGACTTCAATTCTGCAAATTCAATTATCAAGAGTCTATTGTATTTTTTATATGCAGTCGAATGTTTAATGTTGGTATGTGACGCATTCAGTTTAATACTTAGCTAATGCATAAATAACGAAGTCAGGGTTAATTGTAAGCCTACCAGAAATTTTCATCTGATATAAATGAATTTTTGTTTCTTTTATAAACCTTGTGGAATAAGCTGTATGCATACTTCATATTTTTATACATTGATGGTGTTTTCTGGGTAGCGAAATTTCAACTAAATTAGTCAAATAACGAAAGATATTCAAATAAGCATGGGAACGCAAATGTGGGGGATCTAATGAGTGGATGTTTCGTTTTATATCGCTTGCCAAATAACCGTAACTAATTATTTCCTTCCCACGCTTCGCATCCTCTTGGAAGAAGTTTACATCTACAACACTAAACAACTTCAGCATAGAAAAAAATGATTTTTTAATAGATATTGGACGTATTCAAACCAGAAATCCAAACAACACTCATGATAAGTTTCCAATTGTTCGCTTAGGTAAAATGCTCTCTTGGAAAGTGTAATAAGTTGGCCACACAAGCGTTTAACTCCTCTAGTTTTCAATTCATTTAGTTTTTGAAAGAATTGACATATATTGTTTTAAGTAACAGGCATGAATATACTAGCCCCTGTAAGGTAGGCATTTTTTCGTTTCCAGGCAGCCTTGGACCCCCCCCCATTGGCAAATCCTGGCTGCGCCACTGATATCTTGATAATATTGATTGTTCATTATCAATATTATCAAATTATTATTATCATTCATTATATTACCGGCCTTGATGGCCGAGTGGATAGCATTCCATCTAAGCTATTGCTCCTACCCCCAAGGTCCCGGGTTCGAATCCCGGCTGATCGGATTTTTCCGATTCAGGGAATGGTCGTGTGTGTTCCTTGTTGCTGTTGCCTCTGTGAAGCCCCTTCTGAAAAGTTAAGTAGAGCTTAGGGGGACTTCACCGGTGAAGGGCAGCAGCAGCTAAGCATGAAAAAACATTATAAATATATACATAATATTATTCATCATAAATATTGTCCATCAATTTTTTAATCTCAAAACGCATAAATTCTTATAAAATGTATATTTAGATATTTACTAATAGTTTTTTATTGCTCGCGTGAGAAATATTTACATTTTTGGAAACCCTGTAATTTTTGTGTAGAATATCCAATTTCATTTTCCAAACATCTTCCGATAATATAAATGTGTCCAACGCTCCGGATCCATGGTCCTTTCATAACTGTGCAGGCCACTCTTACGATTGCTGCAACTTGAGGTTCACTCCAATCCTACTCTATAATAATTTTACAAACAGGTCGGATTAGTATTGATGTAATTAAATATATGGTTAATTACGGAGAAATATGAGATCAT
This sequence comes from Sympetrum striolatum, assembly GCA_947579665.1. Taxonomy (NCBI): domain Eukaryota; kingdom Metazoa; phylum Arthropoda; class Insecta; order Odonata; family Libellulidae; genus Sympetrum; species Sympetrum striolatum. The sequence continues at coordinate 74,687,088 of OX388350.1, forward strand.
AAAGCTATGTGATCGTGGTTGCACGGAAGTTTACATTCTGACCTTTGTTTAAATAACGCACGTGAGAGTGTGTTGTAGGGCAACGGGGGTCTACCGTCCTCTGTGTCAATGCTCTGGATTAGGAGAGAATTGAAGGAAATTGATGTGGTGAATCATCTTAAGGAATTATTATGCGGGTTTCTAATATAGATAAGGGAAATCAAAGTGATGCCTTTTTTCTCCTTCTCCACTATCTATCGTCTCGAGTAGATAAACTGTGACCTCTTAGAGTAGTAACTTCTCCTTTGCGATGCTTAGATGTGGTCTCGCATATCTGCTGTTCACACTCTGCTTTTCCAGATGCATAGCGAGTGAGTGTAAGAACGGGACGCTCGTGCTTTCTCTATTTGGATTGAAGAACGCCACGGGAAAATGGGATTTGTACTATGACTTCGACAGGAACTTCTGCGACACGACCGAGAGTTGGAGACTCGACTTTGTCCAAGATTGGAATTCCGGCAGGAAGATACGTCTCAAAGGATCTTATAGAGGTAAATCAATTTATTAGTACCATTTCCCTGTAGTGGCCAATTGGGGTCTCAATATTGTCGCGCAGAATTGTTGCAATTGTTTAACGAGGAAATCATCAACAATTATGACGCGCACGATAATTAGACACAATGGAAGCCTTTTATGACAACAATTGAACGTAGTTTGGAAGTCGAAACGGATTACGTACAAACATCAGTACAGCTACTTTCACTGCTTAGAGACAGGCTGCAAAGATATTAAAATGCACCAACGATATACCTATAAAATAGTTTAAAATATTTAATTTGAAGTTAAAGGACAACGAGAGGTTTATTGTCTATGGAAAGAGACACTTATCGCCGCTAGCTGTTTATGGAACCACGTAATAATTTGGGTGTAAAACAGTTGAAACATTACAAAAATGACTGCATTCTGTATAACAATAACAATAAGTTATGACATAAATCTCATCTTTGTTACAATAACCAAGTTAACACGAGCCTGTATCACCGTAGAGCTAAGGTCACCGTGGACGAAATCTCCGGTTGTTATTTTATTAGGTGTATCATAGGAGCCATGTTGCTGTTAAGAATTTGTAATCGGTTAAATTTACATCAATTATATAAAAATGGCCCAATATTTCTCGTACGTTGCTTCTGAAATTTTTATATTATTGTAGAGAAGTACGAAAACGAATTTTAAGAATTCAGGAAGATTTGCATCTGACGAGGTTAAGAACCACTGTATTGGATAGAGGAGTATCTCTCTATGGAAGAAAAGGAGATGTAAGACACTATCTACTAACTTTAATCTAAAAGCTTAAATCTCTCGGATCAATCTGGCCGTTGTCTATGACGCTCAATAATTTATTAAATCTTAGCTAACTCGTACCACGTTTGATTATGTTTCCATTAACCTTTTCAGAGAGAATACCAGAATCTGAGCTCAACTATGCCACGCCCATCCAATTCGGAGAGAACGAGAAGATGGAGACTGTATTTATCACCAGGAAAAAAGGTACAAGCAGTGATTGACGTTACTCCTTTATCTACAGATACTGATTTGTGAATTAACACTACCCTCTCAAAGTACATGTTCACTATCCGAATCCGATCTTTAAGTGGCCATAAATTGCCACTGTCTAACTTTTATTTACGGGAATCAGATCCTTCTAGGGACTGAGAAATTAATCAAGGTTGTCTTATTTCACATAAAACTTATTCATTTCTAACACATAACTAACGCTTACAAATTCTTGCTTTTTCATTAATTACATTTATCCGTTTGTTGGGCGTCAACGATGTATATTATTAATTCCTTTTCAATTAAATACTTTCTCAAGGTAAAATAAATTCACTATGAAAAATTCCACTTAGGTACACGGTGAATTTACCTTACCTTGCCATGACGTTCGATACGGTGTTGGCTGCCTCTATAGATGAAACATTTCCTCTCATTTGTCGAGATTTCCGTATTCTTCACTGCCGATCACAGATGATGGTTAACCTTTGAAAATGACAAAAGGGATATTATCATTCAGCATTGTTGCGAGTATCCAAAAATGAATAGTGTAGGCAGGCTCTGTTGTACGACCAGGAAGCGTAACAATAGCTTTGTGGTTCATTGTTGCTAATATCTGATTATGAATTTTTTCAACAGATAAGAGCCTACGACTGACTGACGTAACAATAGCTCTTTGTGATCGACAATGATCTTCTCTCCCGAAGTTGTCGAGACCTCTGCACTCAGCATTTATATACAAAAATTAAACATGGAATTTTATGACAGGATAAAATCGATTGTGGCAGGCTTTACCGTGTGGAAATCCATAACAGAGGATGTTAAGAATAAGGTTTAACAAATATTTTTTTCCACAGATTTATTTGCAAAACGAAACGAACTCTTCTCTTTCTTGCAAAAAGAAACTCTTCAATATTTTTATGGACTTCTTGGAATCCAAATTGTTCAGTTCAAATTATAAATATTTAATTTATGTTCAATGCTGGTTTAGATATGTTGATGATATTCTATGTATATGGAAGGGTACGGAAAGACAACTTTCATCATGTCATTATTACTTAAATACCCTTCACCCTACTATCAAGTTCACCTTAGAATTAGAAAAAAATCATTCACTCAATTTCCTGGATCTCACCCTTCACCATACCCAGAACAAAATAACCTTCTCCATTTTCCGTAAGCCTACTTATACTGACCATGCCATTCCTGCTTCCTCAAACCATCACCCCGCTCAAAAACATTCTTCTTTCCATGCCCTTATCCACCGTCTAACGCATATCCCTATGAACGAAGTTGATTTCAATAAGGAACTGTCTATAATCAAATACATTGCTGAAAAAAACGGTTTCCAATCCAAATTAATAGACAAACTTCTTTCCAAAAAAAACAGGAGATTAACAATTAACCGAATCTTTCGTCCACCTGTCATCCAACTTGAAAATCCACCCAAATGGCGAAGATTTAATTTCATAGATGATTGTTCATTAAAAATTGCCAATATCCTCCCTAAAGAAACCAATTAACCTTCATTCTACAAAAGCCACAACCTAGGTTCTTACTTGGTAAACAATAAAGACAAAATAGAAACAAAATTAAAATCAGGTATTTATAAATTAAAATGTAACGATTGCGAATCCGTATATATTGGTCAAACCGGGAGAAATTTCAATATCCGTGTAAAAGAACACAATCATTCTTTTTTAAATAATACTCCCGCCTCTCACTTTGCTCAACACCTAAATGATTCCCACCAATCCTCATCTTTCTTTAATTGCTTTCCAGAACGTAGATAACGAAATAGTTCCAGTATCTTACTCTCCCTTACTTCTTTGTACTCTCCCAAAAAGCTCTCTCCAAGATAAGACTATTATCAGAGTTCGCCACCCCAGGTAGTTTTAGAGTCCAATTCTTCCGGTTTAAATGAGAGCGATATAACGCAGATAGATTTGCGAGAGAAAAATTTAAATCTAAGGGGAAATAATAATATTAAGAAAGTACATTCAGCGGTAGGAATTATAGATAACACCCACGTAAATAGGCAAGTAGAAACGCATGATCTTAGTCCCCGAAATAGAAACAGTAGCATTGACAATAAAGAGAAATTCAATTCAAAAATCGTTACGGTTAATCCAAACAGAAATCCAACTTTAAAGCGCGAACTCAGAGATCTAAAAATAATAGTCGTGAATTGCAGAAGCATACGTAATAAGCTGGTGGAATTTCTTAACCTTACAAGGAGCACTTGCGCGGATATCATACTAGGATCTGAGAGTTGGTTAAGCGAAGACATTAATTCAAGCGAGATATTTCCTCCAGATTATGTGATATATCGCAAAGATAGACAGGGTAGAGTAGGCGGTGGAGTTTTTATCGCTGTAAAGAACTATTTGATTAGTCAGCGAGATGAGTTTGTAGAAAATAGCAGGAGCGAAATGATGTGGTGCTCGATTTTAAGACCTAACGGTAGTAAGATTTATGTTTGTTCATTGTATCGTCCTCCCGATGGCGAAATTGATTGTATTGACGATTTATCCGGGACGTTACAGATAATCAGTGAAAAAGTAAAAGATCCCATCATAGTTGTAGGAGGAGATTTTAACCTACCACATATTAATTGGCGGAATTTAACATGCTCCAACTCTAGTAGAGAGAGAAAAGTTTCTCAAAAATTAATCGATACTTTCTCGTTGCATGCGATAGAACAGGTAAACATGACGAAGACTCGAACGACTCGTGCGGGTGAAGGTAACATCCTAGATTTACTAGCCACCACCCACCCACAATTGATAGCTAATCTCGATGTAGTTGACGGTATTTCAGACCATGATGTCATAATGGCGGAGATGAAAGCAGTAGCGGTTAAATCTCTTAAGCCACCGAGGCAAGTATATGTAATTCGCAAAGCTAATTTTTCGGAGTTTAGGGTTTATATTAACGAGTGCAAGGATGATTTTTTCCGCTTCTTGGGTGCAAATACAGTAAATGATAGTTGGATAGAGTTTCTCCGGATAATCAAAGAGGGTTTAATTAAATTTGTTCCTACTAAGAGCGTGCGTGAGCGTAAAGAGCCACGGTGGACGAAACCTAAATTACGAGCATTACATAGGAAGCAAAGAGTCATTCACTCGCGATGGAGAAAACTCAAAGCATGCGGAAAGAACCATGAGCTCGAAGAACAAAACTATAGAGAAGTGCGAAAGTTAGTTAAGGAAGAAGCGCGAAAAGAATACCAGGAATATAGATCTCGAACCCTATTAGAATCATTAGGTGGCGATCAGAAAGAATTTTGGTCATACGTGCGTGAGAACCGTGGAGGTCAGTTTTCTGTGCCTAGCCTCATAAGCGCAGAGGGAATTACCGTAAATAAATCAGAAGATAAAGCTAACTTACTTAACAGGCACTACCAGAAATGCTTCACTGTAGACAATGGTCAAGTTAAGGATTTTACCTCGCGCATTGATTCAGAGATGTGTCCCATCGAGATATCGGTTGATGGAATTGGAAAATTATTGCGAGATATTGATAGGAAGAAGGCGCCAGGACCCGAAGGTATTCCCGCTGTTGTAATAAAAACTTTAGCCGATGAAATTGCTCCGCTTCTACAGATTTTCTATCAGAAATCATTGGATGAGGGAACCGTCCCAATGTCGTGGAAAAAAGCTAATGTCACTCCGGTGCCTAAGAAAGGGCGCGCGTCAAAACCAGATGATTATAGGCCTATTTCATTAACTTCAATTTTTTGCAAAATAATGGAGCATATTATAGCGAGCTCTATCATGCGCTTTCTTTCCGAAAAGGGAGCAATCAGTCAGAGCCAGCACGGATTCCGTAAAGGTAGGTCTTGTGAGACCCAGTTAGCGCTTTTTATGAATGACGTATCTAAAGCAGCAGACGGCGGTGTTAGATCAGACGCAGTTTTCCTAGATTTCAGGAAAGCTTTCGACACAGTTTCTCACGAAAAGCTTATCCAAAAGCTGAGTGCCTACGCGATCGACGAAAAAGTTATCAGATGGACCAAATCTTTTCTAGAAAACAGATCTCAGCGAGTTGCGTTAGATGGAGTTTTATCCGAAGAAATAAGTATCTCATCAGGAGTTCCACAGGGAAGTGTTCTTGGTCCAATCTTATTTCTAATTTACATTAACGACCTCGTAGATAACGTAAAGAGTAAGGTTAGATTATTTGCCGATGATACCCTGATATACAGAGAGATTTTGACAGAAAACGATCGTAATGTGCTTCAAGACGACCTGGACGTAATATCAGGATGGTGTAAAGATTGGCAGCTGGATTTAAATATAAATAAATGCTTTGCCATGAGTTTTACGCGCTCCACAAACATAATTCCCACGCAGTACCAAATCTCAGGTCATCCATTAGAGTTAGTTCACGACAACAAATACCTAGGAGTCACGTTTAGCAGTAACTTATCTTTTAAAGAACATATTCGAGATGCGATAGGAAAAGCGAATAGAATGCAAAGATTAACTGGTAGAACGTTGAGAGGATGCTCATCGAGAGTCAAAGAAATAGCTTACTTTTCTCTTATTCGTCCGAGTCTTGAATACTGCTGTGCGGTTTGGGACCCACACGAAGTAGGTTTAGTCTCAGATTTAGAGATTGTCCAGCGTAGAGCAGCCCGATTCGTTTGCGGGGATTTCAGGTTTGATAGCAGCGTTACGGCAATGATAGAGTCCCTCAGTTGGAATTCACTACAGATGAGAAGATCTGAATATCGACGGAAACTTTTCGAAAAGTTCAATCGTTCAGAATTTATAGACGAAGTAAGTGAAATGTTAGTGCCAGTAAGGAGCGAACGCGATCTCCGAGAGGCATCGACGAAGCGTTATAGGGAAGTAATCGCAAGGACGGATAATTACTTTTGGTCGTTTTTTCCCCAAGCTATTAGAGATGCTAATAGGTAGGAATGAATAATGGTGGTGTATTACACCCCCTGCCATACGCCTCTGGCGGCTCGCGGGGTATATATCTAAATCTAAATCTAAATCTAAGACCAACCTTTACCCCCCGGATAGTTCTCACAAGACCTAACCCTTCCTTTCCACCTCCCCCCTTCTCCCTACCCTTTCATATTGCTTTGTTTCTTTACACCCACCTTATACCCCTCATTTTCCCCCTATATAAGCTTTCTTGTATGTAACTTCCTTACCTGAAGATGGCCGATCTGTGCCGAAACCGGTCGTTTTGCAAATAAATCTGTGGAAAAAAGTATGTTAAACCTTATTCTTAACATCCTCTTTTATGACAGGACTTATAAAATCAATTGTATATATAAAGGGCATATAGTCACAGTGATCATACTTTCTGGCTGTTATTATGTAATAATGCATAGTCTCCCCTTTAAGGAGTTGGTGGGGACACTGATGGAGTTCCAGTTCCAGAGGCCCTTCTTGAACCTTTACCTACATCGAAACCGGCAGATGAAATCGAAAGTGAAGGCGCGGTAATATCTGAGGCCTTGACCCAGAAGACCTCAGAATCACAAAAGAGTCAGCTCAAAAATTTGGATAGCGACTCCAAGGAGTATCCTGGCAAAACAGCTGAAGATGGTATAAGCACGAACGAAATAGAGGGATCATCAAAATCTCATGCCAAGTCGATGGAAGCCAATCTAGAGGAGCAACCCGCGAAGAGTTTTGATGCAGAGGCTGCGGCTGTACCAGAGGGGAACACTACAGGTATAAAAGATATCTTCCGATATGTAACGGTCGGTACCCCCCACTACGTTTCAATAAAATAACACATAAAAAAGTTCTTATCTTTTAAGTTTTTTAGTTATTTAAGCAATAATAATATTAATAATTGATCGAACCAGATATTATAATACAGAAAAATTTTAACCGTTAACACGCTATTTTCGTCCAAAATTAATTGAATAACTAATTTTGCTAGTCCGTTTGCTAAAAAGTTTTAAATTCTAACATATTTCAAGGTGCAGCCTCACATAGTGTGAAATGTTAACATAGCACTTCATCACGTAACATGCAGTACGTACACAGTTACATATAACAGCAAGGTAAAACCAGTACATTCCACAGTTCAAATAAAAACATTTTGACCTTGCTTAGCAAATAATTGCTTGTCAGTAAGTTTACAATAAGTATTGTACTACAAAGTTATAAAATATAACATAATCAACCTGCGTAATAAGATAGAACACTGAATGAAAATCAGTTAGTGGTTGAAAGATACACGAACCTGTGAAATATATGAACTTAGTTTCAAGTAAGATAATGATAGTTGTGATAACTCGTAGCGAGCGACGGGATAAGTTTGTCTGCGTTAGGTGGTATCCCATTTAATTTTGTAAATAATTCTTTAGTTTTAAAAAATAGGGAGCCGAGAAAACCAGCAAACAGATCCCACCAAAAATCAGCGCATGACTGTAAAATTAAACCTCGTTCAAAATTATATGAAATTTTCAGAAAAATCTTCAGCCGCTAAAAAGGGAATTCGAGAAAATGTAAAACGGGATGGAATCCAGGAGACAGGGTACAGCTCAACCACAGTCACAGAGGATGTAAAAATATGTTCAGGTAAGTGTTGGGTATGAGCTAAACACTCCGATTGCGCTCATACGAAATTATTAGTAAGGCGATACAATCATTTCCTCACAAAGAGTTTATAATAATTTCATTTGTATCATCGATAAAGTACCCTGTATTTGATTCATTCAATGCATTTGCAATTTTATTCTAAATGTTATCCAATTATTTTTGCATTTTCTTCAATAATAGATTCAAAAGCACTTTTTCGTAAATTTCTATGGTCTTCTTTATATTTTCATAGGTTTTTGATTGCTTTTCTGTGCTGTCTCGGATCTCCAGCTAGGTATTGCTAGGCCCTAGGCAGCTGATAAAGTTTTGACTCTTTTCTTTCCACACGTCTGTCCGTAAATCACAAGAAAGAGTCAAGTCATCAAGCCCCTATGTCATTTTGATGTCTGTGATTTTTTTCCCACTTAGGAATAGTAAATGTTTTTTTTTTCTATTGTAATTAAGATATATTTTCATTTTCCGGAAATGTATTCAATAAAGGATGTGTAGTTCATGAAAATTTTTAATTTGCATTACTGTATTCTTATTTTCTACTTTGTTTTCACGTTTTTTCCACTCCCTTCTCTGCGGGTGATTTCCTGCAAAAGAGGGTTCTTTCTTTAACAACCTTCAGTTGCAAAGATTTTTCCCCATTCTCTACTCCGTCTTTTTCTTTTAACTTATACACAAATTATGCTGATATACGAGGTTAGGTTGGAGAGAGGCCCACATGGGTCTAACCTCGCCAATAAACAGTCTAGCTAACTAACTAACTAGCTCGGACCCCTGTTAAGTACCAATGGCAAGTAAGTGTCATTTTCGAAACAATTTTTATTATTTGAATCTTTTATTTTTTTTGGGTATTTACCATTTTCCCATAGTGTATTCCTGCAGTTACCTCTTTTTTGATTTTATTATTTTTTATTGATAAGTTATATCTTATGTTTTCGTCTTATTAATCGTTTCCTCATGGTTTACTATTGCAGTTTTTCCTGTTTCTGATTTTATTTTATTATTAATTTGTAATTAAGGTAAAGTACAATTGCTTTTGTAATTTCCATCTTATACACAGCTTTCTTTAACACCTTTTAGCTGGTACTATCAGTAGGTTTGAGCAGGTTTTTCGCACTCCCCTTCTCTGTCGGTGTTTTCCTGCTGTGGATATTTTTTCCTAAGATATCACCTTAGGTTTTTTTTTACTTCCACTCCTTCTAAAGTTTTCCTCTCTATCTCTATTCACCTACACACAACTTTGTATGTACATAATATCATTGACGAAAGGTTAGATGGAAGAAGAGACTTTACAGTCTCAATATCGCTTTTAATAAAGACCTTATTACCTAGGTTGCCACCCCTAGCCGTTGTCCTGTTTTTCCTTCCCTTGTTTCTATAACAACGCTTAATATTTCAGACCCCAAATCTGGAGATGAAACCAAGATGAAGATAATCACCAGAGGAGAATGGAAGGCGCAGGACCCGAGGAAGGATTTTGAAGCATTTCAGAGTCCCGTCAAGTTCGTATACGTCACGCACACCAACCACGTTTGTCACGAAGCGCAGGGCTGCTCTCAAATCCTGTTGAAGATGCAGAAGGTGTTGATGGACTGCTTTGGGGACGTGTACTCCAACTTCTTCCTCGACGACGGCGGCAGGGTCTACGAGGGCCTCGGGTGGAGCAGGGCGAGGAGCAACGACTCCCTCTACGTCCACTTCCTCACCGACTTGTGGGAGCTGCCGCCATCCGAGACGTTTGCGTCCTTCGCATTGCTGCTTTGGGAGGGAGTGAGGGTGGGCAGGGTCTCCGAAGGGTTCGAAGTGGTACCGAATAAGAAGGTGACGAAGAGCTTCCGGAAGGAGCTGCAGAGGTGGGCGGAGTGGTCCAAGAGGATGGGGGGTCGGACAAGCTTAACGTAAATTCATTTCAGGCACTCCCTTTTGAAAGCGTCAAATACAGGAAAATGGAGTTCAAACTCACCAACAGACGTCAAAGATAACATAAAGTATGTGATAGAGTCGAGAAAGTGCCATTTCTCTTGAGTAATAAGTATTCCTTTTAGTTAAATACTGATAGCAGTCCATTGATGTAATAAAAATGTTATCAAAATATTTGAGAACATTGCCATCATTGAGTTTTGTTTCAATGTGACCTAGCTTTAGTTTGAAACCTTTTTAACTTAAAATGTTATTAAGTCACGTTTCCAAGAATCTTAAAGCCTCCTCATGAGCTTGCAATACACAGTCATACATAAAATAGATTGAATAAGCCATTACTCTAGGTTATTACCACCATAAAAACATATGGTTTGAATCTGTTCATAATTCAGTATTCAGCCCAAAGTCCATTTGGAATCTCAACCACTCCAACATTACTGACCAATCGATAGTTGGAGCAATGATGCTTAGGAGTTAAGATGAAGAGTGAGGTAGCCTCTCCTTCTTTTTATAACGTATTCACAAGTCCAAGTCCGCAGTGTAGTGAATTATGATGACTCTATGAGTAGCACTCTTCCTAACATTCCATTAGGAGGCAGGTGGATAACTAGTGCCCCTATTTAGAAGCATTCATACCTTGGTAGCTTTCATGCCACCACAACCATAAACAATGACAAAACTATGGGAAAGAATCATTTTCCTCTATGCTGTACAAAATGAAGAATGAAAAATATTCCATTCATCAGAATATGGCAGCAGGGAAATGGTTTGAATATGAAACCAATAGCTTTGTAAGATTATAAATAAACCTTCAGAATGAAAACAATATACCTTATGCAGAATTATTCTATTTTTTCATTTACTATCATCTGTTACATTTTCATTAAGTTATTTAATGCATTCGGAGATATTTTAAGTTCCTTGGCTTTAAGTAGGTTTTCTTATAACTCACTCAATGCTATTGTATATTAAGCAACTAATGTCGCGTTTGCACTTAACATAAGAACAAACACTGTTCTCCTGCCGAACTTTCGCACTCACAATTGTCGGTCCTCTCTCTCTCGCTCCCGCGCTCACTCACTAACCCTCCGTCTCATCCCTCACTCACTCTAACTGTACCCTCCTGAGGCCCTAGTGGACCCCGGAGGTACTACAAGGCCAGGGCTTCCGCGACACTCGGCCCTTCCTGACCTTCCACTCGGTCCCCGAGTGATGCTAGCGCAGGACAAAGTCCTGCAACCGACGAGGAATCTGCGGCACCCTCCGTGGCCGGCCTCCTCCTGCCCTCTGTTCCTCTTCTTCCGGGTCAAAAACTCCCCCTCCCTCAGCAATACCTGGACGTCCTTCATTGCTCCCAGATGAGGAGTCGTCACTGGTGGTGCTCTCTCCGTCTTCCCCATCCTGCGTATCACTACTGCAGTACCCACCCACGTATGCCTTCAGTTGCGATACGTGGACAGGGAACACTTTCAGGTGGCGGCGAGTATCATGGCCGGGAGGGTCTGCCACCCGATACGTAACAGCTCCTACCCGACCAATAACCTGGAAGGGGCCAATGTACTTCTGCAGAAACTTTGCACACCTCCCCTTTTTCCTGATTCTCCTTCTAACCAGGACTAGTTCCCCGACTCGATACCTAGGAGCTTCCCGACGACGTTTATTGTACTGGGAACGCTGATGCTCCTTTGCCTCCCTGGTTTTCTCCACGGCTTGGTCACGGATTGCAGCCACCTGATTACAAAGATCTTGGTAGGAGCCGCAAACTTCCTCAGGCCAAGGAAACGTGCTTTCTTCTGGTAACACTGGGGATCTCCCATGCACCAGCTCAAAGGGACTGAACCCAGTGGATTCCTGCTGTGCTGTGTTCAGGGCAAATGCAGCGTACTGGACAAATTCGTCCCACAAGGTCTGCTCACCAGCTACATGGCTGGAAAGAACCTCGGTGAATGTACGGTTCGCCCTCTCACACAAACCGTTTGCCTGGGGGTGGTAAGCAGCCGTCATGGCATGTTTCACTCCCAACATCGCTAGAGCGTTCTCTAAAAACTGGGCCGTGAAACCAGTGCCCCTGTCGCTTATAATTTTCTGAGGTGTCCCATGCCTCAGAACAACCTGCTCTAATAGAAAGGACTTAACATTGACAGCCCCCGTGTCTGGTACAGCCCTGGCTTCCACCCACCTTGTTGCATAATCTATGCAGACGATCACGTAGCGGTTACCCCGGGTGGTAACAGGGAATGGGCCTACGTGATCTATTCCCAGAGTGGCGAACGGAGCCGGAACAACCGGAATTGGGTCGAGCAGGCCAACTGCCTTACCGGGAGGCTGCTTGTGAGTTTGGCAATGAGGACAAGCCCGGACAAATTTACGCACGTGCTTCGCGAATTGAGGCCACCAGTATCGTCCCTGGACGCGTGCCCTCGTCTTTGCCATCCCCAAGTGTCCTCCCGTGGCGCCTGCATGACAAGTCTCCAGAATGTCCCGTCGAAGCGAGCGTGGTACCACTAATAGTAGCCTCCGACCCCTACCAGAATTCTTTCTATAGAGAACACCATTGGTAACCTGGAACTTGTCATTCTCAGCCTCTCCCTCTAACCGAGGCTCACGTCCTCCCACCAGCGTCTCCAAGATGCACATTAATGTCTCATCAGCGCGTTGCTGTACAATGATGTCTGTCACCTTTGGCCCCCCACTGACCAACACACTCGCAAATAATTCGGCAGGCACTTCCGTAGTCTCAGCTCTGGCGACCGAATTCCTGGAGAGAGCATCTGCCACAACATTAGCCTTACCCTTGCGGTGGACTATCCTCATCTCGTGTTCCTGGAGTGCCATAATCCACCTTCCAAGCTTGGCACTACTGCTTTGCTTCTGATGCAGCCAGGTCACGGCAGAGTTGTCTGTCACCACTGTAAATGGCCTCCCGTAGACGTAGTGGCGAAATTTCTCCGTCGCCCAAACGATAGCTAAACACTCGAGCTCGTTGCTATGGTACCTAGCTTCGTGCTCCGTTAGCCTTCGGCTGATGTATGCCACGGTGAACTCTCGCTCCTCACTCCGTTGCACCAACACAGCCCCCAGACCATCATATGAGGCATCAGTATGGATCTCACAGGGGAGGTCCTCCCGGAAGTGCTGCAACACTGGTGCAGCCGACAGCCTCGATTTGAGTTCCTCGAAAGCCCTCTCCTGTTGATCTCCCCATGACCAACTCTGTCCCTTCTTCAGGAGAGAATGGAGAGGTCTCGCAATTGCAGCAAAGCCGGCAATGAAACGCCTGTAATAGCTGGCCATCCCCAGGAAGCTTCGAAGACTCTTTACATTCGTGGGACGCGCGAAATCTTTAAGCCCCTGCATTTTCGACGGGTCTGGCCGTATCCCTTCACCGTCCACCACATGCCCAAGGAACGACAAGCGAGACATCGCGAAGTAGCACTTGCCCGCACGCAATTTAAGTCCGGCGCCCGAAATTGCATTCAGCACGCCCACTAGACGACTCAAATGTTCGTCGAACGTACTGCCATACACTAAGATGTCGTCGAGGTACACTAGGCACTGATGCCATTTTAGTCCAGCCAACACTCTGTCCATTAACCTCTGGAAGGTTGCTGGCGCGTTAGAGAGGCCGAATGGCATCCGCTGGAACTCGTACAGTCCGTCCGGTGTCACAAACGCAGTCCTCTGTCGGTGTGCTGGGTCGATGCCCACCTGCCAATAACCACTAGCTAGATCGAGGGAAGAGAAGTACGCCGATCCTCCTAACCGATCAAGGACGTCGTCTGTGCGAGGCAGGGGATACACGTCGCGTTTTGTGACTGCATTGAGCCGTCGGTAGTCCACGCAAAACCTCACTTCCCCCGATTTCTTCCTCACTAGGACAACCGGGGAGGACCATGGGCTGGTCGAGGGAACAATCACGCCATCCCTCAGCATTTCGTCCACTTGTTCTGCGATAAGCTGTCTCTCGCCTGGTGATACACGACGTGGGGGCTGATGAAGGGGTTTTTCATCCGAAACATCGATCCGGTGCACCGCCAAGTCCGTTCTTGGGAGGGGATCGCCCTTAGCGCCGAAACTACACTTGTAACGCTCCAGTAGCTCGACGAGGGAAAGACGTTGGTCCTCAGTCAAACTCGTTCCCACGTTCCACTCGGGCGAGGCTTCCACTGGCGACTCGCGGGCGTTGTATCTCAATGCAGATTGATGCTCTCCAAAAGGAGAGCCAACCAACTCCACCTCAGACGCACATAGAAGATGCTGCGCCTCGTGTAGCACAAGAGTATCCGGTCCTAGGTTCATCACAGGAACGGAAACCCGCCCGTCATGGACATCTAGCACCGCTCCGGGACTAACCCATTCCCTTCCCGGATCAGCACATATCACGGTATCGGTCGCCACCATCGGAGGGGAGTCATCGGGGACGATAACACTGACAAATGCCAGTGACCCACTTGGAATTTCCACCTTTTCCATTACGGCTAGGGTGGTTGTGCGCTCTTTAGCTTGCCCGCTCACGTCTATAGCACAGAGTTCCTTGAAGGTGGACTCGATCGCACCCTCATCGCAACTACCTCCTCCCCCGCTACCAGAGGCTTCCACTTCACTGTCTACCAACTCAACCACCACACCCTCTGGTGTCCCCACTAGCCGCGCCCCGCTGTTCATCAGCCAATCTACCCCTAATATTAGTGGAAACGGAGGGGATTCCAGTACGTGCACGACATCGAGCTTTGCACAAGAGTTTCCCACACACACCTGCAAGCCGGATCGTCCATGGGTTTCCACCAACTTCCCGTCAACCCCCCTCATAAATCCATTCTTATCCTCTTGTGGGCTCAGCCCCAGAGCCTGGGCGAGCTGCAGCGAAACAACACTCCCACTCGCGCCGCTATCGACCAGCGCCTTCAACTTCCCCGGCATTCCTTGGAGAGTGACCTCGATCGTGGGGAGTGGCCACGGCACCTCACATTTTATTATCGCCGACCCTGAGCGGCAGGGCCGGCAAAGCCGTTTCCCGGATGGACACGCGCCTCACAGGCTTTCGCATAATGCCCCAGCTCCCCACACGCATAGCATTGCACGTTCCGAGCATGATCCGGGCAATCGCGAGCCAAATGGCCGACGCGACCGCAGCCAAAGCACTTGGTGCTACGCCCACTCTGCACTGGCGGAGACCGATACTGGCGGTTACCGGACCTCTGCTGACTCTCCAGCGCATCCAGGCGCCTTGACACGCCTTCCACAATGCCGACCAACTTGTCGATAGCGAGATCACCGTGACTAAGCTCTGGCGGTACGGCAGGGGGTATGACGCGTGCAATTCCTATGTTTGCGCCCACCTCCGGAATGGGAACACCCTGCACAGGGTAGGCGGTGCCGGAGACTGATGTGAAGCTACCTATTGCACCCTGAGTCGGCGAGCAACCAAGCCCCCGTTCTACGGCTCCCAATTGCTCGATGAAGTCCTTCACCGTCAATGGACGGCCAGCCATCACCGCAGCTGCGACCTCGGGACGCAATAGACCCCAAGCGAGGCGGTGGATCACGTCGCCCTCCGGAAGCATCACCGGGCAGCGCCGGCATATGGCCAGCTTCTCGTACACGTATGTGCGACTATCTTCTCCTGGAAGCTGCTTCCGCGCATTCGCCTCGCTCACCCAGACCTCCAGCGTATACCTCCGCCCAAACGCCGCTCGGAGTCCCTCGGTCCACCGGCTCCAGTCGGCCGCCCCAACTCCTAGGGTCTGCTGCCAGCAACGTGCAGCGCCCTCGATCTTGGAGAGCGCAGCCCGCAACTTGTCGCTGGGCTCCCATCCCTCAAGGTGGCCAACCTGCTCCAACTTTTCCACCCACCGATCCACGTCCTCCCCCGCATTCCCCGTAAACGGAGGAATGGCGGCGAGGCTAGACGCATTTAGGGATCGAGGCGCTGGGTGTGCCTCCTTCGTAATTTCACGGGAGCGTATTTCCCGCATGAAATCTTCCCTTTGCGCCCGCAACTCCGTTACGAGGGCCAGCAAAGCTTCACCCCCGTCCGCCATCGCGCCTTCGGTGCCCTGCCGCCCACTCCTCAACCTCATGCGAGGGAAACCAAGGGTAATGACCGCCTCCGAAAACCACCGTTATGCGACGCCGAACATCCTGGAGACCACGCCGCGAAATAATGCCCTGCAACTATCGGACGCTTCCTCTACCCGATAAACCACGAAAAACACACGGGGCGAGAAATACGCGGCACGAACAAAAATAATTATAATTAAAAAAAAATAAACTCGAAGAGCGAGAAGGGTTTCGCAAACGGCCGCCTCACACACGCGCACGCCCGAAAAGGAAACAAACACGTAAACAGTATCCGGGACGTGATGCCGGTTACCGATCCCACTTCTGACACCAAATGTCGCGTTTGCACTTAACATAAGAACAAACACTGTTCTCCTGCCGAACTTTCGCACTCACAATTGTCGGTCCTCTCTCTCTCGCTCCCGCGCTCACTCACTAACCCTCCGTCTCATCCCTCACTCACTCTAACTGTACCCTCCTGAGGCCCTAGTGGACCCCGGAGGTACTACAAGGCCAGGGCTTCCGCGACAATATTAAGCAAATCAATGCCATATGCAAAATCTTTTTTTTACGTTAATTTATAATTTTCTGATATTTTAACATTTTAAGACTATTTTTGATTTATTTAAAGGAAAAATAATGTGTAAAACAAAATTTTTAGACGCCTTGAATTCAAGGCATCAACATCTGAAGGGAATTCGGTTGTGCAACCCAGCAATACATGAATTTGTTTTTGTACAATAATGTCTATAAGGTATTCATCCACTCTGCCATAAGCTACTAAGAGCTTGCAAAGAGGAATGAGGTTTAATAGGCAGGATGAGGAGTGAGGTAGTTTGCCAATGCTTTCCTCACTAGGCCAGAATGCTATAAGCGGAACATGTCCACGCAAGTGGAGCACAATGACTCTATGAGTAACACTTTTCTTGGCATTCTGTAAGGAGACCTTGATTAGTGCAATTATTCACTCATACTTCGGTAGCTATCATTTCAATTTTTCAAAAAAACTTAAATTGATCATGTTTTTATTTAAAAAAAATTGTTGATGCATAATGCAGGACCATCCTTAAAATCGGGACAAATAGAAGCAATAAAATGCTCCATAAAAGCAAAAAATCACAAATGAACAAATATAACTGCTGCCTTGAAGGGTATTAAGACACGGAGCAAAAAAGAGAATCCATCCTGCAACGCTTGGCTCCGTAATTGGCCAGCAAACATAACAGGACCCATGCCTTGTATTTAAAGCATCAGCACCTATACCTAGGAAGCTATGACTTGAATTTAAGGAATTCACATTGAGTGGGTTAAATTTGGAGAAAAAGTGCCATTTCTCTTTCCTTCATTGTATGTAAATGATGGATAACCACTCTGCCTTGCCCAACCTTGAGAAGGTTTCCTGGTATTAAATATGGTGAGTAATAGAAAAATACCCATAAAGATAAGGGAAGTATATAATAGGATAGGTAGGACCAATGTATTATTTAATGTGTTTACATTAAATAATACACTTGCAATTAAATAGATACATTTTTAAAACATTTGATCATACTACTAATGTGTGATTCATGACCTCCAAATATTGTAAAAGAATGAAAATTGGTTTCATTTTAGAGTTTAAATATGAAATGCTGAATGAATTAGGAATATTGAATAATTTCTATGAACATTAGCCCTAGGATGATGGACATCTTGAACTTACACATGTCATTTTATTGCAACTCTTAAAATCAGCAAAAATAAGTCCAAAAATATTTGAAATTATTGTCTCCATTCTTTTACACAGTACTTGGTAGTTGCACCCAAAGCTTTTAACTGTGAAAATGGGAAATTTAATTTGGGTTTACAAAGCTCACCCCTTAGATTTCTTCACTGGAAGTGGCTTAAAACCATAGATAATGATTTGGGTAAGTTTCTGGAAGGAGAAAAGTTAATGTGTATTTAAATCAAGTTTAAAGTATAGAAAAATAACTGAGTTATATTCTATATATCAAACAATATATCTTGTTAGAATTTATCTTTTATCTTCATTAGTTGTTCTTTTAAGTATAACTAAATTACTTGAGCTGGGAGAGGTTTACAAAACTCTTGGAGAAAGACTGTAAAGTAGACAAGAAACTAATACACATAATGATGTGTAACAAAAGAAAGAAGAAAGTAGAAAATGGTTTTATCAAATAGAAAAATGGAGATGTACTGGCATACAACAAGCAGATAATGCAAATATGGGGAGAATACTTTGGTAAACCTCCAAAGCATACTAAGGTTTGGAGAAGGAATATGATTGCACTCTGAGAGAATAGTTTGTGAGCTTTTGTGGAAAAAAAGAAGAGAAGAAAATAATTCACACTATTAAAGCTATGTACTAATATTGTCAAAGTTGTGTGATAACCTGTTTTGGAAGATCTTACTGGTTTCAGGATTCTGAATCAGGATTGACGCAGGATGGAAGTGGAAGAAGCTAAGTAAGTGTGGGATGAGAGGACAGTCTTCCTGTTTCCATTAGAGAAGTTATTATTATTATCCTTTGATTGTTTTCCAATTTACTACAATTAACTTTTTCTATTGCTGCCATATGCCTTGACTTACCATCACTAAATGGTCCTTCATTTATCACTTACCTCATCTGCAGATACAATAATCTCCTACATTCTACTTCTTCAGGTCCATTTTTTATAATCAGATGCAACATCGACCTTTTTTTCAACTCTGCTGATGCTGTAAATAATGCAGCACTCCATTTTATGTTTTCCTGACCATGTTTGTCTTTCATGTATTATTTTTTATCTTTAGACTTTCTTGTTACAATTTTAACTGCATTTCAATCCTTAGTAAAGGTCTCATGCTTTTTGAGGGTTTATATATATATATATATAAGGTGTTCACATTTCTTAGACATTGTATATTTATGAAAATAAACAATTTTAGAGAGTATGAAATGGAATTCTTAAATTTTTTATGCATTCATAGAGATATCAGCGATTTTGTGGAGCCATAAGTTTATGAAAAGGATTGAACTTTACAGTATCTTCCCACGGTGCAAGTGGTTTTAAAAATCCTTTCCCGAATTCTAGTAGGTAAAATTTCACTTATCTTTAGTATTAAGGGAGATATTGAATATTTCCCAAAAAGTGTGAAAGTGAAATTTTACCTTCTAGTACGCTATACTAAACTATATCTGAATTATATAGATACTTCTCTGTTACATAGGATGCAATGTCATAGTCTAAACCACAGGTGGAATTGGCTTGGTCGTTTTATTTATACAGTTACTGGCAAGTAATTGCTAAAATAAATGAGATGTTACCGTTCTCACAGCTATGACAAGATGGTTAGTGGGTGATGTGGAAATGCTTTTGACGATTCTTCAGGTCTGATTTAATAATTACACAATAAAGCGCATTAGCACACAAAAATTACCTGTTTTTGTATTTTAGAAAACTTAAAAACATTTGGAGCAGGTAAAATCTCCTTCTCTAACTTCCTGTCAAATGAAGTTAAATCAATCTGGCATATTGTCAATCAACAAAGACCTGCTGGCAAACCAAATAAGTTTTTTTTTAGTTTTACTTTTGTTCAAGTATTCGTTGAACAAACCTAAAGTTTTCAAATGTCACAGAACTGCGGTACTAATTTTTTTACGGTACTTTTAATGTGTTGCGGCACTTTTATAATCTTGAATTTTTTCAAACTTACGGGATCTGCGGTAGAAATTCTAATCCTTTTATTACTTTTATTAGATGGGTTTACGTCTCTTCGAGTTTTTAATGCCATCTGGTGAAAAAATAAGAAAAATGCCCTTCCTTTATCTAGAGGAAGTCTCTAAAAGGAGGTGGAAAATATTTTCTGTTTATTTCTTCCTTGCATACAATTTTAATATTTATTTTCTCACCAAATTCGCTGTTACAGATCAGGAAACATAACTATAAAATTAGTTTATTAAATTAGCGATCGCGTTACAGTAAGCGACAACATCCAATTTTCTCATCTTAGAAAGTGTCCTTAAGCCCTGGGAAGTGAATTTTACGTAAATGTAAGCTTAAAATTAATATTTTCGGGTATTTTTAATGTTACATCTTTGTTCGTAAATTTTTGAACTAACTGCTATTGCGTTGTGAAATCAAAACAGGTCGAGTAATAAGCCAATTAATTTATTGATAAACGAATGTAATTCATGTTGGAATCACTGTTTGCCTTAAGTATGTTGTACTAGTGTGGATTTAATATTATTATACAATTGGGTGAAAATTTTATGTACTATTAATGTTTCTCATGGATATGCAGACGTAGTTATTTCATATTATCTGTCTGTAGGTATTGACAACATTGAATTTGAAGGTGAATCGGCCAAGATTTCCTCCATCCCCTCTCCCAGAAATCGGTTAGTTACTGCATTGCCTTGATATGTAATGCAGTATCTACCAATGATGAAGAAGTGGATTAAGTGTGCAAAAATAGCCGTGAAATTAATAGAATCCAACAGGGGTTTGTTGTTAATTCCTTACTCAAACAGAAATCTCATAAATATAGTATAAATTACTTTCAATCAGTTTACATGGTTACTATTTTATGTTGATATGGCTATTGCATATTTATGGAGAAAAACAATATGCCAGGTGTGATCGGAGCTATAGATGGCACACATATAGCTATAGTTCCACCTAAGGGAGCATCATTTTATTAACAGAAAAAACTTTCACAGCAAGAATGTGCAAATTGTGAGCTAATCATGAGTGAAATTATCAATGTCTTAGTTGTCATATTTCTAACTACCTTCCCTTAATTTTTAGGTTTGTGATTCTGACTTATAAGAGGTATTAATGCTAGGCATGGTGGACGTGTGCATGATCAACGCCTCCATATAGGAAGGGTTGGCATGATGCAAACATTTGGAAGACCAGCCTGCTAAGGAATTACCTGAATCAAGAATATGTCTATGAAGTGCGAAGCAAGTTGCTAATTGGTATGTACTATCTTTATTTCAATGATGTTACCTTATGTGTTGTGAATCAAAATAATCATCCTGTTTAGGAGACTCGGGGTACCCAAACGAGCCATGGTTGTTGATGATCATCAACCATGCTGAGCCCAACACCCCAGAAGCACGTTTCAACAGTTCCCACATGTCTGCCAGGAACTGAGTGGAATGCTGCTTTGTTGTCTGGAAGGCTTGGTTCAGATGCCTAAAGAGAGACTGCACACTCCATTATACCCCTGAATGATCAGGTGTGGATACTAAGATGGCATTAATATTTTATATCATAATCATTGTAACCTAACTTTACAAAATCATTGCAGGACACGTCATCAATACCTGTGCGGTTATGCACAACATGGCTTTGTATTACGGGGTACCGTTGCCGCAAAACATCCAGCCAGAAGAAGATAGAATTATCGTGAATGTTGCTGGAGATCTCAGCATCATCAAAGAGGGGAATAATGATCCCAGATCGGTGGTGAGAAATCACTTTTCCTAAAGATAGGAAAAGTTTTTTATCCTCTGTAATTTCATGAATTTATTTCAAATCATTCCTTTTGTATTTTTAAAATTGTTTCAGACGTTTGTGTTTATTTTAAATAATTAAATGAGGTAGACAACAGGCAGAAAAGCATTCAGTAAAGGTTCAAATTATTCTATCACTAATGCTGACATTTTTAGCATTCTGTTTCAGAAACTGAAGTTGTGGAATGTGATCTAGAATAAACAAAACTTCACTGATATCTAGTTTTCCATTCTCGTACATCAAAAGTTTTTATTCCAAATTCTAAAGATTTTTGAAGAATATCACAGCCTTTCCAAACTTTGATTAATGCAGAGCGATATTCATCTTTAGTTGGTGAATGGTCTGAAATGCACTACTCAAATAATCAATACCTAAATTGATTTGCAAAACCTTCTTGTTCTGTGTACAACTTGGTCTTGTAGTTACTAGAAGAAGATAATAATTTTGAAATATTTTCTCTACAATCTCAAGTCATTGCTCTTGGGAAGATGGAAGTAGATTTCTAGAAAAGTGAGAATCCAGAGAGGGCTTTTGTGTAATACCAATCAATATTGAATAGCCTAAATAAATATATAAGGTATGTTCTCTAAAATTATGCTCAACCAATTGTAATGCACACCCCAAAGTTCAAATGTAATATTGAAAAATCATTTGCCCACGATTTTAAAGAGTAACTTAAGACATACTGCCATGCCATTTGCAGAACCGTATGAGCGTTTACTATACACATTTATGCTGCTATAATTGTATATGTTTTGCTGTATACACTATATATGAAATGCTGGTAATTGTCCATACTGAAAGTCCTATATAAGTGCACTGGTAGCAAATTTCTATTCAATTTATATTCAAAATTGGTCATTTAAATTGTTTGACGGGCTAGCCAATTCCCTTTTCATTTAAAAACAATCAGGTGACAGTTTAGTCTGTAGTCTTCAGGGGTTCTTAATCTGAAACTATTGATAGTGCATTGGCAGAACATTTGAAAAGTTACAAGGATCAAGGGTTAACCTAGGATGTGGCCGCCCAATTGACAAGTGAATGAGTATTATTGTGCCTGAATCTAGTTCACTGATGATTCTTACATGCACCCTGATTTTTGAGCTGAAAAGAGACACAACAAAGTGTGCATTATTTTCAAGTAAATATGGTATTTCTGAACAATTAAGCGTTTCCCATTTTTATTATTGTAAAACAGAAAATAGTTTTTTGAATACTTAAAAAATATGTATTATTAATTATTTTAAATAAAAAATATGTATAAAAGTATATTATTAATTATTATATATAATTAATATATTTATTATATTATAACTATTGATTATTAATTATGAAATCAATATTTTAGGGAAACGACCTGCTTCATTATTTGAATCCAAAGGGGAAAACCAGCTTCAGCCTTATTATTGAACCATCATTAGTTTAATTTACATAGACTTGATTTTTGCCTTGGTCTAAATATGCAAAGTCCTCAATTTTACAATAATTATCACTTTCAGAATCGCGAGATAATTTATCCTTCATCAAGGAACATTTACCACATGTAGACTCCATGGCTTTTGAAACTTGGGTGGCGGATAGATTTTTATCGACTCATACAAGAATTCTATCAACCTTCTAAACACAAAGGAGGCTATGTTAGGTAGAATTCTGCTGAGTGATTAAGATTAGCAGACGCCCTCTTTGCATAAACAGTTGAGAGAACAACACCTTCACATCATCTGTTGATTAGCTGAGTCAAGAGCTATGAGGAAAGATGGATTTCTTTTCAATTGCCTAAGTGCAAAAGCATGTCCTCAAAACAGTTGTTTACTGTTCCTTCACTAAGACAATGGGCATCTTTGTGACTCATCTACCCTGACTATAGTGGCCCCATAAAATTTCAGAAGGAGAACCACAGCTGCCTTGGCAATGGAATGGTGGGTAGGTATGACGTGTGGTGGATGACGTCTCACTAGAGGGGAAAGTGCAGGAGAGGGTTAACTTTAGAGGGGTAACTTCAGAGGGGTAACTTCCTGCCAGTCATCCTGCACTGTGAAAGATTTAGGTTCGGAGTGGTTGAGGAGTATCTTCAAGATCGAAAATGGATTGTGTCAAGATCCTTTCCCATGTGGCAACTGCGTGTTGGTTTATCGCGTTAGTGCTCTTATTCCGCATCTATTGGATGCTTCAATTTGAAATTTGCACTTCGTAAGGTCGACATACAAAAATGTGGATATGGAGGTAAGTTTTCATTATTGTATGAATGATACTATGTCTTCACAGAATCAGGCGAGGTTTTGTGGTAATCCATAATGGAAAGAATCTAAGATAGAATTGTACTTATGACACAATTTTTTCTTTTCACAAAATACCGTAAGACTATTTTTGTAAAAATAAATATTTGTGATAAAAGTACAATTTTATCTTAGATTCTTTCTGATAGTATGTCATTAGTCTCGAAGGTCATGAAACATGATAGTAGGTGCATCTAAGGGGTAAATTGTTAAATATAAATTAGATGAGGGGAAAAGTATTTTATATCCATGTTAAACTATCTGTGGGAATTATTTATCTTGGTATGTTAAACTATGGTTTAGTTTTACAGAATTTTTAGACACATATTCATAAATTTAAAGCTATGTAAAGTTTATTTTTACTATGAAAGTTATTCTCATGTTTGTTGACATTAAACTTGTAACTTAAAACTTTTCAAACTAAAAAAAATTATGCTCTTAAATTAAGTTCAAGATAAAACAGTGACTTCTGAGATCTTGTGACTTTGGAAAATGGTCAATATGTATCAATTCCTACTAAAATGTGGGTGTTTTTTAAATTTGTTTTCTTTGTATTTCTTCTGTGGATTAGTCCCTTGCTGAATCCCTCATTTAGTACTTCAGTGATAGTTTTTCTGTATTAATAAGGTTTTAAAGTTTAAAAATAATTTCATGTTGTGTGTTCTTCATATCTAATACTTTTATTCTTCTCATATTTTTTCATGGATCACCTTTTTTTGTTATTTTAATAACAAAATCTTGCTGTGAATCGATATATACTCTGTAAAAGAGGTGAAGAAAAAAAATTAGAAATGTTCATAAGCATGGCCATTCTTTCTATAATGTGAAATAATTCCTAAATGTTTACAAATCCATTCACAATATGGTTTTACATAAATTTTTTAATTTGAATAAATACATGAAAGGCTTGTGGTGAAAATTTTTGAATTGTTACTGCTTTATTTATTGCATTTGCCAAGAAAGGTATTTCCCAAGAGCAAATACATTTATCTATTATCATTTATTTAAATATAAATTCATAGTTTACTTGTTTTTGACCATTAAACTAAACACTGGGAGCACAAAATAATTGTCAGGCAACTCAGTTACCCCCCTTGGGAGTGATAAGGTGTAAAATACCTTGGTAGCCAAAGGGTTAAATCTAGACAATATTTAAGGATGCTGAAGTAAATACTCTAGTTGTTTGAAAGAAACAGCTTTCTTAATAATCACTGTTTCCATTATTAAGATTGAGTGGCCAATTTAATGTATCAATAAGAGAATGCCTTGTTATTGCTTATGGGCTATGCACAAGGGAAGATTTTATAGTAAGAGAAAGACTTCAGTGAATACCTGATGGCTTTTAAGCAGTAAGAACATGTTTCTCTGTGCAGACATTTCAGAAATTTAAGCTTCTCTTAACCTCTGCGAATCCAATCACTGTGAAATACAACATTTGAACTCTAGAACATAAAAAGTTAAAGCTGTTCAAAGCTTGAGATACTGGTGGATCTGATGCAATGTGGTCTTTATATTCCAAGAACAAAGCAATTGAGTGGCTGTGGCATTCAAGTGCATTTTTTCGCTGTTATACAATTTGGATGCTCTTCATGCTTTTTTGTACGGATGTGAAAAACTTTTTTCAATCAGTACAACTTTGGGTTAAGTCTCAGACTTTCATGTGCAAAGTTAAAAGTTACCTTCCATCTCTTCATACTTTGTTTTTTATTCCTCTGGAATTCACCATTCAAATTCAGGAGATTAAAATTTAAAATTTGTCGAAGCTAGAGAAACCTTTATATATTAGATAGTTTATTTTGGAATAACTTAAAGATTTACTCAAATTTTTACCCAACAGCAGGATCAAGAGAGGCAGTTGGAACCAGAGGAAGAGGTGCTCCAATTCACAGAGGTAGTCCTCCAGAGGCAAGGGGTGGCCCCAGCACTTTCAAACAATCTCCACACAGCCGAAGAATGGGAAGAGGAAAGCCCAAGGGTTCTTTCCCTCTGTATCAGATGCGATATTGAATTTGGAACTATCCTAACTTCATCTCATTAAAATATAGTACTTTCCTAAAGTATAACAAATCATCCGTATTCATTTTATTGTTCATTGCCATAGTGAGGATGATGTAATTTTGATCAAAAACTTCATTTAATGTACGCTTATCTGTCATGTTTGCATGTGAACTTGGAATCATCATCTCCAGATAGTAATTGTGCAGTGCTATGAAAATTTTAAATCCATATGTTGTATCTTTTCTTAGACCACCAAATTTGTTTATCTGTAATTATGCATTTATGTGTAACATATCATTTAATTGTGTTAATATCATTTACCCATCGTTAACTCTGGAGATTCAATAAAAGATCAACATCATTATCCTGGATTATCAATGTAAGAAGTCATCACATCCCCTGCTTTCCATTATGCCTTTTGCTATCCATTTACAGATTTAGTATTCGTTTTAGAATAATGATGGCGTGCTGCAGCGATTATCCTATTTTCTGTGCTGTTTTATCGGTTGCCATACTAAAGGGAACATTAACCTCTAGTGAGAGTTTGTTAGACCAAAGTTAATTTCAGTGATGTTACAGATCCACTATTTTCATTGTCTTTTTGCACCTGTAAATTTGTGCAGGTCGTCAGTGTTTTAGAATAATATATAGAGGGTGGTTATGCAGATGTAGAGGAACCTGGAACCCCATAGTTCATTTAATGTAGTCTTTTAGTCTGCAAAAAATGCTTCCATTTGAATAATTTTCTATTTGGGGCCTTACATAGATTACGTAACACAATTTGGGGGAAGGGGTTGTCCGGCCAGTAGTTACGGTCCTGGTATGTGGGGGTAGCGGGATTAAGGTTTGTTTTACGTTACGGTTTTAGAACCTAAAGAATAGCAAAATTTCTGCATGATCAGTGTTTGAATTTAAAACTGGCACATAATTTATGAGGTAAAATTGGCAGCTCTGATCTGAGCAAATAAGAATGTCGAACAAAAGTAATAGGAGTGCGAGGGCTGCTGAGGAGAGTGCTGCACAGGATAATTAGCATTGCACTGGTGCGATGGTAATTATCAACAGGTCATGGTATCAAATCTAGGTGAAATGCATGAAAAGCCTTAGAAATTGAATATTTAAAAGTGAATTATTATTGGGAACTAAAAATCTTCCTTTCCTGTTTATAAGCCCAAAACGTTTTACATTGCACTCTTTACGTAACAGATTAGAGTGGGGGTACTACTTGGGGTAATGGTCCTGGTACATTGAGGGAGGTGGAGGTTGAAAATTGGAGAATTTTGCATTACGTAATTTGTTAACAACCCCTATCATACTTTACTAAATGTGATAGTTGAATATAAAATATTCTTTATAGGCTTAAGTAGCTATAAGGCTTGTTAACCTTCATACAATTTTGATATTGACCCTTCGCCATGATAATTCATTAAATGTCCAATTTGCTAATATGAATGTTGGTGGTGAAAAGATTAAAATCAGGAGTTCCCAAACCTTTTCAGTTTACAATGCAGGTAAAGTTTGAAATTTTTCCCAGCAATGCTGTTACAATAATCGTATTATAACCTTAGTAGAGGAGTCTCGTGGGACTACCCATTAGCTTCTAAAGCACACAGTTCTGGAACCGTTATATTCCATATAGCAAAGGAAGCACAAGACTTTTCTTCTGATTTAAATAACATTTCACTATTCTCATATCCAATAGGTGACCATAGTCTTCGAAAGATAATTTTGTGTAAATCTACTAATTATTTTTGGGATTGGTTATTCAACACTTGCTCTTAAAGCCTTTATAGCAATACCCAAAGAAAGAATATCTTCTTAAGTCTTCACTGGATAATAATTGACCGAGCCATTGCTATCTTCATTTTATTTTTCATCTTTGTATGATTTAGAGGTATGAATATGCTCTTTAACTATTGAAATTGGTGGATTTTTATTTAAGGAACAATTTTCATTGTATGATCCAGAGTTCTGCAACTTTCTGTCTTCACTATGCAGTTTGAGCATTTAATACAGTCTCTAGTTTTTTAATGAGACACAAATGTTAAGGTAAAACTTTGAGAAATGACAATTAGAAAGATATTTCAAAGAAACAGCAACAGGCATTTAAGTAACTTACTTTGATGGAATCCATATCAAATTAGATACAGATGATGTATAAACCAATTAAATTAAAGTATTTGATGAATGATTTGTGAAACTGATTCTGTGAAACAAGATTCAAAATATTTTATTGAATTAAACTATTTCCTTATTTTTTTCTAACATTAGTCTTATTTATGTTTTATATATAGCATTATGTAATGTATAAGTTTTCTTTATAGCATTCCTTTTTTAGGTTATTTACTTTAGAACTAAAACTTCATGCAACTCTTAAGATTAGGAAATCAAAATATTACGCAATTTAAAACAAGGAAAGATCCTCCTAAATGAAATGTACTTTCAATTAATAATCATTCAATTATGATAGTGATAGGACAATTACTGTATACAAACTTCTATTATTCTTGTATATTATGCAGTACACCTCTACAAGAAGAATCTTTGTCACTGCTACATATTACATTTGCATTTAGGAAGCATGGCTAACCCGTGGCTAGGTATCCTCATAAAAGTTGATGCTGAAGAGAGAAAATAATAAAAGACCAAGTGTTTTGTGAGTATTAATAAGTCCCATTCAATATCATTCGCACCCCAATCTCATAAATATTTTACAGATGTAGAGTGGATAAACATTCTGATAAAATGAGTTTGGCTCTATCACCATGTTCACTTCAGCGCAAATCTCAACGTTCACCAAATGTCCTGAACTGGGTTTGCTATTCATGTATAAAAGATAATTATGTAATTAATTCAAAACAAAAAGATAGGTCAGTAATTGTTTTAGCATTTTGTTTAGAGCTCCATTCATTTCAATTTTTATTCTGCATGTGTATTTGTTTGCAAGTTATATTATTTGATGGAGACATATCTGGCGGCGATTGCCAACAGATATACCTACTTTAACCCTTATAAATGTTCCCCAACGAAAAAGAGACTTGAAAATAGTCTCACATGGCCAGGATGGGACTTCCTGGCCCTGTCAGACTTTTTCCTAAGCTGTGTTTCCTGGGTGCATGCCCTTATGTGTAAAGATACTTGTATCCCTTTCCTTGTAAATTATTATGATTTCGTAACCCTTAGGAGATGCCACATCTGTGGAGATGTCTTCTGAAGTCACTTAGACTGTTAGCAGTCAGTTGGAAGAGCAAGAGCAGAGGAGAGAGCAGCAGTTAGCCCTCAGAGGACAGGACGGAGAGGGTGCAAAATCATCCTCATCCCTTGAGGCTCCCAGTTCCACCTACCTCGATGAGGGAGGTCCAAACAACAGCTCAAGTACAAGTAGCATAGGCATTCCTGCCATAAGGGTCACTACAGCACCTGCAGAAGAGAGTGGGGAAGGCCATGTGGAGGGTGGAGTTGGCAGAGACGATGGAATGGAGGAGTATGGTTCAGGAATCACATCACAATCCCAGATCTCAGGTTCAGATCATTTTTATGTAATTTATTATTGAAATGCATTATCTATGGCCTGGATACTCAACCTGGTGCCCAGAGCAACCTTGCGCAGGAAAGCTTTGGAAAGTAGAATTATTTTATTTGCTACAAAAGTATTTCTTTGTATTGGACTAGAAGGGATAGATTGGAGGTTTAGTGGGGAAGGGCTGGTGGTCAGAAACTTGGAAGGTCTGGTCTTCGGTTTCGTAATCATTGTGGGTGATGGTCTGTATAAACTTAAACCCCCTTATCGCCTCTTTCAAGATTAACAAGATGCATATCTATTGCATATGTTGTTCAGAAAGCAAAGAGTCAGTTCGCCTCAGCTTATTAGGTTATCAAATTCCCCGTAATCAATGACTGCTGCTTTTTAGAGCTCAGCAGTGCACATGCAGGAAAAACCTTCATACCAGATTTATTCTGCGAGATCAGATCTTCTTTGGAGATAAAAACTTCTCACGCTGGAGGTTATGATGAAATTATATATACTGTATATACTGTCTATAATTTTCTTGATTTTATTTACCAAGGAATGTTTATTTAAACCGACCTATGGTTAACTAGTAAAGTAACAACATTGCCAAGGGTTGGTCGAATATCTCCCTGGATGAAAATGTTGTGGTGACCGCTTTGCTTTCTGAATTGCCCGTGGGTGCCGCAGCACCAATAAAGGTTAGGTACCCTGGATCCATAGCATGTGTGCTCAAAGTTGCTGAGGAGATAATTTTTATTCACTTTAAGTTTATGAAGGCCCGCAATAAGTAAATGTGAATTCTGTTCATTTGTAATTATTATTAACGATAACAATTGTATTAATAACTATTATTCAAGTCAATTAAAAAATTCTAATTCCATCATTCACTTGATAAAATGAAAAATGTCACCATCTCACTGTATGATTTGGCACCAAAATTAGCATGCAAGTCCTTTATATTTATCAAATATGGCACTCATGCTGCTATAGGCTCACCAACCTTGCGCTAGGATCAGATATTGAAGGTCTATGGTGACAATTTCTCACTGGCATGATTGCTCAAAGAACTTGCCCAGAACAATTGCTCACTCCACAACACTTAAAAACTGCAAAATATTTCCAGTTAAACAAAATATTTGGGATTACTTTGTGCAAGGTTTATTCTAATGTCCATCAACTAATTTTCTGCACATGATTGAAGTTTGTGGACAATTGTTAATTATAACTGTTACTCTCCAATTACAAGCAAGTACTTCTTTATAAAGTATCAGAGAAGAATCTGCATATGATTGCAACAGGTCAGGCTGCGATTATAACATCCCTTATCCTCCATTTAATTCTATCCCCTGATTTTGTTTAAACTGTATGTTTCTTAAATTTTTAATTATTACACTGGTCAACAGTGGTTTTGGTGCCGGGGTATTTGGAGCTGAATTCATATAAATTAGGTGCCCTGATTTCAAATATGGCATTATTTTTTGCCTAGGAGCTCAAATTTTTTAGATTTAACGTTTTAGTGAAATACACATTTTACTATCTATTATATATAGATGCTTCTCCGGATTCATTCATATATATAGCTATATAGCCATATAGCTATATAGATAGGATACTAACTCACAGGCTAAACCACAAGCGTCATTGACTTGAAATTTTTACGACGTATACGCCCTAACGTGAAACCCTCAGGAAAAAGGCGACTTTGATCCTCGGTGTCATGGGTTGGATTCCAGAGGGCCCCAAAGTCCCGATTTTTCTGGTTTGAAAGCATTGCTTTGATATTCGGGAATTAAAAAAAAAATACTTCCCGGATAGGTAGAGAAACAAAACTTATGGAGTCTATATGCATGGTCATGATCTACCGAAAAAATTGATGACTTTTACAAAAATCCTGGGTTTTATGCTACGACGATGCAAAAATCTGTCGTTTAAAATACATTGAGGTAGTTTTTCATTATTGTTTTTGATGAAATTATCAAAATGATAGGAAGTTCTCGCTCTGCTAGAAGTTGTATATTAAGACATGGTTTAAGAAAAAAAATCACATAAGACCATCATGCTATTCCTGGGTTCGATGCCAGAGCACATTTCAATTTCTCACATAAGGAATATATTTGAAAAGTAGGACGTCGTTTGAGGTGGTGATCTTCTGTTGTGCTGAATAGTAAGTTCAACAGGAAGACCCGGGTTCGATGTCTGACAATTAAATTGCAGCGAATTTTAAGAATATTTTCAATCCTTTTTTTTTTTTCTTTTGAGGACCATCCCTATATGATGCCGACATGAAATTGATGTTGTCGATCTGCTTGCAGTATGTAAGCTACATTTGACTTGTTTTAAGGTAAAACTGTGGATCAAATAATATTCTCAAACATGGAATGCTTTATTATTTCTACATTAATAAAAATATTATAGCAACAAGGAAAATCATATAGAATATTGTAGTAGTACTTATCTAATTTCAGAGAACAGAGAAAGAGTAAAAAGCCATCGATGAAACCAATTAGTCACTGAACACTTTGGAAGCTTCTTTTCCGTGACATTTTTGAATGCATTTTGATACAATCCCTTTTTTAACTCCAGCACTAATTTGCCATCATGTGCATATCACATCTTCCTTGGTAATGGTCCTCCATTGTTTTGATATCCTGGTGAAATCTTTCACCATGTTCCTCACTGGTGTTTCCTAAATTATCCGGAAAACGGTCTAAAAGGCTGAGTTAATGGTGCACCTTAATGCTCATGTTACACCCAAGAAATTTGATACTGTCTAGCATCTCATTTACCATTTCAGCATAATTTTCAGCTTTTCGTTTTCCCAAAATATTTCTCACAACGGCAACAAATGAAGTCCAGGCTTTACGCCCAGCCTCATTCATGGAATTGACAAAGGTAGGATCCTTAATAAGTTATCTTATTTGTGTGCCGTCAAATATTCCTGCATTAATTTTTTCCGTTTTCAACTGTGACATATTTTCCCTCGTATATGCAAAGCATGATTCATTCTTATCTAGAGCCTTTACAAACTGCTTGATAGGCAGTGGAGGCAAGATGATTTTCTCTCATCCATCTAAGGGTTTGTTATTGATATTCTTTTCTCCAAAATTCATGTTTTTTCTCTTAGGCCACTCTTTTCTTATCCAGTGTTTTGTTTTGTTTCTGCCATCCCAGAGACACAAAAGCAAGGATATTTGGTGTAGTCACTTTGCTGTCCAAGCAGAAAGTTTACCATTTTTAGGTCCACACAAATCATCCATTGATTTTCATGATACTTTATCTTCTCCAAGACCAAAGCAATGGTGTCATGTTCTTCTTTCACCTTCGTCGAGTGAGCAATTGGTATTGAGCCATATTTATTCCCATTGTGTAGAAGGGCACATTTCAAACTTCCTTTGAGCAGTCACTGAATAGGCGCCAATCATCGGGAAAATATTCAGGAAGACCTATTTTTCCCAGGAGTCCTTTAATACCGTGATAAAACACAAGATTGTCTTCTTGAGTGAAGAAGGGTAGCAGATCCTTTTCTCTTGTACGATAAAAGGTAATTATGACTCCTCGTTCAAGTAAATTTTTATTGTTCAACCTACAAGCTAGTAATTCAGAAGATTCTTTCCAAAGGTTGATATCTCTGGCAAGGCCATTCAACTCATCCTGGTTGAAATGCTGAGGAGTTGATGATATCTCCTCATAATCACTGTCACTTTTATTATTATCAGATTGGTGATCAGAGGGACAACACTCGTCCTCACAGAGCTCTGGTAGCTGGTGAAATGTTGGAATCGGCACTTCCTGTGAGTGAGGGACCGAATGTCTAGCAGAGACTATATCAGGATAATTTCACTTGATATTGTTTCGGTTGATTCCAACAATATTTACTAGGCAAAACTAACAGTCATCGAAATGTTTTTTTGGTTCTCTCCACACCATCGGTATGCCGAAATTCAGACTTTTCCCTTTTCCAGTAGTCCACTGTCGTAAATGTTCTGTACAAGTTTTACAGACAAGATGTGGTGCCCAGGTTTTATCCTGATCACCAAGTCTAACACCAAAATATCCTACATTAGCTCTCTTAACAAAGTCACTAACAGTTCTTCTGTTTTCTTTTAATGTGTATTCTCTGCATTTGTAGCAAACCACGTCAGGATGATTTAAACAACTTTTTCTAGTAGAACTCATACTTTCCTTTGGAACAGCTCAAATACAGCAATCTTAAACACTTGAAAGGTTATTGGTATAACAACTCTTTCCCAAACAGAAATATCATTGGAGGCCCACTTCGATCTAACCTGCACAGCAAGAACTCACTCATTAAACTCAACTCTAGTTGAAGCGTTGAATGTCACTACAGTTACTGGGCATGCAATTGAATAATTCTATCAAGCAGATTTCCCAATAGCTAACTAGATTGCAGAATAAAATAAGACTGACAATGTTGAAAATGTACATTGTGTATTAAATTTACAACACCAATACATCAATGTATTGAATAGAAAATACATTGATAGATAAGTGGATGTTTCTAAAGAAGTAGAGCTGATAGAGAAAAACTGATTTCATGTTTAGAATCAGCACCCTAAATATAGCAAAAATCAGTTATAAAATCCTAGGCACCAAAACAATCTTTTTTTGTAGACCAGTGTTATTATTTGTATTCTAGGTGAAGGAGATGACCAATCTAGAGAAGCTTCTGGAAATGAAACTGATGATGTAACAGAATTAGGAGATGGAAGTGAAGGTAATATTTTTAATCAATTTAGGGATGTGCTTTAGATCAGGGTTTCCCAAACTGTGTTCCGCAGAACACCGGTGTTCTTCTGAACCTGAATAGGGGTTCCGCGGCAATTTGTAGTCTTAATGGATAATTGTAGAATAAATGACATACATTCCTTTATTTATTCATATTTTTATGTTTATGTTATAATACTATAGTTTTATATTTTTAAACAATTACAAAATAAGTAATTAGTTGTAATAAAATGATTTTTTTTAATTTTACAAACAGAATTACCTAACATAAAAATAAGCTAAGTGTTCCGTTAAACTTTCTAGGTTTACTTAGTGCTGCGTTAAACTTCCCAGGTTTGCAAAGTGTTCCATTGCAGAAAAAAATTGGAAAACCCTGCTTGATAAGATGATAAGCATTGCCAGGGAAGAAGTTGGCTATTAAAATCCTTGACTTACTCCTATGAATAGAGTTACAATTCAATTGCAAATTACTCATTCCACATATCATATTAAAATTATTATTAATTCTTTAGAAGTTTGACGTAGTTTTTGTTACTTTGTAGGGGCCACTATTAACCTTAAAACAGTTCAATTTGTCAAATTTATCTATTGAATGCACTCTTTTAATTTTTTCCTGATTTTTTAAAATTTGGTTCTTAAATCCTTTGAAATTCTCAGGTGTTCAAGAAGCTTCATTTTCTGGAGGAGATACATCAAGAAGTGCTTGGCGAGGTCAACAAACAGCAAGACATAGCACTAGTGTAGCAAGACGCTCGACTCGTGGGGGCTTTGCAAAATGACAGGCCAGTGCTCGACCAGTTCCTATTGTGTGGTCAGAGCCTACTTCAGGAGGTAGTTAATGTGAAATGCTTCTTTATTCCTATTTCTCACTTAGAGTATAATTTGGTGGGGTAATTTGTGTCCAGGTAAATTTTTGCTGGTGGAATTTTGCCTCATCTTTAATTTATCATAATTTTATAAATGAATATAGTCTAATGTGAAATACATGGGAAATTCTATGCACCCATGACCATTAGAAATGCATTTATAGGATAAGAACATTATTTTGAGCACATCAAATATGATGAAAAATAAAATCTTTGTAACTGCCATTATTTGTAGCTAATCAATTACAATAAATTAATGTTAGTGATAGCTGCTCTACAATGAAGGTCTCTGCTCTACTGCCATACCTTTTCAATATTTCTTCAATTTTTTTTGGAAGGAAACTGATATGGTCCCTCCAATTACACATTAGTTTTGAGTTTGGTCAGGCAATATCATAAATTTTACATACCTCTCATTCTGACGTAGGTTATACTCTAAATGATAGATGCAATCCTCCCACTACTTTATTATATTGTCGTGCACACTGGTTTATACTTATCCAACAATGTAAATCCTACATCATTATTTTTTTCAATTGTAAAATCATAATGTTATTGCTTACCTCAGCAGCTTGTTCTCCCTACTTCAACAATAACTATTTTAATGTTATTATCTTGTTGCAATCCCAAGTAATAAAGAGAAAACTTCGCAATTTTCCACACAATTTTTTCATTATTCGTGACCAGTTTCTCTGCTTGAGTAGCATCTTCTGGTACAGTAATATATTTCGGTAAGTTTAAATATACATGAAGGGTTCCAATTTACTAAAGGATTTCCCAGACAATTTGCCATGATTATGATAGTATATTAAATATGTTAATTTTGACATATTTTTGTTTAAAATTGGTATACAAGATCTTATATCTTGTACTTGTAATCGAGGGCGTCGCCAGGGGGGGGGGGGCAGCTGACCCCCCCTGGAGACCCATTCGTATTTTGGTTCCGGATGTGTTGTAGAAACAATTTTTAGGCACGAGCGTACTTGAAAAGAATTTAGACCCAAAACAAAGTCAAGTGTTGGCACGTGTAATCACCAGTGATGGTTAAAGTACTTCCTCGTAGGAAATTCATTTATACCTCCAGCGCAGCAAAAATATTTCAACAATACTTTGTAGTAGAGTCCTTCGCCCCTTCCCTCCCAAGAGAAGAAAAGTTCGGTTCCAGGGTGAACAATGTAGTTAGAACTGCCTCTCGATGCGATCAGAGCGCAGGGTTATGCGATTATGTCCTCTCTCTCAAACTACCTTTAGTATCGTCCGATAATCGCCGGCAGAAGACAAATGATTCAGTTTTTTTTCGTTTTCCCTTCAAAATGTACATTAGAAAGTTTTGAGGTGAGTATTTTGCAAATAGGCCCAAGCAGTGGCGCAGCCAGGGGGGGAAGTTTAGGGGTTAACCCCCCCCCCCCCCCAAGAAGTCCTATGACTAGCTTTGTATGCCAGTAAATATGGCTCCGATTACAGCTAAGTTGATGTTTTCGGTAGCAGAGCAGGCCTAGAGCCAACATCGATATCAAAGGGACGCTAGGAGTGTTTCGCAGACAATGTTCAATGCATGCTCTTCTTAACCATATCCTTTTATTCGATGACCCACACCATAAGATAAGATTCCCATGAGAAGAATTCGAAAGTGCTGATTCGTTTACTCCTCGCAGAAACACAAGGGAACATTCAAGAAGTAACTCGAAACTTACACCCTGAAAACAGAGATTAAGATTACGTCTGAGAGACAAACAGATTGATAAAACGCTCAGTTAGATCTTCTGCATGTGACTGTTTTGAGGGTGTAAATGCAAAGCTAGGCTCTTGAATAGTGCTTTTGAGAAATTCACAGGGAACAGTTCGAAGGAGAGTTTAGTTTGGATTTCATAAGGTACAGATGGACATTCGAAAATTTTTTTTACAGTCCGCTAATAGCTCGAGGCCTCTATCGGGAAAACGTAAGTTAATGTCTATGTAGTTTTTTGTAAAATTACCATTATTAGTTGTATAAATTAGGATTGTATTATTTTAGGGCTGTTATCGGAGGGCACATCTCAAGATGAGTAAGCGACAATTGCAAAGTTACTTGTTCCTTTATTAAGCATTCTGGACGATTAAAAGTCTATACAGAGGGCTCTTCATTACTCGGGATGATATAAAATATACCGATCCATATTTTATAATTACCTGTAAATTTGCTGTATAGTTACGAAAATAATTCAATAACTGGGTTTCCATAGAAATTTGTAAAAGTATTGGAGAAATACAAGATATCAAAAATTAATTTTCGATCATATTATTAATAATATACCATTTTGGAAGCAAATCAGTCAGCTGAAAGATATTGTGCGCGTAAGTTACGCACATATTATATTATCGTAACTGTGACTTGATGACTTGAAATAAATTTGAGAAACTTTTAAAACTGTTACTTAAATTCTTCAGCTTCCTTTTCGATGAAGCCAATTTTTTCTCTTGTGATAGAATCCCACGAATCTCATATCTGGTTATGCAATGCTCATTCAAAATTTCAATTCGTGGAAAATTTTTGTTTTCTTTGAACACTCAGTGCGTAAGACTTGGTTTTGTATCATCTCTCTGCTGGTTAAACCACCTATCACTTAGTCTAAATAATTGTAAGTTGACGTCTTCATTTTTTCCACCTTGGTATATAACTTGATTTCTGCAAATTCAATTATAATATCAACTATAATCAAGAGTCTACAGATTATTTTAATGCAGCCGAATTTGTTCTCTCCGGTATGTGACGCATTCAATTGAATACTTGGCTAATGCATAAATAACGAAATCAGGCTTAAATGTAAGCCTACCAGAAAATTTCATCTGATATAAATGATTTTTTGTTTCTTAGAAGAGGAGGTAATTTTAAAAGCAACGGATGAAGTCATTCCTAAGAAAGCTGCTGATGATATAGTCTAATAACGAAAGATGTTCAAATAAGGATGGGTGCACCAATGTGGTGATTTATTCAAAAATAAAAGTTCCAATTTTCCTCAAGAGATGGCATAAGTGGCGAAGTTTATAAACAAAAGTTCCAATTTTCCTCAAGAGATGGCATTAGTGGTGAAGTTTATAAACAAAAGTTCCAATTTTCCTCAAGAGATGACATTAGTGTCGAAGTTTACAAACAAAAGTTCCAATTTTCCTCAAGAGATGGCATTAGTGGCGAAATTTATAAACCGAAGTTCCAATTTTCCTCAAGAGATGGCATTAGTGTCGAATTTTATAAGCAAAAGTTCCAATTTCCCTCAAGAGATGGCATTAGTGTCGAAGTTTGTAAACAAAAGTTCAAATTTCCCTCAAGTGATAGCATTAGTGTCGAAGTTTACAAACAAAAGTTCCAATTTTCCTCAAGAGATGGCATTAGTGGCGAAGTTTATAAACAAAAGTTCCAATTTCCCTCAAGAGATGGCATTGGTGTCAAAGTTTATAAACAAAAGTTCCAATTTTCCTCGTAAGTTTTAAAATATAGCTTTAATGTAAAATCCGGAAGCGGTGTGTAAAAAAGAACACACCGACATCCCTCATCCCTGCTATCGTCTCTCTTCCCACTAAGTCATACGCCATTGCCGGACAAGAAGCGATTATTAATATATAAGAATTATTATGTCTCCTCTTTCTATCGAAGGAATCTTTATATCTTTTTTCTCTATCTCAAATAAAGTCAAATTGTCACGATCTCCGTCCATACCGAGATCGATAGCCATAATTGAATTGACATTCGATACATTAAATGTACTATATAATACACTTCGACACTAATGCCATCTCTTGAGATAAATTGGAACTTTTGTTTGTAAACTTCGACACTAATGCCATCTCTTGAGGGAAATTTCAACTTTTGTTTATAAACTTCAACGCTAATGCCATCTCTCGAGGAAAATTGGTACTTTCGTTACTAAGCATTGACCTTAATGCTGCATCTCCAGAAAAATGTGAACTTTTTTTAACTGAAAAATAAAAATATCCTTAAGTAAACTGTAACATTACCATAAGTTGAGATATAATTCAGTATCATACTTATACTATATTTAGCAAAAGTCTACTTTACCTAGGAAGGCGGGTTAAAAAAATAAATGTTAACTTTTTTAACCAAATATCTTTTTCTATTTATATTAATTACAGAAATGTTTAAACATTCATGTTCCAATATTGCATTAACTTTGATATTTTTCCTATTTATAAGTAACCTAACAGTTTCAAACTTTTGGAGTATGGAAAAAGGGTTTATATTGATATATATTATATTGATTTTTAATAACGAAGTCACTCTATGTTTCAAATGCCGTAGGAAAATAATGAAAATTAATTTCATTCCTTTCGAAAAAAAGTCAAAATATTGTGCATAAATAATTTTACGATTTTTTTACGAAACTTCCAGTTTAGCAGTTTTCGACTATGACATACGATTAGTAATATTTGCATTATTGTATAATTTATCCTTTTTACTGTCACCAACCTGTAAAAGTATAATTTAAAATTATGTTTTTGAATTGTGTTAAACTTGGCTCCTACAAATGATATTATAACTTTTTGTTATTAATAAACCATTCTTAACCTACATCCAGCCTAACAACTTCACGAAGCAGGGTTACTAAATTCATAAAGAAAATCATTCAAATATATTTATTGAGCTGCTCTTTGTTACGATATTAAAATATGCGAACACAGATTTGATTTACGACAGATTAGCGGACGAGCATGTGTCTGCGAAAGACTACAAACATGCAAAAAATGTGTGGGAATCTTTTGTAGAAATTTTCCGTCTCCGGAAGTGATGTTTCCTCAAGTTTCTCGATTGAGTTTGTGTAATCATATGGGTAGACCCCCTTACGTGTGACTAGGTTCGTTTTCTCACGGAATACCTCGCTAGAATATTTTAATGATTTTAAATTTGTTACCAGTAAAGCTAATGACGCTGGCATGAATCGACATGTGTCGAGAAATCTAATGGTGAAATTATTTTCGATTGACTTTGCGAATGAAATATACTTTTCCTCGGTGTTCGGAATCACATTAATTTTTTATCATCATAGTCTAACTCCCAAACCAAGAAATGACTGTCATACGATGAAAGATTATGAATAAACACAGGTAGAAAATTTGGCATTTTGTACTGCAGGTTGCAAAAAGAATGTGCGGGCCCCTGATTTATAAAGTTAGTACCCTTGACATTAATTCTAATTGTTCAAGAAAGGTGATTGAATGTAAACTTGAGATATCAGTTTGAGATTTACCTGAGAAAAACATTGGAAGAACATTTTATAATGATTAAACTAATATGTTAGCAACCCTGCAAAAATTTTTTTTATGAATTTTTAAATGTTATAGAACGATTTGGCATTGACGAAAACCACAGATTGGAAATTTTCACAACAAAATTTGAAAAATTCTTCCGCCATCGTATTTGATGGAGGTTTTTTCCGAGGCACGAACGAGTGGTTTTATATGGTTTCCGTCAGATGGCATAACAATCTTGGCGTGACGTGACTGACTTTTAACAACAATTCGGACTTTTTTCCACTTATTCCGAAAATATGAGTTTCATTGGTCCAGTATGAATGGATAAAATATTCTATAATATGAAATTCTGCAGATTTAGGACATTGGTCAACATTTTGTTTAATTAATTAAAATTTAAACAAAATACGAGGTAAAACACCTTATCAGCATTTGTGTAATGGTCAAACTTAGAAGTTATGCAATATTCAGGTCCCTGAAAATCATAAAAGTTTTTAATTACGAATTTTAAAAGTAGGTGGTCAAATGACCACCTCCCGTCCTTCTTGGTAGGCCGAAACTGCCGTCCTCCTAGTGTTAATGAGTTTGCCATAGAAGCGTTCAACTCTTCTAGTTTTCAACACATTAAGTTTTTTAAAGATTTGACATATTTGTAGTAAGAAGCGGGCATGAATAAACTAGCTCCTGTAAGTTAGGCATTTTTCATTTTAACAGGCAGCTTTCCCCCCCTAGCCCAGTGGCTGGCGACGCCCTTGCTTGTAATATCAGAATAATAGAAGGTATTCATATCCAAGTTCACATTGATGGTAAGTGTTACAATACCCTCAATGGAAAAACTATTCCAATAATATTTAGTGTACCACAGTCCCGGGCTGCAGAAAAGACTGCATATTAGCCCAATTATCGACCTTTTATCAGTTGATGAATGATGAGACCAAAACTCCTGATTATGGTCCAAAAATAGTAGTAGTAATGAAGTCAAAAGTGCCTTGACAGTATTGATCATTTTGCATGTGAGCTTCCACCAGAATTGAACCCAAGATTGCTTTCACCAAAAATGTAAGCGCTACCCACATGGCTGAGGGAGCTCTCTAAAAGAGTAATATAATATACTTATAAATTCGACTTTCTCTTCAACCAACTATTATACATCTCCAAAAAATGTGTTCTTTTGCATAGAAAAATCTATTTCGTGTATACTTAACATAAATTTGTTTGCGTAGGATTCTCACCATAGTGTTTTCACAACAACAGGTAGAAAAGCATTAAGAAAAGGTTCATATTATTCTATCGCTAATGCTGACATTTATAGCATACTGTGTTTCAGAAACTGAAGTTGTGGAATGTGATCTAGAATAAACAAATCTCCACTGATAACTAGTTTTCTATTCTCGTACATTAAATTTTTTAACTATAAATATTAAAGTTTTTGAGGAATATACTGTATGAAGGACAAACTGCCTTTCCATACGTTGATTAATGCAGAACGATATTCATCCTTAGTTGATGGTCTAAATGACTACTCAAATAATCAATACCTAAAATGATTTGTAAATCCGTCTTGTTCTTTGTACAACTTGGTCATTGAGTTACTAGAAAAAGATAATAATTTTGAAATATTTTCTCTTCAATCTCAAGTCATTACTCTTGGGAAGATAGAACTAGATTTCTAGAAAAATGAGAATCCAGAGAGGGCTTTTGTGTAATACCAATCAATATTAAAAAGCCTAAATAAATATATAAGGTATTCTCGAAAATTATGCACCACCAAATGTAATGCACACCCCAAAATTCAAGTGTCAGCTATTGAAAAATCATTTGCCCACAATTTTAAAGAGCAACTTAAGACATACTGCCACGCCATTTGCAGAACCGTGTATGTGTTTACTATTCACATTTACGCTGTTATATTTGTATATTTTTATGCTTATACACTATACACAAACTTATGTGAATTGTTTATGCTGAAAGTCCTATGTAAGTGCATATGTTAACCTATTCAAAATTGATCATTTAAATTGTTCGTTAATGGTAGTTATCTGGGAGTTATACCGTTACTTTTTTCAGGTAGACATTTGTAGGGTCGCAATCCGAACCCTTAGCTCGCCTTTGTAGCTCGGGAGATCCTGGCCACCACAGTAGGGGGACCATAAAAAACTGACTTAATGGAATATGATTTAAAAAGTTATAAGCGATTCAAATGAGCAACAATTTATTATCTTCGTCGTCTCACTCGTCCTAAGAGATAAACAAGCATCTTTTGATCGACGTACTACGTTGAAAATTAAGATTTTTCGTGATTTTGCAAGAAATTACCCATTAACACATGGCAACATTGCTCAGTAAGATAGGCAGGTGTTTTAAATATCTCAACAGGGGTTGGGATGGGGATTTCTTGATTTTTGCTAGAAATCCCTCCCCACTACCCCAACCCAACAACAACGTACTCTGGTGTAAACAGGTAATTTCTTGCGAAATCACTAAAAATTTTATTTTCATGGTAGTACATCGATCAAATGACGCATGTATATCTCTAAGGGTGATTGAGACGACGAAGATAATAAATTGTTGCTCATTTGAATTGCTTATAACTTTTTAAATCTTATTCCATGCAGTCAGTTTTTTTATGGTACCCCCTTATGTGGTTGCCAGATGCTCCCAAGCTACAAAGGAAAGCTAAGGGACTAGATTAGGACGGCGACCCTCCAAATTTCTACCAGAAATAAGTAATTAGAAAACCTCCAGATAACTACCATTAACCAAATTTTTTGATGGGCTAGCAAATTTCCTATCAATTAAAAGCTATTAGCTGACAGTTTGGTCTGTAGTCTTCAGAGATTCTTACAGTGAAAACATTGATAGTGTATTGATGGAACTTTTGACAAGTTGCATAGAACTAGGGTGAACCTAGGATGCTGCCGGCCAATTGACATGTGCATGAGTATCATTGTGCCTGAATCTAGTTCACTGTCTATTCTATCACACACCCTGATTTTTGAGCTGAAAAGAGACCCAGCAATGTTTGCATTACTTTCAAGTAAATCTGGTATTTCTGATTAATTAAGCGATTCCCATTTTTGTAATTCAAATCCAGAAAATGGTCTTTTAAATAATTATCAGAATACTTAAAAAATATGTATTATTTAAAATTTTAAATAAAAAATGTGTATAATTTATATATTATTATTATATATTATTATTATATATTATTATTATATATTATTATTATATATCATTATTATATATTATTATTATTATATATTATTATTATACTTTATTAACCCTTTTGCTGCCAGCCCATCTCGGGTGGGTTGTGCGAAGACTGCCAAGGCTATTTTCCGGAATTTGTAGGATTTCAGATTTTAAATTATTTCAACTACTTAATTTTATTTATTATATCTAGATTTTTTCCCAGTGATAAATATATATTCGGGGCTTTGAACCATTTATGAATTATGGGGGTTGGGTTTAATTTTCGTAAAGAAAAATAATAACAAAATAATTATTGTAAATGTAAAAACTATAAATCCTCTGTTTATTTCACATTGTGCTATATAAAAAAATATTTACATGGAGTGAAATAGTATTATTTTTTTATATTACTTAGTTTTCTCACCTGCGGTACAATTTTGAAGTGATCAAACTATTTTTGCCAGAGATATAAAATATTTACCTGACTCTACATTCACTGTCTCTTCAGGTGACGCACTTATGCTTATCGAAGCATTCACCATGAAGGCCTTTTTTTGCATTTCCCGCACTCAGTACTGGATCTTTTTCTTTGTCCACCTCCCTTTCTACCTCTTTCACTACACACACAACAATCCTTTTCTTTTTTATAAGGCAATTTTATAAGTTTTTTGAGACCACATGTCACCGATGTTCCAGGTTGCATAACTCGGTTTTGCTTCTCTTGAAGCCATTCGCTGCCTAGTTCCTCAATTATGCTGATAGTGTATTGTTGCCTGGACAAAGGCCTTACTCCAGATGTCAAGTTTTCTTTATATAGTAAGTAAGAATTCAGTACCATACGCGAAAAAATATTGAAACACATCTTTTTCCAATATTTTACAGTACGTCTCTCGTCAAGATAGGTATAGAGCATCATATCTGAAGTATCGACCCCTCCCATATAATCGTTATAGGATTGAATAATTGAAGGTTTCTCTACGTTTTTTACCTGACCTCGCTGAGTAGATGAACGTTTGCTCCGTTCTGCTTTGCATTTCGTCGAAAGAAGAATCACAGGAAATCGCTGCGATTTTTTTCTCGTACGGCGGCAGCAAGAATGTGGCCCCTACGGTAATAACGCTCTTCTCCTACTTGAAATCTTTCTTTTAATTCTAACGGAATAAATTTCCTATTTCTTCGAATAGTCCCAGTTACATAAGTTCCTACTTTGTATAGGTATTCAGCTAGAGGTACTGATGTAAAAAAATTGTCCATAAAAATATGATAGCCTTTGTTTAGATAGTTACCCATCTTCAATAACTTTTCTACAACAGTGTAAGCCAAGCCAAACTTTTTTATTTGATCCTTTTCTTCTTTCCCTTTAACACCTCTATAAACATAAAAAGATAACAAGTAGTTCGAAACAGAATCGCACAACATCCACAACTTTATTCCCCACCGATGATGACGCTTGCTAGGTATGTATTGCAGTAGTTGCGTATGGTTTTTGGTGCCAACCAAGCTTTCATCAACACTCAGACACTCATGGGGGGTATAGTGGTGCCTGAAAACTCTGTTGGCATGGTCAATGAGGG
Source organism: Sympetrum striolatum (assembly GCA_947579665.1). NCBI lineage: Eukaryota > Metazoa > Arthropoda > Insecta > Odonata > Libellulidae > Sympetrum > Sympetrum striolatum. The sequence goes on from OX388350.1 coordinate 74,732,078, forward strand.
GCTATATTTTAGCACAAGGATCATATCCTGATTCCCCCGGCTGAGGTAGGTTTTTAGTGTCAGCTAAATGAAAGAATTTCAAGATCAATTGGAATCGATTTCTAGGAAACATCTCATGAAACCATCTGATGTATTGTGATTTTTGGGTGAACCAATACGATTCAATCGTTGGCCTTCTAATAAGGCCCATGTTCAAGGTGCATGCGATGAAAGCATTTAGTTCGGCAACCGTTATTTTTTTCCAATTTTTTGCACGAGCATTCGGAGTAAGACGTCCATCACCACTAAGAAAGTGTCGAGCGTATGCATTTGTTTCCTGAACAATTTCATTCAATAGAGCATACGTAAAAAATAAACGAAAGTATTGAATTGGTGGTGCATCACTTTGAGGAGCATGCTTTGGTCCTGGTGTCTCTAGAAACTCAATGGGTATCGTCGGGGGGTTATCACCATTTAGTCTCACTTCGACCCACTCGCTTTTGTCAGGATCAGCATTTCTATCCTCTTCTTGTCCGGACCCATATGAGTCATCCCCCTCAGAGGAAGAAGAGATTCTACGCCTCTTTGTCCCTGACCCTGAGGTGTAAACGAAGGATTCTTCACTACTAGAAGAAGAAATCTCTTCATCGGAGGTCTCTGAGGGCAAATCACTGTTGTCATCAATGAAGAGCGGTTCTTCAATATCCTTACTTTTCATACACTTTGACATTGGTTACAGGGACAACCCTATAATAAATGTTCGTAGTTGTATCAAAATGAAAAATTATGCATCGTAAATTACTGTATCTACTCGTCCAACACAAAACGGCATGGAAGGAAGGGGATTCATAGTTCAGGAAAACTAATTTACTTGAATTCGTAAAACGAAATTATTTTTCCAAAAGGTTGCAGTTATGTAGGAATTGAAGACCACAAGTTTTTCACCAAATCTTAGTACAGTAAGACGTCATGAAAGGTCAAACAAATAAATAATACGGAAAAAGACGGTAAACAGCAAGGTCACTAACATAAATGCAGGAAAATTCGTGAAAACGTAATGAAAGATAATAAAACACGGAAAACTCGTATTTTATCATAATGTAAAATTGTAAGATATATCATTCGTTAGCAATTACTTACCCAATATTAGAAGAATATTTGCTACTCTGTCTGGACACTGACACAAGAGTAAAATTACTAAGAGCCACAGAGAAAACAGAGTCCAGCGTGAGCACTGACCAGCACGAAATATGGTACACTACTGGCCCAAGGGGAACGAAGAACACATGCAAGGCCAGTCTCCGGCGAGACAAGCATATATTGTAAACATACTGTGAACAATCAGCATATATTGTAAGGATATTTTGAAGCCATATTAGTAAGCTGCAGATATAAAGCACGTCCCGATAAACGAGATGAGATCCGTCATACGAGACTAGAGAAATATACCGTATGTGACAAAGTAAAAGAAAGCAAAAAAGACGGGCCAAAAAAGAATTTTTGCTTATCTAGCTTGAAACTGACACTCTAAAATAAATACTTAGAGCCACAAAGAAGACAGTCCAGCGTAACCTCTGCCAAACACGAAAAATGAAAAAGTGCAGTATGATGCTGACTCGAGGGTAACGAAAAAATACGGGCGAACTTACGAGGCAAAAAAACGGTAAACAATCAACATTTATCGCAAGGACAAGGTGAAACCAACTTAATAAGCATTATAAATAAAGCACAGGCGTATATATTTGAGACAGCAGCCGGTGAAAAGGCCGCAACCACAAAATAAATAAAGTCAAAAAAGTTGGGCCGATATATCGGCCCGTGGCAGTTTTCGCACATCTCGCGAGGGCCGATATATCGGCCCGCTGGCAGTAAAAGGGTTAATATATTTATTATATTATAACTAATTGATTATTAATTATGAAATCGATATTTTAGGGAAACGACCTATTTGAGAATCCAAATGAGTAGACAAGCTTCATGTTTATATTTCAAATATTAAAGTTTTTGAGGAATATACTGTGTGAAGGACAAACTGCCTTTCAAAAGGTTGATTAATGCGGAACAATATTTATCTTTTGTTGATGAATGGTCTGAAATTTACTACTCAAATAAACAATACCTAAATTGATTTGTAAAACCTTCTTGTTCTTTGTACAACTTGGTCTTGGAGTTATTAGAAAAGTATAATAATTTTGAAATATTTTAGAAGATAGAAGTAGATTTATAGGAAAGTGAGAATCCAGAGAGGGCTTTTGTATAATACCAATCAATATTAAAAAAACCTAAATAAATATATAAGGTATTTGTTCGAAAATTATGCACCATCAAATGTAATGGTCACCCCAAAATTCGAGTGTCAGTTATTGAAAAATCATTTGCCCACAATTTTAAAGAGCAACTTAAGACATACTGCCACGCCATTTGCAGAACAATTTGTGTGTTTACTATACACATTTACACTGTTATATTTGTATATTTTTATGCTTATACACTATACACGAAATTATTGTAATCGTGTCTGCTGAAAATCTGACTGACTGACCATAAAAAACCTGACCACGAGGAATACAATTGAATAAGTTATAAACAATTCAAATGAGGAAAAATTTATTATCTTCATCATCTCACTCGTCCTAAGAGATATACAAGCATTTTTTGATCAACGATCTATGATAAAATATAAGATTTTTTGTGAATTTGCAAGAGATTACCCGTTGACACACAGCAACGTTGCTCAGTAAGATAGGCGGGTGTTTTAAGTATCTCGACGGGGGTTGGGTTGTGTATGGGGAGAGGATTTCTAGATTTTTGCTAGAAATAAACCCAATGGCAATGTTGCCATGTGTAAACGGGTAATTTCTTGCAAAATTTCTAAAAATCTTAATTTTCACTGTAGAACGTCCATCAAAAGATGCTTGTATATCTCTTAGGAGGATAGAGACGATGAAGATAATAAATTGTTGCTCATTTGAATCGTTTATAACTTTTTAAATCCTATTTCACACGGTCAGTTTTTGTATGGTCCCCCCTGCTGTGGCGGCTGTACGCTCCAGAGCTACAAAGGCAAGTTAAGGGTCAGGATTAGGATGGCGACCCTCCAAATTTCTACCTGAAAAAAGTAAAGGTATAACCCCTAGATAACTACCATTAACCAAATTTTTTGATGGGCTAGGAAATTTCCTCTCAATTAAAAGCTATCAGCTGACAGTTAAGTCTGCAGTCTTCAGAGATTCTTACAGTGAAAACATTGATAGTTTATTGATGGAACTTTTGATAAGTTTCATGGAACTAGGGTAAACCTAGGATGCGGCCGGCCATAGGACATGTGCGCATTGTATACATGACATGAATCGTATTGTGCCTGAATGTAGTTCACTGTCTATACTAACACACAACCTGGTTTTTGAGCTGAAAAGAAACCCAACAATGTGTACATTACTTTCAAGTAAATCTGGTATTTCTGATTAATTAAGCGATTCCCATTTTTATCATTCAAATTAAGAAGATGGTCATTTAAATAGTTATCAGAATACTTAAGAAATATGTATTATTAAAAATTTTAAATAAAAATGTGTATTATTTATATATTATTCGAATATATTATTAATATATTTATTATATTATAACTAATTGATCATTAATTATGAAATCAATATTTTAGGGAAACGACCTATTTGAGAATCCAAATGGTTTGACAAGCTTCAGCCATCCATCATTAGTTTCATATACATACTCTTGATATTTTGGCTAGTCTACATTTGCAAAGTCCTCCTTTTTACTGTAATCATCACTTTCAGAATCTCTAGGTAATTAATTCTCATCAAGGAGCGTACCACTTGTAGACTCCATGGCCTTTGAAACTTGGGTGTTGGATAGATTTACATCAACTCATGCAAGTATTCTATCAACCTTCTAAACACAAAGGAGGCTATGTTAGGTAGAATTCTGCTGAGTGATTGATATTAAGCAGAGGCCCTCTTTGCATAAACATTTTAGAGAACAACACCTTCACATCAACTGTTGATTTGCTGAGTGAAGATTTTTAAGGAAATATGGATTTCTTTTCAATTGCTAAGTGCAAAAGCATGTCCTCAAAACAGTTGTTTACAGTTCCTTCACTAAGACAATAGGCATCTTTGTGACTCATCTACCCTGACGATAGTGGCCCCATTAAATTTCAGAAGGAGAACGACAGAGGCCTTGGCAATGGAATGGTGGGTAGGTATAGTCAACTTGCGATCTCGAGTCCAGCGGATGATGTAACACAAGAGGGGGAAAGTGGAGGAGAGGGGTAACTTCAGAGGAGTATCTTCAGAGGGGTAACTTCCTGCCAGTCATCCTGCACTGTGAAAGATTTTGGTTCCTAGTGGGTGAGGAGTATCTTCAAGATCGAAAATGGATTGTGTCAAGATCCTTTCCCATGTGGAAACTGCGTGTTTCTTTATCATATTAGTGCTCTCACTCCGCATCTTTTGGATGCTTCAATTTGGAATTTGTTCTTCGTAAGGTCGACATACAAAAATGTGGTAAGTTTTCACTATAGTATGATTGATAGTATGTCTTCACATAATCAGGTGAGGTGTTGTGGTAATCCATAATGGAAAGATTCTAAGATAGAATTGACTTTAACCACAAATTTTAATTTTACAAAAAACATTAACACTTTTTTTGTAAATAAAAAATTTGTGATAAAAGTACAATTTTATCTTAGATTCTCTCTGATAGTATGTCATTAGTCTCAAAGGTCATGAAACGTGATTGGAGGGGTATCTAAGGGATAAATTGTTAAATATAAGTAGTTTGGTGAGGATAAAAGTATTTTATATCTAAGTTAAACTACCTATGAGAAAAATTTATCTTCGTATCTTGATATTGTGATTTACTTTTACAGAATTTTATTTATTTAGAGGTGCATCGAAGGGATAAATTGTTAAATATAAATATAATTTATACACATATAATTTATATAATAAAAGTATTTTATATCTATGTTTAACTATCTATGAGAATCATTTATCTTGGTATTTTAATATTGTGATTTACTTTTACAGGATTTTTAGACACATATGGTTTAATATTTAAGTCACATTATGTTAATTTTTGCTATAAAAGTTATTCTCATGTTCACTGATATAAACTTGTAACTTCAAACTTTGCGGAATATAGAGATAATTGTTAGCAATCTGGTAGATACTGGACCCTTAAACTAAAATTATTTAAGGATGCAGTTTTAAGTATAAATTCAATTTTCATGCTCTTAAATGTAGTATGCATGTAATTTAAGTTGAAGATAAAACAGTAAGTTCTGAGATCTTGTGACTTTGGAAAATTGTAAATATGTATCAATTCCTACATAAATGTGGGTGTTCTTTTAAATTTATTTTCTTTGTATTTCTTTTTGGATTAGTCCCTTGCTGAATCCCTCATTTAGTAATTTTTGTGCTAGGTGTTTCTGGAAAATGTTCTGGTTATGCGGGGAAAGAGGGCTTTAACCCTTTGGCTACCAAAGAGTGTAACTCAGTTACTCCAGTGATAATTTTTCTGTGTTATTAAGGTTTAAACTTTTGAAATAATTTCATACATCTGTGTGTGTGTTCTTCAAGTTCTAATAATTTTATTCTTTGCGTATTTTTTCACAATCACATTTTTTGTATAATTTTATTTAAAAAACCATAAAGAGGGGAAGAAAAAAATTAGAAATGTTCATAAGCAAGGCAAGGCCATTCTTTCTGTAATGTGAAATTATCCAAAATGTTGATAAAGCAATTCACAATATGGCTTTACATAACTTTGTTAAGTTGAATAAATAATTGAAAGGCCTGTGATGAAGATTTTTGAAGTTTTATTGTTTTTTAATTATGGTTATACAAGAAGAGAAAAATAGTGACTTAGACCTGGGTTCAAGTCCCAGACAAGTAACTCTCTTTTTCTTCTTGTATAAGATTGGGTTGATTCGCACACTTTCCTGTGCTATGTTTAAAATTCATTCCATCATTTTTTAATTATATCTGCCAAGAAAGACATTTCCCTAGAGCAAATATCACTTGTCTATCTATTATAATTCAGTTTTAAGATAAATTCATAGTTTTATTGTTTTAACCGTGGAACTAAACACTTAGAGCACAAAATAACCCAATTGCCCCCCCCCCCCTTGGGAGGGATAAGGTGTAAAATACCTTAGTAGCTGACGGGTTAAGTCTAAACAATTTGTGAGGATGCTAAAGTAAACACTCTGGTTGATTGAAAGAACCAGCTTCCGTAATAAGCGACGTTTTCATTATTAAGATTCAGTGGCCTGTTTAATGTATCAACTAGAGAATTCCATGTTATTGCTTATGGGCTATGCACAAGGGAAGATTTTACAGTAAGAGAAGGACTTGGTGAATAACTAATAGCTTTTAAGCAGCAAGAACAGGTTTCTCTGTGCAGCCAGTTCAGACTTTTAACCTTTTTTTAAACTCTGAGTATCCAATCACTCTGAAATACAACATTTGTACTCTGGAACATTAGAAGTTAAAGCCCTTCTAAGCTTGAGGTACCATTGGATCTGATACAATTAGGACTTTACATTCCAGGGACAAAGCCATTCAGCAGCTATGGCATTAAAGTGCATTTTTTCGCTGACTTTACAGTTTGGATGCTCTTCATACTTTTTTATACGGATGTGAAAAACGTTTTTCAATCAGTACAACTTTGAGTTACCTTCCATCTCTTCATACTTTGTTTTTAATTCCTCTGGAATTCACCGTTGAAATTCAGGAGATTAAAATTTAGAATTTGTCAAAGCTTGAGAAACCTTTATATTTTAGATTGTTTATTTTGAAATTGCTTTAAGATTACTCAAGTTATTTTACTTTTACCCAGCAGCAGGGTCAAGAGAGGCAGTTGGAACCAGAGGAAGAGGCGCTCCAATTCACAGAGGTAGTCCTCCAGAGGCAAGGGGTGGCCCCAGCACTTTCAAACAATCTCCAGACAGCCGAAGAATGGGAAGAGGAAAGCCCAAGGGTTCTTTCCCTCCGTATCAGATGCGATATTGAATTTGGAACTATCCTAACTTCATCTCATTAAAATAAAGTTTTTTCATTAAGTATAACGAATCATCTGTATTCATTTTATTGTTCATTGCCAGTGAGGATGATGTAATTTTGATCAAAAACTTCATTTAATGTACGCTTTTCTGTCTTATTTGCATGGGAATTAGGAATCATCATTTCCAGATAGTGATTATTCAGTGCTTTGAAATATTTTAAATCCACATGTTGTGTACCTTTTCTTAGACCACCAAATTTGTTTATCTGTAATTATGCATTTATGTGTAACATATCATTTAATTGTGTTTATATCATTTACCCATCTTTAACTCTGGAGATTGAATAAAATGTCAACATCATTATCCTGGATTATCAATGTATGAAGTCATCTCATTTCCTTTCTTCCATTTATGCTTTTTGCTATCTGTTATCAGATTAGGTATTCTTGTTAGAATAATGATGGCGTGCTGCAGTGATTATCCTATTTTCTGTGATGTTTTATCGGTTACCATACTAAAAGGAACATTAACTGCTAGTGAGAGTTTGTTAGACCAAAGTTAATTTCAGTGATGTTAATATGTAGTGGATGGTTATTGCAGATATAGAGGAACCTGCAGCCCCTTAGTTCATTCAATGTAGTCATTCAGTCTGCAAAAAATGCTTCCATTTGAATAATTTTCCCATATGGGGCCATTCACAATTCATAAATTAAGGTTTGTGTTACATCACGGTTTTAGAACCTAAAATAGCAACATTTCTGCATGATCAACGTTTGAATTTAAAACTCACACATAATTTATGGGGGAAAACTGATCCGAGCAAAGATGAACATAGAACAAAAGTAATAGGAGTGGGAGTACTGCTGAGGAGAGTGCTGCACGAGGTAATTAGCATTGCACTGGTGCGATGGTAATTATCAACAGGCCATGGTATCGAATCTTGGTGAAATGCATGAAAGGCCTTTGAAATTGAATATTAAAAAGTGAAATATTATTGGGAACAAAAATCTTTCTTACCTGAATATAAGCCCAATTTTTTTCACAAAGCACTCTTTACGTAACAGAGTATAGGTGGGGTACTGCTTGGCGTCCTGCTACATGGAGGGAGGGTCGAAAATTGGAAAATTTTGCATTACGTAATTTGTGTATGACCCCTATCATACTTAACTCAATGTGCTAGTTGAATTTAAATTATTTTTTTAGGCTTTATTAGCTATAAAGCTTGTTAACCTTCATACAATATTGATATTGACCCTTAACCATGGTAATTCATTAAATGTTCAATTTTCTAATATGAAATGTTTGTGTGAAAAGATTAAAATCAGGAGTTCCCAAACCTTTTCAGTTTACAATGCAGGTAAAGTTTGAAATTTTACCCAGCAATGCTGTTACAATAATCGTATTATAACCTTAGTAGAGGAGTCTCGTGGGACTACTGGTTAACTTCTAAGGCACACAGTTCCGGAACTGTTATATTCCATATAGTTGAGGAAGCACAAGACTTTCCTTCTGATTTAAATAACATTTCACTATTCTCATATCCAATAGGTGACCATGGTCTTCGAATAGATAATTTAGTTTAAATCTACTAATTATTTTTGGGATTGCTGATTCAATATTCGATTTAAAAGCCTTTATATCAATACCCAAATAAAGATTACTTTTTAATTCTTCACTGGATAATAATTGAGTGAGCCATTGCTATCTTCATTTTATTTTTTATCTTTCTATGATTTAGAGGTATGAATATACTCTTTGACCATTAAAATTGGTGTTTTTTTTATTAAGGAATAATTTTCATTGTATGATCCAGAGTTCTGCAACTTTCTGTCTTCACTATGCAGTTTGAGCATTTAATACAGTCTCTAGTTTTTTAAAGAGACACAAATGTTAAGGTAAAACTTTGAGAAATGACAATTAGAAAGATATTTGGTGAATTTGCAGGTCACTTAAATCGAGATATTTCAGTCACTATAGTAGGTACTAACTTGCATTAAATATAACTATAAGCTGCCAATGTTGATGTATAGTCCCTGAAAATATCATCGAAATCGGGCTAAATCAATTGGGGTAAAAAAAATGACTTACGGTGCCAAACTGCAAAAAATTTACCCAAAGTAGGTATAGATTATATAAAACCAATTAAATTTAATTATTTGATGAATGATTTGTGAAACTGATTCTGTGAAACAAGATTCAAGATATTTTAGTGCATTAAACTATTTCCTTATTTTTTCTAATATTAGACTTGTTTATGTTTTATATATGGCATTATGTAATGTATATGTTTTATTTATACCATTCCTATTTCAGGTTAATTATTTTAGAACTAAAACTTCATGCAACTTTTAAGATTAGGAAATCAAAATATTACGCAATTTAAAACAGGGAAAGATCCTCCTTAATGAAATTTACTTTCAATTAATAACCATTAAATTATGATAGTGATAGGAAAATAATAGTACAAAAACTTCTATTATTCTTGTATAATATGCAGTACACCTCTACCAGAAGAATCTATGTCACTGCTACATATTATATTTGCATTTAGGAAGCATGGCTAACCCATTGCTAGGGATCTTCATAAGAGTTGATGCTGAAGAGAGAAAATAATAAAAGACCAAGTATTTTGTGAGTATTAATAAGTCCCATTCAATATCATTCACACCCCAATCTCAGAAATATTTAACAGATGCAGAGTGGAAAAACATTCTGATAAAATGAGTTTGGCTCAATCATCATGTCCACTTCACCGCTAATCTAAACTTTCACCTGAGTATGTCCTGAGACGGGTTTGCTATTCATGTCTTAAAAATTCTGCCAAAGTAATAATTATATAAAAATTATATTTTAACTGAAAAATTGTTTTGTATAATTTATAATAATACATTACAATTTAATTGAACCTGTTACTTGATTATTTATTTTACAAACTATTTAATTGAATAAAAGCAGCAATAGTGAACATATACCTCAGGTTAACACACAGGAATTTTTCATAGCTGTTTCAACATGATCGTGAAACTGGATTTAATATTTAACCTAAAAAACATCTACTACTACCCAAAGGTATGTCATTAGGATTGCATAGTCAGTTGGAAGAGTGGAGGAGAGAGCAGCAGTTAGCCCTTGGAGGACATGACGGAGAGGGTGCCACATCATCGTCATCCCTTGAGTCTCCCAGTTCCACCAACCGCGATGAGGGAGGTCCAAACAACAGCTCAAGTACAAGTAGCATAGGCATTCCTGCCATAAGGGTCACTGCAGCACCTGCAGAAGGGAGTGGGGAAGGCCATATGGAGGGTGGAGTTGGCAGAGACGATGGAATGGAGGAGCCTGGCTCAGGAATGCCTACATCACAATCCCATATCTCAGGTTCAGATCATTTTTATGTAATTTATTATTGAAATGCATTATCTATTCCCTGGATACTAACCTAGTGCCCGGAGCGACCTTTCACAGAGCCCTCCAAGTTTTGTTGAAAAGAATTATTTTATTTACTACTATTGAATTTTTTGGATTGGACTAGAGGGGATAGAGTGGATGATTAGTTGGGAAGGGGTGGCGGTCAGTAACTTGGTTGGTGTGGTTTTGGGTTTCGTAAACATTGTGAGTGATGGTGTGTATAAACTCTATCCCTCCTATTGCTCCTTTCCAGATTAACAAGATGCATATCTATCTTATATGTTGTTCACAAAGCAAAGATTCCTTTCACCTCACCTTATTAGGTTATCAAATTCCCTGTAATCAATGACTGCTGCTTTTCGGAACACATCATACAAGATTTATTCCATGTAATCAAATCTTCTTTGGAGATAAAGTCTTTCTCTCGTTGGAGATTGTGATGAAATTATATAAGTTGTATTTTTGTTGATCTTATTTACCAAGTTTATTTAAAGTGACCCTTGGTTAACTAGTAAATGTTATGTGGTGCCCGCTTTGCTTTCTGAAATGTCTTTGGGTGCTGTGGCACCAAAAAAGGTTAAGTACCCTGGATCTAAGGCATGTGTGCCCATAGTTGCATATTTGACAATTTCATTCACTTTAAGTTAATGAAGGCCATCAATAGGTAAATGTGAATTCTGTTCATTTGTATTTATTATTAAAAATAACAATGGTATTAATAATTATTATTTAAGTCAATTAAAAAATTCTATTTCCATCATAATGCACACTTGCACACTTATAATTTATTCATAATTTCTTTATTTGGTCCTTAAATCCTTTGAAATTCTCAGGTGTTCAAGAAGCTTCAACTTCTGGAGGAGATACATCAAGAGGTGCTTGGCGAGGTCAACAAACAGCAAGGCTTAGCGCTAGTGTAGCAAGACGGTAATGTGAAATGCTTCTTTATTTCTATTTCTCACTTAGCGTATAATTTGGTGGGGTAATTTGTGGCCTAGTACATTTTTGCTAGTGGCGTTTTGCCTAATGTATCATAATTTTATTAATGAATATAGTCTGATGTGACATACATGTGAAATTCTATGGATCTTATGACCATTAGAAATGCATATATAGGATAAGGACATTTTATTGAGCACATCAAATATGATGAAACATAAAATCCTTGTAACTGCCAATATTTGTAGCAAATCAATTAATGTTAGTAATAGCTGCTCTACAATGAGGGTCTCTGCTCTACTGCCATACCTTTCCAGTATTTCTTTTTTTTTGGGAAGGAAACTGATATGATCCCTCCAATTACACATTAGTTTTGAACTTGGTTCTACAATATCCAAAATTTTTACATACCTGTCACTGTAATGTATCTTATGCTCTAAATGATAAATCCAACCCTCCAACTGCTTTATTATATTCAGTAGTGCACACTGTTTTACACTTATCAACATGGGCGTCGCCAGGGGGGGGGCAGCTGCCCCCCCCTGGAGACCCATTTGTATTTTGGTTCGGGATGTGTTGTAGAAAAAATTTTTAGGCACGAGCGTATTTGAAAAGAATTTAGACCCAAAACAAAGTCAAATGTTGGCACGTGTAAACACAAGTGATGGGAAAAGTACCTACTTCCTCCTAGGAAATTCATTTATAACTCCAGCGCAGCAAAAATATTTCAACAATACTTTGTAGTGGAGTCCTTCGCCCCTTCCCTCCCAAGAGAAGAAAAGTTCGGTTTCAGGGTGAACAATGTACTCAGAACTGCCTCTCGGTGCGATCAGAGCGCGAGGTTATGCGATTATGTACTTTCTCTCAAGCTTCCTTGAGTATCGTCCGACAATCGCCGGCAGAACACAAAGGATTCAGTTTTTTTTCGTTTTCCCTTCAAAATGAACATAAGAAAGTTTTGCGGTGAGTATTTTGCAAATAGGCCCAAGCAGTGGCGCAGCCAGGGGGGGAAGTTTAGGGGTTCAAACCCCCCCAAAAATTCCTATGACTACTGTCCATGCAAAAAGTCTAGATACTCGAGTTTGAAGTGTTGTATCTCAGTAACCTATTCATCGATAGCAATGAAATAAGCTGAAAATGAAAGAAAATTTATTTTAACGTTTTGTGAATACCATCAGCGATTTTTTACCGTATCAGCAAAATTTTTATTTGACATTGTATGAAAAAAGCACGGTTTTTAGCGCTCAGAAACCGATAGCCCAACTTTGAACGCTAATTTTTTAAAACTCTCTCAGACACTGCCATGCTTGTCCTAGCAACCAGCTTCAAAACACCTATTGAATGGAAAAAGAAAAATACTATCAGAATTTTCCTTTATTTGCCGCTGTAATAAAAGTACAATTAGAAATAATGCAATAAAGTAATTTCATAAGAAGGTGAATTGTTTTTTTCCTCCCATTCAAATTCGAACTTCAATATTATTATGAAAAACTGAGATATATCAGATAATTTGGACAAAACACTTTTTAAGTGAATTGCTTCAGGTATCATTTTGTGGAATATCTCTATGCTGAAAAAGAATAAGCCCATGTAACTGACACAAGGGAATTTAAATACACAACATAATATAGCAACTTTTGACCAACACCTGAATTTGCAAGCAATTTGTTGATTTTTCACTTTGAAAAATGTTATGTGCAAGATAAAAGGTCATATTACTAGTACGTACCTATAATGGAGTGAACTGGTTTCGAACCCATACATTTAGTGTTGTGGGAGCCTCAGACCCCGTGCTGCCCTCGAACCTGCTTGGCGGCGGTCAAATCATTATTCCTGATATTTTTCTCATTTTGCTCTTTTGGATGAAAAAAGATAATTTCAATACAATTTAATTTGCCACTTGCAAAAAAAGCACTGCTAGATTCAAACTGGAATCCTGGCAACCCTCCTACAATCGTAAATTATTGTTAGTGGATTGCCTGTATTTTAAAATTCATTTTACAGCAGTGCAATTTTCTGAAAATAAAATGCAAAACTAAATTATTCAGAAATTGGATGATATTGAATAAATGCATTCCTCATCTCTGTGCCCTGGGTAAACCTGATTAAAATTTTTCCCTGCCGTTTGGCAGGGAAAAACAATTATTTTTTTTATTTCAGGATTGATCTTCCGAAATTCTATCAAAAAAGTTAGAAAATTCTATGGATGGGACTCTGGTGTTTCAAAACAAAAAAAAAGCAAAACTGATTAAAGATATCCGATTATGGTCCAAAATCACTAAGGACAAGGGCTAAAATTGTGAAAATAATTCGTTACAAGCAAATAATCATCCAAAATTATGGACATAAGGTAATCCTTTGGGCAAAAATAGCTAAAAATCTCATAAAATTTCCTCACCACTAATATAATAATAATAATAAATGGCCCTTATTTGGTATATCTCCACAAGGATTTAACTTCTGGTTCTCCAGTTAAAGGTAAAAACACTTACACACAGTATCTATTTTCAGTTTTAAAAATATAGCAAAATGGCTGTTAATGGCTATGAAACATAGAACTTTTCATATAAAACAAAGTTTACCTCAATGTTAATGCAAATTGCAGTTTAATATTGACCATATTCATGATCAGCAAATTAGTAAGGACAGGTAACCTCTTTTGATTTGGTAACTATTAGTAATAAAGATTCCCTTGCAAGTCACAAAATAGGGCTGCTGTCAAGAATCATAGCTATTGCAATAGGGTATATTATATGAAAGAGCCACTATTTTTCCTTGGACTACTTATATAATTAAATTTTCCTCACATATTAGGCTGAGAAGTAGCATAAAATAGAAACTCATTGGATTGTTTACCATATAAAATTGACAGGGATGTAAAATATCCTAAATATTAGAATATGCATACCCTTATCATGATCTCTACATATGCTCTTTTCGAATTACACAAAAATCTTTATCCATTACTGTTTTTAGCAATTAAAACTATGAAGCAGTATATTTAAATTAAATATTTTGGATTGAGGAATGATTTCAGCTAAATCACCTACATCACAATTTAGTGAAATCTTGTACACATTAGCTACAAAAAAATCACACTGTTATTACAGTAAAGAGAAGTTTTTTAAGTCATCCAAAAATTTCTTTTACGATATATGAACTAAGTTTATGGTTTAATAAGGATAAAGTGTTTGAAATAAAAAGAAAGGCTGAAAAGTTCCACAAAAAGCATTTATGTGCTTTTGAATTGTTTGTTTAAAATGAATTAAATCTATATCTAGTAAATAATTAACAAAAAAGGCCTCAGATTAACAGGTCAAAGTTTATCAGCTCCTCAATATATTAGTGTATACACAAGATTAAAATATCCCATTTTTAATTAAAATTTTTCCATTAATATAATGTAAAGACATATAGTATCAAACTTTTACATTTACGTGACTGGTGACAACTTTTATATAAAACTTAAAAGTTTTATTTTCAAGGTAAATATTGAAATCGCCATTCTATAAATCAGCAATGCATTTTCAAGACTAACTAATTCTTCAAACGACTATATTTAAGGTATATACATATACTACTTTATATAAGGTTTAGACTAATATATATGCATTGTATGTTATGAAAAATTAAAAACTCAATCTAACTATTCTCAGTTTACAATATACCATGGTCAGGATCCATCAATGTATCTGGATTACAAAGATCTAATCGAGAATGCTATATTTAGTCAATCCGTAAAAGGTGGGAGATATTCAACAAATGTTTTACTTCATATGACAATATCATTTATCCATGTCTAATTATCAAGATAAAACTCTTCACGATGAAAATGGTAACTTATGCTCCTTGATATCAAACCTAATATCACAAAAGCATATGCTTAAACTATCATGGATAGGCTGGCTTATCCTTCATTTTACAGCAAGGAAAAAAAACACTTACATGGAAAATATTGCCTCCTGAAAGTAATGGCATTGAACCCAATGGAAATGCGCTGGGACTTTTAATTCTCCTCGTCTTTATTCCAACTGCCAGTACCAGCTGTCGCTTAGAAGACACAGAACTGGAAGCAGAGAAATAGAAGTCGCACTCACCAACCACTGTAGCTCGGTATTTTAGAGAGGTAGACAATGGGTTTCATACACAAAATTTGACAAAAGTGAAATTATAGCAATACATTATTTTGGTAGATTAATCATCTTTCACCTACGATATATTTTAACGAATATGTAGAAACATTCTCAATTAAAGGTTACATGGTAGTTAAGATACTGTACCGGAGATTATAAGATTGAGGTTTCAATAGAATGAATCAGTTTAGTGAAAGACGCAATAGTCTGATAAAAAGGGCAATAGTAAACCATGTTAAACACTACAAAGCTCGCGGCGCTCAAACACAATTGACATGCGATATAAATGTATGGCGCAAGATACGGTCGTAAATGAGTGTATGAGAAATACAATAGTATAATTATGTGTATTTTTTGTTTCTTAGAAGAGGAGGTAATTTTAAAAGCCACGGACGAAGTCATTCCTAAGAAAGCTGCTGATGATATAGTCTAATAACAAAAGATATTCAAATAAGGATGGGTGCACCAATGTGGTGATTTATTCAAAAACAAAAGTTATAATTTTCCTCAAGAGATGGCATTAGTGGCGAAGTTTATAAACAAAAGTTCCAATTTTCCTCAAGAGATGGCATTAGTGGCGAAGTTTATAAACAAAACTTTCAATTTCCCTCAAGAGATGGCAATAGTGTCGAAGTTTATAAACACTAGTTCCAATTTCCCTCAAGAGATGGCGATAGTGTCGAAGTTAATAAACAAAAGTTTCAATTTCCCTCAAGAGATGGCATTACTGGCGAAGTTTATAAACAAAAGTTCCAATTTTCCTCAAGAGATGGCATTAGGGTCCTACAAATAATATAACTTTTTGTTATTAATAAACCATTCTTAACCTACATCCAGCCTAACAACTTCACGAAGCAGGGTTACTAAATTCAAAAAGAAAATCATTCAAATATACTTATTGAGCGGCTCTTTGTTACGATATTCAAATATGAGAACACAGATTTGATTTACAACAGATTAGCGGACGAGCATATGTCTGAGAAAGACTACGAACTTGCAAAAAATGTGTGGGAATCGTTTGTAGAAATTTCCCTTCTCCAGAAGTGATGTTTCCTCAAGTTTCTCGATTGAGTTATTGTAATCATATGGGTAGACCCCCTTTCGTGTGACTATAGGTTCGTTTTCTCACCGAATACCTCGCTAGTATATTTAAATGTTTTTTAAATTTGTTACCAGTGAAGCTAATGACGCTGGCATGAATCAACATGTGTCGAGAAATCTAATGGTGAAATTATTTTCGATTGACTTTGCGAATGAAATATACTTTTCCTCGGTGTTCGGAATCACATTAATTTTTTATCATCATAGTCTAACTCCCGAACCAAGAAATGTCCGTCATACGATGAAAGATTATGAATAAACACAGGTAGAAAATTTGGAATTTTTTACTGCAGGTTGCAAAAAGAATGTTCGGGCCAGTTCGGGCCCTCGATACTTACCTGTCAAGTGATCGTGATCTCTAAAGGCATTTGACTCCAACTCTTTACCACAAATATGACAAGACAATGCATTCTTGAAATTTGCCTCTTCTTCCGGGCTAAGCGATTCCATTGGTACAACGTTTTTATACAACTTGAATACTGATACCTTGGAGAATACATTCAAAGTCTGCATATATTACATACGGAACTGGAAATGAATGCCCGAGTTTGGTAAAATTTTAATATCTTATCCCCCTCGATAGGAAGCTCAATCTCGCGGGTTTTTTACTATTACAGTTCGCTGTATGCGTCTCTAATTTTTTTCGTCATGATAATGCATGAAGCATCGTTTGCAAATGTAAATTCTACGACATTTTTGTTATCTGAAGATGGATTAGACTCTCAAAGTTTTTAATCCAGCAATAATGAGCCGTGTTGTTATTTGTAATATATAATAGGTCACGATGATCTGCGAGCTCGGTATTTACAATTTTTATTGGATAGACATTGTTTTTTCGTTTAGCCCGAAAACGTTAATAGAAATTTTATTTATTTTATTGATTCATGCATCATAACGAAACTACGTCATGTAATATAAAATGTTGAAAATGCAAACTGCTCAATTATCGTCGAAAAATAATGCTGTGTCATTAGATAATCTTAACTCAAATCAAATTGCTTTCTCGAGATTCACTTCAATTTCCGGCGCTTACTAGAGGGGTCGTTGCCGAAAAGAAACATGGTGATAAGATGTACGGAGGAATAAAGGTGAAACTCGTGAGACGTTTCTAATCAAAGCTCCCTGAAGCATTTTTGCCGAGGAAGGGTGAGGCGAGGAGTGGAAAACAAATGCATGAATTAGGAGGCGATCATTTTTTTATAATATATTTTTCTGCCATTTGAAGAGATAACACGTCTCAGATTAGCGATAGCTTATCGGATTTCGTCTCTCACGACAATTGACGAATGCGAGGTATGCCTCCAGCATGACAAACATAGAAACATGGCACTCGTTATAACGATACTTCAGAAACGAACACTTTTTATAATTGGCGTAACACCCTATCTTTTTTGCAGTGAGACGGACAACGGCCAATAAATCACTCGATATAACGCAACTATAACGGACTTCTACTGTACTTGTGTTTCAGTTGTCTCCCTGCATACATCTCGATTTATTATTTTCTGAAACATTTTGTTCCAAAATATTTTTTCCTGATGTTAATATTGACAAATTTAAGGTTCCTAGTGTTGCCTGAATAAAATATGCAAGTCTTTTAGTATAGTTTGCAACATGAGAATTTGCTGAAGTCATGGTTTTAAGATCAAAATGGTATTGTAATTTAAAAAGCTATTTTCTCATCTGTTGTCATATTAATATTAAGCCCTTTAACTCTTATTCAAAGTCATTTCATGAGCTTAAAAAAGTTGACTTTATTAAACATTAATATTCATTATTTTTTTAAGATTAATGTTTGCATTCTTCCTTTCTTTCATGCTACTTCCATCTCTGGATTTAGAACATTTTGTTAATCCAAAATATTCTGAATTCAGGCATGGAGAAGTGAAACACACTGAGAATAAAATAAAAGTAGAATACAAACATTAATGAATATTAATGTAGAGGAAATTCAATTTTTTTACACTACGCAAATGACTATGAATAGGACTTAAGAATTAAAGCCACTTAAAGGGCTAAATATCATTTTTGTGGTCGAGACCAACTGCAAAATGTGGTCCGTGTGTTTCTACAGGGGGACTAAGGGCTTGAACACACGGACCACATTTTGCACGTTCTACACGGGGACAAAGTTGACCAAATTTCACGAAAAATGCCGGTCCTCGATGTTTCGCAAAATCCTTCAATTTCAAGCCAATCCTGAACCATAATGAGCGAAATCATCGGGTAAAAAACGATGCGGCATTATAAACCTAATTTTTATGCTTCATAATACGGGGTTTGTATGGACCCAGCTGAATATTTGTATTATTCTTATGCTAGATGGTCAAAGGCTTAAAACAGTGCAGGTGTTCAAGTACCTTGGAAGCAAAATCAATTCAGATGGTCGAAGTGATAAAGATCTCATTAGTAGGATTAATCAGGCAAAGGCGGCTTTTAATAAAAATAAAATGCTCCTTACATCCAACAGCATCAACCTGTGTTTAAGAAAACGCCTCCTCAAGACCTTCGTATGGAGCGTTTTACTTTATGGAAGCGAGACATGGACTCTTGCTCCGGATGGAAGAAAACGGATTGAGGCATTTGAGATGTGGTGCTACCGGAGAATCCTCAAGACATCGTGGGTAGACAAGGTGGCCAATGAGGAGGTATTAAGGAGAGCTGAAGAAGTGCCATTTCTGTGGAGCACAATGAGAAAGAGAAGAGACTCCTGGATAGGCCACACCCTAAGACACGGAGGATTGTTAACAACAGTATTGGAAGGCTCAGTCAGGGGCACCAACGCAAGGCAAGGCAGATCGAGAAAGGAATACCTACATCTGATTGTAGAAGATATGGGTTACCATTCCTACTTAGAGCTAAAGAGACTGGTGCAAGATCGGGAGGAGTGGAGACGGAATACAACTGCTGCAAACCAATCTTAAGATTGCCAACCGAACAAGAAGAATAGCCTGGGGGAAAGAAAGACCAAAAATAAATATCCGTCCGTGCGATTATTTCCCTAAAACGCTTCGTCGATGCCTCTCGGAGGTCGCGTTCGCTCCTTACTGTCGATAATCGGTAATGGGGGGTGGGGAGACGTAGAGGGGGAAGTGAATGTTTCTTGGTAAGCTTAAAGAGGGGGAAAGGGTTTGGGAAGTCGAAGTAAGTGTTTCGTGGAAATTATTTGCATAGGTTCCATCGCGTCCTTTCTTCCGCCTTTATGCAATGAGTGCGATAATCTCCCTTCGAAGGAGCTTGAATACCCGCAGGGGTCTGAAAATTCAGAAGACCCCAGGATGCTGCGGTGTTCAACAAATCTCAGGCTGCGCCCGGTTTGGCCGACATATTTTCCTTTGCAAAGAACCCTTGAGACACTTCAAGGGGTGTAGATGTCCGAGGAAGAAGATTAGCCAGGTGATATGATGTACCTCCTAGAAAAGGAGGATTCACTCATTTTGGCCTATTTTTGTCAGGCGGGGCGAGAGAAGGTTTTTGTTGCTGACCTTAATTTCTTTTAAGAATTTTATCCTCTAATGACGTTTAAAGGAAGAAGAGGAATATCACTCCACACAATTAGCGGTGAATCCAGTGAAGTAAATGAGCAAGCGGTACATGATTGGCTTCCAATTCTCAAGTCGATCCTCGAAAGATACGAAGAAAAGTTAAGTAATGCAAAAATCAAATTATCGTTTAAATACTATAAAAATACAATAAATACTTTAAATTATAATCTCCACATAATTAGGACATATACAATGCGGATGAGACAGCACTGTTTTACAATTTACTGCCGGAAAAAACTTTGACTGTTAAGGGCGACCGCTGCAAAGGTGGAAAATGGAGTAAGGAGATAGGCTTAGGCTTATGTGATAAACTAAAACCATTATTTATTGGAAAATCCGTGCGTCCCCGAGCTTTTTGTGGCCAGCGAAATATTCCCTGTACTTACGAGTCCAACGCCAAAGCATGGATGACAGGACAAATTTCTACGCAATGGCTAAAGGCTTTTGATGCCAAAGTTGGAAGGATAAATAGTGCGTTGCAGCCAATAGATCAGGGCATTATTCGAGGTATAAAATACCATTTTAGATCACACCTCGTTAATACGTTAATGAGGAAGTTAATGTCAAAAGAAACCCGCATCAAATGGAACGTCCTAGAGGCAATCCATGGGTTTGCATTGGACTGGGGGAAAATATTACCCGAAAGTATAAATAAGTGTTTCAAACATTCGGGCTTAAAAAAATACAGAAAATGTTTCTGTGGATGGATCTGCTGAGCTGAATTCGGAGTTAGTGACCGAAAGCTGGAGAACTGTGTCCAGCATATTGGACATATTGCTCCTTTGATGATTTCGTTGCGTTAGACGCGGAAACTGCTGGCTGACCATCAACTAGTAGAGCAGCAAACGAATTACAGCAGCGAATCGTCGGATATCGAGAGTATGGAAGAAGATTCGTATAAAATTCCTTAGTAGCGAGTCCCTCTCGCAACCATTAGGGTTTCTAAATTCTTTGTATTTAGCTAAAAACGCCTCAGTGGATGATTTAATGAATTTAAAGCGTGTAGAAGATTTTGTCACCAAACACTGTATTAATAACTTTAAACAGACAAGGATAGATTCATTTTTTAAGTAAACGCTTTTTTATGTAGAGTGAGACCGAGAAATCAGGTTTTTACACCAATATATATTTCTTAATTATTGTAAAGTTCTTCTAACCAGGGCCGTAGCTAGCATGGGGCAGGTGGGGCGGTGCCCCAGGGCCCCCGACGGGAAGGGGCCCCTTCTCGTCGACCACTTTTTAGGCCCTGAAAGAGCCTTACCTCGGCAAAGACTTTAGGGGCCCCTGAAAATGCCTCAAATTGAACAATTGTCTCCCAAAATATGCGTCTCCCTATATGCACGGGAAATTCAAACTAGACAACTCTAGGTGTACTTTAAAATTTGAAAAAAGATTTCCGTATGAGGGGCCCCAAATTTACTTGTTGCCCCAGGGCCCCCGAGGCTCTAGCTACGGCCCTACATATGATATACCTGGGTATAAGGATGTATTAGTAAAAACGTAGGTGAATACCTGGAAATAGGGAATCGTGTATTTAATGCTGAAGCGTTTCGTAGGTTGAAAGCCACAGACAGACACAACATATGTGAAAAATTCCTCGTGAAATGCACGTCATAGGCTTTCAAGAAAAGCGTTTACTGCGAGCGCAAGTTGTACCTATTGGGACCTTGACTCTTGTATATTTTATCATTGTACCAAAAAAGAGCTCACTTTGTTCGACGAATTTTGCCTCGTCATTCATGTGACATTGTGAAAAGGAGTAATGCTCTTAAAGATTATGAGTTTATCTTTTAAAAGTTTGAGTAAAAATGCAGAATACGTCGTTTAGAGTTCTTCGAGCAGTTCTCTACGAAAGCCTACTCTAAATATTTTCACAGAAAAATCGCGCCATTTCTAGGAATTAGGAATCTATATTGAAACTGACCAAGAATCAAAGAAATTACGGTCAATTACTATGATTCGAAAGGGAAAAGATATGAATAATTATAGCTAACAAATAGAGCTTGGTATTTGACGCTCTCATTTTCATTGAATCTTTCTAAAATTCATCCTTTCATGTTCGTATAGTTTAATTTTCTAATTTTGGATTTACTAATTGCGAGAATGACTTTCAGTTTATCACTCAGGCCATATCCCGGGATTAGCTTCAAAAAGAGAAGAATCGTATCTTTTCTCTGCTTATGTCCGTTATCATTCAAATCACAACTGTTATAATTTAAAGTCTGTAAGATTGAAATAAATCTGGTTTTGAATTTAGTCTCTGAAGCCCAAAAAATGCCAGAACTATTGGAAAATTCTCTTTCCAACATTTTGTGAACTCATTTTTAGATGTATATTTAGAAAGTTAGTATTTGTATTAAACTAAATGTTTTTCTCAAACTCCAAATATCCATCAATAAACCATGTAAAAATAAACCACTCAACCATATGTAAACGTTTTTTATCTATCATGTCCATACAAGAGTATAAATATAAAAACGGAGTTGAAAAAAGTCTGACGGGGCCGGGAACCAGGATCTAGAGTTAATAAGAATTTATTTTCTTCCATTTCTTTCTCTCTTTGCGATTAAATATCATCTTAAAACCTTCCAAGCATTCTTTAATTTTAGTTTATATTTATTCTAATATATATAACTTCGTACAGTGGGCTAGAATCGAAAAAAGCTGGCCAAAAATGCTAAAGTGGATTTTGTTTGTGCGAACTTTGATACTTTGCTTAGTTATTAAAGAAAATAAATTCTAATTAACTCGAGATCTATATAGCAATATATGTGTATGGCGTGGTTACCTAACTCCAATATTCAGTTACTATTTTTTTTATAAACAAAAGCCCATTGAGTTAAACGGCCAGACACGCGTCCACTATTTTTAAGCAAAGAGCGTACCCTGAAAGATTGGTGAGAATCCGTTTGTTAATTATCCATGAACCTGGTGTCCCCCTTATCGCTACAAATTTTCATTTCTCAAAATTGTTTGGCATCAAGTCGGCACGGGTTACCATAATCCAATCGCAATAATATTTATTAGGTAAGTTTATAAAACCAAATAGAAAAAAATAGAGGGTATGCGTAATTGAAATCGCAATTTTTTTTCCAGTACGTCTTGGGACACCCTAATGTATACATACATTTATTTATATAGGAAAATAATCTTCATAGTCGTTATTTGCCCTTCAAAAGGTATTAACGGGAATACAGTGATGTGATATCGACTTCCATCTGGCATTAGCATTACTGAGCCAAACATCCAACGTAATATCGTAAAGAAATGTCATAGGCTACGGAAAACACGAATATATACTGATAAAGGATTAATAATAAGTATTACTATTGGCTAAAAGTAACAAGAGAACATAGTCGAAGGAAGCAATCACAAACAAAGTCTTTTAACGCCAAATACTTATCAAGGAGGCCCAATAATGGAAAATAAATAATATCTTCGTCTATAATTAATGAATTTTAGAGTACGAAACAAACTCATAGGACAGTCTTTTGTGATACAGCTAAAACGAGGATTTTACAAAGCGCGCTCTAGCATTGACCTTTATGATTAATGGTTGGGTTATAAATGTGAACTAGGAGTCAATAGTTAAAATCGCAGTACACCATAAATGTATAAAACCGGGAATTGTAGTCTTGGACGCCTGTCGAAGACATCGCGATGGAAAAGCTAGTAAAAGGATTTCCTCAAAATTAAATTAGAAGTAAATTAAATTAAATATATGAAAATGGTGTATTAATCCGATTCTTTTATAATGAAAACATGTCATAATTCATATGTGGTCATTTTAAAACCTTAATAATTCCTCATCTTCATCAAGTAAAGAGAACTGTTAAACAAAAAAATTTTTTTTAATTATTATGGCTTTTTACCATGTAACCATCTTCTCACATTGATTCCAAAGAAAACTTTGTCCGTGCGATTTTATTGGTAGTATTTATTGGTTTTATTCGTAGTAATTATTGGTTTTATTGGTAGTTGGTTGCTTGCAGGTAATTAGGTAGCAGAGCTTTAAATTTCAACATTCGGCCACAAGTGTATTTCGTGATTAAATTTGTTTTATATAATATCTATATTAATTAGACTTGCCAAAAATAAGTTTCAGTAAGAAATAATTGTGCTGGGTTGCAAGAGTTTGGGTACAACAAGTGTTATGCAGCAGTTTCACTTATTTACCCCTTGGTGGTAAAGGGTTAATATTGTGTTTGGCGTAAAAGTGGAGCCCTGATGTTTGGGAGATTTTTTTTAGGATTCAAAGGTCGACTTGTACACCGGGCATATACAGTAATTGAAACTCCCTCTTCCCTGTACTACATCCTAGTAAAGTAGATGGTAGAAGTCCTAGTAAGTTCTAATGATCCTCAGAGCTAAACTCGCTAGAAGCTTATTCATGGTATGATCATGACCTTGCCAGAAAGGTCATTAAATAGGATCCAGACAAAAAGGAGTTCATGCAATATCTGTACCTCAGTGAATTGGCTCAAAAACAAGTATACTCATAGAGTGGACACTATGAGTGATGCTGTCATTTTTAAATCACTGTTGAAAAAGTCAAAAAATGCCGCCTCATCTAATTATCTCATGTATATAACGTGCCAAAATTTTGATATGCCAATGGCATACATGGAGCTCGACCCTCTAAGGAGAGTGTTGCACCCAGCAGTGATGGGGGTATGGCCATCTCAGTCATCATTCCACAAAATCCTTACCTAATGTACACTCCTGGCCAAAATTAACGCAGCACCTCCCTAGCGATCCTTACGGCCAGTGCTGCGTTAATTTTGGCCAGGACTGTACAACAAAAAAAGATAAGGGACAAAGGAAGCAAGTGCTGGAACCAGGATTTTGATGATAAGATGGATGAAGAAAAACTGGAATAGCTGGATATATTCTCATACTTGAGTAGTATACTTTCTTAAAATGGAAGGTGCTCAAGATGAGGTTCTTTGACTTAGGCCAAGAAAGTTTTCAAGCAAAGGAAACTGATCACAAGAGGTGTTGATAAGCAAATCAATAAAATACGAGGCTTGTCCAGAAAGTAAGTGTACTGAATTTTTGAAGGTTACAAAATTTTTTTTTTTGCAGAGGCAATTTTCCTGGTTTTCTTCCATAAAAGTTTTTTCATAAATTCTTCAGAGTAACCATCATTCCGGGCTATGGTTTTGATGGTGGACAGTTCTTTGGAAAAGGCTTCGTGGGAGAGAGGGACATTTAAAAGGAGGTGGATTAGGGAGTGGAAACTGGCGTGTTTATACATACATACAAGGGGCTTTATGGGAATGCGGATGGAATGAATCAGAAGGGATCACATGATCAGTATAAGAATCTTTCGTAAATACAGTAGAAGTCCGTTATAACGAGTACGGCATATAACTAGAGTCCCGTTATAACGAGTGATTCTTTGGACGTTGTCCATCCCACAGCAAAAAGAATAGGGAGTTACGTCCATTATAACGAGCGATCAAATTCTGAGGTATCGTTATAACGAGTGCCACGGTTCTATATTCGTCTTTCAGGTAGCATATCTCGTAATCGAAGACGTCTCACAAGTTTCACTATCCCCTTTGTCCCTCACGTCTCCTATATCTTATCCTCTTGTATCTTTTCGGCAATGATCCCTCTAGTTTGAATCATTTTATTGGCATCCACCTGTGGGATTTGTTTTCATTCGAAACTTGGCACTAAATCGTCTAATGGGGGGGAATATAAGAGATAAAAGCAGCGCTTGAGTTTCTAGTGTGACAGTTTTGTGATGGAGAGTAAAAGAAAGGCTTTAGGTTTAGTAAAGAAATTTGAATTTGTGCAAAAGAGAAACCACGAGTAAATCCGAAATCGGTAGACAGTATTTACTAACTAAGGGGCAAATTTCGGGAAACAATTAATGCGAATTGACTGGAACGGCGATATTTTTTGGCTAATACTTCACTGAAGGATTAGTAGTAACTAAGTACAAGTACGCACCTGCAAGTTGCCTTCAATTGAGTTTTGCGTAATGTTTAATCAAAAGTGCTTTGTTACCATGTTTCAAATAAAATGCTTTCCATTCTTACATAGTTTATCTGATTATTTTTTCCTAAAAATTAGCGCCATTACAAGAAAAGCATTATTTCTCGGTTCCCTCGATTAAGATTTCAGAAGTGAGAGATGGCATGGCTTTAAAGGGTGGGAGTTGAACGGGAAGGTTTCTGTTTGTGCCTGGAGGACAAGACAGGAAAGATGAGAGCTGCCGTGGGGGATGACGATATATGAGGGTAGAGGAGAAGGAATTCTGCTCTCACCAGCTGCGTTGAAGAATTGCCGGCACCAGAGAAAAACTCATGCCAAACGAGCATGAGTCTCGTAACTACTTATCCTACTGGAAAGCCATGTTTAATTATTAAGCTACATCACCAAATCCAAACTAATACGATGATCTAATGATATATTATTAGTTTCGACGACTATTGGGCAATAATGATCCACATTTTATGTTAGAGGATGCACTTTGGTTATGGTTTATGAGGCAATGAAATGACATTTTTGACATGAACATACTCTTTTATGCATTCTGAAGCATTTGCATAAGAATTAACAGTTCCATTCTAGTGCATTCGCTGCCCTTGGATTCAAGAGGATGGACATTTAGAATAAGAAATCGGCTTTAAGATGTACTTTTCCGATTTTTGTCAGCTCTCGTTATAACGGACTTCTACTGTATTTCAAAGGAAGCTTTGCAATTAATTACACCAAAAGAAAGAAAATCAAATAAAGATTCTTATTTTGGTCGTGGAATCTTACTTTCGATTAGAATTTGCCGATTACATTGTTGAATCCGAGCTCATGTTTTATCCCGTAAAAATACTCGTGGACTTTAATCCCATAAAGCTGATGATTGAAGAGTACGATATATTACATGGATAACGAGAAATTTTCTGTAAAAATGTAACCAGCAATTGCAGGTACGTAATTAGAGTCAGGAGATTGTGTGTCTTCGATTTTAGTACAAACCGTTTGCCAGATTCGCGTCAAACTTTGCGTACGTGTTTTTTGGGACCAGGAAGGACGTACTGTCTCAATTTTATTCGATAATTTTGCTGGTTTCGAACCAAGATCACTCAGATGGGTATCCATAAAAAATTAATCTAATCTTCACTTTAATCAGTAGCAGGCTATATTTCTTTTGAAGAATTAAAACAGAAAAATAATCGTGTGGAGTCGAAACAAGAAGCAAAAGAACGGAAATTAAATGAATGTTCTAATTTTGATCGTGGAATATTGTTTCCGAATCGAAGTTTGGAGAATTTTGATAAAATACGAGTGAATAATCCAAAATTGTTGAGGTTGTAAACAGCCAATCCTCCTCACGATCAATGCGATAGTTGAGCCGAGCTCATAAATTTTCCTGCACAGTAAGAAAAGCTTGGGATTTTAGACCTTATTCTGAAGGGAATTTACGCATTGCACGACCGGCAACTTGAATTTAATCTACTTCTATATTCCCCGTTGAGAATCAACGGGCGCTTCAGCTAGTCTATATATATAAAGCATAAATTCTGTGGGTTTGTTTGTGTGTTTGTTTGTGGGTTTTTTTGTTTGTCTTGGATTGGAGTCCACACCGTTTGCCCGATTCGTCTCAAACTTTGCATACGTGTCCTCTGACATCAGGAAGGAAGTACTGTGGCATTTTTGTTCAAGAATTTTGCTGGGTTCGAACCAAGATCGTTCAGATAGATTTTCATAAGAAATACACGTAAGCTTCACTTTTATCGGTTGCAGGCTTTATTTCTCCTGAAGAATTAAATTAGAAGGAATAGTCGTACAGAGTCGAGACAAACTCCAAAAGAAAGAAAATCGAATAAAAATTCTTGTTTTGGTCATGGAATCTTACTTTCGATTAGAATTTGCGAGAATATTGGTAAAATATACAAAAATTATGTAAAAATTCGAGGCTATAAACAACTCATCCCCCTGACGACCGATCCCATTGTTGAATCCGAGCTCATGTTTTATCCCGTAAAAATACTCGTGGACTATAGGCTCATAAAGCTGATGGTTGAAGAGGACGATATATTACATGGATAACGAGATATTTTCTGTAAGAAGGTAACCAGCAATTGCAGGTACGTAATTGCAGTCAGGAGATTACCAGCTCATGGATGAGGGAAGATAGATGTCTTGTATGATATAAAGCAAATATTCTGTGGGTTTTTACGTTTGTTTGTATGTTGTGTACCTTCAATTTTAGTACAAACCGTTTGCCAGATTCGCGTCAAAACTTTGCGTACGTGTTTTCTGGGACCAGGAATGACGTACTGTCTCAATTTAATTCGATAATTTTGATGGGTTTGAACCAAGATCGCTCAGATGTGATTCCATAAGGAATAAATCTAATTTTCACTTTTATCGGTAGCGGGCTATAATTCTTTTGAAGAATTAAAATAGAAAAATAGTCGTGCAGAGTCGAGGCAAGAAGCAAAAGAACGGTAATTAAATGAATATCCTAATTTTGATCGTGGAATATTGTTTCCGAATCGAAATTTCGACAAAATACGCGGGAATTTTCCAAAATTGTTGAGGTTGTAAACAGACAATCCTCCAGACGACCAATGCGATTGTTGAGCCGAGCTCATGAATTTTCCTGTACAGTAAGAATGGCTTGGAATTTAAGACTATTCTAAATGTAATTTACGCATTGCACGACCGGCAACTTGAATTTAATCTACTTCTATATTCCCCGTTGAGAGTCAACGGGCGCTTCAGCTAGTAGTTAATCAATTTCAAGTTTGAAATTCTTTCGGGACACCCCCTAAAGATGTTCCATACGGCTAGAAAATAAATTGTGTTAAATATTATTTAAATTGGGAAACGGAAAGACTATATTGTATTGATAAAAAATCAAGGCAGTTAAAACATGGGAAGACTCTCTAATCTCCTGTGATGACCGAAAACATGCCAAAAATGTTGAAAAATATAAAATTTAAGTGTGATGTGGCACGTCTTTCAGTTTAAAAAAATATATTACACAATTTACTTTCTGGCCATATGAAACAACTTTAGGGGGTGTCCCGAAAGAATTTCAAACTTTTCGAAAATAAGGACCACCCTATTACACACTTATAATTCATTTTGATTCTCTAATTTTGCATTACTTTATATACCTTTCCAATGTAACCTTATATTAAAAAAAATATTTCTCGTTAACTTTATCTCGAATAATTTGATGTTATTATATTTCATGATGATTTACATAATCTTGTCCAACACACGTTGTAACTTTTAAAAATAATTTTAAATAATTCTGTCTTTACAAATGTGTTCTGTGTTAATATTTCTAACATTTAAACAAGTTTTGATTTTAAATATTATTTTCTCATTCTTCTTGTTATATTATTTGTAATTTTTTTCTTCAAATGAGGATTTGCTAAACGTTACTTCATAATAATACTTTGCAGTAATAATATTATTTAGTAATACTTCAGTAACATTTTTCATTCTTGTAAAACAATTTAGAACTATAAGATTACTTTTACTTCTTAAGCTTTCATTATAAAATTTTAAATGGAATCCTTAGTATTTTATCATCAAATAAAATCTTGCAATAAAAACTGTGTTAAAAAATTATCTAATAACGCTTTATAATAAAAAAATATTTTTTTGAGGATACCTGGGAATCCAAGACGTATTAACACCGCGCGACTAAGTAAGAAGTGGCTGAAGATATTTTACACGGCTTTCTATATAGGAACGAAATTTATAATACACATAGCCGATTAGAAAGGTATGGCGCCGAGTCGGCCGCGCCGAATCGTACCAAATCCAGGAAACGGGGATCCCCTCTCTCACCCTCGGATTGAAGCTTGTCGGCATTGGAGGTTTGTATGGTGCCCTGCTAACAAGTGAAATTACAAACCTCTTGTATTTTCCGGTGATCCGTCACAATATAAATAAATAAAGGATTTACTGACTTTTATTCTACAATTTTCCATTAAGACTACAAATTGCCACGGAACACCTATTCAGGTTCAGGGGAACACAGTTCGGAAAAACCTGGATTATATAATTTAGAGCAACTCTTTTTATTGTCGGATGTTCAGTTGTTGTTCAACTCCAAACTCGAGTATCTATACGTTTTAAATCTTCCAGTAAATCGATTTGCTAACTTTTCCGAATAGACTGAAGAACTTGTTGCTATAAGAGATAAAAATCCACATTGATTGGAAACTTTTACTTCTTGGTAACTCATTTTTCAGAGAATTATGCTTTTAATCTTTGGTGATGTCGATGAGTTCAGTTACTCTTAATATTTGTCACAATCAATCATAGAATTCCATCGATTCCATAAGTAGAATTACTATCTTTACTTCGAGTGTTATTCGTGCCAATTCTAGACCATTAGCATTTTTTATGAGCATTCTTAAAATATTTGACAATTTTTTACTTGATTTACCTTTAGATCAATCGAATGGACAGCATTTTTCTGGGTACCCTTCAAATACCAATCAGTTAATATGTAATTTTTTTGGTTTTGAAATAAAATTTTACAGAACTTGAGCAGTTCCATTCCTCAAACTTCTTCCACTGATACCTGAAAGATTCCATCAAGAGTAGCGATCAAAATGATGTAAACCGATGGACAAAAATATAATATTATGTGTTACAGGGAATTCCTTCTTAAACAAAGTCAGTTACTTATTGGTGCAAGATCAAATTAGAATTGATGAAAGAGAATTGACGATCTCTCTCGCACCGCCACTTCGGATGAGCAGGTTAATCGAGTCACTGGCTTATCAATTGATTCATAACGTAACTGAAACAGGCTACGTGAAAATCCATGACATGGAAACTTAAAATACTTGGACATCAAATTTCTAGAGAAGTACCGAAATTTCATCCGTCTCCAGATCAATCAAGCAACAGGAAGTCATGAACTAAACCACTTACATTGATACGGCATTGAAAGGTATTCAGAGATATACTATTCCCTCGATATGAGCGGATAGAGTAAAAAGATGGAAAAACGATACGGAATCAGGATTAATGCTGTGGTACTTCTAAATAAAGTGGTATAGTAAAAGTTGGGTCAGTTATGAAATTCTTAATTGGAAAAATATTCAGAAACTAACATACTAATGCTTTCAAATGACTTTCCTTGAAAATGAAGGTATTCTGATAGTGACATTCTAAGAATGAATGCTTGGCCTAATTTCTGAGAAATTCCGACAAAGATGAAAACTGGAATTATTCTATCAAAATGGAGTTTTATCATTCGTTACTGCAATATTTCGGACCACACAAAGTACGAAAGGTCGGCTTTTGGGAGTAAGAACGAGCTCTCTATAACTATTTTTAATCGATATATCCCATATCAATATTTTTAAATTTCACAAACGTAAACTTTGTTTGAAATACTTAGTTAATCCCTTCGGAGTTCTAAAATTTTTAATGACCAGGTAATAATGGTTAAATTACTTTCTCAATTATCCCTGTAATACACGAAGAAATATGGAATAGTGAGGGAAGTCTCCGAAGAGGAAAACTGTTAATACCTTTATGTTCAATGAGGACAACTCTTAAAACCCACTGAGAAAGTCCAACTACAAACCGTGACGCCAACTAATGATCGAATCCACCTAAGTGGAAAACAAATTCTCATCATGCTCTATTTGCGGTTTTTCATGCCTAAACAGAAATAGGGTACTCCTGGAAACTTAGACTCCGTACGGTCCCATTCTGCGTGTTCGCAATACTGCCAAAATGTTAAACTAGTACGTAGAAAGGAGGAGTTACGTATAATGAGATACACATTGGTCACGGCAACGCTGTCATCGAACAGTTTCTTCCTTTCAGGGGGATTATTACTGAACTGACACGGAGCGAAAAACAAGAGTCATGGTTAGAAATTTAGTAAAATATCTACTTTCCAGGATACCAGCCAAGTCATCGAGTACTCCCGAAGAAACGAATTCCCAGAGTTTTTCAGGTTGGCGGACACACTGCAATGTTTAAAACCCTTTTGACATTGTTTATGACTCATGCACTTAGCTATTTCTGGCAGTAGGCCTAGCTTCATTTGGAAAATTAAATTGGAAATAATTGTCCGTCGAAATTGTGCCTGCAAGCGGTAATAAAAATACGTGCATTCTTATAGAAATATTTCCGAAACGTTTAAAGAAGAATGACATTTTTGGCATAAAAATAAATGTAATGTGGTGCGAAAAAGGGGATTAGATATTAACGTAGGTAAATGCTCCGTAGTTACTTTCTTCGAAAAGAAAAAAATGCGTCCAAAATAAATGGAATTAATATAAGTAGTAGATTCAGTTGAATATCTCGGGATCAACATAACTTAAATTGGAGCACTCATATTCGAAAAATCTGCGGCAAAGCAAGTAAAAGGCTTGGCTTTGTAAAGCGTGTTGACGGTAAATGCGATGAAAAGGTGAGAGCGCGATGTTATTTTACCTTGGTCAGACCCATTCTGGTATATGCGGCAAGTATATGGGATCCGGCGGATGAACCGTGTACTCGAGAAAGTGCAGCGTAAAGCGGTTCGTTTTGTTAAGAAATGCTACGATAAAAAAGCAAGCTTTACAAAAATGCTCTCAGACGTAGGTTGGGAATCCTTGAAAGAAAGGAGATTGGAAGCTAGGCTGCGATTGCTTAATAAATTCAGGGAAACTACATTTGCGGAAGATACAATAGGAATCATATAAACCCCCCTGCTACCTCGGTCGATCCGATAATGAGCGTAAGTTAAGAGAAATAGATGCAAGGACGAATCGTTTAAAAAATTCATTCTTTCCGCAAACGATACGCGACAATAACCGATTAACCCATTCAGATCGGCTAGCGATTTTAATACTTTCGACAGAAACGGAATCTAATTTTTATGTTTTCTAGTAGATTTATATACTTTATAGTGAATATCAACAAAGAAAAAAATTTGAACAATTTAAACAATTAGAGAGTATATTAGAAATGGGCCGCCGATGGGCGGCCTCCGCTCCTGGGTACCGTCGGCTAGGCCTCCGATCCGAATGGGTTAAGGAGGTAATTTAGATTCAACTGGTGAAACTAATGGTTTCCAAGGAGATCTGGTGGTACTTCATAATAAATAAAGATTTATTACAAAACTAGTACAATTCAACAATAAAATAAATACTAACGTTTGACCGGTTTCGGCAACTGGTTATGCCATCATCAGAAACTGATGGTGGTCAGAAACCAATATCAGTTTCTGATGATGGCATAACCAGTTGCCGAAATCTGTCAAACGTTAGTATTAATTTCATTGTACTAGTCTTGTAATAATTCTTTATTTATTCCACTGGTGTTTACACCCCCTGCCACACGCCGAAAGGCGGCTTGTAGATGTAATATACCACAGACCCTCTAATAGAATTTGAAATTTCTACAACAACGGGATAATTACGAAATTATTTTTTAATTATGCATGCTTTTCTTACGGAGCATTATTAACTAATTAACGATTATATATAAATCTATACACCGAGATTATTATACAGAAGCGCTTCTGCAACCCCTGCCATAGACCAGAATATTTAGAGGCGCATGTCCACTTACCGCAGCACTCTTGGAATTCGACCAAAGAGTAGCATAGAATCCGAAATGCGTTAGCTGCGACTCAAGCGGACATTTAATGATTACTTACCCTCCTTACCGTAACTTCCCGTCTTCGAATGGCAATTTCTACGTCGCATTATCTTGATTTAATTAATTATTTCATCTAACTTTACTTATTCAACTACCTACTATTCACTTGGCATTCTTTTTCGGTAATAATATAACGCTAGTATCTAAATATCTTATACTCTAATTCACAATGTTTTTTAACTATGCAATTCACTAAGAACATTAATTATATTTTATGGCAGTCTCAAAGGTAGTTTCATTTATCAAGAATTGCTTCCCATAAATTTCAATTTGTATTCTTCTCTGGGTGATAACGTTACTTGCCCCTCACATTCAACATATGCTTTAAAGTTAAGTTAGCATCAGACCATTACAAAGGCAAATCCCATCTCACTCCCTACTTTCCACAATTGTATTATAATGACACCATTAAATAAGACTTCCGTTCAATCCATGACAAAACCCTTTACACGTTTTCAAAACAACACAATATCTTTTTTATACAGGTTATTACAACATACCTTTGATCAGATGCTCACGCGCAGGATTCTGTCATGTAAAAACTCCTTGATATAAAGGCGAAATTCGTTTTCATGTTATAAGAGAATCGCCATTTCACCTACGATTCCTAATAAAACGACCAGGCTGATTTTATTCCAATTTTGCACTAGCCTCCTAGCTTTCCAGTCCAACGCGATTTTCCTTTTTATTCCCACCAGTTTTGGCAATTGACTATCGAAAATCTTTTCAAAAGCGACAAAACATTCCCGTATACACTCAAATCCCAGGATTCCTTCGGCAAAAACCCGCATTACCGCTATCGTACCTCTTATTCCCTTCCCATCTAAAAATCGAGCGTGTTTTAT
This sequence comes from Sympetrum striolatum, assembly GCA_947579665.1. Lineage (NCBI taxonomy): Eukaryota > Metazoa > Arthropoda > Insecta > Odonata > Libellulidae > Sympetrum > Sympetrum striolatum. The sequence continues at coordinate 74,766,708 of OX388350.1, forward strand.
CAGGTATTCCCTTTGATTTAATTAATTCTTTAACCCGACCATTAATGCCCATTAGAAACCCTATTGCCGCGTGAGATATTAATTTGATTGAACGATAATCCGGACGTTCATCTTGTGTTTGTATCTGAAATCGGATAGGCATACCAAAATCCTCTGGTCAATCTTATCGTAATTTTTCTACATTAATCCAGGAAACATTTGTTCCTTGTCCTCCAGATTCTTATGGAAATAACTGGAATATCACAATTGCAATCTAACATATCACAGTTACAATATCGTTCTGTTCCAATCCTTGCTCCAATTCTTAATCTACGCTGGTATCAGCAGCCAATTAAGCTGGACGTACCTGCTACTGATTGTAATATAACCAAGTAACGGCCCACACCATCGATTTTACCCTGGTATGTTTCGTGTATATTTCCCCGACAATTGCTCAAAGGATTCTTTCCATCATCACCTTGTAGATTGTGGATTGCAGTCTTTTGGATGATATTTATCATAAAAGCAATGAAAACACAAACATCTGCAATGAGAACATTTTGTGAATGCCGGTTTCTTGCACTGACAGGCTCTAACGATTCATTTTCTCCGGTAAAGCAAAATCATTCACTTTTAAAAAGAATTCCCTATTAACAGTCCGGCGAAAGTTAATAGATAACGCAAATAATGTCATTCCTCCCCCTACCCTCATCCCCTTCATTTATTTATTATTATCATTACAAAAACATCACAATTGGACTAATCGTCCGGTAGCAACACATATCACATATATTATACATACATTCATATATCCTATCTGTACATAATTTTAATACAAAAATGTATCAAATAAAATACTTCTCTTCCCTCATAATACAAGTTTTTTCAGGGTTCCCAGTAGGTCTTCACGGCTACCGTAGATGTCCCAGGGACAAGTCCCCACCGTACATCACCCTACGAGGCAATCCCATACTCCAACTGTACTCGCCAACGTAAAGCTCACTCGTCCTCAATATTTTTACCCAATCTTTTTACAAACTCCCTATGAAGTTTTGGGAAGGGCTCCAAGACTCCTGCAGGCATATCATTCCAATCTGTAATAGAAAGATTTAGAAAGGAGATTTTACAAACGTTTGTTCGCTGTTTTATTAATTTAAATTTATGTCCAAGGTCTTTTCTGCCACACATTTTGCCATCGTGATTATGTTTGATATTTCCTCAAATGAATTAACTTCTATGTATACTTCAAAAAACGTAGCTCTATCCTTTTCTTTGATCTTTGCTTTTGTTGTGTTGTGTTTTGAGCAAGCTTCAGTTTGAACTTAAGGAAAACAATTCTATTACTTAATGGACGTAAGGATGATTACCTAAATCACCGTGGTTTGAATAAAGATAAAGGCAATGGGGGGAACGGAAAAGATTAGAGCGCCATTTTCCGATTCTTATTATTTAGGAAGGAATCAATCATTTTAAATGAGAATCCGTTTTCCACTGCAATTTGTTTAATTACATTTAGTTCATTTAAAAATTGATGCTGTTTCGATGGGAAGTTAAGGTGAACTAGATGACAAACTGAAATTTCAATATTGCTATTATTCATAGAAAGGGCGAGGTCCAAATAAATTAAGCAACTATTTTGTTTGTGTTCAATGACGAATCTGAAGGAGGAATGGAATTAGCTGAAGAACATTTACTGAGTTCCAAATGCAAAATATATCATCAGCAGCACATCTTACCCATGTTCCAATATTCTTCAATCATCCGGCTGAAACAGTTTCAAGCTGACCCAGAAATATTTCTGCAAGGAGTGGGAAAGAGGAGAACCTTTCGCCAGGCCAAAAGGTTGGGTAGAAAAACTATAATTAAACAAGAAGTGATTCTGGGCCAAAGAAACTTCGATCAGGAAGGCAATTTCAAGCAAAGAGTTCATTTTCCATGTAATTACTGCACAGCAAATCCTTCACCTGTGAAAAAAAAAAAAATTTCCTGCGGAAATCAAAATACTTCGGTTTATTTATTCACCATGGATGCAAACCTCTACCCTTCCTGTAGTAGTACTTTACCAAGTGGGATATCAGTTAGCTGATGTATGTCCTGCAAATATAGAAATTTATAAATAAAAGACGGTTTTCCGGGTAAACGCTAGATTTGCTAATCCCAAAAGGAGGGTGATTCTTGAATGTTGCATTGGGAAATATGTCCCAGCCAAATTTCAATCAGAACTGAGGTTAAGCTACCGTGTGAGCAAATTGAAGCAGGTTCCGCTTATCATTTCAGTAATAAAATCCCTCTGGAGATGAATATTGCGAGGTATTTGATTAGAGGGAAGATCCCTTAATGATATGCACTATTCCGGACTCAAACTCCAAAAGTAAATGTACCATATTATTTTGACATTCCAGCCCAAATGCTATACCAACCATTACGGGTACCTCTAAAATGTATCGCCCAATACTTAAGATCCTTGCCCATTTCAAGACATCATGTGGCACCATGTTCACACGCCTGCCGTGAGACAGGATCAACTTAAAAACCCCTAAATATAACCATTATTTGTATCCTTAATTGTACCGTAAATTTTATCCTTAATTAATCATTAAGCAAACCCCTTGATGTACCCTTAAATCTAATCATAATTGTACCCTTAATAAAACCCATAATTGCCTTAATAAAACCCTTAATTTTAATCTCTATGTAGCCTTAGAAAACCCTTACTTTTACCCTTAATTTTACCGCAAATTTTACTCTAAAAACGAAATGGCCAATAAATCACATAGAAAAACCCTTAATGTATTCTTAAATATACCCCTAATTATACCTTAATAAAACACAAAATTATATCCTTTGCTCACTTAATGTTCCCTTTATAAAACCCATATTTGTACCCTTTAATATAACCTTTATTTTTACCCTTAATTGAACTCTTAATGGAACCCTTAGTAAGCTCTCTTACGAAGCTTATGCGTTGCATAAAAGAGATACTCACTCATCGGAAATTTCGTATTTCAGTCAGAGCTTGGATTGACGCAACCATCGCTCCGTCATGGGTGAGTATTTCTCCTCATCTACTCAAGACTCTGTTGCGAACAGAGTTGTGGAAATTTAGAAATTCTACCCCTCCCTTCGTGGAATAATGTTCCTACAGATATAAAACCAGCCGATCCTGGATCGAGGGGGGTGCTGCTCCCCTTCGAAATATTGAATGGTCGATTCCTAAAGGGACCGACTTTCTTCACAGTCACCGACAGTAATTGACCTTCGGGACAATATTGTCCCCATGTTAGTCCAGTCATACCGGAGAAGAAATCGCCCCTAGTGACTACTACAGGAATGGTCGAATGATTCAGAGCCCAAAGTAATGCATCGAGACCCTTTCTTCATTCATTCGTGTTACTAATGGTGTAAACCTCAGGCTCAGCAATTTTGAATCTGAGTTCCAAGGCTCACAGTTTGGCTTCCGCTGGATTGTTCTTTTTTTGCAACCCCATGCTTTGCTTTTCGGATTTAGATAACCAAACGAAGTGGAGTCAGCGATTTTTTTGCAATTTTGAAGAAGTCCATCTTTGACAGGATGTTACATGGTGAATGCACTTCTTTGAAATTGAATATGCTATGCTCACCGCAGTTATTAACGAAAACCACTTTAACTTGGCAAGCTTGGGAAGTTTAGCTTATTTATTATTATTTCCAGTTAAATTTCAAAGCACAAATATGAATATGAAGATAAGCTACTCGGTTTCAACCTTTAAAAACATGTAGCAATGAGCAATACCCGCTCCTCGAAGAAAAGCTTAAGTTAATCAGTGGCATGAGATTAGAATTAGTGAGCATCTACAGATATTTAGGTATATTCATCAGTAGGCCAGTGTGCACGGGGGGGGGGGGGGTTTGAACCCCCCCGTGAGGATCCTTCATTCAAAAAGAAGTTCCACGTATGATAAATTGAAGATAGGATAAAATGAAATTATTTTATTTAATGTTTCATTTCGTAAACTTTTTCTTCCAAAATAGTGCCTCTTTCAACTTTCATGTTAACCTCTGTTAGGACTCCTTTCGTGTGGGTGAGTCACACTTCCGCGCTAATCAGAAATCGAGTTTCACGAATAAAAGGGCCTAAAAGCCCACGCTACCAGCGCGCACCTGACTGAAAAACCCCTCCAACGAGCAAATCCTGCGCACGGCCCTGCTCATCAGGAGTGATTTTTAGTAAAATGCACATCCATGACGTAGTTGGGTCTGCTATGGGGTTGTGTAACCGCATCCTCCGAGGTAATTCAATCGAGCGTAATAGAGGTAGCTTGTTTTTCTCTTGGAGTGCGTACAGAAAGATTTAGCTGTTAGTTACGTTAAAAGAGACTCCAGGTTTGATAGCAGTGAGTTCGAAATGATTCCCCGATTGGGAACCTCATAAGACTGCAAGAACTGATAGACAAAAATTACTTGAGAAATTTTAAAGCAGTGATTAACACAACGAAATACGCGATGCTGTGATTCCCCCTCTCTTCGAACGTGATTCTCGCAGGCAATGAGATTTTGCGAGATTATAGCAAAAATGTATGGCCTATATTGGTCTCTCTTTCGGGGTAATCTGAAAATTAAGCTAGTTTGGTGTTTCACACTCCCTGCGGAGCATTAATGTAAATGTAGAAACCCTCCCATGAGCTCGGAATTGTCCTTCCTCATATAATCGCGAATCGCTTTCTCAGATTTAAGATCAATAACAGAAACAAAGGCTACGTATATTTTGGTTATCAAATGCTTGCTGAATTGGAGCTCGATTTTAGAATTCCATTTGCGTTCCACTCCATATTTTTTATCCATTTAATGGTGAAGATAGGATTTCGATGTTTCCTAAACATGATTATGAAAAGTCGCTTCCGTAACGGTGTTGCCAGTGAGCAAGGGCGCTTGATTTACACTTTCTCCCTCCGGTGTATCTGCTTTGGTGCGGTTCCCGGTGGCATTGAAATTTGTTCCCTTGGACTTTCTCGATTTCCACGGGGTTATCAGCAATTCGCGGAGAAGAAATCTTTTTGGTTTTAAATGGCGGTGAAGTTATTTTCCTCTAATACGAAACCTCTTTCCGGTGCGCAAAATTTGTCAGGATTGAGACAAAGTCACGCTTTCTCTTACAAAATATATGATTACCAAGAGCGATTTCGGAAAACCGCGGTCTCCGGATGGTTGCCTTTTCAATTTGCATGTTTCGCTTGTGCACTCCATGGAGAGAATCCAAGGTGTCACCGGATGCACTTAGCCCAGCATGCCTTATCTACATTTCCGTAGTGCTGGCAGCGGTGATATTGGTTGGGGGAGGGGCTTCAGATTTGTCTTTCATTATTTTAAAACCACAAAGTTTTTGAATCATAAAAACTTCTCCCCTGCTGGTTATCAGCAAGTTCAACTCGAAACAAAGGGATTGGCCTCGATGGGTCAAATTCAATCCACTTTGCGATTTTGGATTTAGTCGGACGAGTGGTTTTGATTTGGGAGACTTTGACCTTGATTAGGGGCCTATAGAAATTCGACGTTGCTGACCAAAATTGTTAGGTTCCCTGACGATAAAATTAGCGTTTTAACGTACATTAATTTTGTCGTAAACTAAAATCTCATTCACAATTAGAAAGTCCTCAGCGGAACTACAGATTAAATTAATATTTCCCCTACCATTTATGCTATGGGGGGCATCCGTTGCAGAGTTATCCAAACAAAGGAACCCAATTTACAGCATTTTCCAAATAGGGATTTTCTGAACTTTGCTGCAATCAGCAAATCATGATCAGATAATCAGCATTGTCACAACTTGCTCGACGAGCGGAAGAGACGGAGGGGAAAGCGGAGAGAGTCCCGGGTTGCCACTGGTGATGTCGCCGAGGGAGCCTTTCCAATGTGGCACGGGGTGCCAGTTCATCTGAAGATTGCGCTGCTCCGTCCCACGCGGAGCGGCGAAATTCCCAATAGCTGCCAGGCACCACAGGACATCAATCGCTCGCACCGGGGCGGTTCATCTGCCTCAAATCGACATTCTGTCGGCCTGGGGTCGATCTGAAAGATCTCCCTGCGACGCCTGTTGAGGCGAAACGTACTAAATGGCAGCCGCACCTCGTTTGAGACGTTGATGATCACCGGGGCCGTAGGCGGGAGTCCAACTATGTGAAACTCATTATGCGCCAGTCCGCTACGTTTATCTGGGCTAAGATGGCTCGGCATCAACCTCTTACCACCCGAGGAACTCCCTCGCACTAATCCCATTCCACATCCAAGTGTGACAGTTAGTTAATTTATTTTATAGCAGATTCATAGCACTCTCCTCACCCTTTTCTACTTAGTTATTGAAGATCGGGTCTTTTTATATGCATCGCTACTTTGTGGTTTGGTAAGCCTATTTCATTCTTGGTGATTTGTTTCGCCAAAACTATGACTGAACAGAGTGAAAAATTTGAACTGGAAGGAACTTTGGGCTAATTAACGTTACCACTCATCTTATGATTTGAAGGGAAGGATTGTCACCACTAACAACATTACGGAAAATTTCAATCTATGTTTCCCGAGTTACAAGGCCCCCCCTTTGAGCTACACGGGTTGCCGGTATTACTTTTCTCTTTATCAGCGACATTTTTCATTTGGTTAATCAAAAATTCGAAAGCGTTATGGAATTATACCGGCACTTCAAGATCAAGGCCGTCTAACCCTAGGGCTACGATCGTCTCTTTGGTTCTGTACATTTGTAATGTTAGCGTGACTCATTATGACCCAAAAATCGCATTCGGTTGACATTGACGGGTCTCCGATAGCGATTAATGGCAATTAAAAAGAGACGAAACTAATGCTTCGTTTACTAACGATCCACCACCTGCAAAAACGATGTGTATTGCCACAAAACAGACAGTAGACAAAATAAAAGCGTGTAAGGCACAAAACAGAAGTGGAACTTGATTTGAAATCCGAAAAAAGAACTCGATGTGAGGACGTAGCTAGAGACAGTATAGTTTAAAGAGGGAGATAGGCACTTGAAAGGAAACGTTTCTCTTTGAATAATCGATGGAGTGGGCACATCTGGATTCATAGGAATCTTCAAACAGTTAATAAGAACACAATTTGTTCCCCAAAACTACTCCATCTTAACCAGCCAACAAGTGAATATGTGAGTCTTCGAAGGACACTGCCGACTTGGCTACGAACCTTAAAAAGCAATCACTCAAACAGGCTTAAGGTAAGAAATAATGTTAACTGATTTGGTTGCCGTTAAAACTTACGCATAATATATTTAACTAGTAAACTCCCCCATCATGTAATGCAGGTCTTGATTTTAATTTTAATTAATATGAAACATTCAAGAATAGATGTCTTAATATATAAACTTATCAATGCCTTAATTGTTTTAATAAATACTAATCAGGAAGTAATTTTACCTAAAATATTTGCGAGATTCCAAAAAATTACATATTCAATTCCATTGAACATTTTTTCAGTTGGTGAGAATAACACAAACGCACTGCTTTAAAATTTCTGCCATAAAATCTAGTTTGAGTTAAGATTCTGTCTCTCAAAAATTTTCCCCTTTCTTGACGTAATATTTCTTTTTCATCTTGTTCACTACAAAGGAAGGTATAAACGTACTTTTGTAAATCGGTTTGATGAACTCCAAAATGTCCGAAATTTTGTTCCTACTATTTAAATATCATAGTTTACATTCGCGGAAATCTCAGTTAGTTGCCTCCTCTTCATGAATTCTGACATTAGTTCCCACCATTTATTCGGCATGGACTTAAAATCCTCGTGTATTCTAGTGGGAAAATGAATGTATCGGATTCAAAAATCATCCTGTTCGTCAGGGGGTTGTTTACTACGGCGAAATTTTACAAAATCTTCGTTTATTTTGTCATAGTCCTTATAATTTCGATTCAAAAAGTGTATTTACGACAATGATAAGATTCTTTATTTAATATATCTTCGTTTTGTACTTTTCTTGACTTCTTGGGACCTTTATTTCCAACTTAATTCTGTAAAAGTAACAAAGCCTGCAAGGTACAAAAACAAACCTTACGTGCATGGGGTCCAGGGTTCCAACCCGAGCCTTCATACAGATGAGAATAGTTTTCGAGGGGCTTTCACCTTATTTGGTTAATTTTAAAATTTAAGGAAAACAACAAACATACGAGAGGAGCTGAGTAAGCTAAATAGTGAAATTGAACGAATTAATCGGTACGAATTCCTCAACAAGCAATCTTATCCTCTCTAAATTCTTATCACGATCTGAGTGTGTTAGATTGGACACTCCGCACCTCGAAATGTATCTTTGAAAACACGTAATGGGTTGCGTTGTGATAGCGCGGTATCGTGAGCAGACCACACATTTTACAATCTAAGAACGAAACTGCTCTTGATGAAATGATCCAGAACTGCCGATATGCAAGTGCCTCAACCGATCTAAGTCCCTCGTAATAGAAAAATTCTTTCAATCAGGTAAAATGACCTGTTTGGAAGCACATTGAGGCGTTAATGCAAACGACCACAGACTCTGATAAGGAAGTACGAATCTATATTGAAGGCGAGACGGAAAATTTGTGGGCCTGCGGTCTCCTTATAATGAATCTATTAAATCAGAAAAATGAGCCATTTGAACCAGTTATATAATTGATGTCAGCGCGACAATCCATTCCTTAGCGCTATCGTCTGCAAGCAGCTACTTATCTTAATATACTGGCAGTAAGACGAATGAACGAGAAAAAGGCCTCGATACAATTTTCCCGGCTCTCAATCATTCGAACCACTCCTTCAGCAGTCACCTGCAATTCCTCTCCGGTGTGGCTGAACCACGGAGACTATATTGTCCTGAAGACCAACTTTCGGTGAGTATGAAGGAAGTAGAGCCCTTTAAAAATCGACCATTCGATAATTCGATGGGGAATGCACCCCCCTTGATCCAGGATAGGCTGGTTTTATATCAGTAGGAACGTCATGAAGAAAGGGCTAGAATGTCTAAAATTTCCAGAACCCTGCATGCAACAAAAGTCTCAAGTAGATGAAAAGAAATACTCACCCATGACGGAGCGATGGTTGTATCCGTCCAAGCAGTGACTGACGCACGAAATTTCCGATTAATGAGTAACTCTCTTACGCGACGCATAAGCATCGTAAGAGAGCGTATTCAGTTGGTTCCCCCTCTATACTGGATGGAATCATGGTCCCTTATGATGAGTTGATCCTGGCGAACCTCTTGGGTCATAAGGCACTGGACGGTACATTTTAGAGATATCCGTATTGGCTGCTGCAGCATTATTTCTTCCATCTAACCTATCCTCATTAATTATAGAATAATTAAAGTAAAGAGAATCGTATGAGAAAAAAATAGAATAATTGTGGATGTAAAAAAAGCTACGAGATTCTGAGGAAAAAGGAATGCCACGGCAGGAAAACTCAAAAAGAAAGGGGATGTGAAAAACCTGTGCAATAATATAATTAATAAATAAACTAATATAATAATTATATTATAAAAATTATATTATAATAATTATAATATATATTATAAATATAATATATAATTAATAAATAGACTAAGATAATAATAATTAAACGATTTGAAAAGAATACATAACATAATATAGAAATACACTACCAGTAAGTATGCGCATGCGATACATAAATAAGAATAGTCAAAATTTAAATAAATTATGTCAATAAAATAACATAAAACAAAAAATAAGAGATGAAGAAAAAAAAGGCATGAATTGGCATCAATATGGTACAATAATAACCATTAAACTAAAATTGATACCATGCATACAGAAAATATTAGTTAATATTGCATAAAAAATAACATTAAGGAACCTCTACATTGGAATAAGCATGATGAGACAAGTGGAAGCTACTTCAATGGAGACGTGAAAACTGTTCCTTAATAAAATGAGCGTAATTAGGTTTTATATTTCCATAGCCATATATTATTATTATTAGGGGTCTTTATTAGGCGTGATTGAGTCTAAAAAGTCTTTAAGTAAGGAGGAATCCTTTAAAAAGGATTTAAGTATAATAAAGGAATGGATTGAAGTAAATAAATTGTAACTAAATTAAACTAAGTCAAATTCAATGTTACTTGGAAATTCTAACAACTATCATTGTTTTAAACACCCATATTAGAGACGAAATAAATAAATGTGATATTAAATTTGATTCAATAATAAACATGGGAGTGATAGTTGATCGAAAATTGAAATTTGAATTATGTTTGCCATAAAATTGCAGAAAATAAATTTCCTAGTAATTTTGTTTCCATTCATACAACATCTGAAATAATATAAAACGGGATTATATTGCCACATCATGATTTATGTTCAACTGTTTTATACCTAACTAATCAAACAGATAAGAGTGCAAAGCAGATACAACAAAATTAGGCCATATGAAAAATATTAAAATATGATTGATAAACAAAAATTCATACAATGCTTTGTAAACTAGCTTGGTTAATGAGGAATAAGGTCTGAAATACCAAGTACTAAGTTTTATAAATGAAATAAAAATAAGGCTAATGCTTGAAAATCTACATGATATTTTAAAGATAAACATATTTAGGAATAACATAAGAGGAAGAAGTGATTTCCATATTGCTTTTGTCTCAAAGTCATCTACACTAATCTCCTTATTTGTATAGTTTGTTTTTAATAATTTATACCTTAAGATTGTCTTCAAATTCTATACAAGATAATATTTTCTTCCTTACTTGTATTTATTGAGTAGCATTGTCATATTATTAGAAACACTTCTCTAGAACTGCTAAGGAGTCAATAGATGCAAACAATGGCTAGATAAATATTGTTCACGCTAACAATTGACATTCAAATAATTAACAGATAGAGTTTTTGCATTTCAAACAGTCAGCACCATCAGAAGGCTGAGAATAAATGGAGATTTCATTTGATTTAACCAACGATCAGTCAGAAAACACAACCAAGATTTACAAGCAAAATATCTAGATTTAGACACTTATTCTGAACAGATGTATCATTGATGTAAATCATCAAATAATCACATTTGCCATGGTTTTGCTATACTAGCTTTACCTCTTATGATAATACCTGTGTGTGGTCACTACTTGAGACATTACTTGTGTTAGCAGTAGCTATACTATGAGACAGAAATATCTTTGGCAGAACTTTCTGGTGGAAAACAATTTGCTTTTAATGATGTTAGAGGAGCACATCTAGAAGTTCCTCTCGTAAGGACAGCAGAATGTTCACTTTGAATGACCATAGAAACTTAATTGTTAGACTTGAGATCGTTACACAATGAAATGATCTAATCCACATTAAATTTGGATTAGAATTTTGGGGTAGGGCATATAACAATACTCTAAATTCTGCATTGATCCTGCAAAAAAAGATTATCACAATTATTTGCTTCAAAAATGGATTTGAGTATTCATATCCATCTTCCTGAAGATGGCTGCTGACACAGTCAATGACTACAATTGCCTTGACTTAGAGGGAAACCTGAGAGAGATTTCAACATTCATATCCATTATTCACATACCTGATATTGCTCCCATTAAAAAACTTGTAAATGTTTAAGGTTTTGAAACTTTGTTATATTTTGACTGGTAACATGCCAATTATCTCTGATAATGCTTGTAATTACAATTTGAGAAAAAGACGCACCTTCTATATTAAGCCAAATTTAATTGTTAAAGATATTTAATTTCTTGCCTGCAAAAAATAGAAAAATTAGAAACGTTGCTATAACCCAGCTAGCACGATAGTTGGCGTTTACATGAAATGTACGTAAACTTTACATAAACGGTAAGGAAACAACCCTGCCAGGATCATCTCTATTACATAAACGTTATGTAAACGATCGAGAAAAAGAAGGGAGATAACGGCATCAAATGTCGGCAACAGAAGGGAAACACGTTTCCTTAAGCAATTAGGGAGGCCTCTTGTGGCTGTATTTTGAACTAAAATGGTATGCCTCGACCTATTTACGGCCTCTTGTGGCTACATTTAGTACTATTAAGAAAGGCTCGTTGTACGGCTGGATCACAGTATTCTCTTTATAAATATTTGCAGGTTAATTAAAGAATGGATTACTACTTACATAAGTTTTTCTTGACCAAAGACAATTTACATGTGCATATCTTTATCTCTAGCAACATTTTCTTGTTATTATAACTATCCTTCTTCTGTTCTTCAATACTTCAGAATTCTTCAAAACTCGTTAAATCGAATTTCCGCCCTTGAACAGATTTCGCCTTCACACTCTCTGCAAGAAGAAAGGTCGTTAGTAAATAATTCATTTCATTTTCAACATATATTAATATTAAAAAATATTAATATTAAACATATATTAACTCAATTACTTAACTAGGGTGTTGAAATTTTAGAATAATTTCCTTAGAATGGAATATATTTCAGACACACACACGAAAGTTAACTTCGTTAATCACTTTACTTAATAAGATTAAATGAACAATATCTCACAACATTAAAATAACTTACCTTCTACAGAGGAAAAATAATCAATCCAACACGAGCGCCACTAAAAAGCTCAAGTACCGGAATAGCTGCAATTGCGTGGGTACACAAATGTCTTCGTGAAACGAGTATATGAAATTGATAGCATGAGGATTGAAATATGAATAATGAAATTTATGAGATATGAGGGGCGATTATAATGAAAAGAATAGTTGAAAATGATGAGCTAATAAGCAAGCGCTGCAAAAGAGCAGATGACTTCAAGGCGTGAACGGACTTCACCGTGAGGACAACAGGAAAATTCAACATGGACGTTAACTATGCTGCTGAGAAGTTATACCCAGAATCCCATTCGCGCACGGCGCAACGAAACAATAATTAAATATGGAAATAGTAATTCTTAACAGAAATAATATTTATCAAGAAGTTCATCTCAAAAGGACAGTGGGATATTCACTTTGAATATTGATGGATCTTATATTTACCAGATAAAATTAATGAATTTAATTCGATAATGCTGAACGTAGCTAAAATTTAAAATCACTTGTAATATCTATTAATATAGATGTATAATTTATATTAACTTAAGTTAATGATATCTTCAACAAGTAAATAATTTCACTTCATTCTGCAATCCATCTTAATATAGTCTATTGTAAAAGAATTATGGTAAATTTTTTACATGTTGTTTTCGTATTTGTTCATCAAAACTCACTTACACTGTAAATTTTGGTTCCTGAAAGCAATGGCACAGCAATCAACATTTGCTATCGCTAGCCATGCACAGAACTTGAAGTAAAGAAGCAACTGTTATTAGGGTGCATTGTGTACCCAAGTATTGCTCCTAGAATATTTTAAATCCTTTTCATAAATGAAATGGCAAGGATGAATCGGACATCCTGGATGAACCTGTTACAGTAGAACAACAATAGAATCAGAACCACGCAAGGAATAGCACTTAAATGAATCAACTACAAAAGAAAATATAAATAGGGGGTAAACATACATTTAAAGTTTACCTTTCAGGGAGAGTTCGCATAATTCATTGCAAACATTTTTCACAAATTCATTCATAAATTACGACTAGGATTCAGTTTAAAAGGTTGTGTTTTAATCCAAGTGAATTTCCATCTAACATGAATAGCTTATACAATAATAATACATTTAACATTGTATGTATACTTTGTACAACACACACAAATGATTTAATTCATTGGATTATAATCGTCACAAAACAATTCTACAGTTTCGATCGTTTCGATAGAGATCGATCGAGGAATCTCGAGTCTATATCAACTATCAACGATATTAAGAGGGATTTCCAATCAAGGAAACAATGGGCCGTAAGGAATAAAGGAAGCAAAACCTTTTACTTCCAAAATTTCGAGCAAATGCTTCAACAATTATGTATAAAAATTGAACTAAAAGCTTTTACTTTTTTCAGAAGCAAATGCTTGTTTGGCTGACCTTTTGCTCATCTGAGAAGTAAAAGGTTATGCATAAAGATTACCTTTTACTCGCATAGGAAAGCAAATGCTTCAAATCGGATGCATCTAGTCAGTCGTAGACTCAGCGGCTGAGTAAAAGGTTGTGTCCGGTCATGGCAGAAATAGTGAATGTGCGGAGCGTGAAAGTATAGAAAACTCGATCGAGTCCACTTAATAAAGACTTTAAATATTTGTTCCGTTTCAAGGAGGACAACGTAAAGTGGTTAACAGATACTTTCTTAGGGGAAGTAATCGAACATCGAGGTGTAGCACTGACTCCCTTGCATAGAATAAAATTATTTTTAAGGTAACTTTGGTAACTTTACCCTGTTGGATAACTTTACCTGTTGGGAAAAATTATACTAAACTAGCTGAAGTGCCCGTTGATTCTCAACGGGGAATATAGAAGTAGATTAAATTCAAGTTGCCGGTCGTGCAATGCGTAAATTCCCTTTAGAATATAGTCTAAACTCCCAAGCTATTCTTGCTATACAGGAAAAATAATTCATGAGCTCGGCTCAAAAATCTTATTGGTCGTCAGGAGGATTGGTTGTTTACAATCTCAACAATTTTGGAAAATTCACGCGTATTTTTTGGAAATTCTCGAAATTTCGATTCGGAAACAATATTCCACGATCAAAATAAGAATATTCATTTTATTTCCGTTCTTTTGTTCTTGTCTCGACTCTGCAAGACTATTTCTCTATTTCCATTCTTCAAAAGAAAAATAGCCTGCTACTGATAAAAGCGAAGATTAGATTTATTCTTTAAGGAAAACCATCTGAGCGATCTTGGTTTAAACCCAGAAAAATTATCGAATAAAATTGAGAAAGTACGTCCTTCCTGGTCCAAGAAAACGCGTACGCAAAGTTTGACGAGAATCTGGCATTTGGTTTGTACTAAAATCGACGACACACAACATAAAAACAAACGTACAACGTAGCATATTTACTTTATATCATAAAAGACATCTAACTTCCCTCATCCATGAGCTGGTAATCTCCTGACTGCAGTTACGTACCTGCAATTGCTGGTTACCTTCTTACAGAAAATTTCTCGTTATCCATGTTATATATCGTACTCTTCAATCATTAGCTTTATGGGCCTAAAGTCCACGAGTATTTTTACGGGTTAAAGCATGAGCTCGGATTCAACAATGGGATCGGTCGTCATGGGGATGAGTTGTTTATAGCCTCGAATTTTCACAAAATTTTTGTATATTTTACAAATATTCTCGCAAATTCTAATCGAATGTAAGATTCCATGACCAAAATAAGAATCTTTATTCGATTTTCTTTCTTTTGGTATTTGTCTCGACTCTGCACAACTATTCCTTCTAATTTAATTCTTCAAGATAAATAAAGCCTGCAACCGATAAAAGTGAAGCTTACGTGTTTTTCTTATGAAAATCTATCTGAGCGATCTTGGTTCGAACCCACCAAAATTCTTGAATAAAAATGCGACAGTACTTCCTTCCTGATATCAGAGGACACGTATGCAAAGTTTGAGACAAATCGGGCAAACGGTGTGGACTCCAATCCAAGACAAACAAACCCACAAACACACAAACCCACAAACACACAGAATTTCTGCTTTATATATATAGATATCTCCCTTGATACTGAATATATTTCAACAAAACCTACACCATGTTGTAGATAAATGATGGCGACATATATATATATATATATATATATATATATATATATATATATATAGTATTATATAGTATTAAAACGATCATAGTACCTTCCATTTTCAATATATTTCGTTTGAAAAACGACCATTTTTCGACTGATTTTCCGCCATTTTTGATGTTTCCTCGCTTCCCCGGTAGGGCGATTTAGACTTATTTCAACTCTAACATTCACTCATTTCCTATTTCTGTTAAAAGACCTTGGAAGCCAATTGAGCTTGCAATCCAACTATAGGTTGCGATCCAAACGTGAGGGTGATTATCATTTTCTTAACACAAAGCAACATTTGCGACAAAAACACTGTTTCATTTAGTGAAAATTACGCTTATTCCGAGATGTGAAAGTCGTCGATCGCCCCTACATCTGGCGTCCAAATGCCTGAACTATCACAAAAAACATGGTCTTTGGAGGCCATTTCTGTACCTGGTTCACTATAATCGAGATATCTCAGTAACTACAAGAGGTACTTCCTTCCATTAAATTGTTAAATAAGCTGCAATATTTGAAGTGTCTTCCCAGAAAATTTCATCGAAATAGGGTAATTTTTTAATTAAAAACAAAAATTATTTCCAAACAGTCTTCATCGATAACTTTACCTTCCCAAAGTTGTAGTCGGCAGGTAGGTAGGTTGCAGTGGCATGTGTTGTATTTCACAACATGGTAAATTTCTAGTTTCACACAGTCAGCCTTCCGCTTTAACAATTAACTCAACTTTTAGTGCTCGCATGTGATTAATTAATTTTCTATCCCTTAAGTCTTACTTTGTAACGCCCATTGTTTGCATCTTCGGTCCTCAAACCCTCTCAAATGCCTCCCGCTTTTTCAAACCCTTCCCTCCACTTTCTTGGTTAGATAGGCGGGCCGAGGGGGCAACAAAACAAGGATAAAAGAAATTCTACATGGACAATGTAGTCTTTCAGTCTGCAAAAAATGCTTCCATTTGAATAATTTTCCATTTGGGGCCTTACATAGATTACGTAACACAATTTGGGGGAGGGGTGGTCCGGCCAGTAGTTACGGTCCTGGTATGTGGGGGTAGCGGGATTAAGGTTTGTGTTACGTTACGGTTTTAGAACCTAAAGAATAGCAAAATTTCTGCATGATCAATGTTTGAATTTAAAACTGGCACATAATTTATGGGGGAAAATTGGCAGCTCTGATCTGAGCAAATAAGAATGTCGAACAAAAGTAATAGGAGTGCGAGTGCTGCTGAGGAGAGTGCTGCACGGGATAATTAGCATCCCACTGGTGCGATGGTAATTATCAACAGGTCATGGTATCGAATCTAGGTGAAATGCATGAAAATTGGTGAATTTTGCATTATGTAATTTGTGAACAACCCCTATCATACTTTACTAAATGTGATAGTTGAATATACAATGTTCTTTATAGGCTTAAGTAGCTATAAAGCTTGTTAACCTTCATACAATATTGATATTGACCCTTCACCATGATAATTCATTAAATGTCCAATTTGCTAATATGAATGTTGGTGGTGAAAAGATTAAAATCAGGAGTTCCCAACCTTTTCAGTTTACAATGCAGGTAAAGTTTGAAATTTTTCCCAGCAATGCTGTTACAATAATCGTATTATAACCTTAGTAGAGGAGTCTCGTGGGACTACCCGTTAGCTTCTAAAGCACACAGTTCTGGAACCATTATATTCCATATAGCAAAGGAAGCACAAGACTTTTCTTCTGATTTAAATAACATTTCACTATTCTCATATCCAATAGGGGACCATAGTATTTGAAAGATAATTTTGTGTAAATCTACTAACTATTTTTGGGATTGGCTATTCAATACTAGCTCCAAAAGCCTTTATAGCAATACCCAAAGAAAGAATACCTTCTTAAGTCTTCACTGGATAATAGTTTACCGAGCCATTGCTGTCTTCATTTTATTTTTTATATTTGTATGATTAAGAGGTATGAATATGCTCTTTAACTATTGAAATTGGTGGTTTTTTTATTTAAGGAACAATTTTCATTGTATGATCCAGAGTTCTGCAACTTTCTGTCTTCAGTATGCAGTTTAAGCATTTAATACAGGCTTAAGTTTTTTAACGAGACACAAATGTTAAGGTAAAACTTTGAGAAATGACAATTAGAAAGATATTTCAAAGAAACAGCAACAGGCATTTAAGTAACTTACGTTGATGGAATCCATATCAAATTAGATACAGATGATGTATAAACCAATTAAATTAAAGTATTTGATGAATGATTTGTGAAACTGATTCTGTGAAACAAGATTCAAAATATTATATTGAATTAAACTATTTCCTTATTTTTTCTAACATTAGTCTTATTTATGTTTTATATATAGCAATATGTAATGTATAAGTTTTATTTATATCATTCCTATTTCAGGTTAATTATTTTAGAACTAAAACTTCATGCAACTCTTAAGATTAGGAAATCAAAATATTACGCAATTTAAAACAAGGAAAGATCCTCCTAAATGAAATGTATTTTCAATTAATAATCATTAAATTATGATAGTGATAGGAAAATTATAGTATACAAACTTCTATTATTCTTGTATAATATGCAGTACACCTCTACCAGAAGAATCTATGTCACTGCTACATATTATATTTGCATTTAGGAAGCATGGCTAACCCGTGGCTAGGTATCCTCACAAGAGTTGATGCTGAAGAGAGAAAACAATAAAAGACCAAGTGTTTTGTGAGTATTAATAAGTCCCATTCAATATCATTCACACCCCAAACTCATAAATATTTAACAGATGTAGAGTGGATAAATATTCTGATAAAATGAGTTTGGCTCTATCACCATGTTCACTTCAGGGCAAATCTCAACGTTCACCAAATGTCCTGAACTGGGTTTGCTATTCATGTATAAAAGATAATTATGTAATTAATTCAAAAAAAAAGATAGGTCAGTAATTGTTTTAGCATTTGTGTTTAGAGCTCCATTCATTTCAATTTTTATTCTGCATGTGTATTTGTTTGCAAGTTATATTATTTGATGGAGTCATATCTGGTGGCAAATGCCAACAGATATACCTACTTTAACCCTTATAAATGTTCCCCAAGTAAAAACAGACTTAAAAATAGTCTCACATGGCCAGGATGGGACTTCCTGGCCCTGTCAGACTTTTTTCTTAAGCTGTGTTTCCTGGGTGCATACCCTTATGTGTAAAGATAATTGTATCCCTTTCCTTGTTAATTATTATGATTTCGTAACCCTTAGGTGATGCCACATCTGTGGAGATGTCTTCTGAAGTCACTTAGACTGTTAGCAGTCAGTTGGAAGAGCAAGAGCAGAGGAGAGGGCAGCAGTAAGCCCTCAGAGGACATGACGGAGAGGGTGCCACATCATCCTCATCCCTTGCGGCTCCCAGTTCCATCAACTGCGATGAGGGAGGTCCAAACACCAGCTCAAGTACAAGTAGCATAGGCATTCCTGCCATAAGGGTCACTGCAGCACCTGCAGAAGAGAGTGGGGAAGGCCAAGTGGAGGGTGGAGTTGGCAGAGACGATGGAATGGAGGAGCCTGGCTCAGGAATCACATCACAATCCCAGATCTCAGGTTCATATCATTTTTATGTAATTTATTATTGAAATGCATTATCTATGGCCCAGATACTCAACCTGGTGCCCAGAGCAACCTTGCGCGGGAAAGCTTTGGAAAGTAGAATTATTTTATTTGCTACAAAAGTATTTCTTTGTATTGGACTCAAGCTTTGGAAAGTAGAATTATTTTATTTGCTACAAATGTATTTCTTTGGATTGGACTAGTGGGGATAGAGTGGAGGTTTAGTGGGGAAGGGCTGGTGGTCTGAAACTTGGAAGGTCTGGTCTTCCGTTTCATAAACATTGTGGGTGATGGTCTGTATAAACTTAAACCCCCTTATCGCTTCTTTCAAGATTAACAAGATGCATATCTATTGCATATGTTGTTCAGAAAGCAAAGAGTCAGTTCGCCTCAGCTTATTAGGTTATCAAATTCCCCGTAATCCCCATAAAATGAGTTATTTAAGTAATGGAATGCTGGGTAGGTGTAGTCCACTTGCGATCTCGAGTCCAGTGGATGATATCACACTAGAGGGGGGAAAGTGGAGGAGAGGGGTAACTTCAGAGGGGTAACTTCAGAGGAGTAACTTCAGAGGGGTAACTTCAGAGGGGTAACTTCCTGCCAGTCATCCTGCACTGTGAAAGATTTTGGTTTGCAGTGGTTGAGGAGTATCTTCAAGATTGAAAATGGATTGTGTCAAGATCCTTTCCCATGTGGAAACTGCGTGTTTCTTTATCATATTAGTGCTCTCACTCCGCATCTTTTGGATGCTTCAATTTGGAATTTGTTCTTCGTAAGGTCGACATACAAAAATGTGGTAAGTTTTCACTATAGTATGATTGATAGTATGTCTTCACATAATCAGGTGAGGTGTTGTGGTAATCCATAAGGGAAAGATTCTAAGATAGAATTGACTTTAACCACAAATTTTAATTTTACAAAAAACATTAACACTTTTTTTGTAAATAAAAAATTTGTGATAAAAGTACAATTTTATCTTAGATTCTTTCTGATAGTATGTCATTAGTCTCAAAGGTCATGAAACATGATTGGAGGGGTATCTAAGGGATAAATTGTTAAATATAAGTAGTTTGGTGAGGATAAAAGTATTTTATATCTAAGTTAAACTACCTATGAGAAAAATTTATCTTCGTATCTAGATACTGTGATTTACTTTTACAGAATTTTATTTATTTAGAGGTGCATCTAAGGGATAAATTGTTAAATTTAAATATATTTTATACACATATAATTTATATAATAAAAGTATTTTATATCTATGTTAAACTATCTATGAGAATCATTTATCTTGGTATATTAATATTGTGATTTACTTTTACAGGATTTTTAGACACATATGGTGTAATTTAAAGTCACATTATGTTTATTTTTGCTATAAAAGTTATTCTCATGTTCACTGATATAAACTTGTAACTTCAAACTTTGCGGAATATAGAGATAATTGTTAGCAATCTGCTAGATACTGGACCCTTAAACTAAAATTATTTAAGGATGCAGTTTTAAGTATAATTTCAATTTTTATGCTCTTAAATGTAGTATGCATGTAATTTAAGTTGAAGATAAAACAGTAAGTTCTGAGATCTTGTGACTTTGGAAAATGGTAAATATGTATCAATTCCTACATAAATGTGGGTGTTCTTTTAAATTTATTTTCTTTGTATTTCTTTTTGGATTAGTCCCTTGCTGAATCCCTCATTTAGTAATTTTTGTGCTAGGTGTTTTTGGAAAATGTTCTGGTTATGCAGGGAAAGAGGGCTTTAACCCTTTGGCTACCAAAGAGTGTAACTCAGTTACTCCAGTGATAATTTTTCTGTGTTATTAAGGTTAAAACTTTTGAAATAATTTCATACATCTGTGTGTGTGTTCTTCAAGTTCTAATAATTTTATTCTTTGCATATTTTTTCACAATCACATTTTTTGTATAATTTTATTGAAAAACCATAAACAGGGGAAGAAAAAAAATTAGAAATGTTCATAAGCAAGGCAAGGCCATTCTTTCTATAATGTGAAATTATCCATAATGTTGATAAAGCAATTCACAATATGGCTTTACATAACTTTGCTAAGTTGAATAAATATTTGAAAGGCCTGTGATGAAGTTTTTTGAAGTGTTATTGTTTTTTAATTATGGTTATACAAGAAGAGAAAAATAGTGACTCAGACCTGGGTTCAAGTCCCAGACAAGTAACTCTCTTTTTCTTCTTGTATAAGCTTGGGTTGATTCGCACACTTTCCTGTGCTATGTTTAAAATTCATTCCATCATTTTTTAATTATATCTGCCAAGAAAGACATTTCCCTAGAGTAAATATCACTTGTCTATCTATTATAATTCAGTTTTAAGATAAATTCATAGTTTTGTTGTTTTAACCGTGGAACTAAACACTTAGAGCACAAAATAACCCAGTTGCCCCTCCCCCCCCTTGGGAGAGATATGGTGTAAAATACTTTAGTAGCTGACAGGTTAAGTCTAAACAATTTGTGAGGATGCTAAAGTAAACACTCTGGTTGCTTGAAAGAACCAGCTTCCGTAATAAGCAACGTTTTCATTATTAAAATTCAGTGGCCTGTTTAATGTATCAACTAGAGAATTCCATGTTATTGCTTATGGGCTATGCACAAGGGAAGATTTTACAGTAAGAGAAAGACTTGGTGAATAACTAATAGCTTTTAAGAAGCAAGAACAGGTTTCTCTGTGCAGCCAGTTCAGACTTTTAACCTTTTTTTAAACTCTGAGCATCCAATCACTCTGAAATACAACATTTGTACTCTGGAACATTACTTTGTTGTACGGATGTGAAAAACTTTTTTCAATCAGTACAACTTTGGGTTAAGACTCAGACTTTCATGTGCAAGGTTTAAAGTTACCTTCCATCTCTTCATACTTTGTTTTTTAATTCCTCTGGAATTCACCATTCAAATTCAGGAGATTAAAATTTAAAATTTGTCAAAGCTTGAGAAACCATTATATTTTAGATTTTTTATATTGGAATCACTTCAAGATTTAATAAAGTTATTTGACTTTTACCCAGCAGCAGGGTCAAGAGAGGCAGTTGGAACCAGAGGAAGAGGCGCTCCAATTCACAGAGGTAGTCCTCCAGAGGTAAGGGGTGGCCCCAGCACTTTCAAACAATCTCCAGACAGCCGAAGAATGGGAAGAGGAAAGCCCAAGGGTTCTTTCCCTCTGTATCAGATGCGATATTGAATTTGGAACTATCCTAACTTCATCTCATTAAAATAAAGTTTTTTCATTAAGTATAACAAATCATCTGTATTCATTTTATTGTTCATTGCCATAGTGAGGATGATGTAATTTTGATCAAAAACTTCATTTAATGTACGCTTTTCTGTCATGTTTGCATGGGAATTAGGAATCATCATCTCCAGATAGTGATTATTCAGTGCTTTGAAATATTTTAAATCCACATGTTGTGTATCTTTTCTTAGACCACCAAATTTGTTTATCTGTAATTATGCATTTATGTGTAACATATCATTTAATTGTGTTTATATCATTTACCCATCATTAACTCTGGAGATTGAATAAAATATCAACATCATTATCCTGGATTATCAATGTATGAAGTCATCTCATTTCCTTTCTTCCATTTATGCTTTTTGCTATCTGTTATCAGATTAGGTATTCTTGTTAGAATAATGATGGCGTGCTGCAGTGATTATCCTATTTTCTTTGATGTTTTATCGGTTACCATACTAAAAGGAACATTAACTGCTAGTGAGAGTTTGTTAGACAAAAGTTAATTTCAGTGATGTTAATATGTAGTGGATGGTTATTGCAGATATAGAGGAACCTGCAGCCCCTTAGTTCATTCAATGTAGTCATTCAGTCTGCAAAAAATGCTTCCATTTGAATAATTTTCCCATATGGGGCCATTCAAAATTCATAAATTAAGGTTTGTGTTACATCACGGTTTTAGAACCTAAAGAATAGCAACATTTCTGCATGATCAACGTTTGAATTTAAAACTCGCACATAATTAATGGGGGAAAACTGATCCGAGCAAATATGAACGTAGAACAAAAGTAATAGGAGTGGGAGTACTGCTGAGTAGAGTGCTGCACGAGGTAATTAGCATTGCACTGGTGCGATGGTAATTATCTTCAGGCCATGGTATCGAATCTTGGTGAAATGCATGAAAGGCCTTTGAAATTGAATATTAAAAAGTGAAATATTATTGGGAACAAAAATCTTTCTTATCTGAATATAAGCCCAATTTTTTTCACAAAGCACTCATTACGTATTAGAGTATAGGTGGGGTACTGCTTGGCATTCCTGCTACATGGAGGGAGGGTCGAAAATTGGAAAATTTTGCATTACCTAATTTGTGTACGACCCCTATCATACTTAACTCAATGTGCTAGTTGAATTTAAATTATTTTTTATAGGCTTTATTAGCTATAAAGCTTGTTATCCTTCATACAATATTGATATTGACCCTTCACCATGGTAATTCATTAAATGTCCAATTTGCTAATATGAAATGTTTGTGTGAAAAGATTAAAATCAGGAGTTCCCAAACCTTTTCAGTTTACAATGCAGGTAAAGTTTGAAATTTTACCCAGCAATGCTGTTACAATAATCGTATTATAACCTTAGTAGAGGAGTCTCGTGGGACTACTGGTTAACTTCTAAGGCACACAGTTCCGGAACTGTTATATTCCATATAGTTGAGGAAGCACAAGACTTTCCTTCTGATTTAAATAACATTTCACTATTCTCATATCCAATAGGTGACCATGGTCTTCGAATAGATAATTTAGTTTAAATCTACTAATTATTTTTGGGATTGCTGATTCAATATTCGATTTAAAAGCCTTTATATCAATACCCAAATAAAGCATACCTTTTTAAGTCTTCACTGGATAATAATTGACCGAGCCATTGCTAACTTCATTTTTTTTATCTTTGTATGATTCAGAGGTATGAATATGCTGCTTGACTATTGAAATTGGTGTTTTTTTATTTAAGGAACAATTTTCATTGTATGATCCAGAGTTCTGCAACTTTCTGTCTTCACTATGCAGTTTGAGCATTTAATACAGTTTCTAGTTTTTTAATGAGACACAAATGTTAAGGTAAAACTTTGAGAAATGACAATTAGAAAGATATTTGGTGAATTTGCAGGTCACTTAATTGAGATATTTCGGTCACTATAGTAGGTACTAACTTGCATTAAATATAACTATAAGCTACCATTGTTGATGTATAATCCCTGAACATATCATCGAAATCGGACTAAATCTAGTGGGTAAAAAAAATGACTTACGGTTCCAAACTGCAAAAAATTTACACAAAGTAGGTATAGATTATATAAAACCAATTAAATTTAATCATTTGATGAATGATTTGTGAAACTGATTCTGTGAAACAAGATTCAAGATATTTTAGTGCATTAAACTATTTCCTTATTTTTTCTAATATTAGACTTGTTTAAGTTTAATATATGGCATTATGTAATGTATAAGTTTTATTTATACCATTCCTATTTCAGGTTAATTATTTTAGAACTAAAACTACATGCAACTTTTAAGATTAGGAAATCAAAATATTACACAAATTAAAACAGGGAAAGATCCTCCTTAATGAAATTTACTTTCAATTAATAAGCATTAAATTATGATAGTGATAGGAAAATTATAGTACAAAAACCTCTATTATTCTTGTATAATATGCAGTACAC
This sequence comes from Sympetrum striolatum, assembly GCA_947579665.1. NCBI lineage: Eukaryota > Metazoa > Arthropoda > Insecta > Odonata > Libellulidae > Sympetrum > Sympetrum striolatum. The sequence continues at coordinate 74,791,604 of OX388350.1, forward strand.
CTCTACCAGAAGAATCTATGTCACTGCTACATATTATATTTGCATTTAGGAAGCATGGCTAACCCATTGCTAGGGATCTTCATAAGAGTTGATGCTGAAGAGAGAAAATAATAAAAGACCAAGTATTTTGTGAGTATTAATCAGTCCCATTCAATATCATTCACACCCCAATCTCAGAAATATTTAACAGATGCAGAGTTGATAAACATTCTGATAAAATTAGTTTGGCTCTATCATCATGTCCACTTCACCGCTAATCTAAACGTTCACCTGAGTATGTCCTGAGACGGGTTTGCTATTCATGTCTTAAAAATTCTGCCAAAGTAATAATTATATAAAAATTATATTTTAACTGAGAAATTGTTTTGTATAATTTATAATAATACATTACAATTTAATTGAACCTGTTACTTAATTATTTATTTTACAAACTATTTAAGTGAATAAAAGCAGCAATAGTGAACATATACCTCAGGATGACACACAGGAATTTTTCATAGCTGTTTCAACATGATCGTGAAACTGGATTTAATATTTAACCTAACAAACATCTACTACTACCCAAAGGTATGTCATTAGGATTGCATAGTCAGTTGGAAGAGCGGAGGAGAGGGCAGCAGTTAGCCCTTGGAGGACATGACGGAGAGGGTGCCACATCATCCTCATCCCTTGAGTCTCCCAGTTCCACCAACCGCGATGAGGGAGGTCTAAACAACAGCTCAAGTACAAGTAGCATAGGTATTCCAGCCGTAAGGGTCACTGCAGCACCTGCAGAAGGGAGTGGGGAAGACCAAGTGGAGGGTGGAGTTGGCAGAGACGATGGACTGGAGGAGCCTGGCTCAGGAATGCCTACATCACAATCCCAGATCTCAGGTTCTGATAATATTTATGTAATTTATTATTGAAATGCAATATCTATTGCCTGGATACTAACCTAGTGCCCGGAGCGACCTTTCACAGAGCCCTCCAAGTTTCGTTGAAAAGAATTATTTTATTAAGTACTATTGAATTTTTTGGATTGGACTAGAGGGGATAGAGTGGATGATTAGTTGGGAAGGGGTGGCGGTCAGTAACTTGGTTGGTGTGGTTTTGGGTTTCGTAAACATTGTGAGTGATGGTGTGTATAAACTCTATCCCTCCTATTGCTCCTTTCCAGATTAACAAGATGCGTATCTATCTTATATGTTGTTCACAAAGCAAAGATTCCTTTCACCTCAGCTTATTAGGTTATCAAATTCCCTGTAATCAATGACTGCTGCTTTTCGGAACACATCATACAAGATTTATTCCATGTAATCAAATCTTCTTTGGAGATAAAGTCTTTCTCTCATTGGAGATTGTGATGAAATTATATAAGTTGTAATTTTGTTGATCTTATTTACCAAGTTTATTTAAACTGAACCTTGGTTAACTAGTAAAGTAATAATATTGCCAAGAGATGGTCTGAATATCACCCTGGATGAAAATGTTATGTGGTGCCCGCTTTGCTTTCTGAAATGTCTTTGGGTGCTGTGGCACCAAAAAAGGTTGAGTACCCTGGATCCAAGGCATGTGTGCCCATAGTTGCATATTTGACAATTTTCATTCACTTTAAGTTAATGAAGGCCTTCAATAGGTAAATGTGAATTCCATTCATTTGAATTTATTATTAATAATTATTATTTAAGTCAATTAAAAAATTCTATTTCCATCATAATGCACACTTGCACACTTATAATTTTTTCATCATTTTTTTATTTGGTCCTTAAATCCTTTGAAATTCTCAGGTGTTCAGGAAGCTTCATCTTCTGGAGGAGATACATCAAGAGGTGCTTGGCGAGGTCAACAAACAGCAAGGCTTAGCGCTAGTGTAGCAAGACGGTAATGTGAAATGCTTCTTTATTTCTATTTCTCACTTAGCATATAATTTGGTGGGGTAATTTGTGGCCTAGTACATTTTTGCTAGTGGCGTTTTGCCTAATGTATCATAATTTTATTAATGAGTATAGTCTGATGTGACATACATGTGAAATTCTATGGATCTTATGACCATTAGAAATGCATATATAGGATAAGGATATTTTATTGAGCACATCAAATATGATGAAACATAAAATCCTTGTAACTGCCATTATTTGTAGCAAATCAATTAATGTTAGTAATAGCTGCTCTACAATGAGGGTCTCTGCTCTACTGCCATACCTTTCCAGTATTTCTTTTTTTTTTGGGAAGGAAACTGTTATGATACCTCCAATTACACATTAGTTTTGAACTTGGTTCTACTATATCCAAAATTTTTACATACCTCTCATTGTAATGAATGTTATGCTCTGAATGATAGATCCAACCCTCCCACTGCTTTATTATATTCAGTAGTGCACACTGATTAATACTTATCAAATGATGTAAATCCTACATCTTTATTTTTTTCCATTGTAAAATCATAATGTTATTGCCTACCTCTGCAGCTTGTTCTCCCTACTTCAACCTTGCCTATTTTACTCCTATTGGAACATCATTCTCTTATTGCGATTCCAAGTAATGAAGAAAATACTCGGTTATTTTTTATAACATTTTTTATTATTCATGACCAGTATCTTTACCGGAGTAGCATCTTCTGGTACAGAAAAATATTTTGCTAAGTTGAAACAGCCATGAAGGGTTCCAATTTACTAAAGGAATTCCCAGAGAATTAGTCTACATTTATGGTAGTGCATTAAATATGTTAATTTTGACATATTTTTGTTTAAAATTGGTATACAAGATCTTATATCTTGTATTTGTAATATCGGCAAATGGGAGGTTTTCATATCTAAGTGCACATTGACATTAAGTGTTATAATTAACAAAAACTACTCTAATAATATTTAGTTTACCACAGTCCCTGGCTGCAGAAAAGACTGCATATTAGCCAAAGAATCTACCTTTTATCAGTTGATGAAGGATGAGACCAGAACCTCCTGATTATGGTCCTAAAATAGTAGTAGTAGTAAATCCAAAAGTGCTTTGACAGTATTGAACATTTTGCATGTGAGCTTCCATCAGAATCGAACTCAAGTTTGCTTTCACCAAAAATGCATGCGCTACCCGCATGGCTGAGGGAGGCTCCTAAAAGAGTAATATAACTTAGAAACTCAGCGTTCTCTTTAACCAACTATTATTCATTGTGTCTCAATAAAAGTTTTTCTTTCATATAGAAAAATCCATTTCATGTATACATGACATCAGTTTGTTTGCCTAGGATTCTCTCTATAGTGTTTTCACGACAACATGTAGAAAAGCGGTAAATAAAGGTTCAAATTATTCTATCACTAATCACTACATTTTTAGCTTTCTGTGTTTCAGAAACTGAAGCTATGGAATGTGATCTAGAATAAACAAAACCTCACTGATATCCAGTTTTCTATCCTCGTACATCAAAAGTTTATATTCCAAATTCTAAGGATTTTTGAGGAATATAGTGTGTAAAGGACAAACATCCTTTCCAAACTTTTATTAATGCGGATGGCTATTCATCTATAGTTGGTGAATGGTCTGAAATGCACTACTCAAATAATCAATACTTAAATTGATTTGCAAAACCTTCTTGTTCTTTGTACAACTTGGTCTTGGAATTACTAGAAAAAATTAATAATTTTGAAATAATTTCTTTCCTATCTCAAGTCATTGCTCTTGGGAAGACAGAACAAGATTTCTAGAAAAATGAGAATCCAGTGAGGGCTTTTGTGCAATACCAATCAATATTAAAAAGCCTAAATAAATATATACGATATTTTCTCGAAAACTATGCACCACCAAATGTAATGCACACCTCAAAATTCAAATGTCAGATATTGAAAAATCATATGCCCACGATTTTAAAGAGCAACTTGAGACATACTGCAATGCCATTTGCAGAACCGTATGTGTGATTACTATACACATTTACGCTGCTATAATTGTACATTTTTTTACTGCATACACTAGATATGAAATGCTGGTAATTGTCTATGCTGAAAGTACTATGTAAGTGCGCATGTAGCAAATTTATATTCAATTCATATTCAAAATTGGTAATTTAAATTGTTTGATGGGCTAGCCAATTCCTTTTAATTAAACACAATCAGGTGACAGTTTAGTCTGCAGTCTTCAGGGGTTCTTAATCTGAAACTATTGATAGTGCATTGGCAGAACATTTGAAAAGTTACATGGATCAAGGGTTAACCTAGGATGTGGCCGGCCAATTGACATGTGCATGAGTATTATTGTGCCTGAATCTAGTTCACTGATGGTTCTTACATGCACCCTGATTTTTGAACTGAAAAGAGACACAACAAAGTGTGCATTATTTTCAAGTAAATATGGTATTTCTGATAAAATTAAGCGGTTCCCATTTTTATGATTGAAATCCAGAAGATGGTATTTTAAATAGTTTTCAGAATAGTTAAAAAAATGTATTATTAATATATATTATTATATATTAATACATGATTAATTATTTAAAATAAAAATATGTATTATTAATATGTTATTAATTATGAAATCAATATTTTAGGGAAACGACCTTTTTCATTATTTGAATCCAAAGGGGAAAACAAGCTTCAGCCTTATTATTGAACCATCATTAGTTTAATTTACATAGACTTGATTTTTGCCTTGGTCTAAATATGCAAAGTCCTCAATTTTACAATAATTATCACTTTCAGAATCTCTAGGTAATTTATCCCTCATCAAGGAACATATACCACATGTAGACTCCATGGCTTTTGAAGGTTGGGTAGCAGATAGATTTTTATCGACTCATACAAGAATTCTATCTACTGTCTAAACACATTGGAGGCTATGTTAGGTAGAATTCTGCTGAGTGATTAAGATTAGCAGACGCCTTCTTTGCATAAACAGTTGAGAGAACAACACCTTCACATCATCTGTTGATTAGCTGAGTGAAGAGTTATGAGGAAAGATGGATTTTTTTTCAATTGCCTGAGTGCAAAACCATGTCCTCAACAGTTGTTTACTGTTCCTTCTCTAAGACAATGGGCATCTTTGTGACTCATCTACCCTGACTATAGTGGCCCCATAAAATTTCAGAAGGAGAATCATAGAGGCCTCCGCAAAAGAATGGTGGGTAGGTGTGACGTCTGGTGGATGACGTCTCACTAGAGGGGGGAAGGTGGAGGGGAGGGGTAACTTCAGAGGGGTAACTTCCTGCCAGCCATCCTTCACTGTGAAACATTTAGGTTTGCAGTGGGTGAGGAGTGTTGGCTTCAAGATTTGAAATGGATTGTGTCAAGATCCTTTCCAATGTGGCCATGGCGTGTTGGTTTGTCGCGTTAGTGCTCTTATTCCGCGTTTATTGGATTCTTCAATTTGAAATTACTTCGTTATGCAAAGATCCGTAAATGTAGATATGGAGGTAAGTTTTCATTTTAGTATGAATGATTATATGTCTTCACAGATTCAGTCAAGCTGTTGTGGTAATCCATAACGGAAAGAATCTAAGATAGAATTGTACATTTACCACAAATTTTAATTTTATAAAAGATATTAACCCTTTTCTTGTAAGAGTAATAATTACCAAAATTCCAAATACCATCAAAAATTGATTCAATTTTTGATGGTATTGGAATTGAATGTTTGGAATTTTGATAATTATTACTCATTTACAACCATCAGCGGAAATACTTTTATTCCTTTTTTTTATTATAAAAATTTGTGCTAAAGTAAAATTTTAATCTTAGATTCTTTCTGATAGTATGTCATTAGTCTTGAAGGTCATGAAACATGATTGGAGGTGCATGTTAGGGATAAATTGTTAAATATAAGTAATTAGGTGAGGATAAAAATATTTTATATCTATGTTAAACTATCTATGAGAATTACTTATCTTGGTATGTTAAACTGTGGTATAGTTTTACAGAACTTTTTTAGACACATATATTTTTTAATTTTAATCTACGTTAAGTTTATTTTTACTATGAAAGTGATTCTCAAGTTCACTGATATTAAACTTGTAACTTCAATATTGCCGAATATAAAGATAATTGTTAGTAATCTGCTAGATACTGGACCCTTAAACTAAAATTATTTAAGGATGCAGTTTTAAGTATAAATTCAATTTTTATACCCTTAAATGTAATATGCATGTAATATAAGTCAAAGATAAAACAGTCAGTTCTGAGATCTTGTGACTTTGGAAAATGGTAATATGTATTATATTCCTACTTAAATGTGGGTGATTTTTAATTTGTTTTCTTTGTATTTCTTCTTTGGATTCTTCTCTTGCTGAATCCCTCACTTAGTAATTATTGTATGTGCGTTCTTTAGGTCTAATAATTTAATTCTTCTCATATTTTTTCATCAATCACCTTTTTTTGTACTTTTAATAATAAAATCTTGCTGTGAAATGATATGCACTCTGTAAAAGTGGTGAAGAAAAACAAATTAGAAATGATCATAAGCAGGGCCATTCTTTCTGTAATGTGAAATAATTCCTAAATGTTGATAAAAACATTCACAATATGGCTTTATATAAGTTTGTTAAGTTGAATAAATTTATGAAAGGCTTGTGGTGAAGTTTTTTGAAAGGTTAATGCTTTATTTATTGCATTTGCCAAGAAAGGCATTTCCAATGAGCAAATACATTTATCTATTATCATTTATTTAAAGATAAATTCATAGTTTTCTTGTTTTGACCATTAAACTAAACACTGGGAGCACAAAATAATTGTCAGGCAACTCAGTTACCCTCCTTGGGAGAGATAAGGTGTAAAATACCTTGGTAGCCAAAGGGTTAAATCTAGACAATATTTAAGGATGCTGAAGTAAACACTCTAGTTGTTTGAAAGAAACAGCTTTTTTAATAAGCAATGTTTCTATTATTAAGATTGAGCGGCCAATTTAATGTATCAATAAGAGAATGTCTTGTTATTGCTTATGGGCTATGCACAAGGGAAAATTTTACAGTAAGAGAAAGACTTTGGTGAATAAATGATGGCTTTTAAGCAGCAAGAACACCTTTCTCTGTGCAGACATTTCAGAAATTTAAGCTTCTCTTAACCTCTGAGAATCCAATCACTGTTAAATAAAACATTTGAACTCTGGAACATAAAAAGTTAAAGCTGTTCAAAGCATGAGATAGGTGGATCTGATGCAATGTGGTCTTTATATTCCAAGAACAAAGCAAATGAGTGGCTGTGGCATTCAAGTGCATTTTTTCGCTGTCTTTACAGTTTGGATGCTCTTCATGCTTTTTTGTACGGATGTGAAAAACTTTTTTCAATCAGTACAACTTTGGGTTAAGTCTCAGACTTTCATGTGCAAAGTTAAAAGTTACCTTCCATCTCTTCATACTTTGTTTTTTATTCCTCTGTAATTCACCATTCAAATTCAGGAGATTAAAATTTAAAATTTGTCAAAGCTTGAGAAACCATTATATTTTAGATTTTTTATATTGGAATTACTTCAAGATTTAATAAAGTTATTTAACTTTTACCCAGCAGCAGGGTCAAGAGAGGCAGTTGGAACCAGAGGAAGAGGCGCTCCAATTCACAGAGGTAGTCCTCCAGAGGCAAGGGGTGGCCCCAGCACTTTCAAACAATCTCCAGACAGCCGAAGAATGGGAAGAGGAAAGCCCAAGGGTTCTTTCCCTCTGTATCAGATGCGATATTGAATTTGGAACTATCCTAACTTCCACTCATTAAAATAAAGTTTTTTCATTAAGTATAACGAATCATCTATATTCATTTTATTGTTCATTGCCATAGTGAGGATGATGTAATTTTGATCAAAAACTTCATTTAATGTACGCTTTTCTGTCATGTTTGTATGGGAACTTGGAATCATCATCTCCAGATAGTAATTGTGCAGTGCTATGAAAATTTTAAATCCATATGTTCTATCTTTTCTTAGACCACCAAATTTGTTTATCTGTAATTATGCATTTATGTGTTACATATCATTTAATTGTGTTAATATCATTTACCCATCGTTAACTCTGGAGATTGAATAAAAGATCAACATCATTATCCTGGATTATCAATGTATGAAGTCATCTCATTTCATTTCTTCCATTTATGCTTTTTGCTATCTGTTATCAGATTAGGTATTCTTGTTAGAATAATGATGGCGTGCTGCAGCGATTATCCTATTTTCTGTGATGTTTTATCGGTTACCATACTAAAGGGAACATTAACCTCTCGTTAGAGTTTGTTAGACCAAAGTTAATTTCAGTAATGTTACAGATGCACTATTTTCATTGTATTTCTGCATCTGTAAATTTGTGTAGGTCGTCAGTGTTTTAGATTAAAATGTAGAGGGTGGTTATTGCAGATGTAGAGGAACCTGCAACCCTATAGTTCATTCAATGTAGTCCTTCAGTCTGCAAAAAATGCTTTCATTTGAATAATTTTTCCACATGGGGCTATTCACAAATTACGTAACACAATATACGGAAGGGGGGGGGGCGGCCAGAAGTGATGCTCCTAGTACTTGGGGGTAGGTTGGTCAAGGTTTGTGTTATGTAATGGTTATAGAAATGCAAAGAATAGCAAAATTTTTTCAGGATCAATATTTTAATTTAAAACTGGTACGTAATTTATGGGGGTAAATTGGGAGCTCAGATCCGAGCAAACACGAACGTCGAACAAATGTAATAGTGGTGCGAGTGCTGCATGGGATAATTAGCATCGCACTGGAGCATTGCTAATTATCAACAGGTCATGGTATCGAATGTAGGTGAAATGCATGAAAGGCCTTTCAAATTGAATATTAAAAAGTGAATTATGATTGGGAACTAAAAATCTTTCTTACCCGAATATAAGCCGAATTTTTTCACAAAGCACTTTATGTAATGGAGTAGAGGGGGGGTACTGCTTGGCGTTCCTGCTACATGGAGGAAGGGGGGGGGTAAAACATTGCATAATTTTGTATTACGTAATTAGTGTAGAACCCCTATCATACTTAGCTCAATGTGCAAGTTGAATATAAAATATTCTTTATATGCTTTACTAGCTATAAAGCTTGTTATCCTTCATACAATATTGATGTTGACTTTTTCACCATGATAATTATTAAATGTCCAATTTGATAATATGAAATGTTGTTGGTGAAAAGATTAAAATCTGGAGTTCCCAAACCTTTTCAGTTTACAATGCAGGTAAGGTTTGAAATGTTTCCCAGCACTGCTGCTACAATAATTGTATTATATCCTAAGTAGTTGAGTCATGTGGGAATACTAGTTAGCTTCTAAGGCACACATTTGTTGAACTGTTACATTCTTTATAGCAAAGGAAGCACAGGACTTTCCTTCTGATTTAAATAACATTTCACCATTCTCATTTCCAATATGTGACCAAGGTCTTCAATAAGATAATTTAGGGTTAGTCTACTTATTATTTTGTGGGATTGCTGATTCAATACTCGGTCTAAAAGCATTTATTTCAATACCAGAAGAAAGAATACCTTCTTAAGTCTTCAGTGGATAATAATTGACCAAGTCATTGGTATCTTCATATTAATTTTTAAATTTGTTTGATTTAGAGGTATGAATATGCTCTTAAAATATGGGAATTGGTGGTTTTTTTATATAAGGAACAATTTTCATTGTATGATCCAGAGTTCTGCAACTTTCTGTCTTCATCATGCAGTTTGATAATTTAATACAGTCTCTAGTGGTTTGAATGAGATACAAATGTTAAGGTAATATTTTGAGAAATGATAATTAGAAAGATATTTAAAAGAAACAGCAACAGGCTTTAATTTGAGTATCTTAACTTGATGGAATCCATATCAAAGTAGGTACAGATGATATAAAAATCAATTATATTTAAGTATTTGATGATTGATTTGTGAAACTGATTCTGTGAAACAAAATTCATACTACACAGAGAAATGCCAATCATTTTAGCAAATAAAATACCATGAAAAATTTATCCCAACTTGAAAGACTGACTTATCTTACAGAGACTAGAGTTTGAACACATTATTTTGAGACTACTAAAGAAAGAATAGCTTCAGAAAATAAATCGGTATTTAATAAATAAATCAAATAGATGAAATTCCACAACATCGCATGTACAAAAAATCATGAATATAAACGGGAAAATAGCAATTGAATAACAAATAAATTTATACTGAAAGTTCTTCTCGACAAATAATTTTTAATCAAACTTAAAATATTGTCAAACTTACTTGTGTAACTTGATTTAAATAATAAAGCAGGCTGTTTTTCTGTAACTTTACTTTTATGAAAAATATATTATTTACTGCGTTAATATGATTAAACCATCCTTGACCAAACTCTAGGGTTTCTAAAAAAATGAATCCAACATTTCCCCCGCTAATCCTCATCAAATTCACGAAGTGGTGACATCAATATTACTCCCTCTCCCCGAAGAAACAGCATGGGAATCTTCCGTTCTGTCTCCAAATATATTACTTCATGGGTGTCATCATCTATGTCAATATCGATGACAGTTTCTTCCACATCGCCAAGCACCATGTTAAGATGCTGATCATAGGCCTAAAAATGAAAAACATGACTTGATACTTGGGAACTTGATTTAACACAGGAGAAAATGATGGTATTGAAGGTGAGGTGTACATGTAGTGTGCCTTTCAGTCTTCTTCCATTTTTCAATTTCATGAATATTCTCTCATCTATATTGATTCTTGCTAAATCCAGGGGCTCTTTCAACGCTAATAATGAAACCTAGTAGGAGAAAGTATGAGATAATTAACAGCATTTTAAGAATTAAGTAACTGCACAGTCCAGATATTAGATTTTACCTCCTGAACGTCTTCTTCCTCCATCCTCATAGTAACACCATCTAACGAACTGTTGAACCTTTGCCATGAGAACTAGTAGCGTGCTTCGAATTGCCTTTTTAAATCGTAAACATCAATTGTATATCGATGCGTAAACAAAGAAGATCTTGTTGACGCGGTTGTCACGATTATCTCAATATACTTGTATTGAGTAATAAACTACAATTAGAAAACTAAATTCTCAACCAGAATAGAGAATTTTTTACAAAATTGGAAACAAGGAGACGAGCAACCTAAGGCAGAAAACCAGGAGATTTCCGTTGGTCCTCAACTATCTTCCATACGAATGTAAGTTGATATTTTTCAAACAATATACTTCCTAAATTAATTAAAGTTTGGTTAAACTAAAGTTTAGATACCTGTTTTTTTTGTTTTCGAAACTCGCCACTAGGTAGCAGCACTTTTGTCAACAACCAACAATGTATTTCTACAGAACTCGCCAGGAACGGATCTAGAGAAAAATTTCGGGGGGGGTCCGATCAAAAAATTTAAAAATAACAAACATTTCGGCATTCACAAAACGTGACGTTAGAATTGTGTTAGACAAATTCGAATATTTTCGCTAGTGATTGCTTATTAAATTGTTTGTTTATTTGCGTTTCATTTTTGAAAAATAGGCAGAAGTGATATTTCGGAGGGGGTCCGGACCCCCAGGACCACCCCCCTGGATCCGTCCCTGCGCGGCGCCGATGAGTTGTGGTAGGGCAGGTAGGGTTCCTTTCGTAAAATATAAGTGATATAGGTGCTGCCACCTAGCGGCGAATTTTGAAAACAAAAAAAACACGTATCTAAACTTAAGTTTTACCATTAGTTTTATAGTAATTAAGTCGTCCTATACTAACGAAACTGCTATGTATCCGATAAATGGATCTTATGCATTTGTCATTCTTGTGCCAAGTGGACCTCGATTTCGAATGCTTGAAATTAGTTAATTGATAGCATGAGCAGGGGCGGATCCAGTCACTAGGCATCGAGGCACTTGCCATGGGACCTCCACCATCTGGGGGCCTCCACCACTTGAGGTTTTTCTTAAATAATACGTATTTGTATTCATGTAAAATGAGAAACGTCGAGAAACTAAACGAGATTCGTTTTCTATGTATGAGACAGAAGGAGCAAAATTGTCTGGGAATGAATTCTTCACAGAGGAACCAAAACGAGTCCGTAAACGAAATATACGCCTGGAACCACTGGATTATGCTCAAACGCCCGCGGTCGAGATGACGTCTTCAGAGAGATTTTGAGTGTCCAGGGCTGCGAGTGCGTAATTTTAGTGAGAAGTGAGAACGTAACGTTTGTCACTGGATGAAAAGCGATGTCGGAACGATTTAACCTAATATCGCGCCGTTCTATTTCGGTGACATCTGTTAGGAACAGCGTTCCTAGAACAGGAACAGGAACAGGAACAGGAAAAAAGCGACCAAAAGTTATAATGTTTTGTGATTACCTCCCTGTAACGTTTTGTCGATGCTTCTCAGAGTTCGCGATTAGGTCTTTAGTTGCACTAAAATTTCATTTACTTCGTCTTTTGGTTCTGAACCGATAAAGCTTTCGAAGAGCTTCCGTCGGTTATTAGATCTTCTCACTTGGAGCGAATTCCAATGAAGAAGTGGATAACTCTATGTCTATGAGGCTGAATCATATAGAGGAGAATGATGGAGAATGGATATATTACTAATCATCCTATATTTTTCTTGATTCCAATATAATTCTAGATTATAAAGCTCGGTTCACACGGTGTATGTTTTCTAGCTTGATTCTTTGCGTGGAGCCCTGCATACTTGCTAGCAATAAATAGTTCAGCTAGCAACGCATAGCAACCAACCATCAGCGAAACATGCAGGAAAAATAGCACTTGTCCTATTCCTCAAAATCAAGCAAGGGAGCATGCCCAGCAGCAGGCAGACACCAAATTTTCGTGCTAGCGAGCATGCAGGGCTCCACGCAAAGAATCAAGCTAGAAAACATACACCGTGTGAACCGGGCTTTAATCATAGTGCATATGTGCACACTGTTACCGAGTCTGAGAGAAATACGAATACATATAAATATTTTCCACTTGCTCTAAATTATATTAAATAGTCTCCTTCTCTTAAAAACATGAAAATTGAGTAACATTACGGGGATGAAGGTCTATGGCGGAGCTGACATTCTTTCATAATCATCTATGTGTAAGAATCTACGGATTCTATCGAATGTGGACATGAATATGAGGATGATAATGAATGATTGCTTTGTCGCAGGGGCGCAACCAGGATTTGTCTATGTAGGAGAGGGTTTTAGACAGTAGAAAGAGCGAAAACATTTCTACATTTCAGGGCCGGTATATTCATGCACGCTACATGATAGAAGATATGTTAAATTCTTTGAAAAAACTAAAATGCATAGAAAACTAGGATATGTTCACAATTATGTGGCAAAATTAAAACCTTTTTGAGATTTTAGTTTGTAAAATTAATAATTGAATAATAATGATGAATAATAATCCTCAATGATATTTGAATTTCCAGTTTTGATAGGGCCATTTTCTCTTTTATTGTCATTATTTTACTAGGTGTAAGGTTTTTTTTATTGCAAATATTAATTTCGAGTGCCTTTGAGAGTTTTTTTGAAATCAAAGGAAAGTTAAGTTTTTAACTGTTAGTGAATGTGAGAAGAAATAAATTAGTAGTAGTGATTTAGGAGATGATATTGAAACGTAAGTATTTTGTAGGTAGCACTGCAATTTGGACAACCCAGTTACTTTGAAGGAAACCGAAGACCAATCGTAGCGGAGACGGATGAATTTTTCCTCTTAAATTATATGTTGTTTTATAAATACGATATATTCTGATTATTGAGTTAAAATGTCGACAGCACAAAAACACCATAAAAATATGTCTATGTAAGAACCCTTCAATCCGCCTTTCGGCGTGTGGCAGGGGGTACAGGAACCTTTTCTCTATTTTCCTAATCAATTTCTTTCGCGTATCATGCGCGGAAAAAATGAATTCTTGATACGATTCCTTCTAGCATTTATTTCTATAATCTTCCTCGCAGTATCAGAGCGGCCCACATCAACAGGGAGGTCGCATTATATCGATTGCATCATTTGAGAACCAAGTTTCTCTGAACTTACTTTGTAAATTTATCCTTTGAATTAGTCTTCCATCTCTTAATGATTACCATCCCGCGTACTGCATCATCTGAGTAACACTCACCGTTTTATCATGGCAATTCTGTACAAATCGTATCGTATACAACCAATCAAACAAATGCCGTACACGAACTGTAATATAAAAGTAATAATCAGTGTAATCGCGAAACAGTATTTTCTCGTTTGGCTAGGTTGAATAAGACGAATATGAGTTTTTTTCTTTGAAACACGATGAGCATCCCCTCGACGATCTACAAGTTAATCTTTGCATTCTATTCACTTTTCCTATCGCATCTCTAATATGTTCTTTCAAAGATAATCTACAGCTAAACGTGACACTCAGATATTTTTCGTGGCGTACTAACACTAAGGGTTGTCGCGAAATTTGTTGCTGCGTGGAAATAACGTTTTTGGATGATATCTAACATCCTTACGCTTTGTTTACGTCATTCACAAAAAACTCTAGGTGCGTCTTACAAGATTTACCTTTATGGAATCCGTGTTGGATCCGAATGTTTCCTATCTTTACGGTAAGAAACTGAATAATAGAGCTTGCTATAATATTGTCCATTATTTTGTAGAAATTCGAAGTTAACGAAAATTACCCATAATAATCTGATCATTCTTAGGCCCCGGAGTGACGTTTAATTTCTTCCACGACATTGGGACAGTACCCTCATTAATTGATTTCTGATAGAATCTCCTATCAATCTGTTGCAGTGAATTTCCACTTGCATCAACTTATATCTCCCTGGAAATCGTCTCCGAATCAATGCGCGAGGTAAAATCGTTAACTCGACCATCATCTAATGAGAAACATTTCTGGAAGTACGGGTTAAGTAAGTTAGCTATTTCTGCCGATTTATTTAAGGCAATTCCCTCTTCGCTTATAATGCTAGGCATAGAAAACTGACCACCACGAGTCTCACGCACTTATGACCAAAATTTTTTCTAATCGCCAACTAGTGATTTTAACAGGGTTCGAGATCTATATTCCTGGTATTCTTTTCGTGATCCTTCCTCAAATATCTTTTGCACTTCTCTATAGTTTTGATCACCAAGCTCATGGATCTCACCGCAAGGTTTAAGTTTTCTCAATTGCGAGTGAATGACTCCTATGCAACAATTCAAACTTCTTCCTCGTCTCACCTTCTGTTTAGACAACAAATTTAACTAAATCTACTTTGATTATCCGTAGAAACTCTACCCAACTACCATTTACTGTATTTTCACCCGAAAAGCGTAAAAAATTATCCAAGCCTTCGTTCAAATAAAACCTTAAACTCAGAAATAATTGCTTTGCGAATTACATACACTTGCCTCACCGGCTTGAGAGATCTAACCGCTACTACTTTCATCCCTGCCATTATGACATCATGGCCTGACTGCACCGTCAACTACAGCGAGGCTAGTAAATCTAAATTGATACCTTGCCTCGCACGATTCGTTCGAGTTTTCGTCATATTTACCTGATCGAAAGCATGCAACGAAAAGGTAAGATATATTTCGTGAATTTTTTTCCCACTCCTAGTGCTGGAGAATTTTAGATTATCCCAATGAATATTGGTTAGGTAAAAATCTCTTCCTACGGCGAAGATTGGATTTTCTCGCCATATTTCTGTAAGGCCTCGGATAAATCAACAATACAACCTATTTTTCATCGGGAGGACGACACAAAGAACAAATATTAATCTTACTTCCGTTTTGTCTTTGAATCGAGCACCAAATGATTTCGCTCCTGCTATTTTCTACGAATTCATCGCGCTTACTAATTAAATGAGTCCATACTGCTATAAAACCTCTACCGCTAGATCTACATAGTCATATTTTCGGTATATCATATAATCGTGGGAGATGTCTCGCTTTGAGTAATATCCTCGCGTAACCAAATCTTTCTAGTATAAACGAAACCATCTCAGGGTTCACATTGTGGTATTTCTTAATTTGTAAAAAATTCATGGTAACAACTTTTACTAGACCACTAATTTAATATCTGAAAAAAAAACACGACCTAGGTTTCGTAGCGTCGCTACATCATCAGGTGACAAGTAAAACACACCTTTTTTTTCTTTCTAGTATGATATCCGCGCAAGTTCCCATCGTAATGTTAAAGAATTCCACCTGTTTATTACTTAAACTCTTGCAATTTACTATTATTATTTTTAGATCTCTCAGTTTGCACATTAAAACGTGGTTTCCTTTTTCGAATAACCTTTATCTTTTTTTAAGTGAATTTTTCTTTTTCACCATTGCAATTTTTCTATGTTTTGGGGCTAAGCTCATGCCCACCCTTTTGCTTATTTAAGTGGGCGTTAGTAACTATTTCTACTGCTAAATTAAAGAATAACTTCGTCTGCGTATATTCGCTCTATTCTCTATTCTATTCGCATCCAAACCGCAAAACAACGTAGCAAACGACATTTAAACTACGGTCTTCATGGAGGGAGAGGGGTTGGGAGTGTTTCGGAAGAGTCCGTAAAGTGCACACAAATTTTAGTTAAATCACCGAACAATAGCTGAGTATGGTGTCTAATATATGGATCTAAGTAACCTTGAGAAGTATTTTAACATACGGAAATCAAGATGATCAAATTGGAAGCGGAAAATTTTATTCATCGCTACGGAGAAAGTAGAGAAGTGAATACCGGCCTCTTGGAAACTTAATACAAGTTTAGATTATGCTGCCACAAGTATTTTCGTAAGTGTGGCCCGTTCTACAGTGTAAAATCTGTGGGGCACCTGTAATTCGTCGAAAGTGTGTGATTATGTTTACACTACGAGGCGAGTACGGAACATCTAATGATTGATTATCGGACATTCGAATCATCATTTTTTATTTGCATTAAAGATTCCAATTGTTGGTATAATTTCGATTGCATTCTAGCTCATTAATCAAATATATTACAGCTCTGGATAAATTAAATTGAAATTAACTGTTGTAGAGTAATACACTCACTGAAGAGGAAAATCGTATTAGTGGTGTGATGAATGACTGTAACATCAATAGAGATGTGGTACCGTTGCAATTTATTATATTTTTTCAGTCAGTATGGTTAAAGTGCATTGATGTCTCATGAGAAACACCATTTGTTATTACACAAATATTACTCCCTATTACATATAGCCTGATAGACCTGAAAATTGTTTATTACCGATTCCACTATTTAAAAGTTAATAATAGTGATGACAATTACTGTCAAAACGTTAATTGCTAAAAAGCTCTTGGAAAAGTTGAACTCCTTCAACACACGGATTAGATTGGATTCATCGAAGGGACATTTTTAATACCTTAAGCAGTGGAAAACTACACTGCTCGAGAGAAAATAGAAAGGTAAGAATAGGACGCATCTTAGTGGTTTCTAAATTCGAATTTTTAAGTGTTGAATTCTCTTTGCAAGAATTCAATTCCATCACAATTCTAGTATTTAGACCTTTAATTCGCGAAATAATACCTCAAAATGTTCATTTTAACGTCTGATATTCCGCTATCAAACAATCTTGTTTGTAACTATCTCCCAGTGTATTATATTGACATTCTACATAACTATTTTTATCACAACTGACTTTGAATAATAAATGGCAAAAAATGAAGACAATGAGGCAAAGGCACTACTTGGAAATCTCGCGAAGGTGAGTCTTAAATTTCTGCATATAAAAACGAAACTAAAAGTCTATTTTCCATTCGTATGGACTTTGAATATTCCCGGTTTTACTGCCTCTATACAGAGTTGCCGAATTGTCGGAGTTAGAGTGATTTCAGTTAGTTTCCACGTAATCCGCGCTCTGACGCCAACTGGTGTTGCGATAATTGTTTCCCCCACTGTACCTAAAAGTGAGAATTTATCTCTAATAATTATCAGCAGCACTCATTCACTCTTTGGTTACATCTTATTTACCTATTCTTAGTTACTGCAGACTTTAACTATTCAATATTTGCAAGTATTTATATATTTCTGTTTTGACATGCTTCACTCTGAGGTTACATCTTATTTATCTATTCTTATAGTTACTGCTGATTTTAACTATTCAATATTTGCAAGTATTTATGTATTTACTTTTGACTACCAGGTTTCATTTATCTTTGGGTAGTTCTAGTAGATTTTTACTTATGATTGTTTGGTAGTACTTAGATATTTATGTATTTACTTGTTTGAATCTCAGATTTTGTCTTCCTTATATATTCATACTGCTTGGAGAACTTCACTATTAATTCATGGCTACTATTTAAATATTTATGTATCTTCCTATTTTACTATCAGATGCCATATTTCTAATAGAACGTTTGCTTTTTAAAGATTTTAACTGTACATAAACTCTATTAAAAGATTTAGTTTCTTTTCCTTTTCTCAATCCTAATCTCGCTTTCCTCAATTTCTTTTGGCATATAAAGATATATAAAGCATATGTTTGTTTCTTAGAGATATGGAACTTCTTATGACTTCTTATGTTCCTACTGTACTACTTGCTGTAAACTTCATTGAAGATACACAAAAGTCACTAGACATATCATCCATTGCTTCTTTTCTACTTTCTTAAGCTTCTCTGAGTAGGTTTCGCAGTTTTTTCACGCTCACCTTCCTGTGGGCGTTTTTCTGCACTTAAATAAAAGGATTGATATCAAAACATGGCTTTCTTTTACATCATGCCCTACCTTCCTTGCGTTAATGTAATCATGTAAGGAAATAAAAGCACTTATTTAAAGATGTTGTTCTCATTTTTAACGTACCCAACTATCCGCAGATCGCTAATAGGTTGAAGAAGGTCGTAAAAAAGAAGTACCGAGATGAAGGTGCAAAATGTTTATTCAACCTACGTATATTCAATTCTTGCTCACAAGTTAAAGAAATCAAAACCATGAACAAAACAGTAAACCTTGCTCAAGGAAAGAAGTTGAACCTTAATTATTAAGTATATGTAGTATTTATACCAGGTTGCAACAGTATTTCTTTCACTTAATATGCAACTATGTACAGCATGAAATAATTTACCAAAAACATAAATCTCGGTGAATGACAAAGTTCAAAGTAATTACATAAACGATATAAACGTACGAAATTGCTGTCTAGTATCTCGAAAGGATTACTAGCATCCCGTAATGTCCTCCGAATAGCTCGTAAACGGTTTCTTCTCCTTCACATATGCAATCTCGTCCTCCATCTTTACTCTTCCTTGGCTAGCGAAAGTCTCTATCGCCACCTCCAGAGCAGTCGATAGCTTCGTTCGATAAGTTTCGAATATCACGTAGGTCATAATACCACTTTCGACTGCGCTTTCGTTAACTGGCAAAACATGGCGGATTTATCGAAAATAACGGTAATTCTATCGAATATCACTTATCGAAAGAAAGTCATAATAAGGGCCCTGGTTACAAATTCACCCCGTACGATCTATAGGAGTGTATTTCATTTCTCTCTAGTAAGCAGAATATATTGCCGCATAGAAATTTGCGCAACTAACTCACTCGTACGAATTCCTGGCTTATAATTCACAGTCTAGCCAGGAAAAAATCGTGATTTCCGATATCTTTAGTAGTAGTTATATTGTTGAAATCGCTTCGACAGTTTGGGTAAATTTGCGCATGATATTCGACCGGGAATCGAGCTCGGGATCGCTTGCAACACAGCTGAACGCGCTACCCTCCTATTTTAGACATTTTGTACTAGGTTCGAGCCCAGAGAGGGTGTCATGTTTCCATTATTTTAAACAGGAGAAACAAAATGTCCATGAAGAGCATATTCCTTTCACTCATTAAGTCCTGTTTACATGGTTCGCTAACTTGTGCGAGTTAAAGAATGCATCGTATAAACACACCAACTTATACGAATGCGTAAACGGAAAGGTATCTGTTCTAACGCCGTTCATTTAGTCTTGCAAAATCGTACTAGTAGAAGTTAAATTATGAAAAAAATCACGTGCAACGTTGCATGGTACGGTAAGACTTGCATATCCGAGGAAAACCACAAAAGTATCTTAAAGAATAATTAAGTAAGGTAAAGGCAACAAATACAGTGGAATTAGAAGCCAAGGGTTGGCATTTCCGTATCGCCCAAAAACCAAGAGGGCAAACAGTGAGTTGTAATCTTCGAGGGTTATCCTTGGTTCGACGCTAGGTCAGTGCAAATATTCTACTATTTAAAATGCATTGCGACGACTTTTAAGATTTTTAAAAATCCCATCCTGATAACATAGAAAATTAAAACTCGGCTTGTGAATAGAGATCATATATACATTTGATATATGCTTTTGAACGTTTACTTGATTGTCCTTGGTTCGAACCCAGAGAGCCATATACATTACTATATTATGAATTTTAAATGGGGATAACGGAGTCTTATTTTAGGACCTTCCCGGTATGCTATCGAATTCAAAATTTGAATTAAATAATTTTTGTTAATACCAGGGCATTATATGCATTCATATCTTCCAAAGACCCTGGGTTCGACATCAGACAGCTCTACTATTTAAAGCATACGGCGGGAATTTCAAATTATTTATGATTGATTTTCGAAAATATTTTAAGCTACATCCTGGTAAGACAGGGAATTAAAAATCACAGAGGTCCCAAGAAAGCACTCTTCTGTATTAACATCTATAAAACTGTCACCAAATGTGCGTGAGTTCGACGCCAGGTGTGTGCATAATTCTCCTATTTAAATGCATTTCGACGATATTTAAGAATTTGCAAGCCCCTTTCCCGATAATGAATGTACCCTGTACCCCTGTACGTTTTGGCTACGTTGTAAGGGAATAGTTTGAGTAAAAGGCATTTTAGCTTCTGCTGAACTTCTAGTTTAATTGGGGACGGATCCAGGGGGGTGGTCCTGGGGGTCCGGACCCCCCCCCCCGAAATATCAGACTCCCTCAAATCTCAATACCCGTACAGCACACGGTCCTTCAACCGTAGGCTTTTTGTAGATACTGTATATGCTATCAATATATACTGTCAATAAGCCATTTTGGTATTTTATAATATTATATTGTGTGTTATTAACATCTGAAAAAGAATTCTGATAAATTCTGATCACAATCGACAATTACTTTTTATTCTTGTGCCTATTTCTCGAAAATTAAACTCAATTAACGCAAATAAACACACAATTTAATAAGCAATCACTAGCAAAAAAATTCAAGTTTGTCTAACACAATTCTAACGTCACGTTTTGTGAAAGCTGAAATATCTTTTATTTTTAAATTTTTCGATCGAAATCGAAAATTCGATTTTCGAATTACATTACCACTCACTGCAGATTCATAAAATGATAAAAGAGGATTCTAGGTAAATAAGAAATAAATTTATTTACTTATATTTGTTATAATTAATGATAATTATTTTCCACAGATCCTTGACATCCGCACTAAAACACATCAAAGTAGAGAACGTAAGACTTACTGTTTATGTCGTGAGATGAGCTAGATTTACATAGTTTTGCTGTGTCAGCTCCAATCGTGAGGTGATTCTACGATCTTCAGGACCTGCATTTAGTCGCAACTAACGAATGATACCGAAGATTTGCCGTCCATTAATGCATCGAATCTCTTCTTCTGAAGGCAACGGATTCCTCGACATATGTGTCCATTTTGCTGATATCCCCTTTCAAGCCCTGCGGTATCGAGGCGGTGGTTATCCTATACTCCGGACTTATTTTTCCAATTCGCAATCCTTCTGCAATTAAATTATTCATTGCATCGAGTGCTGGCTGGCGTGGGGGATAATGGGCGAACGTTCCAATGAAGAAAAACGAAATATATTTCCTTTCGTTTCCTCCTTTTAAGGTGTGCCTCCATCCCAGCCCTTCGTACACCCTCCCATCTTCGGCAATGAAAAAGTTGAAGAGCAGATATTCCAGTGTATTTCCTAGCGCTTTGATCATACTTTCTTCAAGCCACCTGAGATATTTATCGCAATGGCTGAAGCATCTCGGTCCGTAACCGTCCACGACCAGCAGTTCTACCGGAATTTCTAATGCGTACGTCCCTGTATTCACACTTTTACCACTCCACTCTCGTCTTGGTATTACACGGTGCGTATGGTCGCTCTCTAGAGGAAAGAGGAAGTCCACATCGTCCGTGTATCCATTCCAATCCATCATCTCTATTTTCTCGTAATTGGTATTATTTTCAGCGTTCCGTGTAGAGTGAGAAATATCCCAAATTAGATAGTACGGTATGGGGACAAAGTCAGTGGACAACCTTCCTGTGCAGATGGCGTATCTGACGAGATCTTCGTAAGCGCGGAGCGCAGCCTCTGATGCCTCAGGACCACGCATCTTCGCATCGGCGAATCCTACGATCAATGCTCTGTCTCCCAGTCCTCCGCTGTAGCCGTAGCTCACGTTTTCCCACCCGAAGCCTTCGAACACTCTTCCGTCGTTCTCGATGAAGAAATTTGTCCATAATGGGGAATAAAGGGTTACTAAGAGTAACTCCGCTTGTTTGGTTCTTCTCTCAGTCTGCGTGTCCGCCTTCCTGAAATCTGTTCTGTAACGCCGGAACAAGTCTTCGTCTTCTGGTGAAAGAGATCCATTTTCTGCGTTGGCTGCCCACACACTCTTCGGGATCAGTTTTAACCGCTCATCTCCTGTTGAAGAAATCGGAGATACGTGATAGATGGTGACCGGACGAAGCAGAACAAAACAACATACACAAAACAGAGCAACAAAAAACAGAACATAGGCAAAATATAAAATTTAGTTGTAATAATTATGCATATTGCCAAATATGGATGACATACTTTGTTTGTGACAAATATTTTTTTCGGTATCTTCTTATTATATTAATGTTCGTTTCAACTATGGAACATAATGTATGAAATTGATCGGAAATGAATTTTTACGATGACTTTTATATAAGGTCTTTACCAAGGCAAGATTGAGATCGAAAAGTCTCTTAGCATTGAATAGCACCATCGTATATTAGTAAAGACGTATCGAGATACTGCAAAAGTAAATGTAAATACTTATTTCCGGAGGTCATTCATTTAAATAGTTATTTTACGTTGTTTATATATTTTGTTGTATTGTTGAGACGTAAATTAAACATGATATTAAAGTAAAAGAAGCAAAACCATAAAAGGAAAATTTTAACTAATATGAATAATTTATTTTAAGCACTGGAAATGGCGTCCAAAATATAGCACATAGGGTCTGAAACAAATTATCACAATAACTTTACTACATTTATCGTTATACTCGTAATTAGCCACATGTTTTTGAATTTATATTCATAATATTTCAACCTATTGTCCCAGCACTATAAAAACTTATCGTTGATTCCGATCGAAAGATTTAAAATACATAAATATTTAAGATTATATTTATGAATAATATGAAACCATAAAAAATGAGGCCATATTGAACATAAGTTCTGTATAAATAATTTTAATTAAATGCAGTCGAATCTGATAGAGAATTCAGTGAAGAAATATCTTTTATCTATAGCACCTCCTTCCTAGAGATCCAGAAACTAATTATCTCACTCATAGACACATCCTTTAATCCAAGTCTAATTTATGGATATTTTTCATCGTGGGTTATTTGATTCCATTCCATAAGGCTACTGTCAACTGTACGGATTTTATCTATTCTGTTTCTCTTACTATTTATCTGTCCCTCGGTCAAATTTTATGCTAAATTAATCGTATTGTAACCTCTCTTAATTCTAAATAGTATTATATAAACCATTTTAATAAGCGAATAATATTGAGAAAAGCTAAAATGAAAATTAAACACTAATCAAAGATAATTTGGACCCCCTGAACAAGTCTGGTGTTTGCAAATTAACTTGTATTGATCGCAATGCTATTTACCTTGGGAAGACCTCAGAGAGCATTCATGTATGTTCCCAAGAGCATTTTGAAGCCTTCGAGAAGAATTCCTCTCCATCGCATTTTACAAGCCAATGGCTTCGAAAATAGCGTTCCTGCGGCTTTTGTCCTTTCAGCCTTGTCCAGCTTTCCCCCTAATTTTCTCTTGACTAACACTCCTTCATTTAAATCGCAAGCGATTACATTAAATTATTTATGTGACTTTGCATAGCTTTTATTTCCGTTCTCTTTCGATATAACGGTAAAAATCTCAATATTAATGCTTTGTAAACAAGCACATGACAACCATGTCATCATCAACAATGACTACCAACGAAGTATCGTATTTACATATTCAAGCTACGAGTGTTTAAAAAAATATCGAAATAAAAATATTACGTCAAATAGTCAATAATCAAACTCCCCCATCTCACTATCCTAGCAGTATCGCCCATTGACCTTCTGACCAAGGCACCATTTCTAAGACATCCATCTCTCTCTTCCCCTTGCACCGACTCCTTACCTCTCTAATTGTCAAACACATGATTGATGCAGAATCACTCGGAGATTGTGATGACACCGTAATGTGGAAACCTTTTGTCTCTTAATATTTTTTCTGGAATGTACAGATCCTATTCATTCAGATTCAGATAAAAATTACGTCAGGATTTCAAGTTGTTACAGATTTTTATGAGTAAAAATGTCAATGCGTCTCTGCTTGTCATTATCGAACTACAGTGTAGTTCGGATTCATAATGGCGGAAACGTATTTAGAATGTATTGATAAGATTTGTTTTGACGATAGAGAAGATTCTTACCCTCCTTTGGACAAAGCATCTTCATTAATTTCCTTTTTTCTTCCATAAAATCGCTTCCTGAAGTGGAACACTCACTCGCCCGCTTCGTCACTCCATCTTCATGAAAGAAATGGAATAGAATTAGAAAATTGTTTTCGGATATAGAAATTAAACTCTTCATTATTATGATTTCAATGTAATATGCTTCAATTTCTCCTCAGAATTTTACAGTTATTAGTTTCAATTGAACGGAAATAGTAATCTTCCCCAAACCATCAATATACCTCTTAATTACTGTATTATAATTCTTAAATATTTATGTTAATATCGAGTATTCCTTATTTACTGTTGAGTTTTTTAGAGTTTTGAATTTTCTGGATTTCAATGCTCTTCGACAAACTTAGGAGTTGGTTTCGAGTTGTTCTCATGTTGCCGCGTAAAATTTGATAAACACAGCATTTCTAAAACCTTAATTTCTTTTATTACACTTTTCACAAATGCGAGAAAAAAATTATTTTAGAATGTAAAATAGAATATTCAAAAAAATTTGTTGCCTTGATTCCGGATTTGCAACGTTAATTATTGTTGCAAAAAGTAATAATAAAGGTGATCTTAAGATAAGGCAAAAGGAAATTTGCTTCGCTTCTTGAATCGACCGACTTCTTACACAGAGAAACTGCAATGTGACATTCCATATAGTCAATGCACATATTGGAATATTTGAGTGTCCAATGATTTTTACCTTTGAGTAGTGCACTGAACTCCAGTCGTCTTTCCGAGCCTTCGATAGTTTTGTCCAAGTCGATCTCTAGTTGCCAATTGGTGAAGTTGGTTGCGGAACCAGTTAAATCTGAGGATACCACCAAGGTTCCATCGCCTTGCTTCTTTATTGCGATGCGTTGAGTTGCATTTTCTGTTTGTCCACTAATCTTCGTGAACAATGACGCGAGCAGGACGAGGAACAAGAAGTGACACGAGAGTGACATCATTCGGCATCGAAGTCCACTCGTGAATTATCTAACCGCTGCGTAGCGTCTGCAAGATGTAGATAATCATTATTAACATTCCCTACTTCTACTTTAATCAACCACAGAAAAAACTTTAAAAAAATTGAATTGAATTTTAGACTGGATATGAAACGGGAGTTTCAAGAATGAGATCCTAGCGGTACCGAATATATTAACAGATTTTTTTTCTAATCCTGATAATAGATATGTTGTATTAGATTCTGAATACAAAAAAAATTGAAATTTTTCGAAAAATCCTTGATAGGTCTTTAATGTATCATAATAATTGCAATACTTCCCCATTGTGGGGAATAGGATGGGCAGTGAGAAAAATCTATTTACTTAGAAATAAAATCATGCCTAAGTCAAAGTCAGGGTACCGATTAAGATTAGGTTAAATTGCAAGGATTAATTTCGATAAAATAGCCTAATGCAAACTTAATAATGCGAGAAAACTAATAAAATTATTGCTAAATGCACGAAAATGAAATAAGCTAATAAATGATATATTAATAGACAAGTAAGTAAGAGATACAAATTTAACCTCCAATAGCTTTTTCCAAGGACAAAATAATGCCTCCGATCAAGATCACGTAAATATCTTATGGTTAATTTAGAAGAAATTGCCTAATATAAACTAGAATATTGGATAAACACATAAATTAATTAATGATATTAAATACATCAAATTACAAAAATTACTGAATTGAAAGTCCGAATGAAATAGGCAGAATAAATTATTAATCTTCACGAAGTAATTTCTGTGGACTAAAACATTAAAGGAAACTTTCAAAAATTTTGAAACACGCAATTTCAAGAAAGTAGATTAGACATCGTGTTCTTCATTTCAAAACTAGAGCCACTCCATGATAAAATCAATTCTGAAGGAAAACTATTAACTCCTCTCAACTTGCTACAGACTCCGTGAATTATTTCGCTTTAGATGAATTAACAATTCCGATCGAAACATTTAAATCCAACTGTTTTCAGAAACATGATATTAGCACTTAAGACGTAATCTCGGCAGTGCAATCCTCCATTCTTAACAAGAATTCCATCCTTCGTTTTTCCACTCTCCCTGACCTTGGTTTTGGGCGCCTGCATTAACGCCGAATACAATGACAATAGTCGAAGGATAATTCTACCTAAGACTTACCTTATGGATACCGATTTCTCTGCTCTTTTCTTCTTCTTAACTGTACAAAAGAACTCCTCAGCTTAACTGGTCCCAATGAAGTATTGCCCTGCAGTGCTCGAATGATTTGGATGAATTCTTATTTCAGTGTAATCTGGTAGCAATTGCGTAATCTGTCTGATAGTGACTCAGTGCAGCGTTCTAAAGAGTTAAAACTGCATACCAAGCCAGCCAAAATCCACGTCACAATATGGTAAAAAAAATCACTGATAAACACTTGGAAACAAAAACGAAGTGCTTTTTAGTAGGGCAAAATGTAAATAGCTAAGGATTTATCCCAGAAAATAGATACTTCCGAATAAAATTCCATTTCGCCTTCGTTTATTTGGCACGTAAACTCAACCATGTGATGGATACGAAATATGTGTATACAGAAATGACGAAGAAAGATCTGAACGAATAAACTCCGACCAAAATGGTAGGGCGATAAAGAGGGTCAAAGGGCATATCTCATAAAGATGTATTCGGGCGATAGAATTCTCGACTAGAATTCGAAATTAGATATCAAATAAGCAGAATATTATACGGGACTACTATTGAGTGGAGAGATTATCCGTTGGAGAAAACACCGGTTGTTATACTTGCATATATTTCAGTTAAAACATGAAACATATGTTTACTCCAGTGTCATAATTTATAATTCCTAGGGGATGATTTTCAATTATCAATTACGCTTACTGTATAATGCGTACTTTCACCATAGCAGATAAGTAAAAGTATAAACGAGATTTAAGTTTATTTTGTTTATCAATAAAATTGTTGATCTGTTATGTGGCCATAGTTTCGTACTTGGCATAGTTAATTAGTTGTTCATTGTTGTTCCGTGCAAGATACACTTGGATCTTATATACTTGTATGAATGAATTGTTGAGTGCGTTAAGTCATTTGACCTTGCCACAAGATTTTTAATCTTATTTTAGTGTAATTGTTATAATAATAGATAGCGCCGTAGAAATGAAGGAGAAAAAATCTGCCGTAGCCGGGGATCGAAACCGGGTCTCCCAATTGTCGGTCGGTTGCTCTAACCACTAAGATATAACGGCAGCAAAATCCTACCTTCACTTACAAGGGCTATGATGGAGGAGAAGTGTGGAGGAGGGTCCATCAAAGACAATGGCATTGCCCTCCGACCACGTACGGACATCAAAGATGTACCAGCCATCATAGCAACTCCCGAAAGCCCCGGAAAAAGGCATAGGTGAAAAAGACGAAGAAGGTTCGCATGATACGCATGCTTACTTTAATTGCGCGGTGGTTCTCCTCCGACAAGTCCACTGCTCCACCATAACGTGCTTCCACAGGACTCCAGGGTCTCACAAAGTGTACTGGCCAAGTTCAAGAAGGAACAGCTTAAGCTTCCTCCTACAGTCCAGAATGTCACCCCCCGACATCAATCAGTGAAGGGCTTGCTCTTGCCGAAGGAATTCTGGGAACAGAGAATCCTTCGCCCCGTGAAACAGTGGGATAGTTGTGCTCAGGCCTCTGGTGTATAATTTAGGAAAAGACCTTCACTATACCCATGTGCAATTTCGTACCTTTTCATTTGAATACCCTAATACATTGCGTAAACAGGCTTCAATGTTCCTTGCCTCAAATCTCTCTTTGATGTTTTTCCTTTCTGGATTATTTTTTCCATAGAGGTCCATTGATGTATACACTTAACGATAAAATATATCGATAAAAACTTTTCAAACGCAAGAATTTTAAGTAAATACAGTTTAACCAATATTAGTGACTAGCTGAAGCGCCTGTTGATTCTCAACGGGGAATATAGAAGTAGATTAAATTCAAGTTGCTGGTCGTGCAATGCGTAAATTCCCTTTAGAATACAGTCTAAAATCCCAAGCTATTCTTACTGTACAGGAAAATTCATGAGCTCGGCTCAACAATCGCATTGATCGTGAGGAGGATTGGCTGTTTACAACCTCAACAATTTTGGATAAATTCCGTATTAGATAAATTCCGTAGATAATCACGCGTATTTTATCAAAATTTTCTAAATTTCGATTCGGAAACAATATTCCACGATCAAAATTAAAATATTCATTTAATTTCCGTTCTTTTGCTTCTTGTTTCGACTCCGCACGACTATTTTTCTATTTTAATTCTTCAAAAGAAATATAGCCTAATACCGATTAAAGTGAAGATTAGATTTATTCTTTATGGAAACCCATCTGAGCGATCTTGGTTCGAACCCAGCAAAATTCTTGAATAAGAATGCGACAGTACTTCCTTCCTGATGTCAGAGGACACGTATGCAAAGTTTGAGACAAATCGGGCAAACGGTGTGGACTCCAATCCAAGACAAACAAACAAACACAAAAACAAACCCACAAACAAACACACAAACAAACCCACAGAATTTCTGCTATATATATATAGAAGATTATGCAATGGCCCGGTAGATATTCGCACCTTTTTAGGTTCCTGGCATTTTGTGTTTCACACTAACTGAAATTCAGAAGTATTTACTCTTATTTACTGTTACTTGCATTGCTCCAATGACAATCTATATGAACAGTTAAATATGACATTCTATAATACATTTCACAGAGCCCTTTTCGAAATTAAGAAATTTTGCAGCTCGATTCTTTTTACTATTTATAATGTCAAATTCAGTTGTCCAAATTTACTTAATTTCTCACCTTTCGTTTGCAAATCAAAATCATGATCCTTCTCACAATTTCAATATTATTACTCTTGCTTCATATCTGAAAGCTCCAATACCCAGGACGAGTGATTATTGTTGGTATCGACATCGTAAAGTTGGTAGTTGTAGTTGATTGTTTAACGATCGATATCTTGACAACCCGTCGTTGCCACAGGAGGATTGAATATATATAAAAGAGATCAAGAGGCTCGAATGATCGCGTATTAATCCTCAATGAGTAAATGGCCCGCACCGCAAAGTAAATTGCCCCTGTAAATAGTTCTTCATTCTGATAAATGTTAATTCCATAAAATGTATATTTTGTGAGTTATTTAAACTAAGTAGATTTTTCACTGAACAAATTCAATATTCTACTGCGATTCTTTCCACTGCGGATTTATTTGCACGAATTGGACGAATGATAAGTGACTACTTTTTCAGTGAACTTTGCCAAAAACACTCCTCATTCTTATTTTTATAAGGCTATTTACTTATTGGAAGGCATTTAAGTATACGCCACGTATTTTATCAGACTATCATTAATACTTTCCATGGGAACCCACTCAATATTTATCGTTTTACAATGCATTTTAGGATGATAATCCTCGTAAAAAATATTGGGAGGTTGAAGTTAAATGATCACAATGCTTTAAAATATTCTCACCTTTTGGACAGTATATCCGCAACAGTTTCCTTCTTACTTCCATTTCATCGTTTTTCGAAGAGGAACACTCTGCCCTTCGATTACTCACTCCATCTTTACGAAATAAATGGAATTGAATTTGACATTTGCAGTAGAATTTCGGAATTAAAAAATATATGACTCAGAACTTGTACTTTGAATGCTTTATAGTTCTAATGTTTAATGCTCTCATCTCTCTTAATATTATTATTGTTAGAAGTTTTCATTTTGCCTTGACATGAATTGGTGTGATTTTCTTTGAGTATAACATATAAATTGGCCCAGCATCAATTTACTTCTTTAGCATTGGAATATAATGTATGAAGCCGAATTTTAATTAATCATTTATTCCTCATCAGCCATAAAGTTTCACTCACACTTTTGTAGTCACAATTATGGTCGTTGTCTTAAATTTTGAATGCAATTCAATTGACATTGTATAATCCGTTTTGAATACATTCGAGTTTCCAAGTATGTAGTAAAATCGAAAATTAAACTTTGAATTGGAGTAAAATAATTAAGTTAAATCATTACGGGGAAAACATGTAAAAAGCAACATTTTTACGAAATTTTAACATTTCTCTGATTCAAAACAAACAAAAATTTCAGATAAACAACTGAGTAAATAAAGTTTATTATGCACCTGTTTATTTGATTGCTATTTTTCAACTATATACCAGTATAAAATTTCGTCTGATGCGGATAATAAAATACTTTCTGTTGTTCAACGTACTGTTGACGTGTCGAACATCTTATAAGTATCCTCACAACTAGATAAATCGGAAAATCTCATATGTGTTACAAAAATAGTTCAATTTTCACCTTGTAATTTATAATTATAATCTCCTATAGATAATGAAGAAAAACAATGTAATTTTCCACACTTTTATTTTACTGACGACCGGTTTCGCTACCGGAGTAGCATCTTCTAATCCTAGCATAGCATCATGCTACTCCGGTAGCGAAACCGGTCGTCAGTAAAATAAAAGTGTGGAAAATTACATTGTTTTTCTTCATTATCTAAAATGGCTTTCCACAAAGTAACGCCTGATCATCTAGATTTCATTCATAATCTCCTATGTTTGTTACCCTTTAAAACTCCACTGAATTGCAGTCGTCTTTCTGAACCTTCTAGAATTTTGATCAAATCCATGTCTAATTGCCAATCGGTGAAACAGTCTTGAGATTCTCCGATACCTGAGGACATCTCCAGGGGTCCATCACCTTGCTTCTTTATCGTGATGTTCTCGGTTATGTTATCTGTTTGTCCTCTTATCCTCGTGAACATTGACGTGGCCAAGACAAGGCACAAGAAGTGACGCAGGCGTGACATCGTTCTTCAGCGAAGTCCACAAGTGGTATCCAACCTCCTTGCAGCCTCAGCAAAATATAGAAAATCGTTATTCACCATCAGAGCTATTACTTCTGACTAAATCGATAGCAGAATATACATCTTCGAGGAAATACCTTTTGGTAGTAAATCCTATATTGTAAAAGCAAGCGTTCAAATTAATCCAAAGTAAAAGAAAATTAGTAACTTGGGTTCTCTTTGCTATTACTGCTGATTTAATCGATTGTATAATTAATATTATTGTAAAATCATATGAATTTGAAGTAAAATCACATTTAAAAGAATGAGTACTTGCTGTTACAAAGTGATGTCGTATTGTTATTTTACCGTTAGTCAAATTACCAATATAAGATTTAACCAAGATAAAATTACGATTATAGATTCTACTTATGTAGTTTGCATATTAAAGCGTCCAAGTAGTTTTAGTAGCAATTTATTTCTGAGGAAACTAGATGATCGTAAAATTCCGTGAACAAAGTAGATGTTGATGCTGTTGTTTTTAAAATTGAATGTACATCGAAGGAAAGAGATATGGTACTTTTTCCCTTTCCTTACTTCCTTTTAATTGCGCGTTTCAAAATTTTGAACGGTTTCCTTAAATATTATAGCCAAGAACAACTATGAATTGCTTCGTAGAATTAAATAACTATTTGGCCATTTCTTATTTGGAGAAATAATGTAGTAATTTGTTTTTAATATCACTTATTTCAGAAGCATTAATTCTATATGCGTCTATTCAGATATTCTTGTTTTTCTCAATTAATAATTACGTAGTTATACTTATGCGATTCATTTACACACTATCTCACCTTGGTCATTGAGTGTAATTTAGAAGGTACATTGGTTAAATATCGCCTTACTTTAAAAAATACTCTTATGAATGAATAAACCTGTGAATGATTTCGCCCAGTGTAGCATTAAATATATATTGTCATGGAAAAACTGAAATATTATATTAGAGAAATCCTCTGTTGTTCTGTCCATCTGCTTCGATCATGACAAGGTTATTTTTTCCCATAGTGATGAGGGGGAGAAACACAAACAAATTTTAAATCTTAACATACGAAGGAGAAAATCCTGTCCCCGATCATGATAATGAAGAACGCCGCTAATGAATTTGGAATTGAAAGCATATGATAAACGAGAAAACGGTAAACAAATTAATGAAATCAATAATTACAAAATATCGGAAAATTAAATTTAAATGAACTGACAAATTAGATATTAATGAAGTAAGATTAACTTATCTAATTAATTTATCAAATAGATCTTTTACCCCGAATATTGTCTTGTGGTCCATGGCATTTAAAGAATTCAATCGAAAAAGCCTTAACTTGGTGGAATTCCTAATGATAACTCCAGCTGATGTTTTGTGGGATATGGATTTTTTATTTAATGTGATCTCAAAACATTTAAGGAAATATTAACAAATTTTGAAATAGAAAACGTAAAGAATGGAGAGGAAATATCTCATTACTCATCTTAGATCTATAGTTTCTACAAAATATCCCTAATTATAAAAACAGGAAACAAATTGATAACTTATATCACATCAACTGAAATCGTGGAAGTAAATGAATGAATCCATAAATTAATTCTCCCTCCATGCCATCTAATATCTCACTTAACAGCCTAGCAGAGAGAAATACTTATAATTCTCCGATCCAAATATTTATGTCTAACCGATCCGGAAAAGTTAGCTATTAAGAGGCAATCTCAGTGATGCAATCCTTAATTTTAAACAAGAATTTCAGGTGTCATTTTTTCCAAACCCTGGCCCACGTTTCAGGAGCTTCTGATGAATAATTCTGGTTAAAGCTTATGGATACTAATTCTTTCTGCCCTTTTCCTCTCAACAGGACTAAAGAACTCTTGAGTAGCACTGCTTTTAATGAAGCTTAGCGATTGCTTAATACAACTGATAGCGGTTCAGAGCAACGCCGCACTGTGCTAGAATCGAAAAAAGTTGGCGTAGAAGCAAAAAATGCTTTTTGAGCTCGGAACTTGATTCTCTGCTTCGACGATTCTGCAAAATGATTGAATTTTATGATCCCGTTGGTCGTTTTTCGATATTCTAATTCGTCAAAAAGATACAGAGACACTTAAGTTATATTGCAGTCTTGGAGTTTTGCACTTTAGAAATGAAAAGGTTTTTGAAAAGCCGTAAATTGGGGTGAAATTCCCAATTTTTCTGAGGTTACGTTGCACTTACTAAATTGTTTTTGTAAGTTTAGCTCAATTGAAAACTAATCGTACTTGATATTATTTATATGCATTTCAATGGTATTTATGAGCCAAAAGATGCAATAATCACCAAGTAAGGAGAAATTTTAACGGAAATTTCATATTGGATCGGTAGAGAGTAATAACTGTTTCAAAAGTTTTACGGGTGAGTAACGCAACCTTTTTTCAATTTATTTAAGTATTTTTGTCATTTCATAATCAAATATAACCTCAGGAGTTGCTTTTTTCAATTATTATTTCCTTATCTTATTAATGCCATGCATGATGTTACTCAGCCCGCTTAGGTATGTGATTCACACTCATCAGATGGTAAAATTCAATAGCACAAAGATGTCTTTTTAATAAATGCCACATGACCCCAACTTTGCCTGATCGTCCAACGATTTTTGTCAGTATTTAAGTTCCTTCTTTCATGAATCCCAACATTTGGGATCATTAAAATCAATTATTTGGATTGAATCCAGAATGTACTGAGCACTAAACAACGAGTTAAGCAGGGAAACAAACAAGGCGATGCACTGTGGGCTAGAATCGAAAAAAACTGGCCAAAAATACGAAAGTGGTTTTTTTGAGTGCGGACTTTGAAACTTCGCATGGTCATTTTTGAATAAATTTTGCATATAACTGCGAAATATTTTCTCTTGATTCCCACGCGTTACAATTTTACAGGGGGTCAAAGTTGACCAAATTTTGCGAAAAATGCCGGTCTTCGATTTTTCGAGAAATTCTTCAACTTCAAAACGATGCTGAACCCATTAAAAGTAAGTTATTGGATAAAAAACAACGCCACGTTATAAACCTATACCTTATCTTTCACAACCTATAATTAAATGATTGCGAATGAATAATTGCATATTTTATGCAACAAAATGGCGGACTCTCGTTTTAGAGAAACTTTTTACCTAAAGCGAGGAAAATAGTTGAGATGGACTCCGAGGGACTCAAAGATATTTATACCACGTTATTCTTTGAAGCTTTATGAAGAGGAATCTGAAATAAAACCTTGCAACAATTTGCTCCCCCGATAATAATAACGAATTTTCGACAACACTGCATGGGCCAATCCGCGCGGCGGAGTACGGCCCTCCAGGAAGAGAAGTGTTTGAAGACCTTCGAACCTTCATGCCTCTCAATGATAACTTCTGAATGCTGACATTAACTTTTTACAAACTCTAGACGAAGAAATAATGAGCAAAATAATATACATTCAGCCATCATTCTTAAAGGAAGAGTGAATTTAGCAACAGCGTATATCTTTCATCAAGTATCAGAATAGAGTTACCATTTTTTTGATTTTCACTTTGTAAAATATTATGAAAGCTGTCTTTGATGGTTTTGAGCTATACTATTTCTCACAGACCCTTAATACCATTGGAAACCAGCCCACACGTGGGCGTGTGCCGCGGTGTCCCCGAGTTAAACTTTCGGTTTAGGGCTCGTTTTATTGCATGCAGCTGTGCTTCTTGCGGATTAACGGTTACCCTTCAAACTGCATTTTCGTGCTTTCTAGTTCAAAATTTTCACAAACTATGAAAACTACAGTTTGGCTTTGCCTGTGGAAGAAGTAAGTTGTGCTCTTGTGCTCTCTCAGTGGCTCCTTGCGTTCTTTAAGTAGTGTATTCAAGAAGTTCGTGTAGTTCCCTTCAGCATTTCCTGGTTCAGTTGTCGACACTTTTTGGAGGATATTTTTTGGTAAGTTGTTTTGTTACGTTACTTTCTCTTTTTACTTGTAAATTCTAAGTATCCTGGTGAAAAACAATTATTTTCTCTATGCATGTGAAATGTTCTCATCGTTATTTGAAACTGTCTACTGTATTATTTTCTTAACGTCATACTGTAGAATAGATATAGTTATGGAATCTCTATTGCATTTTCAGACATTAGAAACATTGTATTGGGTTTCTAGTTTATCGTATTTATACGTTGCTTGTAATTCCGTAAAAAAACATGACTAATATGCGAATTAGTCGGTTAACGCTACATAATAAAATGATGGAGGAAAAGAATGAGTCATTTTCTAGTAAAAAGCAGCATTTAATGGATTTTTTGACAAGAAAACTTCACTTAGAAAGATCCATAGATGGGCAGGAAGCTCTTACTGTTTATCTGAAGAAGAGTTTTTTTCCGGCATATTCAAGAAAATGGAAACAAAGTTTCCGTGTTAATGAAGGGTTTATTCTGCGCAATTCCAGTTGGCTCAATGTAAATATTAATTTTCCTGATATTGTTATCCAGAACTTACCAAGTACTTCTATGACCCCAGGTACGTATAAAATAGTGATTTGAAATGTTTAGTATTTGAAATTGATGATTTACATCTAAGAAACGAACAATCGGACTTAAATTAAATTCATTTTGGCAGACGCAAGAGGACGGCCGGAAGTAGATTTCCATTTTTCAAGTGACAGATCGAAACGAAGGAAAACAGAAAAAATTAGATCCACACTCTCCACAGCTGAACTATCTTATGCTGCAAGGATGACTCTAAGAGATGAAGGAAATGAAGCTGCTTCGAAGTTGCTGAAAGAAATTACCACAACGACACCTACAAGGGCAAAGAGGGTTCTTTCTAGGTGGAAGAAAAGCGAACATGTACAATCTCAGTTGTCAGGAGAAGAAGCATTATCACTAATTATATCTTCTGAGTTGAGTAAAACTCAATATAAAATTCTCCGTGAAACAGCTAAAAGTCATGGTCATAGGCTGTATCCTAGCTACGAAGTAGTAAAGGAAGCCAAATCCGCTGCGTATCCAGATGGGATACGTGTTACGGAAGATGTGTGCGAAGTCAATTTGAGAGATCTGTTGCACACAGCATCCCGTATTATAGCATCAGTTTCGACTGTTCCTTCTTCAAGAAGGAAAATCAATACCACGATGATATGCAAGTACGGCTTTGATGGTAGCTCTGGCCATTCTCAATACAAGCAAATCTGGCAAACGGAAGAGAAGTCAGATGAATACTTATTCATGAGCTCAATGGTGCCTCTGCGTTTGGTTAACGATGAATCAGGTACGAAATCAACGAGGTCAACATTGATTGTATTATGATCAACTATTAATTAATGAATTTGCAATTCCTTTTCTTCATATAGATGAAATAATCTGGGAAAATCCTCGGCCTTCATCAGCAAGATTTTGCAGACCGGTTCGCCTTCAGTGGACAAAAGAAACGAAGGCAATCATTAAGGCGGAAGAAAGCTATCTTTTAAAGGAAATAGAAGATTTAAAACCGGTTAATGTCGGAATTCACCACATCAAATTCTGTTTGTTGCTTACAATGATAAACGGAAAGGTAAAGTTTTCTTACACTGATAAAATATAACACAAAATGCTTTGTTTCATGTGTTAAAATTCATCTTTTAGATCTGTAATGCGCTGACCGAAAGCTCAAGCATGAAATGCTATATCTGCGGGGCAAAAATTTCCGAGATGAACTATCTACGGGCGGTGAAGACTCGACCTGTTGACGTTGAAAAACTATCATTTGGTATTTCAACGCTACATTGCTATATTAGATTTTTTGAGTGTCTATTACATATATCATATCGACTAAACTTTAAGCAATGGCAGGTGAGAATACAATATTGATGACTATGATGTTATTTTATAAGAAAAATCCATTAAAAGTATTCTATGATTCAAAAATAGGCTCGTGGCAATACAAAATTACTCCTCGAGGAGAGGAAATCTGATGTCCAAAGGGAATTAAAAAAAAAAGATGGGGATGATTGTGGATGTACCAAAACCGGGATATGGGAACAGCAACGATGGAAACACTACAAGGCGTTTCTTTGACTGCCCAAATTTAGCAGCTGAAATAACAGGTTCGAAATTATAATTATTTTCCTTCATATTTGCTCTTTTATGAAACAGAAGCATTAGAACATGTATGAAATATTTTGTCATTTAGAATATTTAGAGATATGTGAGTGATCTTTTTGAAATGTGTAACTCTTACTTTAGCTATGATGCTTCAATATTGAATACATAAACATTTACTTTTCAGGGATAAACGAGGATCTTATAAAAAGATTTGCTATGATCTTAAAGGCAATTTCAAGCGGATTAACTCTGAATGAAAGAGCATTTGACGATTATTGCGGGGCTACAGCAGAGATGTATGTAAAGTTGTATCCATGGTACTATATGCCACCAACAATTCATAAAGTGCTGATTCACGGAGCTGAAATTGCAAAAGAAGCAATTCTACCACTGGGCCAACTCTCAGAAGAGGCGATAGAAGCAAGAAATAAGGACACGAGGAGATTCCGAGAACGTTTTACAAGGAAACACTCCCGAGTTGCTACGAATGAAGACTTAGTGCGAAGATTGCTTCTTACTTCTGATCCACTAATATCTATGTCAGCACCAATTCGGGCAGCAAATAGATCCAGGATTCTGAGTAGAGAAGTGAAGCAGCTCCTCATCCTGAATGAAGAAGAGGTAATCGCGTATGGAGATGCAGACTCCTCAGACGAGGATTGTATATAAGGCAGAAGGTAAGGTGCAAACTTTTAATTTCTTTAGAGTTATTCTTGACTGCATGATTTTGATGATAAATTAGCGATATAGCGATATGAAAGAAAATGCGACGTCATAGACGTAGGAATAGACCTATGTCTTAAAATACAGCCAAATTGGACATCACACGGAATGAAACTGGGGTTTTAAATTATGACTTCTCATTTCTAATATTAATAGCGGAAAAACTTTGATTATAAACATCAAAACATATCATCGAAAAGCGTTGGTACGTTCCTAGTTCCTCTCACACCGAGATCTTCCCGGAGGGCCATTGGCCGCCGCGCGGATTTGCCCATGCAGTGTTGTCAAAAATTCGTTATTATTATCGGGGGAGCGTATTGTTGCAAGGTTTTATTTCAGATTCCTCTTCAGAAAGCTTCAAAGAATAACGTGGTATAAATATCTTTGAGTCCCTCGGAGTCCGTCTCAACTATTTTCCTCGCTTTAGGTAAAAGGTTTCTCTAAAACGAGACTCTGCTATTTTGTTGCATAAAATATGCAATTATTCACTTGCAATCATTTAATTATAGTTTGTGAAAGATAAAGTATAGGTTTATAACGTGGCGTTGTTTTTTATCCAATAACTTACTTTTAATGGGTTCAGCATCGTTTTGAAGTTGAAGAATTTCTCGAAAAATCGAAGACTGGCATTTTTCGCAAAATTTGGTCAACTTTGACCCCCTGTAAAATTGTAACGCGTGGAAATCAAGAGAAATTATTTCGCAGTTATATGCAAAATTTATTCAAGAATGACCATGCGAAGTTTCAAAGTCCGCACTCAAAAAAACCACTTTCGTATTTTTAAAATTTAAACCACGATTCTAGCCCACTGTGCGATGATACAGTGGTGGAAGGGACAGCGGGATGAAATAGGAATGCTTCTGGAACGCGCGAGAGCCAACGTAATGTATATAAAAGTAATATAACTGACGGGGTTAAGATTAGAAATAGGATGCTAACTGTGACTTCCTATCTTACCATTCTTTTCCATTTCGCCTCTAAGAATACATTTAATTATTAGAAGAATTTAACGCTCGCCTATATTTCGTGAAATCTATCCATTTTTCCAATCTCTTGGTATAAGCCATGTCCTATCCATGAGGTGGCTATCTGATACTCTGGAATGATTTTTCCGTCTCTCAAGCCTTCCTCAATTATCTTATTTAGTGCATTTAATGCAGGCCGGTGTGGGGAATAAGTCCCGAACGTTCCGAAAATAAAAACCCCAATGATATTTTTTAATCCACTGCTCCTTTGAAGGTATGGTTCCCTCCTAACCTTTCACATACCCTCCCGCTCTCTGATAGGAAAAGTTGAAAGGTAAATAGTCCATTCCAACATGAAATCTATTGAACACATCTTCTTCTATACTCTTGAGAAATTTTCCACAATCTCCGAAGCACCTCGGTCCGAAACTAGCAACGACCAGTCTTGATACAGTTTGGTCCAATGCGTACATAGTTGAATTTGGCCTTACACCTCTTAACTCTTTTCTTGATACTAGTGGGAGTATCTGGTCAACATCACACTCTACAGGAAAGAGAAAGTCTACATTGTCCGTGTACGCGTTCCATTTTCTCATCTGATTTCTCTCATAAAGTGCTAAATCTAGATCATCCCTACGGTTAGCGTATTCAATATCCCAAATAAAATAATATGGTATTAGTAAATAGTCAGTGGGAAACCTTTTTGTGCAACTGGCGTATTTTACTATACAGTGGAACCTCGGTTCACGACCGCCTCTGTTCACGACGAACTCGGTTTACGACCAACTAAGGCAACCAAATTTTGACTCGTTTGGCGTACAACGACTCGGTTCACGACCAAGGCTGCCGACCAGTTCAGTAGGCAACCCCGACATAACACAGCATCGTTCCTGAGAAACAGTTGCAGACAGGACGATCAGTGAACACAGTTCGTGAGTAATTTGCGGATTACTTTATCAGTGAAACAGGACAAATTCCATAGTGATATAATAACATTTAGCTATCATAAATTAAAATTACTGTATTTTATATTTATTTCGAATTTTCTTTTATTCTTTTATCCCATATGGGTCTTCTCCCGTATACGCAAGCTATTAACTGATCGCAGTCGATGACGCTCATAAAGACGAATTAAGAAAAAGACAATGAAATATAAAAATTTCTAATTTAATTCTAAATAAAAATACACATAAAAATACGAAGTATCAGAGTCTGGAACGGATTAATTGTATTTACATTAATTTCAACGGAAGAAATCGTCTCGGTTCACGACCAATTCGGTTCACGACCAGGGTCCAGGAACAGATTAAGTTTCGTGAACCGAGGTTCCACTGTACTTCTGAAAGTGTGTCAAATTGAATCCGATAAATCCTTTTTCGGTAACACTTATTTTAAAAACATATGACTGCACGGTATAGTATTCTATGGGCGATAGGACAATATGCATACTTAAAATCTTTCAGCAGAATTAAAATCAAGACGCCGTCTTTTAAAGTACCAACTAAAATTTCATCCAGGAAGATTTCTCGGGTTGCCTGGCTACTGCTTCGGTGTACATCATCGTTTCGGCAACCTGTTCTGGTGCCCTTTTCAGGGAGAAATTCATGAGAAAAGAAAAAGAGGAAGCTTTTCTTTGTGCCTTCTGTACGGTTCATGGAATTTGCGTAAAAGTTCTTAAACGATTAAGTAGTAAACTGAAAAGGATCGCTAGTAATTTTCAAGCATTAGCAATCTAGTAAGATAGTAATCTCTGCTGAGAATATGCCTCGGTCCTTCAAAAATGTTTAGTTTTACAGATCAAAAAGAAGTCTTTACAATGTCAATGCACGTGGATATAAAATAATTTCGGATTTTGACATACTTTGCCCGTTACGCATATAAGGAATCATTTGATGTTTAGAATGATTTTAGTGCTTGCCTACAATAGTAATAATAATTTTTATTCTTCCAAGGACGGACATACGCATATAGGATAGGATGTCATCATCAATCACTACGACACAACACAGTCAAATTTGCATTAGAAACACATTACAACATACTTTAAAATTCTAATACCGCATAGATTTCATTCTTAATAAAACATTTCATCTCTTTAACATATTACAGGTCCCCCTCCTTAGCATATTCATTTGCACTATAGTAAGTTTTTGTTGGGAGAAAAATTTTTAATTGCTCACCGAATTGTACGTCGTTTTTACTGTCTTTGATTGCGTTAGGCAATTTATTATAAACTTTTAAAGCCATACTTGAAAATTTCTTCCACTTAGGCATTATCTATGAGATTGAATCTTAATGGATAATGGCTTAATCTATGAGATGGAATTCTTATGGAACTTATCTTTGCCTTGGGTAAAATGAATATGTTGGTCCTCCTGTTTCAAGTACCTGCCCACATTCTGGTGAATGTGGACAGCACATGCATAGCTATATGCAGAGGGCATCGTAATTATTCCCCATTGTCTACATAGTGGTTTACATGATTCTATTCTAAGAACCTCATTTATAGCTCTGATACCCCTCTTTTTCATTAAAGATATGTTTTTCAAATGTGAGGCGTTACCCCATAACATGAGTGACAACTGAAGCTAGTTTTGTAATTAGGTACGTGATTCCATGTAACTTTGGTCCTAGATATCTTATATGATCCCTCCAGGTAAGGCGCTTGTCTAAAATAATGCCCAAGTAGTTAACAGGTTCTTGATTTATATTTACAAAATTTTTGGAGTGAGAGAAATTTATATCCTGTGTTTTTTCCGAGATTTTCAATAAGCTAGTTGTAATCAAACCAGTCCGTTATTTTACTTGTATCAGCTACAATCAGAGATTTACAACAATCAGTTCTTAAAGTTTTACTAAATTGGCTGTGTCATCAGCCAATTGAAATATTGAAATACCTGAGATTTATTACATTTATTAGAAAAAGGAAAGGTCCCAGGACAGAGCCTTGAGGAATCCCATATTTTATTAGATTTTTGCTGAAAAGTTTATTGATTTTAGACACATTCTCTATATCTGCCACTCAAATAACTCTCTAACAGTCTCTGGGGAGCTGCTAACACGCCTGTCTACGGAGGACCTCTCCTTATAGTCCTCCGTAAAATCTATCCATTTTCCTAATATCTTGGTATAAGCCCTGCCCTCCTCTGTTGGTGGTTGTTATCTGGTAATCAGGAATGATTTTTCCGTTTCTTAAGCCTTCCTCAATTATTTTATTTAGTGCAATGAACGCAGGCCTGCGTGGGGAATAATTGTTAAACTTTCCCAAGAATAAAACTTCAACGGATATCTTATTCGCTCCCTCATTCGAGGCGTGGTTCCATCCTAACCATTCATATACCCGCCCGCTCTCTGTGATGATAAAGTTAAAGGGCAAGTTCCCTCCTTGCGTACCTCGCCTTTTTATGCCTGTGATCCACTTTAGAAATTTTCCACAATCTCTGAAGCACCTCGGACCGTTATTCGAAACTACCACTCTTGATACAGGGTGTTTCAATGCTGTAGTTGTATATATTTCAAAGTGGTACATAGTTGAATTTGGCCTTACACCCATCCACTCTTCTCTTGATACTACTGGGAGTTCCTGGTCAACGTCACTCTCTGGAGGAAAGAGAAAGTCTACATTGCCCGTGTAAGCGTTCCATTCTCTCATCTGATTACTCTCGTAATTGGCTGTATCATTCAAACCTTCGGAATATTCACTGTCCCAAATAAGATGGTATGGTATGAGTAAATAGTCAGTGGGCAACCTTCCCGTGCAGATGGCGTTTCTTACTAGTGATTCGTATGCACGAACCGCGGCCTCCGATGGCGTAGGATTCGGTTCTCTCATATCCACGAATGATATCATCAATGCTCTGTCTTCTAGGCCACCGCTGAAGCCGTAGCTCACGTTATCCCACCCGAGGCCTTCGAATATTCTTCCATCGTTCTCGATGAAGAAATTGCTCACAAACGGGAAGTTGACGCTAACTAAGAGTAATTCCGCTTGCTTGGTTCTTCTCAACGTTGTTGATTCAACTTCCTCCAATTCCATCCTGTAAATCCGGAAAAGGTCCTCGTCGTCTGATGTGTGAGACCCATTCTCTTCTGCCCATACACTTCTAGATATCAGTTTAAAGTCCTTATCTCCTGAAAAAATAATATACAGACTTGTAATATCATCGATTACTTTTTTCTGAAGAAGGTAGGGGAGATCGGGGATCGCCTTTTAACTTGCTGTGCTGTTTTACCCGTAGTGGGTTCTTCAAAATCAGCCAGTCAGCTTCCCGAAAATGGTTACATGTGTTTCGGTAGGAAGGGCGATTTTGAAAATGGATCCGAGTATTCGTATTAAATATTATTATAAACGAAAGAAATTGCACCAAAGCTTAGAATAGTATTTCTTTAAATATTCCTTACGGCGAATCTACT
Source organism: Sympetrum striolatum (assembly GCA_947579665.1). Taxonomy (NCBI): domain Eukaryota; kingdom Metazoa; phylum Arthropoda; class Insecta; order Odonata; family Libellulidae; genus Sympetrum; species Sympetrum striolatum. The sequence goes on from OX388350.1 coordinate 74,835,179, forward strand.
GAGAAACAAAAAAACAATGTTTTACTGGTGATATAAGCGTTTCCAAGAAGATAATGAATAAGTCGACGTTTCAGGACTGCACAAACTGATGAAAACCAGAATATTTATGGGAAAACTGAAAAATGTTATTACGAGTGGTCAAACGGTCAAAATTGACTATTACTAAGTTCGACGACGGTTGCGTGAAAACCGCCCGAAGTTGTGATTAAAACATTCATGACTTTTGAATCATGACAATGCTTCTGCTCACTCTTCACACTGATTAATTGCCATTTATATGCAAAAAAACTCTGTAATGACGCCCCAGCCACCATATTCTCTAGGCTGGTCAAATACCAACCTTTTTCTCTCCCAGAATGGAAAACCTGAAAGGTTTATCGATTTACAAGAGTAGATGAGATTAAAAGTGAACTGTTGATAGAGCCAAAACTTACCTCAAAGAACCAATATAAAATTCACAGAATCGGGCGAGATATGGTGGAAATCCATCATGCAAAATGAAGGAAAAAGTACCAAATATCTCCTTCATTTTGCTCAAAGAACCGGTTTTAAAAGTCTTTCGGGGATAAGAAAAGGCGCTGCAATTATTTAATAATAACTAATGGCGATAAATTTCAAGGGAATAGAATTTCTATAGTCGAATATATATTATTCCTTCCAGAAAACGAAAATTCCTCCTATATTTGGCACACCTCGTTTCTCTTAAACTACCTTAGTTGGAAAACCTGTGCAACTTTACTCGGTCCCTTGTGCTTCCGGTCTAACCGCCATGAAAGCGCCACATCAATGTATCGGAATGGTATCTACATACTTCATCTTAAAAATTGATAGAGCAGTGAGCAGGCTATAAATGTGGACCAGGCAGTAAATCCTGGTATATGCACTTACTCGTAAATCAATACGCAAAGAGGGGTAGCAATGCACGTTTATCAATACATTGTTTTTCCTGGCATCTACGGCAAACAGAATCAGTTGGAAGGTCTGTAACAGTATACAGTTGTTATAAAAATACGGACTCTCCATAATCAAATAATTCAACGATACTTAGGGATTTTATTACTAGTTTATTATTTGGCGAATAACATCTTAACATCCTGGTATCATTAGGACAGAATATATCGAATAGATAACACCATTCGAATGATCGTGGCTCGCACCGAATAAGGAATTGCCAAGTAAAAATTTTTATGTATGTTAATCCCGTAAAGTTTTATTTTGCGAGTAGTTTATCTATGGAGATATGTTACTGAACATATTCATTATTTTGCTGCGAATCTTTCCCACCACGGATTAATCTACATAAATTGGCGAGGAATTATAAGCTACTAATGCCAATAACTCTGACCATTCTAATATTTATATCGCTATTTACATATAGGAAGGCTTTAAAGGTGATTACGTCAAGTTTTTTCTCACAGTTTCATTATTTATTATTTTATTATTATATTTACACTGTTGATGGGCAAAAACCAGGTGGCAGTGACCATATCAATACCGCATACATCATTTAAAGAAATATTTACAATTATGTACAACTTTGCAGCCAATTTTTTAAATGATTTTCTTTTACTTCCGTTCATTAGCAGGAAATAAATTGAAAATTCCTTTAGTTATTGCACTCCAGTCCAATATGGTTCTATTCACGAATGAAAATTTACCAACTTCTTTTCTTTTAGTATAAGCACGTACTTTGCACCCGTGATGGTTTTTTCCTGTATAATTAGGATCAGCCAATATATAGGATAGTTCATTCCAGTCAGGTTTACCAGTGTATGATCGGTGAAACATACATATCTGTTTGATTTTCTTCTATTCTCCAAAGTATCGAAATTAATCTTCAGTAAAATTTCTTTGACGCTATCAGTCCTACGGAATCTCCCCATTACAAATCTAGCTCCTTCACTTTGGACTTTTTCGATGCTTTTTTGATACTTTACATGGGGACTTTGCTTTACAATGTCTTTCACATTACAATACATTATAGATTAGTATTAACGGAAAAAGATATTGAGGGATCCAAGTAAAATTTGTACATAAGCTATATTATGTTCTCACCTTCTTTTGGACAAAATATCCGCAACAGTTTCCTTCTTTCTTCGATCACATCGCTTTTGGAAGAGGAAAACTCTGCCGTTCGATTAGTCACCCCATCTTCAAACAAGAAATGGAATCGATTTAGGTTATTGCTGTTAAATTTCAAAGTTAAATAAAAACCTAAACAGAAATTTTCTGACTTAGAATACTGCTATAGCTCTAATATCTTATTCTCTAAACTTTCTTAATATTATTATTGCTATAAACTTTACTTTAAATTTCGGTGTGATTGTGTTCAAGTATATTATAAGTCACCCAACCATCAATTAACCTATTTTATAAAGGAATATAATGTATGATGATTGCAATGAATTATTAATTCCACATCTGCTATAGAGTTTCGTTTAGCATGCTAACACCTAAACAATCACAATTATCGCAATATTTTCGAATTTTGAATTGAATTCAATTTAAATTGAATGGTATGCTTAGAGTAACATTCGTGCTTCGATGTATGGGGAAAAATCGAAAATAAAATCTTAAAAATGAATTAATTGATTTAGTCAAATCATTATGGGGAAAACATACAAAAGGCGACAATATACGAGACGTCGCTTCAAACATTTCCCAAAAATAAACAAATTTTTCAGATGAAAAACAGAATATCAAATTTTTTGCATGTTTTTATTGCCTTCATTACTATTTTTCAACCATATCAATGCTTAAAGTTCGTCTTACGCCGAGAATAAAATATTTTTCGTTATTCAACGTACTGAGGGAATGTCAAACATCTTATAAGTATCTTAAATACTGCAGAAATCGGAAAATCTCAAATGTGATACAATATTAGTTCAGTTTTCACCTTGTAATTTAAATTTATAATGTCCAATTTTTATTACCTTTGAGAACTCCACTGAATTCCAGTCGTCTCTCCGATCCTTCTAGAATTTTGAACAAATCCACTTCTAGTTGCCAATCGGTGAAACTGTATCGAGATTCTCCCATTCCTGTGGACATCACTAGGGGTCCATCACCTTGCTTTTTTATCGTGATGTGCTCTGTTGCATTTTCAGTTTGTCCTCTTGTACTTGTGAACAGTGATGCGAGCAAGACTAGGGACGATAAGTGACGGAAGCGTGGCATCGTTCTTCAGCGAAGTCCACAAGTGTCCCTTGTAGCCTCTGCGAAATATAGAAAATCGTGATTGTAATTTTGTGCTATTACTTTTTAAGACTAAGATCGATTGCAGAATATGCATCTTCGAGGAAATATCTTTTGTTATACAAAGCCGAAATTAAAAAGCAAGCGTTGAAATGAATAAAAAATAAAAGGAAATTAGTAACTTAGGTTCTTCATACTAATATTCGAATTTGAAGTAAAAACACATTTAAAGCAGTTAGTACTTCAAGAAAGAGAGTGATGTCGTATTGTTATTTTAACGTTGATTAAATCATCAATAAATGATTTACCGAGATATGATTATGATTATAGATTCTACTTATGTAATTTGATTATAAAGTCTCCAAGTAGTTTTAGTAATAATTTATTTCTAAGGGAACTAGGAACTAGAGCTAGTACCGGTTGATGCTACCAAAATTAATAATCACATTTTTATCGTACATGATGGATGTATACACTGCCATTCCTACCTCTGTGAGTTGTATTTAGAAACTACACTGGTTAAATTTCACATTACATTAATAAAACACACATAACACACTAAAACTCTGCGTAAGGCTTACCCTACGGATTTCAGTTTTTAGTGTAATCAATTTTAACGCCAGGAGTTGCTTTCTCCGAATGATTATCTACTAATTGTATTATTGCCGTGTGTCAGAATGCCATATTTCCGCAATAAATTTTCTCGTGAATTTGCACCTCTTGCTGAGCTACTGTATCTAGATAGTGGAAATCCGTGATTCATTCTTTAGAAGAGAATGAAACTCGGGCATAAAAACAAAGCTTTAGCATATTTTACCAATATTATTAATCATCAGCATTTATCCGTATATCTGCAGACTCAACCAGTTACTTCGTGCGAATCATCTTAACATTATCATTTTGCAATTATTTCTTCAAACCTTAAGTTGATCGAAAATTTTCATTCAAATCGGAAGAATTAAGTTATAATTCTTCTATACAGTTATCAAATGAATAATCTAAGCAGTATCTTATTATGTCTCATGTTTATTTTATTGAAAAAATTGTGCAAAAGTTTGAGCAATAATGGTTACTCTTCATCATCAGTTAAAATCTTCGAGCTGTCTTTAAGTACTAGAATTGATAACATTTTGCGGTCATTGTTTCTGCATACATTATGATTTTATTATAATTATTAAATTGGTATTAAATGATTGAATTGTTGTATAAGATATTAAATAGAACAAATATAATCGAAAAACAAAACTTACTAAATAGCTTTTTTCGTTGCTTATTTTAACAATAGGTATCCTAAATATATAAATATAAATATTTATATCATACAAATGTATCCAAAATAGAGGAAAATTTATTACCTAGAAAATAAGTAACATGCTAGTACTACTGAATACATTGGTTGTAGGTTATATGTACGGGATTTAAAGTTATTTTACGGGAGGTTTTTGGAGGTGTTTGCCTCCCGTCGTTGGCGAATGACGGACAGATTGTATTGATATATCCCCTCAACCGTTGCTGATTGGTATTAATACGAGCTTGCAGCGTTTAAATTAATAAATAAATACTGATAAAAATTGAAGAAAAGTCACATTTATAAAAAATGGATGATTTTGGAGAGAGGAAGTGGTGTCATATTGTTTTTATACTTCAGTATAATTCCTTTCAGTTATCAGAAATACATAAATTAGGTTTTTCTAATGCAGTTGTTTTTGAAAAGTCTGAAAGTGGTTTTAGTAGCATCTAGCTGAAGAGGATCGATTCCAGCGGGAGAAGTAGAGTAATGATTAAATATATATCCCTATTTGCACAGAAGTGAATGTAGCATCTCTCATATAATTGTATGGCTAATTCAATAATGTAGGTGATTAAAAAAAACAAACAGTGATCTTTTCAAAGTTCTCATAATTTAGGGCTGAAGTTTGATGTTGACGATAAGAATAATCATAATTATAGAATTTTTATGAAGCATTTCTTAAGTTTGTAGATTAATTTCCCTTTCATTGTAAAATGCTAGTTAAACACGCAAACCATAAACCCGATCATTCCATGTATAAAGAAATGAGAATAATGAGCTTTATATTATTTTAAAAGACGCCTAAAAAGCAGATATTTTGTGGTGATTAAGAAAAACTACGAAATGGTCATATGACTGTTCCTTCGATTTATCACTGTAAATGCTAAATTCTAAGAAAATTATCTTTTCTCTCATAGTTCACAATTAATACCGAACTTTACTTTTGAGTGTCTAAATTATTAATGCATTTTAAAGTGAAAATGCTTGTGCTCGTATTCGACATTCGTATTGGTCCTCAGGGAGAATGACTCTAAAATAGGTTGGAAGGTTTTTGTGTAATTTTTTAGAAATTCTGCAAAGTTCGATTCTAAAACAACATTCCACGACCGCCATAAGAATGTACATTCAGTTTCCGTTCTTTTTCTGCTTTTCTTAGTTCTACGAAACTTTTCCTTCCAATTTATCCGCTCAATAGAAGTAATGCCTGCAGCCAGTAATAGTGAAGTTTTCATCTCTCTCTTATGGACATCTTCCGGTGCGATCTTGGTTCGATCCCAGCAAAATTATCGAATAGAAATGCGACAGTTATTCATTCCTGATCCCAAGGAACACATAAGCAAAGTTTTACACGAATAGGGCTTTCGGGCAACGCAAATTGACTAATTGCTCTCAATGAATAGTCTAAGTCTAGGAAGGATAATTCTGCTTATGTCTTACCTTTTGGATTTATGGATACCAATTCTTCCAACTGTTCTCCTCTGAACTCCACAAAAGAACCCTTCGGATTGACTGCTCTCAATGAGGAAGTCTTCCGCAGTGAAGGAAAAAGTTCGCTGGGATCTTATATTTTGGTGTAATCGGATTTCATTTGCGTCATCAAACTGATAGTGGTTCAGAGCAACGGGCAATCGGGAAAAAGCTCGCCAAGATGCCAAAAACGGTTTTTTTGAACGCTGAAATTTGCTTAGACATTAGGTAACGATTGATTTTTATGTTTCCGTTAGTCAATTTCGATATTTTTACGGATCAATAAGATACAGTTACTCAGGCGTATATTAAGTCATAGGTATATTCAAAGAAAAGGTCTTGAAATTTTTAAAACAAAGACTCAAATTCGTTGTTTTATATATCGTAGGTTTTTTAGAGACACTTTGAAAAAATTGACTTTGCTATAATCTAGCATATTTCTTTAACTTTGGATTAGGAGCATTCCATAGCGTTTAAGTGACTACGCTTAGGGATTTTACCTAAATAATTTTGACAATTGGGTTTAAAATCATGCGAATACATCAAAGCCATTTTATTAAACAAGTATTTCGGTAGAATATGTTCGCTCGCGAGGAAAATCAAAGTGTTTATCATCGAAAATCGAATTAATTAATATAGGAATAAATGTAATTTAGAGGTTTATGTAATGGATGTCCATTCGTAGTAGATTGAGATAGTGACGAACAATATTTTTATCTACATTACCAGTTACCTTTTAAAATTTCTGCTTAGAAGTGACTGAAAATTACTACCTACTCCTTAATATCTTTAAGGATTTCTAACATTCTTAAAGAGAAATTCGATACAAAGAATCTAAGGGTGATTTGTAATTTTACCACAAATTTTATTTTTTAACGAAACAGTTACACGACCTACATAAAACGATTGATCGTCATGTTCTGGAAACTGAACTGAAAATACGATATTTTTAGTTTGATCTGATAGTATAAGGATCTAGATGGTTTACACAAAGTATGTACAATTCTATTCATGCTTCTCTATTAAACGTCTGATTCGTTGGCATGCATTAGACAAAGGGCAACGTACAAATACGATTCTTTATAAATTGAGAAAAAAGGGATTATATTCATGTTTGCGTATAGGATATGAGCTGTACTTGTATCACAGTCCCATTTTTGTCAATAGCACCTGAAATTTAATATGAAATAGGAATAAAAATGATTCATCCGGAATAACTATTTTCGAAATATCTATTGCAGTATGAAGTGAAATTAGAATGGATTACTTATCAAAATGTGTGCTTCTGAATCGGTGGGCTACGCAACAGTGAATAGGTTTTTCGTGGAACGCAAAATACCCAAAATTAAATATAGGGTACACCGAGGCTATACGGATCACTCCGCCGTTTAATTCTCAATGCAAAACAATATTGGGACCAATATGTATGTATCTACTAGAATACTATGGGCTTGAAATAGACTCCTTTGTTTCAACAGGAATAAAAATTAGCTCAGTCATTCTTGAGTGAATAAAGCTGATATATCTTAAAACTTATTCATCATATTATTTTTGATATCTATTAACAGTCAACAAAATATCGATGCAAGAATCCACATTAAAGTTTGTGGAGCAGGGCTTTATACCCAATGGATCATTGACCCATTGATTAGAAAATATATAGTTTTGTTACCATAGTCCGTTCACGATCGCGGCCAGCACCTCGTAATGCGGTATCGCGGTCAGAAAAATTGTCTTTCTTAAGTTGTTTAACAACTTAAAGGGTTCGGACTTGCACAGAAAATAAATTCACTATTTTCTAAGAAACTTTCTCGCTGGATGTTTTTTCGTGGGCGAATTGGACGAAAAGTGGCAGGCGACTACTTTTTTCAATGCATTTTGCGAGAAATTCTGGACTTTTCCATTAATTTCTGTTGAACATTACCCTAAACCATATTCATCTGCCTAAGTATTAACACTTAAAGAAATAGAAAGGTTTGAAGCTGATATTGATGTAAACAAATCCCATGTTTCTCGAATAAGAGAATCAATGGCACCCGTTCCAAAAGAAACGGAACAAAACGCCGTATTTCTTTGAGATATAACATTTTTGTTGTTTTTGGCGATTATGTTGCAAATAAACAAAAAAAAATCGCGGTGTTATGTATTTTATCACTGATAATAAACACTGAAAAAATTTGAAACAATTTTGACCAACTCCATGATTTTACGCAAATTGGACAACGTCGCTCAAATTTCTCCCATTTAAAATATATGGGCCTATGCATTTTAAATGGGGGGAATCTGTGCCTTCATAACGGTGACCGGACTATAGTCATAATGTATTGATTTAATTTTTTTCCAAGTTTTGTTTTAAACCAATCATAGGTATTAGATACTGTAATATTAAATAAATGCAATTGAATAATACATAATATATAATAATAATTTGATAAGAATATAATCGTAATTATTTCACAGAACGAGTTATATCTGAACAAGTCGTAAAAACGAACTTCTTTCAACAATACTCCAAACATAAACAAACTCAGGGCAACATGCTACATTTCCCCTCCATTTTGATAAAAATCCCATTTTATTATTCATCCATTCCATATCTTATGGGCGGTCTTTTGATTCTATTTGATCGGCGCAACTTTGGGGAATCTGTAGTTATTGGTGGAGGTTGTGCTTCTAATTCGCCTTGAGTTGTTATACTCAGATCAGCCCCTTTGCGGCTGAGAGGTTCTTGACCCCTATCTTCGGTTGCTCCCGGCTTTTGGACGTCTTCTCTTGAAATTGGCTTGTCGTCCACTGCCCCTGATCGTTAACGTATTTGATCTGCATGCTTCCGTTTGGATTCTCCACCAATGTTGACTTCATGAGACAGCTCACCTGTCCTCCTCCCGACCACACCTGGCTGCCAGCCTGGTTCTCGTTCCTTTTGGACCCAAACGTCATCACCTGTGGTGAATGACCTTGGTTTGCCATTGGTGTCATGGTATGCCTTCTGCATCCACACCTCCAGTTCCATTTTTAGCCGTGAGTCAGGTCCATCCAGTCTTGTCAATATTCGCCTTCCAAGAAATAATTCTGAAGGTGTCTTGCCTGTCGTTTTGTGCGGCGTAGTGCGGCACGAGAGCAGAAATTGCTGCAAACGGACCCACTCGTCGACCTTGTCATTTTTGGATGCTGCGAAACGTTGCTTGAACGTGCGAACGAATCTCTTAGCTAACTCGTTTGTCTTGGTGTGATAAGGCGTTGAACGAAGGTGCTGGATCACATTGTCCTTGCAAAATTGCTCGAAATCCTTGGACGTGAATGTGGTCCCATTGTCAGACACCAGCTGTCTGTGAACGCCGAATCTTCCAAATAAGCCGCGCAGTTCCTTTAGAAGTCGCTGAGTTGCGATATCTCGCATGGGAACCACTTCAACCTATTTTGAATACGCGTCGACCAAAATGAACCCATGTTTTCCTTGAAATGGTCCTGCGTAGTCCACATGTATTCGCTTCCATGGCTTCTCTGGTATGTTCCATGAATACAGAGGCACTTCTGATTCTTGGCAACGATTCTCTTGACAGGCGTGGCATCCTTGGACCCGAGCTTCGATTTCTTGATCCATTTTCGGCCTCCAAGCGTAGAATCTTGCCGAACATCGCATTGCTGTGATCCCTGGATGCCCTTCGTGTAGTGCAGCTAGAATTTTCTTTCGTAAGGCACCTGGAAATACCATCCTTCCGCCCCAAATGACTATTCCATCTTCTACTGAAATTTCTTTCCGTCTCAAAAAGAATAGTTTCAACTGATCTTCAGGGCCGGCTTTAGACAATTGGCGGCCCCAGGTAAAACTCATTTGGCGGCCCTCCCGTTTGTAATTTTGCAAATTCAATAATGGTGTAAACCTGACAAAATATCACAACAGATTTTTTTATATTGAATAATAAACTAAATAATTAAACTATGAAATGTTTTATAATGAAATATCAATAAAAATAATTATTAAAATATAAAATATATAAAATAATAAAATTGTCACAGTATACAGTATATATTTAAAGCAACTGTGATTTAGTAACAATTTATTCATTTCTTTGATTAATATAGTTTAATACAAGTTATACTGATCATAAGAAATATTAACTAATAATTAACACATCATATCAAATATAAAGTGTAAAAATTTAACTTTTCTAGCCTTTTTGGCAGCAAAATCGTTTATAAGTTCGGAAAAGTTAAGGGTATGGGTAATGCTATTTTCGATGAAAATCACAGATAGATTAACAAATCTATCTTACGCCATCGTGGAGCACAAATATGTCTTAATCAGTTTCAGTTTTGAGAAGCTTCGTTCTCCACTGTCACAGGAGTGGTAAGAAAAATTTGTTATGGAGGGTTATGAGACGTTGCCTAAATTTTATTTGTATAATTAAATAAATTAAACGGTTTTCGGCCATAGATATACTTATTTAATATTCTTAAATTATTATTATTGTTATTATTATCTTATATTATTATGATTCTTTCTATATAATGTTTCTGTGAGTTATTTGAGAGTCAATTAATAATCTTGTAATATAATAATTTGGCGGGCCCCTAAATTTGGCGGCCCCCGGCGACCGCCTTATTCGCCAGCCAATAAAACCGGCCCTGCTGATCATCATCATTAACCATTGGCCATCCTTGCTCTACCCAGCGCTTGACCTTAGACAGTACTTTTTCTCTTGTTGTTGCCTGCTGTAGAGCCTTCGTCGACAGAGCGATATCTTCCACCTTTTCCTCGGAAATCGCGTTAACGAAATATTTCTACTTGTCCGATTGAGCAATTACCATACATTTAGTTTTTTCACATTTAGACGTAATTTATTTTTTTCTAACCACATACTTTCATCAATTCTTCATTAATCATTTTAAGATTTCCCTCCAAATCATTTCCTTTTACATAGATAAGTGTAGTATCAGCAAATAAATGTATGAAAGATCTACTTACGACATCAGGCAAATCAATAATAAACAACAAGAACAATAATAATAATTGAATAAGAATATAATCATAATTATTTAACAGAACGAGTTACATCTGAACAAGTCGATAGAATGAACTTCTTACAATACTCAGAATACTTACAAACATAAACAAACACAGGGGAACATGCTGCAGATATCCACACAGTAAGGAAGTTTAGCCATAGGTCAAGAATATAAACACTAGGTGAAGGAATTATACTTTATTGTAATAATTCATATTTATTTCAAAAGGAATAGCTGTGAGTGAAATTTACACTAAATATTCCATATTTTGGAAGAAAATAAGACTTAAAAAAATGCTCCAATCCAGCACAGCCTGCTTATTCAATAGTAAAATTTGGTGAAATTTAAGAAAAATAGTGGAGGGCTTCTCTTTATTTATAGAAAGTGAAAATTTTATAAGCATTGATAAAGGTTTTGTTGATTGTAAATTTAGTTTTTTTGAAAAGTATGTTATATCTAAGTACAAAATTATGAGCTTTGTCATTTTCACGTAATTAGCTTATCAAAGGCAATGGTCAATTAACATATTTGGAGTCGTATATAATGTCAGCCATGACTATGTAGCATCATTATCCATCTCATATATCTATAGCTTAATAAAGAAGACAAAGTTTTGAATTTGATGTTATACTTATTAATATCTATGATGAAAGAGGTGAGTTTTGTTGTCTTATTAAAAATAATCATTCATAAGCCCATAATGACTATGTCAGTTGAAGTAAAAGGTTATTTTCATGGAAAATTAAAAAAAATAACTCGGGTAGTAATGAAAATTGTAAAATATAGTAACATAAGGAACATATATAACATAAAGCCAAAACCATTCTGATTTTCATTTATACTCTATTGTTAAGTGAATTTATAATCTATTCTATTTTGTGTTCTCATTTACCATTTTCAGCTGATTCATTCTTATTGTTTCTTAATGTTATCTAAGCATTAATTCATATTGTTAAGAAAGATTTTTATGATTCCATAACATAGAATCTGTACAAATCATGAGATCCAAAACAAATTTAAATCCATGGTAATTATTTCCTTAATGTTATTTGAAGTGCAGTACCATCTTTGAATAATTTTAAATCATCATCATCTTCTTTCAAGGGTTAAGCATCATGCCTGTTCCGGCTTTACTTGTTACGTGGAACTTTACCATCTTTTTCTCGGTCTTCCAACACTTTTTCTGCCTATGCGTTTATATTCCATCACCTGTTTTGGAATTCTCCCGTTAGGCATTTGTAATAAATGTTCTTCCCATTTATTCTTGTACCCCTCTAATCTATTGGTGTTTGCCTGGACACCTAATTCATTTCTTATGTATGTATTCCTTAATTTATCTATTCTTGTGCAACCTTTCACTGATATCATTTTAAAAAGAGGACATATATGTTATGCAAGAGGCTTCGGGAAGAGCTAAATAATTACATAAATTTCAGTTACGGTCTTATTACTTTTGTACTGAATTTATTTAATACTTCAACTTTTATGAATAGATTACATATGTTGCTTTCATTGCAGTTTCAAGATTAAGTACTTGGAATTTGAGATGAACTTGCCATAACTGCTAAATGGAAAAAGAAATTTGTCCTCAAATTCAATTTACTAAATTTGGTAATTGTCTTTGCGTTGCATTTTGAGAAATTTTCAAAATTAGTATGTTTAAAACATTTGTTTGAAACACTTGTTTCTGCTTTTTGTATTTATTATCAGCTGAATTATCTCATCTTGAATACTCAGGAAGGAATGGAAATGATAACTTATGATCACGCTTAAACTGCATACCAATGGACCACCTACCTTTATACCTGAGATCACATACAACATAGAAAATTATGTGCAAACATAATGGAAAAAACTGCAATATTTTTCTAATTCATAGACTTTAAATCCTGTCAAAGTGCAGCTTAGTTACCTTTTAACAAATGTATACATGCATACAAATCATTCATTCGGTTCCATTTTGTTGTTATCATAGTAATGACGTAATTAATTCATAATGAGTCTGCATCTTCTCCTATTAAGGTGCACTTATTTTGCCATTCCATTTTAGCAAGTTAGATGCATATATTATACATACATTTCCTTTCCTTTATTCCATTCTTTAAGCACTTTATGTCTCATCTGTTAAAGATCATCCCCCCATTTTGAACTGACTTTTTCTAGTTTTTCCTCTCTTTATAACATTACTCAAATTTTCATCATGCACCATCTTTACCATTCTGTTTTCCTCCTTTCATAAACCCCTTTCATAATAGTTGCACTGTCTTTTTGTCCTCATTCATTCATTTTTGTCTCTGTCTTTTCTTTTTTTCTGCTTTACATTCTTCTTATCCACCTGCCATCCATTAAATCTACATTCAGATTTATTTCACTTGACATGCACATCTTTTACCAGCATTCACCAAGTAAACTTCAAAATTTCTTCTGCATATACCCATTTTTGCCTCTTTGTCCAATTCATCATGTTCAATCATCGACCATATGCCACTAGGGATTTAAAATTTGACTCTCACTTACTCATTTAATCAATATTTAGTTTTTTATATATCCTGAGTGCTCTACTACTTGGAGTATTTGACAGAGTATCCAGTATCATAGTAAATGAAATAAACTTTATTTTCCATTAATTGCTTAACGTCAATAGCAATCCAAAGGAAGAATGAACATGAAAAAATTTTGACTCGATCTTGTAAACATTTTGAAACTATATGGACTCTTTTCATGTTCTTATCTTTTCTTTTACTTGTGAAGCAGCCTTAGTTTGAAAAAAACTGAGTTCTGCTTCTCTGTATTTGATAAAAGTCATGTAAATTACTTTCATTTTCTATCCAAGTGCAATATATAAAATAGAGAATACCTGCACTTAATTGTGATGAATTTCCCTGTAAACCACTTCTAGGTTATAACAAGTCTTTTTTGACACCACTCCAACCTGCTATTTAAGAAAACTGTGCTGTAATCGATAAGTTAAAACAATACATAGCAATTGCAATTGAGTATAATTTTAGTAAAAAGACTAGGTAGTTTCAGGCTTAACTGAGAGTAAGTTTTATCATGTCCATGATAAACTTAATTTATATTTTTACAAGTAATTTTTGAAAAATTGAATGTGTACACGCATATTTATATGCAGAAAATAGTCAACCTGGTCAACTTTCAGGTATGCAAACAAGCTTCTATTCTGTATGAAATTTGAAAGTGCCATGAATATGTCAGGAAAAATCCAGTATTCCTCATAGAAATATCAAGTTTGATTCCTAAATAACTTAGTTTTCTCCATATGAATGCACATGGAAACTTGTTTCCCTGCATTCAGAGATTTCTTATTTAAAAATATGAAACTACATATCATTGATCATCTAATTGGCTTCCAAAATTAATCAAAAGATAAAGAACTCCATAATAAATATTGCTCTTGGCATGAGAGTTTGGCTTGAAATAATGAAATATTCTAATAAGTACTTAAAGTATCTACAGTAACAAAAAGTACTTTAATAGACATCTATCAAATTACTTTTTGTTACTGCCCCTTTGTCCACAATGATTGAGCATTTCTTCTTGTAATTTAAACTTTAAATATACAAATATGGTTTTGGCTAGCAATTCTATAAAATAATTTATCTCATAACATTTTATTTTTGCAGAGTGCTAGGAATCTAAATGTTTTATGAACATTTATCTTGTTCAATAATAGCATTATATCTTGTTAGTAATATCTTATATATCTGTAAAAATGGATGTATGTATGGGTTTGTGTATGTTCCAGATGATCTTGAAAACTAGATGTCGCACAATTTTCAAACTTTTAATATAATCAAATATCTTCCCGGCTATGATCAAGTGGTACTTTTAATTTGTCTAAAGTACATGGTTTGAACCCAGATGAGTACAATAGTTTCCATAAGAAATACATGTAGTCTCCATTTTTTTATTTACAGGCTTTATTTCATTAGAAAATAATTGTAGGAAGTCGAATGAAGGGGAATTGAATAAAGATTCTTCCACTGAATATTCATTTATTATCATTCTGTTATTGATATTTAATCTTTGTTTCTATTTTGGCATTGCAATTACTTTTGTGTTACTTGTGTTCTGTGTTTATGTATCACATTTTCAGATTGACATACGAGTCAGCTCCATAATACACTTACCTTCCGCAAAGTATATTCATCGGTGGTTAGATAGATATATAATTCATTTCTGTTATTTATGTTCAATGTTTGATTCATTTGTCCCCCTGTATCTGTCTGAAAATATATCTTTAAATGTGGTACTGCTTATCCCAATGTGATCTTAGAATATATTTTTATATTGTCTTAGTTTAAGAAATTTTTCATTCAAAGTAGTATATGATATTGAATTTGAGTTGGTGTGGCTTTGTAGACATCATTGTAACTTAAATTTCTTGGTATATTGGATTTGAAAGCCTGGTATTTGCTATCTATCAACAACTATGAAGCATGTGTTACGAGCATGTTTGTTACAATGGTATTTATGAAATTTAATATCCCCATTGAGAATCATCGGGGACTTCTGCTAATTATCTATAAATAAAAAATAGTCCAACCAGACAATAGAAATAACACCTAAAGTGTGACAAAATGTAAAAAATCAAAATTACTATGATGAAAGTAAGTTGATTGTAACATCCTCCATTAATTAAATTTAGTTGTCTTATTTTTCCATTTAGTGAATGCCTGAGCATAGGATGAAATGGAAGTAAAAATGAGGTTGTTCTAAACTTAAAACAAACAAAACAGTCTTTTCTTTCTGGAAGTAATTGTTAATCACATTATAATGTGACTGCAATCTGCATTTATATAAAAATGTATTGATTAATAACTTTATAAATATATTTGTAATTGGTAAATATCAATTACTACTTTATAATTTTTAATTATTAATTTTTTTAAACTTTTGTATTGTGGTTATTTCATAAAGCGTACAATTGTATAGAAGCTATTTGTAGTTGCATGTTTATGATTTGAGACCTAAGTGTTCATCAGTGTGCTTCGCACATCATCATTTACTGTGCACCAGAATTTTAACGATGAAGTTTGATGAAATAAGCAGATAAACTATAATAAGACTGAAACTTTTTTAATTTACTTAGTGTAGAAAATCATCAATTCTGATGGAGTTTATATACATTAAAATGTTGATTTAACTAAAGTTATAAAAATACAAGCTAAGTGAGTTAACTCTTATTTATTGAATCAAGTCTAACTAATAAAGTAATGTATGCATAAAACACACTGGCAGAATTTCAGGCCTACATTTTATTTAAAAATTGCATCTTGTGTGCTGATAAATGCTGGAATTATTGTTTAATAGTATTTGAATGTAATGTTTATAAACACACTCTGATTTATGTTTTTGAGTGCTGTTATCTAACTTACACACTCTTACATCTCATATACATCTGTTCCAATGAACTGATGGCATAAATTATTAATTGCTTTTATGTGATTTGAATGTTTCTTTGGGCTCCTGGGCAAGTGTAGTTGTTGATTTTCTCTTGAGGTCTTGAGTTCAATTCCTGATTGGGGCTTATATGTGAGCAATGACCACAGCTTTCAGAGCACACTAAAAAAATTACTACCAGTATGTTTCCTTTTTATGTATGCAATTTTAAAGATAATGAGAATGAAACTTATTAATTTTTAGCCAAAGGAGCATCTTGTTAAGATAGTCTTTAGAAGACCTAACTGCTCATATATACATATCATATATATTTTGTATTATTTCTCTATGGAACTGGTATAAAACATCGATTTCTTCATCAGTTTTTAAATAAATTTTAAGATAACTTACTTTAGTGTGACTACAGGATTATTTGATAAAATTGATTTAAATTCTAACAAGGGGAACTTACACTTTATGTAATATGGAATTGGTTATGACCTTCAGGATATGTTTCATGCTCTAAAATAATAAACTTGTCTGTCCATTGAACGTAATCAATATTACTTTATTTTCATAAATCAGTAATTGGTAAACTGAGGGAGAGATAGAATGCAAAAAGCCAATAATAAATCAAGACTCTCATGCACCACAAATCTGCTTTAACAGATAGATTCCAGCCTAAGTGGTCCTCAGTTCTGAAATATTTTATCTGTTATGTAGATAAGAAATATCTATTTGTAGTATGTACTAAATAACGAGCTTGGCATATGTTTGAATTATATTAACAGAAAGGGTATGGAAGGTAAAATGTTGAAAATCAATGCAGAAAAATAACTTATTTGTCAAAAATTGGGAGAGAACATGGTCTGCAAAATTTCATAACATAAGAGTATGTTTGCATAACTCCAATTTTCAAATGCCAATTTTACCTAATGAAAGATATATTGTGTTTTGGTGGTTAGACATGTGTCTATTACTTATGGGTTAGGAACATATCCTGAAAATTCCAAATGAATCCATCTGACACAAAGTGTACATTCTCCTGCTAAAAAAGCACCTATTATATAAAATATTGAATCTTATGGGAATAACATCAATATTTAACTTTTATTTTATAGACAACCTCCCTATAGTCTTCGAGTTAACATGTTGAAAGTCTCAGTGGCAAATAAAGAAAATAAGGGAAGAAAAGCCAACATCAGTGATTGGACTGGATTTCATAAAGGAGTGAATTAATTGCAAAGGTAAATGACCAACTGAATACAGGTTTCATTTTTAATTCATAACACCAGGAACGGATCTAGAAAAAAATTTTGGGGGGGGTCCGATCGAAAAATTTAAAAATAAACGATATTTTGGCTTTCACAAAACGTGACGTTAGAATTGCTAGAAATTTACCTAATTGTGTTAGAGAAACTCGAATTTTTTCGCTAGTGATTGCTTATTAAATTGTGTGCTTATTTGCGTTATTCTGAGTTTCATTTTCGAAAATTAGGCACAAGTGATATTTCGGGGGGGGGTCCGGACCCCCAGGACCACCCCCCTGGATCCGTCCCTGCATAACACATTATCTTACATTGCATTTTAAACTACTCTACCATGTTTCCTGTATCACAAGGTGCTTTCTTTCTAAAAAAACTAAAGTTTCCTGAATTTTATGTGTCTTATTTCATGTTGGGTAAGAATCAAAAGCAATATTTTTCATGTTTAATTTAAAATTTCACAATGAAAGAAATCCTCAAGAGCAATGGAATAGAGAGTTAAAGTTTTAATTCTGTGTTGAAACTCTAAGATGACCTAAAATTTCCAGATATATTAAATAAATAATAAATAATAATAAACCTGACAGTGTGGTAATTAAAGAATATTTTGAAACAAATTATTGAATTAAAGGGTAAGTGTTATTTATAGTGTTATATATCTATTTAATTTTAGTAGCTGACAAGAGCATCCTTTTGCTGTAGAATCAAAGACATTGAGGTCAGAAAGGTTATTATACAATCAAGAGTTACATTTTATTACATTCATTTGTAAATGTATCTTTTGGTACGATAAAGTAGTTAATAAGCAATACAATTATGGAATCATGAATAGGTAAGCAGTGTCTTCCATTTAATCAGAACCATTTTTCGGTGTCATGGTCGTGATCATGGAATAGCAAACCAAAGTTCGGTTTCTTTCTACTCTTTACACCATCCTATTTCTTACCAATTGCTTCATTCCTTCCTAATTCCAAGCCTTAACCATAAACACTACCTGTCTATTATAATGTATCATAAATATTCCTCAGTAACTACTGCAGTACTGTTTTCAGAAGAGCATCATGTCTTTTTAAGTGACCTATTAAGTTTCCACTCCTTATATACATTTCGCTTTTCTATGCATTTCTACAATTAAGGGGTATGTCCACTTACTTCCTGCTCTCAAATCTCGTTGATTGAAATATTTTTATGGGTTCATTGATATGTAACGCAAGGAGATGAAGTCAAAGAATGTAATCTGAATGTGAGGTCTCAATCTCAAAGGTATGTCTGAACCTTATTGGTAAATTATATCACTCCCCATCTAGCTAGATGGGGAGCGATATAATTTACCAATTCTTACTCTAGTTCACCATTTTATGCAGAATTTCAGTACTAAAAATATATTTAAAATATTTAAAAATACTTTTCAACAATTGATCTATTTCTACGACAGTTTCTTCACCAACGTTGTTTTTGTCTTTACTTCGCTTTTTCCCCTTAATGGAGTGAGGCAATATTCTCTTGCTTTTTCCATTGATTTAGAATGCTATTAGTGAAAAACACTCCCAAGTGCTGTAAATGATCTTGTGAATACCCCAATATTTTAAAGTTCTTATTTAATCCCTAATCTACCCTGTTTTAGAATATTGTTCCATTAGTTGGCCTCCTTACTATTCCACATCTATAGGATAGAAAAGGATCAAATGAAATTTCTTAGGTTATTATGTATTAAATTTGGTTACGAATATAAATCCGTTCCTATTGAAGACATGGCTTTAAGATTTGTAATTTTAAGCTTATCGTAAAGAAGAAAATGGTGGAATGCTTTATTTATTTTCAAATTAATTAATTGTTACCTTGACTGTCCAACATTACTAAGTTGCATACATTTTAATGTACCAAATTATTCTCGATTTACTGATATTTTGAAATTGTTAGAACCAATAATTTGTATTGTAATTGTAATATTGTAATAATATAATAATATATATTATAAATAAGTCCATGTCCTAGGATGTTTAGGTTATTTAATAGTCTTCCTAAAGAAATAGATTTATTTTCTAATAGCCTAAATTATTTAAAAAAATCTATTAAATCAGTACCATTTAAACTTGTCTATAACTTCTTGTATAATCTGTATAAGTTTTATAATTATACTTATATTTGTATTTTATAATTATATTTGTATTTGTTGTATGATTTGTATAAGATTGTATAATTTGATATCGCTACAATTTGATTGTGATTTCCTTTCATTTTACTTTTGTCTTTATGTATGTGTTATTACTGCAAACTGTATTCAATGGGTTTGTCTGACTGTAAATTGTAATAACAATAATAATAATAATATCACAGTTTTCAATGAGCAACATGGATGGAGCTACGATTCAGCATCATTCATACCTCAGTAGCTTCCAGATGATGATAGCTATGAGTAATGATTACAAAAGCAAATGAAAGATACATTTTTTCCATCCTTTACCAATCATAACATGAAAAATATTCTTCTTATGGAGGTGAGGAAGATTGATGCTGTATTTAAGGGAAACAAGTGTGAAAACATTCTACTGCTGGTAACGCTGTTAGATGAAAGACCATACTCTATAATTCACTGATATGACTAGCTCGATTGGAGTTGATCAGAGTAAGATTTAGGATTAAGTTAGCAATTGAGATATTGACTTGCGATTAGGAGTGGCTGTATTTAGTATTGGGAGATAAAGCAGTGGTACATTCATGACATTATTGTCCAAATCGAACCTTAATTTTGGGAATGTTTTTAATTCAATAGACATAGTCATCACAATGAAGATTATTATCATTTAGAGCTCAATTTACTTAGGAGACGTTCTGAAGCATTATTGTGAACATTGTTATTAAAACTGAATAAAATATAAGTGCTTCTTGAGATTACTAGCAGCATTGTTGCTAACGTAGACCAAATTTCATTTCATGCATTGGACATTCGAAACCTCCCAGAAGTCCCTCATTGTCATTTGCATTGAGACATTATTACCTCTCATTGTTGTTGATGAGTATGTGTCAAGTTTTTTCATTTCACTAGAACTTCGATAAATCAAATCCGGAGGAATCTGTCGAAACATTGAATTAGTTTTTTTGTAAATATTGTAAAGCACAAATATAACCATAACAGGCCTATATAATAGTCTGTAAATAAATTGAAAGTATAAATATTATAAAAAAATGAAAAAGATATTAAAAAATAATAATTTAATAAGTTTTCTCTAAAAACACAATTAAAATAGAAACTGGCAGTTGGTCCACCTTGTATGTATAGGTCGCCTGGTGACTTGTTCCCTCTAACATTAGCTACTGAGAGCCAATTGTGGTAGTGAGGCTTACTTGACCGGATGAGGAGTTAGGTAGTTCATCTTTGATTTCCTCAGCAGCATTTATTTTAATTATTATATTGAAATTAAATAATTTTATATGATGAACTTAATTAAAAAAATAATTCGTATCAACTGCGTTGTTAAGCATGTAAATTTAAACAAAAACGTGTTGTATCTTAATTTGAATTTTTAAATACATATGCATGAAAGAATCCAAGTGGTTTTTATGAACAATAAGGGAAAAGACCCATTTTGCAATTTACTTTGTTGTATATTATACTATTATTCATTAACTGTAATTCTATATTTGCCTATAAAACTCATGAGCTTGGATTCAACAATCGCCTTGGTCGTCAGGGGGACTGGTTGTTTACTGCGACGAAATTTAACATAATTTTCGTTTATTTTGTCATAGTCTTCGCGTTTTCATGAGGGTATTGTAGCAGAAAAGGGAGTTCAAAGTATGCGAAATAAAATTCGCATTATACACGATTTATTAGCATTGTTTGAAGTAAAACACGCTGCGCACCAAGGAACAAGTTCTAATTGAAAATGACTTCGAATCATTCGTGGTTGGTGCCATTACGTGGAGCACCACTTCCTTGACCATACAAGCTCCCGTTTACAGAAGTGTTTTCAGTTGGCTAGAACACCTGATCGGAAAGTGGACCCGGGTTCGAGTCCCAGTTGTGTCGCTATTTTTCACTTCTTGTGCAACCTAGGGTTACGTCGCATGCTATTCTTTGCTAAGTTAAGTTTCATTTCCATCCTTTTTATTCTATTGTTGCTCACAACAATGCTGCGCGACAATACCGCATAGGTTTCCCTTGCAACCAATCCATTAACAATCGTGTAAGCTTTTACACTGGAATGTAGCTACTTTCAGGACGCCCCTCGTAACACACGTTCAAAAGCACGTCTTTTCGATTGCGTGTTCTTTTTGTAATGCACTAGCTCTTCCCACTGGATGCGGCGAAAAATAAATATGTCCTGTTGGTTGGCGTGCCTCCTTTAGTTGTGTTTTCATTCCGGTCACGAAGGGCTTAATTTTTCAGGAGATTCTGCGTGAATTGGGTTCAAGTGCTGGTCTTGACCCAGTTCATGATTCGTGCTGGTGAATGGAGTGAATATTTCAGTGTGGGCAACTCCTTCGAAATCATTAAAACCCCGTATGCTAGGGCAAACGGCGAGGCGTGTTTCCCTGCTTGCATTCGGACCTTTTACGAAGGTTATTCTTTTATCTTGAAGGCCTGATTCGGCTGTATATTTTAGCACCGCGTTAGATAGAGTTCAGCGTTGAAATATTTCGAATATTTGCATACACACCTACTTGGATAAAATATAAATTTATGTATCCCTGACTTGATATCTGTCTGTCAATCCATCCATACTCCACTCTATCTCAGAAACTGTATGTCTTAGAGCTATGAGACAAACTACATTATATTTCTAATTGGTTGAAAGCTCCACTAAAACTATTCTAATCTCTAATATGGCACGAGGTCGAACCCAAGACTCCGGGATATGTTTCCATAAGAAATACACATTACATATGACGTCATTGTGCCTTGCAGGTTTTGTTACTTTTACAGAATTAAATTGGAAAAAATGGTCCTACGAAGGGAGAAGAAAATGTAAATTTTTATTTTGGTCGTGATAAATCGACATAGATCCTCGTTGCTCGCTGTTTTTTAGTGTCCTGAGAACTTTTATGCTCGAGAGGCATCGACGAAGCGTTATAGGGAAGTAATCGCAAGGACGGATAATTACTTTTGGTCGTTTTTTCCCCAGGCTATTATTTATTTATTAATTTAAACGCATTTAAAATTATTAATTATATCCTTTGTAGTAATGTTTAATTAGGTTTATTATAGTAGAATTACTTTTTTAATTATTCATTCTATACCCTGTAATATGGTATTAACACCAGGTGGCAACGGTTGAGGGGGATATAACAATACAATCTGTCCGGCATTCGCCCAAGGACGGGAGGGAAACCCCTCCAAAAACCTCCCGTGGACAGCACACATCTTAACAGTAGCAATAGGCCCAATTAGGGCAATATTTAGAGATGCTAATAGGGATGAATGAATAGTGGTGGTGTATTACACCCCTGCCATACGCCTCTGGTGGCTCGCAGGGTATATATCTAAACTTAAAAAAATCTATGCTCCTATTCCAATCTTTGTTATCTATTATAATAATATTGGGCATCCTCATAAAAGGCACATTATGTTGCTTTTAGTAGACTTTATCTTCAATGTTGAGGGCCCAAAAAGCTAGATCAGCTTGAAATAAATTTAGTGCTTACCTTCGCGGTACAAAGTACATAGACTTGGTTTAGCAATGTTATACAGCTCTTTAAGGATTCATTTATATACTATCACAATTAGTAATACAGTGGTACCTTGGTTAACGACGGCCTTAGTTAACGACGGACTTGGTTAACGACGAGTTGCTGTAACCAAAAAATATCTTGGGTAACGACGTAGGCTTTGGCTTACGACGCCTCGTCGATTGGTCTTTCTTGAGTTTCACGTGTTTCATTACGTCTATTTATAATAACTATATTATAAACTAATATTTGGTGTACGTTACGATGTAACATCATAAAAACATACTGAATAGCAGCTAGCGGCTAGAATATTAAAAATAGTTAAATGCTAAATTATTGCTAATTCACATAGGCACATGTTGTCTCACTGGAGTTAAATCGGTAAATATTATAAGTTTTGCTTCCAATAACTGGGGTGCGTCCTCCGGGAAATACGGTAATCCATTGCCATTATTATACCTGTGGAAAATCGCGCCTTGGATTACGACGGTTTTGGTTAACGACGATTATCCTGGAACGGATTAGTGTCGTTAACCAAGGTACCACTGTACCATTTAATCTGTATCAGTCATCAACCGCACAAATAGAGATTCGATTGAAATATATACCAGCTAAAATTTCAAATTTTAGAAGTACGTCTTTAAATGAATTTTTTTAATAATTTCTAAGGGAAAAAATATTCAATTGTTGAAGTGGTGTAGAACTTTGAGACTTTTGAACCAAGAGCTGAAATTCTGAAAAAAAGGGAAGGATGTACGCAAATTGAATGTAAGAATTAAAAACCTTGTCCTTTCATTTATCTGAAAATCATCTTATCAAATCCATATCATAAGTAATATTGATTTGAAACATCGAATTAATTAAACAAAGAAAGTTCCCAAGGAAAAACGGACTTGAAAAAAGTCTGACTTTTCCTGGGTGCACGCCCTTATGTGCAAAGTCACCTTTACCCTTTCCTTAAACAAAGAAAGGTCTGCATCAAATCCTATGCTTTTCTTATGGGAGTTAACGTTGTCAAAGGTCCTCATACGGCCCCCTGGGGATTTTTAATGTAGTTGCGCGCAATTGGCATCAGAAAAAATGTACATCTGTGAATTATTGCACTCAATAAATGCGAATTTATGTACATTATTTTCCTTTTTTGTCTTATAATATTTTGTGCGTATATTGATAACACTCTTTTAATGTTAACGTGACTATTCTTTCATATATATATCACATTCATTTACTTATTTATACTGTATTTATGTATTTTGTCATGTTTCTTCTCGTCTTTTAGATATTACTATCGGTAAGTTGCGCAGGTTTTTCTTCCTGGGTGTTTTCCTGCTGTGAATGTTTTTCATTTTATAAGAATCAGTTAGGTTGGTTGCATCCGTGATTCTGCTCATTTTTTCTCATGCTAACTCTTTAATTATTCTATTATTAATGACGATGGGTAGGATGGAAGAAGAGACTTCCAGTCTCAAGCCCTCCCGAAGACGATTTATTTTTATTATATTCCAATTTTCAAAACGATCGTTGGAAGAAATGAGCGCCAAAAAATACGTACAAAGATTTGAATCTGTACGTATACTGAAAATATACGTACACTGAAATACGTACAAAGATTTGATCTCTTATTAGAATATAATTTTTTTATCTTTGGATTTAATTAATTTTAAAAGAACCGTCTTGGAGGTGATTTTCGTGCTAAGAGAGAACGCCTGCGAGGAATTTTGCCAGGATCTCTATGGATGGTATTGAGGACCGTGGCTTGGACCAGCATTCTCCACGGGGTATGCAAGGATCGCCGGATGAATTAATCCCAATGTCAGTGATTGATCCTCGCAGAAGGCACCCCTACCGAGTGGATCTCCATACCACAACGAAAGATAAGATGGCGAATTTATTAAACTAACCTCTTTAACTAATAGCCAATTAGTGGTGCCTTGTAGATTACTTACTTCTCAAGAGTGCAAAATCTATCTTTTTGTACGCTTATAACGTACCGCGTTTTCGTATACATACGTAGATATTTCCCCTTACTGTTAGGCGAATATCTGGGTATTGATAGGAGCAGGTTTAGGTTTAAGTGGGAAAGCATATGTACGTTGTGTTTAAGAAACAACTTCATATATTTACATAGTTCAGATATTTTGCTATTGCATGTATTTTTAGTAGCAATTGATACTAACATCTCACTAACAATTTATCAATGTTTTGTCCAATTTAGCAGATGCTTTTCGCCGGTATATGAAGAAGTCCAGTCTTGCAGAATTAATTACACACATAATTTTGGTTCCCACTGAAGATTTTTTAATAGAACTTATTCACGTTTCTTATTTGCTTAAGGAGTGTAGTTGGCGTTGCAGTCTCACTTTGTGGTGCAGAGAGAAAGCCCAATGGATTCATTTTGTTGTGGTAAGTATTATGGAATTCGAGGAATACTCATCAACTGTATTCGCTACTAATGAAATAGATATAATCTCATTGGAGTTGAGACATGATTTGAAACGGTGGAATGAAAAACTTTGGATTCAGCGTCTCAATGTGTCATTGTAATTTTATATTTCGAAATATTGCGAAATGATATTAATGTGGATCAGGAATTGATTTTCAGCATAATGAATATTGCATTTACTGGAATTAATTTTAAATTATTTCAAGGGTTGAAAATGGTGGTGATACATTGAAAATTATTTGTTTACAATTACTAAGATCAACTTACTCCAGTGTTGGATTATGTTTACCCAACTAGTCTCGCTTAATTTATATAGTTGATACGTTTCTTAACAATTGTATTACTCCTGAGCATTAAATACAGGCTTCTGTTGCTGTCGTTATTGTGGAAGTAGCACAAAAATGTTCTTCGATTTTATTCTACAACCGATTCAGTGGAGGGAAAGCTAATATTTCAAACTTTTAAATGTTCCCATCGATAATAATTGATACATTAACACGCACTTCAGAGCCAAAAATTATAGTTTTAGCTGTCTATGAAGCAATCGGTTAATTTGTAGCTAATCTATGTTTTCTGCTGACTTAAGTTTACGTAAGCAAATCTATTTTGTAAGAAAATTTTAGGAAGATCGCAAATATCGTTGAAAATAAAATAAATTCTTAATAGAGAAAGTAAGCCTCGAGGTAAAGCCAAAAATTCTCGAAATTTGGCTTCAACGCCCTTTACTTTAATTAGTAGAAGTTCAGATAACTCTTTTTCCTGCTAATAATTAAATAAGGTAAAATTGGAGAGAAGACAGAGGATTTGAGCTAAGAGATACACTTTTTCGCTTCTTTAACAGGCACTAAAATGAGATGGTATTATTTTTTTATCGGAGAGCAAGATTTTGAACAATTTAAACAACGTTTAAAATCATTTAGCCGCGATAGGCATATCGATGATATCCAATCAACAGAAAAATTTAATGAAGAAAAAGAAATTTCATCGCAACTCCAGTTAGATTATTTTCCACATTATTTTCGCCGAATAAACGAGATCTGGCAAATAAGTTTCTCTGAAGCGTTCGTTAATTCGGGGTGGAGCGAGAAAAGGCCTTATTGAACGCCTGAAACGACCGAATGTGTCCTAAAGGGTCCTCCACTTCTGCTCCAGAAGGACCCGTGCTGGCATTAACTCTCCACTTCATCTTTCAGGCATTTTGAACACCTTGAAGGAGCGAACGAGGCCCTCGTCGAATTGCACGTGGCAACTTCCATCTGTACCATTCCACTCCGTGTCAATTCAGAAGGGCCTTCGGGGAGTGTGTGCTGCCCCAAGATGAAAGGTGAGTGCTTCGCTCACTCGTTTTAAAGGAGAAATACTAATTATACATCTTTCAGTGACAATCAGTCCTGTTCAGTTGCCAATTCCGAATTTTTGATGTTTAAATATTGTTGTATAATACTCATTGCTGAAGAATGCCAATGATAAACGTCTGCATATCATTAACATCTACTTATTGTTGACATCGACATGCTATTTGCATCTACGTATTGTTGGAATCGGAATATTGTTGGCATCAATATATTGTTAGCATCTACGGCTTGTTGAAATTGACACGTAAACATCTACGTATTGTTGGCATCTGCGTATTGTTTGCATCTACATGTCGTCATCTACATCAACATCTACTTTAATATCCTGTAAGCCGACTTTCGGCGTGTGGCAGGGGGTGTAAACACCGGTTTAATCTAAATCACTCCTTTACTCGGTTATTGTCACGTATCGTTCGCGGAAAGAATGTATTTTTAAAACGATTCGTCCTAGCATCTATTTCTCTTAACTTACGCTCGTTATCGGATCGACCGAGGTAACAGGGGGGTTGCATGATACCAGATGTATCTTCCGTAAATGTAGTTTCCCCGAATTTGTTAAGCAATCGCAGCCTAGCTTCCAATCTCTTGTCTTTCATGGATTCCCAACCTACGTCGCTGAGATACTTATCATTGACAGATGTTAGGTGGTACTAATTGTATGATTTGACTGCCGAGAAATGTTTGCACCGGTAATCGAGCCAAGGACCATTTTCACCAAAAGCGGTCAAGTTACCAACTTTGCTATCCGGATCCCCTGTGATTGATATTTGCGTATTGTTGATGGCTAATTATTATTGATGTGATTGACGCTTACACATCATCGGAATTTTAAAATATTGTTGATGTACTCGTATGTGAATTAATCGCTCATCTCTGTCATTTAATTGTTACTTCCATGCTGTTGTAATGTACTTATTATTGACGTAGCATTGTTGAAGTTTCTCAATATTTTACGTCACAAAAAGTGTTCTCGTGATTACTTTTATTTTGTATCCTATGAATGCGTTTTGTAAAATATCTAACTTAACTGCACTTCAATAAATGAAATTCCGAAGAACGTTTAATAAAAAGTACGTACGATGGATACTAGAGGGACAAAATTTGCACAAATTTCAAACTATAAGGATAGCAAAATGTTCTCCATCGGCAGATAATGTGGTACTTTCAATAGATCTTTGATTCTCTGGGTCGACTCTGCAAGAGTTAAAGTGGCCCTAATTTAAGTGTATGTTAAGTTAAACAAAATTGCTTACAAAATGTACTATTTGACAAAATTAAGTTGGAAGTAACAGTTGCATGCACACATTGCAGAATACCTTTCTACTTGATGAAAGTGCTTATGCCTCATATTGGAATGAATGATTGAGAAAGAAAAATCAATACCATTTTTTAGTCGACATACTATACCACCTTGCGGTTTTTAGTAAATTTAGATGAAAATACGGAATGCAAAAGTTTTGGTTTCATGATGATGAATATCGTGATGTCTTTGCGGAGTATTTTATTTATTTATTTTTTCGTGAGTACTACAATTAGGCACCAGGCCACGTGGTAGTCATTCCTGTGGGGGGGATTTAAATAATCTGCCGTATTCATCCTAGTCGGGAGGAAAACCTCCCGAAGGCAGTACGTCTTACATATAATCACCAAATTTACCAAAATATTCCAAAATTTACTACAATCATACAATATTTCAAAGCTACAACATTTAAAAAATACATTAATAATACAATATCTAAAATATCACAACAATATTGCCGCTCTCCCCTTTATCATACGCTCGTTTTCATGGGTTCAGTCGTATGACTGTTCGAAGGTTGTAGATAATTTGAATTGACTTATACCTTCCTTTGCGAATCACATCCAATTGCGAAATTGGCGAGTGCAAGATTTCAGTGCGAAATCTCTGCTTCCGCTCGTCTCTTGGATACGACTGTCACCTGTCCAAACTACGCTAATGGGCTTGCCATCGAATCGCCTTCGAAGAGGTCAGAGCCCACTTCGCTCCTGGTTAAAAGGGTCTAGAAATAGATTTCCTAATTGCCAGATCTCGAACGAAATCGATCCGCTAATGTATCGCAGGTGAACTGCATTGACCCCATCGACTCTGATACCATTTTGGTAAACAATATAGAGGAGTAAAAATGGAGTTCCTGGAAGCATTACTTTTCGCTAGGTGTTATTGCCCTTTTCTCCTCATCTTTGCTTCCACGCCTTTACTTTATTGCTGCGAATTCGCCTGCGAAAAATTTACTCATTGTCGTTTATAACAGTCACTTACGGCTGATTGTCGCGCACGTGAGCTTGTTGAGGTATATTATACGATTGTTGTAAGATTGGATAACATTCGATTGTTACAATATTGAATAGTGTTGGTTTGTTACAGCATTGGATAATGTTAGATTGTTACAAGTTTGGGCAATATTCGATTGTTATAAGATTGGATACTAATTGATTGTTGCAATAATGGATAATATTATGTTGTTACAAAAGTGATTACATTGACCAAAAATATTTTGTCGCAACAGCAATCATTAGGTTGTCATAACAATTATTAGATTGCTGCAAGAATGATTTGATTACAAAAATAATCACATCGCAGAGTGATGACACCGTGTATCTTTTGCATAATGCATACTTACTATGTTATTATTCATTTAATAAGATGAATACTTACTCCAAAAGTTTGAGCTTTTATTTTTTATCTTAACTGTCTGTTGGAAATTTTTATTGGATATCTAAGATGGTTGCTATGCGATGGACTAAAGTTGGCATATAAAAAATGAATTGTTGACACTACGGAGCAGATATAATTTACAACTTAATTTTTAATGTGCTTTTCCAATGAAAAACGTTTTTAGATATCATTCGAGAAATTTTTTAAATTTATGATTGCATTGTTTACCGCAATGAGTTATGGGTACTTTCCCGTCGCTTGGAAACCAAAAAAAGAAAAAAAATAACTTACCAGTTACTACTCACCGCTCCGTTGGACAGTGGCATCCATAGATATCCGATATCCCAGAAAGAGAGCAAAAGATGTAAAGAGGTCTTCCTTATCATTTTATTTTGGTCCAGTAGATCCTCCCCTCTGAAGGAAGCACTCTAAAAGTTGTTAAGGGCACTTCCGAGATACATTTTAGGGAGACTGAGACATCGTGGGGATGAAGGACCCTCCGAAGAATGCAATTAAACAAAAATGTTCGATACTTAATTGCCTGACTCATGTTATTCGTCTTTTGACCCATTTACTGGGTTTATAAATCATTTCAATGTATGCTGTGAATCGAGAGGACAAAAATATTTTTTTTTACTTTCTCCATATACGTAGTATATTGATTAGTTTTTGGAGTTAATCGGTTTACCGGAAGTCAAGCTTTATTTTTCGAAGATCGTTTCCGCTTTTGCAAAATATCTCAATATATATGATATTTAGGTATATACAAATATGTATAAAAGTTTCAGAAAACGTAATTTACTACAACTTTAGTAAAAACAGTTTTTCGTATTACTGATTGTTTAGGAGTTATTCGTGTAATACCGATTGACCGGTAGTTGCTGATTATTTACCTTGTGGGCGCTCAAAAGTGAAAACTATTTGCCGTATCAATACCCAACTTTATATATAGAATTTTGGTTGAAGCCGTTAGAGTTGATTAGTTTTTGGAGTAAATCGGTTGACCGTAAGTCGAGGATCTTTTTTCGAAGCCCGTTTTAGTTTTTACAACATTTCTCCAGTAATTCGATAATAACAATAATAATAATAATAATAATTTATTTAACACATACAGGTTAAATTCCCACATAGATGCGTTGCATTATAAGAACAATAAATTAATAATAAGCACTGTAAACAGTGAGTGAATGTGAAAAAAAGATGAAAAGAACATAATGATAAAGAAGATGAAATGGCGGAGAAGTAGGAAACGGGTGAAAGAACAAAATAGAGGGAGGAGAAAATAAATTGTACTTAGGGTAATGATTTGATGAGATTCCTGCGGATCTGTGATATTGAATCGCAGAAAAAATGTGCGTTCGTTCTGGAAACAAATAAGTTTGCTTCCCTCACGATTCGTTGGATCGGGGAAAACTTGAAGGGGTTAACTCTGCATGTTTAGGTATATAAAATTTTCTACAAAAGTTAAAAAAATTAATTTTCTATAAGTTTTATTCGGAAAAAAATTCGATATCAACCACCGTTAAGGAGTCCTAAGTAACCAATTTTCTGGTTATTGCAACATATTTACGTTCAAATGTCGTTTTCATTTATACAATTTCATAATAATGTTACGTACAACATGACTACTATATTTCTTCTAAGTTTTATTTTAAAGTTGATTTGGAATTTGAGTGTTTATTTCAGAACAATAATTCAATTATAATTTTTCGTGCCGTTATTGATTACTCTTCACAATACCAATAAAGTTCGTAACTATGGGTTTGTTTACATGGAAAACAATGCAATGCAAAGGGTCTTTCTTTCACACTCTTGCTATAGATCGAGCTCTGGCTGATTGATAAGGTTTAAGAGGTTTTCTTTCTTGTTTTTACTCCATTTGTCTTCTTTATTTGTTTTATTTGCGTATATTAATAATTTTCGTCACTCTCTGTCACTTATTAATATTCCACAGTTTAAATGTGTGGTCTTTATTTTTATTAACCGTTTTTTTTTGCTTTTGTGTTATTTTGCTCTTCGTTCGTATTTTGATTTCGTTTCCATAGCATATTATATTGAGTTGGATATATAATCAGTGTTGTGATTCATCCTATATTGGTGCTTGTAGTAGACTCAAAAGGCTAATCTTTGTGACATAAAATTTAATATTAATCTCTAATACACCTTCCAAGTTTAGATTGAATGTAGACTTCGACAAAACTGTCATAGATAAATTTCTACATAAGTATATACATGTATGGAGAAAGTCATATGCCTAGCCAGATTTTGTTATTTACTACTTAAATTAAAATGTTCGCCGTTATGATGTGACTTATTCTGCTGCTCAACAGTCTACACCCGCATTAATACCAGTATATGTATTTATATATCTATATTAATAACATATTTAAAAAGGTTCCATGACGTTTCACCCAAATCGTTTCGCCCAAGGGACGTTTTACCCAAGACTTTTCACCCAAGGACTTTTCACCCAAGAGTCGGTTCGCCCAATAGATATCTCGCCCAAAGGATGTTTCACCCGATGAATATGTTAGCCATGACATTTTCACCTTACGGTGAACCCAACCCAACCATATATGCGATGGAAATGATTATGTATTGATTTATGTGATTTGTGCGTAAATAATGTTCACTTGGGCAGTGGCGTTTCTTCTTCTTCTCTCTGTTTTGCAAATCCGTTGTTGATATAAGTGCAAAATCGAGTCACTGAAACTTCACACCAAATTAACTTCTAAATTCCAATAATTAAATATCATCAACGACAAGAATATTCAAGAATTATTTACGAATAACCGAGTTACATGCTTTACTCGCTTTAAAAAAAACGTACCGTAGGTTTCCCTTGGGCGAAACAATTTGGGTGAAACGTCCGGATACCCTTTAAAAGTTGCCTGTCAGCGCGTGGCAAGGGGTGTAAACACCCAGCATTCGAATGATCTTCTGTTTCTTGCAATCGCGTATCGTTCATGGAAATCAAATATGAAACGTAAACCAAATAATCTTATACTTCTATGAATATCAAGTCTCATTAACATAAGGAAAGGGTTGGGTTATAAGGGCGTGTAACTTAACATAAGGACTTTGCACATAAGGGTGCAAAGGCGTACACATAAGGCGTGCACCCAGGAAAATTCCCAAGGAAAAACGGACTTGAAAAAAGTCTGACAGGGCCGGAAATCTTCTTCCTCTATCGGGGTGGCTGCCTTAACCATCTAGGCTTCCCGGCCAGAACATTTTAATAAGCCGCTTTGGGGACTTGTGCGCAAGGGCAAGTGTAGTTTCGTCCGACTGAGCGGCATCGTCTACGGCCATGGTCTCGTCGAGGAACCGGCAACAAAAACAGTCCCCAAAACGGCTTGTTAAAATGTTCTGGACGGGTAGCCTAGATGGTTGAGGAAGCCTTCCGGTTAGAGGAAGATCCCGAGTTCGATTCCCGGCCCTGTCAGACTTTTTTCAAGTCCGTTTTTCCTTGGGAAGTCTCATTAATATTAGAGTTTATTTGATTCAATAATAGATCGAAAAATCAAAAGTGACGTTGAATAAAACTGCAAGCTGTAATTGTACTTTTCATTTGTTACTAACATTAAATTTTACATGCCAGAGGTATTGCAGGAAATTAAGGCAAACGACACGCCCTAATGACGTGTTTGTACTCGCTCGCAGCTCAAGTAATAGAAATAAATTTTTTTAATCATTATAAGCAATAATCTTCTTTGACTTAATATTCCTCTCTGACAAAAGAACCTCAATAACGTTAAAAATTGAAAAATTAACGAATTAAGATCGAATTTCGACCATTGGGCGATCACTAGTGAATTTTAAAAATGGCTGATTCTAGTTTATCTTAATTTACGCTCATTATCGGATCGGCCGAGGTAATAGGGGGTCGCTTGGTACCTTTTTAAGTAAAAATGAATGAAAAGATAGAATGAAAAGCTGATTCATATGTGTTGTATAGTGAAAACCATCATCACATTGGTTTGGTGGATCGCACTAGAGGAGTTGGTTGGCCGCTTCGAGACTGTGTGCCACCAATTTGACGCCCTTGGTGTGAATGGTATCGATTCACCAATTGGTACGCCTGAGCTTCCTCATGTGATGGATTTGTGTTCCGCCACGGTTAAAGCTTACACTTGTCTAGGATTAGGTGGGACAGTCCCGGATTTGGATGTCACGTCCCACAATTTCTGGGGAATTCCTCACATTCGAAAAGAGATTTAAATTTTCGTGCATGCGCTAAAACTTAGATTTAGTGAAACAGGTTAAATAAATTTCTCTCAGCCTACACCAAAATTTTACGTAATCAAAATTTCGATTTAGTGCACCCTAGGAGTTTTTTAGTTTTCGCAGTTATATTAAAAAATTATGCTAAGTAAACTCTCATAGTAATTTGCTAATCCTATGCATCTGCTATTGGCCTCAAAATGTGTTATAACCATTTACATATTTTTCCTTTGGTAGATGGAAAAATATTTATTTTCAACTTTCTGAGTTATTAATGTTCTATGTAGAAGAAACTCGTATAAATAAACAGGCAAAAATTACATAAAAATTAACTTAAATCTGATTAAAAAATAATCAAACTGGTAGCTGAGATTTATCTTATTTTTTATCTGTAGAAAATTTGAACTGAAAATTATTTCCAAAAAATGTTAGCTCTTAATTCATTTTGTTGTTGCATATAATTACGCGCAATCCCCAACCAATTCGTGATGGGTCTTTTTATCAATATTTTGTGGTGATTTAGTAACTTAAACTGCATTTAAAAACAAAAAATGAAATGCTTCATGGAATTCCGTTTCTTTTGGCTCAGTTCTGTGGTTCGTTGAACAAAAAATAATAAAAATTCAAATTTCTTAAGGAAAATGATGCTGTACTCCCGGAAACTTATTTTAAAATTATTTTATATTTATTTATACGTAAATTATGTCTTTAGAGTGTAGGCAAACAGGGAGGATGAACTTATATACATATATACATGCACGCAATGTTTTTACTTAATATATTAGATTGCCTTATTTTTTAAACCTATCCGAAGAGGTTTCAAATAAGTTTCATTTGGATAACGTCTGTTGACCAAATTCAATCTATTTTCTCACAAGATTCAACTTTAAAGTGAAGGCATGTGGAAAATTGTGCAAAATAAAATGTGCACTGCCCGGGAATCGAACCCGGGTCACAAGAATGGGAATCTTGCATGATACCACTACACCAGCAGTGCTCGCTGGGAAAATCTAATGTCATATCATATTGTACATTGGTTCTTTTATCTTGGAAGGTTCAAATTAACGAAAAATCTATCCACTTCATTAAAATGTATACTTTCGCAACATGGAAAGTATTATTTACTTGTCATTTTAACGATAATTTGATTTTTAAAAAGGAAATAAACGGCGCCCGCTGGAAAGGCGGTTTTACATGTTATATGCTCTCATTTTTACAATTCTCACTCTCTCATTCTTAAGGAAAAAGTAGCATTACGAAATATCAAACCCAGTTCTGCTAGGTGAATTGAAGATGCTTTTCTGCCGCGGGACGGCTTTTAATGATACAGTATGTTAGAGAATACGCAACTAATGCCTCTGTAGGTTTTGTGGAACATTCATACTTTCGCGCATAAAAATACCTGCATGTTTAATATCATATTTAGTATATAACTGTACTTTGGCTAGAATACGGGTTAGATAATAAATCAGCGCGAGTTAGGATTTCTGATGGGAAATTAGTATAGGGAGAGTTAAGCAGGGCTGTACGTAAATACCATCAGCTTTCGACACATCTTTAGGTGATATGTTGAAAGAGGTTTTGCAAGAAATGTATTATGGAATTTAGGAAATTGGAGAATCAGAGAGATGTGCAGTTGATAAAGCTATCGCGCGATTCCAAAGAATACACTAAAAGTGGATCAAGAGATTTCGAGATGGTAATAGACGTATGTAAAACTAATGTAATGAAAAACAGAGAAAGCTTATTTAACGACATGGGGGATGGTGAAAAATTAGTGCAAGTGGATATATTCCCTTAGTTGGGTAGTGATCTTTTCTGAGATAGAGGAAAAATAATTGGGTTGAAAAAAAGGAACCGTTAGGAATTAGGTTACCAAGAAGCGAAGGTAATATTATTTGGCACATGCGTCTACTAAATGCGGCGTTTATTATATCAATTATCTTCTGTAAAGTAATCATCCCGAAGGCCGGTTGGTACCTCACCTTCTCTAACGTTATCTGCCAAGAGCTAGTAGGGTGAATGACACTTAGTACTTCAATACTAGTAATACAATAGCGCAAATGATTTCTTTTTTTAACAAAAATCCTAGGACTAGATCGGTTTTAAACTTTTATGCCGATTAACACCAATATAATAGATATTCGGAAATTAAAAAATACTCATCACGCGGAACAGGCCAAGATGCATTTCTGGATGAAATCGCTTCGTTGTAAAATGTCCATTTCCTTGCAATCGACTTTTATGTATCGCTAAAATTCCGGTACTCGGGAAAAGTGCCGTTTTTTGGGTGCCTTGGCTTATATTTTTTCTCGTGGTAAATTAAGCATTCAATCTGCGGTAGTGGAAAAAATGTCACTTAAAGAAAATAAGAAAGGCAAAGCGGCTGCTGATGATTATGTTATAATTAAAGAATAAATTCCAAAAAACATCAAGAAATGATGCAGCCGATTTGCAAGTTTCTTGATGGTTTTTGGAATTTATTCAAAAATTACAAAGAAAATAAGATCAAGCTTAGTTTGTTGCAGGAATAATTCATATAAGTTGTGTACTAAGCTAGTGATAAATACGCAAAATCCAGGGGCATATAATTAATTCCTCACCAAGCCAGAATGCTGTAAGCGGAACTTGTCCACGCAAATCTCTGTTCGAGCCCCAGCCAAGACACTATTTTTCACTTCTTGTACAACCTCAATATTATATCTTCATTTTCATCTCTGCGTTGAATTGATTGAAAGAAATGTATTTTCACTTGAACAGTTTTATTGCAAAAGGAAGCATCAATCTTAATTTTCAATATTTTTAAGTGAGAGTGTATGTCCCTTTTTCTTCTCCCAGAAAATAAACATTTTGGTTATGATCTTTCTAAACTCATAGAGCAAAAGCATAATTCAATTTTCGTGCAAGTGAACTCAAGTGCAACTTCTGCGGCTCAAATATTATATTTATTCCATCATAACTCACGATAATCCACTCTCTGCTGAGACAGAAAATTTAATGTGTAACTTCCCATTGATACATAAAACGCAAAGGCATAATTTTACTCAAAAGAATTAATTAACTAATTTAATTAGTGGACCGAAAGACTTCTGTAACGATTAATATCTTTAAGAATTTGAAGCGCAATCGATTTAAAGATTTGACCATCTTAAGCACACATCATTAAATAGTTTTGTCTCGAAAAGGGATGAGTCGTTTGAGCTCTCTTTCATCTTGATTAGTTTGAGGAACCTGACCACAGATAAGAATATTCCATTGCGCAATTAGACCGAATGTTTCAGCCTGCTTTTCTGGTGGCTATTCTATCCCTATGGGTAGAAGATAAGGGGTGACGTGGAAGGTGGATTTCGCAAACAAGAAATATAGAAATGCTTTGCGTGTAGTCATGTTTTTAGCCTTCATTTTCAGTTCTTCACGTGCAATCGGGTTGTTCACATCGAAAACGGATCTTCCAGAGGACTTACCTATATTGGCATAGTGCAAATACGTGTTTCGTGCTCTATCACTAAGAAATTGTTCTTCCAGTTTTTCTTGCTTAACATACAAGGATTTTAGTCGATTTAGGAAGTGCTGCGGAAAATAATTCGAGTGTCGCGCAATTGCCCTAAGAAATATTGTGGAATTGTGACTGCAGTGCTTATTTCTAAAATATCATTAATTTTCTGTCTTTAATTTTCAAAGTATACTTAATCCACTCAGTTAACGGAGAGTGTTAGGCGAATGAATATATGTGCTAAGAGGTGTTGCTTTTTGAGCGAAAATGGATACAGTGAGGTTGAGCAATTACTTGGCAAATTGTTTTTTTTTGTCACCAGTGGTCATCAGATACGTTGTAATGTTTCCGCTAAAAATAAAGTTTTGTAAGGAGTGCTGTGATTAGTTATTTAAAAACGTTATCTGAGGAAATCTAAAGAGGTAAGAAAATACTATCAATTGATTCTATGCGAGGTACTTCATGCCGTATTTTTTAAACGAATTGATATTCTTTTACTGTAACTATATCTAGTGACTGATCATATTTCTCACCTTCTTTCCATATTTTTTTATGAAAATTATTGTTGCTTCAGTTTATCTGAACAGAGACTTCGCGGAAACTAATTTCCTACCGTGCTTTAAATTTATCTGTGCAACGCAAATGCCAGGATTTGATTTCTAAGGAAACTAACGCAAAATACGGAAGTTCTCACGTTCCAGTAATTCGCTTTTTATTGAATCACAATGTTATTAAAACCAAAGACCTTAAATGAAGTAATGCATTAGCTGATATAATGACGAGATGCAGATTTTATCTAATCTCATGACGACTCATGAAAAAAAGTAATTCTTAAGAATCGAAGAGTGTTTTCTGCTGAAACGTCCGAACTTAAATTGCTCATACCTGTTGTATAGTTTTATTTAGAGAAACGAATGAAAGCTATTAATTTTAATTTCAGCATAATTGTTGTTCAAATAAATGTGGCTACGATGGAGTCAATCTGCTATTCTTTTGATTATATATTCACACGATCTAATTAAAACATTGAATCTGGAAAGCATTATTATTTAAAATAAGATTTTTAAATACACCCGTTTGTTTTTCAAAATTAAAGTTGATTATCGTGAAATTAGACTTTAATTTGACAGCACTACTAAAGTCGTTTTCCGGCTATTTTCTTGATATTTAATTAGGAAGCTTTGATTTAAAACATTAACTCTGGTGAGCGATATAATTTAAAATACGATTTTCAAATATATCTTTTTGTTCTTTTAATTGAAATATGGTTTTAATGAAAATAGGTTTTCTTTTGATTACTATCACGACTACTTAAGTCATTTTCTTACTATTTTCTTGATTGTAAAAAATTTTGAAATAAACTTTTGATTGTAGAACATTTTGATGCAAACTACTATTTCCGATAAGCGGTATTATTAAAGAAAACAATTTTTAAATACATTTAACTTTCATTAATATTAAAGTGGACTATAATGTATGTAGATTTTATCTTGATATGAAACACTAAATTCAAATGGCTATTTGTGGCATAATATATTATTTAGTTATCATTACACTTAATACAAGGTATTTTTATTGTAAAAACAATCTTAAATAAAACGTGAATTGGTAAAAAGAAAAGAGCTACTGGCAAATAAAGTAATTTGAAAAATAAAGAATAAATTTAATGTTTACAAGAAAAGGCAGGGAAAACAGGATAAGGTCCACATGAGCCTTTCTTGGCTCATCTGTTAGTTTTTGGTTTTAAATTGTTGTATGGTATACTTATGTTAATATTAAATAGAATGATGTAAACTATATATAGATAAAAAATATTAAACAAGGCATAGAAAGTGTGATAACATTTAATATAATTTCCCCCCCACTTATTAGAAGTCATTGAAAATAGTCCTTAATTCTCAATTTAAAGATAAACTCTCTCTTTGGAGCTACAGCCCTATGTGAGCCTCCACTCCGATCAGCCTCCACTTCTTTGTCTTCTCACTTTCATCTTCTTCTTGTCCTTTATGGATTAGCCATCTCAATCTGGACCTTCCTCTCCGTCTAGTGGCATACATTCTCCCTTCTACCACCTTATTCGGCATTGCTGTTTTATGCATCCTTTCCACATGGTCCAACCATTGGATTGCCAAAGATTTCATGAACTTAACTACATCTTCCCCAATTCATTATCGTCTTTAACTCCTCTTTGGTTCTCCTTTGCCATAATCCATTCTCAATAACAGGTCCGTTTGTTCTCTGAAATAGTCTGCTTTCAAATCTTACCAGGGCCATACTCTTGTGTGATTGTGAGTTTCCATTTTTATGCTCCATAGGTTACAACTGGTCTGGTAATTGATTTATATATTTGTGTTTAAGTGTTTCTGTTTATTAACTTCCTCTTGTGTATCTTCATATTTGCAAAGTAAGTTTTATTCCTTTATTCTTTCATTTATTCATATTATGCTTTTTTGTAAGTTACATATTCTAGATATTTAAACTCTTCCACACCTTCAAATTTTATCTGTTCTATCTCCAAATCCTGGGTGACTCTAGGTTTTCCAGATGAGCTCATAAACATATATTTAGTTTTTTTGGTATTAACCATTTTACTTGCTTCTTTCTATTTATTTGTTAAATATTGTTCCTCTTTGATCTATTTTTACTTTAGCCATGCTCTTCTTCAATGTCATTTGAATCAATATAATTATTTTGGATGGAATTTCCATATCCTCCATTGCTTCTCAGAGTTTAATCCTGTTTACACTATCAAATGCTTGTCTAAAATCTACAATAGCATATGCAGTTCAACATTATGATCCTTTCATTTATCTAAAATTAATCTGATTACAAATAGTTGGTCTATTGTACTTCTATTGGATCTACTCTCACACTGAGATTCTCCAATTATCCTCTCAGTTACTACTTTCAGCCTTTCTTTTATGATGCTGGAGAGTATTTCATACACTACATTTAACAGCCTTATATCCTATATTTCTCGAGGACCAGTTTACTTCCTCTTCTATATATTGGGCTTAGGATTCCCATGCTCTATCCTTATAGCATTTGTCTGTTTCCTATATTATACAACTAAGTTTATGTATAGCATCACTCATTATATCTCCTCCATATTTTACTAGCTCTGCTGCAATATTTTCTTCCCTGGGGCTTTATTATTTTTTAACGTTTGTATGTATTGTGCAATTTCCTGTCTAGGGGGTTTAATTCTGGGCAAGTTTCCTCTTTAATTGATTTTTTCCTTAGCCTGTTATTTTCCTCAATTGTTACTCTCTCCTTATCTTCTGTACAGAGAAGTTCTTTGAAATGTTCTACCAATCTTTCCAGAACTTTATTCTCTTCTTGGACTACATTTCCCTCCGTAGTTTCAAATCCTTTCATTCTTGGTTGGTATCCTCTTTTCACCTTTTCTAAAACTTCGTAGAACTATCTCCGTTCATTCTGTTTGCTGTATTCTTCTATATTCTCTAGCTGTTCTTCATTTTCTCCTTTTTCCTTGCATATCCTATTTGCTTCCTTCCTCATTTCTTGGTATCTTTCTTTGTTCATTCTGGTTTCTTTCCTTATCATCCTTTCTCTAGCTTTATTCTTCTCCTGTATAATTTGGGCACACTCGTTGTCAAACCAATCAGTATGTATTATTCTCTTGTTTTCTCCAATTGTTTCTTCCACAGCTTCTTTGATTGCTTTCCCTATTTTTTCCATTCTTTTTTCCGTTTATTGAAGTTTTTTCATCGGCTGTTGGTTTGCATTTTACTAGCTAATCCTTTTTGTTTTTGCTTCGTGACTTCCTAGTCTTCATTTAACTAATCTGTGTCCCATATTCTCTTAAATATCTCTGGACCTTTTTCTGTTTTAATTATTCTCTCCCTTAGTCTTGCTTTAAATAGTTAATGATTCAAGTCACAGTTTGGCCCTTTGCAGCTTTTTATGCCCATATCTGATTATTATCCATTATTCCTCATCTTTCGCAGCTTTTCCTCGGCTGAGAGTTCGCTTGAAATTGCGTCACTCCCTGCAACTTCTACCTAATTATTCTTCGATCACTTCTTCCATTAATAAAATTTTGTAAAAAATGATCGTATATTTTTTTACCATTTTTAGCTCCTCGATAGTTGAATAAAGTAGATCAAATGGTTTGAAAGAAATTCCTTGGTTCCATTTTCATACATTAAGATATTTCCAATTTTTTCCTGTGCATTAGTATCAAAAATATCTACTTCAACATTAAGGAAGCTCTGTTCAAATCGATGATTATTGAAGACTGAGAAACTTCACCTCTCTGAATCCAACCCTTTACCTCCGCGCCTTTATGAACATCCAAAAAGTACATAAAGAAGACATCCTTATCAAGTGGTTTCTAACATTTCTTCCCCGTTTCATAAACTGGCCACTGTATTTAATCATTTACAGTGGTACCTCGAGATACGAGCAGCTTAACATACGAGTTTTTTGAGATACGAGCCGAAGCTCGGGCCATTTTCGTTCAAGATACGAGCCGTGTTTCCAAGCCAAGTGCAGTCAAGAAGGCAAAAACAAGTGATAATTAAATTTACGTAAATGTTACGCTTAGTTTAAGTTTAAAGTTAAGTTCATTGTTTTAAGTTTTTTCTTTCATTTGAAATAAGCAAAGTGTAGTTTTAGTTTTAAAGTTACGAAAATAGTTTTAAGTTCTGAAAAAGCGCCGTTTACGTGCGTGTCTAGAGTGCCTGCATCCCTTCCCCCCTCCCTTCTCCTCGTCGTTCACCTTCGTTAGCCGCACTCGTCTGTCTCCAAAGTAAGACTATTATGCTAAATAACTCTTTTATTTCTTTATTTCATATTTTGTTATGTACTTGTTAATTATACATGTTTATTTGATATTTAAAAACATATCTTTATCCATAATTTACAATGGTTAGGGGATTTTTCATAGGTCCGGAACGAATTAAATCGAATTCAGTTATTTTAAATGGGAGAAATTCGTTTGAGATACGAGCCGATTGACTTACGAGCTCGGTTCTGGAACGAATTAAACTCGTATCTCGAGGTACCACTGTAATTGCTAATTTATCAGACTTTATACGTAAACATAGAGTGAAAAACTCAGTGGAATTTGCACGTAAAAGTGAAAGACTTGAAATTTCCTAACAATGCAAAACTCTTTCGATGTTCATAACTAATTTACCAGAGTTCCTTGTGTAGAGTCTGTTGCTGTGTTGGAAGGGTTACTAAAAAGGAAAAATGCGGATGAAGTAGTAACCTGTTGTCGTTGGTGAATGTGTGTTAAAAGAAAACTTTTTTTTTCAGTTCCACGGTGGTTTTTATGAAAAAAAGATGGTCTTGCCCTGTTTTAGCTAACATTGTCATGGACTCCCTAAAAGAGAAATTGTTTAATTCAAAATCCCATTTGACAAAATTAATTTTATGCTGGTTTCGGTACGTTGATATCTTTTGCTTTTGGGGCGGGAAAAACTGACAACTCTCTTCC
Organism: Sympetrum striolatum; assembly: GCA_947579665.1. Taxonomy (NCBI): domain Eukaryota; kingdom Metazoa; phylum Arthropoda; class Insecta; order Odonata; family Libellulidae; genus Sympetrum; species Sympetrum striolatum. The sequence continues at coordinate 74,878,139 of OX388350.1, forward strand.
TTCATCTCTATCCTGGATTCCTTCCATCCTAGTATTTCATTTTCCCATTAAATTGAAACTGATAGTACCTTGAACTTTCTTGACCTCACCCTACGTCTAGTTAATCAAACAATCGAATTCAATGTTTATAATTATATTATTATATTTATAATAGATGCAGTTGTTATTAAACAGAAAATCAACTTATACTAACAGTGCCATCCGCTTTACTTCCAATCACCACTACTCACATAAGCTCGCCGCTTTTCACTGCCTTATCCACAGATTATTTAATATTTTCTTTATCTACTATAAACTTTCTTCGCGAGCTTAAAACTATTAAAGAAATAGCTGTTGCAAATGGCCATCCACCTACACAAATAGGTAAATTGGTTCAACGGAAAGAAAGACGCATCATCGACAATCGACTTTTTTCTCTTGCATCCCAATCTCAGATGAATTCCGCACGACGTGTTGTCCCTCCGTTTAAAGGTTATATTTCGTACAAACTTGCCAATTTCTTCAAACTATTCAATATTGTACCAGTTTTTAGAAATAATAATAACTTAAGGAAAGTTTTATTTCTTCAGAAAGACAATGTAGAACCTTTTTATAAATGCAGCGTCTATAAATTAATTTGCGACACTTGCAAATCTCTCTATATCCGTTCTACTTCCCTAAATTTTAACGTTCACATTAAAGAACAATTCAATGCATTCATCAATGTTTTCCCCTTATTCCCACTTTGCGAAATCCCTTAACGTAAACAAACATTCCAGCAGTTTTTCGCTCGACACTTTCCATTTTGAAGATAATGATAAACGCATTCGAACAATTAGAGATTATTCGATACTTTCTATCACCTAATTGTTCTCTCACAGACATTATTCGATACTTTGTATAAATGAATATCTTTTTCAAACCCCCTCTCCTCAACCTCTACATTGTCAATAGCTTCATTTCAGCTGGAATAGTTTCTCGGAAACTAACACTTTTCTTTGAAATGACTGGTTCTATTATTCGTCACAACTTGTAAAAAATTTTCTTTGACATGCGTGTAAAAATCCGGAATACGATTATATCATGCTGAAGTTCTCTGAGTAGCCCAATATTTCGATTTTCTTAAAACTGCTTTGTCCGCAGGACCCGTTGCTTTTTACTTTTACGTGCATTTTTTAAAAACAAGTAACCTGCCCAAATGGCTATCACACTTGCCGATTCTGTATCCATCATGATGCACAGTAGATGATGCAGTGTGGACAACAAATTGAATGCCTCATGAGGCATGCCCGAAAAGCATGCGCAACGCATGTTGAAAGGGAAAGAGGAAGCGCAAGTTGAAAGGGAAAGTGCACAAGTATGGACATAGCATAAGGGCGGGTTCAGAAGCTGTCAGGGGCGAATTATAATATTTAAAATACAACGCGGTGATAGGTAACAACATATATCCAAAGTATGCCGACGTATATAATCAGATAACATTGGACATAATCGTATGCAAGATTTTTCAAATCGATATAACTATCATCACATATATTAAGATGGTTAATGAGGTGTAAATACTAGAGTAGCCTTTTCGATTCAGGGAACCTCCCACATTATACTGGGCTACCCTTCAAATCACATTCAAGTCTCGCTCTAGTATCCCGGAGACAATCCTACGGGACAGCAGCGTGTCATATTTTCATAACAATGGTCTCTTGATTAAAATAGATTTTGTTGGCTTTGTTACTATTCAGTTTTCTTCTTTAAGTACTTTCAGAAGTTCGGACTATGCCCTATTATTTCCTTTAACATACATCAATGCTCTTTATCACAATATAAGGACAGATGTTTGCTATAAATGCTTCACGAATAGGTGTTTAATTAAAATTTAAGTATTAACGTGAACGGGTAATCACAATGATGAGTTTAGTTCTGTTGAATTTCAAAAATTTGAGTGTATCGTCTTTAATGTGAAATTGCTTTACTTGAACAGAGTATTAATATGGGAATCTGATAGCTCTGCCTCTCTGAAATCCCTCCCTAATTACCCTCTCTTTTATCTGCATCTATGACTTTTTAAAAATTTTTATCACGTTCAGCGTTCAAAAAAATCCCGAGAAGAGGCCATTGCCGTTCAATAAAGCCATGTTGACATTCAAATTTTACGCGCATGAACTTCTTGGGACTTTCAATTGATTGATACAATTTCGTAAAACAATATAGCTGGATTAGAATTGTGTTTTAGACTTTCCTGTAAGCTGTAAATATTGATAAAACTTCATAAAATCATTACCTACAATCGATTATTCATGTCGGGAAGTCAAAAATTTCCTCAAAATTGCTCATTGTTTTTAACAAACAGCAACGTTTACATCACATCGTTGTAAAATTTTCTGGTTATACTATTGTAGTATTACAGCTATACAATGTTCTTGCCGAAACTTCATTGTTATATACTCGTAACAATGCCGTGAGATTGTTGAAACTTTCCATTTTTGGATACCGCAACAATAAAATACGATAATATCGGCTGGTTTTTCTTTTATTTGGAGAGACTACCAGGACTGGTGAAGCTAGATTCCGGTAACTTCATGCACGTCGCTCCTAATACCCGACTAGGTTGAAATTGATTCATATCTTTAAGGAGGGTGCCATTTATAAATCAGGGCTGACGACCATAATAATTATTTTAAAAGTATTTTATGTGGAAGAAATTTTTGAGGGTACATATTTGCGAACGCACGCAAATGTCGACAAAATGTCCGTTGTTTTCAATGATTTTTCGTAGGATTTTGTAGCTTCTATGAAACCAGCGAGGCTTCCACAGCGTTGCCGTAGAGGTCCAAGACACCGTGCACGGGGTAATTGATGCTCCTCGCGGCAACCCCTTGGTCGTTTCCATTCACGAAAAAGTGAAGATCACCGTTCGATTTCTTCATCACCCCTAAAATGTCGCCAGCCTAAAAGAGAAAAAGTCTATTAGATGTGAATCATGCGTGTTGTGTGGTTCAACTTGAATAAATGAAATCTTCCATTTGAATAGGGCACGTTTTTAAATTCATCGATGGATCCATAAAACCGTATTTTAATTCATTCATCGGTAGATATGTGATGCGATATAGCATGGATAACCGATGAAGATCTGATGGTTCTGAGGACAGAAGCTACTCATTCAAATGTTAATTTCCATAGCCTCACAAAAAGCTAGTGAATGGCGACTCACAATAGAGAACATGACGTAATTATAAGGCAACAATCGGCGAACACAAACATCCGTGCGTTATTTTATGTTTAAAAGAGTTTAAAGAATGATGTAACGAGTTGAGTTTAGTAGAATCAACAGTTGCTATCTTAGGTCACATAAATTCAGAAGGAGGAAATCTCAAGTTGAATTTTTAAATAGTGAATTTATTTAACATAATAGAGGCTGCCTCTATAGACTATAGTTGCTATCTTGTCAAACAGCAGACCAAACAACTACTTACTGTTCTTTGATTCATCAGAAATCGGGAAGTGATGTTGATGTTGATGATGTCCATCGAAGTGATCAGACAAACATCAATGAAATCCATCGCTCATCAGATTGATGAATTTAAAAACGTGCCCTTAGCCGTTGGCAATGAATTCATTAGGTAACGTAGGTATGATAGTAGGTAGGTAATAGGGAATGACCAATAGGTAACCACGGTAACCTTGCCGTGAAACAATCAAAGGTCACCTTAGCAACCAAGTTACCGTTGTTGCAAAGATGCCGCTTCTGTGCGAAGCAAAATTTCAGAGAATTTGGAGTATTTTAACAGATTTGTATAAGTATAAACAAGAAGTATTGTGAAGCATATGGCTGTAGTCAACTGTATTTCATTGTGGTAGTCAAGGTGACAATTGTATCCGACAATCAGGCATCATTGAAGTTCGCTCATTCTTTTTTTTTTTGGAGGAAAACTAAGTGTTATCAAGAATTAGGAATGAAATGTTATCACGTATTTAAAATATAGCAATCATAAAATTGAACTCATAGTGAACAGTCTGAGATATTTAGAGTTGAATATTGCAGATTATAGAACTGGTATAATATATGTATAGTACACGTGTCTTATTATTAGTTACTACCTAGTAAATGATAATAATACACGTGTATAAAATACTATTCTATACTAACCTATACAATACAGCATACAGTAATATCAGAGCCATTCTTACCTTCAATGTCTTCAAATTTGGACCGTAATTTCTCGTCACTACGACGTCGTCCTCATAATATTTATTGTTGTAAAGCATTTTAACACCGCACCTGAAAAAAACGGCGGTATGAACTTTAAATCTTAATTGATGGGAAAAAATTTTAAAATTGGTCGCAATTCATGTATGAATCTCTAACTCTGTTGATACATCTTCCTAAAATCCTATCATATTTTGCATATGGTGGTTCAAGTTAAATTACTATGCATTGCTGGTCCAGACATATCTAAATAAGAAATAGGGCATTATTATGAAATTTCCATGATAAATAAATGGGGAAAACGTTTTTCTCATATTATGGTTACTTGTTCTTCTTTTATAAGGGTTTAAATACCAGTCCATGCTATTGATTTTTCCCTAACAAAAGTTATAAAATCAGCACCGAATGCAAGGGCAATAGAGATGGGACACATTCCGCAGTTGGTAGCATTGATTATTACCTTTACGAATGCGACACTGCGGGTAGGTGCACCATGTAGCGGCAGTGCTTAATTCTGCAAAAAGACTCTACGTTATATTTCGCAGTTATACCTTAATTAACATTTACAGGTATTTAAACTTATGGGAAATTTAAAAAAATTGCCTAAAATGAGGGGAAGAATAGATTGCCCAAGCAAGTGAGGTTCAGATTTCCGCTGCTGCGAGAAACGGCAGGTGAGAATCACATCCAATCAATGATACACACAATACAGAATCTCCGATTGCGGTTAGCTGAAAACATACATACGTAGACATAACCAGCAGCGAAGACACTCAGATGAAATTTGATAAAAACATCATTTGTGTGCTGGAGTTGAAGTCAGTTCTTGGAACACATACATTTGTGACTTTAGCAGTAGAATCCTGGATGAGTAGGAAAATTTATGAATTTATTTTCCTTGAACCTTAATTTTTTAAGGTGTCTCAAGGCACACGAGCCTAATGTACCTATACCCACTTTGTATCACATGAAAAAGGTTTTTTTACTAAGCTTCACAAAAAGTTTTATTTCAACCATGCACATTAATGAGTATGGAAAAAGTCAGAGATTTAAGTGGTGCATGCTTTATTAACATTATTTGTAACAAACTGGACTCAATAGTGAAAAACAAAGCAGTAGTCCAAGACAACTGCTTCCCACACCAGTGGAATAATTCCAAAACCCTCTTCGTTGTCTTAAATAGAGAACATGACAGGAAAAACCACATAAATGGTAATCCAGTTTGAAAGTTTGGGAAAAGTACTAATTTAGTGAATGGATGTCATTACCGATTTAACCCCCATTAAAAGCAGCGTCATTAGAGAGAGAGAGAGAGTATCTAGAGTACTCACTGCATCCAGGAGGGATAGTCGATGTTCTTCGGATTGTGGCGAGTCACGCCAATGCCAATAGAAGACGAATAAGTGTCGATCAGTCTGTCGATTTTCACTTGGAACAGTTCATCATTCGCGAGAGCTCTGTTGGTCAAAACAGCGCCATAACCTTCTTCTTCGTTCTCGCTGAAATATAAAGAAGGGAAAAGTGAGTCTATGATTATGACGACAGCATTATCTTCACCCGTTTTCTCCATCGGCAACGATAGAAAATTCCTTCCGTTTCCAAGGCTACCGGGAATCAATTCGAAATTGTGCAATAGGAAAATGCGCCATTAAGAATCGAGATACTTCAGATTCTTCCTCAAGCAACGCATCGAAATATCCACGCGTAGAGTGTTTATATGCGAATCGAGAGAGGAATCTTCAACAATCAAAAGCGAATTTTTTAAAATTATTGTTGGAAATTACAACAGTGTGTTACATTGTTGCAATAACAGTAAATCAACAGTTAAGATGTCGGCGATTGTTGCCTCAAAAGCGGTCGTTTTCCTGAAGTCGGAAAAGTATGTATTTGTGCATGCAATGAGTTCTATACTGCTGTATACGTTTACTATTAAAGATTAATGAATTGCATTTCAGTAGAACAATGTACAGATTGGTAGATTAGAACGGTTACATGTAAAAGATATTGCCGACTGTTTACTTCGTAATGAATAATACATATTTCTTGAAAACCCTAGTCAGAATTTCGGAAAAAAGTAGAAAATCCTGCAGGCGTATAATATATTTAAAATTATGTCCACGTTATTAAGCCGGGTTTACACCGGAGTTGACGACACGTGTTGACGACAGATGTCGACGACATTTCACAAAACAGCACTTATTTTGTCGTCAACAAATCGTGTCGACTACAGATTTTCCGTGTCTGCAACCGAAATTTTGTTTTCCACCAAGGGTGGAAAAGTTCGGTTGCAGACACATTTGTCGTCTACAAAAGTTGCAGCGCCCATTCGGTGTTGCAGTGCAGAAATTTCCCCGCTACCCCCTTCGTCCATCAGAACCAATCAGAACTATGTGGCTGTTTCCGACCCTACCCCCTCCACTCATCACAACCACGTGGCTGCTACCTACCGCCTCAGTAGCCCGTGGAAGTGGAGCTTTTGTCGTCCACAAAAGTCGCAGAAAAATAGAGCGCATTAGTATTTTGTCTGCAACAAAATGTTGTAGACGAATGACTTCGACAAAAAAGTTGCATACAAATGTCAGCAACATGCGGTGTAAACCCGCCTTTAGAGAGGTAGAAACTAATCTTTATTGAAACACCTTATATAGATCTACTATTCCGTACTATTTATCTACGAAGATAGAAACTGCAGTTTCAGATTTTGAAAAGTGCTGAATTAGTAGTAATTGGTATTATATAATATATCAAATATCTTCAGTAAAGTAATCAGTCAGAAGGCCTGCTTGTACCTCTCTTTCTTGATAACGATATTTGCCAAGAATTAGTAGGGGGAATGAGACTTACTGGGCAAGATGAGGAATGAGGTAGTTCACCCTGGATTTCCTCACTTACTGGTAATGACTCTACGAGTAAAAATTTTCTTTGCATTCCGTAAGGGAAGACCCGAATTAGTGCCAGAATTCAGTATATCTTTTAGCTCAGTTTCTTTCGTGTAATCACAGCCATGAATGCTACAAAAGTAAATGAAATATCTATTTATTCCTATCTTGTACCAAATGGCAAATGGAAAATATTCATCAAGATATGGTAAAAAGAACAAATATTCGATATCGTTGGAAATAGTCAAACTTCCCTATTTTCAGCTTCAAATTAATTAGAGATGCCGGTTGGAATATTTTTATCTGACACTCTTTAGCGGAAAGAAGCCGGAAGAGCAGGTGTGGCGACCGCTTCATGGCGTGTCGACCAAGGAGAGGTCAATAGCGTCGCATTGAGGTTACTGGAAATACGAAGATTTCCGTTCACTTTTATTTATTTGTACACATCAAGAAAATGGTATCTTTAGTAGTGGATGTGTGAAAATCTCTGACCCCAATCAGTATTATGGCACTCGAGGATTATCAAACAATGAACTACTTTTAATTGTTGTCACTATTGTAAATAACGCAACAATTGTCGATGCGCACATTTTTTGTATGCGAGCGGAAATGAATTTTCAACAATTAATTGACAGCTAGTTATCAACACTTATCACATTTTATTTAATACGTACAGGAAAGTCCTACATCAAATGTGTTACAATGAATCTAAACAAAATAATTATAATAATGAATACGAATTAAACATGGAAATAGGCATCGAGATAATTAAAACTTGTGTACAGTTGAGAACAATTTGACATTGTTTCAACAATTATTTAAGATTAATAGATTGGTAAATTTTCTTTTGTATCACCGAGAGCGAGTCACCAAAAGTCTTCAGTTCTCAGTGAAATGAATTCCATTGCTTTCCTTACAATTCTAATTGCATAATATATGATCCAAAGAATAATAATTGAATATAACAGCATTAGGAAATAATATTTATCACAATGAAATCGACATTGTTGACACAAAATATAGCAAGCGATAATTGATTCAGTTTCTATTCTTACCTCAAAATCCGCCTCATATCTGAAGAAGGATATACAAGACGAAGGATAAATTTATGCATAAACTTATTCTAAATTGAATCAAATTAAAATTAATGTAATAAAGGGTAACTTTGTGGAACTTAATATCGCAAGGAAGGACGCATTGTAATTTCTTCTCTTTACTTTGTACTCATACTAATTTTCAATTTACGGGAGCATTGTCACTTCCGATAGTTATCTAATAATGAAATGAATGACAATTAGAAGCGCTCAGGAATAGGTAAAGAAACACGCGTGTGGGAATACTACGCAAAAATGCAAATCGCTCTCAATCTCGTTTTCCGTCACGCTGCGCGGAGCAGATGGTCCCCGATGATCTTCCCATCATTTTTAAACAAGTGGCCTCCGGCGAGACAGTAGGAAATGCACCTGCGGCCTTGGACCCACGCGTTGTTAACGCAATCAAAAAAATTCGCGCGTTCATTTTATCTCCAAATCTCATGCATTAGTCAACCCAAAGTATTCTTCCCCGATCAAGTCTTTTGAATACATTTTTATACCGGTTTATTCCGGCGCCGGCAGCTGCTGTTGCCATCTAGAGCGATAGCATCATTTCCTGCTCAGGAAACTGTGAAAATCCAGCTGAAAGTCCAAGAGAAACTATTTCCGTTTTTGGGAATGATTTAGTAAATTCGGCTGAACATAAAACAAGGGAATTTGGGATGAAAACTGACAAAAATAAAATTGATTTGGCAATAACGAAATAAAACGAAAGAAAAAGTCGCTTCGTAGAGTCCAAAAAAATATATTTTAAAAAGAACAACTTAAGTTTCGTCACAGAGTAGCATCTTCAGGTGAAAAAAATGTTGAGTGAGTTTTGCTTTATGATTATGAGGGAGTTCCACCCAGTAAAAAATCAATCTGTCATGTTTAAAATTATGAGGTTTAATAAGGGAGAGAAAGTTAACAATATGGGTCGATGGGAAAAGATAGAGTGAATGGATAGATCCTCTTCCTTGGGTTTTCTTTAACAGATTCTTCTGAAGTTTGTGAAAGAATTACCTCGGCCAATGATTCCTTCATGAAGCAAAGAGATTTGGTTTCTGGAGGTCTCGATAAAGGAATCAAGATGACGATGCTGCTAAATATCTCTTCTTGGTTACCATTTGCAATTAAAATCATCACTCTCGTGGTATACTCACTCTATTCTTGATGCTTTCTTCCCTTCGTTGCTGATTACCACATTTCTCGCTCCTTTGCCATAGAAACGGAGTGGCCTTCGGCTGAATCCGTCGAAGGATCCTGTAAAGAGTCAGTCCATCAGATACCGTAGTTTAGTGGTTTTCCTATTATTTTGATAATCTCAAGGGGTAAGGGAAGCTTGTCTAGAGGGTTGTCTAAATAGCGTCCTGTGGATAGGGGGTCGGACTAACAAATCCGAGGTTCGTATGTTGGACTGGGAAGTGTTTATTAGTTCGAATGCACTAAGGGTTAATTCCCAAGGAAGAACGGATATAGTAAATGCCTGATGGGGCCAGGACTCTAACTCTAACCTGAGGAAAAAACTTTGTGACCTCCACTATTTATTAACAATCATCATTAGGTTAATAAATAATCGAATGTTAATAAGTAGTGTAATTCACAAACTGTGTTTTTAATTTTTCATCCTGGCGACCTCCACCAGGTGAAAAGTTTAACGTTCGAATTTACTCCCAATTGCTGGTTAGATCAACCCAAAAAGTTAGCACAGGGTTAGTTTAACATAAAATTGTGAGGTCTGGGTTCGAAACTCGGTCCTGACAGCCTTTTTTGTGTAAATTCTCCCTTGGGAATTTCCCTAGGTGCAAGCCTTAACGTGCAAGCCTACTTTGTATCCTTTTCCTTAGGTAATCTTAAAAGAATGAGCTCGATGAAGACGTAATTATTATTTAATGTCAGTGAACTTCCCGTCAAAATACACGGAATTTAATTCAACCCTCCGGTAGCTTCGCAAATTTTGCTTACATCAATGGTCATGTGGGGTGAATTTCAACCCTAGTATTCTTCAAATATGTTATAACATCGAAAATTTTTATTTAACTATCAAGCAGTAAATTAATATTTTATAGAATGAATATGAACTAACTCATAATATTTACCAATAAAATTACTTGTTTTTTCACAATTGAACAAACTTACTTACATAGCTACTTATTGGAAATTAGAAGCTTTATGATTACTAGTATGGAAGAAACCTAATACAAAGGATATTAATGATTAATGAAACCTAATAAAAGGATTAATGCATACTTAGGGAAATATAACTTTTAATTGTGGAATTAAATAATAATGACACAATTAACCTGCTACATTTAAATGACAAGCATGTAGTAATCGGTAACAATTAAAGCAATACAAATTACTTAATCCAGTAACAATAAGTGTTAGTTAATTCATTCAAATCCCGAAATTATTTACCTTATTTCTATATGATCATCATGGATTACTTTGTATAGCTATGGGAAGTTATGTATATATATCTATTATATAGTAATATCTATTAATAAGTATATCTTATTAATAGATATTAGTATTATAGAATTTTTAGTATTAAATTAGTAATTTATTAAAAGAAAATATAGAATCATTAATATTAATTAGAATTATTACATTAATTAAATTAATTAGATAATTATATTAATAGATAATTTATTAGTAAAATTACAACGATAAATTAATACTAATCTAGTTCTATTTAACAATGTAAAGTTGATTCGAGGTTAATCGGTTATTGAAATAAAATACCCAGAAATTCATGTAGAGTAAACTTACCTTTCACGGATAACGTAATCACGACCTTCTTCTTCCCACCGGCCTCTATGAGCCTCCTCTTTACTTCGACACTGGTGTCGTTCGGAGTGAAGCTGGGGTCCATCTCTATGCGCACGTTTTCCCATTCTCCGGATTCGTCTAGGACGCTGTCGATAGTGATCACACTTTCTTCCAGCACGTTGAGCTGAGAGATGTCGAATCCTCCGTGGACGGGCACGAGGAAGAGTGCACACAGCACGAGCGCATACCTGGCGTCACGCATCTTCAAGTGAGAGTAAAATGTTCATTCGAGGAAATCAGACTTATATACACAAATGTGTGTGTGTGTGTTGACGCATGCGCAGTGGTGGAGACGTTTGTTCTCTCAGCGGAACTTTGAATGACCCGTGAAGATATTCCTGGGGATAACGCGGCAGATGTTGGCAGGGGGTTGTCAGGGCAGAAAGAGTTAATGTTGGTGGGGACAGGAGGGTTGATGACTTTCTCATGGCCACCTTTAATTGCATTTGTGCCAGAGACTTGCATGCATAAGTTATTTGGTCGGCCATTTTGTTTTGGATTCAGTTCAGCTGCCATGCGAAACGTGCACCTGCGAATGCTAGAAAGCGAGATGAGACAGGTTCAAAAATGTCTCGATAAAACAACAATCCTTAGGAAAATGTTCTCAGAGTTTGGTCGGGAATATTTAAAAGAAAGGAGATATTGAGCTAGGCTGCGATAGTTTGATATATTCAGGGAAAATACGTTTGCGGAAGACGTAACTAGTATTGTAAGACCCCCAACTTCATCTGCTGATCCGATAATGAGCGTAAATTAGGAGAAATAAATACTAGGACAAGCCGTTTTAAGAATAATATTTCCCCAAGAATACCAGGGTGTCCGCCAACCTGAAAAACTTGGGAAATTCAGGGAATTTTGTTCTTCTGGAATACTCTGGGTAAACCCAGGAAATTTAACTGGTAACCAAGAAAGATAGATATTTTACTCTCCTTACAAAAGATCTTTCTATGACTCTTGTTCTTTGTGTCAGTAAAAATTCCCTGAGAGGAGGAAACGCTTCGATGACAGTGTTGCCATGACCAAGTTAATGGATATCTAACCATGAATTTCTTTCTACATACACGTATGACATCTTATTAACATTTGGCAATATCGTGAATATGCAGCATGGGATCGTATGGAGTCGCACTTGCCAGAGGTATCCGATTTCTGTTTAGGCGTGAAAAACAGCGAATGGAGCATGATAAGGATTGGTTTTCCACTTTAGTTATTTTGATCACTAGTTGGCGTCATAGTTTGTTGTTGGACTTTCTCAGTAGATGTCAGGCGTTGTCCTAATTGCACAGTTTTCCTTTATGGAGACTACCCGCTCTATTCACGACTTAGTCCTTCGTGTATTCCAGGGATATTATTACAAAAATTTCAGAATTGGACTAATCGTCCGGTGGCAACACGTATTACATATATTATACATTTGGTTAATGGTAGTTATCTAGGGGTTTCACCGTTACTTTTTTAAAGGTAGAAATTTGGATGGTCGCCGTCCTAATCCGGACCTTTAGCTCGCATTCGCAGCTCGGGAGCGCCCGGCCGCCACAGCAGGGGTACCATAAAAAAACTGACCTCGTGGAATACGATTAAAACAGTTATGAACAATTCAAATGAGCAACAATTTATTATCTTTGTCTTCTCACTAGTCCAATAGAAATCTAGATATCCCACCCTCCCAACCCATCCCCGGGGCAACGTTGCCGTGCGTCAACGGGTAATTTCTAGCAAAATCACTAAAAATCTTAATTTTCATGGTAGAATGTCGATCTAAAGACGCTTTTATATCTCTTTGGACTAGTGAGACGACGAAGATGATACATTGTTGCCCATTTGAATTGTTTATAACTTTTTAAATTGTATTCCACACGGTCAGTTTTTTATGGTCCCCCCTGCTGTGGCGGTCGGGCGCTCCTGAGCTGCGAAGGTGAGCTAAGGATCCGGATTAGGATGTAGACCCTCCAAATTTCTACCTGAAAAAAACTAAAGGTATAACCGCCAGATAACTACCATTAACTTATACATTTTTTTTAATACAAAAATTTACACAATCAAACATTGATCAAATACTTCCCTTCCCTTGTAATGCAAGTTTTTTCAGCGTTCCCAGCAGGCCTTCACGGTTACAGTAGCGGTCCCGGGGACAAGTCCCCACCTTCTCATTGCTCATTAAAAATTTTAAAACTCGAATGGATTGACAAAGTATTTCAAACGAAGTTTATGTTTGGTAAATCTAGAATATTGATATGGGGATATAATTTACATCAGTTAAAATAGTTATATACTGCTCTCCATGTACCGTTCTCCTAAAAGCATCTGCTGAAGTACGTGTATGGTTCAATTTAGACCAAAGATTGATTCAATTGATAGATCTAAGGGTAAGTGGGGTGAAAAATTTTCTAAAATCTTAAGAATATTCATAAAAAATGCTAACGGTCTAGAATTGAGAGAGCTGCTGGGAACAAAAGTCATAGTAAAACAAACAATTCTAGTGGTGGAATCGATGTAAGATAAATAGCAATTGTGACAACATTTTTGCGAATCTCCACACATCAACATCACCCAAGATTGAAAGCGTAATTCTCCGTAAAATGAGTTACCAAAGAGTAAAAGTGACCAATCAATGTGGAGTTTATCTAATTTAGCAGCACGTCTTTCTGTCTTTACAAAAAATCTTGAAAATCTATTTACTGAATGATTGAAAAGTGTAGATAACAAAAACTGAACTAGGTATCCCACAGTAAAAAGAGGTGCACTGAATTTTACCATGTTTCATCCTGCATTTAATCATACAATACAAAATTTTCGTTTGAGTATTGTTTGTATTTTATCCTATGTTAAAATGATAAAACTGTTCATTTCTCATTTTGAAATTTCAAATCTCAAATGGCATCAATCCAATCAAAACAAAATTCCAACACCATATTTATGTTCTCAGTTTTGACTAACAAGTTCTACATCATTTCCAATAATGGCGACTAAGAGCTAAGAACTGGTTCGATATCAAACCCTCACACAATAAATACTACAAACAGTATTGACCTGTACAAAATGTACAAGCGATCATGAACCATAAATTAAATGAGTGCTTATTATGTTAAATGCCTATCAAATGTATGGACAATGAAAATGAACGATTTATATCGTATGCAAGTTAAGAATGATTAATAATTACACTTATATAGTCTGGAAAATTCACAATCATTCGATTGTTCAAGTAAAAAAATAAGAGATACCCAAAAATAAGACGATTAATTAATGATTATTACACTTATGCACTGTCGTCAGTTTATCAGTTATTTATAATTAGATAGTAGGTAATTGTTACGTATCAACTGTCTCACACAATGAATAGTGTTCGGTAGATCACGCGCACAACAATGACACGTGACACTATCTCATCGGATTAAATATAAGGGACTCCGTTTTATTAAATTGAAAGATTTTTGAATACCCTGTGTAGTACTGATTCTATAATTTCTGCTATTAGATTCAACTTGTTTTAAAGCCTAAACTAATTATATCTTAAATTTTCTCTTAAATCCTTCCAATCTTTTCTATTTCGGGCACGAACTTAGAAAGTATAGGACTGGAAACTGCTGAAATTTTTTGGCTCCCTTAATGTGCGCATCCGCGAGATGGCAGTCGCGAGATGGCAGCACTGAAGTTCACCCTTTGAAACCATACTCTTATATGGAGTAAACGGTGAAAAAGCACGATTATGATACATATTTAATAAAGAGTAATATTTACCAAAGATGGAATTAAGATTAACTGTTTTATCCATCAATAGGTACTTTTAAATTGAATACAAAACATTTGAATAAGACGTACAAATTAGCAAATCCGAAAAATAGGTGCTTTCCTTATGTGCAAAACACAGGTAACTTTGTCGCCGTAAAAACATTCTTCGTAAATCACTGAAATGCGATGAAACGTACCGTAGAATGGGGTGACTTTGGCCGTTTTTTAGATTCTCTATGCTCAGAAAATTTAAATTACATGAAGGTAATTCTTATTCATGCAAATCTAAATATTTTTCTCAAGCAACAGAATTTGTTTAAAAAATAAAGAATGCTGCCTTAGGCACCCCAACCGATGGGGTGACTTCGGCCACTAAATATGTTTCCTAAATATCGCCTATAAAATTAACTATATGACTAATATTACGACCATTAATATATTTTAAAATCTTTAAATTATTATTTTATTTATTCTTTGTTTAATAGGTACTGAGACAAAAAGTTATTGACTCATTATAACGTTTTTCCACTTCATTTATAAATTTTTAAAAGAAAAATAAATATTTTCCATTTCTTAATTTTTTTCCTTGAAAAACAAAAATAATGAAAAATTCTCTGTGGAAAACTCACTGTCACTCGAACCCTTTTAAAATTTTTTTCAAGCCTTAGAGTCAGTGTTTTGTTTCTACTAATGAATCTCCGAACTCAAACAATTTCTGGAATTTTTTTCGAAGCACTGAGCATTTACTTTTTACTGTTCAAATACGTTTGTATTAAAATTTGGATATCACGAATACTCATAATAAATTTAACAGCACTTCCACTAATTTAATCTCTTTTTCACGAAGAAGGACTGTTTGGTCTCCAATTGTCTTCAAATGTTTCCCATCTTGCTGAGTGTTTCTGAGAGAAGTTACCAGACTGAGGTTTCGTAGACTTGTCTCGAGAATGCACGATTTTCAATTTAGTTCCCAATGACAATTGTACTGTCAATGTTGCAAGGAGCAAGACGGATTTGATGGCGATATGTCAAGACAATCTAAATTCTAAAGGGCAGGAAAAAATAGCTATTTTGTGAAATTTTAGATATTGTACTACAAATTTAAAATTTGTGGAGTAGTGCACGCGTGGCCGAAGTCACCCCTTTCTACGGTAACGTTGATGTAAGTTGGAAAGTGCGACCACGTTGTGTGAGTTGGAGATCTTCACTGTCGTTACTGCGCTTGAAGACTTTTGATATATTTTAAGATATCCTTAAGATATTCTTAATCTTAAAAATGCCTGGTCATCGTTGTATTGCACCAGATAAAGAAACACAGCAAGTGTGCTGTTTGCCAAGCAGCATTAATTCATCCGGGGGCATTCTCTTGCCATCCAGTAGCAAAGTTAACAAATATGAAAAGTATGGGGGGTTTGGTTCATCCTAATGTAAACGTTCATACTTTCATCCTCAAAGAGGAGGAACAATTTTTAAAGCACTGTGAGTCAAATTATGTGCTTGAGTGCATAATCACAGAGTTACTCGAAGGTGAGGAAGAGATAACTTTCCCATGCTTTGAGCACGGAAGTTAAATCATAGCATATATAATAAAATATTATGTAACTTTGAGGATTAGGCAGCATGCAAAGTTTATAAATTTGGAGGCTGTTAAAGAAGATGCATCGAAAAGGAAAATTGCGAAACTGTCTAAAACTTAAGGTTTGGTCAATAAATTGTTTATACCACTTTATACTTTATGTTTGTATAGTGTATAACCTAACTTCACATTTCAGCCTCCCCAAGATGAAATGCAGTCCACGCCGGTCATTAAAATTTGATACTTTTGGATTTATGTTTGTTTCAACAATATTTGACCGTTTACTCATTTCCTGGAGACTATTTCTGGGAACTTCGATTTTTTTCAGGAAATGTATATACGAGGGTGGTCTGAAAAGTTTCCGACCCCAGATTTTTCAGACATCTTCAGAAAATTTTCAGAAATTTTCAGAAAACACGTCAAGAAATGTTGAAGTGTTGGAAACTTTACAGACCACCCATGTGCATCCTGCGATTCTAGTTTTAAAAGGCCTAGTTGAAAGTAGATTTAACGTTGGTAATTAATTAAGGATCAATTATTTTCTGTGTATCCAAGCAGAATACATTGCACTTCGCTGATCTACGAATAATGTTTTCACAGCGACGAAGTTACTTGTGGTGTGCCCTGAAGGCAACCTGCACTTATTCTTCGGATTTACTAATTTGCCCATTTTATTCAATTGTTTTAAGTACTTATAAATGAATAAATCACTAACTCTGAATTCCATCTTTGGTATATACTACTCCCGCATAGAAAAAGAGGGAAAAATTATCA
Organism: Sympetrum striolatum; assembly: GCA_947579665.1. Classification (NCBI taxonomy): domain Eukaryota; kingdom Metazoa; phylum Arthropoda; class Insecta; order Odonata; family Libellulidae; genus Sympetrum; species Sympetrum striolatum. The sequence goes on from OX388350.1 coordinate 74,895,188, forward strand.
TAATCGTGCTGTTTTTCCATTTACTCCATATGAGAGTATGGTTTCAAAGGGCGAGCTTCAGTGCTGCCATCTCGCGGCTGCGGACATTAAGGGCGTCATCCGATTGTACAGTCAGCATAGGGGAGCTTCAGGGGCGTGATTTCGGGTCATAGGTTTAGGGTCTTAGGATGCTTATAGACTATATATCTTATAGCAAATCTTCTTTAGCAATGTCGCAATCCCACTTTTCAAACTTGGTCATATCTCTGATTTGCTAGACTTTCAATTTCTCTGTTTTTTTACTGTCCTCTTTCTTTATCGGCGTCTATTATTATTATTTGCTACAGTTTTACAGGAGTCAGATGGCAGCCACAAACACTGCTAATTTACAAATCCTTTCACACTTAAATTATCACATTTAAATTCCTAATAAACATAATTATATTGACAAATAGGATAAGTTCACGCTTTTAACAACGAACATATTGTATATTTAACAATGAATTAAACAACATATCCAAAACCCCTTTCATACAAAATATTTTTATAATATCTTAAAACATCTAAGTTTAGAATCTTCAATTTTTTTTGGTAAGGGCTTGAAGGCCTCTTTAGGTAACATATTTCATTCCCTCACTCCCCTATTAGAAACGAGTATTTTGCCTCATCCGTCCTTTGTTTTCCTAATTGTAACTTCTCATTATGATCACCGCGCGCTAAATAAATTGGTTTTTCTAATATGTAACTTAATTCCCTCCATGCTTTGCCAGCGTTTTTTACTTGAAAAATCCCTACTTATCTGTTCAGCTTCCTCCTCTTTTCTAAAGTTTCCCATCCAAGAAATTCTAACATTTTCGTTACGCTTTCCACCCTATTTTGTTGATTTAAAACATACCTAGCTGCTTTACATTGCACCTTTTCAGCTTTCTTTACATTAGTTTTACTGCGCGGATCCCAGACGTTTGTCGCATATTCCAATATAGGGCGTACTGTTGTATTATATCTTAAGTCTTTCGCTTCCCTACTAGTTCCTTTCAAGTTCCTCACCACTTAATGGAGATTTTTAAACGCTATAGAGACTACCCTATCAATATGATTACCCCAATCTTAATTTTTTGTGAATGTAACCCCTAAGTGCTTACGTACCCCATGTACTTACATTCTTTCACCCTGGGAACTTTTTCTCCGTTAATCTCGTATGTGACCTCTCTTTCCTTCTTCCTGTTCGTGAATGTAATGTCTTTGCTCTCTTCTGCATTTATTTCCATTCCATTATCCGTTCAACTGCTTCAATGTCCCTCTGCAATATTCTAATATCATCCTCACAATTATTTTCCCTATAAATTACATAGTCATCAGCATGTAGACGGATTTTGGACTTTATGAGCTTCGGTAAGTCTTTTATCTAAATTAAATACAGAAATTTTTACTAAAATTAAAAATAATAATTTCTCTAATGGAAACAGAAAGAAACCCTTAACATCCATTTCAATAACTATTACTATTTAAAAAGACTTACAACCATTCCCTAGCCAGAAAAATTCACATAGCCGGGATTCGAACCCGGGACTTGGAGCGATAACGTGCGAGCACGCTAACCACTCGGCCACCACGGCCGCTAATAAAACGTTAAACAACGATCAAATTTCGCCTCCTAAATTAATAGCAGTCATTTATATTAATATTGTTAATCACAATTTAGTTATAATCACATTGTTGATCCTATATTATAAAGACATTGTTGTTATAATATCATAATGATATTGTTGTTATTATATTATAATAACATTTCTATTATTAAGATAGATTTACTCGAAGTCGAAGTGAGCAAGAATTAGCTCGGCTGTAGTCCATTCAATTTTATCATCCCTGAAATGATGATTTTATAATCACTGCTGAAAAGCGAGAAAAATGAAATCATTTACGGTGCGGGGAGAAGGGCCGATCCAAAGGTTAAAAGTCGTTACGAGGCATGCGAGCGATATCAACACGAACCAAGTGAAGAGCGAATATGAAGAAGCAAAATCTATAGCTAATGGAACTAGGCGAGATTGCCCTCCGTCAATTTAAGAAGAAGATTTTATGTGAATCAACGGAAAAGGACCCAAAAGCCTTTTAGTGAGCCAGTTCCAGTAAAACGATCTTTTAGGGTAATCTTCATTAAATTTAAACTGATTTCATTCTGACGTTTTCTGGGTAAAATAAAATGTGCACTGTCCGGGAATTGAACCCGGTCGCAAGAATAGGAATCTTGCATGATACCACTACACCAGCAGTGCTCGCAAAAAATGTTCTTGTAGATCATTGATTTTTGTAGCTCATTCAGACAATAATAGTGAAACAAATTAAGCGGCCACAGTAAATACAGAAACTGCCTCTATTACTAAACTACTAAATTTAAAATCTCTGGTGTTCAGTCAAGATATTGTAATACATTCATAAAGAGTTACAACCATGTTTTAAATTTAATCCACCCAACTTTCTTATGTTCATATATATGAATAATTATATTTTTCTGTTTCAGTTCGTACAGTAATCGATATTTGAGCATCTAGTTTGCATTATTTTGTTAATTTATCTTAAATATATAGACATTAGCTATTAGGAAGAAAAGGATTTTGTTTCTCTAATCCTTAAAACAAAATCTTTCTTCAGTCATAAATTGTAGCTTACGGTCTGAAATTATTAATAAAAAAAAACGCATTTTCGATAAACATTATACGACTTTGAAAAGTGCCATGAATTGTTAAAGTCGGGCGTGAAGAGTATCGATTTAGAAGATAAGCCCACTCCAGTTGTGTTCTGTCGGACTGGCTTAGTGACATCATCAAATTGTTCATCAAATTCCGACTTCTATCGGTGAACATTTTCTTCAACAGACGGTGCATAATATGAATTATAATCTTTAATCACGATTTTTTAATGTGGGATTCACTGCACGTTTTATTATTCATACAAGTGTACTCCCCCGTCAGACATAATGGCTCTTAATTTGAATTTTAAATAAATATGCATCACTTAAATATAAGTGCGTCGTTTAATCCATGTGAATTCCCCGTGTATTCTTAGGGGAAAACACATCGGATACAAAAATCGCCTTGGTCGTCAGGGGGACTGGTTGTTTACTACGACGTTTTTACATAGTTTTCGTTCATTTTGCCGTAGTGCTCATAATCTAAACTCGAATAGTATATGATACGAACTAAATAAGGATCTTTATTTAATTTTACTTCTTTTGGCCTTTTTCTCGATTTTGTTGGATCAATGTTTCTAATTTAAATTTGCGAAAGAAGTAAAGCCTGTAAGACGTGTAAAATTACTTTACCTACTTTTCTTATGGAATCCTTACTAAACGTCCTGGGGTGGAACCCGGCCCTATCGCTATATAAAAGCCTACACTGCCGTATTATTATTATTTTTGCTACAATTCGACCGAAATCTATATTAACAAACAGGATTATGTCACGCTTTTAACAACGAACGAGACTAAATTCAGCAAATATCCCCCTAAATGTCTAAAACATCTTGCATACGATAGATTTAACAATATCTAAAACAAGAACAATATACAAAATCCCCTTTCAATACATTTTTATAACATCTTAAAATATCTAAGCTTAAAATCTTTAATTGATTTAGGTAAGGGCTTGAGGTAACAGGTAACATGTTCCATTCCCTTACTCCCCTATTGAGAAACGAGTATTCAGCTGCATCCGTCCTTTGTTTTCCTAATTCCTGATTATGATATTATTCCTTATATTAAGGATAAGTATGCAAATTTTATTGAAATTGTTGGAAAGGTTAATGAAGTATCGGTAAACTTAGATCCGCGGATAGAAAGACCTACAGAGAAACTGTGTAAACTGTATATGTAAAATTATTACGGTGCTGAATGTAGACTTTTTCAGTTCATTGTAAGAAGACCGAAGAAAGTAAGTAACGCACTCCTCATCTTGGTTAGTATGCCTCATTCCCTCTATAGAGCTTTCGCTAGTCAATATAGGAGGGATCGAGCTTTTAATCAAAATTCAATACGAGTGCTGTTAGATGTTTAAAACTCTTCCGAAACCGTCTAATTCTACAGATAAATAAAGACAAGCTTTTTCCGGGAGCTCTTGAAAGTCCCTGAGTGTAAAAGAGAAATTTATGCGTAAGTGAAGATGGTGTTTATTGGTATAACGGCTTTTCATGACCGCAGAGGATATTCTTGATGTGAAGGACAAGTCCTTTTAGCAGAAAGTGTCACTGAAAGAGATTTACTTTGTCTGGCTTTAATGCCAATGACGTCTGGGAATGCTTTAATGCCGTCGAGTGCAAGCATAGAGTAAGGTAGAGCGCGTTTTGGGTTCTGCGCATGTTACAGGATTGAACGTAGGAGACCACGTGACTTTGGTCCGCTTTCGGAAATCTCGCCGGTAAGTTAAGTGAGAAATTCGTGTACTCAAATTGGTTTTTTAAGTATTTATGTCCTTTAAGAACAGCTAATGCTCTGAATTCGAGTTTATTTAGATGCTCTATGGTTGACTAATGTAACTCAATATTTATTTTTCGGTATCTGGATGAAAATTAACCGTAAAAGTACTTGGGTATCATGGTTTTGAAATGCTGCGCATGGAACTGCAAGGAAAAGTACGTTAAAGAAATCACTTTTAACTCGTAAGTTTTGTGCTTATGGTGATTTTAATACTTATTTAGGATTGTTTTCTTATCATTTAACTTTCATTTGCCATTTACAGATTATGTAATAAGGTAATGAAGTAGCTTGCAAATAGGCGATTGCGGCGATTACTGCAAAGTATTCCACGTGAAAAAATGGAATATAGCAGTTTTTTACGGTTTATTCTTGTTTGTCGATGATTATAACAAGATAAAGTTTGTTTTTCCGTTTAAGAATATTATTCTCTACGGTGCGTATTCAATATTATTGCTTAAATCGAGTTCATTGGAGCGCTCGAGTATGTGTCGCAGGCTTTTCTTCTTCTCCTTACTCTATGAGTGCAAGAGACAAGTGAGCGCCGCGCAGTGGGCTAGGATGGAATTAAAACTGACCGGAAATGTTTTTTTTAGTGCAGACTTAGTAACTTCTTACGGCTACTCGCATATAAATTTTCAATTGGATCGATTTTCATTGAATTTGATTATGCAAGTAATTTTCCTTGTTTCTTGCGCATTAAAGTTACATTGGGGAGTCGGCAAGTTTTTGTTTAAATTTCGTCTCCCCTTTTATCCGAATTCTTTAACTTCAAGCCAGTTCTGAATCTTTGCGAAGATAATGATCGGGTAAAGTATGAAGCTAAGCTATAAACCTGTCTTTAAACTTTCATTAAACTTGATTTTTTTTATCAAAATTGAATACTTGCGTGCTATATATGGCAAAATGGTGGATCCTTATTTTAGAGTAAATGTTTCCCTAAAGTGAGGGATGTAGTAATGGAAGAGTATGATAAAACGTAATAAATGGAATGTAGCAATACTATATGGGCATCAATGTGAATGGGCTGATGTGCTTCGTTCTAAATTAGTTTTAATTAGTTTTCCATTTGCAGAATTGAAATTGCTAGTCTCACTGATTAACAATGATCTCCGAGTACTTGCATTCCGCCCCCGTAAGCAACAATGGCCTAATTAAAATTCTAATTGTTAAACTTTCGACTAATTTTTCAACAATTCGGTCGTCGATATCAGCAACAATCGTTAAATGTTCATTATTGTTTTAATCCCAATGGCAACCCTATATTTATGTAAACCTCAAATATTCAACTCGAATGTAACATGTCGGCATTGGTAAATTAACAGTTTTTATCATCTCGTATTTCCTAATTATAGCTAAAGAGATTTATCATTCTAGGAAGTAACTGACGCAGCATTTATGGACCGTTTCCTCGCTTATTTATTAGGTCAAGTTGATCGTGAATGATTAGACGAAAGTCATATCTCTCAAACTACGAGATAAACTCAAATGTCAACATTCAACTGTCTGTCAATTCTCAACGGTAAATTCAAAATCAGTGAATGTTTGTAACTACGTTTAGCACTAAGAGAATCCAACATTTCACTTGTTTGTATAGTATTTATTTTTATAGTATTTTTTATCTCCTACACCCTATATTACGTTCTTTCACAGCCTATATCTTGAGATTTTCGAAATTAATACTATATGTGATCTTAGCTCAGTTGATGATGATTAAACATTTCAAATAAAATAGATAAATAATTCGAAATTGTTCTTAAGTTTTTTCTAACAGGAAAAATTACATTTTTCTGGAATTGGAAAACTGCATTGCATGAAATAATCGTTTCATTAATAATATTCATTTAAAATCGAATTTTAAGGAATTTAATTACGAATATGATATTCTGTCTTCTGTTTATTGCAGGAGAGATTTCAATGACGCCGTGGTCGTCAAGGTGACACATTTTCTAATCCACGATATTTCTCTAAATATCCTACCAAAATAATCTAAATAAATACCTAAAAGTTTTAACCAAAATATTGGCGGATTTGGGCCATACATAAAATACACTTAAAACTAGGCAGAGTTTGTCTCTGAGGCGCGATTTTTTGAATGTTTATCATTTTTTAAAAATCCCCTCAATTCCTCACAAGATCTCTGCTTTTAATTGTAAAGACGCAATTTTTCGTTACAAAACAAAATTTGCCCTGCATCTTTATAAAATTTAAACCGATTCCATTCGGACGTTTTCTGAGTAAAACAAAATATGCACTGCCCGGGAATCGAACCCGGGTCACAAGAATGGGAATCTTGCATGATACCACTACACCAGCAGTGCTCTCTACCGTCGTGATATCGGAGTATAATCTTCATTTAGGATCTTCATCTCAGCATCTGTGCATACATGCACCTTGCAATCCATTTTTCTGCGTGTGGCAGGGGGTGCAAGCACCATGACTCTAATTCCATACTCGACTGCTTTCGTGTGTCCGGAAAAGAATGAATTCCTGCAGCGACTACCTCAATTGATTATAAGTCGATTGAGAAGTTTTATTTGTCTTTTCTTAAAGATATTTCTTGAATATTTAGGATAAAAGACGTTGAAAAGTGTCAACTTATGTCGTAATAAAGCTGATTCCCATTGCCATAATATTCTTGGGGACTTCTGGGTCATTATAAGAAATACAAATCGATCGTTGAATTGAAAGAATTGAAAAGGTTTTTATCAAATTTTTCAAATCGATTCCTCGTACTCCGCTGCTATAAAGTTAGCGTATGAGAAGTTATAATTAAGGTAGCCATTTGAGTGTGTTACTGCCTTTAATATCATTACCCTGTCCCGATTTGTATCCCGAAGGACATTTCCAAGGGATTTATCCATCATTTTACCTACCCCCTGGGTAATGTAGAGTATTTATGCGATTCGGTTTGCCGTTACTATTCTTCAAATTTTCTACTACGATGTATGCATTTTTTTGCAAATAATGCTTGATGGGTAGGTGGTTATGCAATAATGTAAACATTTGATTTGTACGAATATTTAATGCGTAATAATTACAATTCCATTTGCTGATTTAAAATACACAAATGCGACTATCTGAATTAATTTAAAAATATCTCCTCCAAACTGTTTATAATGTCGGGAAGAAAACTATTTCCCGGAAATTGTACACTGTTATCACCAAAAGCAACTTTTTACATCACATTGTTGCTCACTAGAGTTTGTTGGGCTGCCATTGTTAGTTCCAGGCAACAATACAATGAGCTTAGAGAGACTTCATTGTTAGATACTTGCAACATCAACAAGAGCTCGTTGAGACTATCCATTTTTTTACATAGTTGAAACTTTGCCATACTATGTTGTAGGCTGTTTTATTATGTAAAAACAGTGTCACTAGTGGTGAAGCTTCATTTAGGGAACTTTTAAGACGCCTCTCGTAAATACAATCAGGTAGAACTTCTTTAATTTTTCCGTAATTCGGTTGTTAAAAATCAGGTCTGACAACGACACAGTCGTGCTTTAATTAACATATTATCTGTAAAGAAATATCGATTTGCATTTCGGTGTAGGCGTATGCAAACACCGAACTTATACACCCGTTGGTAGCCTAAGAAGTAAATACGTCGGCGAAATGTCCGTTATAGATTTTCTTAGGGTGCGCTACACTTATGGAACGACTGAGGCTTCCACGGTGTTTCCGAAAAGGTCCAAGACGCCGTAGACTGGGTAATTGATGCCAGTCGCCGTGACCCCAAGATCGTTTCCGTTCACGAAAAAGTGAAGATCCCCGTTGGATTTCTTCATCACTCCCACGCGGTCACCAACCTAAAGAAGGAAAAGATGGATTTGAAAGTGATTCATGCTAGTTGTTCCACTAGTACAAAAGAAAGTCATCTCTCATTTGATCAGCTGTAGGTGATGGGTTCAATAAGTGACCACGGTAACCTTGCCATGCCATAACGAAGCGTTACCTTGGTAACAATCGCCTAGTTATCATGACTACAAAGTTATCAGTATTACACCCTTCTACGCGATGCTAAATTTCAAATAATTTGGAGTATTCTAACAGATTTCTCGCGATTTCAAAAGGAAGGCACAATCCGAAATTCGAAAATTCTTTAGCGATTGCTTTAGAATTTAGTTAAAATTATAAAGTGCCTTCTGCAAGTCGGGGACAATGTGAAATTTTGAATCATCAGCTCCAATATATTGCGAAATAAAAACTAGAATGAGAGAGCAAGGGTAAAAATCCGATAATTGAAACAATGCATTGCTAATTTATGAGAAGCATTGTGAAGCGTAAAGGCTCAATTACCACTTTATTACGGTGGTCAAGGTAATAATCGTAATCGACAATGAACCGTAAAGAAAGGACGCTCATCTTAATTATTGTAAGAAAACAGCCCTGGCAAGAATTAAGAATCAGTAACACGCATCTATTAACAATTAAATAACTTTCAAATCAACTTATTATTTAAAATAATCAATAAACCGCAGATTTTATAGTTGATCTACAGATCATATCAGTTAAATACGCACATATTATTAGTTATTGACTTTGTTAAATATATTTTCAGAGCCATTCTTACCCTCAAAGTCTTCAGATTTGGACCGTAATCTTTCGTTACGGCGATATCATTCTCATAATATTGATTGTTGTACAGCATCTTTACTCCACATCTGAAAAGAGAATGGTGGAGTTATTTATCGTAGTAGTCAAAATTGCCAGAAAGAATTAAAATATTGTAAGACACATCTGTATCTTAACTCAAGTATTTTCAGTAATCCGTGACTTTCAGTTGTTTCCGTAACGCGGTATGGAACACTTCCAAAGACGCATTTTGGATTTTTTTTACCTCTAATTAGCGAGAGTATCAAATGTGTGCACGAATCTGGTAGCTACTTAAAATATTATAACGATTTCCACAGTGGATCTCATACGGGAGAGATTTGGCCCGACCTAGCGTCGAACCCAAGATCTGCGGATTTGATGGTAGTTACTTTAAAAACGCTCAACGTCTACTGAAAAGAGTTTCTGAAAATTCGAACAGTGCATTCTTATGGGAAAAATCGGTATTTGAGACCTCCTGGGTTCGAACTCATGATAGCTAGGATCGATTTTTCTCTTCTGGGGGTCTCTCATTAGAGTCTATGCGCCGTAACATTTCAAAGTCAATGGCGCTCTTGGTTTATTCTGTAGGTTTGTATCTAAAAAAAGAATAAGAGGAGGAATCTCTTTTTCCCCTGTTTATGGGGAAAAATTCTCAACAACTGAAGGTTGATGGAGACAAAAAAAATGTTGCGATAAAAGTCCAACACGGGAAGGAGGTAGAAATAATACCGCATAAACACGAGAGAAAAAAGTTTTAAAATAAGGTAAATCCCGTAACTGCATTCTCTGACTACTTCTTTATTTAAAGTATCAAAGCACCATCAAGTATCAAGTATCAAATTTTGATACTTGATGGTCTTGACAACTTATGCCTTACGCCGGGTTCGCGGGGGGTAAAGTACTCACTGCATCCATCCGAGGTAGTCCATGGTTCTAGGGGTGTGGCGGGTGACGCCGATGCCGAGAGATGTCGAATACTTTCGAATCTGCCTGTCGATCCTAACTTGGAAAAGCTCGTCGTTGGATAGGGCTCGGTTCGTCAATACTCCAGCATTGTTTTCCATATCCAACTCACTTTAAAGAAAAGTAAAAAGAATCAGTAACAATTAATTAAGCATTACCTGGCCCATTGTAGTCTCTTGATTTTTGTGGGTCAAAATATTACTATTCATTCAAATGTTACATAGACTAATTAATAACAGTATAAAATACCTGTTTAAGTTTAAAATATTCTTTATTTACACTGATTTAATGCTATATACAATACTTATAACTATTATTGAAAATTATCTACTATTATTGAACATATATGTCATCCTACTACAGCAATACAATAATGTTTCGCAATCTATTTATTACTTAGCTACAATATCTCAGTATTTCAATACAATTGTATCCAAGCTAAAAGTGTACATTGTTACTAAACACCTGTTACCCATATACAACGGTATATAATTAGATTGAAGTTATGTTCCTCATACGCTTTTCAAGTTAAAGCTAAATTACTCTTTAACTTGAAAACAGACCATTTCTAAGGGAAATAACTTCATTGAAAATATCTTGCGCGATAGGAAAAATAAATTTCGGTATTAAGGAAAATTTTCAGGCTTGCTCTCATTTATGAAACCCAGTGAGAGGGTGAACCACAATATCGGAGGAACTGCCTGGGATTTCTTTCGTTCATTCTTCCTCGAGATTTTTTTTCGGTGTATTTCTTCACGAGCAAAAGTACCTTCCCTAAGAGGGTTTAAAATAAAAATATTATACGTAAAGAAATTGCCTTCGATACATTTGAAAGAAAGGAAAATTCAGAATGTTGAGTTTCACAGTGATGAGCAATGTCTCTTTCAAACAATCTATTATTTTGCTGCATTCTCTAATTTACTGATTCATTTATGAGTTTTGGGTAAACCCAGGGCCGGCTTGAGACTTTAAGCGACCGCAAAGTACGTGGTTTATTACCAAACGTCTGAGAGCGGTATGAACTCCTTAAACTTGAAAATTTAGGTAAGTTGAACGTACTACGTAACAAAGAAATGAATAATATTCATCAGCATCATTAATTTACCAAAAAATTTTAATTTTAGATTTTATTTTAAGAAGAATTTTAGAACAATCAATATCTTGGCTATCGGCAATAATAATCAACAGTGGCTTGTTGAAACAACAAATCGCCGTCGCAACCATTGTAAATTACGCAACAATCATCAACGCGTAGATTGTTTAAATGGGAGAGGAAAGAGGGATATCCAACAATCAAGAGTGCCGGTTTCCTAAGAATCAGAGCATTAGGGAATAATAATCGGCCTGGGCTTTGTTGACAGAAATTCAACAATTAAACAACAATTAATTCGGCTGCGATTGTCGCCTCATATCTGGCGCATATTTGACTCCGGAAAAGTATCCACTTATGTTTAATAACATTCTTAATTTTCAGTTATAAATTTTTATCTTCCTTTAATATTTTGATTGAAATGTTAATAGCATTGGTAATGATTTGGGAAAGCCAAACAGGGGAGGGAACACATCTCAGGAAATGCACTTTTCCTTAAGGAAATCGTGGTAATCTTTATCTCGGTTCGTGGAACGCTTTCTCGGGCATTGGGCGGTCTACGCAGTTCCTTCTCGTCTTTGCATTTCCCTATTAACAAAGTACATGAATACGGCCTTCGATAAGACCAGAGGGCCTTCAAGCAGCAGTCAATACTTCACTTCCGTAACAGTACTCGTGCATTCAACTTATCTGCTATTTTAGTCCCATTCACTTCTCAGGCTATGAATATGTTATCCTTGAATTAACGCTGTTATTAAAGTCACCAAACTCTAATTTATTTTTCGATTTATTTATTGACGACTTAATTGGGCGAAATTGGGACTAAAAAGTCCCATCTTCCATTTATCCCTTTTGCATATACATATATACATTGTGAGTGGTTATGAAATTTCAAATAATTTTTAAATATCTAAATGATGAAATTACTAATATGTATTTACGACATGAAATCGCTAAATAGTACAAAGGTATATACAGAAATTCATCAGAAATTAATAAATAAATATGTACCAGTTTCCAGTCAAAACGATACTGCAATTTTTTGCCTCAACCAGTGTAAGATATCAACGTGAAACATAAATAAATAGATTGATATAATGGCCCTTTATGTGAAGTTATGCCCATAGTCTCTCTTCCACCTAACATCATATGCCGGAATAATATGCACACTTAGATGTTAAAACAAAAGAATGAGCTCACTGTGGGAAAAAATCTTTAGAACTAAATCCTAAAAAAACAACAGGAAATGATAGGTTTATGGGGAAAAATTATCCACAACTGAAAGTTGACCGAGAAAATATTCCAATAATTGGATTAATTATCTGAATAAGAAAAAAATTAATTAGCAGAAAAAATTCAAAAATCACAAGATTATAGCTAATCCGAAGAAAAAAATATAATCGCAATAGTATCCTCATATCCTATCGACTAATTAATAATAGTTATAGTAACAGTAATAGTAGGCTTCGTAGATTAATATGACGTTGTTACAAATGCGTATTTTTTCCAATATTCTCAACAAAATGAGATGAGAAGCATGTTTTCGGTTTTGGGCGGGCTGTGGCACGAACCCATGACTCACTGATAAGCTTCCCTTAAGTTACACGAGATAGCCAAGTTTCAAAGTTGAAGGATTTGCTACTTCATCATTTAAAACAAGAAAACAGGAACGGATTTCCAATCTTCTTGGTTTTCAACACAAATTCAGCCTGCGTATGTCTGTGACTCCAAAACTTATTGGGAGATTGACTTAAAATTTTAACACAACGTTGCATTCAAATACGAGAATGTTTATATTGTAAAAATGGTGACATTTCGTCCCCTGTTGGATCCCAGACGAGTCAAAGCATTTCCATAAGAGATAAACGTAAAGTTCATTTTTTCCGCTGCAGGCTTTATTTATTTTGCAAAATTAAATTAAAAAGAATGGTCATACAAAATCGAAACAAGCGCCAAAAGAAGAGAAAATAAATTAAAGAATCTTATTTTATTCGTGTATTATTATTTTCGAATCGAATTATCGAGATTTTACACGAAATACACGAAATGTTTGTAAAATTTTCAGCGTGTAAACAACCGGTTCCCCAGACGACAAATGCCATTGTTGTATCCGAGTTCCTGCATTTTGGCCAATTTAAAGTAAAGAAGAAGTTTGTTTGTTGTTTGGTTGATTTCGTTCACATTGATGTGCATATTCAATCGTTGTAAGAGATTTCAATGTTGATTCTCAAAAGGGAAAGTAGTTAGCGAGACGGTAAAATACAGCAGTCGTACTTTATAGTCTTTCTGATCGTAAAATAGATATATTCAAATGTCTATCGTAAATATCACGATGATAAATACTTTATCTTGCCAGTGTTTGTCCAAACAATTTGTTTATCGAACTGTAAATGATATTATCTCAGAAAAATGACTCTTCTCCGTATAATCTATTGGTAGAATCAATGTGTTAAGTATTTTTCGAGTAGTTTCACCACGTGTAGAGAGTAGTGCTTATTTATTCAATAATTAAACCCTCTCGACTTTGATAGAATAATATTAATAATAAGAATACATTATAGTTACTCTGTGGGCCACAAAGAATACTTGCAATTCTAAATAATCATTCCGTTAATAAAATTAGCCCAGTTCAGTTAATCAAAATTGAATTAATTTATTAAAATTATTATTATTTGATCATTTATTGTTATGCAATTATTTTAAAATCATGTTAGGAATTCATATAACCGTATCGTACGAACCGTGGATGTTTACGTACGAAAATATATATTTTATATTAATATTAAAGTAGTATAGTATTACTTACTCTACTCTTTTTGCTGTCCTTCCTCCGTTGATCACTTCTGTCTTTTTCCCTCCCTTGTTATGGAATGCGAGTGGTCTTTTGCTGAAACCCTCGAAGGATCCTGTAAAGGCATCAGTGTGTTCGATCATAATAAATTTTAAGGGTAACAACAGCTGTAAGGGTTCCCAACCTTTTTTTATCCTCAAAGAGATAGGGAAAATTGCGGAGGACAAGGAATTTTGCACTTGCTTAAGTCCCGATCCTTATTTACATATGCACCTTGCAAGCCGTCTTTCGGTGTGCGGCAGGGGGTGCTTACACCGTGACTTTACCACCCCAATTGGTTACTTTCGCGTATAAATTAATTTTTGAAGTGCATAAGTATGGCAAAAAATTTTCTATCAGTTCCGAGCGGCCTATATAACAGAGAGGATGCAGTATATAAAGACCAAATAAAGACGATTTATTATTATTATATCTGCAAAATCGTCCATGAACCATCTTTCCTGAATTTATTAATTCAATGAAGGCTCAGTTCAGAAGTCTTTTATCATCTATATATTTCCATTCAACATCTTGAAGCATATGGGTCAAAGTGCGGAGGTATGATATGCTTTCTCTGAATTTAAAAATGAATCAAGCCTTCGTTTGAATTCAACCCAGGTTCGAATACTGGTCAAGGCAGTGCTCAAACACACTATGAAGGCAGAGGCATTTTTTTCCGCTGCCACCAGGCCCGGTGGCCTAATCGCAGCGTCATTTGAAAATAAATAAATTCAGCATCGTTAACCATCTGAGTAACTCTCGCTGTTTTTCCATAGCAATTCTTAACGAGGTAATCTTTCGCTGATTTCTCTCCAGTTCAAACAGCATTTATCAGCAGGGTACCCTATGCTCTATTAATACTCTTGGTGAGACGTAACCAACGCAAAATAACATCGCTGGCGAAGTCTTTCTTGTATTCCACGGTCAAATCTCTCTAATCTAATCTCTCTAAATCTATCGGACGGAGCTGTGTAACTTAAGGGCTCGTCCTATAATATTAGGTATGTGGGACCCACTTACCTGGCCCCATAGGATACATCTCTGCCCCACATGAAAGCATATAAATGGCATATTGAGGCTTGAGTGACAGTTTGCGTCGCAAATGACATATCTGTATCCAAAAAATATTCGTGTTTTAACCGGACTAGTACTTTTGGCAATTTTACCGTTTCTTGACGAAATTTAGAGGCAAAAATTCTCACAAAAGATAGTATTTGAATTGGAAAGAAAATTATATCAGTAATGTGGGTGAGCCAATATTGCCGGATATTACATTTCTATCGGAATAAATTGTCTAACCAACATCCGTAAGATTTCTGTATATTTTGCGTATTTTGACGAATTTTGGCGAACTGAGAATCTATTTTCCTTGATTCAAACGTCCTAAATCTTTAATATTAAGCAACAACCAAGCAACATATGTAATTCTTTGCCATTGAATTTTTTTCAAAAACATTGAGAAACCATCAGAAAAAAATGCAAAAATTTGACATTTTTCACAAAAATTTAAAACTTTGACTAAAATTTGCAACTTCAGGACATAATCCGATCGATTTGAAATTTTCCATGTGTTATACCACCAGCCACATACTTTAAGCATTAGCCGTTGACGGATTAAAAAAAAAGTTTTTTTCGATCCACCCTGATGTGGGTACCCCGTGATAGGTTTTTCGTGAGGCTCACTCCAAGATGTTTCAATAATTCTACTGTCATTAAGTTTACCACACGGAGGCTGTATGAATTATCATTACTGATAGATGTTACTTTAGAAGAAGATAACTGCTGAACATTCGTCTACATTAAACGGTGACAATAAAACATCGTTCGATTTTATCATACGGTCTAAATCATTCGATAGGGTCTGATGACTCTTGAGGAGAGGAGAATCCATGATTTTTATCCTCAACAAGAGTGTTTTTAAGCACCTACAGAATGCAGTGCCAAAAACAAAACGTACTCGTTACAGATTCAAACGTTTGAAAAAAAGATGCGGTACATTTAAATGGAAATCTAAGGTATCCCTAGGATACAATCAGTGGTTTGAAGGTATTCGGCAGGAAGAAAATTTTTTGTAACCTTTTATGCGTGGTATTCTCTCTACTTTCTATTGCTAATCCATGTTAGTGCTTGGAGGTTTGTTTGTATCGATAAAGGGTTTATTGCAAAATAAGTCTCAGTACATAATCCCCCAAGATGAAGTAGTTACTTTCTCATTGCTGAATTGGTACATTTTAATATCGGAGACAACTAAAATTACTAGAGTTAGGAACACATCCTTGGTAGTCCATGTTTGCAACGTCTTTTAACAACCCATTACTGTAAATTTATGGTCAATTTAAGAATCTGTTATCATAATGAATGTGGGATACTTGAATTTAAATCAAATATGTGGTATCTTTATGTGTAAGTATGAGGAAGGAAAATAAAAAGGAAAACCACTTTTCACGAGGGCTGCTTCCTTATTTAATGAGTAACTATGCAAAATACCACAGAAAAAGGTAACAGTTCTTCCGTGAAAAGTGGTTTTCGTTTTTCCTTTGTCGTGGAATACCACGAAGCCAAGGCTGAGAGTCTCTGGTTTAGATTTAGAGTATTAAAATATCAAAAAGTCGTAATTGTCGGCATTTCTCCTCTTACTTCCCGGTAGTCGGATACGCAAGATAGGAATGCCGCACTTTTATTGTACCCAAATATCTTTTCAATAGCAATGCTACGAACGCCGACAAAGACGGCTTTTGGAGATTTAAACCTCTAAATCATTAATAACCATGTTCCAATATTTATTTCTTTACATCAACCTGGTTTAGAGTTTCCATGTTATATTTTCTTATTTAAAGGAAAGAAAATTGGAACACGGCTGTTAGATATCAAGAGGTCAAAAATCTCCAACAGCCGTCTTTGTCGGCGTTCTTCATCTTATTTACCGGTGTACGGAGAAAACAAGAAAGGACACCGCACAAAAAAAACACTCAATGCGCATTACAAAAACGCTGTTTATTCTTCTTCAAGAGTGATATTTTCTCATGCAAAAAATGCAGCGGCCAACGCCTCAACATATGTGTTAGACATTAAAACATTAGAAATAAAGAGATTCCAATGAAAATCCAAGGTATCCCTATAAGATATTATCTGCGATTTGAAGGTGTGCGATAAGAAGAAGATATTTGGTTGCCTCTAATGCGTTTTGATTGCGCGTTTCTTCCTCCTCTGCATTCCGATTGGGCGATGATGAATGCAATTTTTAATGGCGATGACTTACTGCGTCTGCGGAGGTCGTTCAACTACAAGGTCTCATTGCCGCCGTTGAGGAAAATCGGAATTCGGATAATGGAATTATATAGAGCGCATGCGCGAAGGTAAACGGCCTAAAACCATAGTTTATAAACCAGTTTTGCGAAACGAGGTTGATTTATGGGAAGGCTCTTAAGGAAAGACGATGATTCTTGAAACCTATGATTCTCTCTCTAGCATAATGTTGCCTCAACTCTTTTGTAATTGAGATCCAGGATCAGCAAATTTGATGCAATTATATCTATAAATCTTCTCCTCTCAATCGATTACGTGACTCAATGTGTTCGCGAATTAGCTCATCTTCGTTTTCTGCGATGAGTACTACATTGCGCAAGAACGTGGACTTATGCAATCCATGATAAAGGTCGGTTTCCATTGAAATGACAGAAATATTCTACTACTAAACATACACAACTAGATTTACAGATTCATTAAACATGGCGTTTATATTTTTCTTACTGAAAATTTTCAAAGATGATGTCTAAAGATTTTTATCACATAGGGCAACAGCATTATAGAAACATTAAAGTGGTTAGACCGAACACAATTTCACACCACATAAGATACAATCAGCAGATTGTATATAAATATACAGGGATGCGATAAGTAGTTTAATTGGTTCACTAGTGAACTAATTCTGATTAAATAAATAATCAACTGTATGCAATTAAACAACAAGTAATAATAAAACTGACGTCTTACAATCAACCGGTAAAAATTAAATGGTGCAAATGTAATAATCGTCAAAAATTACTAGCAGATTTAAAGCAGTCTATAATGCCTCATTTTGTAATAATCGAAAACAGTTGGTTGTAAATAATGATCTAGTTTTGATTTAATGAGATGTTTACTTTCAGTTAACAAGAGATGGTTAAATTACCGCCATACAATTTACATGTTTAAATGATATGACAAGCTAGTAATAATCTATAACAATAAAATGTAATGTATAAAATAAAATGTAATAAAACTGAATAAATGCAATATAATTATTCTATAATAATCAATGATACATAACTAATTCGAATCGCGGTAACTATTTACTCAATTAAAATTGTATTGTGATGATTTACGTTGATAAAGTATGGCGAGGTATGATCCGTAGATCTGACTAATTCCTTCAAACATATGAAGTTGAACTTGCAAAGTGATTACATTCATTCGCAAAGGAATTACTGAGAATAATTAATGTCTGATTGGTTCTCTTAAAAAAATCGGTAATTGACATGGAATGTATTCGCTGAGAAATAAAGACAGTTGAACTTACCTTTCAGAGCTAACGTAATCACAACCTTCTTCTTCCCACCGGCCTCTATGAGCCTCCTCTTTACTTCGACACTGGTGTCGTTCGGAGTGATGCTGGGATCCATCTCTATGCGTATGTTCTCCCATTCTCCGGATTCATCTAGGATGCTGTCAATAGTGATCGCATTTTCCTCCAGCACGGTGATCTGAGAGATGTCTGTTACCCCGTGCACGGAATAACAAATGGTAAGGAGAAAGACTGCACAGTGCAGCAGCAGGTGCTTAGCGTGACACATCCTCAGTTGCTTTTCCCAAGTGAAAGTTGAATTTTCCACTAGAGGAAATGATACATGAGTTTCCGTTAGTGTGTGCGCATGCGCTGGAGTGTCAACCAAAGAGGCCTTGAATGACCAGAGACGATTCTGAAGAGGGAGTTGCCGCAGCAGGGAGAGATATTGTTGGCGGGAGGCGGCTTTTTCTTTGATTCAGCCTTCTGGAAATTTTATTGCGCCCCAGGGAATCTAACAAGGAGAGGTTATGAATTAGAATACGCGATTTTGAGAGGCTAAGAGCGAGAGACTTTGGGACACTGATCGTGATACATGGCCGTCTGATTTATGGCATATCTCATTAGTGGTGTCCCGGAAATCAGCTTTTTGACCATGGTTAAGTACTGCTGGTTAGTACTACATTTACCAACCGATGGTGTAATGTGCGTTATCCAAAACTTCATAACTAGTCCGATACAAAATTGCGAGTGACACCGCTGTCAAAATAGTATTAATTTACGCCTAAAATCGATATATTATTGTACTAATTGGGCCTATTGCTGTTGCTAAGATGTGTACTGTCCACGGGAGGGGTTTCCCTCCCGTCCCGGCCGGACTGATTGTATTGTTACTCCCCCTCAACCCTTGCCACCTCGTAATCATACCAAATTGAGTCGATTGATAAATTAATAAATAAAAAACAATTCTACTATAATAAACCTAATTAAAAATTACTACAGAGGATATGAATTGAGGACATTATCGTTGACAATTAAATCGGAATATGTACAATTTATATACATATATGTACATTAGCAAGTGAAAATAAATTGCTGCTGGTTTATTTTTATGTTTACAATTTTTTTGTTTTTCAATTTTATGTTACACATTTTTTTGGGTACGTTTTAGATTATTTTTGTTCTTAACTTTTTTACAAGCTGTTTCTTATGTATATAAATAGCATTTACAGTTATTCCCTAGGCCTATAAGAATACATGCTTTTCAAAACGTGAACTACCAAATTTTCAAGCTTTCACAATACTACCGAGGGGCCGAGTAAATTTCCGGGTTTCAGACGAATTGAATGAGATTTTAATTCCGGTAAAAAACGCAATCTCAGAGAAGCATAGACAAAACGTTAGTAGTCGGAAAGACGGATATATACTGCTGGTGGTTCTTTCTGCACTCTACTGGAGAAATTAATTGGGTAGATTAGTTAATGATGTTCATTTCACTACGCCCTTTGCGATAGTCTATCTGTAACATTTGAACTAATCATAATATTAATAATCTCAATCTAGTTCCCTGCAACCCACTGTCGGATCGCGAGGTATAAATCGAAATCTGATTCCTTCAATTAAATCCCTCACATCTCCAATTACCTCCAGCGCATTTGTGTTTGTTTTCTATCAGCCTAACTTACTTTTCTATTCTTCGCCACACCCACATATCGAAGGTCGCCAACAGTTTTACTTCCTTAGGGTCCACGTTCCACTGCTATATTAATAATCTCAGCGATATAGAGAATCAAATTTAAAAAATGCCGTTTTTACCCTAGGGGGTTTTCTCCATTGGCTTGCGAGACATTGATGCTTAAGGTTATCACATAAAGTAGCTGCTAAACTAGTTAACTGTTAATCGGTAGTTAAGACATAGATAAGCAGTAGAGCTGGCAGACATTGGTGGAATCATTTTAGCTGCTTAGATTTCTACGTGATCGCGACTTGTCAGCGGAAATTGTTCTCATCAACACGATTTTAATTTAACTATTTTTAATTTTTGAACCGCATACCTAATTCAGCGGAATTATAGTAAGTTAGTTAGTTGGACCCTTAATTGGCGAGGTTAGGCCCAGGTTGGCCTCTCACTAACGCTGCTGGAAAACACCCACAAATAAGGGTGGTGATAAAAAACCGCGAAAGCACAGTAATAAAAATAAATACAATAATATACAAACATAGATATATAAAAAGTGACAAAGATTAGATATGAACAATTATTTTACAAAGTAAATTTAACAAAAGGTATAGAAGACCTAATTGATTTAGTTATAATACAAGTTAAAAGCTATAATAAACTAAATAATCTAATATTCTAAAAGCTACAATAAAGTATATTAAAAATTTATAAAATTTCTTCAGCCGGAGGCATTTGTCGATAGATGTTTTATGGGCTGTCTTGAAGTCCTTGTCATTATGTAAGTAATTCCTGTTCAATAGAGGTGCCTGTATTATTTGAAGCTCACTATTGGACGCAATCACACCTCTTTCGTCAAACTTCGGCCTTGAAATGGCTTGAATAAGCATCAATCATGTTATTATTTAATACAGACTGTAAAGCTATAGCCCAGATGCTCTTTCAAAACGATTTCTTGGAAGCTCTCGTATAGCTTGAGGCGCAACTTTTGACGGCATAAGAAGCAATTGGTATACATTGGGGGAGAAAATTAAATCGGTCCATGACCGCCTCAGTGAGGCTTCACATGTTTGAACGATGAGGATGCTGTATGAATACCCAATTCAGTGGAGTTAAATTACACAGATGCATACATACTTACATCTGTATTTGGCGAAATTAGAATAAGCAGTTAGAATATTCCATTTAACCCAGGTCTAATAGGAACACATATAAAAACAACAATATTACCATTTGTGAATACAGAAGACATTTTTTAAAAATTTTCTTAAAAGAAATGATATGAAAGAGATATTTATAGAAATGTGGATATAGAGAGAAAATATGATAATAGAGAAATAATGATTTCATGGAACAAATAAAAATGGAGTTTATTTTGATTAGGGAATGAATCCACTTAAAGAAAACTCCCGCTAAAAGAGCGAGTTTGTAAAATGCGATATCATTTACGTCTTTTGATGGTTTTTGGTGCTTCTTTCTAGTATCTACATATCAACAACCAGCGGCCTTTCCATTATTGAATAACCTGCGAAATGAGTGGGAAAGATTGAAAGAAATAGATCGATCACCGCATGAAGGATTATGAAATAAGGCATATACTGAGATAGTATACTCTATTAGCATATCATTTGCCATAATCGCTTCTCTTTCATCACGATACTTCTTTAAGATGTTTCGAATATCGATTTCTTCTTAAGAACATAACTGGTTCTAATAGCTTCGTTTTTTATCAGTGTACGCCTTCTGAAGACCAAGTTTGAATATCGGTTGGAGTCGGAAGTGTCCAGGGAATATTTAAGAGGGAAGAGATATTTTTGGTGGAAGGTGACTCCTTCATTGATATAGCCTTCTAGAATTTTTATTGTGCCCGAGGGAGTCTATGGAGGATAGGTTCTCAGGTGGAATTGGTGAAATTCTGAGACGACGGAAGCTTAGCGTGATACATGACTATCTGATTCACGGAGTGGAGATCCTGGAGATTATCTTTTGTGACTAACCCTTTCCGTTCCAAATTTTGAAAAAAAAGGCAAACAAATCAATTTTCTCTACTGGAAGGAATTTGAAAGTATTATAGATGTACAGACATTCTTTGATTTCAAACGTAACTAGAACTAAAATGTCTGAAATGATTCCAAATGGAATCAAGTTACCATAAGCGAAATCATTTGAAAAAAATAACGTTTTTCAGAGTGACTGCTTAGAACCTTAAACATACAATACTGAACGCTACTGAAAGAGTTTTAAATTTTTATGTGAGTATGATATGAATGATTGAATTGATGAAGCGACGTGATTGCATTTGGACTCACTGGACTTAAAGATTTAAATATTGGCTGTTTCTTATGTATGTATGACATTTACAATTATTCCGTAAACTTATAAGAATACATACTCTTCAGAAAGTGAACTTCCAAGTTTACAAACTTTCATGATAATACCGAAAATTCAGCGCGTGGTTACCTAGTTGAGACAATGAAGTTTCCATTGCACTCTTCCCTTCCTCATAACATAACTATTTTTGGTAAAGCTTTTGTCATTTCCATGTTATGTACAGATTTACTTCACAACTTCTAGCTTGTGCATACTATCGGTAGGTCTACACAGGTTTACCATCCCCCCTTCTTTGTGGATATATTTTCCTTCGATAATACCTCAGGTATTGTTACATTCAATCCTTCAAATATTTCGAACATATTTCCATTGACCTATCCATTATTTATGATTATATTAATGTAAATGACGTTGACGTGGAAGAAGGTACTTTTACGTCTCAACATTACGTCAATGAAGGCCGTGCAGACATCACATCTTTAGTAATAAAACAAAAAAAAGAGTTCAAAATGTTCGTCAAAACTTAAGATTTGATTATTGAAAATTAAAATAACAGGTATTTTATTCTATAGACTGTACATATGTCTTTTGGAAGGTAGTTGTAGTTAAAGCTTAAAAACTACGCAAGAAAAACCTACCCCACTGCACACCCCAATCTTAGAAAATATGACTATTTGTAGTTCTGCGGCTAAAATGACAGATGACCCAGAAATATTCCTAAAATTAATGACACGGCCTTTTCTAATAAGGAGAATAACAAATTCGAAAATAGAGCCCCACTCGGAAGCTTCTCATGGTGTAGAATACTCTTTGTTTATCGTGTTTCCATGATAATTAGTGGGTAACCAGAGCAACGCCGTTGCCACTACTGCTGATAAGAGCCTTAGCTCTTAATTAACAGCGAGTTAGCTTTGAATATATAATCTCTTACATATTTTGTCATCTCGGCTTGGAAGGCGGAATTACGAAAACAGTCTATAAATGCACTAAGAGATAGATGAATCGAAAATTAAATTTAAAAGGCTTATCTATTCAGTTGGAGATTCTCATTATCTCCTTTGAACTTCCATGGGAAAACTCTCAAATTCCATTTACCACTTTTAGTTCACTGCTTTCCTTAATATATCGATATCAACCGCAAGAGACTAATTGGCAATATTTGGTTTTCATTAGGTCTAGATATACGCCCCGCGGTTCCTTAAAGGCGAATGGCAGGTGGTGTAGTAACACGTACATTCTTACCTAATCCACCCTTTGAAAGAACGACCAGAAGTAAGTAAATCATTTTTTTAGGGATTACTGCCTTATTACGTGTTGTTGCTGTCTAGTTTGAAGTTTATTGAAGGTGGATGGAAAAATTGAAATTTACTCATTCAGTATTTCATAACCGGTTTATTGTAAGGGTCCTAAAATACTTCATTTTTGCTCCATCATAGAAGTGATGACAGATCTAATAGATAATAGTATCGTACCTGCTAATCTAGGTAGCATTTGAATCCGGTATATATATGCAATTACAGTATAATTTGCGGGGGTGCCTGATTTTTACTTCCCTTTTTTTTTAACAAAACGTTGAGCACTGCTGAGGTAACTTAAATCGGGATTTGTTTCATAAACAACGAAGTACGTAATTTAGAAAAATATCTTTATTTCTCGAAAATTAAGAGGAATGTTTTGATAAGGGTTGAGGGTAATTAATGAAGCATAAAAGTAGGGAAAATCATCAATGCAAAAGACATGTTTATGAATGATGCAGCTCCTAGGCCAAGGAGGCTTCCACAGCGTTTCCGTAGAGGTCTAGGACTCCGTACGCGCGATAGTTGATGCCAGAAGCGATTGCCCCAAGGTCATTACCGTTCACGAAGAAGTGGAGGTCACCGTTGCTCTTCTTCATCACTCCAACCCGATCGCCGACCTAGATGAACGGAACAATTGTCCATTAAAAGTATTCTCCCATTCACAGCACCATTAGCATAGGTTATTTAGGAGAGGAAGGGATTTTAACAGACACACAATGAATCGTATTCCTACGAAATAATTGAAGTATAGTCAAAATTAAAATTAAAAGTACTGGGTGAAATCTAGTGGAATTTCATTATTACATTACTTCTTCTTCGATTTTTGCAATACAGTCATTCCTCGCCGCTTCGCCTTTCGCGGGTTCACTCTATGGCGCGTTTGCCAAATATGTACATTCATTAAAATGTTATGATATTAGTAACGCCTATTATTTCATAGTTTCCCTCATGTTGTCTAAATTATAAGGTAATCTGAGTGTAATGGGGACCAAAGAGTGTTATTTCACATCTAGAGGCTCCAATAACGTCCGAACACGAATTTAGGCTGCTTTATTTAGTTTTTATTCTCTAACTACAAAAATATTTGATTGATGACTGACTGTATTGAGCTCTTTGATGGTCGTCCATTACACTTGTAATATGAACTGTTAGAAAGTATTACCGAGTGGAAAATTAAACAGTTTAGAGTAATACGTTTACAGTTATCCTCAGAAGTTGCGAAATTATCTTTGCTCATTATTCTTAAAATGTTAATCTGCTTATAGTGTGTGACATTGCTCAATAATGATTTTAATATGATTTCTTAAATCTTATTGTGCTTATGTAAGTATTGTTTGCAAGTATTATGCATTTTGTTAATAGTCATTAGGTGGAAGAATTGTTGCTCATTATGTGATTCTTGATATTTATTGAGAATGGTCATAAAGATAATGTAAACATTCCATAGCATTTGGCCGGACTTTACAGAATAATAATAATAAAAGGAGTTTATTAGGGCGAGATTGAGACTAGGAAGTCTTTGCTTACATCCAACCCATCGTCATATGAGAAACAGAAAGAAAGAGATAGTTTGTAAAAGTTCAGCGAAGAAAAATAATATGTGGATTTAAAAAAACCTAAGCTAAGAGAAAATAGGGAAAATGTCCACTGCTGGAAAACACTCACAAGAAGGGGAGTGTGGAAAACCTGCGAAGCCAACAGATAGAAAGCTGAATTTGATGGTGACAGTAGATTAAAAGAGTTATAAAAGACAAGAAGAAAAATCGATAGAGGTGTACAAAAAAAGAAAGAACCAGCGATGACATATTTACATAAAAATTAGTATCTCACAAATGGAAACTAGTTACGAGATGAGTTTAAAATGTAACGACAGGAAAAGTATCAATAGTAAAAGATAAAAATTAAATACATGAAAATAACGTAATAGAGAAACAGAATATTCATTAGAATTAACTAACTTTGTCAGTTATTACCAATAAATTAACATGAACAGGATTTAGCTTAATAAAAGCTCATCAAATATTCGTAATGAGACAAGAATTAAAAATACATGCAAAAGAACGACATTAGCGATAAATAACAAAAATTACTAAGTTTCGTTATTCATTCAAGATAGTTTATTGTGAAATGGGGGCTCACCGAAGTCATTTAAGAGTGCAGTTTGTGCAAGGATGTAAAACACTGCTTCCCAAAGAGTGGTAAAGTTGTTTAGCACTGTACTTGACTAAAAGAGGACTCTTTAGAAGGTGAATCGTACTTTCACACCCGTATGTACACTCCTGGCCAAAATTAACGCAGCACCTCCCTAGCGATCCTTACGGCTGGTGCTGCGTTAATTTTGGCCAGGACTGTACATACACTTCTTGGGAATGGCGATGCTATTCGATGATATCCCATATCGATTTAACTTTATGAAACATAACTGTAATTTCAAAATTTCATAAGGAAAGTTTTAGCAATCATTGAATATGTTTCGTATTGCGAATATATGTCAGTAATCGTTCTAAATAATTCGAGAAAGCTAGTATTACGAGGGAACATCGCAGAAAATCTTCCAAATATCTTAAAAAATCTGAAGCTGTGAAATAAAACTAAGAAAGGCATCGAAACTAACCTAGATAAACGTTACTGAAGTTATTATATTATTCATACCTCCAATCAGATACTAAAGGAGGATTTTAACAGACACAGAATCGTAAGGGGGTCATACTTACGCTCAGTTTCCTTAGATTTGGACCGTATTCTTTCTTAGTGACAGTTCCACTCTCGTACAGTTGGTTGTTGTAAAGCATTTTCGTTCCACACCTAAAAGAAAAATAATTTATTTTTACTATGCCTAACACTTTTCTAGAAAATACAACATTAAACGTAAATAGTTACTCTATGATATGCTTATTTCGATCATTTATACAAGTAGACATAAGGATGTGAATATCACGGTAACAAACTGCAATGTAATCAATGGCAAATATTAAATCTAAACTCTGTGCAATCAATTGATTCCGGCAAGACTTTGTGGTAGAAATTCATAAATAAATCAATGTGGTACGGGTAATTTTCGTTTTTTCATTTAATATTAAAATGCTTTAATGTAATGATGACATCTCTTATTTTTTGTGATATACCTAGCTAAGAAAATTTGGGCAAATAGATTCTAAAGCCACTGTGATCAAAGTATTTTTACGGTTGAAAAAAATTGAATTATCCTGTGAATTTCAGCACTGAAATTTTCAGCCATATGAAGTCATTAAGTGACTATGATAGAATTAAAAAAAATCACATTCAATTCAATCAAAAACAGGTGAATTTCAGGACGTTTACAATTGAATTGCTCAAAAGATTGCCAAATGTTTATAGATTAGTGGGTTTGAATTTTGTTCAGCATAAATATTTGTTTTTTTTTTTTAATTTTCCTTTTATTCATCGAATATGTATTAAGATAAAAAAATAATAGAAACACTTACTTATTTTATACCATCAAATTTATTAATCAAATTTGATTTATTTTAATTAATTCCTCTAATCCATTTAATTCAGTATATTTCAATTAATCTGAACTCTTTTATCAAATTAATTTTACCAATTTTCTTTAAACCTATCCACGCTTTTTGATTCATTTCATTTATTTATTATATACATTTTTTTCAAAGATTTATTTTTCATTAATTTTGTTTTACCCGTACGATGAATTTACCCTTTATTGGTTGATGAAATACAACCTAAAGTGGTTAAAAACTATATTAATTATGGAGTAACAAATGTGACTTTTTCAGTTTTTGTCGTCGTTTGTACCTTAAAGCAAAATGATATTTTTCTCATCCTAACTAAAATCACCAAGCTTTTTTATACACATCCCACGATATGGATTTCCCCAACTTGAGTTTGACATATTCGTTCAGAGAGAGGAGAGGTATACCTGGGCATGAAATCGCTCATTCTCCATCTAGATTCTTTGATATCAGAAGTCACATTCGATACCATGGTGATAACAACAATGGTGTGTTTGGATACTCACATCATCCATGAGCCGTATTGGATGTTCTTTGGATCAAACTTGGAGATTCCAATCCCCAGGGAGGTGGAGAACTTGTCGAGCAGCCTATCAATCCTCACTTGGAAGAGTTCGTTATCCTGAAGGGGTCTGTTGGTGAGGAGTCCTCCGTATTGCTCATCACCCATTCCACTATGGAAGAGAAAACATGTATTGGTCAGAAAATGCTTTTTACTATCACTGCTAAAGAACAGTAAAGCTGTACGTCCTCAGGCAGTTTCTTACGTACATAATACATTAATACCGTACCAACTTAATACACAATTTTAATACAAAAAAATTTAACACAAAATAACTAATTTTATACGTGAAGAAGTGTCTGTTCTACCTTCCGGTAGTTTCATGTCTAATATCAGTCAACAACATCGTTTCTTGGTTTCTTACCCCTTACCTCTTTATATCATCTAACATCTTCTAACGTTGTCTTCCCCTATTATTTTATTCCTTGCATTCTACCCTCAGTTAATTTCTACAGAAACCCCCCTCATTGTGTGACCCGCCCACTTCATCTGTCGATGCTTAATCACTTCAATTAAGGCCCCCTCCTCCCCAACCATCTCCAGCACCTCCGTGTTTGTTTTCCTGTCAAACCATCTTGCCTTTTCCATCCTACGTCTCACCCAAATCTTAAAGACAATCTTTATCTTTCTTCTTTTTATGAGACCTTAATTTCACATCAATATACAACACGCCAAGGATATTATACCAATTTGAAAATTTCATAAAATTCTTAGATATGATGCTTCGCCAAGTTACTCTTTGACCCCTCTGTAAGCAGCAATGGAGGGATGAAAAAAGTACAGGTTTATTAAAAGAATAAACCAATTTTGAATTCGGATTTCTTATACGTGGAAGAAGTGAGTCACCAGCCGTTTGAAAGTGGAAGTCTTGACGTTTATTTTCTTGGTAGACTAGAGCACCCATCAATCTGAATTTGATTAATAGAAATTTGATTTATATAAAGAAATTGAAGTATTTTGTAAAACTGAATAGGTCGTTAATCTTTTGGGACGAATTCTCCTATGTCTGAATGTTGCCTGTGACGCTAAAGGTGACCAAATCTTACATTAATTAGACCAAGGATACGCTTTGGTTATGTGAATACGTTGTTGACTTATTTAACAGCTTTTTTAAACATTGCGGTTCTTAGAAGTTTTCTTTTGGAATAACCATCTATTACTATTGAATTTTTCGAGGATATTGAGTAATCTAATGGCATGATTTCCAGATATGAAACCCCAGCCGCAAGAAGGGATAGATTACGTAAATCTACTTTTATTCCGGAAAAAACAGCTTCTAGAAAACAATTGGGCATATCATGGCTGCAGTTTAGAATTCAAAGATGTGTCGGCTATTCGATTACTTTCCTTTCCCTCCTGCGTATTGTGCAATCGAGGCAATGGAAATTTCGTTTCTGTAGTTGATGTAACTATTTGGTGCCAAAATATTTGTACAATTATGGTAAAGGCAAATGTCAGTTATGGTACTCATTCTCTTAAATGAATTACCAATGCAGTTAAGAGTTACCAATAACTTCTCTACGTTAAAAAAGAAAAGAAAGTGTTGTTTATTAGAAGTAAAATAAGTTTAAACTTATTGGAATTGTGACTTTTCACATTATTTATGTTATTTATGATGTGTATGAGAATGTATTATGTTGCTTATGATGCTTGTTTATAACAAGGCGTTTTATGTTTGGCATAGATTAACATTTATTTAACTTTAAGTAAATTATATTGTAATTATCGTAACTTATAGAACATCTAATTTGTTAATTTTTGATTTGATTGTGTATTTCATGTAGGTTTATGGTGTTTCGTTCATTTTGAGCATTGTATGTTACGATTAAGATCTGGCTTCAGTGTAACATGGACTGCACTTGGACCCTCCAGATGAGCCTCTGACTGGCCCAGGAGGACCATTATGTTTTATTTATGATAATTTGTGATATTTTTGTAATTCTGAAATATTAGCAAAGCTATGAACCTTCTTGAAAGTTGAGCTGGGTTGAGTGTGGGCATCGGATGTGGTATTTTGTTTGAAGAATTATTTTAGAAGAATTTGTTTAAAAGAATTTGCCTATAACCAATTTATGAGGTCGAACTCACGCATTTTATCATAAAAAATTAAATATTGAATATTTAAAGTAATTTTAAGAAGATCTCCGTCTTTTTTAAGATGATACAAATTCCTATGATTGAAGCATTTCCTGTTTTGATAAACAAACTACTGTGTCATACTTATAGCTCTGTTGAATTGATTTTTAATTAATTATCTCGACATTGACAATATACAGTTAAATGTTAAAGTTAGTTAACATATATTCTTAATATATATATTAGAATCATGAAATTTCCAGCCGAACATGCAGCGTATTTTTTTACGAACAATTTATTTAAATAATTCGGGTTTTTTTGTGTGTCTCGTAAAAGTTAGAAGCTGATTAGTAAGAACAACTTACACATTTCAATTCAGCGTAAGCATTTCTATCTGGATCAGGAATTTTAATTTGTGTGACTGAGAAAAAGTTTAATTATATATATTGTTAAATCTATAATATGTTCGTTGTTAAAAGCGTGACCTTATCCTGTTTGTCAATATAATGACGTTATTAAGGAATTTTAAATGTTATAATAAAAGTGTGAAAGAGTTTGTCAATTAGCAATGTTTGTTGCTGCCAACTGACTTCTGCCAAACTGTAGCAATAATAATAATAATAATAATTTATTAGGCCAGTGCAACCTAGGAATTCGTTGCGAGCTGAGTTTGCCTTAAGACGTATCTTACGATACGGGATTATCTGAGTTGTTACTTCAATAATGTCCGTGGTTGCCAAGACCACGCTTTCCGTAATCAACGCGAGCTTACCAAACAATCTGTTTATCAACGTTTTGCTGTTCTGGACCGGAAACACAGTTGCACGCGAAGGAAGAGTATTTTTAAGAGGGTTTTTTCCGTTGATTTGGTCGTCAGCTGGTTGGTGAGCTAAGAGGTCCATTCGCTAACTAACCATCCATTTACTCAAGGAAAAACAATGTTTTTAGGAGGTGATTTCCGATGGAGTTCCGAGTTTTGTGGCAGATACTTTTCTCTTTCCACATAGACATTGATTTTTCTGTGTGTCAGTATGTCCTTTTGCGAATCGAATTTTTACCCTATAGATTCCAAACATGAACTCAAAGGAAGAGAAATTCTCAAATAATCAGATCGGTGTCACTTCTCGGTTTTAAATCGCGAACAATTCCGATAAAATGTATGGGTAATTTCGTTAAATTTCATCAGTTTTGAACTCTGTCATCTTGACGACAAGCTCCATTGCTGTAGTAGTAGTCGTCTTCAAATAAGGTTGGTTAGTTAAGAGCTTTAAAAGCAATGCACGCTTCAGTATGGGGGACGTTATTTCTTAGTTCAGGCTCTGTAAAATTTTCGATTAAGTTTCCTCGTCACTAAACTACTTATATAATTAGGGCCTGTATTTAGTGTCCTAGATCGTAGTGTGATAAGCATAGTCTTCGTTACATACGTACGATGAAACGAAGTGCACATACTGTATATAATAATTATTCATGGAACGCTTTGCCAGTCGACCAGAATCGAACCCAGGATCCTTTTCGCATCGGACTGACATCGGATAAATGAACAATGATTAAATATGACTGACATTGGATTGATGAACGAATAATCAAATATATAAAACGGCGATTATTGAACAAGAAGATTGTGACTCTTTACGGAAAAAAATAACAAAAGACCAAGTATAAACTTACTTCATTCTTCTCACAGCCGTTCCGTCGTTGTAAACGCCGATATTCTTTGCTCCCGTGTAGTAGAATCTGAGTGCTCCCCAGCTGAAGCAGTTGAAATTGCCTGAAAGAACACAAAAGATGCATAAGATATTGCTGGATCGGCTGCAAACCATTCGAATCCTATAGAATTAGTAAAGTATGAGTAAAGTCATTATCCCGGAGTCAGGTTGAATCCTGAACTCCTCCGCCGTCAGTTATGATCAGCTTTGGGGTGGGGATGAGGCATACTCGACAAGGTGAGGAGTGAGGTTATTTTCCATTGATTTCTTTACAGAGCTGCAATGGTGTGAGTGAAACATTTCCGTGCATCTGAAATGCATCGAATAGTACTTTTCTGTGATTATTTATTCCTTAGTAGGGAAGAATTAGAACAATGATTGGTAGGATTTCTCTCTACATTCTCTCTCTATTTGTAAAAGTGTTTGTTATACTGTAAAACTGATTTCAAGTAAACAATACATTAATATTAGAGTTAACACAGAACGGAATATTTGATTTTTTTAAATTAATTTCCTGCGATACAATTTTTGAAGTCAACTTCCAAGTGATCAGTGGTTTGTCAATGTAGAGGATTAATTAATTATCAATATCATGCATTCGTCCGAAAACCACAAAAGAAGTTGTACAATGTTGTCGATGTTGTTGTTTTTCAGATGCCGTTAAGACGGAAGAGCGATTGTTTAGGGTAATATGAAGAACTCAAGGTCTGTGCTTCAGATATTGAAGGATACTTAGTCAAGAAACTTTTAGTTTTCTGCAGACAACGGTTATCTGTATAATAGGCAAATGCTTTGCAGGTAATATTTATCAAACTGTTTATTTTATCTGACTTCGAATTCCTAACATTTTTCGTTGTTTTGTTTTACTCTCGAAGTAGTTTGTAGTGCCCTCGTAGCTTACCTTCAATTAGTTCCATTAGCAATCCATACCTT
This sequence comes from Sympetrum striolatum, assembly GCA_947579665.1. NCBI lineage: Eukaryota > Metazoa > Arthropoda > Insecta > Odonata > Libellulidae > Sympetrum > Sympetrum striolatum. Next base: position 74,927,756 of record OX388350.1, read on the forward strand.
CTCAATTTGAAGAATGCTATGTAAAATCATTAGCATACCATATTTATGCATAGCAACGTACACATTTTTAAGCTACAAGAAGCGATTATTTGTGCTGCTTTATTTAAATGTTTTCTAATCTGTTGCTATGAGAGAATTATAATATACGTACAGATATCATTCGTACTCAAATATAGCATACGTTCTAGACTATTTGATAATGACTCTCCAACAGTTAATTGATTGTCAACACAGGCTACTCAAAAATGGATCGCCGACAATAATCGACCGGCTATGATCGTTATTAAGAGTTGATAATGACTATCCAGCAATTGAATTATTGTTGGCATGTCTACTCGATAATGGATCCCCTACAATACTCGTCCGGCTATTAACGTTATTAATATTTGATAATAACTTCCCAACAATTATTATCGTTAGCATGTCTAGTCGACAATGGATCACCAACAATATTCGTTCTGCTATTATCGTTATTATAGCTGTGAATTTATCTCCAAAAATGAATTGACCATCAACATTTGCTCACCAACAATTAGCTACTGCTACACCATGGAGCATACATTCAGAATAAATTTAAATGCCTAGCAATGGAATTATAGAAGAAAGAAATTGACATTTTTAGTTTGCTCTTTAAGGAAGAGGTGGTGCGGAATTCCATTTAAAGAACATGAACAGTTGTTGCAAGCCAAAAACCATTCAGATTCCGAACAAAATAATGAATTCAATCAACATGATTAGCGATGGAAATGATGCAGCAATATTTAAAAGTATAGACCATCTCAGAATTCACCACTTAATTTCAGAAGGGAGCAATTAAATGTCAGGAAGACATTTATTTCCCTGCGTGCGATGCAAATAATCGTCGTTATTCATAACGACCTTTGGTATTTATAAAAGAGACCCCCTCTTACCTTTACGTTTTCAGAGGTTATTTTTTGCCTTCCTCATATCATCTTATTGCAACTTTCGATTCGTTTATGCGGGCGGCTGAAAATGCACGGATTTCCCATGAATCGAAGCCTGCTTTTCAAACGGTTTAACGGTAACTACTGTCCTCCAAGAATCAATGTATTGTAAACAATTGAGAGAAATTTGTAATTAACAATTTTTACCACTGAGGTTTAATTGTCAAGCAATTATTGATCGACAGCAATCAGGCTATCGTACTGTAATGCATTTCGTTCTGTTTTTTGCTCCGATTAGTCAGTGAAAATATTTTTGGTTAATTTTCTGTTCCTCTTGCACCGCATGAAATCTTCGAACCTGTTTACGTTCAAACCATGAAAACAGTATATTTCCACGAATGCTATTTTATTACGAGTAGATTTTTTCTACGATATTTCATTGCGAAACATTTCGTAACAAAACTTGCAGTCTCAAACACGATGACCAGTTAGAATGACAGATGAATTTAAATGTGAACTTAGTTAGATGAAAGTCGTTTTTGCACATATTTAGTGCGGCTTTCTGCATTAACAGATAAGTGAACGTATTTTTAGAAAACCAGTGGGAAAATAATTCCGGTTTTTAAGTTTAATTTCAGATTCGGGTTCAAGAACTTTAGTTTTTTCGATTATGGTTTCGGTTTCACTCCGGCAACAGTTTTTCGGTTTTCGGTGATTTTCCGGGTCGATGCCCTGCCAACAATCGATATCTGAATGATTATCGCTGGAAATAGATCTTTAACAATAGACTCATAATCAACAATGTATTCATCGGCATTAATCGACCGCCAACAATCAATAAGTAAGATTCTATCGCTGACAATCTCTCAACAATTAATCCAATAATTAATTGACCATATAAATAGTAGCTTAGTGATTATTACCGATTCTACGCAAATTATACCGCACTCTTTGACAAAGTCCGCACGATGATTCAAATGCTCAAGAGATTTACCTTTCAAGGACACCGAGACAATCATCTTCTTCTTTCCATCCTCGTCCACCAGTTGTCTTTTGACGTCTAGGTTGGTGTTGTTTGGAGAGAGGGTAGGGTCCAGGTAGTTAGATACGATGGTTTCCCACTCTCCATTCTGGTCCAGGATGTTCACTATGGAGATATCGCTCCGTTCCATGACCACATGCGGGTCTCTGCCGCAGCTAGAGGCCGCAGAGTATCCAATCAGACAGACGAGGAAGAGGATGGTACCCATTGTGAAGTACTTTGAGAAGTGAAGCTCCCTCCTCAGAGACACGTTCTTATATGCCTCCGGATCTATGGGAGGGGGAGGGGTGGAAAATTTCGAGGAAATCTGTTGGCGTTGGGTGGGGATTCTGACTGCATGGCAGCGAGCCTCCCATTGCTCCATCTTTTCTATGAACGTTTATGTATTGTTTCTTTAAGGTATTTTTTCTTCGTATGTTTATCACTAAATGCTGAACCGGTTTTTCTCAGTATCCTTTTTGCTCTATGCTCTCTTATGGCTTCTACCAGACTTGGTTCTTTCTAATTCCGTGATAATTAATAATTAATTAATATATTCCCCATGAATCTTTCGTTCTTTGCTCAGTTTGAACGAATTTTTTTATGAGATTGACTGCCATACGCTATGCATCGTTTTTATCTACTATGCATTGTCGACCTTCAATATGCAAGATTTTTGCCCATTGTTGATCCTGTTTGGTATTGTTGCTCTCTGTTGTGCATTTTAATATAACTATTTATTAAACCCAAACAAGTTGCTCCAAATAATAGAGTTGTAATAATAATAAATTAAATTTCTATTTCGCAGGATTGCTTTCTGTTGGGAATAGTTGGGTTAGGATATGGCTATAATAATTCCACAGGTGATGCTTAACCTTCCATTACTCACGAGAATTTTTGCTACGTCATTACTCGCGCGGGGTGTTGCTGACACCCCATGACAGTCTCCGGTGTGATTGCCTGTTTTAACTATATTTCTTATTAATTTGTAAAAAGAATACGTTTTGACATTATTTTTGTAGTTTTTTCATTAAAATGTTGACAATATTGTTACTATTTCATAAATTTGTAGGTTAAGTGGTCAATATTTCTTTGATCGGTGGTATACAATTTGGAAATTTATTTGTAATATTTCCAATGAATTTTAATAACAAATAATCATCATTGCAATATGAGAAGTTAATCTATATATATAATATATCTGTAGAGGGGGTCGTGTCTGTACATTGATCCGATTTCAAAAATAGTTGTATTGCTGAATACTAGGGTTGTACCCGAGTCCGAAACACATTTTAGAAATTTTCATGTCTGTCTGTCTGTCCGAGCTTCACTCAAAAACTATCCAACCGATTTTGATGAAATTTGGTATGGTGATCATTTGTCGTCCGGGGAGTGACATAGGCTACCTTTTATCCACCTAGCTGTCTCCAGTTTCGTCATTTAGCGCCGTGCATTTGACGAATCAATCAAGATCGTTGAAATATCCCTGTATTCAGTGATTGCTTTCTTTGAAGACTAAAGAATTAGATTTAAAGCAGCAAGGAATCACAATCCTTTTATACCGGACTGGAAAGGTAATCGGATTTTGTGCTTTTAGATATAGAATTGGAAATTAATCCAAGAAATGTTTTAATGAATCATCTATTGTTGTGTTTAAGTATAGGTACTATTCACCTATATCTTTTCTTGATGGTGATACTCATACTTATTGGTATTTTCTTATATGTTAAATATTATGTTTAAATGTTCGTGTTAAACGATTGCCGATACGCTATTAAGTTTGTTAGACTATAAAATATGGAACACCTCTCTCAGATTATGGGTGACTGTCCTCTATTTTGATGCTTCGGTTCTATGCTGGCTGCTCAAATAAAATCATTACGAATACGCTTCAATATGAATGTTTTATTTTGTGTGGTTTAATTATTCCAAAAAAGTCAATGTAGTATTCAATTTACGGACTCCAGACAAGTGTCGAAAGAGATAAAATATACATGTATTCTTTTCACTGCTGTAACTAATAGATTGTATGTCCAGGCAAGGACAAATTGGTTAAACGGAATAGGAATTTAGTCAAATAAGCATCATTTCGAAGAATGGCCTCTAACAAGATATTTCACTCTCGAAATCTTTTTCGTCAATATACTTCACATTTTCAGTAACATATACTATAAAAAATTCCCTCTAGAAAGAAGTATTGCTAATATATATTGTTTACCATTAGTCCAATATTAAAGTCTCTAATTTTTTTCAGCTATGTTACTCTTTACATGAAAAGATCATCTTCGAATATTTTAACTATAGGAGTCATGTTCCTGAATTTCAATTATTTGCCGATTTCACCGAAGACAATCGCAAATGATTAGAATTATTCCTATATTTATATTGACAATTGATTTTGCTCTACTTGGTACATCTTCTTTCTATTGGTGTTCGTTTTAGAGGTACTGTGAGGTTAAAGCAGAATTTAAGGTATTTATTCATTGTTGCGAAATAAAATCATGAAAATTAGACAGAAAAATAAATGGTCAAGTAAAGGAAATGTAGCTAATATTTGTTATTCAGATTGCCACCTCTTAATCATACCAAATTGAGTAGATTGAATAAATTAATAAATAAAAAACAATTCTACAATAATAAACCTAATTAAACATTACTACAGAGGATATGATTTGAGGACATTATCGTTGACAATTATATCGGAATATGTACAATTTATATACATATATGTACATTAGCAAGTGAAAATAAATTGCTGCTGGTTTATTTTTATATTTACAATTTTTTTGTTTTTCAATTTTATGTTACACATTTTTTTGGGTACGTTTTAGATTATTTTTGTTATTAACTTTTTTACAAGCTGTTTCTTATGTATATAAATAGCATTTACAGTTATTCCCTAGGCCTATAAGAATACATGCTTTTCAAAACGTGAACTACCAAATTTTCAAGCTTTCATAATATTACCGAGGGGCCGAGTAAATTTCCGGGTTTCAGACGAATTGAATGAGATTTTAATTCCAGTAAAAAACGCAATCTCAGAGAAGCATAGACAAAACGTTAGTAGTCGGAAAGACGGATATATACTGCTGGTGGTTCTTTCCGCACTCAATTGGAGAAATTAATTGGGTAGATTAGTTAATGATGTTCGTTTTACTACGCTCTTTGCGATAGTCTATCTGTAACATTTGAACTAATCATAATATTAATAATCACAATCTAGTTCCCTGTAACCCACTGTCGGATCGCGAGGTATAAATCGAAATCTGATTCCTTTAATTAAATCCCTCACATCTCCAATTACCTCCAGCGCATTTGTGTTTGTTTTCTATCAGCCTAACTTACTTTTCTATTCTTCGCCACACCCACATATCGAAGGTCGCCAACAGTTTGACTTCCTTAAGGTCCACGTTCCACTGCTATATTGATAATCTCAGCGATATGGAGAATCACATTTAAAAAATGCCGTTTTAACCCTAGGGGGTTTTCTCCATTTGTTTGCGAGACATTGATGCTTAAGGTTATCACATAAAGTAGCTGCTAAACTAGTTAACTGTTAATCGGTAGTTAAGACATAGATAAGCAGTAGTGCTGGCAGACATTGGTGGAATCATTTTAGCTGCTTAGATTTCTACGTGATCGCGACTTGTCAGCGGTAATTGTTCTCATCAACACGATTTTAATTTAACTATTTTTCATTTTTGAACCGCATACCTAATTCAGCGGAATTATAGTTAGTTGGTTAGTTGGACCCTTAATTGGCGAGGTTAGGCCCAGGTTGGCCTCTCACCCACGTTGCGGGAAAACACCCACAAATAAGGGTGTTTAAAAAAAACCGCGAAAACACAGTAATAAAATAAATACAATAATGTACAAACATAGATATATAAAAATGACAAAGTGACATTAGATGTGAACAATTATGTTACGAAGTAAATTTAATGAAAGGTATAGAAGACCTAATTGATTTAGTTGTAATACAAGTTAAAAGCTATAATAAACTAAATAATCTAATATTCTAAAAGCTACAATAAAGTATAATAAAAAATTCATAAAATTTCTTCAGCCGGAGGCATTTGTCAATAGATGTTTTTATGGACTGTCTTGAAGTCCTTGTCATTATATAAGTAATCCCTGTTAAATAGAGGTGCCTGTATTATTTGTAGCTCACTATTGGACGCAATCACACCTCTTTCGTCAAACTTCGGCCTTGAAATGGCTTGAATAAGCATCAATCATGTTATTATTTAATTCAGACTGTAAAACTATAGTCCAGATGCTCATTCAAAACGATTTCTTGGAAGCTCTCGTATAGCTTGAGGCGCAACTTTTGACGGCATAAGAAGCAATTGGTATACATTGAGGGAGAAAGTTAAATCGGTCCATGACCGCTTCAGTGAGGCTTCACCCGTGGTAACGATGAGCATGCTGTATGAATACCCAATTCAGTGGAGTTAAATTACACAGATGCATACATACATCTGAGTCATTCCACGCCAATTCGACAAGGAAATCGGCAAAATTGACCCTTGAGGTAACCGATTTTAATCAAATTTGGCAGATCGTTTTGATTTGATAACAAAATAAAAACTGTCAAGCCGTTTTGTAATTAACGCAATTGTTTACGAAATATTGCAATGTTTAAAAATTGATATGTTACTAAAGTGCCTTCTCATTCGAGGCCATATCTCCGGTAATATAGAAGCTAAAAATACAAAACAAAGCATAATGTACAAGTCTTGTGTTAAGAAAGACAATCATAGGAAGGTTTTATATAATTTAAACAATTTAATACATTTTATAACATTTTAAAGTTTTCAAATCGAATTTCCGTTCCAAATTTTGAAAAAAAGGCAAAGAAAGCAATATTCTCTACTGGAAGGAATTTGAAAGTATTATAGATGTACATACATTCTTTGATTCCTTCAAACGTAACTAGAACTAAAATGTCTGAAATGATTCCAAATGGAATCAAGTTACCATAAGCGAAATAATTTGAAATAATAAACGTTTTTCAGAGTGACTGCTTAGAACCTTAAACATAGAATACTGAACGCTACTGAAAGAGTTTTAAATTTTTATGTGAGTATGATATGAATGATTGAATTGACGAACCGACGTGATTCCATTTGGACTCACTGGACAATGAAGATTTAAATACTGGCTGTTTCTTATGTATGTATGACATTTACAATTATTCCGTAAACCTATAAGAATACATACTCTTCAGAAAGTGAACTTCCAAGTTTACAAACTTTCATGATATTACCGAAAATTCAGCGCGTTGTTACCTAGTTGAGAAAATGAAGTTTCCATTGCCATCTTCCCTTCCTCATAACATAACTATTTTGGTAAAGCTTTTATCATTTCCATGTTATGTACAGATTTACTTCACAACTTCTAGCTTGTGCATACTATCAGTAGGTCTACACAGGTTTACCATCCCCCCTTCTGTTCGGATATATTTTCCTTCGATATTACCTCAGGTATTGTTACATTCAATCCTTCAAATATTTCGAACATATTTCCATTGACCTATCCATTATTTATGATTCTATTAATGTAAATGACGTTGACGTGGAAGAAGGTACTTTTCCGTCTCAACATTACGTCAACGAAGGCCGTGCAGACATCACATCTTTAGTAATAAAACAAAAAAAAGAGTTCAAAATGTTCGTCAAAACTTAAGATTTGTTTATTGAAAATTAAAATAACAGGTATTTTATTCTATAGACTGTACATATGTCTTTTGGAAGGTAGTTGTAGTAAAAGCTTAAAAACTACGCAAGAAAAACCTACCCCACTGCACACCCCAATCTTAGAAAAGATGACTATTTGTAGTTCTGCGGCTGAAATGACAGATGACCAAGAAATATTCCTAAAATTAATGACACGGCCTTTTCTAATAAGGAGAATAACAAATTCGAAAATAGAGCCCCACTCGGAAGCTTCTCATGGTGTAGAATACTCTTTGTTTATCGTGTTTCCATGATAATTAGTGGGTAACCAGAGCAACGCCGCACTGTGGGCTAGAATCGAAAAAAGCTGGCCAAAAATACGAAAGTGGTTTTTATGAGTGCGGACTTTGAAACTTCGCATGGTCATTCTTGTTTACATTTTGCATATAACTGCTAAATAATTACTCTTGATTCCCGCGCGTTACAATTCTACAGGGGGTCAAAGTTGACCAAATTTTGCGAAAAATGCCGGTCTTCGATTTTTCGAGAAATTCTTCAACTTGAAAACGATGTTGAATCCATTAAAAGTAAGTTATTGGAAAAAAACAACGCCACGTTATAAATCTGTACCTTATCTTTCACAACCTTTAATTTAATGATTGCAAATGAATAATTGCATATTTTATGCAACAAAATGGCGGATTCTCGTTTTAGAGAAACTTTTTACCTAAAGCGAGGAAAATAGTTGAGACGGACTCCGAGGGACATTAAGATATTTATACCACGTTATTCTTTGAAGCTTTCTGAAGAGGAATCTGAAATAAAACCTTGCAACAATTTGCTTCCCCGATAATAATAACGAATTTTCGACAACGCTGCATGGGCCAATCCGCGCGGCGGAGTACGGCCCTCCAGGAAGAGAAGTGTTTGAAGACCTTCGAACCTTCATGCCTCTCAATGATAACTTCTGAATGCTGACATTAACTTTTTACAAACTCTAGACGAAGAAATAATGAGCAAAATAATATACATTCAGCCATCATTATTAAAGGAAGAGTGAATTTAGCAACAGCGTATATCTTTCATCAAGTATCAGAATAGAGTTACCATTTTTTTGATTTTCACTTTGTGAAATATTATGAAAGCTGTCTTTGATGTTTTTGAGCTATACTATTTCTCACAGACCCTCAATACCATTGGAAACCAGCCCACACGTGGGCGTGTGCCGCGGTGTCCCCGAGTTAAACTTTCGGTTTAGGGCTCGTTTTATTGCATGCAGCTGTGCTTCTTGCGGATTAACGGTTACCCTTCAAACTGCATTTTCGTGCTTTCTAGTTCAAAATTTTCGCAAACTATGAAAACTACAGTTTGGCTTTGCCTGTGGAAGAAGTAAGTTGTGCTCTTGTGCTCTCTCAGTAGCTCCTTGCGTTCTTTAAGTAGTGTATTCAAGAAGTTCGTGTAGTTCCCTTCAGCATTTCCTGGTTCAGTTGTCGACACATTTTTGGAGGATATTTTTATGGTAAGTTGTTTTGTTACATTACTTTCTCTTTTTACTTGTAAATTCTAAGTATCCTGGTGAAAAACAATTATTTTCTCTATGCATGTGAAATGTTCTCATCGTTATTTGAAACTGTCTACTGTATTATTTTCTTAACGTCATACTGTAGAATAGATATAGTTATGGAATCCCATAATGGGAAGAATCTATAAAAAATTGTACTTTTACCACAAATTTGAGTTTTTTTACAAATAACACTAACAGAATCTGTTTCGACGATTGCCCGTAGAAACCAGGAGATGACGATCAATCGTCAAAACTGGTCGTGCTACTGTTATTTGTAAAAAATAAAATTTTTGGTAAAAGTACATTTTTTTCTTAGATTTTTCCCTTCCCTATTAGTTGCCATAGTTAAACCATGAAATACTGTGAATGAATGAAATCTCTAAATTAATCATTTATAAAATCATATCCTTATATCTGTCTCGATACTCCTTCCTGTCACCAGCTCCTTAATCTTACTAAGTGCCCCTTTTCCTTTCGCAATTCTACTCTTAATTGTATCTGCAGTACAATTTCCATTCTATGTAACTATAATTTCTAGGTACTTGTTTTGATTTCTTCTCTTCCAGCTTCATGTTATTCGCTATCCTCATCTCCCTTGTTTGCCATCTATGTATTTTAATTCTATCTTCATAAATCTCCTTCCAATTTCCTTTCATTATCTTTTGCAGTTCTTCTTTACTCTCCGTTTTTATAGCCTGGTCATCCACGCCCTTAATAGATTTCGTTCTACAACCTCCCACTTTTTTTCAATTTTTAACAAAATACAAAATTTCGCGGCCAAATTTCCAGGTTACCATTTTTCTATACATTCTCCGAAGGCAGAAAAAAATAGGATCTCCAAACCAAAGGAATAAATTTGTCCAACACCTTTTTAGGGATAAGGTGTTTCTGTGAAGTTCATATTGGCATAATATTTTCCTGAGGGCAATTTAAACAGCTAGAATGGTTAAAAACTTAACCGACTCATATGGCAGTAAAAGTTGAATCCGGTATATATATGCAATTACAGTATAATTTGCGGGGGTGCCTGATTTTTATTTCCCTTTTTTTAACAAAATGTTGAGCACTGCTGAGGTAACTTAAATCGGGATTTGTTTCATAAACAACGAAGTACGTAATTTAGAAAATTTATCTTTATTTCTCGAAAAATAAGAGGAATGTTTTGATAAGGGTTGAGGGTAATTAATGAAGCATAAAAGTAGGGAAAATCATCAATGCAAAAGACAGGTTTATGAATGATGCAGCTCCTAGGCCAAGGAGGCTTCCACAGCGTTTCCGTAGAGGTCTAGGACTCCGTACACTCGATGGTTGATGCCAGAAGCGATTGCCCCAAGGTCATTACCGTTCACGAAGAAGTGGAGGTCACCGTTGCTCTTCTTCATCACACCAACCCGATCGCCGACCTAGATGAACGGAACAAATGTCCGTTAAAAGTATTCTCCCATTCACAGCACATTAGCATAGGTTATTTAGAAGAGGAAGGGATTTTAACAGACACACAATGAATCGTATTCCTACGAAATAATTGAAGTATCGTCAAAATGAAAATTAAAAGTACTGGGTGAAATCTAGTGGAATTTCATTCTTACATTACTTCTTCTTCGATTTTTGAAATATTCCTCGCCGATTCGCCTTTCGCGGGTTCACTCTATGGCGCGTTTGCCAAATATGTACTTTCATTAAAAAGTTATGATATTAGTAACGCCTATTATTTCATAGTTTCCCTCATGTTGTCTAAATTATAAGGTGATCTGAGTGTAATTGGGACCAAAGAGTGTTATTTCATAATTAGAGGCTCCAATAACGTCCGAACACGAATTTAGGCTGCTTTATTTAGTTTTTATTCTCTAACTACAAAAATATTTGATTGATGACTGACTGTATTGAGCTCTTTAATGGTCGTCCTTTACACTTGTAATATAAACTGTTAGAAAGTATTACCAAAAGGAAAATTAAACAGTTTAGAGTAATACGTTTACAGTTATCCTCAGAAGTTGCGAAATTATCTTTGCTCATTATTCTTAAAATGTTAATCTGCTTATAGTGTGTGACATTGCTCAAAAATGATTTTAATATGATTTCTTTAATCTTATTGTACTTATGTAAGTATTGTTTGCAAGTATTATGCATTTTGTTAATAGTCATTAGGTTGAAGATTTGTTGCTCATTATGTGATTGTTGATATTTATTGAGAATGGTCATAAAATAATGTAAACATTCTATAGCATTTGGCCGGACTTTACAGAATAATAATAATAAAAGGAGTTTATTAGGGCGAGATTGAGACTAGGAAGTCTTTGCTTACATCTAACCCATCGTCATATGAGAAACAGAAAGAAAGAGATAGTATGTAAAAGTTCAGCGAAGAAAAATAATATGTGGATTTAAAAAAACCTAAGCTAAGAGAAAATAGGGAAAATGTCCACTGCAGGAAAACACTCACAAGAAGGGGAGTGTGGAAAACCTGCGAAGCCAACAGATAGAAAGCTGAATTTGATGGTGAAAGTAGATTAAAAGAGTTATAAAAGACAAGAAGAAAAATTGATAGAGGTGTACAAAAAAGAAAGAACCAGCGATGACATATTTACATAAAAATTAGTATCTCACAAATGGAAACTAGTTACGAGATGAGTTTCAAATGTAATGACAGGAGGAGTATCAATAGTAAAAGATAAAAATTAAATACATGAAAATAACGTAATAGAGAAACAGAATATTCATTAGATTTAACTAACTTTGTCAGTTATTACCAATAAATTAACATGAACAAGATTTCGCTCAATAAAAGCTCATCAAATATTCGGAATGAGACAATAATTATAAATACGAGCAAAAGAACGACATTAGCGATAAATAACAAAAATTACTAAGTTTCGTTATTCATTCAAGATAGTTTATTGTGAAAAGGGGGTTCGCCGAAGTAATTTAAGAGTGCAGTTTGTGCAAGGAAGTAAAACACTGCTTTCAAAAGAGTGGTAAAGTTGTTTAGCACTGTACTAGACTAAAATAGGACTCTTTAGAAGGTAAATCGTACTTTCACACCCGTATGTACACTCCTGGCAAAAATTAACGCAGCACCTCCCTAGCGATCCTTACGGCTGGTGCTGCGTTAATTTTGGCCAGGACTGTACATACACTTCTTGGGAATGGCGATGCTATTCGATGATATCCCATATCGATTTAACTTTATGAAACATAACTGTAATTCCAAAATTTCATAAGGAAAGTTTTAGCAATCATTGAATATGTTTCGTATTGCGAATATATGTTAGTAATCGTTCTAAATAATTCGAGAAAGCTAGTTTACGAGGGAACATCGCAGAAAATCTTCCAAATATCATAAAAAATCTAAAGCTGTGAAATAAAACTAAGAAAGGCATCGAGACTAACTAGATAATCGTAGCAGAAGTTAATTAAACTTATGATATTATTCATACTTCCAATCAGATACTAAAGGAGGATTCTAACAGACACAGAATCGTAGGGGGGTCTTATTGCATACTTACGCTCAGTTTCCTTAGATTTGGACCGTATTCTTTCTTAGTGACAGTTCCACTCTCGTACAGTTGGTTGTTGTAAAGCATTTTCGTTCCACACCTAAAAGAAAAATAATTCATTTTTACTGTGCCTGACACTTTTCTAGAAAATACAACATTAAACGTAAATAGTTACTCTATGATATGCTTATTTTGATCATTTATACAAGTAGACATAAGGATGTGAATATCAGGGCAACAAATTGCAATGTAATCAATGGCAAATATTTAATCTAAACTCTGCGCAATCAATTGATCCCGGCAAGACTTTGTGGTAGAAAGTCAGGAATAGATCTATGTGGTACGGATAAAAATCTTGTTTAATTTTATCAGTCAAAACACTGTTTTTCCATTCATAATGCAACGAGGTTAAGGCATTTTTATCAAAGTCGCATTTTAATTATCACCGAAGTGCAAGGCTTCAAATTTTCGTTTTTTCATTTAATATTAAAATGCTAATGTAATGATGACATCTCTTATTTTTTGTGATATACATAGCTAAGAAAATTTGGGCAAATAGATTCTAAAGCCACTGTGATCAAATTATTTTTACGGTTGAAAAAAATTGAATTGTCCTGTGAATTTCAGCACTGAAATTTTCAGCCATATGAAGTCATTAAGTGACTATGATAGAATTAAAAAAAATCACATTCAATTCAATCAAAAACAGGTGAATTTCAGGAATTTCAGGACGTTTACAATTGAATTGCTCAAAAGATTGCCAAATGTTTGTAGATTAGTGAGTTTGAGTTTTGTTCAGCATAAATATTTGTTTTTTTTTCCCTTTTATTCATCGAATATGTATTTAGTTAAAATAATGAATCGAAGCACTTACTTAATTATTACCACCAAATTCATTAATAAAATTTGATTTATTTTAATTAATTCCTCTAATCCATTTAATTCAGTATATTTCAATTAATCTGAACTCTTTTATAAAATTAATATTACCAATTTTCTTTAAAACTATCCAAGCATTTTGATTCATTTCATTTATTTATTATATACATTTTTTTCAAAGATTTATTTTTCATTAATTTTGTTTTACCCGTACGATGAATTTACCCTTTATTGGTTGATGAAATACAACCTAAAGTGGTTAAAAACTATATTAATTATGGAGTAACAAATGTGACTGTTTTTCCAGTTTTTCTTCGTTTTTACCTTACAGTAAAGTGATACTTTTCTTATCCTAACTCAAATTGCCAAGATTTTTTATACACATCCCACAATATGGATTTCCCGTTAATTTCTCCCAACTTGAGTTTGACATATTCATTCAGAGAGAGGGGAGGTATACCTGGGCATGAAATCGCCCATTCTCCATCTAGATCCGTCTTTGATCTCAAAGGTCACATTCGTTACCATGGTGATTGCAACAATGGTGTGTTTGGATACTCACATCATCCATGAGCCGTATTCGGTGTTCTTTGGATCAAACTTGGAGATGCCAATCCCAAGGGAGGTGGAATACGTTTCGATCAGCTTATCAATCCTCACTTGGAAGAGTTCGTTATCCTGAAGGGGTCTGTTGGTGAGGAGTCCTCCGTATCCCTCATCAGCCTTTCCACTATGGAAGAGAAAAAATGTATTGGTCAGACAATGCTTTTTACTATCACCGCCAACCTACAGTAAGGCCGGGTGGCCACCAAATGCGAAGCGAAGCTAAGTTGAGCGAAGTTACGCCTAGCGGACAACACTTTCACAAATGAACCTATACTTTTGAATGCAGCTGTGGCCACCGGATACGAAGCGGAGTTGAGCTAAGAATTGTGACGTCATTCAGCTTCGCAAGGCACATCTTCCGAACGGTCGTGGTTCGTGATGAAGCGAAGTCAGCTTCCCCCTCCACAGCTCTCAACGCGGTGGTGGGGGGAGCCTCTCGCTTCTTTCCTCGGCAGTATCTGAATTGTTATCAGTTTGTGAAAGATTTACATTTAGAAGCTTGAAAGGTGTGATTAATTTCCAATTATATCTTTCTTTCAGAAACATTGTAATGTAATTATTGATGACCGATTCCATTTCACAAAAAGTAATCACTTTGTCAATCTGTGATAATTGTGATCGGACCACTTAATTAAATTACTTCCAGTGTCGTTACACTTCAATTAAGTACTAGTTTAAGATAATCACTCATCTTAGCGGAACGCAATAATTGTGAAAATGTCGTCCGATAAGTTCAGTACAGCCGAGAAAAATTTTCTCGTAAATTTAATCATTGAACGCAGGTCAGTTTTTGAAAAGAAAAACTAATGCTGTGACATCGTCAGCATCGTCAGTCAAAATTGTCTCGGAGAGGAACACCAGCTTAAAAGCCATAGCATTACAAAAGAAATAACAGTAGGATAATCATTTATGCACCCTTAAAAAGAAAGAGAATACGACGATTTGAAGCAGGTTTAAAGAAATGGCTTGTGCTCCTCTCCGAGATATTTACTCGTCAGCAAAAGTTAAACGTTGGATGAAGAGTAAAGAAAAATTTAATTGCCATGCTTACGTGAGTGAAGTGATTCATTTTTGTGATGCTCGTTACAGAAACATTTATCCATGTATTGATATGAAACTAAGAAAAATTTATATTATCAGTTCCGTCATTACAAACTGAAAAGTGTACTCGAGTGTTGTACGAACAATAGGAAACTTATATGCTATTAGCGAAATATATAAATGTGTCCAATGGCTGTAAATAATGTCTTAATAAAAGTGTGCCAGCGTAATTATTATAACAGAATCCGTCTCTTACGGAAATTCCGTGATTTAACCGTAATATCAGAGAATTAAATTCTCAGACGGCAACAAAAGGCTAGATCTTACGCCATATTGTTTATTTACAAACGAATCGCTTCGCTCAGCTTCTCTTCCAGTTGCCGACCCTCAGATACTAAACTTAGCTACGCTTCACTCCGTGTCACTCTGTCCCGCTCAACTTAGCGCCGCTTCGCATTCGGTGGCCACCCGGCTGTACGCCCTCAGGCAGTTTCTTACGTACATAATACATCAATACCGTACCAACTTAATACATGTACATTAATTTTATACATAAAGAAGTGACTGTTCTACCTTCCGGTAGGTTCATGTCTAATATAAATCAAGGTCTTCGTTTTTTGGTTTCTTACCCCTAACCTCTTTATATCATCTAACACCTTCAACCGTTTCCTTCCCCTATTATTTCATTCCTTGCATTCTAATCCCTCAGTTAATTTCTTCAGAAACCCCTTCATTGTGTGACCCGCCCACTTCATCTGTCGATGCTTAATCACTTCAATTAAGGCCCCATCCTCCCCATCCATCTCCAGCACCTCCGTGTTTATTTTCGTGTCAAACCATCTTGCCTTTTCCATCCTACGTCTCACCCAAATCTTAAAGACAATCTTTATCTTTCTTCTTTTTATGAGACCTTAATTTCACATCTATATACAACATGCCAAGGATATTATACCAATTTGAAAATTTCATAAAATTCTTAGATATGATGCTTCGCCAAGTTAATCTTTGACCCCTCTGTAAGCAGCAATGGAGATATGAAAAAAGTACAGGGTTATTAAAAACATTAACCAATTTTGAATTCGGATTTCTTATACGTGGAAGGAGTGAGTCACCAGCCGTTTGAAAGTGGAAGTCTAGACGTTTATTTTCTTGTTAGACTAGAGCACTCATCAATCGGAATTTGATTAATAGAAATTGGATTGATATAAAGAAATTGGAATATTTTGTAAAACTGAATAGGTTGTTAATCTTTAGGGACGAATTCTCCTATGTCTGAATGTTGCCTGTGACGCTAAAGGTGACCAAATCTTACATTAATTAGACCAAGGATACGCTTTGGATATGCGAATACGTTGTTGACTTATTTAACAGCTTTTTCTTAAAACATTGCATTCCTAGAAGTTTTCTTTTGGAATAACCATCTATTACTATTGCAATTTTTCGTGGATATTGAGTAATCTAATGGCATGATTTCCGGATAGGAATCCCCAGCCGCAAGAAGGGATAGATTACGTAATTCTACTTTTTTCCGGGAAAAACAGCTTCTAGAAAACAGTTGGGCATATCATGGCTGCAGTTTAGAATTCAAAGATGTGTCGGCTATTCGATTACTTTCCTTTCCCTCCTGCGTATTGTGCAATCGAGGCAATGGAAATTTCGTTTCTGTAGAGGATGTAACTATTTGGTGCCAAAATATTTTAACAATTATAGTAAAGGCAAATTGTCAGTTATGGTACTCATTCTCTTAAATGAATTACCAATGCAGTTAAGAGTTTCCAATAACTTCTCTACGTTAAAAAAGAAAAGAAAGTGTTGATTATTAGAAGTAAAATAAGTTTAAACTTATTGGAATTGTGACTTTTCACATTATTTAAGTTCCTATGATGTGTATGAGAATGTATTATGTTGCTTATGAAGCTTGTTTATAACAAGGCGTTTTATGTTTGGTATAGATTAACAATTATTTCACTTTAAGTAAATGATAGTGTAATTATCGTAACTTATAGAACATCTAATTTGTTAATTTTTGATTTGATTGTGTATTTCATGTAGGTTTATGGTGTTTCGTTCATTTTGAGCATTGGGTGTTACAATTAAGATCTGACTTCGGTCTATTATGGACTGCACTTGGACCCTCCAGATGAGCCTCTGACTGGCCCAGGAGGACCCTTATGTTTTATTTATGATAATTTGTGATATTTTTGTAATTCTGAAATCTATTTAGGAAAGCTATGAACCTTCTTGAAAGTTGAGCTGGGTTGAGTGTGGGCATCGGATGTGGTATTTTGTTTGAAGAATTTTTTTAGAAGAATTGGTTTAAAGAATTTTCCTGTAACCAATTTATGAGGTCAAAATCACGCATTTTCTCATAAAAATATTAAATATTGAATATTCAGTGACATTTAAAGTAATTTTAAGAAGATCTCCGTCTCTTTTAAGATGATACAAATTCCTATGATTGAAGCATTTCCTGTTTTGATAAACAAACTACTGTGTCATACTTATGGCTCTGTTGAATTGATTTTTAATTAATTATCTCGACATTGACAATTTAGAGTTAAATATTAAAGTTAGTTAACATATATTCTTAATATATATATTAGAATTATAAAATTTCCAGCCGAACATGCAGCGTCTTTTTTTACGAACAATTTATTTAAATAATTCGGGTTTTTTTGTCTCTCTCGTAAAAGTTAGAAGCTGATTAGTAAGAACAACTTACACATTTCAGTTCAGCGTAAGCATTTCTATCTGGATCAGTAAATTTAATTTGTGTGACTGAGAAAAAGTTTAATTATAGATATTGTTAAATCTATAATATGTTCGTTTTTAAAAGCGTGACCTTATCCTGTTTGTCAATATAATGACGTTATTAAGGAATTTTAAATGTAATAATTAAATTGTGAAAGAGTTTGTCAATTAGCAATGTTTGTTGCTGACAACTTACTTCTGCCAAACTGTAGCAATAATAATAATAATAATAATTTATTAAGCCAGTGCAACCTAGGAATTCGTTGCGAGCTGAGTCTGCCTTAAGACGTATCTTACGATACGGGAATATATGAGTTGTTACTTCAATAATGTCCGTGGTTGCCAAGACCACGCTTACCGTAATCAACGCGAGCTTACCAAACAATCTGTTTATCAAAGTTTTGCGGTTCTGGGCCGGAAACACAGTTGCACGCGAAGGAAGAGATTTTTCAAAGGGTTTTTTCCGTTGTTTTGGCCGTAAGCTGCTTGGAGAGCAAAGAGGTCCATTAGCTTACTAACCATCCATTTACTCAAGGAAAAACAACGTTTTAATGGGGTGATTTCCGATGGAATCGAACCCATGATCCTTTTCGCATCTGACTGACATCGGATAAATGAACAATGATTAAATATGACTGACGTAGGATTGATGGACGAATAATCAAATATACAAAACGGCGATTATTGAATAAGAAGATTGTGACACTATATGGAAAAAATAACGGAAAACCAAGTGTAAACTTACTTCATTTTTCTCACAGCCGTTCCGTCGTTGTAAACGTCAATATTCTTTGCTCCCTTGTAGTAGAATCTGAGTGCTCCCCAGCTGAAGCAGTTGAAATTGCCTGTAATAACACAAAAGATGCGTAACATATTGCTGGATCAACATAACATATTCAAATCCTACAAAATTAGAAAAGTATGATTAAAGTCATTATCCCGGAGTCAGGTTGAATCCTGAACTCTTCCGCCGTCAGTTATGATCAGCTTTGTGGAGGGGATGAGGTATACTCGACAAGGTGAGGAGTGAGGTTATTTTCCATTGATTTCTTTACAGAGCCGCAATGGTGTGAGTGAAACATTTCCGTGCATCTGAAATGCATCGTATATTACTTTTTTGTGATTCTTTATTCCTTAGTAGGGAAGAATTAAAACAATGATTGGTAGGATTTCTCTCTACATTCTCTCTCTGTTTGTGAAAGTGTCTGTTATACTGTAAAACTGATTTCAAGTAAACAATACATTATTATTAGAGTTAACACAGAACGGAATATTTGATTTTTTAAAATTAATTTCCTGTGAAACAATTTTTGAAGTCAACTTCCAAGTGATCAGTGGTTTGTCAATGCAGAGGATTAATTAATTATCAATATCAAGCATTCGTCCGAAAACCACAAAAGAAGTTGTACAATGTATTCGATGTTGTTGTTTTTCAGATGACGTTAAGACGGAAGAGTGATTGTTTAGTGTAATATGAAGAACTCAAGGTCTGTGCTTCAGATATTGAAGGATACTTAGTCAAGAAACTTTTAGTTTTCTGCAGACAACGGTTATCTCTATAATGGGACTAATGCTTTGCAGGTAATACTTAGAAAACGGTTTTTTTTAATCTGATTTCGAATTCCTAACATTTTTCGTTGTTTTGTTTTACTCTTGAAGTAGTTTGTGATGCCCTCGAAGCTTACCTTCAATTAGTTCCATTAGCAATCCATACCTTCTCAATTTGAGGAATACTATGTAAAATCGTTAGCATATCATATTTATGCGTAGCAACGTACACATTTTTAAGCTACAAGAAGCGATTATTTGTGCTGCTTTATTTAAATGTTTTCTAATCTGTTGCTATGAGAGAATTATAATTTGCGTACAAATATCATCCGTACTCAAAAGTAGCATACGTTCTAGACTATTTGATAATGACTCTCCAACAGTTAATTGATTGTCAACACAGGCTACTCAAAAATGGATCGCCGACAATAATCGACCGGCTATTATCGTAATTATTAGTTGATAATGACTATCCAACAATTATATTATTGTTGGCATGTCTACTCGATAATGGATCGCCGACAATACTCGTCCGGCTATTAACGTTATTAATATTTGATAATAACTTCCCAACAATTATTATCGTTAGCATGTCTAGTCGACAATGGATCACTAACAATATTCGACCTGCTATTATCGTTATTATAACTGTGAATTTATCTCCAAAAATGAATTGACCATCAACATTTGCTCACCAAAAATTAGCTATTGCTACACCAAGGAGCATACATTCAGAATAAATTTAAATGCCTCGCAGTGGAATTATAGAAGAAAGAAATTGACATTTTTAGTTTGCTCTTTAAGGAAGAGGTGGTGCGGAATTCCATTTAAAGAATATGAACAGTTATTGCAAGCGTAAAACCATTCAGATTCCGAGCAAAATAATGAATTCAATCAACTTGATTAGCGATGGAAATGATGCAGCAATATTTAAAAGTATAGACCATCTCAGAATTCACCATTTAATTTTAGAAGGGAGCACTTAAATGTCAAGGAAGACATTTATTTCCCTGCGTGCGATGCAAATAATCGTCGTTATTCATAACGACCTTTGGTATCTATAAAAGAGACCCCCTCTGACCTTTACGTTTTCAGAGGTTATTTTTTGCCTTTCTCATATCATCTTATTGCAACTTTCGATTCGTTTATGCACGGTCTGAGGGATGCACGGATTTCCCATGAATCGAAGCCTGCTTTTCAAACGGTTTAACGGTAACTACTGTCCTCCAAGAGTCAATGTATTGTCAACAATTGAGAGAAATTTGTAATTAACAATTTTTACCACTGAGGTTTAATTGTCAGGCAATTATTGATCGACAGCAATCAGGCTATCGTACTGTAATGCACTTCGTTCTGTTTTTTGCTCCGATTAGTCAGTGAAAAAATTTTTGGTTAATTTTCTGTTCCTCTTGCACCACATGAAATCTTCGAACCTGTTTACGTTCAAACCATGAAAACAGTATATTTCCACGAATGTTATTTTATTACGAGTAGATTTTTTCTACGATATTTCATTGCGAAACATTTCGTAACAAAACTTGGAGTCTCAAACACGATGACCAGTTAGAATGACAGATGAATTTAAATGTGAACTTGGTTAGATGAAAGTCGTTTTTGCACATATTTAGTGCGGCTTTCTGCATTAACAGATACCATACAGATAACCAGTAGGAAAATAATTCCGGTTTTTAAGTTTAATTTCAGATTCGGGTTCAAGAACTTTAGGTTTTTCGATTATGGTTCCGGTTTAACTCCGGCAACAGTTTTTCGGTTTTCGGTGATTTTCCGGTTCGATGCCCTGCCAACAATCGATATCTGAATGATTATCGCAGGAAATAGATCTTTAACAATAGACTCATAATCAACAATGTATTCATCGGCATTAATCGACCGCCAACAATCAATAAGTAAGAGTCTATCGCTGACAATCTCTCAACAATTAATCCAATAATTAATTGACCATATAAATAGTAGCTTAGTGATTATTACCGATTCTACGCAAAGTATACCGCACTCTTTGACAAAGTCCGCACGATGATTCAAATGCTCAAGAGATTTACCTTTCAAGGACACCGAGACAATCATCTTCTTCTTTCCATCCTCGTCCACCAGTTGTCTTTTGACGTCTAGGTTGGTGTTGTTTGGAGAGATGGTTGGGTCCAGGTAGTTAGATACGATGGTTTCCCACTCTCCATTCTGGTCCAGGATGTTCACTATGGAGATATCGTTCCGTTCCATGACCACATGCGGGTCTTTGCCGCAGCTAGAGGCCGCAGAGTATCCAATCAGACAGACGAGGAAGAGGATAGTACCCATTGTGAAGCACTTTGAGAAGTGAAGCTCCCTCCTCAGATACACGTTCTTATATGCCTCCGGATCTATGGGAGGGGGAGGGGTGGAAAATTTCGAGGAAATCTGTTGGCGTTGGGTGGGGATTCTGACTGCATGGCAACGAGCCTCCCATTGCTCCATCGTTTCCATGAGCGTTTATGCATTGTTTCTTTAACGTATTTTTTCTTCGTAGGTTTATCACTAAATGCTAAACTGTTTTTTTCTCAGTATCCTTTTTGACCTATGCTCTGTTATGGCTTCTACCAGACTAGGTTCTTTCTAATTTCGTGATAATTAATTAATATATCACCCATGAATCTCTCGTCCTTTGCTCAGTTGATCGATTTTTTTTATGAGATTGACTGCCATACGTTACGCATCGTTGCTATCTGCTATGCATTGTCGGCCTTTATTATGCAAGATTTTTGCCCATTGTTGATCCTGTTTGGTATTGTTGCTCTCTGTTGTGCAATTTAATAATAACTATTTATTAAACCCAAACAAGTTGCTTCAAATAATCGAGTTGTAATAATAATAAATTAATTTTCTATTTCGCATGATTGCTTTCTGTTGGGAATAGTTGGGTTAGGATATGGCTTTAATAATTCCACAGGTGATGCTTAACCTTCCGTTACTCACGAGAATTTTTGCTAAGTCATTACTCGCGCGGGGTGTTGCTGACACCCCATGACAGTCTCCGGTGTGATTGCCTGTTTTAACTATATTTCTTATTAATTTGTAAAAAGAATACGTTTTGACATTATTTTTGTAGTTTTTTCATTAAAATGTTGACAATATTGTTACTATTTCATAAATTTATAGGTTAAGTGGTCAATATTTCTTTGATCGATGGTATACAATTTTGTAAATTTGTTTGTAATATTTCCAATGAATTTTAATAACAAATAATCATCATTGCAATTGAGAAGTTAATCTATATATATAATCAAACTGTAGAGGGGGTCGTGTCTGTACATACATTGATCCGATTTCAAATATAGTTGTATTGCTGAATACTAGGGTTGTACCCGAGTCCGAAACACATTTTAGAAATTTTCATGTCTGTCTGTCTGTCCGAGCATCACTCAAAAACTTTCCAACCGATTTTGATGACATTTGGTATGACGATCATTTGTCATCCGTGGAGTGACATAGGCTACATTTTATCCACCTAGCTGTCTCCAGTTCGTCCCCAGCTGGGGTCAAAAATCTATTTCACGCTATAACTCTAAAGCTAAATATTTTAAAAATTTCGAAATTCGTACAATATTAAAATCTCCCCTGCGCAAATGATAGGCCACTTTTTGTTGACGCAACTGTACTCGGTTCGACTCCAGATAGTCGAAGAGTTCCCATATGAAATACATGGGAAGACATTTTTATCTTTTGCACGGTACTTTTCTTTAATAAAATTAAATTAGAAATAATGGCCGTTGGAAACTAAAACTTACACCAAAACAAAGGAAATAGAATGAAGTTTCTTATTTGGTCGTAGAATATTGCATTCACTTCGAAGTTGTGAGAATTAGGAAGTGAAATACGAAAATTTTATGAAAATCTGACATTGTAAACAACACGTCGTCAAGGCCAAGCTCTATATATTTAAATTCAAATTCGTTAGCATACGCGCGTCTGCAACAACCAAGCTTTGTGTGTAGCAACACCAATGTTTGTTGATTCTTTACGTGAAATGAATGGTCATCGTCGTACTAAATGAATTTTCTTTTCTCATAAAAGGTAATTATAGCTACTTAGCTCGGTAAGTTGATAACTTTTTCATTCTTATTTTTCAATCCAAGTAATAATCGTTTCATTTAGCGTCCAGCCGTGCATTTGATGAATCAATCAAGATCGTTGAAATATCCCTGTATTCAGTGATTGCTTCCTTTGAAGAGTAAAGAATTAGATTTAAAGCAGCAAGGAATCACAATCCTTTTATACCGGACTGGAAAGGTAATCGGATTAGGTGCTTTTAGATATATAATTGGAAATTAAACCGAGAAATGATTTAATGAATCATCTATTGTTGTGTTTAAGTATAGGTACTATTCACCTATATCTTTTCTTGATGGTGATACTCATACTTATTGGTATTTTGTTATATGCTAAATATTATGTTTAAATGTTCGTGTTAAACGATACGCTATTAAGTTTGTTAGACTATGAAATATGGAACACCTCTCTCAGAGTATGGGCGACTGTCCTCTATTTTTATGCTTCGGTTCTATGCTGGCTGCTCAAATAAAATCATTACGAATACGCTTCAATATGAATGTTTTATTTTGCGTGGTTTAATTATTCCAAAAAAGTCAATGTAGTATTCAATTTACGGAATCCAGACAAGTGTCGAAAGAGATAATTTATACATGTATTCTTTTCACTGCTGTAACTAATAGATTGTATGTCTAGGCAAGGACAAACTGGATAAACGGAATAGGAATTAAGTCGAATAAGCATCATTTCGAAGAATGACCTCTAACAAGATATTTCACTCTCGAAATCTTTTTCGTCAATATACTTCACATTTTCAGTAACATATACTATAAAAAATTCCCTCTAGAAAGAAGTATTGCTGGTATATGGTTTACCATTAGTCCAATATTAAACTCTCTAATTTTTTTCAGCTATGTTACTCTTTACATGAAAATATCATCTTCGAATATTTTAACTATGCGAGTCATGTCCCTGAATTTCAATTATTTGCCGATTTCACCGAAGACAATCGCAAATGATTAGAATTATTCCTATATTTATATTGACAATTGATTTTGCTCTTCTTGGTACATCTTCTTTCTATTGGTGTTCGTTTTAGAGGTACTGTGAAGTTAAAGCAGAATTTAAAGTATTTATTCATTGTTGCGAGTTAAAATCATGCAAATTAGAAAGAAAAATAAATGGCCAAGTAAAGTAAATCTAGCTAATTTTTGTTATTTTGATTTCATGAATTTTTGAGGAAAGATCGCGAGAAAAATTTGCGAGCATTTCTTATCACTACCGATTGCATCGCTTAAATGAGATAACCCCCATAAGTTTGAATGTCTACTTTCGCTTGGATTACGTTTCCTCATTCCACGTCTATAAACATGTCAGAAGACAGTATTTTTTGTCGACGGGATCTGTAAACATTGAAATTAAATTCAATCCTATTCAAAAGAAGAGGTAAGAGTTCACTCTGATTTTGCAACATAATGGTCAAATAATAATTGCGATTTAATTAAACAGAGGCGCTGCTTACATTTTTAATAGGATAATAATTTTATTCACAACTGTCACAGTTAATTTAACAGCAGAGGGTTAATTATGAGGTGTTAAGTAATTTAACTGAAGATCAGCCAACGCCATCCTAAGGAATAAATTAGGTGATAATACATAAAAGGACGAGTTCTAATTAGATGAACTACTTTACATTGTATTTCGTTTGCAGCCGTTTATTTGATGGTTGTGATGATTTCGCTCACACGCTGGCTTTCTGTCAGACATATTGGGCGTGCTAAGTGACTGGTTAATTCATTTTTCGTTTGTAGTTTACATGATTTGAGCGGCTGTTTCTGTGATTTCATCTCCATTCATTTTGTACTCAGTGGTTTCCTCTATTTGTAATCACATCCAATACAGTGTACCAAGAGGCATTTTCAACTTAGTTACTCAATTGAATGTACATACCCCTTTCTGATAATCTTTTTGAAATTCGTTCTTCCGCTGCCATAGCAATTTTATACCGTTTCCTCTCTCAGTGAAAACTGGTCACTCTATTAGTTAATTAATGTGCAATGAAAATTCTGGCAGTTCTCTGCCCTTCAACTATGAAGAGAAGTATTGTATTCTCATAAATTTAAGAATTTTCATTTCTAATTTTTTTCATGTCTAAATTTCATGAATTCTTTCGATTTACATTCTATTCATTTTTCCGTTGAGAATCAACTGGCACTCCGCTAGTATATTAATAAATTACAACAAAATCAACTTTTATCCTCTATACAATCCATTCTCAAAAAGGCCACGGAAATTCCAGAACGATAGACAAAATTGAATTTCACGTTATCAATCAAAATGAAGGATTTATAATCATCGAAATTTTCTTTTACATATTACTATGGTAAATCATATTTTAATACGTAAATATATACATTATCTGTTATATTAAAAACATTATATTTATTATATTTAACTCCATTTCAAACATATTTCAAGGCGCTACTCAGTATATTATGAATGAATGAAAATTGTAAGTCCTTATTACAATGCTTGATAAATTAGTCTATTTTGCAGCATTACAATCTACACATATATTCTGCATGTGTTTCCCACACATCCACTTCTCGCAACAACAGCAAAAGAATTTCGTCTTTATGTCTTTATTTCTCGGGCACTGCTGCTGCTGTCCTTTCTTCTTTTCTCTCCTGTCTTTTCGCCAGTCGAAGATTCACCGTAAGCTTCCACCTTCCTTTTGAGCCCCTTCGGAATAATTTTCATCGATGCTCTTTTTTGGATGTATGCAGTGGCGGTGGGTCCATTGGGTTCACTGGTTCACTGAACCCCCTAAGAAAACTACTGTACTATTTTCATTTATACCAATGTTCTTACCATAACCCAAATAAGCATAACACCAATTACTGGACCTAACTTTTCCTTCGTTGAGTCGCGATTCCTGCCGCTTTTGGTTCCAACTAGCTTGACTTCGCGCGAGGTTCACTCCCCGAAGTGAACCCCTTCGGACGTCGCGTTATAGGTGAAGAGCGGTGAGGGGAAAGAGGGGCATACGGCCTTTAAACATGGGCCGATCGCTGCAATACGTTGCAGCGACAGCCGACGAGAATGGCTTCAAAGGATTTTCTGAAATTTGTTTTAGGCACTTTCCGGCAAATTAGAGAGTTGAAATTCGAGGAATCGCTGGAAGCCGTGTATGTTCAACGAAAACTATAAAGAAATCTTCGAAGATTATCCCATGTTCGACGCTAGGTCAGGGCAAATATTCTCCAATTTAAAATGTATTGTGGCGATTTTTCAGATCTTTTCCCTTCCCGATGACATGGAAACTTAAAACCCGGCATGTGAATAGAGATCATAAATAAATTTTATATTCGCTGTTTAACGTTTCCATGATTATTCTTGGTTCGATTCCAGAGCGCCATTAACGTTCCTTTATGCATTGCGAATGGGGATAATAGAATCGTATTTTAAGATCATCCCAGTACGATATCAACATAAAACTTTGGATTAAATAAGTTTTATATCTACGTACCAGGTCGTTATATGTATTCATAACTCCAGAAATGTCCTGGATTCGAGACCAGGCGGATCTACCATTTGAAATGTATGGTGGGAATTTCAATTTTCTTTATGATTCATTTACCGAGAAATTGAAAATTATATGGCCAGTCATGTAAACAGAAGAAATGAGCTTTTCATATTTACAATTTATCTTTTACCTTATGATTATTGGTTCGACCCTGGGGCACCATCTGTATTCTACCATATATTTCAAAGGTGGATTGTAGAATTACGTTTGAGGACTTTCCCGATGTGATATCGACTTGAAATTAGTATCATCAATATTCCTTCAGTATGCAAGCAACTTTTACTCGCATATATATATATATATATATATATATATATATATATATATATATATATATATATATATGGATAATTAATTTTAAATAAGAATTTATAAAACATTTTCATTTTTAATTGTTTCTTTAAAGAAATAATTACGTTGTACTTGGCAAAATACTTTTTAACAAATTCATGCATTTCATAAGTTTCTGCATCTGTAAGCTTTCTTTCTCTTTCTTTAATCTCTAAAAAACGGGCAACAGCAGGTCTTTGGTCATAATATGCAGTTCCAACACTGTTAATTGCGATGCGTACATCCTAGAATTTATAGCTTCTCTATAAAGGCTTGACTGTTTGTTGGAATTAAGTGAGGTATGGGTTGACACAGCTCTCTCCGTGCCAGCACTATGAGAAGTTAAAGTAAGATCTGCCAGAATTAATTTGCTTAAAATTGATGGATGTTGTGATACCTTCCAGTAATGGTAAAGCCTAGCAATTTACGAAGTCATGGCTGGAGGAGGAGGAACATAGGGCCCGCCACCTTCCCGAACTCTATTCCTGAAAAGAAACATTTTATCCAAACTCTAGCATTTAACGCTTCCTGACTTTAGCTTAACACGCGTAGAACTTGAGTTTTTTCCTTATTTGCCGGCGCCTAATACTGTCTCTGGGAGACAAAACTTGGCACTAGCTATTCGTGTCGCCTACTTTGCACGTTATTTTATGCACTGGTGTCTGCAACTACCTAATGGCCACCCATAATGCGCTGCAATATTGTGAATTTACGGAATTTTTTCGTATCCTGTGTACTTATTCAGTTACCGGTGTTGTGGTTGCTAGTGGCGTATTCAGTATGTAAACCTACTGCGTTACTTGTTTGTGAACAGTTTTTCTCGCTCTTTATGGTGAATAGTGTCCAATTTCTGAAAGGGATTAATTTTTCCTTTATTTCTGTTTAAGAAAAACGTGCAATAAAAGAAGTAGGAAGTCCTCTTCCTTTGCTGAACCTATCTCAGAGTCAGAGAAGCAAAGGTAGGCAATACTTCCGAGTGTTTAAGCCATAGATATATGAGAGAAATAGTTGGATTTGTGGCTGCGACGCTTCCAATGGGCTATACTGTTTCCCTTGTTTGCTCTTTGCGAAAGATAAGGACGCGACCTGGGCAAAAATAGGTGTATTTGATTTGGGGCATTAATCTCAAAAAAATTTTCGATGACAGTCCTGCCAAATACTTTAACCCTGAATCAAACAATATAAGGTAATTGATTTAGTTTCTTATGATTATATTTGATATTTCGAAAAATAAATACAACTTGAATATTAATATGTATTTTGGTCTTTAAAAATATATACGGAGATATATGAATCGATAATTTAAATAAAAACTCAATTTTCGAGAATATAGGGATTTTTTACAACAAAATTGTACAAATTTTTACAAAAATTAAAACATTTTTTACAAAAATGTTTTACAATAAAATATTTCTACTAATTTCATCCGCGGTTGCTGTAAATTATACTGCGTCCATGTAAGCAGAGGCAATATTCTAGTATGAGCCAGAATATTTAACCATAATCGCGGCCACTTAAAAATATACGAATTTTGAAGTGAACCCCCTGTTTTTTTAGTCACGCGCCGCCACTGGATGTATGGTTTCGTCAACTCTCTTGCGACCTCTCGAAGGCATTTCGTTCTTTGCATCGAATCTTTCTCATTTAAGATGTTGTATATAATAAATGGATTTATCCCTGCGATATTCAACAAATGAAAAATAACTGGCAATGGCCATCCTCTGGTGTTCCTTGAAGTTTTGTACGTTCCACACATTTTATCGACAGTGTCTACGCCTCCCTTCGTCGCATTGTAAAATGTTACCATCTCTGGTTTCTTCCTATGTCCTGTATACATGTCTATGCTTTGACGACTATGCATAGTAGATAACAATATTACATTTCCCTCCTTGGGAACTTAGGAAACAACAGTCATCTTATCTCTAAAAGCAAATACACTACTAGTTTCCTCTCTATATTTCCCTGTAGACCATCTGCGGCGGCAATTCCCGTTTATTACTTTCTCCTTATACGAAGTATAGAGAAAGTATTGTTTTCATGAAAAAAATCGACTTCGAGATTTTAACGGAAATACATGTTTTGGGGTCCCTAGAACACGTTTTGACCATTTTCAGAATGATGTCTGTGTGTGTGTGTCTGTGCTTGTGGGCGCTCTATCGTGAAAACTATTGGTGGTATCAATACCAAACTTCACATATAGTACTGTGGTGTGTGCTGTTAGAGTTGATTAGTTTTTGGAGTAAATCGGTTTACCGGAAGTCGAGCTTCATTCATCAAAGCTCATTTCCGGTTTTCAAAATATCTCCATAAATATGATATATACGTATATAGTATTACTTATAAAAGTTTTAGAAAATGTAATTTACTATAACTTTTGTATTTAACATATTTTTGTATCATCGGTTGATTAGGAGTTATTTGTGAAACACTGATAAAACTGAAGTAGCTGTTATGTACTTTGTGGACGCTCTGGGCTGTATGGGCGAAAGGCCAATTTCATCGTTTTTCATCGATCATGTCCCGAAGAACATTGTTTATAATGTTTGTGACGTCAAAGATAATAATATATAAATAAATCACTCATCTTCCAAGTTTAGATCGAATATGGAGCTCGAAATTACTGTCGTAGATAAATATTTACATCTTATATATGGAGAAAGTCATGTGCTGGCCACATCTGATTTTTTTTCTTTATGGGTCTGACGAGGGTCAGTATACTTTCGAGTAATCCTCCGCTAGTTGCGAACCAATTGTCTACAGTCACATTCCGGCACATTCCAAGGATGGGTCCCACCATTCGTTTCACAACTTCCCCAGGGCTGTTGTTCATTTCTATGGCACTTTTTTGGCTGCTCGCTTGCTTAAATTTCCAAGTTTGAAGTGTAAACAAATCTCGCGTCAAACAATGCAAATATTTCAATTCCGTACCTGGCTGGCTTATTGTGGATATACTGCCTGAAAGGACATCGCCCGCGAAAACCAACTAACTGCTCGTTTACCGTAACAAACTATGATGAAGTATAAGCATTTTTTAAATTTTCCACAACCATATCAAAAAATTCGCGTATTGGAGCCAATTTGTCAAAAACATTTTCTCTGCTAGAGTATAAATGTTATCAAATCTTGTGCATTGTAAAGGAAACCTACATCTTTGATAATTCATTGATGCAATAAATTTCTCATCACATAAACCATCTTTCTCCCACAAATCGTTTAAGTTTTTGCTCCCAGATCTATTTATTCCTGCATAAAGCAAGAGCCCAAGCAAACATTAAACTTCGATTTCGTCCGAAAGTTTTGCATCTCTATCACGTGAATATCTCAACTGAATTTTGCGAATTTGTATGTTTTTGCAATCAACAATTGAGGATATCACTTTTCCAACAAACATGCGTCGAAAACAATCAACAGGGGTTTCGACATCTTCTTTTTTTGCCTTTGAAACACGGTTTTTAAAAAAATAATGTTAGGCCTTGAATTTCTCACGTTTGGACGCGATTCGTTTTTCCCCCGCTTCGTTTTCTTAAACTTCCTCACAAAATACTGTCCATCGTCTTCACTAACATCAACTTCAGAATCGCTGACTTCCCCCTCAGTATCTGTGACGATTTATCCCCCCCTCAATATCTGTGCTCCGACGATTGGATGGAATCTTCAGAGGAAACGACTTCAGCGTCCAATATCTCTTCATCAGACGACTGCTTCAGAAATTGAAGAACTTTTTCCCGTTCTCTCTCGAGCTTCTTCGCCATTCTTGGGGATAAAAACGTATTGCAGTTAACATTTATTTTGAAAATTAATTCCAGTTTTAGGATTCTCTATTTACAAATAAGCGTAAGAAGAAATAGTACATACTTTGCAAAATTTGGATTTTTTGAACCGTCGAAACGTAGTACTCCAACAGACCGTCGACTTCGTGAATAAATTGCGGAAACTGATTGATTACTACCAGAATATTGCTCGATAGTATAAATACAATCATTATAATCATTTTTCAAATTATTTTCTTATATCTGTCTTGATATTCTTTGCTGCCACCAGCTCCTTACTCTTGCTAAATGAAACTTTTCCTTACGCAATTCTACTCTTAATATCTTCAGTTCAATTTCCATTCTATGTAACTATAATTTATTGGCAATTGTTTTGATTTCTTCTCTTCCAGCTTCACGTTATTCGCTATCCTCATCTCCCTTGTTTGCCATCTACTTATTTTAATTCCATTTTCTTAAATCTCCTTCCAATTTCCTTTCATTATCTTTTGCAGTTCTTCTTTACCCTCCGTTATTAAAGCCTGGTCATCCTCGTCATTGACGGATTTCGTTTTTACCACCTATCACTTTTATTCCCAGAGATCTTTATCTTTTATCTATCTTATCTCTATCTAGAGCAATTCCAACAAAAATCAAAATTTCCGGGTTGCCATTTTCCTATACATTCTCCGAGGGCAGCTCATAATGGTCCAAACTCCAATGGAAGCTCCAAACCAAAGGAATAAATTCGTCCAACACCTTTTTAGGGAGGTGGTGGTGGTGGAAGGTGTTTCTGTGAAGTGGCATGGGTGGGTGGTTATTGGCATGTTTTTTCTGAGGGCCATTTAAACAGCTAGAATGGTTAAAAACTTAACTGGCTCATATGGTAGTAAGAATTGAATCCCGTATATTTACATTTAAACCCTGCAATCCGCCAGTGACGCGTGGCAGGGGGTGTAAAACACCGACATCCCTAACTAACCTGAAGCGAAAAACGACCATAAGTAACTATCTGTCCTGGCAGCTACTTGCTTGTATCGCTTTTTTGTTTTCTCCCGAAAATAATTATGCAATTGCAGTACAATTTTCAGGGGTAACTGATTTTTACTTACCTTCTATTTTGAACAAAACGTTGATGTAACTTAAATCAGGATTGTTTTCATAATCAACGAAGACGACAATTTAGAAAAGAATTTATTTATTTTTTGAAAAAGGGGGAGAATTTTTGAGGAGGCCAGAGAGTTATTACCCTCATTATTATCACAAAATTACCACATTAATTAATGGTGCATACATGTAGGGAAAATCATCAATGCAAAAGACATGTTTTTGAATGATGCACCCAAGGACCAAGGAGGCTCCTAGGCCAAGGAGGCTCCAACAGCGTTTCCGTAGAGGTCTAGGACACCGTACACGCAATAGTTGATTCCAGAAGCGATTGCCCCAAGGTCTTTGCCGTTCACGAAGAAGTGGAGGTCACCGTTGCTCTTCTTCATCACACCGAGCAGATCGCCGACCTAGATGAACGGAAGAATTGTCCATTAAAAGTATTCTCCCATTCACAGCACCATTAGCATAGGTTATTTAGGAGAGGAAGGGATTTTATCAGACACACAATCAGTCGTATTCCTACAAAATAATTGAAGTACAGTCAAAATTATTATTAAAAGTACTGGGCGAAATCTGGTGGAATCTCATTCTTACATTACTTCTTCGATTTTTGAAATACAGTCATTCCTCGCCGCTCCGCCTTTCGCGGGTTTACTCTATGGCGCCTTTTCCAAATATGTATGTATATTCATTAAAAAGTTATGATATTAGTAACGCCTATTATTTCATAGTTTCCCTCATGTTGTCTAAATTATAAGGTAATCTGAGTGTAAAGGGGACTAAATAGTGTTATTTCATATCTAGAGGCTCCAATAACGTCCGAACACGAATTTAGGCTGCTTTATTTAGTTTTTATTTTCTAGTTACAAAAATATTTGATTGAGCTCTTTAATGGTCGTCCATTACACTTGTAATATGAACTGTTAGAAAGTATTACCGAGTGGAAAATTAAACAGTTTAGAGTAATACGTTTACAGTTATCTTTAGAAGTTGGAAAATGACCTTTCTTCATTATTCTTAAAAGGTTAATCTGCTGATGGTGAATTAAATTGCTCAATAATGATATAAAAAATGATTTCTTAAAACTTATTGAGCTTATTACGTACTATGCATTTTGTTCATAGGTACTTGGTTGAAGATTTGTTGCTCATTATATGATTGTTGATGTTTATTGAGAATGGTCGCAAAGATTGTGTGAAAATTCTATAGAATATGGCCGGACTTTACAGAATAATAATAATAATAATAAAGGACTTAATTTGGTCGAGATTGAGACTAATAAGATTCTGCTTACATCTAACCCATCGTCATATGAGAAACAGAAAGAAAGAGATAGTTTGTAAAAGTTCAGCGAAGAAAAATAATATGCTGATTAAAAAACCTAAGCTATGCGGATTAATGGGAAAATTTCCACAGCAGGAAAACACTAACTAGAAGGGTAGTATGGAAAACCTGCGAAACCTACGGATAGATAGCTAAATTTGACGATGAAAATAGGTCAAAAGAGTTATAAAAGACAAGAAGAAAAATCGATAGAGGTATACAAAAACGAAAGAGCAAGCGATGACGTATTTACATAAAAATTAGTATCTCACAAATTGAAACTAATTACGAGATGAGTTTCAAATGTAACGACAGGAAAAGTATCAATAGTAAAAATAAAAATTATATACATGAAAATAACATAATAGAGAAACAGAATATTCATTAGATTTAACTAACTTTGTCAGTTATTACCAATAAATTTGCATGAATAGGATTTCGCTTAATAAAAGCTCGTCCAATGTTCGGAATAAGACGAGAATTAAAAAATCTGATGTGACCAACACATGACTTTTTCCATATTTATTGAAAACAGAAGCCTATGCCGGTAATATATATAAATCCAAAACAATGAGTGTTACAGGAAAATGTTTCATACAAAATTTGTAGTAAAATACATATTACCGAAACAGAATTTTATTCATCAAAACTAATCAACTCTTGGCATAGTTAGGAAAATACTAAATATGAATTTTGGAAATGATCGTATAATTACTTTTTAAGATAGAGCGCCCACAAGCTTTTTTACCACAGACAGAAAGACAGACACACACACACGCAAACACACAGACAGACATGTTCGGGAAAATAGCGAAAACGAGCTCTATGGGCCCCAAAACATCTATTTCCGTCGAAATCTGGAGGTCGAATTTTTTTGCGAATACAGTACTTTCTGTATACTAAGTATAGGGAGAAAGTAAAAATACAAGCAAAAGAACGACATTAGTGATAAATAACAAAAATTAATAAGTTTTGTTATTTGTTCGAGATAGTGAATACTGAAAAGGGGACTCGCCGAAGTCATTTTTAAGTCTGTTTGTTTGAGTCAAATTGTGTATTGATGTAAAACACTGCTTCCAAAAGAGTGGTAAAGTTGTTTAGCACTGTACTTGACTAAAATAGGATTCTTTTGAAGGTGAGTCGTACTTTCACACCCGTATGTACGCTCCTGGCCAAAATTAACGCAGCACCGGCCGTTAGGATCGCAAGGGAGGTGCTGCGTTAATTTTGGCCAGGAGTGTACATACTATTCTCGGGAATGGCGATGCTATTCGATGATTACATATTGATTTCACTTTATGAAACATAACTGTAATTTCAAAAGGAAAGTTTAAGCAATCATTGGAGATGTTTTGTGTCGAGAATAGCGTAGATAATCGTAGCAGAAGTTAATTAAACTTATTCTATTATTCATGCCTCCAATAAGATTCTGAAAGAGGATTCTAACAAACACACAATCGTAGGGAAGTCTTATTGTATACTTACGCTCAGTGTCCTTAGATTTGGACCGTATTCTTCTTTCGTGACAGTTCCACTCTCGAACAGTTGGTTGTCGTAAAGCATTTTCGTTCCACACCTAAAAGAAACATAATTAATTTTTACTATGCCTGATACTTTTCTAGAAAATACAACATTAAACGTAAATAGTTACTCTATGATATGCTTATTTTGATCATTTATACAAGTAGACATAAGGATGTGAATATCAGGGCAACAAACTGCAATGTAATCAATGGCAAATATTTAATCTAAACTCTGTGCAATCAATTGATTTCGGCAAGACTTTGTGGTAGAAAGTCATGAATAAATCTATGTGGTACGGGTAAAAATCTTGTTTTATTTTATCAGTCAAAACACTGTTTTTCCATTCATAATGCAACGAGGTTAAGGCATTTTTATCAAAGTCGCACTTTAATTATCACCGTAGTTCAAGGCTTCAAATTTTCATTTCACTTAATTTTATGTTGCTGTAATGTAGTCCTTATTTTTTGTGGCATATCTATCTGAGGAAATTTGAGCAAATAGATTCTTAAGCCCCAGTGTCAAAGTATTCGTACGGTTGAAGAAAATCGAATTGTCCTGTGGATTTCAGCACTGAGATTTTCAGCCTTATCAAGTTATTAAGTGACTATGATAGAATTAAAAAAAACTTCAATTTAATTCAATTAGAAACAGGTGAATTTCAGGACAGTTGCAATTGAATTGCTCAAAAGATTGTCAAATGATTGTAAATTAGTGGGTTTTAATTTTGTGTAGCATACATTTTTGTTTTTTTTTAATAATCTCCTTTTATTCATCCAATATGTATTTAGATAAAAATAAATCGACCCACTTACTTAATTTATACCACCAAATTCATTAATCAAATATTTGTTTTCCTTTGACCTATTTTAATTAATTCCTCTAATCCATTTAATTCAGTTTATTTCAATTAATCTGAACTCTTTTATCAAACTAATTTTACCAATTTTATTAAACCTACCCAAGCTTTTAGATTCATTTCATTAATTTTATTTATTTCATTAATATTATTTATTTCATTAATTTTATTTATTTCATTAATTTTATTTATTATCCACATTTTTTTTCAAAGACTTATTTTACATGAATTTTGTTTTACCCGTACGATGAAAGTAAATACACCATTAATTGGTTAAGAACACTTACACCAAAGTGATAATTTTCTTCCTAACTAAAATAGCCAAGATTTTTTATACACATCCCACAATATGGATTTCCCATTAATTTCTCCCAACTTGAGTTTGACATATTCGTTCAGAGAGAGGAGAGGTGTACCTGGGCATGCAATCGCCCAATCTCCATCTAGATTCTTTGATCTCAAAAGTCACATTCGTTACCATGGTGATTGCAGCAATGGTGTGTTGGGATACTCACATCATCCATGAGCTGTATTCGGTGTTCTTTGGATCAAACTTGGAGATTCCAATACCCAGGGAGGTGGAATACGTTTCGATCAGCTTATCAATCCTCACTTGGAAGAGTTCGTTATCCTGAAGGGGTCTGTTGGTGAGGAGTCCTCCGTATCCCCTTTCATCCATTCCACTATGGAAGAGAAAAATTTTATTGGTCAGGCAATGCTTCTTATGACTACTGCTAACCCACAGTAAAGCTGTACGCCCTCAGGCAGTTTCTTACGTGCATATTACATTAATACCGTACCTGCTTAATATACATTAATTTTATACATAAAGAAGTGACTGTTCTACCTTCCGGTAGGTTCATGTCTAATATAAATCAAGGTCTTCGTTT
Organism: Sympetrum striolatum; assembly: GCA_947579665.1. Taxonomy (NCBI): domain Eukaryota; kingdom Metazoa; phylum Arthropoda; class Insecta; order Odonata; family Libellulidae; genus Sympetrum; species Sympetrum striolatum. Next base: position 74,964,658 of record OX388350.1, read on the forward strand.
TTTGGTTTCTTACCCCTTACCTCTTTGTAACATCTAATATCTTCTAACGTTGTCCTCCCCTATTATTTCATTCCTTGCATTCTAACCTCAGTTACTTTCTTCAGAAAACCCGTTCATTGTGAGACCCTCCCACTTCCTCTGTCGATGCTTAATCACTTCAATTAAGACCCCCTCCTCCCTAACCATCTACAGCACTTCCTTGTTTGTTTAATATCGAACCAACCAACCTTTTCCATCCTACGCCTCACCCAAATCTCGAAGGAGTGAGTCACCAGAGTTTGAAAGAGGAAGTCTTGACGTTTATTTTCTTGTTAGACTAGAGCATTCATCAATCTGAATTTGATAAATAGAAATTGGATTGATATAAGGAAATTGGAATATTTTGTAAAACTGAATAGGTCGTTAATCTTTTGGGACGAATTCTCCTATGTCTGAATGTTGCCTGTGACGCTAAAGGTGACCGAATCTTACATTAATTAGACCAAGGATACGCTTTGGATATGTGAATACGATGTTGACTTATTTAACAGCTTTTTCTTAACACATTGCGGTTCTTAGAAGTTTTCTTTTGGAATAACCATCTATTACTATTGCAATTTTTGTGAATAATTTGTAATCTTATGGCATGATTTCCGTATAGGAATCCCCAGCCGCAAGAATAGATTACGTAAATCTACTTTTTTTACGGAAAAAACAGCTTCTAGGAAACAGTTGGGCATATCATGGCTTCGGTTTAGAATTCAAAGATGTGTCGGCTATTCGATTACTTTCCTTTCCCTCCTGCGTATTGTGTAATCGAGGCAATGGAAATTTCGTTTCTGTAGTGGATGTAACTATTTGGTTCCAAAATATTTGAACAATTATGGTACCCATTCTCTTAAATAAATTACCAATGCAGTTAAGAGCAATCAATAACTTCTCTATATTAAAAAAGAAAATAAAGTGTTGGTTATTAGAAGTAAAATAAGTTTAAGCTTTTTGGAATAGAGACTTCTCACATTATTTATGTTAATTATGATGTGTATGAGAATGTATTATGTTGCTTATGATGCTTGTTTATAACAAAACGTTTTATACTTGGTATAGATTAACAATTATTTCACTTTAAGTCAAGGATAGTGCAATTATTGTAACTTATAGAACATCTTATTTATTAATTTTGGAGTTGATTGCGTATATTAAATAGGTTTATGGTATTTCGTATATTTTAAGCATTGGGTGTTACAATTAAGATCTGGCTTCTGTCTATTACAGAGATCGTAACTGAAGATGACATTGGTTTTTTGCAGAACGACCTGAATATGATTTCGGGTTGGTGTAGTGATTGGCAGCTCGAGCTGAATGTAAAGAAGTGCGTTGCCATGACTTTCACGCGGTCCACTAACGTTACCTGCGTACAGTACAAAATTTCAGGAAATCCCTTGGAGCTCGCAACGTATCATAAATATCTAGGGATTACGGTCAGCAGTTTTTCCTTCAGAAAGCATATTCGAGGCGTAGTAGGAAAGGCGAATAGAATGCAAAGGTTAGCCAGCAGAATTCTTAGGGGATGTTCATCGAGAGTAAAAGAAATAGCGTACTTTTCCCTAATTCTACCTCTACTTGAGTATTGCTGAGCGGTTTGGGATCCTCACGAAGTAGGATTAATTTCCGATCACGTGATGGTTCAACGTAGAGCAGCAAGGTTGGTCAATAGAGATTTTAGATTCGACAGCAGTGTTTCGGCTATGATAGAATCCCTCGGATGGAACTCTCTTAGTGATAGAAGACGTGAATATCGACGGAAGCTTTTTGATAAATTTATCACTACCGATTTCGGGGAAGAGATAACAGATATTGTCATCACAGTTATATTCCTACGCGACCTTCGAGAGAAAACAAAAAAGCGATACAGGGAAGTAGTTGCCAGGACAGATAGCTACTTTCGGTCATTTTTTCCGCGAAGTATCAGAGAAGCTAATAGCTCTCCAGGTTAGATAGGGATGTCGGTGTCATACACCCCCTGCCACGCGCCACTGGCGGATTGCAGGGTTTAAATGTAAATATAAATATTATGGACTGCACTTGGAACCTCATGATGAGCCTCTGAATGGCTCAGGAGGACCATAATGTTTAATTTATTATATTTTGTGATATTTTTGTAATTCTGAAATCTATTTAGCAAAGCTATGAACCTTCTTGAAAGTTGAGCTAGGTTGAGTGTGGGAATCGGATGTGGTATTTTGTTTGAAGAATTTTTTTAGAAGAATTTGTTTAAAAGAATTTGCCTATAACCAATTTATGAGGTCGAACTCACGCATTTTCTCATAAAAATATTAAATATTGAATATTTAGTGACATTTAAAGTAATTTTAAGAAGATCTCCGTCTCTTTTAAGATGATACAAATTCCTATGATTGAAGCATTTCCTGTTTTGATAAACAAACTACTGTGTCATACTTATGGCTCTGTTGAATTGATTTTTAATTAATTATCTCGACAATGACAATGTACAGTTAATTGTTAAAGTTAGTTAACATATATTCTCTATATATATTTATTAGAATTATAAAATTTCCAGCCGAACATGCAGCGTATTTTTTTACGAAAAATTTATTTAAATAATTCTGGTTATTTTGTGTGTCTCGTAAACGTTAGAAGCTGATTAGTAAGAACAACTTACACATTTCAATTCAGCGTAAGCTTTTCTATCTGGATCAGGAAATTTAATTTGTGTGACTGAGAAAAAGTTTAATTATAGATATTGTTAAATCTATAATATGTTCGTTGTTAAAAGCGTGACCTTATCCTGTTTGTCAATATAATGACGTTATTAAGGAATTTTAAATGTAATAATTAAAGTGTGAAAGAGTTAGTCAATTAGCAATGTTTGTTGCTGCCAACTGACTTCTGCCAAACTGTAGCAATAATTATGATAATAACGATTTATTAAGCCAGTGCAACCAACCTAAGAATTCGTTGCGAGCGAAATCTCCCTTGAGACATATACGAGTTGTTTCTACAGTAATGTCCGTGGTTGCCAAGACCACGCTTTTTCTAATCTGCGCGAGCTTACCAAACAATCTGTTTACCTAAGTATTGCGGTTCTGGGTCGGATAGACAGAATCTCGCAAAGGACGAGATTTTTTGGAGAGATTTTTCCGTTGTTTTGGCCGTCATCTGGAGCTGGTTGGTGAGCAAAGAGGTCCATTATCTAACTAACCATCGATTTCTTCAAGGAAAAACAACATTTTAATGGGGTGATTTCCGATGGATTTCCTAGTTTTGTGGCCAATAGTTTCCCCTATTCACATGAACATTGATTTTTCTCCATGTGTCATTCTTTTTTTTGCGAATCGAATCGTAAATATTTTCCCGTATGGATTCCAAACATGAACTCAAAGGAAGAGAACTTCTCAAAAGATCACATCGGTGTCATGAAATGTGTTTCTCGGTTTTAAATCGCGAACAAATCCAAGGAAATTTATGGGTAATTTCGTTAAATTTCATCAGTATCGAACTTCGTCGTCTTGACGACAAGCCCCCTTGTTGTAGTAGTAGTAGTCGAAGATAAACAAGATTGGTTAGGTAAGAGCTTTAAAAGTAATGCAAAGGATTATTTGTTAATCTGTTATTACTGAGTTTAGGCTCTGTAAAAGTTTCGATTGAGTTCCCTCGTCACTGCACTGCTATACTGTATTTAGTGTCCTCGATCCCAGTTTGATAAGTATAGTTTTCGTTACATACGTACAATGTAACGAAGTGAACATACTGTATTTAATAATTATTCTTGAATGTAATCAAGGAGCGCTTCTCCAATCAGCCAGAATCGAACCCAGGATCCCTTTGGTATCTGACTGACATCGGATGAATGGACAATGATTGAATATGACTGACATTGGATTGATGACCGAATAATTAAATATTCAAAACGGTGATTTTTATTGAACAAGAAGATTGTGACTCTATACGGAAAAAAATAACAGAAGACCAAGTATAAACTTACTTCATTCTTCTCGCAGCCCTTCCGTCGTTGTAAACTTCAATATTCTTTGCTCCCTTGCGGTAGAATCTGAGTGCTTCCGAGCTGAAGCAGTTGGAATTGCCTGGAACAACACAAAAGATGCATAAGATATTGCTGGATCGGCTGCAACACATTCGAATTCTATAGAATTAGAAAAGTATGAGTAAAGTCATTATCCCGGAGTCAGGTTGAATACTGAACTCTTCCGCCGTCAGTTATGATCAGCTTTGGGGAGGGGATGAGGCATACTTGGCAAGGTGAGGAGTGAGGTGATTTCCTATTGCTTTCTTTACAGAGCCGCAATGGTGTGAGTGAAACATTTCCGTGCATCGGAAATACATCGTATAGTACTTTTCTGTGATTCTATATTCCTAAATAGGAAAGAATTAAAACAATTGTTGGTAGGATTTCTCTCTACCTTCTATCTCTATTTGTAAAAGTGTCTGTTATACTGTAAAACTGATTTCAAGTAAAAAAATTAATTGATATTAGAGTATATACAGCGCAGAATGTTTGATTTTTTCAAAATTAACTTCCTGCGGTACAATTTTTGAAGTCAGTTTCCAAGTGATAAGTTTTGGTTTGTCAATACTGGGGATTAAATAGTTATTAATATCATGTGTTCGTCCGAAAACCAAAATGTTTTACAATGTTATCGACTTTATTGTTTTTTAGTTGCCTTAAGACGGAAGAGTGATTGTTTATGGTAATATGAAGAACTCAAGGTACTTCAGATAATATAGGATACTTAGTTAAGATACTTTTATTTTTGCAGACAACGGTTATCTCTATAATAGGACTAATGCTTTGCAAATAATCCTTAGGAAACGGTTTATTTTATCTGATTTCGAATTCCTAACATTTTTCGCCGATTTGATTTACTCTCGAAGTAGTTTGTAGTGCACTCGAAGCTTACCTTCAATAAGTTCCATTAGCAATCTATACCTTCTCAATTTGAAGAATACTAGGTAAAATCATTAGCATACGGTATGTATGTATAGCAACATACACATTCTTAAGCCACGAGAAGCAATTATTTGTGCTGCTTTATTTAAATGTTTTTGAATCTGTTGCTGTGAGAGGATTATAATACACGCACAAATATCACCCGTACTCAAAAAAAGCATACGTCCTAGAAGATTTGATAATGACTCTCCAACAATTAATTGATTGTCAACACGGGCAAATCGAAATTGGATAGCCGACAATAATCGACCGGCTATTATCGTTTTTATTAGTTGATAATGACTTTCCAACAATTATTATCGTTAGCATGTCTAGTCTATAATGGATTGACAGCAATATTCGACCTGCTATTATCGTTATTATAGCTGTAAATTTATGATTATCGATGGAAATTGATCTTTAACAATAGACTCATAATCAACAATGTATTCATCGGCATAAATTGACCGCCAACAATTGATAAGTAAGAGTTTATCGCTGAAAATCTCTCATCAATTAATCCAATAATTAATTCACCGTATCAATACTAGCTTAGCAATTACCTATTACCGATTCTACGCAACCTTTATCGTATATCGCACTTTTTGTCAATGTCGGCTCACATATCAAATTCTCAATAGATTTACCTTTCAAGGACACCGAGACAATCATCTTCTTCTTTCCATCCTCCTGTATCATTTGTCTTTTGATGTCTAGGTTGGTGTTGTTGGGATAGATGTGTGGGTCTAGGCAGTTAGAGACAATGGTTTCTCACTCTCCATTCTGGTCCAGGATGTTCACTATGGTGATGACGCTCCGTTCCACCAGCACCTGCGTGTCTCTGGTGCAGCTAGAGGCTGCTGAGTATCCAATCAGACAGAGGAGGAGGAAGATGGTACCCATGGTGAAGCAATTTGAGAAGTGAAGCTCCCTCCTCAGATACACGTTTTTATATGCCTCCGGATGCTGATGACCAACTATGGTAGGGGTAAAAACCTTCGATGAAATCTTTTGGCGTTGGGTGGGGATTCTGGCTTGGCTACCTGTGTGGCAGCGAGCCTCCATTTGCCTCATCGTTTTTATTAGCGTTTATGCCTTCTTTCTTTAGGAAATTTTTTCTTCGTATGTTTATTACTAAATGCTGAACTGTTTTTTTCTCAGTATCCTTTTTGCTCTATGCTCTCTTATGGCTTCTACCGGATTTGGTTCTTTCTAATTCCGTGATAATTAATAGTTAATTAATATATTCCCCTGAATCTCTCGTTCTTTGCTCAGTTGATCGAATTTTCTTATGAGATGGACTGCCATACGCTATGCATTGTTGCTATCTGCTATGCATTGTTGGCGTTTATTATGCATGATTGTTGCACGTTGTTGCTTCTTTTTGGTATTGTTGCTCTCTATTGTGGATTTTAATAATAACTATTTATTAAACACAAACAGATCGCTCCAATTAAATGAGTTGTAATAATAATAAAATTATCTTCTTTTTCGCATGATTGCTTTCTGTTGGGAATAGTTGGGTTAGGAAATGGCTGTAATAATTCCACAGACGATGCTTAACGATTAAAATATACTGAAAAATAGAGAAAAAGTTGCGGAAAGATACTTGCGGAAGATACAACCGGTATCATGCAACCCTCCTGCTACTTTGGTCGATCGGATAATGAACATAAGTTAAGGGAAATTTGTGCTAGAACGAGTTGTTTAAAAAATTCATTCTTTCCGCAAACTATGCACGACAATAACCGAGTAAAGAACTAGTTTAGATTCAACTGGTGTTTATACCCCCTGCCGTACGCCGAAAGGCGGGTTGCAGGGTATTGGTGTAGATGTACGCTGGTTCAATTTCTACATTAATGTCAATCTTGATTTATTTAACATGAAGTCGTTTCAGAATATTTTTCGACTTAAATAATTCCTCGTTTCTTATAAATAATTAGGCTGTAAAGACATTTCTTGGGAATAAATTACTTTTACCTAGAAAATTGAACGAGTCAAATGAAGTTTTCTTGTAAACTAAACTTGATTTCGGAAATAGAGATTTGGAGGGGAAGGTACTTAGCGACCTGCGTGGTAACGAGCCTTTCATTGTTCTGTCTTTTCTAAGAGAGTTTCTTCATTGTTTTTTATGGTATTTTTTCTTTGCCTGTTTTATTTTACTAATGGTTGAGCTGTTTAGTTAGTAGCACTATATTAGCAAACATGCCTCATTTATGCTTCTTACGGACTTACGTACAGTTTATATGTACTTAGCATTAGAATGAAACTATGTACGTTGTTGTTTTAAGAAGTGTACATTTGCCTATCTTGTAAGTCGTAAGTTAATTTTAGATTCTATCAAGAAATTTGAGGGAAAGCGGTGACTTACCGCTAAATTCACTTTTTCTTTAAGGAGAAAATTTAAAAAATCTTATTATTTATTCATCTTAATATAAAACATAACTTTTCTTCAGCAAAATATTTCCGTAACATAACCATTCAGTTGCGTTTTTCTCCGCATGTCCTCTCAAAACCGAGGTCGTCTCAGAAAGTGGCGCTCCGCCGCGTGGACATTGCTCTTGCATCGCCATCGAAAAGTCGCCTTATTTATCGGCGTCGCAAATTGTCGCAGGATTTTATTTCAGATTCTTCTTCAAAAAGCTTCAAAAAACATTGTGGTATAAATAACTCCGCGTACATCACGCTTAATCACTACTATTTTCCTCACTTTAGGTGGAAATTTTCCGTGAAATATGGGTTCTCCATTTTGTTGTATAAATAATGCAAATATTCAACTGTGATAATTTAAACCCAATATTATGAAGCATAAGGATTAGGTTTATAATACTGTTTAGTTTTATACCCGATGATTCCGATCATTTTGGTGCAAGATCGGCTTTAAATTGAAGAAGTTTGCGAAAAATCGAGGACCGGCATTATTCGTAAAATTTGGTCAATTTTGACCCCCTGCAGAATTGTAACACGTGGGAACCAAAGCAAATGATTTCGCAGCTATATACAGAATTTATTGTAAAACGACTGTGCGAAGTTTCAAGGTCCGCAATAAAAAAAAAACACTTTTATATTTTTGACCAGCTTTTTTCGATTCTAGCCCATTGTGCGACGTCGCGTATTCCGTCGTGTAAATCACAGTTTAAAAATTTATCGAATAATTTTTGTCTATACTCAGTTCTTCGTTTCTGAGCATTTTTTTACCATACATTTACACCCCACTGATCGGCTCGCCCTGGGCAGGATGCCTTTTCTCCCACTGCCGGCCGTTGCTACGCGACCAGAATCAATGCGCTAGTGCCTTATGTTTTCGCGGATTAGTATAAGTGGCGATACAACATTGCGAGTGTGGCATCCCAAATAACCGGTTTGCAATTCTAACTCGCGCGGACTCTCGGGGATTCCGAAAGCAAAAAAGAGGAAAAAAAATTCCAAGGACTTCTGCGCCTCTTTCCTGGTGGAGAACCAGTGCGAGAAAATATACGACGTAAAGATCTCCCTGAAACTGATATTCCCAGCTTCGAAGAGTAAACGGTGATTCAGACATAGGAAATGCGTATGTAGCAATTTGGGAAGAAAATAATTGTAGCCTACTGGCAAAAAGTAAGAAGGTTAAGCAATGGAGAAATTAATTAAATCAAGATATAAATTATGGTTGTACGCCATCGGCGGTTTGCTGTGTAATTGAGCTTAATTGTAAATAAGGAAAGGAATCAAGGAAACGGATGATTAATTATTGTGTGGGATAGAGTTTCCCTGGTTGACCAATGGAGAAACGTATGAGATTTTGAGACAAAATTAAAGTAAAACGTCATCATCATGTCATGTCATGTCATCATCATCTGAATATCGTCGGAAACTTTTCGAAAAGTTCATTCGTTCAGAATTTGTAGATGAAGTAGGTGAAATATTAGTGCCAGTAAGGAGCGAACGCGATCTCCTCCGAGAGGCATTGACGAAGAGTTATAGGGAAGTAATCGCAAGGACGGATAATTACTCTGGTCGTTTTTTTCCCCAGGCTATTAGAGATGCTAATAGGGATGAATGAATAATGGTGGTGTATTACACCCCCTGCCATAACTTAAGGCAGTATACCATATTTTTATTTTAGTAAATCTACTGTATATATCCATGTATAGTCCCTGCTACCATATTCTGATGAATGGGATATTTTTCATATGGTGCATGATAAGGAAATTTATCTTTTATTTACTTTTGTCATAGTGTTGGTCATGGCTGATACGAAATGAAAGCTACCGAGGTAGGAGTGGATAATTGCACTGATCAATATCTCTCCTTATGGACCGACAAGAAAAGTGTTAATCATAGAGTTATTCTGCTTCACTTGCATGGACATGTTCCACTCATAGCATTCTGGCTCAGTGAGGAAAGCAAGGGCAAACTACCTCACTCCTCATCCTGCATAGTAAACCTCATTCCTCTTTACAAGCACTTAGTTAGCTTATGTCAGAAGGGGAGAGGCACCAACCGGCCTCCGGATTGTATAGTTTACAGATATTCATGCATAGGTCAGCCTCCATAGATTTTTCATTATAATATTCCCTTTTCAGCTCATATTTTTGTCACCTTTCAACAATTATGATATTTATTGATCTGTCTATAATCGATATTTATCCAGATATTCACATTATAGCAATCATTATATCCCATTGAAGAGATTTTTAAGAAGTTTTGCTTTTCAAATTTATTTCTATGAAAGAGAAATAGAACCATTGACTATTTTTGCCGACCCAGTGACCTAACTGAGAGAATACGCTTTTTCTCGATGCTCATGTTCTCTAATGAAGAAAAAGATAAATGGATCTTTTCTCTTCACCAACTCAATGATATTTTTCACTGCGGTACAAAGAAGGCCTTGGAATTTCGGTGACGTATGGATGCGCGGATAATGTGATTGCAGGATGGGGAAGTGGTTTTGATTTTTGAGTAAATTGGCTTTGAAAACCGTACGTGTACGAACTGTTATATTATTATTACTATTATAGTTTGACGGTGATACTATTATTTTGTAGGATCTTATTAATGCATTTCATACAGATTTATACAATATCAATTGATTTCATCATAGAATAAATTATTAAAAATTTTTTGTTTGTGACTCTGGATTTGTGTGTATGTAGCTAAATACTCTTGGACAACGAGTTTCAGGGGTTTGAAACTTAATAGTTGTATTTATCCAACGGTCCCCAGTTCAATTCCAGACGAGGTGTAGCGTTTGCGTGAGAAAGGCGTTCATCTTTTCGGCTGTTGAGTTTATTTCTTTTGCAAAATTAAATTTCATCAATTAGTCTTATGAAATTGAAACTGGCACCAAAAGAAAGGAACGTGAGTAGATATATTTATTTGGTCGTGTTATATTGCTCATTGTTTAATATTCTGAGAATTTTAAGGGAGTAAATGAAAATTGAGTATTAATAAATAAGCCATCCCCTTGACGACGAAGGAGCTTGCTGAATAAGAGCTAACGCAATTTTCCCGTAAGAATGCATTGGGAACCAAGCCCTATTCAAAAACATCGGAAAGAAATTTTAGTAGCATTTTTGAGGAGGAATTTTTCATAGAGTTTATTATTCACAAATTAAGATGATGAATCAATGGGCGTAACTTATGGGACTAGGAGTGTAGGATCTCCGTCGCTAGTCACGAAGCGAGCAGTGTGCGAAACGCGGGTGACTTTTGTAAATACCATTAGCATAACTTTCGAACTTTTCCTCATAATTAGTGAGGCCGAGCAAACAAGTCGTCCGTTTCTCATTTATATTGTTTTCGTGACGGCTTTTACAAATATCTGTTTTCACTTTCAACGACCACAATAATCTTTTGCAGAATATATCAGCCCATTTCGGATTTCAGCTCACTGCAGTCCTGCTTCGGTGCGGTTGCTGTCACAGTTTCAGAGGGGGTTTTAGATTTTTTAGATTTAGATATATACCCCGCGAGCCACCAGAGGCGTATGGCAAGGGGTGTAATACACCACCATTATTCATTCATCCCTATTAGCATCTCTAATAGTCTGGGGAAAAAACGACCAAAAGTAATTATCCGTCCTTGCGATTACTTCCCTATAACGCTTCGTCGATGCCTCTCGGAGATCGCGTTCGCTCCTTACTGGCAATAACATTTCACTCACTTCGTCTATAAATTCTGAACGAATGAACTTTTCGAAAAGTTTCCGGCGATATTCAGATCTTCTCATCTGTAGTGAATTCCAACTGAGGGACTCTATCATTGCCGTAACGCTGCTATCAAACCTGAAATCCCCGCAAACGAATCGGGCTGCTCTACGCAGGACCATCTCTAAATCTGAGACTAAACCTACTTCGTGTGGGTCCCAAACCGCACAGCAATATTCAAGACTCGGACGAATAAGAGAAAAGTAAGCTATTTCTTTGACTCTCGATGAGCATCCTCTCAACGTTCTACCAGTTAATCTTTGCGTTCTATTCGCTTTTCCTAACGCATCTCGAATATGTTCTTTAAAAGATAAGTTACTGCTAAACGTGACTCCAAGGTATTTGTTGTGGTGCACTAACTCTAATGGATGCCCTGAGATTTGATACTGCGCGGGAATTATGTTTGTGGAGCGCGTAAAACTCATGGCAACGCATTTATTTATATTTAAATCCAGCTGCCAATCTTTACACCATCCTGATAGGGTTCTCACGAAGTCCTCGATTCCGCGGGTATAATATACGACTTCTTATATAGAGGAGGAACGGGCATGAAAAAAGTCTGACGAGACCTGGAATCGAACACAGATCTCCCGATTTCCCGTAAGTTGCTTTCCCAATTGGACTATCTTGAGGAATAGAATAATCTACACAGAAGGCTAGGTGACATGCTCAGAACCGTGAAAAATGAAAATCTCTTGGGAGGAGGCTAAATCCGACGTCGGATTGAAAATGGATGATGACGATGATATACTTTTAAACGTAAATATTCCCCCGAAGTTCGGAAATTTTGTTAGCATTTACTTTATTCTATGAAGGTGAAAACTATTCGAGAAATTTTTAAAAAGTAATTTACACAGCGAAATACGCGACGTCGTTATTCCAATTCTCAAGGAACGCGATCTTCTTAGCCGAACGTCAAAAAGATTTCGCGAGATTATAACGAAAACAGATGGACTTTATTGGTACATACCTTTTTACGTATAGTATGAAGTACGCTAATTTTATAATTATTTAGGTAGTTGGTGTTTCACAACCCCTGCCTTACGCCTTAGTGCAGGGAACTAATGTAGATGTAAAAAAAGGTTTTCGCAAAGTCGATCAGGAAATTCCACTCGATAATGCCCATAAGCTGATAGTGTTTTACGTATTCCCTGGTACTACGAACGAATCTTCTCTAGGTTATGAAAGAATCAAAAATGGCATAAATAGATATTATTATTAGGGTCTTTATTAGGCGATATTGAGATTTTAAGGGGCTTTATGCTAAATGCAATGGAATCATGCACATTTTGAATTTTTAAATTACCTCTAGTTGTAGTTTAATTACCTCCCTTAAGATGTCTACTCTAATACAGAACCAATAATCAACTCAAAAATACAATATTCCAACAATTCAACAACAAATAAACAACTTTAACAAAGCCAAGTGGCAAAAAGGATATGCAAGCCTAGTGAATATTTCCATGTGAAAATAGCCATTTTGGGCTTGGAGAGGTAATTTAAAAATTCAAAATGTGCATGATTCCATTGTGATCCCAAATTGAGGCTTGGTAAAATGGAGTCAAAACATGACAGATTCTTAGATATTTTTTTGAAAAAAAAAATATTATACTTCTGAAATATTCAAATTTGAAATTTGACCCCCCATGACCTCGAAATTAAATTTTCTTTAAAAGTAGTCATGTTGCATATCATATTTAAGCGCAATACAAAAGCTACACATTTATGTTTGTTTGAGCTTTCTGTCTCTTATAGTTCAGGAGTTATGTTAAAATTTATTTCCTCGTGCATGCCTATTTTACGTTTCTTTGTAAACTTTAAATCCCCATAGCAACGAAACTGCTTCACAAAAAAATCTAAAGGTTTGGATTTTCATTCATCTTGGGGCAAGTTATTAATGAGCCAATTATGAAAGACATCTGAAATGGTAAGTTAAATTTTATGTTTACTTTGGTTCAGTTGATGTGGATTTACCCGAGAGTGCCTTATGGATACAACTGACGAGGCATCTCAAAACCGGTTTGCAACTCATACGCTCAGACTCTCTCTGAGATATTGAAAATAGCACGTTCAAGGACCTTCGAGGTTGTTTACCGGTAGTTTCGAAGAACCAGTGTGGGAAAATACAAGAGAACGATTTTGCCAAACAGATACTACTTCCTTCCATTTTCCTGAATGGTAATAAATTTGGAATGAGTGGACAGAGGATATAAAAATAGAGGAAGAATTCGCTTCAGCTCAATGACTAATATCGAAGGGGAAAAGGAAATAAGAATTACTTGACATTTTGTGAAAACTCCGTCGGTGGCGTAGTTGTTAGCGCGCTGGTCTTCCAACGCAAAGGTCACGGGTTCGAATCCTGGTTAGGGCATGGTTGTATGCGTGTGTTGAGAAAAGGGGTTTACTCTAAGAACTGTTATCATTGTCTAAAACATGCCGAACAATAAAGACTAAATAATTATTGCTATATTCAGACGTCACAGAATCTCTGCATATTAACGTTGCATAATTTATGAAAATATTGATAGCATAAATGCGCTCGTACACAAGCATTCTTATCTATTTATTGGATAATTTTCCTATTCGATTTGTTTATTTAAGATTCAGTCAACAACAAATCACGCTGTCTTGCTTCTGAGGTCATTGCCAAGGATTCTGTCGGGAAAGTGCGTTATCTCCTCTGATGACCTTCTGGGGCTTCGCTTGACCTTTTACTTCTTGGTAGCAGCATAGTACGATTGAACACTGCTTTTTATGATGAATATTATGGACCATGCAACAAAGAACGATAGCTAAAATACCAAGAATAGAAACGAAGTGTTTCATTTTGAGTTTTATAAAATTTCCAATTGTCGATGAAGTTTAATTGTTTTGAGATCCGCGTCTTTGGATTTTTGCCTTTAAAACAAAAGCTTAAGTGTTTAATGTATGTGGTTACGTAGCAGATCAATGGTGATTGGACCAGAGGTTTTGCAGCAATATTGCAATCATGGTGGAATGTCAATAAGCAGCTAGAAAACTCATTTTAAATTAAGAAAACGTAATTGGATTGTCACTGTAATCTGAATTATCATCTCTGTTAATCATGACTTGAAAATTTTATATCTGATTGTCGTGAATAAATGTATTCATTTGTAAATAAAGGGCATAAGTCAACAATGGGTGATGTAAAAATTTAATGAAGGAGTAGTTCATATTCAACAATGAATATCAACCTAAAGAGTCAATGACCATTTGACAATCAAGAAAGAATCCCGCAGTAATATGTTGATAGAACATTTAATACTCAATAGTGGATGTAGTTTTTAATATCGGATGACCATTTAACGATAAAAAGATAATTATCTGTGTAGAATAGCGACTGAACAATTAAAGCATCAACAATGTATGGCGATAAAATGCATGAAGAATATGACAATGAGCAAAGAGCGACTTTGTAGTAAAAAGAAAGCATTTCAGCAATCAATAATGATTGACGTTGGTGATGTTAATTTGGGTATTTCCGTAAGTTGACTATCGCATGGTTTTACCGATGCTTTGTCGTTGCTTATTATCTCATTCACCAAGGACGTACGCAATATGGGATAACCGCTGGAATACTCAGTCACCCCAAGGTCACTATCATTCACGAGATAGTGAAGATCTTTGTTTTCTCGTTTTGAGAGAGGAATGTCGACACAGATTATGAGGAAATGACTTGTAATTTTGCGGGTTATCGGTACATTATATTCATTAAAGAATATGCTCCTAAAATAACTTATTTTTTCACAAGTATCTTTGAACAATGAAGGTGCTGTACCTTCGAATTATAATTACTACATAGTGAAGTCCTTATCGAATTTCCTTTAATAAAATTCGAATACTTTCTCAGAGTTAAGACCACGTACTCGATTCATAATCTCCTAATGAAATTTTTTATTTTCACTGCCAAACGACGCACAGTGGGCTGAAATAAAAAAAACCGGGTATCGGGTCAAAAACAATATTTTTGAGTGCGGAACTTGAAACTTCGCATAGTTATTACAAAAAGATCGAATTTTATGTTTCGGTTTGTCGTTTTGCGAGTGTTATAGATTTAACTCCGAGCCGGTAACATAAAGGTCGGCTTAAATTACCATATGTGAATATTTCTCGACGTCAATTCTGCCAATTATATTTTCCACCAATACAGAGGATAAAAACGTAGCCGTAAGTTTTTTTTGCGGTTAAAATTAAAATACAGACATATTTTAGTAAAATGAAAATTTTCCATAATGCTACATCCATTTTGTCTAGTAGAGGTATCAAATTCCTATGTAAAATTCTTTTCGTATGAGTTTTTAATATGATCATAATATGATTTGCAAGAATTGAACATGAAAAAGGATGAATGTTAGACTTCACATCGACAAGAAGATAGCGAAACTGATTCGGGGATTCTATGGATCCCAGCTGGACCGCGCAACGCTTACGAAAAATCAACCGAAATCCCAGGGTAGCAAATGAATTGAAACAATTTCTTCAGATTCCATATCTAGAAGCCTTGTAGATTGACGTGGTCTAAGACATTTTATAGTCCATTGCCATTTACCTAGTTGTTTTCCTTACTTTATCTCGAAATTTGGCCGAAAAAGGGGTCCAACCTTTCGTTGCTTTTATGAGCAAAGACCCATCTTTGAGGGCAAAAGCTTCAACAAATCAAGAGATAAAGAGGTATGATAGATTATCACATCGTCGAATTTAGTACAGTTTCTCCCGAAAATCTCCATAATTCAAAGAAGTTGAACGTATCTCCGAAAAATCCAAGAGACTAATGTTTTGTGAAAATTTCTCAAGTTTGACGCCCTGTATCCTTTTGACGCCTGAAAATATTGAAAAACGACAAACAGGATCATAAAATTCAATTTTTTGCAATAACTAAGCGAATTTTAAGTTCCGCACTCAAAACAAAAACTTAGGCTCCCGGATAGTCGTGTGGACAGCGCGTTTGCCTTTGGTAAAAGCGGTCCCGGGTTCGATTCCCGGTGGGAGCTAATGTGCGAAATGACCCAAGCTGTCGAAGCAATTTTAACAATACTACTACTACTACTACTACTAAAACCATTTGTGACCCAATGTCTGGGTTTTTTTCCGATTTCCCCGTGTACGTCGTCTGCCTTGGTGGCCTTGAATTGAGCGAAAGTCAATAAAGTATTCGTAAGCAATTATGTGAATTCTCGACTTCTTCTCACAAGTCAGACACGAAAATTCTAATCTAATAACGAGACTTCTCACTTCTGTCAGACACGATAATTAATGGAGATATATTTATATTTCATATCGGAGTCTTATTCACGTAACACCGAGAGCTGGATAGTGATTCTAATCATTATCTCCCGGAAAAAATAACAGCACATTGGACTAATACTCAAAATAGGAAACACAATTAAGTTATACTAATGATATTTTCCTTAAAGAATTGAACCATCCCTCTCCTAAACCCCCCCCCCCCACCTCCCTGCATCACTGCTCCTATGTATAACCTGCCCTTGAAAATGCAGGCTTTTACAACTATTTAAATGTATTTTATAAAAAAAACTACTAAACTCTCCCGTCATGTATGACGGGTATTAATTTCTATTTTTTAAATAAATATGCAACATTTAAATATGGATGACTTAATGTATAACTTATCAATACCTTAATTCTTTTGATAAATACTAATCAGTATAGAATTTTAAGCTAAGAATATTAGCGGAATTCCGAAAAATTACGAATTCGATTCCATTGAACACTATGCAGTTCGTGAGAATCATACAAACGCACTTCTTTAAAATCTCTGGTATTAAATCAGGTTTGCGTTAAAATTCTGTCTCTCATAAATCTTCCCCTTTCTCAACGTAAAATTTATTCGTCATTTTGATCACTACAAAGGAACGTATACATCTCCTTTTGTAAATCGGGTTGATAAAGAAAAACTTCGAAATGGCCGTAATTTTGTTCCTGCTATTTAAATATCATAGTTTACATTCGCTGGAATCTCATTAAATTGTCTCCTCTTCATAAATTCTGACATTATTTCCTACCATTAACTCGGTATGGACTTAAAATCCCCGTGTATCCTTGTGGGAAAATGAATTTATTGGATTCAATAATTACCTTGGTTGTCAGGGGGACTGGTTGTTTCTAACCGCGAAATTATGCAAAAGTTTCGTTTATTTTGTCAATGTACTCGTAATTTAGATTCAAAAAGTGTATTTTACGACAATGATAAGATTCTTTATTTAATTTACCTTCGTTTGGTGCTTGTCTTGACTTCGTTGGACCATTATTTCTAATTTAAATCTGCCAAAGTAACAAAGCCTGGAAGGTACAAAAAATAAATTCAAATGCATTCCTTATGGAAACGTAATTATTATTATCTTTATTAGAAATACAATGCAGTTTGTCTCTAGTCTAGTCTCAGTCTAGCTCTACGACAAATAGTTTCTGAGATAGAGAGGAGACGGACGGACGGATTTTGCTTTTTATGTATAAGGATGTATTGATGCTCATATTTAGCATATGCAACAGTGACTCGAAGTGCTAATTGCTTTCACTGCACCTTCATTTGCACGCTTTTCATTACACTGTGGACCTAAGGTAATACATGTGAATCAGCCCAAAAGGAATCATAAGTTACTTTGAAGGCTATTTTGAGTAGCAGCATCTTCTCTGCTTCTGTTTCCTCGGCGATGTATCGTCGTCATGTTTAAGATATTGTTGTCAAGGTTCTATACAATTGGGCTTTGATAAGTTTATATTTTTATGCAGCATTGCTAAGTTACCATGAATATGTATAAACATTGAGTTATGATAAGCACGATGAGATATACTGCATTTAAATCGCAATATATGCGTAAGGAAATATGTACTGATGTAATTACTGTTTGAAAAGGATGGTAATTATTTTGTAACCAAAGTAACTGGTACGTGGAAATTGAAATAAAATCTCATTTATGACAAACTCCACATATTATCCGAGATAAATAATTTAATTTTACATGTGAAAATCAGTCTCCAGCTGAAAATTGATCTTGTTTTTATAAAAACCAGCTTTTTTTAAATAATACACTGACCACTTTAACGATTGCAGGCATTTATTATATCCCTTACATCCCATATTATGCAGAAGATTGGCTCATTAGGAATACATTAGAAAGTAAATGTATGTACAATACTGTATTCCGGAGGATCCGATTTAATTTGAAAGAAATATAAATTTATTTTCTATTCTAGGCTATCTTGCAATTCGCTACAATAAACTATGGGTAGTTCCAATTGACTATGGTAAATGCTAATCGGAACCTATCTATTTTTAATCATTATTGTTATGGATTTAATCATGGAAAATAAGACGCACATTAATACAACTAGATCGATTAATGAACTTTTGCATAAGGTTTATCTTTGATCCGAGGAAGCAAGACCATATAAGTCATTACCGTCAAGATCTTAAGCGGCTAACAGTTAGAAACAGAAGAAAATACTTTCTACATGAATTTTTATATAATATTTTGAAAAATAACAGACGGGAGTATCTTTTAAATCAGTTCCATACAGGAATCAATACAGACAGCATAAAAAATTAAGAAATGATACCCATGATTACTACTGCCGTCCTCGCAGATCCGTTTTATATGATAAATCATTCTTAGTCTCAGTTATAAAATTATGGAATTCTTTGCCTCTTCCAATAATAGCAATCAAAATGTAAATACATTCCAAACATTGTATCACAATTATGTAATGGAAAAGGCGTGAACTGTATATGTATTTTCAGTATGTTTATGTTTTCTAAATAATTTTGTAATGCATCCAAAAACTCCATGTTTAAAGAATTGTATTTTGGTATTGTTGTATAATTATATTCGCTCACTGCGATTTATATAAAACTGTCGAATCCAATTTTGTTTTAGGTGGCTTACCACTAAACAATAAACTATTATTATCATTAATATACGTACGAATTTAGCAGATGTTCGATTCGCAAAATGAATACTTTATGTAAAAGCAAGATTTTATTTGGGGAAGAACTCTAATTTAATTTTGGAAAGCACCGGGTCCCGTACCGCAGTAAAATTATCATTTATGAATACAATTTTTTATAGCATTCTATAAAGAGGTACTTAGCATCATTCATACCTCTGCAGCATTCACACCACCATAGCCATAAGCAATAGTCAAACAAAAATAAGTAAAATACACATTTTTCTGTATTCAGTACCAAAATATAGGGTTTGGACCAAAAGCGACATGCTTGTTTGATTATTGCATGAATAGCATAAGAGTTTCGTAAAAATATGTAAAATCTTTCAAATAGTTCCATTTATACTCTGAATTTGTCCTCGTGAAAACTGCCTAATGGCTTTCCTGTTATCGAAATCACATGGAGGACTAACCCCTAAAAATCCAACCCTATAGCAAAGCAAGAGAGAGTACTTCAAAAAGTTATTATGACCTCCGCAGCTGCGGTGCCTATTAACACCACGTGTGCATTCTTCCTATTTGACTGAGGCGCGAACTCTTTCCGAAAATCACACCCGCAAAAAAACGCTCTCTTTCATCAACACGTTTGAACCCCGTTCAAATCGGTTCCATCCATGATGAAGTCATTCCGTCCCTCTTGAAATTTTTATCGCCGCAGCTGACCGCATTTCCGAACCGCATATTTTGGCGCGCACAATGGTTCCCAAATCAACCGCCCTCGCAACCTTGGCGGCGCTGCAGTCGCTCGTTCCCCAATTCCGCGACCCATCCATATTTCAGGAGGGCTTCATAAAAGTTGGCTTGCAGTCAGGGGCTTGGAACGTACACCCGATCGGGTCAGATGCGGCACGCCGCAAATCAACGTGTTCGCCCCATTCGACCGGTGCAGACGTTGCTGTCCCTTTCCTAGGGATCGGTTCAAACCATAGAGTAAGGATGGGGTAGAGCGCGTGTTGCGTTCTGCGCATGTTACAGGATTGAACGTAGGAGACCACGTGACTTTGGTCCGCTTTCGGAAATCTCGCCGGTAAGTTAAGTGAGAAATTCGTGTACTCAAGTTGGTTTTTTAAGTATTTATGTCCTTTACGGACAGCTGATGCTCTGAATTCGAGTTTATTTAGATGCTCTATAGTCTGGCTAATGTAACTCAATATTTATTTTCGGTATCTGGATGAAAATTAACCATAAAAGATTAAAGGACTTGGGAATCATGGTTTTGAAATGCTGCGCATGGAACTGCAAGGAAAAGTACGTTAAAGAAATTTTATTTTAACTCGTAAGTTTTGTGTTTATGGTGATTTTAATACTTATTTAGAATTGTTTTCTTATCATTTAACTTTCATTTGCCATTTACAGATTATGTAATAAGGTAATGAAGTAGCTTGCAAATAGGCGATTGCGGCTATTACTACAGAGCATTCCATGTGACAAAAATGGAATATAGCAGTTTTTACGGTTTATTCTTGTTTGTCGATGATTATAACAAGATAAACTTTGTTTTTCCGTTTAGGAATATTATTCCCTTCGGTGCATATTCAATATTATTGCTTGAATCGAGTTCATTGGAGCGCTCGAGTATATTAAAGTGTCGCAGGCTTTTCTCGTTATTTATAATTATTAATATTGACTTTATAGCTTCCCAGTAGATCATGAAAGGAGAAAACTATGGATTCTCAGCTTGAGGAGAAAGAATTTTGTGCCCTCTAAACACTCTAAAATCTGGAAAATGGAAAACTTTCCTGGAACCCTACATAACGTTATTTTGCATATAATTATTTTAATTTACATAAATAACTTGCCAAAAATTCTTATATCAAACATCCCTTTATTTGCTGCCAATTGTAATATTTGTCAAGCAATTAGAAACCTTGGAGATTACACCGCATTAACCTTACAAGTTAACCTTACAAAATTGCACGTATGGCTTCTTAAAAGTAAATTACAATGCAATGCTAGGAAATATAAACTAATGAACTTCAACTGAAATAAATTTAAATTCAATTACAACATGTAGTAATGTGAAGTATCACGTAGCAGAGACATGGACTCCTTTACATGTCGTGTTTTAGAAGCATCTGTGAAAAAGATCTCGGATGGAGAGATGGCCTGTTGCGTAAAATTAAACTTTCTGAATCTTTGTCTTACACTTACCTTCTGTAAACATAGCTGTATTGTTTTAAAAATATGTAGTACTAAGAAATGAAACCTGAGGGTGGCGTTAGTCGAAACCGGTCGTTTTTAAATAAATAACACAGTGTGGAAATTACGAAGTGCCTTATTTATTTCTTATTATGGCTTTCCACGAAGTCCGGCCTAATACCATAGAATTTAATATGTATTAATTTATAATTTATATCTAAATAATGATACTTTAATATGAATGAATTCTTAATGTGAGAAGTTGTCAGTGATGTGGCAAAAGGATGTTTCCTAAAACTTTGTTAAAGAAGTGATTATTAAATATTATCAGAAAAATCCCACTGTAATTTCATTCCATTCTAAATCATTTCCTTTATTTGGAGCTATACCTATACCAGTAGTTGATTCAACCGGAGGCATATCAAGGTACAATTTCCAATTTATTCAATTTACAAATATTCGCAAAAATCGACGAACCTGACTCGTTTTGAAGACTCGTAACTTTTGAATGGAGGAAGTTAAGTATCTTGTTCTTTCATTCGTTGAAATAAATTGAGTGCGTTTCTATTAAATTATTCATGAAAGTTCCACATTGTTTAAATATAAAAGAAAATGTTAACTGTGATATTCGACCACTTAAACCCAAGTTTGCCTTAGTTTTAAGCGTTACTCTAGCTATATGTGTAATTTAAACTTAACAACACTTAAACGTCATTTTTTCCAGAAATGTTCGAAAAAATCAACGAAAACTGGGAATTTATTAGAAACTTTCAGTTTTTTTGCTCTCTTCCTTTTCTTGCTTGATCTTGCTTTTCATCCGAGTAAACCTAGTCGAAATGATTCTCTTTTTTAATAACTCGACGAGAAGTATCTTAATATTCCACTTAAACGTAATTTTCTCCGGATATGTTCGAAAAACTCAACGATAACTGATAATTTATTTGAAATTTTGTTATTTTATATTTATCTTGCTTGTTACTCGAGTAAACCTTGATGAGTTGATACTCGTTCCGAAGAACTCGACGAGAGGTATCTAAATATTCTTAAACGATGATAAATATATACCCGACGTTGATTATTATAATAAGAAAACTTTAAGTGGAAACTCTACTATCTATTAAAATAATATTAGCATTAACTACGTAGTTCATAGTTACTTAAAAACTCGATTTTTCAAGATGAAACTCCACAGCGTATTTGAATTGCCGCTAGAAAACGGAAAAGTCACGTGGTTAAATGCTGTAACATCGGCTCGGCTACTGCGCAGCCTGTCCAGCACTCTACCCCATCCTTACTCTATGGTTCAAACCCTTCGACCTCGTCCCTTTTTATGGGGCACACTTGTCCCTTCAATCTATTCCCCCTCTCGCCTAGGCCCTGTGTCACGAAAGGACTGCACGGCGGAAACACGCTTTCCAGCGAGATAAATTGGCGGTATGCACATCTCTTCACGGAAAGAATTTTGGCCAAACTTCCCTAAATATAAACCGGGAAATTTCTGGGAGATAAGTATGGTAGAGCGGTGTCACGTAAGAAAGTGCTTCCCAACTCGTGACCTGCGAAACTTTTCCTTTCTCTCCGATTATTCTCTGAAGAAGTCCCGCGCAACGTTACCAAGCAGGTCATTTTTCGTATATCTTAAAAGCGTGCTAAAAAAATTTAATAAAAAAATTATTTTTCATTTTTAAAAATTTATTTTAATTTTTTTTTCTTATTGTCTTTGTTCCATTTAATACAAACTCTATGTTTTTGATCATTTTATTCATTCTCAAGCTAATGTATTTAATCGTTTTATTATTCTTGAAATATTCTTATGTGCTTTATCTGTTTTATGCTACAATTTTTGCAATTTAGAATTAGTGTCGTTTTTGAAGATATTTTATTTGATATGATTGCTTGCAGTGAATTTGTATTTTTCCCCTGTCTTTTTTGTATAATTTTTATCTATTCTCTGCTTGTCTTTCATAACTCTTTTTATTCACCTTCATCACAAAATATAGTATTCTATCTGTAGGTTTCGCAGGTTTTTCACACTCCCCCTTTTGTGAGTGTTTTGCTGCAGTGGAAATTTTTTCCTGAGCCCTCAGCTTAGGTTTTTGTAAATCCATGTATCAGTTTTCTTCACGCACTTTTGTAAACTGTGTCTTTCTTTCTGTTTCTCATATGACGATGGGTTACATGTAAGAAGAGACTTCCTAGTCTCAATCTCGCTCGAATAAAGGCCATTTATTATTATTGTTTTTGAAATTCATCAGAAAACATATGTGGGAATCAGCTTCAGTCAGTAAAGGAGCCCAAGCAGACGCCTAGGGTACACGAAGCGAATTTAAACTCGGTCTTATTGTAATATATAGTTAAAATGGAGTTACTCCCTTAAACTTGGGAGAACGTCATTAATCGGTCGTCACTGGTGATTAAAATTATGATTTTCACACACTCGCATAATACATTCAAAATCAAATTTCCCTAATGCTGCATCATTTTGATAAAGTCATGCATGTTGTTTTCGTCTTTTAAACTCCACACAGTTATTACACCAATAAAATAACCTTAAGGTTTATTTTTGCCATTGTTAGAATAGGTTAGTGTGTACTAGTAGAGTCGTGATTGCGTTGACTGTTTGAAGTGTGTGCAATATCCTAACTCTCAAGTAACGCAATTTTCGCAGCCAGATAGCAAATATATTTCGCGAGATTACAGCGAGAACATATGGCCTTTATTGGTCGCTATTTCCGTGACGTATAAGGTGCGCTAATTTGGAAATTACTTAGATATTTTGGTGTTTCACACCTCCTGCCTTACGCTTTAGTGCGTCTCGCGGGGTACTAATGTTAATGCAAATGTAAAACATCTAATCAATTATATATGTAGTGACCTATGCTCGCCTTTATCATAGATTTAAACTTCTCGTATTCTACTAAACGTAATTGGATCATATTGCAACATGTTCCCTGCACTAATGATCCTGATACGCTTGCATTATGAAAGTCTTAGAAGTAAAAGGTAAAAGATTCATTTATTGTAGATTAAAATTTCATTAAAACACGTTTACTCTGTCATTTCAGGATCTCGTCAAGGAAAGCACTGACCTCATAACCTATTCTGAGCCAATTTACGACGAGGATTGATTCAGCAGTAGTGCCACACGTGCGGATTGAAACGCTTCGGTAATTATCTGATCAAACCCTCCCTCCCCCAACTGATCTTGATCACGTCGCGTCATCTTCCTTTCACTTTTACTCCATCCCTTTCACCCTCATTGTCGTTCGACCAATCGTATCGTGTTCTCCTTTCGCTTCACCACATTCAATTGCGAACATCAGCATTGGGAATGCTCGGTGCTAGGGAAACTGTTGATTTGGTCGCTTGGTAACCTCACGGAAGGTTGTTAAGACCAGAGGAAGGATAGTAACAATTACGATTTCTCTGGGAAAATGCTGCTCACGAGTTTGGGTGAAAATTTACGCCTTTGCGAATTTTATGGGAGTTCTTTTCCTGAAATATTGAAACAGTAGTTTGAATATGATTATTGAAAGCATTTTGAATATTGTTAGGAGATGCAAATTTAGTTTCAGTGGTCTGAGATTCATTTATTTCTAACTAAAGCACCCAGATTGACATAAGAAAATGGAAACACACATTCGTGCGAATCAAGAGCTTTGAATTTAGTTAGTTGGTGCCCCCACTCCAATCTTACTATCACAAATCGCGTGATTTTCGCACTTAGATACTTGTATGTCTCAATTAGAAATTCTTTTATTTTATTAAGTCGCACTTAAAAATGGCCTTACCTCAGTAAGGTGCGGGCACCACAAAATTACATGTATAAAAACGAATTAAGAAACAACAGGCAATGGGAAGAAATATACCAAGTGATTATTGTTTCATCCTTTCCATTTGTTGATTGACTAATACATCTATTTATGTTATTTAGATTGGAATGTAATTCTGCAATGGTTGATTTTATGTAGAAGACGTAATCCAAGACGAGAAAAGGGAAACTTATACAATTTTTAAGTTTTCCGAAATTAAAAGTAATCTAAGACGAGATTTACATTGCGAAATTTCAATTTCTAAGTTAAGTTTTCGGGCTTGATTTAGAATTTTCATAGGATTACAAAATTTATGTACGCACTTATTACGTATAATTTTCAGGCTTGAAAATAAAGCAATGTTACTTAATGGAATCATCGATTTACTCAAAACTTAGTACGTTTAATACATAGCCATTCATGCTATTTTATGATTCTACACGAGTTATTGAATTTTCGAATGAAGTTCCAAATATATATTTTTTGATTACTTTTGCGATTTCAATAATGAAAATATTTGGTGAAAGATTTCATATCAGGGATCGGTTGCCACAAATACGAAAGGGACATGTGTAGCATATTGATGCATATTTAATCGATAGTTTAGCTGTACTAAATGATCATTAACCCTTCGGTTACAGCGGTATTTTACACCTTAACTCTCTCAAGGGGGGGTAACTGGCTTACCAAAAAATTATTTTGTGTTCTGAGAGTTTAGTTCCATGGTTAAAACAATATGTCTATGAATTTATCTTAAAAATAAATGATAATAGATAGATAAGTGACACTTGCTCTTGAAAAATGTTTTTATTGGCAAATGTAATTTAAAAACAATAACACCTCAAAACTTGTCACTACAAGCCTTTCAAATGCTTATTCAACTTAACAAAGTCATATAAGGCCATATTTTGGATGGTTTTATCAACATTTTGGGGTAATTTCACAATAGCAGCACTTAGATGACCTTGCTTTTGGATATATTTCTAGTTTTTCTATCTTCACCTCTTTTACAGAGTGCATACCTTTTCCCAGCAAGGTTTTTTATTCTAAAATTAAAGCAAAAATGGGTGATTGATGAAAATATATGCATAGAATTAAATTATTAGATCTTGAAAAACAAATTGACTCATGAAATTATCTTAAAGCTTTTAACCTGAATAACATAGAAATAATATAAACTGAGTTACCTCCCATGGTTTCCAAGGGTAATATTTACCTATTGGACTGCGACTGAAGTATTTTACAGGAGATGACGATAACATTTACGTTTTTTTCGGAAATGCAAGGGGAATTAAAAAAAAACAAATTCACTGTCAATTCCCGATTAAATGAAATACAGCACTGCCCCGGAATTAACCCGAAGAATCGCCTTCTTTACCGCTGGACACCAATGGCGTTACAGTTTTAACCATTGGAGACTTAATCCTCCTCAAGAAAATGAGATAGGATAGCGTTCCAAAGTCACGAGGAACGCCTTAAAGAAAGGATTTTCAATGCAGCTTTCCATTTATAGGGCACTCTTATTTTTTTGGATTTGAGGAAATTACCATTGCTATTCATAGCCGATTCTATTCCTAGGATTAATAAAATTTTCGCGTGCTAGCTGACAATGACGCCGGAAAAATATTTCATTCCTGGCAATCCGCTTACGGCGCCCGAATTCACGGATGACGGACGAGGTAGCAGCCGTTTATTGCTTCCAGACATAGAACTCCCAATGCTTCCGAATAAATGGCTTAATTAGCAGCTATGCAGTCAGATGGCTTGACATTCCGTGGTAAATTTATTCCGTCCGTGCAGTTTAACTCCAATTCCCGATATTAGAACTCGGATAAAAAACAAAATGGATGACGGGAGGGAAGGATAGGAGGTGGAGAAAATTACAACCATTGAATTAATTAAAAGCGGTTGCAACAATCGTTTCTATGCTCTGCTGGTGACAAGAACTAATTCGTGCAACAATTAAGCTGTGAGAGGCAAGGCTTAATGCCCTTAATCATCGCTGTCGAATATTAGCTAATGCGTCAATTATCCTCTTGTTTTGTAACGTCAGTTTATAATTTAACCTGGCAAATGCAGAGTATTCATTGAAGCATTGTGAAAGAGTTGGAATACCGTAAAGTGGTTTACTAATCTCCCAGTAAAAAACTTATTTGTATAGTAATTACTTTCATATTAAATAATGATCGTAAAATAATTTAATATTAAACAATTAATTAACTAATATGCACAGAATTCTCATAGACGTTAATGACAGAGACTGATGCTCTTGGGTGTTCAATATTCAGCAAAAGCTACCAACTTATAAAGTTGCATGTAAGTTTATTCGTAAATATATATGCAGGTTCCCTTCTAAATGGCAATGAAGAGTGAGCAGAAGTTTCAGGCCAATATTTAAGCATTTTCGGTGGAAAACTTTCCTTTGTAATTTACTGAATTGGAAGCTGCAAGGACTGCTTACTTTTCAGAGTAGAGCTGTATTATACATTTTTCCTACCAAGTGTTTGAATACCAACAGATATTTTTTTCAGAATTTATGTTCTTTATTTTGTTAAGATGTTTTAAACTGAATACCCAAATACTCTCGTAATGGTTATACTGCTTTTATGCATTTTTTACACGAGTTTTCACTCTAACAATGCATGTGGTTGTAATGCTGAAATTCACTTAAATCCGCGAAATCTAACCAGAATTCAGTTTTCTTTATGATTTTAGTCGCGATTATATGAAGCTATATTTTACTCTACTAACAACACACTTCATAGTATTTCTTTTCATGTTGTTTTGCGTATGGTCGCTGTAGTCTTAAGTTTATAGGTAAATATCTTATGACTTAAATATTTAGTTATACATAATGCTGTTACATCGATTTTTTACGGTACTTCTAACGACAAAAACAACCCCGTGTAAAGTCAAATCGAGGACCATAAGGTTAATATAACTCAATCTTTGTACTGCCAAACGGGAGCGTAATTGATTAGTAAAGTTTGAAAATCCTGGAGTTATAAACGGACTTAGATGCGTACACATTTATGCAGGCAAGTTTTCTGCTTTAAATATTAGGTAACTATGGTGATTAGTTTGTAACATAAACCTTTTACCTCGTGAGCTTGTAGTCCTCAAAACGAGACTCAATAGATATCGTGATTAGTTTAATCTCGTGATAAAATCCTTTAATCTCCATTTTAGTTGTTCGTAGAATGCTGATTTGTCTTTTGATGAAAATTTCATTAATTTATTTAACGATCTCGGAGTTAAAACAGATACGTTTCTTATTAATTATACGATTCGTATACGGGTGTAGACATTTGTGTATTGTTCATATAAGCAAATAACTTGATTTTAGTTTATATACTTCTGTATGTTGACATCATTGGAGCGCGTTGTTAAGTATGAATTTTATGAGATAAATTAAGAGATTATATTTAGTTGTTTTTAATTCGATTTCAAACTAAGGACTTGGTTAGTTTTTATTTATAAAGCTCTAGTATTTTATAATATCAAAAAATGAATTGCGTCATACCTTCGTCTGGTTTAAATTTGAACGGACGTTGACCTAATTATAATTAATTACGACAGTCTATTCGGCAGTATAGATTGTGAAATAAAGCAAGGAGCTGTTTTATAGAAGTCGTGTTCTTAAAGGAACGAAGGAATTTAGAAGTTATTGAGATTTTGCGTGTAATGGAGTCTTAGCCTTCGAATAAATTCCTCACGGATCATTTTTTCACGTATTCACGTTCTCGTATCTCTATGAAAAAGAAAGGATAACCTGACATTCTTTGGATAAAGTGCAGGTTCTGCGAATTGGTGGTGTGCGTATAACTAAACTATCCCGTGCAGTTCAAGAGTATTGATACTAAAAGTCATTCTTATTATTTATTTATTTAATTATAAGGACTACAAGTAGGCTCTAGGTCAGGTGGTAGTCATCTTTTCTTAGGAGATGAAAATACATTACCCTTCCTGGTATTCACCCCAGTTGAGAGGAAAACCCCAAAGACCTCCCATAGGCAGTATCATTAACTTAGTTGCCAATTATTTGCGCGTTTGAAAAAATTTCTTTAATCTAACTGATTATAAATACTAATCATGGTTATTGATCGAAGCTACTGATCGAAGACTGCTTTTGTAAGCCGATATATGATTGTATTCGGTCGTGTGGCACGTGTGCTGTTGAAGTTAAAAAATACGTTTTTTCTAATAGAAACACCTCAGCTAAGTATTCCCAAGTATATTTTAATTTACTTCAGAAGAATGTAACAGATCTTCTTTGAGATGCATTTGCGGATTGTAAAAAGCACAACAAATGGCGATGCGTACTGTAAATAGTTGCTATGACAAATTCATGTGCGTTTCTCACTCAGGTGCTTCAGAACGTAGAATAGAAACAGTTTTACAAGGTAATGGATTTGTAAAGGCTTACTTTACTAAATAAGTTCAGATAAATTATGTTCTCAGAAGATGTAACCGATATATTGCGGCCTACCTGTTCCATAGACCGTCCTGACACTGCGAGGAAGATAAAGGAAATAGGAATTTTTACCTCTATTTTGCATGCAGTTCAGTTGAAGCTGATAAGAAAACACTTTTGACATTCTTCTCAATATTACATATGTTATATTTCGGCTAAAAACAAATAGTAACAATGTCATATTAATTATAAAAACTGTAGTCATATCATATAACGTTAAAGTTGCCATTTAAGTATTACGAGATACAAGTAAGTTTCATCCAGAAAAATTTGGTACCAATTTTAGAAATCATTGATGAGAATATTTACGTTCTGATGACAGAAACCGCTAAAACCGAATTAAGTGAATGTGAATCGATCAAAGGAATTGACACTCGAAAATTAGTGATTTATGGAAGAGACAGAGGGATTTTTCAACTTATATAAAAGTGAACCCAACATTCAGGAAAGCCTTTGCGGTTGTTGGTGTCGCAGTAAGGGAAAAGGGCGCAGTGGAGATTTCGTGCTCGGAGAAAGTTTGGTCAAAGAACAGTTGGCGTGGGAGAGACTGCGGTCTTTGGAAGCGATCCGAGGAGCGATTATTTGGCGGGAGGGCCCAACCGCATCGACTGACCAAATTCATCGAACCCCTCTTCAGGATGATAAACACAATTCATCCAGTCCACATTTATGAATTATTCTTTGTAGCAGTCTTTAGTTTCCATATTTAACTATTACGCTGTTCCATAGCTAACGAAAAAACGCTGTCAAATATGACGTTATTTTGTGAAAAATTAATCTGTAGAATTAATATATTTATAATAATTTATATCAAATGACATATTGCATGATAGTTGAACACATTACTTAAAGGAAATTATAACAATCTCAAGGTGATTAAGCCTAACTTGTGGATCGCCATTTATATTAATTTTCTTCTATTATTTATCGTTCTTTTAATACATATTTATATTTTTTATAATATTTATATTTATTCTAATATTCATAATCATCATTTATTAGCTCAAAAAGATCTATATTAATGCGAATTTGAGACTATAAAAAATCACTTCTTCAACTTCCACCTTTCCTCATTGGTATAAAAAACATAAATAATGTATAAATGAATACGGGTAGATAGAAAATCTTTCGAAGGAGTGGGTGTAAAAAAATCCTAAGGTAATAAATATATTACGACAAATGATCCACTGTAGGAAGACACCAACAACGAATTACCAGAAATTAAAGTCATTAATATAAGGACAAAATATTATTTCTCAAATTTGATTCATCATACGTAATAGGATTCGTTAGCTAGCGAGAAAATTCTATACTTTTATAATTCTATTAAAACGTGTACTGTCTATCAAATCTATACCATTCTTCCATTGTTTTACATCTTTCTTTTCTGTCATCTCTCTTGCGTTTGTCTTGAATCATACGTCTTCAAAATGAAGTTATTTATCCTCATAAAATCCACGGAGGAAGGCGTAGTTTTGTGGAAAAAAGTACTTACTTCTGTTATTTCATTATTCATCCTCATTTTACCGATCAATTTTAAGGCAATGACCGCCTCTCTCTAGCAATATCTCTTCTTTTAGTGAGTGATATTCGTCGCTCCTTATCCTCGCTATTTTTGGTAAGAAGGTGATGAATTCAATAAAGCGAGGATAACGAATGAAGAAAAATGAAAGGAAAACCGCGTTAATTACAACTTTTAATTGCTTTTTTTCTATGATTTCTGGTCGGTTCTGCGAAGAATGATGAGCCTAGACTTCTTTTAGACTATTTGGAATCCCAATTAAGAAAGGTTCTTAGTAGATTTAGAGATTTAAAGATGGGAGTTCCTTGTATAGGATTAAATTCTGGTGAGGAATGAGATTATTGGTGGAATTTTTTGAAGAATTCATCCGATCAGAACTTTAAGAAGACGTATCGTTTAACGAGGTTTTTGATCCGCCAAGAACAGACGCCATCTATGGGAAGCATCGACAAATCGTTTTAAGAAAGTAATTCCAAAATCAGGAAAATCCGACCGAACTAAATTCCAAGTTTTTAATCAGAACAACGTTTTCTGTAACAATGCCGTGATACTCGCTAGGTTAAAAAATTAGTCAGTATTTAATGTCAAAGAACAATTTGAAATAAAATACTCACATTATTCCTGCTTAGAAGATCTTTAACAAAATTTTAAATTTAAAATTGAAAACTGATTTATACTTTACCACATAGGTTTTTATTAAGGAACTACCGGTTTTGGTATATTACCATCGTCAGATTCGAAAAACTTGTTTTACTAAACTAGTTTTGTTTGAACCTGAGGATGGTAATATACCGAAACCGGTAGTTCCCGAATAAAAACCTTTGTGGAAAAGTATAAATCTGTTTTCAGTTGTCTTTCCACAACATCTCGGCCGAATCGATAGATTATAGAATTTAAAATTTCGAGGAATGACAACTTCTCCGTAAAATTGCCGTGTTGCACGTGGGAATCAACAATTAGGTTTTTTACGTTAAGCGTTCATGCTATACTGATTTTTTACGATGTTTTACCAAAACTTTGTGGATTTTGAAAAATCCGATCGAAAAATAATTCAAATTTTAAGGAGTACTTAACAACGTTTTTCGTATCAATGCCTTCATAATTACTTCTAGTCGTTTTTCGCGCTGACTGTTAGATAAGCTAACAGAGTATGGAGAAGGGAGATAGAGTATAAACATAAATGGAGCCGAAGTTGAAGCTAAAGCAAGGAAAGGAGTGAGACAATGGTGCCCTCTCCCCTGGTTAATTTAATTTATACATATGAGAAAGTATATTTTGAAGTAAAAACCAAAACACAAATTAATGGCATTAGAATTCATTGTATAAGGTTTGCCTATGACATTATCCTTGAGTCAGACTCGGAAAAAGAAACCAATAGAACGTTAGAAGTTTTATCTGATGCCTTAAGTAATCATAAATTAAATATAAACATCGCAAAAGTTATGGATTTAGAAACATTAGGGAAAATATAAAAAAACAAACGTTAAGGTAAAAGATCACGAAATTAAAAGGGTGAAAGAATTTTGTTATTTAGGCTGCGTACTAACTCATGACAATAAATTCTTACCTGATGTGAAAAGAAGAATTGCCCTTACAAGACATGTTTTTCAAGGCAAAAGAAATCTTTCAACATGTAAACATATGGATTTAGAGATAAGAAAGAGATTTGAATAAGATTTGCTTTGGAGCTTTGCTCTATGGTAGTGAACGTTGGACTTTAGGGAAGATGGAGGGAGCCTGCCTGGAAGCTGCAGAAATGTGGATATGGAGATAATTTTGAAAATCATTTGGGGGGAAAGGAAAATAAATGTTGAAGTTTTTAAGGAAGTGAAAGAAAAGAAGGGAATTGATAAATGTTATGGAATAAAGGAAAGTAAAATTCTTGGGTCATCTAATGAGACATAACAGTATGATTGATAGGGATAATGCTAGAAGGAAAAGTGTTGAGAAACAAAGAAAGGGGAAGACCTAGGATGAAATATATCGAAGATATCCAGACAAGGATGGCAGTGGATGCAACTTACTGCTAACTCAATGAGGATGCAGAGACAAGGCAATGATGATGACGAATAGAGTAGGTTTGTCCAGTATGTTGATGTCTTTTGCAATACACCACTGGCGGTTTGTGAGGTATAAATATTATAACTACACGGAAATAAATCAATCAGTAGTGCGGATAACCGTTGAAATATTGAGTTAGCTCGGTAGTTTGATAGAAATTCTACGAGTCGAAGGATAGGTTTGTTTCCATGGTGTTCCTGAGCCTAAACTTGTAAGTTACATGGAAACAGGCCGCGAAAAAATGCGGGTGTTTTTAAAGACCCGTACTGGGCAAAGGGAAAAGAATGTTTTTCCTTTCTACGTCGCAGCTCTTTGATAAGTAAAACAGAATTTAAACAGCGGTTTTCGCCTGAAATAGGCGATTTAAAAAGTCGGAATGGAAGTGGAAAGGCCAACTCCAATCGCGCAAAATCCGCGTTTTAGAATGCGAACGATTCCACAGGACATTCAGAATTCCCGACGAAATAGATTCGCTGCATTCCAGCCTTTTTTCGCATGGCCGTCGTTAATTGCGCTCCAAACGACGCGTAACAATGTGATCGCATCCATGCGACGGCTTCAAAGGGAATTTACAAAATTCAACCCCGAATGTCAATCACGAAATCGAAGTAAAACCATCCGAGCTCACCGTGCCGTACAGTATTTACTTTGTTGTCAGATAAAACGCGCACGAAATATAAGTAAATCACGTAAACACGGTTCGGGTTCAGTTGCCATGGAGGTCGAATTAATCCAAGGCTTTTGTTATTGTTATTTTTTTGTTGTAGTGCACCTCAGCCGTGAGGGCTGAAGTGTTTCTTCAATCCCGGGTATTTTCAATGCCAAAGGGATTGGTTGGATTTTGTTATTTCTTTTGTTTTTAAAAATGTTTGCAGATACTTGGGATAGCTGCTTTTTAAATGATTGTGTTAATTATTATTGCTTCTACCGAAGCAGGTTATTTCCAATAGAATTGTTTGGTTAGATAACTTTGGATATAAAAAGCATCCATGTCCTGGCATACCTAGTAATAGTATCTAGGTTTGGAAGGAGAGGATATAACTAAGTCTCAGTTACACATGAAATTTTATTTCATGTGGAACTGAGACTTAGTTATTTCCTCTCCTTCCGTTATCAAGTTCCACAAAGTGATTCTCTCAATTCATTATATACCTAGGTTTCTTTGGGAAATAGATAATATATAGATAATACCTACATATAAATAGATAATAATTTTAATTTTTAAGATTAATAAGTATTGCATTGGTCATATAGACCTCGGTGGCATAAATTAACTTATGTTTTATTGATTATAGTTTTATTCATAAAGGCGTTTGAGTGCATATGAGCCGGGGTAGCTTCTATTGAATTATATTTCTTTTGATCTTCATCCCTAGCCCGTACGTTGATTCTATCTATTTAACTTTTAAAAATAAAATAAAGCCAGCAAGCAATTGGAGTTAACTGCACGTGATTTTCATATACAGTGGTACCTCGAGATACGAGTTTAATTCGTTCCAGAACCGAGCTCGTAAGTCAAACGGCTCGTATCTCAAACGAATTTCTCCCATTTAAAATAACTGAATTCGGTTTAATCCGTTCCGGACCTATGCAAAATCCCCAAACCATTGTAAATTATGAATAAAGATATGTTTTTAAATAACAAATAAACATGTATAATTAACAAATACATAACAAAATATGAAATAAAGAAATAAAAGAGTTATTTAGCATAATAGTCTTACTTTGGAGACAGACGAGTGCGGCTAACGAAGGTGAACGGCGAGGAGAAGGGAGGGGGGAAGGGATGCAGGCACTCTAGACACGTACGTAAACGGCGCTTTTTCAGAACTTAAAACTATTTTCGTAACTTTAAAACTAAACTCATCTAGGATCGGACAGATTTCTGGGTAAATGAAAAAATGCCTATAATCTGTGTAGAGAATGTATTCAGTTTTATGCCAAGCTCAATCGTTAGGCATGGTTTTGTTTTCGATTCTTTGGTAATTCTACATACATTAATATACCTTATATTATGTATGCTGAAAAGAGTTCACGAAAAGAGAAAATGTAAAAATATTTCTACTGCTCTCAAAAGAGTAAATCCGAAGTTTCGTAACTATAATATATTTACATTTATTAAAAATATAAGTTAGGGTTTCTACTCGTATTTATCTAATTAATCAAACGAGTGCTTTAATTGTTAGATTCCATCACCTATTTTCGTTATTATCTTGTGGTACTTGTTGTCGAGGTTTTCTGTATTCATGGTATTGATAGTAGTCATCCTCTGGTTGTCATGTTATTCATTGCTCTCATCTGATAGTTTGCATTGTTAGGATTGATGCTGTCCTATTGTGATTGGCAGTTTGTTGTTTTCTATTGCTGGATGTCTTGTTGAAGTTTTTACAGAAAGATTGACCTCTTTTATGAACATTTAGAGCCCGAAATATTAATTCGAATTTTAGCCGTCGAAATTGTTTTCATTTTTATTGAATCTCTTTCAATTTATCTTTATTCTTTATCTATACAAATTGTCAGTTTAAGAAAAAAATGCCTTATGTATTCCTCAAACCGCATTATATTTTTAGTATCTTACTTTTTTACTTATTTTTTATTATCAGTTTTTTAAATATTATTTTATTCACTATCTTAATCGGATTGTGATCTGTTGAATTCTAACATATAGTGCAATTTATTCTTTTCCCAATTTCAGGAAGCATTTTATTGCTGTTTTATTCCCAATATATATATTATTAGATAATATTGATTACAAACGGCAATTTTTCGGTTTTGAAGTTAAAGAGAAAACGACAAAATAGATTAGTTTAAACCGTTTAGCTGTTTCATTTGCACCAATTAACCTAACGGACCAATAAAATTGCGCATTGCATTTAAATCTCGCTATCCGTAATTTTACCGTTATAGGAATTCGAAATTCACGGAATTAAACGATCCAGGAAATTATGCGACAACTAATTGCGCTATGTTGATTAAACTGAATTTCATACTTTTGCGTGCGATTTTATTTGCGAGCCATCCAATTTTCACAACACTTTTTTAACCCCTCCAGTCGAAACTGAGTTTGGCGAATTTGTGTGAATTAACAATTCATACGAATCGAGCAATTAAGTGATAGCAATCGACGTGATTGTTCCGATTACGCCGTGAGCGTATATTGATGAGATTATTGCAGAATTTAAATGATTTTATGGCCTGATTTAGAGCATAAATTTATTGACACTTTGAAAGGTTTATCAAGCTATAGATTATGCTCTTTTAGTAATTAACCGATGGTAATTTGTTTAAAATTTTCGCAGGATATTTCTTGTTAGCAGATTTCCATAATACGGCAATAAATACGAATTAATATTATTTTATCAGGAAACGGTAAGTTAGGCTGTAGTAATTAGCACAATAAGTATTGAATCATTTAAATTTTGTCACTGAAGATTCGATTTTGTGAAAAACATCTAGTTTTGTATGTTTTGCTTTTTTTTTTAATTGTATAAAAAAATTATATCATTATAATTATATATGTATAAATATTATTATTTTTGATTGAATCTGTACTTAATAAGTTGTAAAACTGTGTTGTATACATAGTAAAAAACAATTAAACAAAATTAGCATTAAAAATATATATCCAGATGGGTACCCGCCGACAAAACATTTTTTGGTTTGGCAGGACCTAAATGGGTAAATTATATTTCACAAAAATAAGAAAAACAATTCTAATTGTAGTGCATATATTCTACTGAATATTAAGTAGACAAAAATGTATCTTCTTTAATTTTAGTCTTGTCTGCTATGCTTTTTGTTTCGTATTGTAAATTGTATTAATAGAATTGTATATAGTACTACATGTAATGATATTATTCATTATTGATTTTTCATGAGATTATTATCATTTACCAACCTCACTATTTGAATTGTTAATCTGTTTTTATTTAACTAAAAGCTAGACTCATTCACACAGATGTAGGTAGTGAGGAGTCCTACCTCTTACCTAAGCCGCATATTAATTTGCTAAGCGACATCTAGAAACTCGGTCGTAATTGAATCACGCGATGTCAAATTGAAATCTTTGGATCTCTAATTCGTGAAAAGGAAAACAAATAAATCGCAAAGATTTTCTAAAGAGTATATCTTCCACCTTAGTTTCTCTTGATGGGGAGAATTATAGTTAAATACCTAACATCATTTGGAGAATTCGAGAAAAGATTCTCAAGTACAATTTGCCTGTGTTAACCACGTGTCAAGTTAAGATTCCCATGTGGGCGTACCTTTTAACACCTAGCTTATTAACTTGCAACTTCATCTCCAATCAATAAAATGCAGCAAATGAGGCTGTTTTATGGCTGGTTTCCTAATCTGCGTTTAAACTTTATAAGTTGATTAAAACGCATAGGAAGTTTTTGTGTGAAATTAGAAAAAAAAGATTTTCCTATGAAATATGTTGCCTATGAAAGAATCGTATGGCGTATTAAAGTATGTTAAAGTGTCAAAATTTAAAGCTGTTTGAATTATGGTATTTGAGTTCAAACATTCAAATCCACAATATCAACCTAAGGCTGAGTTATATATGTTAATTTATGGCTACATGGAACATTCAAGGCAATCATATTTCCGCCGTATATAAATTCTATCGTAAATAAATTCTTGCATTTAAATTCGGTCTGACCTTTTGGATTGGGATTCCCATTACCCAAAATGGTCCGATGCACGAGCATCACCGTGGGTCAATTAAAACACGAGTCACGACGGGTTCTAAAAGTTATTCGAGCGAGAGGTTAATATGAGCCAACATTTAAAATTCGGAATTTTTAGTCTTTAAAGAGATTAGGAGCTTAACTAAATTTATTTTTATTTGAATTGGCCCTGTGAATTTAATCAGCCCATAAAAGTTTATATTAAACGAGTGCATCGGAATTAAAATGCAAATACTTTCCTTAAAATATTTAACGTGTCTCAAATCAATAGTCAAATTCCTAAAAAAACACATAATTAAAAATATAATTGGAATAATTCTTTCCAGCATTTTATTCATAATTGATCTTCAAGAATAACCAATAATACTTTCAAATAATAAATAAAA
The DNA here is from genome assembly GCA_947579665.1 of Sympetrum striolatum. Taxonomy (NCBI): domain Eukaryota; kingdom Metazoa; phylum Arthropoda; class Insecta; order Odonata; family Libellulidae; genus Sympetrum; species Sympetrum striolatum. Next base: position 75,002,865 of record OX388350.1, read on the forward strand.
TGATTGCTGAATACCGTTAAGAGCAGATTTTTAACAATAGTTACTAATTAAAATGAGTCATTGTTGAAAATTTTAATCTGAATCAATTAAACTCTCCTTCAAATTAAAGCCATACTAATCGTTGCCAACTGAAATGCATCATGTATTCTCAACAATGCTGGTCACAAAAAATTGTATATATTGTTGTGTTGTCATCCATTGTTGAATATTAAAATCCAAAACGATTAGCTACAATGTTACCGAAATAAAATTATACTCATTGTTGACAACACTAATCAATTATCGATTCTCGTCGATATTCATATTATCGTCGATATAAACAATGCTTACAATTGACAATAGCTCTAATCGTTGAATCATTTCTACTCGCATCGAATCAATCTATCTTCACCTAACACTTAAGATGTGATAGAGCTTTTGAAGCATCGTGTCTTTATGGTCCTTCTTCCAGATTATCTTAGACTATCAACCTACTCACGGATAAGCTATAGATAACTGAACTAGAGTTAATGATTGCAACGTGACCTGCTCAAGCCATAAAAGATATCATTGGGATGATCCCGGCCATTTTCGTTGGGAATGTATATCACGGATGTGAGCGCCTATTTTCATTACGACATTACAGAAGGTGGGATTTGCTATAACGAGGGACCCATAAGTCATCTTATGAAGACTACTTATAGTATTATGAGCACAAAATCCACTATTATGGCCAACTCTCACCTTCGTTTACGAAAAACGTGCGAGTTTTCCTAACAATGGGGAAGAGAACGCATATTATTGGGGGCGAATGCATGGTTAGCATGAAAACGCGAAAATATACGGGATGTGTTAAACTGCGTGACCATAAGAGTTTTTTCCGTTAGTACATTCTCTTTAAGGTTTTGATTAAGGCGAGATTGAGACTGTAAAGTCTCTTCTTCCGTCTAACTTTTCGTCAGTGATATTATATACATAAAAAGTTTTGTGTAGGTGAATAGAAATAGGAATATAGGAAAACTTCAGGAGTGGATGTGAAAAATACCCTAAGGCGATATCTTAATAACAATGATTCGCAGCAGGAAAACACCCGCAAAGAAGGGTGATGTGAAAAACCCACCGAGAGTACAAGCTAAAAGACGTGAAAGAAAGCAGTGTATAACATGGAAATTAAAAAAAGCAGTACTATGACGAAATTACAAAAAATAATAATACAAAATCAGAAACAGAAAATATTGCAATAGTAAACAATTTGGAAATCATAAATATGGCAAAAAAACATAAGATTCAAACAAAAAAACAAAAAATAATAAAATAGATCAAGTAAGAGGAAGTTGCAGGAGTACACTATGAGAAAATAATAAATATCACAAAAAATAAAGCATTCATTGATGAAAGCAAAATTGGATTATATTAAATCTTGATAAAAACCCAGATTAAATTTTCTTACAATTCCAAGTAAAATCTATTTTTAATAGTAGATTTAAGATGGTTCATGGAATAATATAACTTGTAGTTTACCCTTCTGAATTTCGGGTTTTTATAAAATATACTTCGAATTCCCAAAAGGTGATTTTATTGTTCCCTGGAAAAATTATTTCCCTTTAATTTGAATGGACCAATATAATAATTGAGTTTCAAAACTATGGGATTGTGTGGAATCAAACACAAGGAAATTGAGAAAATTGCCCTGTCTTTTTTGTCTCGTGACGAGATTCATTGATTTAGTAGGTTTTGGCATTGCTCAAGTAATTCGTTTTTACGCGAAAACTACCAATAATTCACACACATTCATACATAGTACACCCCTGGCCAAAATTAACGCAGCACCGGCCGTTAGAATCGCTAGGGAGGTGCTGCATTAATTTTGGCCAGGAGTGTACATATTAACTCTATTATTTATATCTCACATAGAATCGAAGGATTTACTATTCCTAATTATCCTGATACTTGGTTAAACTTCCTTCCTTTCGTAGAAGATGCCTTTATGTTTGTGTTAACTATCACTCAATCATCTTCTTCTATGCGGCAATATATGCGATTGCTGATAAAATAAACATGAGATTGAATTATTCAGCGAGTAATTATCCTAATAAATCATCGTCGTGTATGACTCTCCTATTTCCTGTTGCTATGTTTTCCGTGTAGTGTTATTGTCACGCGAATGTCTTCAACGTCGAAAAACTTCCGAATTAAATGCATAATTTACCTAATGAAAGCACGCTAGCTAAGCGCCGTACATATATTTTACTGGCACGAACTCAGTTTCTACCTAAGGTGTTAATGAGTAGAACTGGTGAATGAATTATTATATTGACTTGTGCAGAAACATACATAGAAAGTAATATTTAGTACATTAGTGTAATTACAAAATTGTTTTCTTTACACGTATCGAAGCAAGTAAGCTTTAACATTGTTTATTAAGTTGCTAAAAAATGTTAGTATTAGAAAAATATACCTACTTTGGGAAATAGTACCTGTCTATTGGTCAAATCTTAATCAAGATGAAATCTCATTAGCTATTTGGAGCTTCTATGGAAAGACTATACTACTTACTCAAGTGCCAATTTGAATGGATATATTAATTTTTTCTGTTGCTATAGGGTAATATATCTTACATTTATTTACGTGTCTGTTCAGATCATGGTTGTGGAAATTAGAAAGCACATTCTTTTAATGCAAAGAAAAATGCCCTTAATTTTTTTCAATTTGTCATAACTTGAATATTCACTGTTGACCGAGATGTCTCGGGTTGGTCTCCATGTAGGGCAATCCTTTTCCATTAGGATGAAAATGAATATTGGTATTTCTTCGTTTACCATTACCTGAAAAACATAGAGGATTATTATACTATTTATTTATTTATTATGTTTAAATTGCAAGTTCACCTCCTGGCCAGGTGGCAATGTTTAAGGGGAACATAAAAATGAATTTAAGCCTGACATTTACCCAAGGAGGGGAGGTAAACCCTTCCACAAACCTCCCGTAGGCTGTACAATTAAATTACACTATACATATAGGTACATAAGATATAAAATCTATGATACATAAAAATGTATATGATCTATCATTTAACTAAAATAATTCATTATATGGTAAGGTACATAGTCACATACATATGAATAGATTAAATGAATCTAAGAAATACAACTCGAGATAATTAATACAGAAGACGTAGACGTGAACTACAATATAATAAATTTCATACAGCTTAAGCTTATTTTTTTAAATTTTCACAGTTTTAGGCATTGGCATGAGAATTTCAGCAGGTAAAGCGTTAATACTATTAGTGAAATAATATTTTGCTACGTCTGTTTTCTGCTCCCGTTCCTTGATTTTAAAACAATGATTGCCGTACATATTTGAGAATTTATTGTCCGCAGATTTAAACCAAAAGGAGAAGAAGTCTTCGAAGAATCTTATTCTTATTGTGAAGTATAATTTTGACTAGAAAAATGTGGTACTTTGATAGAAACTAACCCACTTTTTGATGGCATTTTGGTTTTTAAATCTTTATCTTGACCACAGGCAGCTTTCTCAAGCTTCTCTTATAAGAATACAGTACAAAAGAGAAGATAAGACCATTGAAAATGCATTGGAAAACCAATATGTGATAGGTACACCTTTCTGTGTGTTAAATGATAAAGTATTTTGGTTTTTTATTTGAAATTTCTACGTATATGACATTGGCTGTTCCTCAATTCAATAAGAAATTTTATTAATAATAAATACTTAGCTGTATTTACCTCTCCATTTTTCATAAAAAAGCATTGTAATGGATTCGTCATATTTTTTTGTGATAAATATATTAGCGTCGATGAAATACTTTACGTAAAAATAACTTTGCTTTCTCCCCAAGTTATTACATATTCCTCTCTCTGTTCTTGCTATCACCAAGTATACATCCGCAGTATTCGATAATTATTCTATCATATTAACTGTTATTTTTTGTATTTCCTTGTCAGGTAATGCCGGTTACAAGCCATGGAGATCTTATAGTAACGCTAAAAACTTCATTTTTGCCTGCCTTGATTGGAGTTTCCTCGGATCCATATATCCATGAATCCAAGTAATGGGCACAACAGGTATTTATTTTTATGAACTATCTTCAATTCTTTTCATATGTGTCCAACTTGGTGGGGAATTTGTTGTAAAGGTTTTATGGATGCCAATGTGAATCTAGTTGCATGACGAAATCCCATAGCAACAAAGCAATTTACCCTTCACCGTTTCTAAAGCAACAGTTTTCGATGGAGTAAGGGGCCGTACACAAATTAAGTAACGCAGTTTGGGGGAGTGGGGGGAGTCCGGCCAGGAGTTACGGTCCTGGTACGTGAGGGAAGGGGGTCAAGGTTTGCGTTACGTCACGGTTTTAGAACTGCCAAATATAGAAAAATTTCTGCATGTTTAAAGCTAGAATTTAAAACTCGCGCAATTTACCGGGAAAGTTGGCAGCTCTGATCCGAGCGAGCGCGAGTGTCGAACGGAAGTAGTCAGAGTGCGAGTGGAGAGGAGACCACTACCCCCTGCTGCATGGGGGGAGGGGTCGAAAATTGAAGAATTTTGCGTTACGTAATATGTGTACGACCCCTAACTGCAATTCGATAATGTTTAGTCACTTCTCTAAATAGAAACACGTTATTAGCTCAGTTAATACTTTTCGGTTGCCAGCTTCTTTGTATCTCTTTCATTTGTTAGCTATAATTACCAAATTAATTAGTAGTTTCCTTAATAGGTTTAATGGAGCCTATTCTGTTTCCTTAGTTGCCTCAATGTTCTATTCATCATTGATGTATTTTCTGCTTTGCGAAGTAATGTTAATGTTTTAATACCTATATAACGCATTTATCTCATTCATTGAAAAATCCTCCTGGTTTTTTAATGGAATTAAAAGTTCCGAGGCTCATTAATATTCCAATTTAAATAAACCTGTAGTTACCAAGCTGTGCGTGAACGATACTTATTTCTATTATTGGACTCCATCCGATATAATCTAAAAAAAATAATATTAAGAATTTTTCTTCACTTCTCGAATAGGACTGTATGTTTGTTTCTATAAATGTCTCACTCGCAAATATATACGTTTATATTATTACTTAGAAATTCTATATATAAAGGTCCAATTTTCTTTGGTACTTAAAAATTTTCCACAAATCTATAATATTAGGTAAGTAGTAAAAAGTTCAAATACAAATGTTTGATTTTGGTTGCTCTGCCATTATTATATAATCCATCGAATGTTCATTGGCTGGCAAATAGTCTTCTCCATTCCATAACGTTTTGATTAATTTAATCGTTTGTTGGGTGAGTTAGGTTTAAAAGCATCCTTTGGAGTATACATGGCTAGTAATGCTAAGTAGCAAATAGGTTTTCGGAGAAGTACTGAACGATCCAAAAATATGGCATGATCAAGTATTTTTTTTCTTTTCAAACGGTGTTTCCGACCCCTTGGTAATAGGTTTTGAATGGTCGCAACGTTGTTTACTCACTCGTGAAAGTCCAACTCGCTCTTTCCCGAAATTCAAGAGTTGGCAACTCTGGTCTCATCACCATTGACGCTCACCATTAGCATTCTCAGCTTCGGATCCAAGTACGCCCTCAGGCGACAATCGCCATTAACTGCATTCTTGAGTTGTTTTCGACTCTTATTTCAGTTGCTTATTCGTCGATTGTTGATCCGTATCGCTACAATTGTTGCGAACTCGCTGTCTTTGTTGTTGACGCTCTCCCTCCCGACTGATTCTTCAACAATAACAACGTCGATCATTGTTACGTATATCTGCAATATTTTTCACGACCATTTTTATTCGTCATTGTATTGCTTTTAAGTTTATGATAAATACAGTTAACCCTTAATAAGTCGCGTGCGGTCAATATGACCCCAGGCGATGTATATCCTTCGCTAACACAGAAACTAATGAAGATGTAAAGATGTTAGATATGTAATGATTATCCGAGAATTTCGTTGATTTCAAGTAATAAAAAGCATGCAGTACAGTAAAATTTCAAAAACTTCTGTAATCACTATAAATTGTATTTTACCTTCTATAGTTTATTATTTTCTTCCACTTGTCTTTGCAATAGTTTATAACGTTTTTGATTCATTGTTTACATACTGTTATATTTATCAGTTTATATTTTTACCTATATACATGTAAATGTGTAACTATTTGTTCTTTTTTTGTTTTTGTATGATATAATTGGTATGTCTTCCTGTCTTTTAAATCTCATTTAGTCTGATTTCGCCACTTAATATAGTTTTGGGGAAGTTCCCACCAAATTTGTTTTTCGAGCTTTCTCTTTTTTAATTTATATGACGAAGGGTTAGATGTAGAAAGAGGCTTTGTAGTCTCAATCTCGCCCTAAATGGAGCCCAATTAATTAATTTTGCATCCTTTAGTTGTGTTGTTTTACAAAAGATTATCTATTATTTTCGTTAGAGGTGTTCGTATCTGATTCCAATGCTCTTCCTTTGACATTCACTTAATTGCGTATCCTTGAACTGTAGCTTTAATTTTATTATATTTGGAGCGAGTAATGATCATAGAAGTCACGTAAAGCCATGTAGTGTGTCTATCAATGTAGTTAGTAGGCATAATTACAACTCAATGAAATTCATGGCTCGAATGACGTCGACTGAATTAGGAAAGCTTTTGAATTATTTTACGTTAGAAAAACCAATCTAGTTGAATTAATCATATATAATAGATAAACCCACGTATATTTTAATATTAAATTTATTCCCCCCGTGACATAGAGTTGAGTCACGCATTTCCAGGTAGGTATCCGTGATGCAATCCATTTCGAATAGGCGTGCTGCTGTCATTCGATAAACAAATATCGTTCTTTTTTGCGTGCAACTTCCGTTTGCAAATTTCTTTGTCACGAATCCAGTCCGTGATTGGTGATAGCGTTTTTAACTTTTTAAGGCCTATGATTGTGTTTTTGAAAGATACGTAGGTACGCAATGCTATGTGTACTTGTATTTTAATTAATTTTGTGTTTTGGTAGCATTACGCTCGGTCCCAAGATACAGAAAAATGCAACGTCATACGTGATTGGAATAATACGGAGCGATACTCTGATTGGTCAGATTTGATTTCACAGGACTGCATCATCTAATGCAAATGCGCACTTGGTTTCAGGAAATGAAGTAAAATTGTTATTCGTTTGTGATTCACATGGTGGCTGGTTATCCACGTTTGTATGTTGATTTAATATTTTTAACGTAATGTATGAGTATTCGTATAATGTATTAGTTTTGAGGTTGCCTCAATTTTGGTTGATCATGCAGAAAGTTAGGTTTGAAATAGTGAATGGAAAATAGGAAACATTTCGAATGAAAATTTTGGGCGAACATAAATCTCCTTTCGCCAATTAGATTAAATTATTTTGGAAAATTAAATAAGCATGATTGGCCGATCGGAGAGATGAATCGATTCGAGTGAATTTGATATTCTTGCCATTATATTGCGAAATAAAATTAAAATTATTGTACCAATATGATTTCGTAGAACTTGGCTTTAGCGAAATCCGTTCCATCTCCTTGACGACCATTGTCTGTCTGATTCCATGATAATTCAATTGTCTTGGGAGAAGAACTCAATGCGAAATAACAGAAATTATTGATCTAGCTTTTAAATTTCCTATCCGGTCTTAATTAAGTCACCGTTGCTATGGCAATTTGAATTGGGATCAAAAAGTTCCGCAAACTTTTGTGTTCGACTGCAGTTAGTATCCATGGTAACCGATGGTATTATCCAGTGCAAAGTTGTATAACGTAAAAGTCTTGTTCTACTGACAGAGCTTTAAGCAGTAACCTTTTTAATATTCACTTATAATTAGTCGTTGCTTCCTGTAACTCCATGGAACAGGAATGTAATACTGGAAAGACGTTTCTTAATTTATGCAGATTAAAAAACACTCTCAAACTGCAGACGTATTTCTCATTTTGAAAAAATAAACCAATTATGGATTGGAATTGGAAGATTTTGGAAAAAAATCAAAGATATCCTTGGAGTTGGAAAAGAGTGGAAATTCGTACAAATTCTTGTCATAAAATTTGCATTTCATGTCCAAAATTAAGCGGAAGTTGTTTTAGTGTACTGAAATTTCATTATATTATACTAACAGAAACATTATAATTGATTTACGCGGTACAGTTGAACTTATGACCCAGTAACAGCATTTGAAAAATACTGTTTTACATTAACAAGATTCCACACTCAACGCTGATGCAGAACTATTTCAAATACTAATTAGGATAATGCACCGTCATTGGGTGTTGAAGAATCATATCATATCTTCGAAGTACAACAATGATTTACCTCGTAGAAAAACAATACTCTACTACGTACTACTCTACTAAGCTATAGCAATACAAGTGTATCCTAGCTACAACATTTTTATTTTCATTTTCATTTTATGGGTGCGCTATTATGGTATTTGAACATTTCCTGTTTAATCTGTGGGTTGTAACAAACGGTGCCATGACTACCGCACACAGTAATTGCGGTAAGACTGTCGATATCGTTACGGTTATGAAAATTCTAGCTCCGAGCCTCTATCGCATCATATCGTTTACGTGCATAGTCTCTTTTGCAATGCCACATTTCATCGAAAAACTTAAACACGGAATGAAATGAAGAAACAAGGAACTGAGTTTCAAAAAAAATTAACGTTTGTAATGTCTTCCTTTATAATCAATGTTAACAAAAATTTTTGTATTCTCGCTGAAGCCAACGTTTTGTATTACTATTAGCTGCAATTTACCATCATTATTTTAAAATTTATTTATTAATTCTTAAGGAATACAATTAGGCACCAGGCCAGGGGGTAGTCATTCCTGTGGGGGGAGGGAAAATAAAATATTCTGCAACAATTATACAATATTTCAAAATTTACTACAATGTTTAAAAAACAGCAATACTACCTCAAAATCACGAAACCCTTTTAATTTTATTCGTGAATACATTGCAAGAAGGAGGTAAAAAAATTCTCCAGGTAAATTATTTCATTCTACCATTCCCCGGTAAAGAAATTAATAATTACAAACATCTGTTCTCTGTTTAAGGGTAGCGACTTTATGGAGGTGGTCGTTTCTCCCGAGGTAATCCTGTTTCCTGAGTTTATTTTTTAATTCTTTCAACGATGGCTTTCCAGTAATAGTTTTGTATATATTCCCTAACCTTTATTACTTGGCGTCTATACTCTAATTTTTCCCAGCCAAGTTCTTCAACCATTGCAATGACGCAACCCTAGTCTTCCCATATCTACCCAACACGAATCTCGCTGCTTTCCTTTGCACATCCACATCTGACTAGAATTTTATATCGCTAGATACATGTGCAAATTAATTTCCATTTATTCTTACAATTATTACTTTAAATAAAATTAGTTTCTGAAATCGGGTGGTTTAAGCCATTTGAAAATGGGCATCCAAACGTGAAATTCGTGTCGAACTACTTACGGAATGCAGAAGTAGGGCTATATTTGATATCAACTTGAATAGGAGCTATATATTTAGATTCCAAGGCTATAAATACCGCCGCGTTTAATTCGGTACCCGAGGCACTTGGTGCGCTGTAGGTGACATGGCGGAAATGCATTTGAGTCACCGCTCACGTGACCGCAGTGGATAATGGTTGTCACTCAATGCCATGAAAGGGAACGTAGCTGCACGGACGTACATCTCCTGGTAACACCTCCATTCGTGCGGTGGGGTGTAGAAGCACCCCGGAATCCATGTAACGGTCTTTACTCGTTGTTGTTGTTTGTAGAACAGATAGTTCTCATACTTTCAATGGGTTCCTAATTACTTTCATCATTGATGTATGAATATTTCTATAATTTACGTTTCTACTTTTTTCTATCGCTGTAGAAAATCAGGTTTAATTGGGTCACATTATATTGCTATACAAAATTACGTATCGTTTTAAAACATCCAAATTCCACTAAAAACCAGAGACCCCCATTGAGAATGATCTAAGTGAATTTTAAAATAGAAATAGAAAAAAAAATATCATTTATAAAGTGAATAGATATAATCAGAATTTTCCGTGTTTGAAAGAATGTCACCTTGACTACTACAGTCATTGTTGAAATCTTCTCTCATAAGAACACGTGTGCAGCATTGGCTCCTAACTAATGAACTGCGAATTATTGATTATAATATTCGTTCAGAAAAGTGTACTTAATGCTACATAATATGTTAGCTCAACTAATATCCTTTCAAAGTTCTCAGAAAATCAATAACTTCTTGCCTCTGACTCTTGAACGAGCTAAGTTGGACATGTTTGAACGGTTTTAAGTTATCAAAAAAGAAAATTAGCTAATCATTTAAAAAAAAGTTTTATTTCTAGAATATTCGATCTAGAGGCAGAAAAATTTGCATCTACCATTAGTTGAGCAAAAACAAAACGTTTTACCTTTTCCGCGTCATGTAAAACTGTTTTTGATTACGTGCACAATTAGCAAAAGTGTTGTTTCAGAATGTTGCTGTTGTAGCTGTTAGTGATAAACGATTGTTCGAGTTTTCAATTGTTTTTTTGCGAAGTAAAATTATTTTTGAATTTACTTGATGTTTCCGTTATTAAAAAGCAATAATTTTTTTATGGGACTACTTTGGCACAGGACTGAAATAATAATAAAAAAAGCATAACCATAAAAATAAATATACTTCGTTAAAAGAATAGCCGGTAGCAGCTTCTTCGCTGTTTGCGCGCGATGTTACTTAGCGTTAGTTAGGCCTCACCTTGAGTATGCATGTAGTGTATGGGACCCCGCCGACAAATGCCATATTCGGGATTTAGAAATAGTACAACGAAAGGCGATTTGTAAAGAATTGCTACGATAAAACAGCGAGGGTCACTCAGATGATACAGGACACGGGATGGGAATCATTAGAAGATAGAAGACTAAATCAAAGGATAAATTTACTAAATAAGATCAGAGAAATTACGTTCTCAGCTGATTTAACCGATATAACGCGACCTCCCTGTTATATGGGCCGTTCTGATACTGCGAGGCAGATCAGGGAAATAGATACTAGAACGAATCGTTTCAAACATTCAGTTTTTTCCGCGAGCGATACGCGAAAGCAATCGATTAGATTCACACGCTGCTCACTTGGTTATCCGGGAGCAACATATGGAAAGGAAGCATTGGGAATGGGTATGAGGCCAATAGAGAAAATGAGGAGTGCGGTAGTTTGCCGTACGCAGGGAGATAGTTTTTTGTCATGCAACAAAATGTAAATTCACCGCAACGAATATGTATCTCTTCAACTTCTGTGTATAAAAGCGTTATTTATAACGCACATCATAGTATACACTTGGCAAAGTAAGTATTATTATTATTAGGGGTCTTTATTACAGGCGAGATTGAGACAAAAAGTCTCCTCTTCTATCTAACCTGTTATTACATTATTATAAGCGTATTACATGTATCAATGAAAACTTAGAGGGAATTAGAAGAAAATGTAAGAAGGAATTGATAATGTAAAAAAGTTAAGAAAAAACTTAAGAAAAAACTTAAGAAAAAATATCCGCTGCAGGAAAAAACCCACAAAGAAGGATGGTGTGAAATACCTGCGCAAACCTACCGATAGCAATAACTAAAAGACATTAAAGAAAACGATGTATATACAACCTGGAAAAATACAAGAAATTTTAATGAAATCGGATAGAGTACGTTGGATAGTTACATGAAGTAATTATAAATTTTTCTTATGTGACAAAATTTAAGTACAAATAAGTTTGTCACTGAGCGCAAAACAGAAATACTACTTAGCGATCAATTTATTCCTTCGTTGAACAAAACCGTTATATATAACGTACACCGCAAGAAGCACCTGGAAAAGTGTTTTAATATGATATATATCAATCACGAAGATTTATAACGTAACAAAATTTAGGTACTTATAAGTTAGCCATTAAGTGCAAAACAGATATTCTACTTAAGGAATTTTTTCCTTCGTTGAAGAGAACAGTCGTTTATGAAGAAAACAGTAATAAGATCTCCACAAAGCTCTATACAATCCTTATTGTTTTGTCCTAGCACCCACCTCGGTTGCTAAGGCTTTATTTATCAACCAAACAAACGACGGATGCGCCATTCGTAGATAAACAGAAGAACGTCTCCCCATTCATCAAGACCCTTTTTCGATATCTCGATGAACCCATCGCTCATGCCGCGGCGCCGCAATTTTCGGAAAAAACGCTGCGGGAAAATGCAGAAACAGATGAATATCGGAGAGCGACCTCAAACGTCGTATACGAATATATATGATTTTTTTCGGGGAGGAAATGGGCATATTTTTCCGGGCGTACGTTTTGGAGCGGGGAACGGTCTAACATTGGGTCAAGGGAGGCTCGTTATCGGGTCAGTTTGATTGTGCGAAACGTCGTCATGGGGACGGGATGGAGCGGATGCATCCTATATTTTTAGGAATTTAGTTAGAGGAATTTCAATGAGGCTTCAAGTACAGGCTCACGTACTGATGTATACCGGTTGATGATAGCTATATGTTGGTAATATACTCAAAGATAAAGCTTAACTGCGTACATGTGTTTTAAAATTTGATATTCAATATAAACCCCTCTCTCTCATATGCTGATCCTAACGAATACTGGTGAAGTACAGTAAGTGGTTATAAGTTAAGTTTCGTAAAAAATTACGGAACTTAATTTAAAATGAAGAGATCTAATTTAATGCACAATTAATGCTCAACTATTACTGCATACATTTGATATTTCATGACAAACAGAAGTTAAATTAATCCCTCTCCCAAAGAAATGAATTTCTGCGATTATATCCCTTACGAACGTGACGTATAGCTTCCACGAAGACATTGATCTAGGTAGCATTTGTTTAAACGGTTGCTAAAACAATATCGCTTTGTTTTCGTTGTTACAGTATAAGTAATTTGAAAAGCAAAAATTTCCATGTTCATTTTTTAGAAGATATTTGTTATTTGAAAATGTATTCACAATTTAAACCATCAACTAAATAGAAATCTACTCAATAGAAAACTCATTTATAGAGAGTTGGATTATTTGTAAAAAAATATATATTTTTATTATTTTTATACACACCGCGATTATTATATAAATGCGTTTGGTTCAATTTACCAGTTGTGGTCTCCGTTAAATTTCCAGGGGAGAGAACACTCGAATTACTTAAAGAGCATTTATTCGTAACAAAAGCCTAATTTAACTCACGGAAAATGCCCAACTGTTACCATACATGCACCCGAGACTTCACAATAATCAGGAATAACATGAATCCATCTATAGAAATATATTTCTGCGATTAGATCACTTATGAACGTGATACATAGTTTTTATAAAGACATCGATGTACGTAGTATTTTTACTTTCTCCCTATAAGTAGTATAGAGAAAGTATTGTATTCGCAAAAAAATTCGAACTCCAGATTTCGACGGAAATAGATGTTTTGGGGTACGTAGAGCTCGTTTTCGCTATTTTCCCGAACATGTCAGTCTGTGTGTCTGTCTGTCTGTGGTAAAAAAATTGTGGAAGCTCTATCTTAAAAATTAATTATCCGATCATTTCCAAAATTCATATTTACAATTTTCCTAACAACGCTAAGAGTTAATTAGTTTTTGGTGAATATCGCTTAACCGGAAGTTAAGGTTTATCCGGAACAAAATTTTGTTTCTTAAATATCTCTTCCAAAATGCAATGTAGGTATATACAATTACATACAAAGGTTATAGATAATTTATTTTACTACAACTTTTGTATGAAACATTTTTTCGTAACACTGGTTGTTTAGGAGTTATTCTTGAATAATGCTTAACCGGAAGTTGTTGTTTATCCAGAAATGGAAGTTTTTCATACATATCTCTTGTCAGAATGCAATGTAGGTATATTACCTGCAAAAGTCATAGATAATGTGCTTTACTACAACTTTTGTATGAAACATTGTTTTAAACACTGATTGTTTAGGAGTTATTCCTGGATAATGGTTAACCGGAAGTTGTTGTTTATCCAGAAATGGAAGTTTTTCATACATATCTCTTGTCAGAATGCAATGTAGGTATATTACCTGCAAAAGTCATAGATAATGTGCTTTACTACAACTTTTGTATGAAACATTGTTTTGTAACACTGATTGTTTAGGAGTTATTCTTGAATAATGGTTAACCGGAAGTTGTTGTTTATCCAGAAATGGAAGTTTTTCATACATATCTCTGTCAGAATGCAATATAGGTATATACAATATAATATCACAGTTATAGATAATGTATTTTACTACAACTTTTGTATGAAACATTTTCCTGTAACACTCATTGTTTTGGAGTTATTTATATAATACCGGCATAGGCTTCCGTTTTCAATAAATATGGAGAAAGTCGTGTGTTGGCCACATCAGATTAAAAAAAATGGATTTCTAAAACATTGTTGCGTTTGTTTACATTGTAATTTTAGAAATAGTTTGAATTGCAAAAATTTCCATGTTCATTTTTAAAACAATGAAAAATTATTATCTGAAATTTTATTCTCATTGTATTGATTTAAACTATCTACTCAATTGAAATATACTCGATATAAATTTACTTGTAGAAATATACTTGATAGAAATATATTTAATAGAAATTTAATAAATAGAAATTTGCATTATTTGTAAAATTTATTTCTAAAATAAACAATATTATTCAGACATTATTTGTTTTTCATGAATGTTTAGAGAGGATTTTATGAAAACGTGGGAGCTATTTACTTAAAAAAAATGCTAAAACTTCAATCGGTTGATATGTAAAATTATGGAAGCAAATAATTATTAATTTATTATTCCATAGTTTTTAAATATGGATTATACAAATTTGAAATTAAAGTTTCTTTATCCTGAACTGTCTGTTCTCTTCCCTATATATCTACATCTACATTATTACCCTGCAAGCCGCCTTTCGGCGTGTGGCAGGGGGTGTAAACACCAGTTGAATCTATACTACTTCCTTATTCGGTTATCGTCACGTATTGTTCGCGGAAAGAATAAATCTCTAAAACGATTCGTCCTAGCATCTATTCTCGAAATATTCTGTTAATACTAATCTTAAATTCGAAAGAGAGTCGAATTCAACAAAGTCCTTTGTCGCCACGGGAACTGATTGTTATTAATTAAATCATTACACCAATTTTATGCGCAACGGTGATTATATAAATTTACCAGTAGTGGTGTCAATTGAATTTGCTGGGGAGGGAAAACTTGACTTACCTAAAGAGCGTATTTATTACGAGTTCCAAATCCGAGCGACCTGGAGTCGAACACGGCACGTTTAGAACTACGTTTTCTTATTATCCCTTTTGCAAACGCTTGGTAGAAAAATTTTATTGAGAGAAGAAAATGTTTTCTTATAGATAGAAATAAGGATAACAATACAGAGCCCATTTCTCGCATTTGAAGTGCTTAACTTAACCTTTATGGAAGATGGTTTACACATGCTATTATTATATAACATGTAGGGCATCAAGTATTAGTCTTCTTTATATGGTTCAAACAGTTAGAAGGAATGAGTGAAGTATTTTTATCGATAAATTGTATTATATATGTATTTTAGTAATGATCACAAAAGTGGAAAGGCGTGCAATATACTTGAACGGCAGTAACGCTTCAAAGTATACTTTGAGATGTCGACCTTATGTACACTCCTGGCCAAAGTTAACGCAGCACCTCCTTAGCGATCCTTACGGCTGGTGCTGCGTTAATTTTGGCCAGGACTGTACATCGCGAATAATGGATCAGGACCTTGCGAAATTAATTGCAAGTTTCACAAGTTAGAAAATTAGAATGGTCAGTAGGTGGACCATTATTGTGATTTTACATTGTTAAAAATTTTAAAATTTAATCATTCTTAGTATTGTTATGAATAGCGCAACAATAGTCTGTTGGCTACTTCAAGGACAAATACTTAGACGAATATAACAATGCTCTGCAACAATCGAGAAGGGCTACAATAAAATTCTTTACTTCCACGTGAATGTAAAGCAACTACTATTTTCTATGACAACAATGAGTTACAGGTTGTATTTCAATAACCATATTATAACGCTGAACAATCATTGCGAATTTTACTTAAACATAACATGGTTAGATGAACTTATGGTTTTAATTTGGAAAGGTTCCGTAAATTTTCGATCTCACAGCTGAGTAATAACGTTCCTAAAACTTATGAGAACCTTTGTGACTGTGAAATATAACTTTAATTTGCGTAAGCGATCCATTCAAATCAAAGGAACTTAAGAAAAAATAATAGTTGGGCTCTTTTCTTGTTATGTGCTAATTAAACCTGATGCGTAAGTGCAAATATTAGTCGTTATTAATTTTTTTCATGCTTCAGAAGGTTCAAGTAGTTTTTATCGGTAAAAACCGCAAATGTGGAAAGGAATGTGATTAGGACAATATAGTTGAGCGGCAGTAAGATTTAGAGATTCATTCTTTCCGCGAACAATACGTGACAATAATCGAATAAGGAAGTAATTTAGATTCAACTGGTGTTTACACCCCCTGCCACACGCCGAAAGGTGGCTTGTAGGGTATTAATGTAGATGTAGATGTAGATGTAAGGTTTTAAAGAAAACGCAACGAGAAGTCAAAATCAGATTCACCACGAATAATACAGTAGGACTTTGCGAAGTTAATTACAAGTTGCGCAAAAATGGAAACCAGAAAAGGTAGGAGTGTTTACATTGTGCGCACATTCTATTACCACGTCAAGTTTTATTTGCGGTCTCGTCATTGACGACCGCAGCTGCCCAATAAAGATACGCAATTTTCAACAATTACGTATCATCAAGACTCTGCATCCAACAGTGGATTGTTGGCGGGCAATTGTACGTCACTCTCGATTGTCAAAAAAATGGACAAGAGGAATTCCAAAATATTTCGTTGGAATAAATTTTGAGGCACAATTACGGTGAGTTTGTAAAACCACATTCGATTACCCTTAGGAAATGAGCTATTTATTTTGTAAAGTGAAGTTGAGCAGAGATTCTCGACATCGTTCACAGCGTGTAATTGTGCATAGATAAAAGGAGAATGTTGAAAGTAGAGACAAATCATGTGTATTTTGTTTGAAATGTGAATGTTAGGACACGTATATTATATTGAATCTCGAGGAATATAATTCGCAGAGATCAAACATTTTTCTCGTTATTATATTTTGCTATTTAACTGATAGTATGTTTCTCTTTGGTCTTCCAAACATTTCTTAATTTGATGTCAGGTCGTTGTAAAGACGAAAATAGAAATCTTTGCGAAATATGCCTTTTTCTATGTCGTGTTAAATTAGATCGAAACGAGAAAAATCAAGGAATTAAATGGTCATTCGATATCGTCATAAATACTTTTAAAATATGTTTTTCTAGATATCCAGGTTTAAATCGTCGAAAAATGTTAACTTGCTGATTTTGCGTAACATCTGATTAAATCAGCCTAAATTCAATTACATGTTTGCATTTTTAAGTCTAAATTTTATTTCAACAATGGATGAGGTCCTCAAGGAATCGGCTTGTCGTCCGGTTAACGACCAACGCCATTGTTTAAGTCCAGTGTAACATTTTTATGACACACCACAATATACGTACATTGGATGTTGTCGGATACGTTTTTGAATTCATACAAATTTATTACTACTGAAATAAAAATATTACAGATTAAATGTGAAACAAAATATATATATACCTGTCAAGTAATTGAAAAAATTACAGGATAACCATTATGATCCTCGGGAGTCGGTCGGTGGCTCATTTGGAGTTACCAGGTTATGTTAATTAAAATATATGTGCATAAAGTCTTTGATTTTTTATGTGATATAGGTGAATTTCCTGTTATAAAGTACTTACTGTTAATTTTTCGATTATAATTTCTTATCCCATACCTTTTGGAGGTGATATTAAAACTTTCTTTCAGGATCAAATAAAAGAGATAAAATTTCACCAACCACAGGAAGTTTTTTATTTGAAAACGACCATGGTTTCGAGTCGTGGAGTCATCTTCAGGATCCACCACCATCATCTACCGGAGGATGACTCCATGAGTAGAAAACATGGTCGCTTTCAATTAAATAATATTCTGTGGTTATTAAAAGTTAATCTTTTTCATTTCTTTCTGATGGAGACTTGCCACAAAGTCATGGTCTAAGCAGCGGATTCTAAAACTTTTCTTATTTAAAAATTATCTCAATCCACGGATACACTATAGATCTTCACCTTCCTTATTAAAGATACACCATTGTTTGTTGTCTAGTTTTATCTTCAGTTAAACCCATCCTTTGGCTTCTGGGCGAAATTACTTCCATAATAATAAATTTAAACTTTAATTCGAGCAAAGCCGGGTGTTTTCAAACTGTTAATCGATAAGGCAGTGGGATGTAACTAGGGAAATTTAACGTGGCTTCTCTTGCATGCGCTAACAATTATTATCCCTGCAATATTACCGTTGCAAAACGTTTAGAGCACACGATGTCGTTGCTGGGCTTTAAAAGGTCACGAATACACGTGCACAGGCGAATTTGCAAGGGCGCGAGTGACCCGGCTGAAGGTCAATGGCTTCCGTGAATGGGTAGTTACGTTTTTTGCTATCACCTAAGGTTTTTTCCAGTTAGGGCATGCTACGAATTAACTGGGTGCTAATTATTTTTTAAAATCCTGATTATCATGTATATAGTACTGTAAGTAAGTGAAGGATCTGGTGGCAGTGGTTAAAATTTATAAATTTTTACGTTGCACACATAATCAAAATTTAATTCTATTTGAAGGATACGTTTTTTTTCATGCTAAGCCACCGTTGTCCTTCATCGATGAAGTTCCCCTAAGCTCTCATGAACTTGTCTGGGGGTACTTCACCGAGGAAACAAAGATACATACACAAACATTCACTGATAGGAAAAATCCAATCAGCCGGGATTCGAAAACAATAGTACTAGTAAAAGTATGTTACAAGTTACTTTTCTAAGATTGTGTGCCTATTGAAATTAAAACGGTGATTTAGTGAAATTTCCTCAAAATTTAAGAAATCATTTTACTTAAGTACATTTTTTTTAATTCGCGAATTCTAATAAATACTGTTCTTACCTAGAGGGAAGGGTGCTAAGCAGTTAGTTTACGCAACGATTTTTCTGGCTATTAATTGCAATTAATCAAATTTTTGTCGCAATTCTCGAATAAAGTTCAGTTGCTTGAAATGACAAAAGAATCGATTTCTTTGCGTTTTAAGGTGCTTACGAAATGTTTCAGCTTATTTTCAGTTTTCTTCCATGAGACTTTAAATAGTTTGCGAGATTATATAAATTTGAAAATCCATCCAAAGGAGGAAATTCATTTATAGTTTTCAACTTAGTGTATTTGCGACCCGTTTCGATACCAGAGCAACATCATCAAGTTACGCAAGAGCGAATTAGGGTTGTGTTTTTATAGTTTTTTGCAATTAAATTCACACTATTACTATAAATATTGAAAATATATGTGTAATTTTTCCTTCAAGTATTCTAGTCATGTCCCAATACTTTCTTTCTGTTCTTTTCAGTAAAATCTATTTAAACTACGAGAGATACTTTGCGTATATATTATGTTATGAACGACAGATAGACCGATACCAGGGTAATGATTATCTGTTTACAGGTTGCCAGAGTAGACAGCTGCTAGGGCAATTGATTCGTTATTTAGTTTATTCGAATTAAGAATTAACTAGTGATTTTTCCCGTTCAGTATGACAGAATAAAGATTGAATTTAGTTAATGGTCTTATTACCAATAAAATGTCTTCTTCCCCATACATTTCTTATGAGCCTATCTTCCCCATATATTCGCGTGAGAGTTGAGTTCAGCAATCACCTTTGTCGTTAGGGAATTGTTTATGTCCACAAAATCACACAAATTTCGCGTCATTTTTGTTTGAATTCTCTCAATTTTGACTCGAATACGATATTCTACGATCAAAATAAGAAACTTCATTTAATTTCCTTTCTTTTGGTGTTTATATGATTTCGTACGACCATTACTTCCGATTTGATTCTGAAAGAATGTCTGCAATCGATCAAAGTGGGCTTCCCCCGCATATCTTATGAGAGACGATTAGAGTCATTCAGAGTTGAGCCAAAGATGCTTTTGACATACAAATATCAATATGTCGAAACCATTAAACCTTTAATAACTCCCAAAAATTTAAAATCCTATCACGTCGGGAAGTGCATGAAATCAATGTCAAAAAATATCTCCCATGTATTTCTTACGAGACTGACTGAACTGAACTGACTACTGACATCGAATACATAAATATAAAAATATATGCACATGACAGTGATTATTAAATAAGACAATTTATTAATTATGAATCCACGCAAAGTCTGAAAGAGATCATTAAGAGATTACATCAACCCAAACAGAAAAAATTTCTAGTGCTAGCAAGGTCCAAGGAGAAAAAGTGAAAGTAAATTTTGTTACCGTGTGGCTTTATCTTCAGAGCATTATATCCGAGATGTCTCCGCGGTGGCTTGGAAACAAGCTCGATATCCGTGTGTTAAAAGATCAACATCTGGCCGCCATGGAGGCCAAATGTTGTGAAGGCATTCAATTCCTTTTCAAATACTTTCAATATGTCTCTGTACCGTTGCGTAGCGAATTCAATCTTACCTCTATGTATTCGTACCTTGTGTGTATTACGTAGACTCCCATTCTTTTCGAATAGATATGAAAAACTTATGAGGGAAAGTAACATTTTTGTAGGACTTCACAATGTGTGTTTTTCGTGAACATCTTTGCTTCCGAATATTTGTTTTCGTTGTGTAGGATCTTTCAATGCTCTTTCGATCTCCGTCCATTCAACGGTATTCCATACCTTAGTGGAGTTTTCTTGCGAGGGAATATCAACGACAGATATTCAGTATTGTTTGATATATTCCACTATTTCATAGCTTTACGTATCTCTTGCTTCTATAGATTTAACCTCATATCGCAGATTACCGTGAATTTTCATTAATTTTTGTCAATACAATGCTCATCTAAGCGATAATATTTTTTACGTCTGTTCTATTGTTTAAGCTATAGGTATTGATTCAAGGCTGTCTTTTTATGATAAATAATATAAATATTCGATAATAATGGAATATATTACCATCAAACAGGCATAATTATAATAAATGGTATGATAATAAAAACAAAGCATGTTATACTTTCCTTCAGCCTTCTCACCCGGTTAGATGATTTTGTATATTTCTAAGTTTTTGGTTTTAAAAATTGAAATCGTAATCTATGGCTTTCTATGGCTAATTGAACTTTGCAATGTAAAATAGCACAGGTTAATCGAAGTGCTTAAATGATATTTGGTAGAACTCCATGATACAAAGCAACTTATTGAAACAAAAACACTTGTAACAGTGATATACGGACACCATTTACACAATTTTTACAAACACGCAACCGGTTTGAATTAAGTGTTAAGACGTTTGGAGGGCAAAGGTGAAGAAGGTAGAAGAGGGGAACTGAAAAAATGACCACCCTTTTGGAAAGGAGGATGGTGAAATATTAGAAGGGGGAAGGATGAGGAATAAACAGAACTTTTGACCCAAGTGTTAATTTGTGTGAGTGGAATTTCTCAAGTGTCAGCATATTATTGCTACGAGTGTTTTTGTTTCAATGAATTGTTTTGTAACGCAGGTTAATTTTAGAATTTCCCTCTTGCATTCAATTTCGTATATTTTCGCTGTTGTTCAATGCTTATCACCATACTGATTTTATAGAAAAGTGTTGGTGTGACCTTTTCTATAGCTAAGCTGACGTTCTTGCAACAGCTTTTCTCATCAAAGAGTGGAATATTAATTCAAAATCACTTCATCAAACCCTACAACGTATGTGATTCTTAATGGCAAGATGATCTCCACTTCGACCCTCTGTTTATGCATTTCCTTTCTTTTCCATTCTCTCTTTATTCATTGCATTTATTTTCCTTTCCTCTTTAAATGGTTAATTTTAAAATAAATATGATCAGTCTTGACTGCGTGGAATGGTGTTGTAACTATCTTAAATAAAATACACTTATTAGCTACACAATATATATATATATAATGTGAAAATTACTAAGGTTTTCATTTATGTTGGTTAATTTTAAATTTAATCGGAAGTAAAGATTATTAGAAAAATTTTAATCATCTCCTTAACCCTTAGCGGCCACACCTCAGCCACATCGCTGTAACACGGGGTAACTCGTTACCCCACGCCGAAAAAACCTAGGTGTACAAAACATACGGGTATTTTAGTACTTCTAACCGGGTGCTTCATGTTTTTTGAACGGTTCTTCAACAATCCTAATGGTTTTCATCGGTCAATTTATAGATAGAGCTCTAGGAACTGGTCATATATGTGAAAACTCCGAAAAAAACGGCTTTTTTCAGAAAAGAATTAATTACTCCGCTATTTTTCAATATTAAGGGATAAAATTTTAGGGTTGTACGCACAAGATATACCACTACCCTAAAAATGACAGTATCCGTTTGCCTCCGAAATTTCGAACAAGGTACAATAAAATATTATATCAGCTAAAACTAAACAAGAACAAACTACCTCATGCAAACCGTAAAATGCTAGTCTCCACTCTCGTTCTTCCGGCATTTGACTACTGTTCCCTAGTGTACGATGATGTAACAGCCGAGCTAGACCTTAAATTACTCCATCTTCTTAATAACTGCATACGATTCATTTTTGACCTTCGGAAAGATGTTCATATCTCCAATTACTGCCGTCAGTTGAAGTGGTTAAGATATCAGGAGAAAATACATGCTTGGTTCATTTTTGTTTACAGTTTTCATGATCTTCAACCGCAGTATATCTATGATATGTTTACCTACAAATATTCTGTTTCCTGTAAAATTACCCGCTCCGGCCCTAATTATCTTCTATGCCCAATCCCTCGGACTAACACATACCTAAAATCCTTTTTAATTTCGTCATCTAATTTCTGGAACAACCTGCCTTTACTCATTAAAAATTCCACCTCCGCACAATCATTTAAAGAAAAAATGTTTAATTACCTTTTTGTTTCTACAGAATTACTCTTATTACCATAATATTGGCATATTTCTACCTCTTTATTCTTTTTTGTATTATTTTTTGTAAGCTGTCTATCTTTTGTATTCGACCTATTGTTTATAATTTGTATTATTTATTTTTATGTGAGCAGATAGAATTTGTATATTTTTTCTGCTCTATGGGACTCATAATCCCGGAGCAAAATAAATTTATTATTATTATTATTATCCGCCGATCTTCAAGAAGTATATTTTTTTAGCGAAATTACTGTCGGAAAAAGTGGAAAAAAACACACATCATAAGATTTGCCTTTTTGGGCTTTTATTGGCTTCAAAATACTTATTTACTAGTAGGAAAGTGAAAAATATTATTTTCATTATATTTGAACAGGAAAAATTTATTGACCAGCACACGTCATGCACAGAGGCAACCGATGTTCCTCGCAAGCCGGCCTTCTACAGGACGAACATCCAACCCGCGTTTTTCCATGCTTCTTTCGCTCACACAGTAAGCAAAATATTTTTTTTTCACAAGAATATTAAAAACTCGCCTTTATTTCGTCGATTGACACCACGAACAAGTTGTTTCTAAAAAAAGATCTGACTCGAGCAATGGCTGCGGCCACACTAGTAACTAGTTACCCCACGCCGATAAATGGAACGCTCGAAGCGCCCTCACGCGTTTCTTCGGGTTCCTATGTAATGGGATCACAAGTCACACTTGTCTACTACCGACAGATGTAGTTATGTATCAATTTCAAACGTTTTAGACCTCTAATTTCACATTTTCTGAGCCTGGGGTAACGAGCTACCCCCAGTTGCCGTTAAGGGTTGAACAGAATTAATATCACATTTTGCTAGCAACAAAGGGTTTAAGTATTTAATTTTGCAACAAATTGTAAGTAAGATCGAATTCAATTAATGCGTTCTAGCTTTACTTGGTGGAACGACGCAATGAAATAATATGGAAACTTGGCAATTTCCACGTGAAAGTTGTTACTGCACGACCGGTTTCATGCGGGAATTACGATGTCTTCATATTTTCTCAATATTGAACTCTCTCTGTCGCAGCTGCTTTGACAATTAAGAGTTTGAGATATATTCTTATTGATCGAATTTCGTTCAGTTTTACCTATGATCGAGCATTCACTATTCTTTACAGCTTCATTATGTTTGTTTTCCATCCCTCACCATGGTGACGCGCGAGACGTATTCCATTAAATCACTGTTTCCTTTCAGTTCCATTCTCTCATTCTTTACATCTGTTCCTTCCTCCTTAAACCCTTGCTGGACTCCCCCAATCTCTTTACCTTCCAAACTTCCATCCGTTCATCTCCTTAATTTTATGCCCATGGCATCATCCCCCTAAGAGCCTTGGATCGTGACCAGGCAAGCAAGAGCCTTTGACTGTGCCTTCGGTCACGTCGAGGTCGTAAAAAGGTTTGTGGGCCACCGACACTGCCTTCTGCTGCATCATCTTCATCCCCTCCCCCCGCGATTAAGGGAATGCTCCCATTTCTCGTATTTTTATTTCTGTTTGTTTGTCCGACCCCTTTGTTTGGCCGTATTGGATTCATACGAATAACCATGGCGACGAGAGAATGTATACGTATTTATATATAAATTGATTTTGAAAAATATGTTTATTTTAATTTCGGTTTTTATGAAAGAAGTCCCGGATTCGGAAGCACTTTTAACAATACCAATATTATTACTACTGTAATATTTGGTTGAAATAAGATTCATTTTTTGCTAAGCTTATTTGATTTTATGTTAATCAATAATCTCTTCAAACATTTCGGAATATAAAGATGATATCAATTAAATAACTCTTCGTATATCATCTTCTACGAAGTTGCCAATTTTTCAGTTTCAAAATTCAACGTCTTTTCGCACATGTGTACCATGGAATGTGCTACGCGGAGACCATGCCTCTCCAACAAACATTCTAACTTTAATAGCTAAGATTTTTAAATGTTATCTGTTAGAATTTCATATATATCTTGATTGGAATCTGACTCATTTAGCGGATTCTTTAAAATTTCCATTTTGTGATTCTATCTCAGTATTTAAAACCATCGTTTTCAAATAGGGAGAAATTAAATGTTTGCTTGAACTAAAATTTATTTATTCTTCTGCGCAATTCCGTCTTCCATATTATCTAAATTTATTCGTTATATAGAAAACATTTTAAATATATTTTGTATTATTTCTCTCGTTTTAGCTTTCGTGTCCTTACATATATTACTTAATTCCAATGAAAAGTGTGTTAGGTACCAAACCAAATTACAGCCAAAAATAAGAAAGTGTGAATTTTATTCTGCATTTTGAATGTTTTTATTCGTGGATATACGAATGAATTTACATATGAATTTATTTGCGCTTTAGTTTATGTAGATTTCTAAGTTTTTATCTTTTTATTTAGGTATTTTTGTTTGTGTACACAGTTCTTCAGTTCTCTTATAAGGATCGTCTGTTTTAGACAAATTCTAAGAAAATCATCATGAAAATGATAGTTTTTATGCATGATTTTATAGACATTTTATCAACTTTGGTTGAAACATCTCCAACATGTTTCTTCAAATCTGCTTTTATAACTTGTCAACTTCTTAAGCTTTCTCTCAGGTATCAAACATGTTTCCACAAATCAATCATTTACGCATAACATACATTTTCGTAAACTGCATTTTAAATATTTGAGGTCCTTTATAATTATCTAACCATTGAATTCGTATTATTACGTATTGATGTGGTAAGTTGGCCGCATTCGGGTCATTAGGTACAGTTCCACCATTTACGTGGTTGAGTTACGTAACTTGGAGGGCGTTAATGGGGTTTATTACTTGGAAGTCTTACAGTAGTTAAAGGGTATATTTTGGACCTTCGAAATTGCTCCCCATTTAACCTCTAGGTCGTGGCCTACTTGACTGGGTTCGTGAAATGATTCCTCACGCCCATTTGGGACGTTAAGAGCATTACTGCACGAAAATGGATGCACATTTTATCGTGGCTTAATTGCTGAAATGTATTATAGGAGAGCGAAAAAAGATATATCTTTTGAAATTGATTTAAATTTTATTATCAATTAAATTGTATATAGATGTATATAGATGATGGATAGAAGTATATAAGTAAGTCATCAATGGATATATCTAAGCATATTTTTGTTATGGATATCATCTTTTCAATAGATACAAAATCAAAAATGTTTACATTCATTCCGAAAGGATTTTGAACATTTTGATGCATTCGATATCATATGGGAGGATTCAAACGAGTGAAATTTAGCAGAAGAGAGATTCAGGAAATATTTTAGCAGACCTTTTGGATTTTTTTACCATGTTCAAGGGTAAGTTCAATGCTCAATTATACCACTTATAGAAACTATACATAACATTTCGATAATATTTATCAAAGCAGAAAAATTTGGATTTACATATGTATGAACACACACACGGTTACTGCAGGATACACTTGTATACGTACATATTTGCAATCAACTATTTCTTTCATTAAAAAGTCATCATCACTATGAAATGCCTTACATAGCAAGTACCTTTTTAGACATTCTCGGAAAGGCGCACCCTTACTTTCCTTCAGCTCATGTTAAGTAGTATTTTCATAGACATTATTAAAAAGCTTTTGCCAGTCAAACCAAGCCTACATAATGGAGTCCTCAAAATAAATCTCCTCGTTGTGCTAAGATCATCAACATCTATTTGTTTTTTGAAACTATCTATGTTTAGGTAAATATAGTTAGTACATGCATAACTGTATGCTGAATGCATTGTCATATTTATTTACATCGATTGGCATTCGATTTCAGTTAGTGTATGCTGCAATGCATTATCATGCCAAAGAGACCCTTTTTATATATATTTCCAGTAGAAGAATAAGGAACTCGTTCTTCGAATGGCAATTCTGAGTCCATTCCAAAGTATCCGAAAAAGCCCACGTACATCTTACTTCTTTTGTTTTCTTTTTTAAGTTCTCATCCATATTTTTATCTTTCTCTTCTTTCAGAATCGGCGCGAGGTCATTTTTCTCGTTCCGAAAAATAATTCTCAGCTTTTTTATATCCATTTTCTGGCGTTCAATCTCCCCCCGACGCTAAACCGATGCGGGCGCACATATATTTCAGCTCTTCTTTTGTTTTTCGGCCCTTTTTTGCAGCTTTTTATTCCTGGGAGAGAGAGAATGTGGCTTTTTCCAGAGTTATCCCCTGCGAAACCTCTTTATCGGATATTCTTTTCGTAGGATCTAAAGTACGGTGAGGGTGGGATAAACGCACTTGGCGTATTACTTAAATTTAATGTCTTTAGTGGACAGTGCCCCTCCATTTATAGTAAAAGACCAATGTGAATTATAGTTATACCTATAATAAAATCTTACCCTATAAGAATAAAATATATCGCAGCACTCCTACGCATTCACCAATTCTTATTAGGTGCGTGGTTAGAAAAATAAGTGGAATATCTAGATATTAACTTATAGAGTCGGTAGAAGCGAAGGAACATTTTGAAAGCGATGTTATTTAGCGTTAGTTCGGCTTCAACTTAAGTATTCCTGTAGTGTATGGGACCCTGCCGACAAGTGCCGTGTTCGGGAATTAGTAAAGGTATATGTACCATACATATACCTTTACTATATAAATACTACAAGTATACTACAACTATAATACAACCATACTACAACGAAAAGCGATACGCTTGTGAAGAATTGCTACGATAAGTAAGTGAGCGTTACTTAGATACAGGACGCAGGATGGGAATCATTAGAAGATAGAAGACTAATTCAAAGGATAAATTTTCTAAATAAGTTCGGAGAAAGTACGTTTTCAGAAGATGTAACCGATATAACGCGAACCCCCTGTTACATGGACTGATACTGCGAGGAAGGCTAGGGAAATATATGCTATATTCGTTTCGTGAATTTCTTTTTATGATACGCGAAAGCTATCGGTTGGGAAAATAGAATCATAACGCTTTTATCCACTGCCATACACCGAGAAGCAGTTTTCAGGGACCTTAATAGACTGAAAGAAATTATATTGATCTTCTATAGTAACAATGATAGCAATGTTTATAACCGACTTCGTCCCATTTGCAGCTCAAAATAAATGATGATAAACGATACATCAATTATGAGTATGAATTATTTATATGAAACTGTACATGTGCCTGTTAATGAATATAAATTAGGTTATCAGAGCTATTGAAATAACATAAATATTTTATCTCATTATTTATATTTACCAGGATAGTAAGTAATATTTTAATTAAAACAAAATTAATTCAGTTAAACAATACAGCGTCAATATATGTATTTAAAATATCGATAGACTGTCAATACTTTCATGGTGACTGAAAGTATTTATTAATATAATATAAGATTCAAATCTCTTATGCAATATATAAGGAGAAAATGAAACTTCACACCGTTAAAAATTCGTTGTTAATCTCACTTGAACTAAAAATCCGTTTCTTTCCTCAAAATTAAGAATGTGAAGTATGAATTACTTTCAGAAATATGATAATGTAATATACAATGCACGAATGCGACGAAGGATACTATCAAATATTTATATTATTTCAATTATTATATTATTTTAAAAATCCTAGCCATCATTACATAAAAGAGGTTAGTCAGTTACGGACATTTCCATTCCATACTCGGTTGGGTTTTAATTGAGTCACGGAACGTGATTCTATCGATGATTTAAATGCATTCTCTAATTCCAGTCGTGACACTTTTTTTTGAGACCGTGACGAGTGACCGTGAAATAATTCGCTGATTACCACATCTGCATTCTGAGATAATCTTTTTTTTCGATTAGAAAGTAATTGAAAATGTCGTATTTTTTAACTCTCAGGCCAATTTACCAATTGTATTGACGATGGAATATATTGAAAATTTCAATTTCTACTGGAATTTTTATAATAATACTAGCTGAAGTGCCCGTTGATTCTCAACGGGGATGTTAAATTTCATAAATAGCAGTGTAACAACCTTGATCGTAAGAAATATAATATAATTGTTTATAGATAGAAAATACCAGACATTCTAATTCAATATACCTAGAAATATAAGTAACAATGAAGTCTACAAAGCCGCACCAACTCAATATTCAATCTCATATACTCTGAATGAAAAATATCTTCAACTGAGACGATATAAATATATATTCTAAGATCACAATAGGATAAGCAGGACTACGTTTAAAGTTACATCTTTATACAGGTACCAGAGGACAAATGAATCACGCATTAAACGTAAATGACAGAAATAAATTACATTTCACTCAAATAAACAAAGATGAATATTCTATACGGAAAGTAAATGTAGTATGGAGCTGACTCGTATCTCAATTTTAAAATGTGTATCATAAACACGAACCACAAAAGCAATCAAAATGCCAAAATAGAAACAAAGATTCAACACCAATAAAAGAAGGATTGTAAATGAATATGGAGAGGAAGCACTTCAAAACAACAAATAAATCAATTTGTGCATCCTGCATTTAACAAAATAAAATTGCTTTACCTTTTTAGTCTGGTATATGATGTTGGAGATTTGCTACAACTTAACAACTCGCCGTTCAACTCATCAAGGATTACAAACTACTAATCTGGGAATTCTTTTCGTCCTTCACAAATTCCATTTCCGTAAATTCCTAAATATACATCAATGCAAATATAGTATATTTAATTCTTAATTCAGAAGAAAATATTCTGAACATCCTTAACTTACCAGGATATTTATACGCAATAGTTGAATTGATCGATAGAAATCCATTTTCAGTAAACCACTGCTATAAAACTCATTTAATATTACGAAAAATACGGTAAACAATTACCTAGATATAAATAAAACTTGGTTGCTACAGACTCGTCAACAAAATTCGATTTTTTTTAAATTTTCGTATATTTGTCCGAGAGGTTGTTCAAAGGATATTAATTGTAATGTTTAAATATCATAGATAATTATAATTAAATATCATAGATAATAATCTTAAAATCTCGTACTAATATAGTCTATATCTTATTTACAGCATTAATATTATCTTGGCATTCATTTTCCATGTCTTCTTATGGAGTTACGTTTGAGCTCGTTATCAACAATCAATTTGATCGTCAAGGGAATGGGTTTGTTTACAACATGGAAATTTAGTCGAAATTTTCGTATATTTTATCGAAATTCTCGCAATTTTGAATCGAAAACGATATATCTCGACCAAAATAAAAAACTTCATTCTATTTCCCTTCTTTTGATGCTCGTTTCGACTCCTTACGACCGTTCTTTCTAATTTAGTTTTTCAAAAAAACTGAACCCTGGAACGAGAAAAACGAACTTTACGTGTATTTCTTATGCAAACTATTTTAACCGTCTGGGTTCGAACCGTGGACTTTCGGGAAATTATAACTACCACTTGATCATCCCCGGGAAGACCTTTAATGATGTTAAAAGTTCGAACATTGTGCGGCATCTGGTTTTCGAGATTATGTGGAATATACATATTATATACATACACACATACAGGCATTTTTATAAATATATAAGATTTTAATTAATTTATATTTTATGAATAATATATAATAATATAGATAAAGAGTTCCTACTGCTTATTATTACTGCTGTTACTCTGTTTGTATGGCGTTCTGTTATTTTATCAATGTGTGTAGGCCATTCCTCTAAAGCAGTTCGTTGCTTTCAACCAATGTTTGCATGGTTGGCGTGTCAGAAGTAGGTCTTATTCATTGCACGGAAAGTGAGAGACCTGGGTTCGTATCTCAGTCAAGTTACTATTTTTCACTTTTTGTACAATCCTGGGCTCAGAAGTACACATTCTTATGCATAGTTAAACCTTGAAGTATAATTTTTTACTTTCTCCCTATACGTAGTATAGAGTATTGTATTCGCAAAAAAATTCGACCTCCAGATTTTGACGGAAATAGATGTTTTGGGGCACATAGAGCTCCTTTTCGTTATTTTCCCGAACATGTCTGTCTGTGTGTCTGTCTGTAGTTTGTGTGCGCTCTATCTTAAAAAGTGATTATCCGATCATTTCCAAACTTCATATTTAGTATTCTCCTAACAATGCCAAAAGTTGATTAGTTTTTGGTGAATATCGCTAAACCGGAAGTTCCGGTCAAACCGGAAAAAAGGTTTGTTTCCTTAATATCTCCGTCAGAATGCAATGTAGGTATATACAATTAATACAAAAGTTATATATAATAAACATTACTACAACTTTTGTATGAAACATTTTTTCATAACACTGATTTTTTAGGAGTTATTCATGAATAATGGTTAACCGGAAGTTGTTGTTTATCCAGAAATCGAAGTTTTTCATACATATCTCGGTCAAAATGCAATGTAGGTATATACAATTAAACACAAAAGTTATAGATAATGTACTTTACTACAACTTTTGTATGATACATTTTTTCGTAACACTGATTATTTAGGAGTTATTTATATATTACCGGCATAGGCTTCTGTTTTCAATAAATATGAAGAAAGTCATGTTGGCCACATCAGATTTTTGATTTTAACGTAAATTCAGGAATTATATTAAATTTTACCGCTCAAAGCTGCCTAAAAAAATCGTTCGGGCCTAAATCAGAAGCTAATTACACTCATTATCTATAGATCAGCCGGCAATGGCAATGAACAATGACACTTAACAATAGTTTTTGCGAACTATGATTAATGTATTCTTGAAATGCCTGGTGTATTGGAACTCTGCGTTCTACCGGCCGCGTGCGGCTTGCCATGACGTCCGATGCGGCTATATATTCATCTTTATTAATAAATCAAGTTGTGGATATTCTTTTCTTACTCCCTTACCTAAAGTGCAAACGAATATACTGTAGCCAATTCACATTAATTTCGATTCTCTCTATTTTAATATAGGATAATGTAACCAGCACATCTGGCCTTATGGCTTTATATTACTTTATCAAAATGGTGCATTCAACCTGAGCTTCGAATCAATTAATTCAGGAATCATAAAATTCCCAAATATTTGTTACAACTACGGACGTCATAGTAAAACGACATCCGTGGGAAAAATACTATTCCAGCATGAAAATTTTACAATTTTCGTTCCCAAAACTAATAAGACATTGTAGCGTAGCCGTGACCGAGATCCCAAAACCCCTGTTTTTTCACAGGGTCGCTAGGAAACTGTGCCGATCCCTGTCTCGGAATACGAAAAACTCATTGCGGAATTCTTCCTCATGTTTTTTCACTTGCAAATACGCTCCTAGTTACGCCGGAGGCAAACATTGGTCACGTGAACGGAAAGAGTTTGCGGAGGTCCCAGGGAAAAATGTTACTTCTTGTGCTTTTTTATATTTCCGCTAAAATCGTCCATTTTTACGTTTAAACTCCATTTCGGCAAATAAACCTTTACATTTACCTCAGCGGATGGCCATTTTCTTTTTGCACTTTTTGCGAAATATTTACTCCTTCCGAATATAATTCGGGTCCCATCTCGGTGCATTTGACTCACGTAGAAGCCACGGATTGGTTTCGAAGAAGAAAATTGCTGTATCCGTAGTTCCGGTATCCAGGCAACCGGAGACTTGGTTGCAGTATGCGAGTCACGTGCTACAAGAGCGAAACGGAAAGCGAAAAACAGTTGAAGACGTGGGCGCGCGCAAGTGGGGCATTTTACGACTTTGATATTTTCTTTCCTGAAAGAAGTTGCGGCAGGGTGATGGTATAATCCAGTGGGATGGTATACAACGAATAAATTGTTGATAGCAAACTGCAAGCTTACTGAAAGTAAGTTTCAGGTCATTTACCATTCTCGTGAAGAGAATTTTCTTAGAAATAACATCTATACTCTTATCATGATCCCGATCTCGACTTATGCGTCTTATTTGCAGTCGTTCGGAAAGAAATCAGAAATATTTCTTATGTAAAAAATTTGTACCGACCTAGCGTCGAATCCATGATATTAATTATTGACTATCTCTTTTTTCCTGGGGGTTTCACATTAGGGCTTATACGCTATAAAAATCTCAAGCCAATAACGCTTGTGACTTAGGCTTTAGATTTTTATGATGCGTATATCTAAAGAATAATCTATTTATAATAGACAGCCTCAGGAAAATTGAAATCGATAAATACTATTGTTACAGCCTTGATCGTAACTCAAGCCTCTTAATTTTAGGTAGATAGCAAATGCCAAGCTGAAATACTTTTAAAAGCAATAAAGAAAGGGAAAAGTCATAATTGAGTATAAAAAGTAACATCAACTCAATATTTAATCTCATATCTTTTGAATGAACAAATTTTTTGATTGAGAAAACATTTCCAAACCAATAAACAAAGAAAAGACAGTTATGATTAAGTCTACAAAGTCACCTCGACTAAATATTCAATCTCATATCCTATGAACGAACAATTTAATCGATGGAGACAACAATCGTTTAAAGATTATAAAAATTGTATTCGAAGATCACATTAGGCACACTTTCAAAGAGACATTTTCAGAAAGGCACAAATGGACATCGGAAACGATGATTAAACAACAGAAATATATTATATATCACTATTAAACAATCGATGAATATTCTTTGCGGAAAGGAAATGTATTATGGAGCTGATTTGTACTCCGATGCTAAAATGTGTAAAAAACATGGAGCTGGATTAAATGGCAAAAATGCAATCACAATGTCGAAACAGATACAGAGATTAAAGACAAATAACTGAAAGATAGCAAATATACTTGAAGTGGAAGCACTTAGAAAAACCACTATGTATTGTTTGTAACTTTTTGAATTATGCATATAACAAAACATAAACTTAATTTACCGTTTTCATCAAGGAATACGTTGTTGTAGAATTGCTACAACTTTACAACACGCTGTTCAACTTCTAAAAGATTACAAACACTGGATCTGGGAAATCTTTACGAAATGCACTAAATCCAATTTCGTCAATCACTAAATATGTATCGATATAAATTGATTAGATGTAATACTTATGTAATTCAGAAGATTATATTAAAAACATCCGCAACTTATCAGATTTTTTATACACATTCAGTTGAATTGATCAAGAGAAAGCAATTTAATGCAACAAACTACTATAAAACCTATTTATTCCATGGAATAGTCAGTAAACAATTACATTGATGTAAATAAAATTTGGTTGCTAGAGACGCTTAAATTTGAAAAATTTCTTAAATATTGTTATGTTAGTACGCGCAATTATTCACAACATATCAGTCATAACTGCAAATTATAATATCCCATATAATTTCTTCCTGTTCGCATTAAAACTCTAATATTAACTTATTCTTGGTATTGATTTCAAGCTGGCATAAATTCTAAATGTGTTCATACGGAATAATACATTAGCTCGGACTCAACAATCGCCTTGATCGTCAAGGGAATGGTTTTTTTTTATAACCCGCAAAATTTAGATAAAATATTCACGTATTTTATCAAACTGTTCGCAATTTCGAGTCACAAACTATATTCTACAAACAAGATAATAATAAATTCTATTATCCTTCTTTTGGTGCTTGATCGACTCCCTAAGATTATTATTTCTAATTTAATTTTGCAAAAGAAATGAAACCTGCAACGAAAAAAATGACCTTTGAGTGTATTTCTTATAAAAGGTTTTGACCCGTCTGGGTTTGAACCGTGGACTTTAGGGAAATGAGAAGTAGCCTACTCTCTGCGCGAGGTCGACTTTTAATAATGTAGAAAATTTCAAAGTTTTGCGACTCTCGGTTATCGAGTTTTTAGCGAACATACATACACACAAACAAACAAACACTCACACACACACCCACTCTCTATTTTATATTTTAAATATCCCAAAATGTATTCCGATTTTTCCCTCGCATTTCCACATTACGTGAAGGAATATTTAAAGCGGCTTGGTGTTGAGCCCACGACAAATTTTGAAAAGGTCGACAGCGTTTATAAGGAAACATGCCACGTATATTAATATGTAGTAAGGAATAAGTATATTGTAAACATATTGTGATAATCGCTGCAATGTTTTCCTTATGGGAGAGTCATATACCAAGATGGCGTTGGATTTGTGAGAATTTTGGAAGGTGTTCTAGCGGTTTGGGTTAGATTAGTTTCTCCTCAAGCGAAAACCCAACTCTCTGTTATTTCTGAAACGGGTTCAAATTTAAGAGCAGCTTCACAATGTTTTTTCTCATAGCAGTGTCGTTTTGGGCATTTTTACACCAAAATATCAAAGTTTTTATGTGTGTATGTTCGCTAAAAATCATAGAACCACAATATGCACGGCTTTAAAAATTTATAAATGGTTAAACGTCTTCTCGGGACTGGTCACTGTCTACTTTTAATTGACATAATCGTCCTAGGTTCGACACCAGGTGGGGGAAAGTTTTTCTCATAAGAAATGCATGTAAACTCCATTTTATAGGTTTGCAAGCATTATTTCTTCTGCAAAATTAAATTGCAAAGTATAATCCCACGAAAACGTAGAAACCAAGCGAGGCGAAATTGAAAAATTATATTAATTTGATCGTTGAATATTGTTTTTGTTTCGAAATTGTGAGAATTTCGATGAAATAAATGAAATTTATTGAAAATTTGTGAAAATTTTGTTAGTGTAAACAACTGGTTACCCTGACGGCAAACGCGATTGTTGAATTCGAGCTCGTCCATTTTCCTTTAATAATACATTGGGGATTCCGTCTCATTTAAGAGTAACGGTAAAAATTATGGAGAGTAGTCACGTGGCCGATAACGAGACCGACAACTTTACTTGCGTGTTCGCCCAGCAAGTGAATTATAGTCGTGCACGACTCATGTCGTTCACAAGAGACTGTCCCAATAGCATATTCAGTTGAGTGAAGAGTAACAAAATGGAAGATTTACGATACGGAATCTTGATAGTTTGTTAACTACTGACTGTTTATTTATTTTTTACAGACACTCTTTTGGCGGTAATATTCGAAATTTTAACGCAAATTATTATATAAATCGGCATTTATCCCTTGCATCTGCTTCGGTACGCGCAAGCTACTCCAATGGTTCATTCGTGCAAACTCTGGCATGGTTCAGAATACATGACCCGAAACGTGAAGAGTCACGACTGGCTGTAGC
This sequence comes from Sympetrum striolatum, assembly GCA_947579665.1. Classification (NCBI taxonomy): domain Eukaryota; kingdom Metazoa; phylum Arthropoda; class Insecta; order Odonata; family Libellulidae; genus Sympetrum; species Sympetrum striolatum. Next base: position 75,039,002 of record OX388350.1, read on the forward strand.
TCGACCGCTGTTCACACTTTGTCGAGTACGATACTGAAGTTTTCGTTGTTCGTGTACTCGACCCCGCGAGAGCCCAGAATCAATGACAGACTGTACGAATAGCACGGAATTTTACGTATAAACTCACCTACGAAGTTAATTTATCTTCCATACAAACTCATTTCTCCGCGGAGAATAAACAGGCTGTTCAGTTACATATGTGTAAGGCAATTTACTCCTTCAGATTGATTTTTATCACAAATGTTGCAGTAATTTAGAAACTAAAGTTGTCTTTAACACATTTATATCATACATAAATACAAATATTCTGTATAACCTTAATTTTTCATTTATTTGCAATTAATTTAGCAAATATTTTGTAAGATGAAAAGTTCTTTTTAAAAAAATATGTGTTCATTCTTTCCACGCAGTTACGCTTGTACCTATCGACTTAATTAAATGAGTAAGCGAATAAAGAGCATTTTATCTCTACTCCTCTGAAGTATTCTTAGAATTTAGGATCGTGGTAAGAATCGAGGATCTCTACTTTATAGTTCAAGCGAAAGAATGGAGAGAAAAAAAGATGAATATACAACGGGAAAATATTATTTATACTCTGAAAAAGATTGTATTGTGAAGATAAGAGTGTAATTAATCCACGCAAACGCGTCCATCCACGATCTACATTGCGGTTAGCAAGGTTGCTATCAGCATTCAAATCCACGGCGAAAATCATGAGAAAGTTGAGTATGGAGCAATATTTAGGTGTGTTCGGTCATAGGTCGAGAGCCAGAACATGCATAACTTGCAAATTTGCGTAGTTTTAAGAGGCGACTCCCCTAAAAAGGGTGAGTAATATTTTAAAGTATATATTGGCCTCCGTTATGAGCCCATGCGAGTCAAATGATTCTCATTGGAAGTACGTGCAAAGTTTATCATTTGCAATCTACATTTCAATTGCAAAATTAAATTAAGGATAATCATTTTATAAACATGATACAATTTTGGTTGAAAAATTCAAAAATGAATAGTTCTCGGCATCAAATTATGAGAGCGTAAAAGTTTTTACCGATAAGGTTCGTTGTCAATAACTAGTCCCATTAAACTAGGTAGATATATTAGCTTCTATGTTGAATAAGATAAGGAAAATATTTTTAATCTACTTCATTCTCCCCGTTGAGAATCTACGGGCACTTCCTCTAGTACTATATAGTTCCTAGTTTCATATAACATAAAAATCTGAAATTTAACGAAGACATAACGTAACCCGTATTTCTTGCGGAAGATACTGGCTTTGGATATATAAATGTACAAGAATACACCCAAGGATAATTATCATAGCAAATAGGCTCCCAAGACTCCACCGAGAGAGAGTTAATTCTTCCTTGATTACCATAAGAAGCCCTGCAGTGCCAAGTGGAAGCACTTGAGGCTTAGTGCACGAATTAGGCGCCTTAAGGATTAAAGTAATGCACTTATGAAGAGTTCCATGCATTACATAGGAGAGGGGTCGTTAAAGTGGGTTATCATAGGCTCTCACGAGGTACGTTCTAAACATAAATGGATTCAAGTTTCCCTCTTTCTGAGATGGCTTTAAGCTGTGGTAGAATTGAGCGATATTTTAACAGAATATTGTTACAGGAAACGCGGCAACTCACCAATGAGATCTATTGGCCATTAAAAAAAAAGATTAAAATTAATCATTCGAAGGAACCAATTGTAAGAGGCCGAAATTTTTATTCACGGAAGACTCCCTGGTATGGAAATTTCCATAGCAATGACAATTCGCTTAGCAACGAAAAATTTTATAGCAACAAAAAATGTTATAGTGACAAAAATGCTATAGCAACAAAAAATTTTATAGCAACAAAAAATGTTATAGCAAAAAAATGCTATAGCAACAAAAAATGTTATAGAAACAAAAATGTTATAGCAACAAAAAATGTTATAGCAACAAAAAACGTTATAGCAACAAAAAATGTCATAGCAACAGACATTTCCGTAGCAACGTAAATTCCATAGTATTTAATACCTATTTCGCTGATGCCAAATCAAGTTGCCATCAACTAAGGTATTTTCCTGGTTGTAAATTCTCTACTGCGAATTGTGAAAGCATAATATCACGAGTTCTGAGTTTATCGATGTCGAAATATTGTCTCCATTTTACCAAGTAGGATGATTTTAATATTGCTGATTGATATGTAAGTATTCAAAATTAGGAATGTTAGGAAATGGCCAAGGATATGCGTCAAACAACACAGGGAAGATTGCCAACATAAATTTACTTCATATAGAGGTAATTTTGTTTTCTTCTTTCATACGCAATTTGAAGCTGATAAAATAATATGACTGATATTTTCTCCCGAATTTTCGTGATGGAAATCAATGCAAATATCATTTGAAAGAATTCTTGTCTCTATTGCTAATGAAAATTTAATGATGTTCTTTACCTCCTAAACGAAAATTAACCATAAAACACAGAGAGTCAATGCAATTCACAGGTGTATTAATGCCATTCTTGGAAGCTAAAATTTTAAAATTTAACAGTACTTTAGATGATAAATCGCCCACGTTCATTCTTAGATTTCTTGTGGGCTTTCAATTTCGCTATACTATCGAATTATTATTGTTTAGCTGCAGTCTAAATTCTTTTTGATTAAAAAAACAAGAAAAAACACTGGTTTTAGCAAATGTGTGAGCGAGACAAAAAACAATTTTTTGACGAATCGGTCGGTAAGAAAGACCCTGAAATTTAAAAATAGGTATAGAATACAATGGCGCAATTGAGTTTTTCCTTTAACAATAATCCTAGGATTAGATCGATTTTAAACTTTTATGTCGATTACCAACAATATAATTGATATGTGGAAATTTAAAAATACTCATCACGCAGAACTGGCCGAGATGAAACTCGGGTTGAAATTGCATTGTCGTAAGTTTTATTTCCTTGCAAATAATTTTTATGTATCGTGAAAATACCGAAACTCGGAAAAAGTGCCGTTGTTTGTTTCCTTGGTCTATTTTTTTCTCGTGGTAAATTAAGAACTCAATCTGCGGTAGAGAAAAAAATCTCCCTTAAAGAAAATAAGTTTATAGTTAATTTGTTGTATGAATATTTCATATGAGTTTAGTTAGCAATAAATTCACAAAGTCCAGGGGGACATAATTAATACTTATACAGTTGTCTCGAATTTTTTAATAATATGTATTCCCATGTAGCGGTTCCCATATTCTCCGCTGTCCTCCGAACGGCGCTTCGAAGTACCACAATTGCCCGTCGCAGCGCTCCTTCCCTACCTTATCTCATGTAATCTCCTAAGCTTCTCTTTCGCGTCGCATATCTGTAATCCTCTTTCTTGCGATGGAATCGTTAAAACACAACGAGAACAATCAGAAAATATATTACTTTAACAAGGAACGCATTACTGTTTCCTCAAGCTCTTCTCCTCGAGAGATTAGATCAGTTATATGTTTTGAATGACGAGACTTGAATTCAATTTCTGATGTCCTTTGGGTGAAATTTGTTTCCGTAAAATTTCCCAGTATTCGCGGCAGGGAGAAGATCAGATTCGCTGCTACTCATAAGTTGCAGTGCTCGTGACATTCGCATAGTTTTTCAGCAATTCTCTTGTTTTTTCTGTCATGAATTTCTTTTCCTGGTGAAGTGTATTTTTTCGTAGCACTAATTTCAATTTAAGTTGACATTTCTTATATTATCAACTTGTCTCATTATTGTTTTTATCTTAGCATATTTTTAGTCATTTAGCTGTAGTAGTAGTGTTTTTAAAAGTGCTTCAACAGCCGAGGGCGTTTTGCACACCGGGAATCGAACCCGGGACCGGTTTCGATAAAAGATTACGCCTCTTGGCTATTCGAAAGCACGTTTAGTCTTTCATGTTATTACTTTTGTCTGGTCTAAAGGTTAGCATTCCTTGAAGTTTTAACTTGTTTTATTTTAAGAAATTTTGCGATAGACTTTAGTGATTACCACCTTTTCTCTTGTCTTTTCCTCCATCTGAGGTAAAAAAAGATCTTTTTTTCTGTATGGGCAAGGGGCTGCTTTGTTTTGCTCTTACAGATCCATCCACTTGAAGTTATTTTGTAACTATCCTGACCGCGAGATCGGTCGATCATATCTGCCCAAACAACTGATTGCATTGCTGTCAAGCATTTTCCGTGAAGTTGCACGTTATGAGTGTTTGAAAAAAATTAGAACATGCGATTTCAAGTTCAGATTATTCGTGACCATTACTTGTCAAAATGCACTAAATTCCCTCAATAATCTTCCGCAATATCAACTCAAAAGCTTTGGTTCTTAATATTGAAAACAGTGGAAAAGTAGAGCATCACCATGAAAAATTATAAATTCCCATTTAAAAATAATTCAATTTGGAAATGTAACAGAGAGAATTGATATATCTTTGTTGGCCGCTAAAATGAGAGACGAGTGAATGGAGAAATTTATATTCTCTACAGTATTTTCTGATAATAAAATACATGGATATTGAGTGAATTAATTCATCGCATTTTATCCATAGGATAGGTTGTATGCCTTCCCTCATTGTAGGGCTCAAAATAAGGGATCGCGAAATCTTTAGTCAAATGAATCAGTTTGGTGGAAACAACACATTACTCGTTACAGTCTGCGATATAAATGTTCGACTAATCATTGTTTCTGGTGCGGGGCTACGTAACAATAGTCAATTACAAGCAAAAATGCTCTGTTGTCACGGATTCTATTTCCAGACAATAATGGAGGCTGCTAGAGTAAAATGTAATTGTTACTAATTGTTTCAATCAAGGCACTAATGACCAGTTGCATGAGGCGATAGTGCTCTACAATCACGCATTATTGAAGGTTAGTTTCCAAAATGCACAGGAATTTGTTAGCCTGCGTAGTTGTTATCTGATACTTGTTTAATCTTAATAATCAAATAAGCATAAAGGTAAAGAAATGAAGGAGATAAATTCTTTGGCGTTTGACATTTTCTCCTTCATTTCTTCCCAAAAAATTCAATCATGTGTATCATACGTATTTTCATGCTCATGTGAAGTTCGTCAGTCATTAATTGATTTGTTTACGTTACATTGCCATACAATTCTGCATTTGGCATCTTATATTGAGAAAAGACTAAGCAGAATCCATAAATTTAGCTCGGTAGTGTTTCTCTGCAAAATTTGAGGAACGAAAGAAGTTTCTTTTGTGCTGAATTCGACTTTAACCGAACGGATGCTCGACTATTATGATTGGGGATTTGTTTTCTAAATTTCCAATCAAATTAGAAAGAGAATAAATTCAATCGCAGTCTTTTCCTTTCATTTAAAGAACTCGTAATATACGACGAGAGAAAATGTAAAGCACTTCTAGGACGTCATTAGTGTCCCGTCTCGAAATGCCTCTCCCCGATCCCAGATGTCCCCTCCGTCTCATCAGGTGTGACGTAGGAAACCTGTTCGGAAAGGTTACATGGGTGGAGAAACAGGCAGCCAGATGACGTAGGATACTTCTCAATGGGTTGGTTGGGAAGGAATGTTTCCATCAAAAGAAGTGAAGTTGCAGTCTGGGAACTTTCCTTTGTTTATTAGAGGCTCGCTCTAAATTCAGGTATCGATTGTGTCGAGGGAGAAAGGCCTTGCGGTGCCCTTGACAGTAAAACATTAGGGAGACCTCCACGAGGAATTTGGGTACTTTTCAAGAATGTTCAGTATTATAAAGGTGCTCCAGTATTTTATACGTACAAGAAGAGGTTGTCTTGAGCAGACGTAGATAGTTATTAGTTTAGTTATAAGAAGTCGGTATCCTGTGGAGCTATCGTTATTTCATAGGTCAAAGGTCAATGACATGGTGAGAGGTGTGACCTTCCAACTAACTGGATAAGAGACTGAAAAGGGGTCTTTCTCTTTCCCTTAAAAAAAACGCTTGGTTTTGAAAAAAATGTGCTTTATTTTATGTTTCTCGAGTTCAATTAAAATTAATTTTCCTAAATGTTTCAAACTTCATATATGCTCGCATTAGGTCATTTTATTTTTATCTTTTACTGTACCAATTTATATTTTACGGTTGTAATATCTGTGAGTTTAATGGTGTAAAATTACATTATTTTACTATTTTGTTTTTGCTCTTATAGGCACCGCAAGGAGCTCCATAAATACTATTATTATTTTCCAATAGTTCCAGCGGCAGCCATTTTAGATTTTATCTGTAAGATGGCTCTGAATATCCGCGTGATCATTTCAGGAAATTTTAAGTGCCTCAACTGGTTCATTAACTGGAATTCGATACTTAGTTGGAATTCGATTTAGAGCATTTTGGGACCGGAATTATTATATTATTCTTTGTCATGTGATTCCTTTTTCGGGCATTAGTACCATTGTCTCTGCTCGTAACTCTGGTGCATCTATATCTCTTCTCCAAGAGGAAATGTCCTCAAAGGAAAAGTTATGCACAGACACAGCAAAATATCGGAGACAGTAATATTAATCCTTTATTCAATAAAGGTTGGTCTTTACAACTTCTTTCTCGCAAATATCTTTCAGATTAAACAGGTATCAAACAAATTCATTTATTGCGAAAAGAGTACGCCGTCAATATGAATCACTTATAAAAAGCACGAAGGACGACCGATCGGGTTCTGTAATTTTCGTACGAGGTATTCATTTTTTGTTCTCTGTAGGATATGTAGCTCTCTGTTGCCGCAATTTGATAATTTGAATATTGATTAGGAGACGCTTTATGTATCATAAATTTATTTTATAATTTTTTTAATAAATAATTTTATCGTACATTCATTTTATACTCATATTAATCATCTTATTGTACATTTATATTTTTCCAACGCCAATTGCTAAAGTTATAACGAGTATTTCTATGAACGGCAATATAAATCGATGTATTTACACATTCAATCAAAGGTTCTATTAAAGGTTCTATTTTTGAAGAAGGATTTGCTGTAGGTCGAATGTGGAATCATTAATTGACTGTAGATATCTTTCGTGGTGAATTTTGTATTTTATACATGTTCACCAAGGATGTTGCCCGGGACATAAGGAAGTCAATGCGAGTCACTGTTATTTGGGGTATGTTTAGGTTTGATTAGCGGTAATACACATTGTGATTATGTATGCGAGAGTAGGAAGCGTCAGCATCAATTCGGAGTTGATGTAATGCGTGGGAGACTACACATGTTAGGCTGGCAGCAATGATAAAGTTCGAGGAATTTTGATTACCTTTTGGAGTATCATGGAAAGTGTTCTCCATCTGATAACTATGTGCAATAATTTGTGTTAGGGCACAATGAGAAGAAATAGGGGAAATCACCTCATTCTTCGTCTTGCATATTAAACCTCATACCCTATCCTAAGCTGTTAGTCGGTGACAATATATGGCATGACATAACGAATGTTATTATCGTGCTAACGATTTTGTTGAGGTACATCACTATAAAACACGAGTTGGGTCTCTTCTTTTCTTGATTTATATCAATGACTTGAGTGACGAGATGTATGGATATTTGCCTTACAATTAGACTTAGTTATAAATAGAGAAATTAAAAACGAGGAAGAACGAAAATCTCTCGATTTAATTTAAAACAGTCTTCATCCAAAGGTGGTGCGAAAAATGGGAATTAGATATTAATGTAGGTAAATGCTCCGTAGTTAATTTCTTCGAAAGGAAAAAATGGTGTCCGAATAACCCGTACAAAATTAATGGAATGAATATAAAAGTAGTAGATTCAGTTGAATATTTCGGGACCAACCTTACTAATAATTTAAATTGGAGCATGATTATTCGAAAAATCTGTGGAAAAGCAATTAAATGGCTTGGCTTTGTAAAGCGTATTGTCGGTAAATGCGATGATAAGGCGAGAGAGCAATGTTATTTCACTTTGGTGAGACCCCTTATGGAATATGCGGCAAGTATATGGGGTCTGGTGGATGTAACGTGTACCCGCTAACTCGTGAAAGTGCAGCGTAAGTGCGTGCGGCGGTGCGTTTGGTTAAGAAATTCTACGATAAAAAAGCAAGCGTTACAAAAATGCTCTCATACGTAGATTGGGAATCCTTGAAAGAAAGGAGATTGGAAGCTAGGCTGCGATTGCTTAATACATTCAGGGAAACTACATTAGCGGAAGATACAACTGGTATCATGTTGACTCGGCCGATTAGATAATGGACGTAAGATAAGAGAAATAGATGCTAGGACCATTCGTTTTAAAAATTCATTCTTTCCGCGAACGACACGTGACAATAACCGAGTAAAGAAATGGGTTTAGATCAATTAGTGTTTACATGGTATTAATATAGAGGTAGGTATACTTTAGTATTTGAGCAGGGGGAAGAAGTTTTCAATTAGCAGATGATCGCTGAAAGAAGGCACTAATTCGGAATGAGAATCGAAAGAGAGGAAATGGAGTTGTTTAAAGAGGCGGAAGAAGTCGCATTAAAACGATCTCCAAAAAAAGAGAGGTTTATGAACGATCGGAAGGAGGGAATAAAGATTACGGAGAGGAAATAAGTCAGGGAGTGAGAAATGGCCCCATTCGACCCAGTTGGAGAAGTTCCGCCCGTATCCACGTTTATAAATAATGAACGTTAACGCGATGGACCTCGCGTTTTCAAGATGGCGGCGTTTCCTTCAGGAGAGGAAGTCCTTTTTTAAAAAGAAAAGCAATTTCGACTTTCTGCTTCTATTCGAAAAGCACGCCTCCCTATTTGGCGTTCGGGTGAATTATCGGAGCATTTAAGGCATGCCGATTTATGATATCTTTCCATTTGTAGTAATCCATTCAGTTCAATTTTGTTTGGTTGAAATCGCCAAGTTAGTTTCAGAGAGTGCAGAAATAGAGGTTGTCATGGGAACGATTATATTATGGGATTACATGGAGCACCATTACCTTGTCTATGAATGCACCCATTTACAGAAGGTGACTTTGAATTTAAGTTGGTCAGAACACATGCCCGGTAAGCGGGAAGGGGGGATATGGGTTCGAGTCCCAATTAAAGTCAATATTCTGATTTAGAATCATGATTTTCCAATTTAAATTTGGTTTAAGTTCATTTTTTTGTCGCGGTGTATTACATTTCTTAGTAAGTGAGATCGTTCAAGCAAAATATATATATATATATATATATATATATATATATATATATATATATATATATATATATATATATATATATATATATATATATATATATATATATATATATATGTATGTAGAGCACAAGTGGGTTAACCCAGGAACTTTCCTAACGTACAAATTCATATTACTTACTTACAATAGAAGGTAATTGAAAATTATTTGAAACACCCCAATACTTAAATGTTGATTTTCCACTTTAAATTTCAATTGTTTATTCTTTTGATACTGTTGTTAATTGCTGTCTTATTATTGTAATTACTTTTACTCACAGTCGCATTATAACCTATAGTAGTCAATTTTTAATGAGATTATAGTCACTATTTTTAAATTCCTGTATAACCTTGAATTATCATACTACTAAATATTTCAAATACATAATTAAATTAATTTTCCTGTCAGAGTCGTGTCTTTGTTTTACGCCGAAGCGTTCCATAACGTAGATAATACATAAATATACAAGGACTTTAACCCATTCGGATCGGAGGCCGCCGATCGGCGGCCTAGCATAAGGTACCCAGGAGCGGAGGCCGCTGATCGGCGGCCTAGCTGACGCGTGGAGGACGCCTATGGGCGGCCTCCACTTGAAGGGATTATATGCTTTCCTCTTACCACAGACTTCTTTGAGTGAGCTTAAATTTCGCCCAGCTTATCAGTAATGTTTGTGCAGCTGAGGAGTTAAGCCGTTTCTGTCTTCCTAAATTTTTTCTTTACTTTGCGTAGCAGTTGGAAGTGCGATTTTTAATTTCTCTCTATATGAGTTGGTCGGGATCTAGGTAATTATTTTTAATTTTTCTTTGTTGTTATTCACTATAAAATATATAAATCTACTAGAAAACAGAAAAATTAGATTCATTTTCTGACGAAAGTATAAAAATTGCTATCCGATCTGAATGGGTTAATATATAAGTATATAAAAATTGAAATTCATAAATATGTACATTTTGGTGGTTTTATACATTAGAAGAATGTCCCATCCCAATGAAATAGGATCCCTGTGAAATGATGACCCTTACGATGAGCTAAAATGTCAGCAGAAGAGAAAGTGGAAGATTGCTTCGAAGGTATCATTGCCCTTGTCATGTAGGGTATAACAGCGAGGCGAACCAGCGGTTGACTCATTTATTCAACCAATTCGCGTCCAGTGCGAACGCAATGAAGTGGCAATAACTTGGCGGAGTTTGCCCAAGGAAGGTGCGTCGGGGATTTATGGAAAGGGAATCTGCGAGGGCTCCGGTCGATATTGTTGTGAATTTCCGGGAGGAAGTGCCTCGGCTCCGGTAGCTAACCGGGGAACAGGTGTTTTTACGAATTCGAATATTTTTCACCGATTTAAAACCTTGCGGATTGCATATCTTCTCTTATTTAAAACCACCGTCGTGTATATATTTATGTATCCGTTGGCATTTATTTCCCATGAGGAATACATCTAAGGAATGATTGAAAATTAATTTCAGGAACTTCCCGATGAAGTAAATTTATGAAAGTAATAGATTAAATTTTGGGTAAATGGAATATTACATATCGATATTATTTAACAAAAGGATTCCTTGGTTTGACAGAAGAATAGTAAAAAAACAAATTTCTCCCATGAGAAATGCACGCTAAATAGTATTTTTTCCATTTGCAGGCTTCATTTATTTTGAAAAATTAAATTATAATGGTCCTTCGGAGTCGGTAGGAGTATCATAAGACATAACATTAATTAAAGATTTTTATTTCTCTTCGGAAATATTGTTTTGGATTCGAAATTGCGAGTATTCTAACAAAGTGGACGATTTTTTTTTAAATTTGATGTTTATAAACAACCCGTTTCTCTGACGACCATTTGCGGTTGTTAAAATCAGGCTCATACGTTTCTGCATAAAATATATTGCTTCATGCCCCAATCATGTCTATATCTTGTACTTCTGTTTATATTTTGTTTAGTACAGCGATTCTGCAACTATATCTAAGGGAATTTTCAAAAGTGTATTATCATCAATACTCGGCTGCATTAATGCTGCTGGAGATGAATCAGAAAAATAAACATTTAATTATTTAACGCTGACATGTAGCTCCAATTACAAGCGTTATAATAAAATACAAAACGATACAAGAAAACAATCAACGTGAAATGCATAAAATACACCAAAATACAGAAACTCATAATATATTAAAAACGATTAAAATAGTTGTAAAGTGTCTTCCTGAAAGACATAAAGGAGACATTTAAAATTTCACAATCACAATGTTTTAAAATTTCATTGACCGTTTTCATGGCTCGTGAAAGAGGTTACGTCCCATTGTATCAACTCTGCCAGAAATGTCACGGAAAGGAGATGTATGTCGAGTTCTTTTATTTGGAACATTAAAATTAATTAATCCAAGCAAATTTGGTGACACAACAGCTCCTCTTATTATATTAACAAGAAACATAGCATCATTTACAAACCTTCTGGCACTAAGAGGAGTAAGATTGAAAAATCTACATATATTATAATCCTCTTTTTCACTGAAAACAACTCCGTCAGTTTTTAAGCATAGCCATTTCACAAAGCGCATTTGAACTGTTTCAATGGCTTTAATGTAGGTGACTTGATTAGGGTTTCAAACCACTCAACGTACTCTAGTACGCATTAAATATTTACGCATTTCACAATAAACTGATTTAATAGCAATGTGTCACCGTCTATATAAGGCTGAATTGTATATTTTATTCTTTGCTTTAAATCCTTAGTTCCTACCACATTATCTTGGCGATTGGAAATTTTTCATTTGTCCCTTGGGGCATGGGAATATTCATCTGTTAGCCAAGTTAGGGGTTTGGCTTGAACGCAAGAAATTCTCCTGCCAAGGATTATGTAAAACATGCAATGGCTCCGCACCGAAAGTGAGAATATTTGCCAAGAGGACTGCCCCGAATTCTCAACTTTCGAATGAGGTTATACTGAAAGTTTTAAAGTAACAATTAAATTGCGGTACTCCAGGGTTAACAACTCCATGGAAACGAAGGAAACTGTATCACATTCAAAAGGAAATGAAACTTGGTTGGCATCGAGACAGTTGGGGAAATACATACATTAAACTATGAAATTTACGTAGAATCATATTAGCACGTACATATTTGGAGAACGTATTTTCTAGTACGCTTTACATTTTATTATCAATGTATTTGAATGGTTAGTTAAAATACAACATTCAAATTTATTGCATTCTCCTAGGATATTAAGTACGTACCTGAATAGTTCTGGATATGAGATAGAGTGATTTTTATAAATTTATAAATAACTTCCTTAATTACTTTAAATACTACTCTGCCTTTCGTCTAGTGAGATAATTGGTTTAGCCAGGATGACTTTCATAGATTCAGAATTTATTTAATGCTGCCAACATTAATGGATGTTACTTGCCCTGTGATTAAAACTTTTTACATTAACCTTAAGTAATGAGTAGGGTGAATTTCGGTGTTCACCATCATTCATACCTAATTAACTATCATATTATAATTTTTCTGCATATTAACAGAAATATATATGTTACATAATATAAATATCCCATTCGTCAATATATTACAGCAGAAAACAATATTTATTCGAAGTTAAATGGAGCTGTAATCAATTTTGAAGTTCCTTTATCCAGATATAACTTATATAACTATTTTTCGAATTTACTAAGATTCCAAATAGCTATTGGTAATCAATTTTTATTTTAATTAATTGTATACTAAATTAACAAAAACGTACAATTCCAACGATTTTTAAGAACACAGCCGGTAGAATACAAAAATATCCGTTGATTTTGGCTTGGAAACAAATTGAATGGAGTGAAATATTTTTTATCTGTCGTTATGTGAAAACAGACATCTTTGTATGAGTTCCTACAGCGGAAGTGTAGTTAAGGCTTTATTTTTTGTTTGAATTCAGCTATAATATTATATCCGCTCTATTTCCAATCACACAATTTTGTCGAAAACATAAATCATCATGTGGTGTATGGAAGAAATTTTATAGAGAGAAACAATTGGTATTTACCATGATCTGGTGGCAGGAACTGTATACCATTTGTTTTTTTAAGTAACAGAACTATTTTGGCTTTACATTTCCGCTTGAATTCAGCCACAATATAACTTGAGCTCTATTTTCAAATACTGTTTAAACAGTAATCTTGTATTATTCCTTCGGTAGATTGACACTCTCTCAGGGTGACTTCGTAAGAGTATGGGAAATTATTACTCTTCTCTCATGAGTAAAAATGGCTGATGTAATAGAGAGAGAAAAAGTTTTCACCTGTCCCAGACTGGGATTAGTACGGACATCCCTGAGAAAATAGAGCAAAACTTTTTTGATTGACCCCATGAATCTTTCCCCGTGAAAAAAACCACCTTTTTACTCCGCTGTTTTCCCGCGGGACTCGGCTACCGCACAGTAAAGGGAAGGGCTTGGGGGACCGTTCTTCCTTTCGAGGGAATAATGGGATGGGAAAGGTAGGAGTTGCGATGGGGGAGGCGGGCGGGAATCGATCGTGGGTCGAGAGAGTGGAGGGGCGGGCACGGGGTTGATTGGAAGGAATGGAGTGTAGATGTGGACAAAACCGACCGGTTAAGTAGTTCTAAATACTGCGGACAGTGAAGAAAACACGAATAGGTACAAATGCATGGCTTTTGAGCAGATGTGAATTGGTCTAGAAAACCGAAAGTAAGTGAAAATCCTAACACCGTACTTCTGTAGTTTATCTGCATGTAAGTATTCCTGTCCGCGAATTACTTTTAAGGACCTTTCGTTTCCAATATTCCCTCAATGTTAACTAAATCTCAGACGCTTAACCTTTAAGTTTGTTAAAATGTTCAATTATTCTGCTGAGAGATCTAGTAACAAAAATCGAGTGGTTCATGGATATGTTATGCTATACAACGCAATATTACTGTTGTCTTTCATATGTCGATAGTGCGCAGCATTGATATTATTGTTGAGAAAAGAGATGTATGAAATGCAATTACATTTTCTGTTAATATTGTATTTCACCTGTCCCTTTTTCCTACATTTATATTGTTTTATTTCCTTTTTGTGGTAAAGTTGGTAAGATAACATGCTTGAAATTTAGACCAAGGAATAGAACGGCGTAAGTTTTATTTGCATGCAATAGTGCCGGGTTCAAATCCTGTAAGTCGGGAAATTAATCAATAAGGTAAAGTAAAACCCGTAAAAGCGTTCACAGTTCATTTTCATCTCTATAAGTCTAGGTTTTTCTATACATTGATATCCTACAAGTCGACATTTGGTGTAAGGCAGGGGGTGTAGACACCGATCGTTAGAATTACTTCCACCTTTAGAGCTTCCTTCCTCTGTGAAAGTACAGTATTGAGTACAGTGTTAAGGTGGACGAGTATTCTAGAATTGATTCAGTAGGTACGTTTAACTCATGAACTACCTTTGAAGTATTGTTATTCCCGGAATAGCTATGAATCATCTTGAATATCCAGTCGTAAATTCGACTGAAAACATAAAGCGGGGTTTTGGTTTGCTAGGCAACTGTCCTGTTTGGTAAATCGCCACCTATAAGATCCGAGGCCATCGATTTCTGAGTTGACAGTTGAAATACGGTCCTGCTATTTGTCGTCCCTCACTCAAGTAAAGTTTCGGCGATTCATCATAGGGGGCGTCGTAAAAATGAATGGGGATGGGAAATGAATTTAGTTGGATGTGTATGATGGATCATTTTATACATATGTAATGGAAAATATATGTAATGGATATCTTACTCTATCATACTCCTTCATATATTTTATAGAGACCTCGCTTATGTATTTTGCATGTGTGCGTATATAGTATAATGTATGTGCGTAACATTATGATATATTATACGGGCTGATTATTATTTTATGGAAGTACTGATCCAAGAAACTGTACTGCAAGTTCATTCTCAAAGTTGGAATTTTGATGTAGTATCAATTTCTTGGAAGGTCGGAAAGCAATAGGGTCAAGAAAGTAAAATGTTATTTCAAAAGATGGTTAATGCTGCAGCATTGTTTATCAACCGGTCAGTCAAGTTTATAAATCTGCCTTATCTCAGGAACCATCCAATTAGTATGTTTAAAGTAATTTGATTCAAGATTAACACTGTTAGATACCTCGATTGAACAATTTTTACTATCAATTTAGATCATTCAATTAAGTTATTCAACCGAAAGCAGGTTGTATCCTCATTCCATCCACCGTTAGTAATGAGAAGCTTTGGAAAAGGAATTAGATGTTTTAGTGCTGAAGAGGAGTGAGGTTTTTGGGCTTGAGTCTCTCATTTATTTCCCAATAGTTTTCGTATCATCACATCCGGGAGCAAAACTGAAATCAGAGTCGATTCCGAGTAGATCCATTTTCATGTATATTGGAGGTTTTAGATCTCCAATAACCGTTTTTGTCGGCGTTCCTCTTCTCATTCCCCGGTATTCCGAGAAGACAAGACACCACACTTTTTGAGAGCACGCAATATGTATTTCGAATGCGATGCATTCTTCATCAGGAGTGATTAAATACAATGTATATTCATGCATGTCAGAACTTTTTCAAAACTCCTCCATTCATTTTTATACGCAGAAACGGAACCTTAGAGATATTAGGTCGATTTACATTGTTTGTCATCCTGAAGCTAGGGAGTACTTCAGTATTTCATGTTACTAATCTTCATTAAATATGTGGATACATATTTTGACATTTAGCAGAACTATGACGATCAAAGATAATCAATGATATTTAAAATATAATTGTTTTGTTTATTGTTTGACAGAGCGCTGTTTCAAGATTTCAATTCTTTATCAATAAATTTGCACCGATTGTCGCTTTGAGGGACATTGTTAGTCTAATGCAGCTCCTTTGTCACTTCAAATAATACGTGTGCCCTTTTTGGCGAGGTTCGTTACCTTGCTGTTGAACCTCATTGTTGCAGCACCTTCACATTGTTATATCGGTTGACGTCTGCATTGTTTTACAGTAAGTTAGCATACCTAACTGATCAATGGTATCGTAACATGTTGAAGAGTATGTACAGATATATAATAATAATAATAAAATCTTTTTATTCCTCGGCCCTTCATAAATTACATTTTATACAACTATTGTCAGGAATATAGGTACCCCTAAGGTGACAGCCACCTGTCTAGGGGTTACCGACTCTTCATTTACTTGGCAAATAATACACAAGCCATTTAATTTGTTACATAACATAAAATAAAATGTAGGCCATACGTATTAAAAAAATTACAAAATAAATTATAATAATGAAATCATAAAATTCAACAAAATAGCTTTCATACAATTTTTTAACATAAATTCAATATTAAATAATATAGACCTCTGTCTAATCGCACCACCAACTCACCACGACCAACAACACCACAACCAACAACACCACAACCAACAACACCACAACCAACATGCTAGTTGGAATCGGACTTTGTTAATGACTACCCATTATAGTCAAGGATTACGTCATTTAAAAGAAAGATACTTACATTTCATTTGGTCTCAAATTTACACTTTGATGATGTTCTGATTTGGGGTGTAAAGCACCCCACCGTTCTAACAGTGGTGTGAATGGTTTGACAGACTAACATAGATTCGAAAGCGTATCCTCGCATTTCCCAAGCACCTCATCCGCACTCATTTCCAGCAGTTACCATGGCAGCGCGCGTCTTGGTTAATCTCCTAAAAATAAAAAATACCGTCGGAATTAACAGCGTGTCGTGGAGAGGATCAAAGGATTGATTTTTTTCATTCTTTCGGAGGGATGCTGGTCCATGTGATTCCAGGATAAAATTGAATAGCGAAAGACAATTTCCCTCCCACGCCCGCAGTGTCTTTTAATAGGACGAAAAGCGAACGTTTTAAGGCGCTTATTAAAAAAAGCCGCTTCGGATGACGAAATAACGGGAAACGTCAGCGCCTCCTGCGTTTGGAAAAGTCAAACGCCGATTTCCGCCCATTCCATTTCGCTGATTGTTCACTGAATCTCTCTTTCGTTTCATTTTCGGCCTCGTTATTTATATTTTCCCCTTTTAATTGCTACAATATCGTGGTCTCTTACCACCGACATTAAATTGCATTCGGCGTAATGATTACAAGGCTAACTTCTTACAGTTTTGAGAGAGATTTAATTGATTGTTGGTTGTCACAGAGATTTAGGCGATTATTACTCCCACGTGTTTATTTATATTGTTAAAATTGTTGTCATCAATTTGTGAATAAATTCCATAGTTACCTCCGTCGATTATTATATCGTGTTTGTTATTTGTACCGTAAAAATGGATTAAATACTGCTTACAACTAAATACATTGTTATCGTCATCGATTGTTATACTTGTGTGCATTGTTGACCTTCTTATGAGCCAATAGTTGGCTCAGGCCATAATAATGATTACTGATCTCTGAGCTGTAGTTGCGATTGGTGTCATTTAACAATAAATCAAAAAGAATTTATTGCAATTAATGCACACTCATTATATTCGATAAGTCATGTTGAACGTGATGGACGTTTTCCATCACGTTGCCATCATATGGCAACGTGATGGAAAATGATCACAATATTAACTGATTTCTATATTTGATATTATTATAGATGTGGTTATCAGCTTTGATTGTTTCGGAGTCATAGTTTATTGCTAACAATTTCGGGTTAGTTGTTAAAAATGAGAATACCATTTCATTTCAAATACTACGCTTCATGTGATAAAGTGGCAAACAATGACAATTATGCAATCACATGAAATGAAGGTTGGACTAACTGTATCGCATCAAAAGTCGTCAGAAATAATGTCCCGTTATCGTATACATAGAAGTACACCGAAGGACTGCTAATTTAAAAAAACGGAGTTGTAAGTTTAAAATGTTCGTACCTCATTTAGTCGTTATTCGTTTAGAAACTGCATTTAAAGAGATCCAAAATTCCTTTAAAAATCACATCTTCAGAATTATGTTGGCAAGATTTAATTACTATTGAACCCCTAATGTATTCTCATGCCCGAGATGAGTAATAAATACGAAAATTTCCTGTAAAAACTCGCTAAGTCAAAATATGCACAGCATCTGCCTGTATGTGAATATGATCAGCAATTCTGAAAATTGCGTCACTCAATAAAATTACTCGGTGCTAGAGATCGTTGTATTTGACTCTATCGCTATTAATTTAGCCATTGCCCATTGTGTGACTTGCGGACATCTTCTTAATTGATACCTCCCCTGATTGTCAATCAATATCCTACCACTGAATGGACTGCGATGGCTACTCCATTTTTAGTCACTTATTTTTCGTAGAGAACAGACAAAAAATATTACTAACCAACTGGTGTTGGTATAGAGGAAAGTAACAATGTTTAATTTAGAAGTATAACATCCCAGTTTAGATTAGTGCAATTTTTCTGAGCGTATTAGGTTTGATAGTAAATGATTTATTTCTAGCAAAACTGCGATTTTGTGTATGTATGCAGAGCCTTAGGGTGGGGCAACCGAGGGAATCGCCCAGGGCACAACTTCATATGGATGCGCGAAATGAAAAGTGTCAGTATTCTAACTAGCCTGGAACGTATGTACAGTCCTGGCCAAAATTAACGCAGCACCGGCCGTAAGAATCGCTAGGGAGGTGCTGCGTTAATTTTGGCCAGGAGTGTACCTTGCTTTTCATATCAAAGGGGTTGCAGTAGTAGTATTTTATATGTTTTAAAAAACCCCGATACTCAATTTTTGATTTTCCGCTTTTAATACTTTATTCCTTTGATATTGTTACTAAACATGGTCTTATTGCTGTAATTACTGTTACTTGCAATCTTATAGTGGTCGATCATTAATGAGATTATTGTTACGTTTTTATTGTCAAAGCAATTTAATATCTCTTATTGTCAGGATTTATATCAAGTACTGCATCGTTACTGCTACGCGTTTCGACCTACATTTTCTACATATTGGCGAAGCGATCCATAGAATTGTTGTCATTGTTGTGTTTCTGTTCGTCATAGTTACGTTAAAATCTGTAATAATTGATCATTACTGATGGTATTGTTGAGTTGCAATTGTTTCACGCCGCGTATGTCGGGTATCGAGCTGGCAACCCTCTGTTGCGGAGACCCTCCCCCTCTTTCGATCGGGTGCAGTTGGACGATGCGGGCTTGCACTCCTTTATCTCCAGGGTGTCTGCTCAAGGCCTGCCAAATTTCCCATTTTCTCCCGTTGCTACGCATTGTTTATTCAGGCTGCTCTTAACGGAAATTGCTCATTGTAACCTTTGACTCGCCCTGTGTATTCGAGTATTTTTCGACCTTTATATGTGTGTAAAGCAAAGCGAATATATATGCGAAAGAGGCATTTAATGTCAAAACTAAGTTTTATTATTTATCAAGGTTATTGAAGAGATGAGTTAAACGTTTACAAGATCTCTTTCGTACATTTGAGAACTGATGCTGTAAAACAGTGGGGATATCTATTGCATGTATTCAGATGCATTTTTCCGTTTTCTTTGGGTTTTAATTATTTTTAAATTGGAATTTTTGATGCATCTAAAAACCTATCATATCCATTTAGGGACTTCATGAGGAAGTATAGTGTCACACACAGGCAGGGATTGGATTTACTCCAAATATTCCCGTAAATGAGAATCAGTGGATTTAAATTTATTATGTCTTACGATGTAACAGAGAAGTATGATTGGGTGCGTTGTTTGGTGTAGGAGTTATGTATAACCTTCGAAATACCTGAATAATGACATTCCCCGGCTGTGTGTGTATCCAGATATTGGCTCTAATCCTTAAATAAGGTTATTTTTAATATTTCGGCATGAAAACATTTTTATTTCTTTTGAAAACATACAAAATAAATGCTTTGAATAGAAATAGACACGCCCTCTTCCGTGAACAATTTATACTCTTGGTATTCTGAATAATTGAGGAAGATAGCTTCACCCCACATCTTGTGTCTCATTTCCTCTCTCAATTAGAGAGTGATGGATTTATAAATTTATACAACCCATCAAAAAAAACTATTTATTTAACTTCCCATGTTTTGCTACATACTGGTATATTTTGAAGTTGCTCAAGGAAAGATATTGTTACGAAAATCTTTGTTACTTGTCTATGTCATTCCTGGAAGGATCTTTTAACTCAAATTTAATCCACATTAAGATAACATAATCAATTAACGAAGAAGTAAAATAGGAAATTCATATGTAATTCTTAAGACGGTACAATAACTCGAATATATTTAACTAAAACATTATTTGGCAAACTTCGGTAGAATCCGTTAAGTTGGCATGCTGTTCAATTTTTTACTATTATACTCCATTTTAATTAATTTATCAGGAGTTTATTTATGCAAATCAGTTGAGCAATTATACAGTGCTTAAGTTCTAGATGCTAAAAACGAAAAGATATAGGATAAATAGGTATAATTTTAATATTTAAAAAATAATTAATTGGAAAAAAATAGGAAAAACTTTAAAATGATCAGCTTGGCCTTCGCAGGATAAACTCATTGTTCATTGCAGTAAGTTGTTCATGCATTTTATAAAAAAGTCGTTATCACTCATCTGAGCTAATTGCAGTATCTCATGTTTATATTCTTACTTTATGAGATTTTATATAGCATTTCAAGACGAAGTAATTGTAATGTTAATATACGACTATGCCGGGAGCTTTCATTGTTGAATTTTGACCAATAAAACACCATTATTTGAGGTTAGGTTCTGGCAACAATGGTGATCGAATACTTTAAAATATTTCACTGTTTGTTAATTGTGGCAATATCACACGTTAAACTTCGATACTCTTCATTGTTGGGCACTCGCAACAATGCTACTCGACAATTGATATCAAAATTACAATTAAAAATTAGATATTTCATTGTTAGGTACTTGTGGCAATAAAGCACACTAACCTTGGGATTATTTTGTCGGATCATCAGTGCTGCTCAGCCAGTTTCAGTTTTAGTGCCTAAAAATAGAAGTACATCTTGATTTCTCTAACTATTTGAACACCTCAGAGTATGTATAATTACTATGCCCATTACGAGGCTTTTGAGTTTGAATTTAATTCGTTTCTTCTTTTAAGAGCTGCAGTTGGAAACGATTCGTTGACATTTAGAAAGTAATTTGGCAGCACTGCTCAGCTCGGAGAATGGGAGGGAGGGCTAAAGTGTAAAGTTTAAAATGTCAGGACCTAGAAGGTCGGTAAACATAAAAAAATACTGCGGATGAAATCTGCGACAAAGTAATGATTATTACACTTTCGAAAGGAGCCTTCAACTGAACTTCAGCCCGAAGGAATCATTAAAGTATTTTTAATAGTTTCGGACATTTGATATCAATTTTTTATTTAAGTTGAGCTAAAGGGCTCTTTTCAAAAGCTCAGTTATTAGCTCCTAAAAGTCTACAAAGGTCTGTAGGTTATCTTTAAAGGTTACTATATAGGATTCCCTAAGAATAATTAGATTACATGTTTTTGGAAATGTCTCTAATACTCATCGGTGTTTTATAGGTTAAAATTATTATTTTTAGCACATTCTTTCTCAATGCTTTAATATAATTACCAGATGTCTTAATTTCACCCGAATTTGCTTTCACATTTCCACAATTTTAAAGAGTGATTCTTAAATGTCATGATATGTTATTTTGTATCTTATGCTGTCATTTTTGGCTACATAGGAAATTGGTGTGGTAATAGTATTTATCATGATCCTTAGTAGAAGAACTCGATAGTACAGTAATACTGCAGTACTTAAGTTACTCATTAATAATATCCATTATCTGAAGTAACTTAGGTACTGTATAGCAAGAATACTTTCATGAACACCGAATCTTTGTCCTTCATATTCAGATGATAGCATAAGATTTCTTAATAATCAATCGATAATCTCGTTGAAGCAAAACTAATTTAATTCAGCAAGTCCAAAACCAATTACTTGAAAATGGTCCTAACTTAAATACAATTGGAATTATTTTTATATCCTTTTTAATTAATTCCTTATCGACAATCACGCTCAATCACGCCGATGTTGTGCCCAAGAATATTAAATCACTCAAGTGCCAATGGAATCAACGAATGGCCAGTTCCATGTGTTTCTGACAATAATGGGACCTTCTGCAGTTGCTTTCGTTGTCAAAACTTGGATACATTCCTTAATAATCCATACATAAATTTGTATTCTTTTGCGGATTAATATATTCAGTCAAGCAGCACCAATTTGATATTTTTATCGCCAATACAATTACTTGAAAACCTTCCGTTGGTCAAATACAATTAGAGTGTCAATGCTTATAATGTTTCCTTGTCGAGTAATCAACAATCGCGCTGAGTAGCTCTTATTATTGTTAAGACACGAGTGTTCATTGTTTAGAGGGCCGGTCGACGACATTTTCGACAGCAATTGGGACCTTCTGCAGCGGCTATCTTTGCCGAAACTTCGTTGTATTTCTAAATAACCGATAGATAAATGCGTAATTTTGTACGGATCAATAAACCCACTCAAAAAAACTTACTTTAATTCAATAAACGCCAATCTAATTAGTAAACAAATTTCCATTAATTAGAGTAATTTTGAGGATTATTATGTTTCCATGGTGAACAATGAACAATCACACTGATTAACTCTGATTATTGTTGAGAGACGCGTGTTAATTGTTTCAAGAAATGGCTGATATTATTTACAATAATTGAATCTTCTACCTGTGAAAAACTTTGCCGAGACTTGGTTATATTTGTAAATAATCAATAGCTCGATGTATAAGTTCGTGCAGTTCAACAAGCTCAGTCAGGAAAAACGAATTTAATAATGTAAACTCCAATCTAATACTTGAAAATTTTCGATTAATAAAATACTACTATGGCAACAATCGGTTCCTTGGTGATCAGTTAACAATTACACTGATTAGATACGATTGTTGCTGAGAGTCGAGTTGAAGAGAGTCGAGAAATGACCGAAATTCTTGTCAATAATTGCACCTATTGCGGCGACAATCTCCGTCCGAACTCTGACAGAAAAAGAGAGGAATTTCCTCCGGAAAGAGAGCTTCGAATCCGCGGATTTGGCACCCCTGTCGGAGGAGGGAGAGCGGAGGGGGAGGAGAGAGTGGCTCCACCCTCTTCTGTGCAGCGTGAGCCGCTCTCGCAGGCAGGCCTAAGAGGTCGGGCAAATGCCGTTTGCGCCGCCAACGTCCGCTCCCGAAGCCGACCTCCGCTCCGACATCGGTGGTGCGAACAGCGAGCCGGGTTGAGTCATCGATTCGTGTTGTTTACGTGTGTACGTCCGGCTTACTACTCAAGTTGCGTGGAATTCCCCCGGTGTGTACTACGGCGGCACATGCGTCTTTTCCTCACCATAGATCGATAGTAGTTTGTTATCTGCCACATGACCTAAATTCCCAACCACTCGCCGACCAGGGGATTCGAAAGGAAGACGCTTTGGTACACCCCCTTTGCATAACAGTCGTCGGGCAGAAATTTCTCCGGAGCTTGTTTTGGTCTCTTGTGGTGTTTCCCGCCGTGTCACGCCGTCTGGTTCACTCTCGTGACTCGTGAAGTGTTTCCCTTCTCCTAGACGTACCGGAGTGGTCGTTCGGTTGCCCTTTATTCCTCACGGTTTCCGTAAAAGAGTGAGGAATTCATTTCAGTGTCCTCCCGACAAGGAGTTTGAAGGAGAATATTGGTTTCGGGGGAGTTGTAATATTGAGCTGCATTCTTGATTTCTTTAGGTACAGTGAGAAGGCTGTGGTCTCTTCAAAGGATTATTTTGATTAGGGTTCTTCACCATGTTTGCCCCCCTCGATTCTGTCAAAGTTCTGAGTCACTTTGAGATCGATCCTGAACCCGTGGAGGATAGTACCGAATGGGTTTTTGTGAAGGCAACTGGAGTTACTTTAATTTTAGACGTAGTGCCCTTTATAATTATTTTGATTCTTACATTCAATCGGTGAAATTGTGCGAGAAGAATTTTTCTTTACAAAACGGCATGGTATAACGCTGTTTTAAAAAGCCCATTCCACCGAGAAATACACCCTGAGTTATTCAGCCTATTCTCTTAAATTTCACTTATTTCGTATACTATCAGGATTTATTTATTCCTTTTCTACTCATAAATTTTCAACAATCGTTCAACAATTACTCACCAATCGGTAAAAAATCGTTCGAAAATAATTCAACAATCGTTTCTTCCAATTATCGTTCCGATAACTCAATCCCAAGCTTTGCCGAAATCGAGTGAATCCGTTGTCCTAGTGATGAGACCGAAGAGAAGTCTATTGTCGCCTGTGATTGGACTCCGAGGGGATCACTTTTTGGGTCGAAGTAATAAATCGGTGCACACAAACAAGATAATCATGTGGTCCATGCCATCGATGACGGAGGGGGACTTCAATCGATAGAGACACCGAGAAGTCGCGAGATAATTCCTCGTTGCGCTGCACGACGGCTGCCAAGTGAACCGGATGCATGCTGTTGAGGAACTATCTCGATTGTCGCGGTCGCATGGTGACGAGGAGGGTGCAATCTTCGAAGATTTTTCCCCTTAGTCTTTGTCGGGATTTAAAATTTTTTCTAGTCGGTAGAATGGGATAGTGTCGGTTTTCACATTTAGGCACAACGTACAAAATCAACTTCCCATTTAACACAGAGCGTCAGTATAGTTGCACGAAGCTTGTTTTGGTGTCATTATGTAAATCTTTGCTGTATTTTGGAAACCTTTTCCTTTTCCGCATATAAATCGTTTTGATGTTGACTGCACTCGCTTCAGCTGCGGCTTTCTGAAATTCTTCACTAGGACACCTATCGATCCTCGAAAGTCTTCAGATTTTGATGTTGGAATCTTTACGTTTCTTGTTTAGAGAGCCTGACGTTTGTGGTGGAAGGACTGGAAGTGTCGAAGGGCAGACATAAAAGCTGCGATGTCCGCTGGGAGGTCTCGGGTGGACGCGGACTTGCACCCATCCCTATTCACATTTCTGCAGAATAGGCATAGTCTCCGCAACAGGAGGGCGAAGGCCCGTGTGGTTTCCGACTGTGGACGATTCTCCTTCTGCGAGACGATGCGGACGCTCAGTGCTTACCGTCGCCTAGGGGACGTCTCCGAGCAAGCGGCCTCCGCGGTCTCGGAGGGCATCCGGAATGAGTCCCCGAGGACGGAGGGACGGTTGAGGATCGAACCCGCGATCGACGTAGCAGAGGGATACTCTCGTCTCCCTCCGGGAATGGAGGAACGGGTTATGCCGATAGGGAGAGTGAATCCGAAAGTTTCTTCGTGGACACACCGGTCGAGCGCCGACGATGGCCGGTTGAAATATTTCGCGGAAAATCGATTTTGCTACGCTGGTAACGATCAGGAAGTTACCATGTCAGCTGAAAACGATTATGGTGACAGTTGGGATAGCTCGATTGACAATGGGGTGGTCGATAGATTCTGGATTGCCGGTAACAATGTGGGGGTTTCCAGGTCGACCAAAAATGATCATGAAAATTTTAGCCTGACAATCGTCAACAGTAAGATGGAAGCTCATTGTTGGGATGCACCTAACAATGCCTCGGTTCTCAGGTCAATCAGAAACGATTGTGGAAATTTTAGTCCGAAGGGTGGCAACAGAATGACGCCGGACCTTTGTTGGGATGCCAACAACAATGAAGTGTTTCCTCCCTCTACCGAAAAAAGTAGCGCTGACGATTGTTATCCCGCATTTATTAAAAGGAAGAGAGGTTTTCGGTTAACCGGTAAGCGGTTTAGGACTAACGTTAGCCGGGTTTCCCGGTCGGACAGTTTCAGTGTTGTGAGCGGGACATTTCCGTGCGCCAAGAATTCCCCGGAAGGGAAGAGTTGGAAGAGGGTCAAACATTTCGGTGGGAGGCACTCCACCTTCCTCACCATTGCCATCCTGTTCCTGTTTTGTCAAGGTGCAATGGCGACCGTCTCGGTGTCCGCATCTCCGCCGGTGTCCTCGTCGCCGTCTTCGAGGTTCTCCTCGACGGAGTCTTTGCCCTCTTCCCCGTGGCCTTCAGCACAGCCCACGCCGTCGACGGCGGAACCCCTGAGGCCGCCGTGGGAGGACGACCCCTGCGGCGAAGGCAAGGCGGCCATCGGCTCTGAAGGATCCATTGGATTAGCACCACCATGGGTCAGGATGGAGGTAACCCACGAGGTGTTCGACGTTGGATCGCTCGTGCCAGGACTCGTTTACGGGGGTGAGTGTTTTTCATGTTCTCCTTTTTCCGCTTTAGGAGTTAAATGGCTATTTGAGCATCGTTCTTATTTCGGGACTACCTTATTTATGTTCTTATCCAAGTTACTTGGAGGGGAATTCAGTTTTATGTGTTAAAAGAGACTGCATAAGTGTGAGCGAAACAGAGATTGGAAAAAGAAACTCCTTTCTTAACCTAACCTTACTTTACTCTGTCATTGACGATGTTGTTCGGAATGCATTGCTTATAGCATGACAAAAAAACATTATACAGCTGGCGAGCAATCGTCAGCAAGCAATGTTTTCAAAGGCTCAGCGCAAATGTTTTTATTTGAATGTGATGTCTGGCGCTGCTTGTTTTGAACCCAAATAGTTAAGTTATCGATTATGTTGTTTGTTCATCTTTGGCGTAATGCGTTGAAGCTCGGTAGAAGATGTAACATAACCACTTTGTTAATTGGTAAACGCTTTCTCCTAAGGATTTTCTGATTTCTTAGGAAAAGTTTCCTGATATTCGACCCTTACGTCAATGGATAGCAAATCACGCGTTTGTTCGTTACAGTAAAGTTAATAAGCATGATGATTCACCTCACGTGAATTCGACGTTTGTTTTCACGGAATGAATGTCAAATTAAAGACATTTAAAAGTGCTTAAGAAAATGAATATTCTTTATACTGTGTACCACAAACTGTGAAAGGTTTAATTACTTGAAGGGTTTTTTTATGCCTAGTGCAATACTCTGAGAGCCGAAGCACAACTAGGATAAAACGAGAATAAGCTATACAAGAGTTCATGTATGTTTAGCTCTTTTTCAGCCTTGATGAGGAAGTGATAAAAACATTCAGCTAATGTTACTGAAAGCATTACTCCTTATTTCTCTCTCTTATAGTCTTATTAATAAGATGGGCGTTCAAACAATTCCTAGAAACAATATTTTGGAATTATTTTAAGCTACCATATTATCTAGTGTCATTGTAGTACAGGATTGTTTCAAATTGATGGTAATTAATTACCATAACAAGCCAAAGCGCGCGACAATGAGGTTTGTCAGTGAGTTTCCAACTTTGTTATCTTCGGGATTGTTGCAAGCTACAATGATGTAAAGCGCCATTATTGTACGATATTATTTCACAGATCTTATTACAAATAGTCTCAACAAGCTAAACTGCATGACAATGCGGTTTGTTAGTGGGTTTTGGTGAGCAACGACGAGCGTGAACTGGAAAAGTTTCGAGCGCCCAAGGCACTGCTGGTACTCCGATGAAAGTCGACGGATACATCTGCTAGGTATTTCTGTGTAAGATTGAGATTGGATTTTCGATTATGCATCGTTTCTATGAGGAACAATTTGTTCTTCGTCTGAAATAACATCTACAATAACTTTTAAGTTATTTTTTCTTAAGTATGTCTGTGAGCGAAGTTAAAGAATTCCAGTCATACGTTTCTTTTGCGTTCTCGTTTATTTCACATTCATTACTCAATCGCCGATGTTGCTCCTCACTTGCAATATTTCGAAGATAGTCCAGAGGATGGTATCAGAATTTTAGTAGGGGAAATTCGCTCAGCTTTGCAATTAGTAATTATGTTACTTTTTCGCGAAAATGGCGATTAGCGTTACAACTATTTGACGCCGCTAAGCTAATGGCATGCATTATTTTTGTGTGTGAATACTTGGCAATCTTTATTCGTAGATATTTTATGTGATACAGTCGCCGCTTTTTGTATCCTGGCCGCTTAAACCACATATTTATGTTTCTTGTAACCAAAAACATCCTGTGCCAAAATTGATTTCTTTAATCTATTATATAAATGTTTTTAGATTCATCATATCAAGACAATAAACAGTTTTCTACTGCGATTACGAAAACGAAAAATGCTGTTACAGCTCCTACAGAATTGCAGAAAATTGGCTGTAATGAAAGATTTCCCGAAAGCAAGCCGACACGATATTAATTTTTTAATCAGTGTAAATGTTATCGTGCAAATTAAACGGATGGTAATATTAATAATACTAATAATGCCGTCCTATTTTTTTGGGCGAATTTTAGCCTAGGAAGGCTAGTCCTCCAATTAACCCCAATAATGACATTTATTGTTCACGGAGGTCTGTACATCCCAGACATATGACAAATGTTAATTTACAATATATATGCATATAATTCATATGCTACATTGCATTTATATGATATACGTTATTGTGCATTTTCAGGCCAGGCTGAGTGAGTTTGGTTTTGATATTTCGGATGGTGAAACACTCTAACTGCAATGAAGATTTTCGTGCATTTACTGCAAGAGAAAAGTGCCGTAGACATTCTAAACAACGTTTGTTTTGAGTGTGCAAGATATGACGAGGAAAAGTTACCAGAAGTTAGTTAAAAAACGAGATAGGAATACCCCAAAACTCGGCTTATTTTATCTCTTTCGGGGGAAAATGTGGTATTTTTGGATTATCACTCAGAATTATTATGAATGCATTTGTGCACTCATTCATAGCCACGGTATTCGATTTGATTTCATGAGCGACTCATGGCGTTGAATATGTATCAAGCGGTGTTTTTTGTTAGACTCACTTCCATTACGGAGGTATTCTTCCGTGAAACACATTCTTTCATAAAAAAACTCGTTAAATTCATTAAATCAACGTTCGTTTTTGGGGGTGACATTTGAATCAGCTAAATTAGGGAGCACCCAGAAAAATGCCATTTTAATGGTTTGATGCGGGAGCTGGACCGTAAAATTAAATTCTCTTACTATATCACAGCTGCGAAATTAAAATAAAAGGTTAATAAAATTCTTAGCATCTCCAGAAGATAAATTCTTGAAAGATAATTAGTTTTACAAAATTATACAGATATTTTAGTGGCATACTTATTTGTATTTTTTCATTAAATTAGTAATTGCAATTATAATTAATTCATAAAGTAACACGGAAAATTGTGATTGTTGCTTTAATCGTTTGATATTTTCCCGTATATTTTCATCAGACCAATGATAGAGAAAACTTTGATATTAAACTGAGAAATTACAAAATTTTAACTAGTAATTCGGTTAATTTACTGTATAGGATGGTTATGTTATAACCTTAGTCTGCGTGCTTAGCTGTGAATTTAGTTAGTTTTAGATTTTTCCGTTTGAATGTGTTTTGTTGTTCTGAAAGTCGGCTTTTATCGAAAGTTAAATTGTTATAATTTTCATTTCTCTCTCTCATATATCCTTTACCAGGAATATATTTTCTGTACAAAGAAGAAATAGGATCGTTAATAAATTAATTAATGGCCAAAAGTTACTTCTTTTTTCTCTGCTTAATTGTCATCTCCATAACTAATATCGGATATTCACAGTCGTTAAGCACTTAGACACTTGCTATTATGCCTTCTACAAAATAAGGCTAATTAGGAATTTATTAAAGTAATGGAATTAATTGACCTTTTTATTGGTGTTAGAGGGTTGAATGTTGCAATTACCGGGTATTTAATGGCAAAGCGTGGGGATTTTCGGGGATTTCCAATTAACATTAACCATCCACTGTCGTATTTCCAAAGCGTCAGAGAGGGAATGAGGCCAAAGTGAGGAGTGAATTTTTATGCTTTCCTCACTGCTTCTGAATTCAACGAAAGGAAACATAGTGCAATGGTGGGTAATACTATGCTAAGAGTTCGATAAGGAGGAAAGGGTATTAATTACATTATGTAGCATCGCTCATACCCTAGTAGCTTTCATGCCATCGCAGCCATGATCATCATCACATAAGATTAAGTTAAAAATTGAGTACGATATTCTCAATCCTACAAGGAAACGCAAAATAAAAATATTCTAATCATAAGATTATGGTTATTGAAACTGTCTTACGAACGACAGGTTGGAGAATCAACACTTTTTTGGTCGCGTCAAAGAAGTTGCGTAATTAGTCGCGTGGGGTCAATATGACCCCAGTCTATGTATTTTATTCATTCAATAAAACAAAATCTTTTTAGCTTTTTCAATCATTTTTCATTTTACTTTCTAGCGATAATCTTAAAATTTCGTTAACTTTCATTAGTGAGGAGTATGCGAAACGGGCAGTGATACCAATTTTCAAAAATTAATGTAAATAACGTTGTAAAGAACATTTTAATTATTCTTAAGCCCATCAATATTGTTGGTGGTACAAACAGAAATTTACCGTAGTTGCCTCCAAGTGAGTATTTTCGATTCCCCCACACACTTTGGTATTTTATTACTTAAGGAGCTGAGAAAAATGCAAAAATATGTAGATTTTATGTGAAGCTTGATCGGATAGATGGTTTGAATCATAAAGGATTGCAATGCCGAGTACCTATATTGGCAATAAGCAAATACTAGCCGGGAAAGGCATTTCATAGGCCATTAAATCAGCTTAGATAGTGACCATTTTGCAGCGGTCAATTTCATATCTCTCGGCCCCATTCAAATGTAAATGGTCAGTTAATCTGCTCCGGATCCATTGTCGATAACTACGGGCTTAATTATCCATTCGGCAATAATTTCCCTGTGTTAAATACGAATGCGCAGGTGCTGAAGATAATTGAGCTAGTGGATCGCCGAATTGGAGTCTTCCACGATTATAATTAGAGCAGAATCCGCAGATCTGCGATTGTGATATGCGGCATTCGGATGCAGTTATGCGATAGGAAAAGAATGGAGACGGACATATGTGCATAAATGACGTATATCAAATGACTGTTGCGACTGAGGGAGATTACAATGGTAGGCTGCAATATTGAAGTCCGAGAAGTCTACTGTTAAGGTAGGAAGTCCATTGTTGCACCACATTTTATTGTTATTGTTATTCTCCATTATTATAAGGAGGCTTAAAAAAGGTAGGGAGTCAACAATTATCTATCCCAGTTAGGATAGAGTGAACAATCGAAACGCTTTATTCGAATAATTCGATTAAAGCAACAATCTAATTATTCGATTGTTTTCATTCGTTTGTTCCCACTACTACCATTATCACTTCGGGGATGATTTAAAACAATATTGATTCTAAAGTACCCGGTATCTATTGTTGAAATATTTTAACAATGAGAGTTATTGACAAGTCCACTCTTTGTCTCACATTGCCTCCATTGTAAGAATAACAGTGGCCAGTTACAAACTACAATGAACATCTTTCAGGGAACTTTTGAGTACACATAACTTCGGGGATGATTTAAAACAATATTGATTCTAAAGTACCCGGTATCTACTGTTGAAATATTTTAACAATGAGAGTTATTGACAAGTCCACTCTTTGTCTCACATTGCCTCCATTGTAAGAATAACAGTGGCCAGTTACAAACTACAATGAACATCTTTCAGGGAACTTTTGAGTACACAATCGATCATGTACATGTATATCAGCTACAAAATTCGAATGAAGAAACAATTTACTGCGTTAATATGCATTGATTGTTGACTTTTCTGAATCATAATTCTGCAATGTAAAAATTATGCTATACTATATGTCCAATAATTAGTACATACATAATTTTTTAACAATGGGTAACAAAGAATTTTTACTATTCTGACGTTTTAGTAACATTATACACGTCTACATTGTTGAGGTATATATCGGAGAAGTCAACTGTCAATTTACGAGCCCATAGTTTCTTCATATTTATTTTATTTTTTGGTAAACATGCCCAATTGTGGTATAAGTTGGGAGCTGTACGTTTTGACCTTTAGGAATATTCAAACCCATCAACCTTTTAATAATTTCGTTGCGTATGTTGCTTTATTTTCAGACATTGAATATAACTTGTTTTTACGCCGTGCTCTTATACCAGAATGCGTTTTTCATATGTCTTACCTTAGGCGCTGGTGTATGACTCACTCTGTTTATAGAGGAAGTGTAATCCTGGGAATTGCGAGGAAGTAGCAAAACCTTGGAGGAGTGCACAGAATTTTCTTCTTTCCGGAATCGCTTCAAGTATTCACTCGCGGCTTTTCTTTTTTATTCTCTCGAAACAATTTTTTTACTTCAATTTCAAGTCGAAGGAGCGGAGGTACCCAGCATTGCCCTGGGGGAGCGTGCAGTTAGTTTCGTCTGCTAAATTTTGCTCCAACCCTACAATACGTGTACACAACTGAAGTCAATATTTCCTTAGTTTTACCTGTTAGTGAAACTAGTAGAATTTTCCAGCTGTTTCGACATTTATGAAAGCGAAATGATAGTTTTCAAGACCGCATGTCATTTTGTATCTACAGAATAAAGTGATTTAAGAAATTAATTAAAAATAACTGCATATTTGTAATTCTGAAATATTTTTGTAATGAAGAAATATTAAATTACATATAAAATAATCGTAAATAGATAATGCTTAACTATTGACTATCATATATAAATATTATATGTTGCATAATAAATATATATTTCATACAAAGATATTTGGAGCAGGGGTTGACCTGTTTGCTTAATAACGCAGCGAGCTTGAGTTTGAATCCTGAATTGGAGATTGTTGTTTCTATTCATGACGTGAAGATAATGATAAATAAAATATGTATAATAATATGAAAAATAATAATAAATAATTAGCGATTAGCGAACGTTTCAACTATTAATAATGTTTTCAGTATAAGATATAAAAATGTTATTCATTGTATGATAACATTATAAATTCATACATGCCATGCATAAATATTTGTTGTGTGGGTAAACGTAGCAGCCCGGTAGCAACGTTAGGGTCCCAGGTTCGATTCCTGAATCAGTTGCCTCGGATCGCGACTTGAAGAAGGTTAATTGCAAGTATGGTCTCACAAGACCAACATTCACATTGAAAAGTCGTCATATATCTATGGTACAGAATAATTGGGAATCTTAGAACTAGGAACTCCCACAATGCAGCGTCTCTTCCGGAATCGATGGAATAGGACAGTCGGAGTTATTTATGCATTGAGAAAAGCTCCTTCCGCGTAGTGTAAAGCGATTGGTTTGGGAGAGCCAATTATGGGAAAGAGAGGCGTCACACGAAGATTTGGGCCATTTGCATGCAAATTGTCATCGGGCTTAGAAATTAAGGCTACGAGATACCCAGATTTAATTTTCAATCAGCGCTGAATTCCATTTCCACGGAACCGTGGTATGGTTAGGTGTCCTCTCCGTGTTTTTTTTGTGCCAAGCGTTGATCGAGATCGTGATTAAGCTGCGTTGAAGAGTTCGGGTATTAAGGTCGGCGATAAGTTTATCGAGTCTTTTAACCTTTAAACGAGCGTACCCCAAGGTTTTGTTTCCCATGTTTTGTTGTTCGAATATTCCTATATTACTTTCACGTTTCATATGTATGTGTATTCGGAAGGAATTTATTTTGTATTTTTTTTTCTTTTCTGTCCTTTAAAGTTCTTGCTACTATGACCCATGATGAATGGATTATTTTTCATGTTTGGTTCATGATGTAGAAAAGTCTATCTTTTATTTAGTTTTTCTCTGTGCTTTCTATGGCTTTGATGACATGAAAGTAACAGAGGCATGAGCGATGCTGAATAGTGGCACTGATTTAGTTCTTTTTAGTATGGAATGCTAAGGAAAGCGAAATTCGTTGAATCATTGTGATTCACTTCACGATGGCATCGTAGAACTATGCATTGTTGCAATAGAGTAGGTGTGACGTCACGAAGATTGGTGCCAATATTAAATCCGTGATTATACGATACTTTATATGGCAATTGAATTTAGCGATACCGATATTCCCGTAATTAAGTCAAACTTTGAAATAATATGAAGTGAATCGGGTAACTTGAACGACATTTAAATTAAATTAAATTATATTATGTTTGCAAAATATTTTCGTTGAATTATAGTCCATAAAAGGGTACTTATAAGAGAGTTTATTTGGTATTTAAATTCAACATTAATAGTTTTTCTATTGGAAAATTAAACCTTTTGTGAAATGGTAATAAATAAGTTGCCTAACTAAAAGGATACTAAAATTAAATCTAAATAATATTTTATTAGTGTTGAGAAGATTAGTTTAAAAAGTCAACAATAAAGAAGGCGAATGAGTATTTATAGTTCATAATGGCTCTCAGGTATTGAGAACATAAACGATAGCATACATAGATACATATTCAATAATTTTTTTTACATGATTGAATTGGATTGAAGCCTTTTTTTATGAAACTTATTGAGGATTGAACGACTTTGAATTCATTTTGGTTCATCAGTATTGTATACCATAAATATTGTAATAAACTGAGTCATTGCGCTGTTATTTATTAAACATTCTCTGATAATTGTATGGCAAAGTGTGAGAAGTGAGAAAAACTACACCACTCCTCACCTTGCATAGTAAGCCTCATTCCGTCTCCAGGGCTTCTGGTTGCTAATTTTGAAGGAGCCGATGCTGTAATCATATGACTGAATGATTTACAGGCAGACATACATAATTTGTTCAAGGTTTAATGTATGTTGTACAACGTACACTTTAAATGTTAGATCGAGTGCAGTAGAAAACCAATTCCAATTTCCGTGAAGTTCTTATCACAAGACTCTAGCCTCTATGCAGACGCGGCTTAATCGGAAAACCCATAAAAGGGTCGAAAACAGCTTCTTTTATGACGCGGACCTGATGTCGTACCACCAGATTCTTGACGTTTATCTCCCTTATACTTTCTGAGTCGACTCCCCATTAAAAAAGAAGAAACCTCGGTTTCGCGGTTAATAGATGTAAATCTAACGGTCGCGGTATCTATTTTCTTTGGCGGGGAACAGCTGAAAGGTTTGCCCTAGATTCCTCCAACGTAACTTGTAATGATCGTGGAACTTTAGGTTCTTTCTTTTTTTATCGGCCTTGTCTTGTTGATGACGCAGGTGAGATTTATTAAAGGAGACTTCGTAATGGTTAAGCTCTCTTCAGTGGCCGAATGAAATATTTCAAATGTCATGCACGAAGGTAATAATAGACTTTTTGTATTGTTAATTGGCTAATGAATAATTATTGATTTACACGACAACAATATCGGCGTCGGCCATCGTTACGTTGTGCTAACTTAGCTACAGAGCAAATCATCTTTAATTACCTGATTATAATATCCTTTGGTTTTAATATGAATATCCGTTTAGTTACTCAATTTAAAGATCCTTTTGTTTTAACATGAATAGCATTTTAATAAACTAATTGATTACTAGTCACATCAACTTCTTATTAAGATATAGAATAATTATTAACGCTCAATTTAATTGCCAAATAAACCAAAATACCAAAGTAAAATTCCAAATAAACTCCCTTATAACTATTCTTTTATACACTATAATTCAATGAAAAAAATTGTACACATAATATAATTTAGCTTTAATTTAAAAATCGTATTAGTTACCCGAATCATTAACTATTATATCAAAGTTTAGCTTTACTATGAAAAAAGTAACGTTAAATTAAATTACCATTTAAACTCTCTTAAAGTACGCCAATAAAAATCATATTTCGCGATAAAAGTTTATCTACAATTTTTGTGATAAAATAATTAGTCACACTGCATTTAATTAAAATTTAAACGAGTGTATATGTAGGCAGATGTAAATTATATTTCTACGAAACACATTATGTCTGAATAACAATAAAGAAGTAATTAAACGTTAAATTGAAAATATGTATAAAAGAGTTTAATTTCGTCCAAATACATTCATGGAATTTGAAATTGGATAATTATAAGAGGATTTTTGAGGTGTGAGAAAAACTTAAACATAATATGTTTTATGGATAAAGACTGTCGATTAATAGAATCCTAATAAAAATTAGCATCATAGCTTGATGGATTTTATGTTTTTTTTTACAGTGGGAGAACATTTCAGAACGTGGGTGTGGCTTTATCAATACCATTTATTACTTCAAAATAATGCAATTGATAGAAATTAAAGTTACTAATTATTTCCTCTCTCTCATGAAAAATAAGATGATTACATTTATTTTACATTTTAATAATTGATATCTTCCTTTCTATTGAGCTAAATAAAATCTTTGCAGAGGCTAGCACTAAGACCATTTGTTTATAGAGATACAATTATAGCCTTGACAATGAAACTATCCTTTTTTAGGACTTATTTAGGAATACTTTAATTTAATTAGGAATTCGATTTTGAAAGTATAAATTTTTTTAAGGAATTAAAAGTTAAATCTACCGTTAATCCTTTAATTTACTTGTAGCCTAATTAAGAGCGAAGTAGGTATAAGAGGAAAAAAACACAAATGCACCAAACAATGTTAAAAAAGGAAGGATTTTTTCTTAGAGAAGAGTGTTAAAGGAAAAAGAGCACGACGCGAAACTTGAAATTAGGACACCGAACAAAAAATGTCGCATGGAATTTTAGACTTTAAAAAATGCTATTCCTCGCTAACTAGGTGGAATTTTACAAAATTATTACACTTGTACGTAGTGATAGGGATGCCCAAAATCAAAGCTGATTCGCCAAACTTGACTTATAAAAAATAAGTGGGTTTCCTATGAAATAAGGGCCTATTTGACGGTTGATTCCACATTTTATTTACTGTTTTCTGGAAAAAACTGATTCGTAAAATAAATGGTATAAAGGCTGTTACGGAGAGGTTTGCCAATGGTTAGATAGGTAAAATATTTTAAAACTATCATGTATAGGGTTGGCCAAGGAAATTGATGGATAGTGTGGAGGATTTATTGGTTTTTGGATTAACGAAAAGGACGGGAAACAGTTGCTCCTGCCAACGGAAAAATACGGTTCTCAGAATAATCGAACCCGGGAGTGCCAGCACGGAAACCATTCCGACACCGCAGCTGGTCATTGAGGAACGACGTCTATTAAATTATTGTTGCGACAGAGCGTGGTATAATAATGATTGGCTGCAATACTGAATTCCGAGAAGTCTACAATTAAGGCAAAAACTTGATTGTTACATCCTATTTCATCAGGAACAAAAATGATGTCAACTTTTAGAATCTACAGAATATTTTATTAAAATACGACCATGGTTTTGACTAATGGAGTCATCCTCAGACGAATATAATTGCTTAATATTCAGTGAAAATAGTCTATGGTATTGTAAATGTTGGTTTCACTTTCGTTCCTGATGTATCCATACCACGAAGTCATGGTCCAAGCAGTTGATTCTATCCTATTTCATTGTTTTAATTTTATTTATAGTGAGCACGCCTCATCAAGTTTACAGAGTCAAACACTATCACAACAGGGATGATTCCAAGTGAAATTAATATCGAAAAATTCTAGTTGTTGGCATTGTAGAAAATTTTTAACAAAGAGGTTTACGTAACAATGCCCTGCTGCGAATGACAAAGAGGGATTACTGGAAGACTTGTGTTTTATTTTCAAATTACGCAACTTTAATTTTCTTACAATATAAAGGGATCTCTTTTGTGAGCAATAATGAACAACAAAGGATTTTTACTTCAAGATATCCCTATGCAACTATATATAAATTGTAACTGTGGAGGCATGAGTAGGAAAAGTCAACAATGAAGTCATCTAGCCCGCTGTTGCTTTATATTTATATTATTGTCAGTAAGCATAGGCAATTATGGTAGAAGTTAGTATCAGGATGCGGTTTTATAACACATATTTGCGCGTTAGTTCAATATATAAAGTATTTTACATATACTTTTCCGCAGTGAAAGTTACGTTTACAACTCTTCCCATTTTGTGTAAATGAATCCGATAAACGCTTTACTTTCCATGTGCCACATTTACTTAACTCTTCTCTTACCAGACGTCGTGAAAAATACTTGAGAAAGATCCCCCGAGTGAAGTCACGATCACGTTCCGCTCATCGCATCCTGCGAGACATAGATGTTACAACCGCCGAGGAGAATTGCGGAAAAGATGCTGCGAAAAGTTTTGCGCAAGGAAGAATTGCATTCTCCTGGGATCGCAAGTCTCTCCGAGAAAAAGTTCTCGGATTAAATGTCTAAGCATGTCTAGGACGACGGTCTTACAACGGTCCATCGTATTTATAGATTTTGTTTTGCCGGAGATCTACTGCGCGGCGGTTTCCAGTCGGGTCAAATTGCCCGGTTTGCAGGGCGAGGCCTACTTTTTCCAGGGGTGGGGGTAAAATGCGGCTCTATGAAAGGAAACAGGGGAAGTCGCTAATGACTTACATTTGAGCATTTTGCAACCATCCGTGGTAGGAAGGATCAAATAATTTAAAGGAAAAATAGACTTGAAAGAAGTCTGACGGAGCCGGGAATCCAACCCGGGACTATAATGACTCTATCCGGAAGGTTGCCTTAACAATGATCAAGGTAGCCTTCCGGATAGAGGAAGATCCCGAGTTTGATTCCCGGCCCTGTCAGACTTTTTTCAAGTCCCTTTTTCCTTAGTTAGAGACTTGTTATAAGATTATTTCACGGAAAACAAATATTTCAATACCTGATAATTTGTAATTGAATCAATTATTTCCTGGAATTGAAAAAATGGAAATTATCCGAGTTTATTGATCAAAATTAATAGATTATCTCTTCATATAATTAACTAAATTGAAGTGATTATGATAAAATATCACCCCTTTTTTAAGTCCGTTTTCCTTGGGATTTTTCCTGGGTGCATGCCCTTATATACAAAGAAACTTCAACCCTTTCCTTGATCAAATAATTGTCTTACAGGATTATAATTTTGTAATATTTCATAGACGAGCTTAAGCTTATTGTAAACGATATTCGTCATGGATTTACTGTAAAGTAAAGACTGAAGGCCGGTTGGAACTTCACCTCCTCCAACAATTGCTGCCAAGAGGAGTTAGTGAGAGGGATGAGGCTTACTAGACAAGATGAGGAGTGAGCTACAAAATGATTTAGAGGAGGGATGAGGTGACTGGGTAATATGAGGAATGAGGTGGTATAATTTACTTTTCTCACCAAGCAAGAATGTCGTACTAGTGGACAAGTTCCTCTGAGTTCCATGTAGACACAATAACCCTACACTTTTCCTAGCACATCATAAGGAATTCATGAATTCCACTATTCAGCATCACTCATACCTCAGTTGCTTTTATGTCATCACAGACATGAAGTAGATGAAGGATACGTTTTTCTCCATCCTGTACCAAAAGACAAACCTCATTCTATTCATCAATATATAAAAGCCGGAACTTGGGTTTACCAGTAGACTAATAACCTCCTTTTGTTTCCTTTGAAAAAACCTCAAACCTGCATCGCCATTTGATTCCAAATTCAAGAGTAGCACATTTTTCCATTTCATCGTTTTCTTGTTTCGAAGATTACATGTTGATAAATCGTCCAAATATCACAGGAAGGCGAATCGACGTCCAATGCTTCCCCGAAAGAGTTTTTCCCCGTAAAAATTTACCGTCGGAAAGGAACCGTCTCGATTTTTGGACGTCGGATTTCGTAATCTCCCCTGAAGCGGAGACTAATTGCTTCACTAGAGTCGTCCGTCTTTCGTTACTGCGTCGTTGAAATTAAAGGTCCATAAAAAGTTAATTTGCCATAGAATCATACGTCTTTTCTTTTCTGACACGGTTTTGAATAAATGGGCAACGATGATTGCTTATGTAAGGGAAATAAGATTTGGAACACGGCTGTTAAAGAATCAGCAGCTTAAAATCTCCAATTGTCGTCTTTGTCGGCGTTCCTCGTAGCATTGACTGGTATTAAATTTAGTAAATTTTGACTAGTATATACTGTATGTATTATTTCGATAATGGTTTTTTATAATATGCTCTTTTATGTCGTACATTACTATATAAATGAAAATCCATGTACTTTTCCTATTTCTCCTTTTTTGTTTCTTTTATGTTGTTTCTTATATTGCTATCTTTTTCAATACTAACTGATTCTCATTTATGTATCACATGCAAGTATTTACTAGTGTTGTATTTCTAAATTTTGCCATGTTTTTTCTCATCTTTTAGTTATTACTATCGGTAGGTTTTATCGCAGGTTTTTCACACCCCTCTTCCTTGTGGGTGTTTTTCAGCAGTGAGTTTTTTCCCCTAAGAATCTCTTAGGCTTTTTACATCCACAATTCTTCTATTTGATTCTCATACTTTTCTCTTTAATGTAATTATGATTGTATAATTAATGACGATGTGTTAGATGGAAGAAGAGACTTTCTTGTCTTAATCTCGCCCAAATAAAGACGATTATTATTATACACAAATACCCTCCGATCTTGCGTTGTTTACACACTCTCAGAGCTGCAGTGGAGCGTGAAAATGCAATGCATTAGAAACCTCGTCTCTCCCTCGTATTGGATCCCACTCATCTTTTAAAGATTTCCCGTTGGTCGTAAAATGGTTGAAGCAGGTCAGTTATCGGGCACTTGTTCGGACGATGTAAAAAAGGTGCTTTCGGATGAAAAATAATTCTTCCGCGACACTTTATTTTTAATCGAGCGGCCGTTCTCAAAGTTGGGAGTGTCGCCTCGTTGCCCCGGGTAACCAGGTCGCTCCGAATCCGCTCGAAATTGTAAGGGAATCTGACTGTTCCATTAGAGTTGATGAGAGGCCCGCTACCCCGCATTTCACGGAACGGCATTTTATTATTCCTCGTTTAAAAAAGTTGCGAATTCATCATCAGAATGAAACTTCCCCCATCTTCGCGATGACCTGTAATCACGAGATTTCCGGCCAATCCTGTCTTATACTTATATATTGATTGGTGAAGTTTCTTAAATAGATTATTGAGTTCTCGATGGGCTTGACTTGAGATGATTTCATTAACATATATTACGTTAGTGTTATTCTGGTGATTTCTTTACCAGTTTTCTCAGATACCATAATTCAATGTTTGCATCGAAAATTCATGAAGTACGAATGTACTCATCAATTTTAGATCAATGCGATTGCCGAAAAAAGGCCAAAAATGTTGGAAAATATAAACTTTGAGGGCGATGCGGCACGTCTTTGCGCTCTCCAATTTATGTAATATTAAAAGAAATTATTTTCTAACAAAAAGGAGCAACTTCAGGGGGGGTATCACGGAAGAATTTCTCAGAAATAAATATATTTTCCATTCGAATAAGGACTGATCTAGGTACACAATACTTTATAAGTCCCACCGCATCTCATTCGTCAAGACTCTGCTTCGAGACGTTATCGGCAGGTGGAGTTGGTGTCCTCGAATTCGTGATGTGCATTGATATAGCTGTTTAGCAGGGCTACAATTCTGGGGTCCCATCTCCTAAAGAAGTGTTTAACTAGTCGATCTCTTTTATGTCTAGGATTTTATTCCTCTTTATTAAAAATCAAAACGCAGGGACATTTATCATATAGTGAATATCGTATATCAACGAAAGAACACAAATTCACGTTTGTGCTTGCTCATAGAAGACGGAAAGAGAAACATTTTAAAATATATAAAAAGTAGATATAGAAAATATTGAGGAAGAAATGTTCCAGGCTTGATTTTCCTTCCGTATTGACAGTGAAAATCATGATAATGCTTTGCTGGTTCTGATTTTTCCGAAAATATATACTATTATTGTCGTTCACAATTAACGATTGTTATGTCCCTCTATCGCGCGCACGATATTGTTGGAGTAATCGTTGCTTAATTAAGTAATTGTTAGTTTTTTGCAACAAAGGGACTAAACAAGTACTTCCAGGTTTTCGCTTTAAATGACTACAAGAATATCAATATTTGTTATTGGGATTTTTTTAAGACCACTCCTACGAGAATATAGATATTGATATTAATACAAAAATG
The DNA here is from genome assembly GCA_947579665.1 of Sympetrum striolatum. Lineage (NCBI taxonomy): Eukaryota > Metazoa > Arthropoda > Insecta > Odonata > Libellulidae > Sympetrum > Sympetrum striolatum. The sequence continues at coordinate 75,080,942 of OX388350.1, forward strand.
ACAGTATACATAAAAATATGTGAGCTGTCAGGTCTCATAGATATTTCTTGAATGATTTGAATGTGGTAATTGGTTGTAGAGTAAAATTACGAAATAATTTATTATGAAATTGATTTACTCTTAACACTATGTATGGATTTGAAATATCCAATGTTTAATAACAATCTTATAACAATAAGAATCATAAAAAGACAATGATCGTACACTATAAAATAATACAATAGCAATACGATAACAGTGGAACAACAATATAAGTATCATAACAATGCTATAATGATGCAATAATAAATGATCATACTAATATCATGATTCCACCGTTCATTATAGCACAGTTTTGAAACCTTTCATGATGAATTATATATTTATTATGTTAAAAATAATGAATGTCATGTTGAGCAATATTATTAATTTTCATGTTAAAAATCAATTTCCCTAGGATGTTAATGGATCGATACTTGATATATTACAGAATTTCATGGATGAAACGTAGTATGACATTGCTGACCTTGTTTCTCCCCTTTGATGTCATTAATTTCCTCTGATAACTCTCTTTGTCCATTCTTTCTGTTCTTAAATGTTCATGAAGCAACGTTTTCCTTGGAGACACCCTTAAAGTAGATCTCTGTTGGAGCACACCGTGATTTTATGGCCGCTATAATTTTCGGTGCATGCGTCTCATTCTTCGGAAACCTCTTCCCCTTCGTTACTGTGATGTACAACTCCATTTTCCGGAGGATTCCTCCTCGGAAAAAATGTTACGGATTGATAAATGTTAAGCATCTTTATCGAAAAATGAGGCCAGCGATGCTGCTGCTAAAACTTTGGAAATAAATGGAACTTATAAATTGCTGAAGCTTAGAAATTTGGTGTATATAATCGATTGTAATGTGCAAAATTAAGATTAAAAATTAGAGGAAATTCAGGAGTGTAATTTGAAGTAAATTGGGGAAATGTACACCTGAGATCAGTTTACAAATTGTTTCATTATTGTTTTGCGCACCGTATTATCAGTTTTAAGGGCAAAAGGTAGCTATTGACATTACATAAAAGACATACATGTGAATATTGGTAATTTTACGTTAAGGAAGGAAAGACATCATATACTCAAATAAAACAAGGCGTTGCATTAATATTGGATTATAATACTTTTCCGTTGAGAAATAATTAAGATAAATCTTGTTTAGTTTTCGATTTTTCAAATGACCGGATATTCCTAAGCCTTTAGGAATCTAAGTAACGAGAATTTTACCTCATATTCTGATGAAACATATATTTTATTGTATTTTTTCCTTTAACAAACTATATGCACAACTGATTTCGATAGTATCATTTCGGAAGGTCGTGGTTAGGGCGCTCATGATATAGGCATTGTTGCTCACAGAAGATAATTGTATACCTCATTGTGGTTCGCGGGAGATTGTTGAGAATTATCATTGTTAGACTCTCGCAACTATGCTGCACTACAATATCGCTCGATATTATTGAAGTTCGAAACTTTCCCAGATGTGAGGTAACTCGATTTCAGTAATAATGGAAGGCTCCTCGTGTATATATTGCTGTGAATTCACCCTGAACAATGACGAAGTTGATCATAACTACAATTTAATTGGCAACTCTCTCGTCTGTTTAAAATGACGGCAACTAGAAGCAATCAATCACGTTTGTGTTACAGCTTACAGTGGTATAGAGACGTGAATGGGTGAAAACCTTCAAAAGCTCATAAAGCTATAAAGCGATTATTATAAAGACGTAATGATCAACTGTTAATTTGCGGATAGTCTCCTAAAGAAACTTGTACTATTTGTGTGAGAGAGGATTTCAACAATGCCTTACGGAGTCAAGGGAAAGGATAATATAAATGTCGATGAAATGCGCAATTAAGCGATAATCTTTTACATCTTCTATTTCATTTAAACTGGAGAAAAAATACTATACTAAATTAAGTTTATTATATTATTATCTTCATTTATGTATTTATGTATGTGTAAGATTCAACATAGAGTTTGAAATTGTAGATAATTTTATAGGTAAAATTACTGTATTTTTACTCCGCATTGCAGGGAAACAACGATGACCAACCATAGCAACGCGTCATCAATTTCTTTATTGTTGAGTTATAGAAGTTATTATGCGTCAAAAATACTTTTTTTCTTGCAATATCACTCGGGATGGAGAATAAACCGCGTTTTGCAGAAAATCAACGCTTTTTGTTATATTCCAAAGGTTTTGATAAGAATTAAACATATCTAATCTAAGGAAAACTATGACTTTCAGAACATGCCTAAGCAAACATACCATTACTATCATAAAACATGTATTAATTTCAAATTTTAGCTGATTTAACCCCACTGTATCAAAAATGTGAAAGTTTTCCGATTTGTTCCTTAATTGGAAAAATAAACATAATATTGCGTGAGATTTAGACATTACGTTTTCAAATTATGTTGCTTGTTCCAAAAATATCAAGTATCAAAGAAGGAAAATTTAAGTCCTATTCAATCTCTCAATCGCAAAAAATGCAAATAACTATAAAAAGTATTGGATTTACACGCTACGAGAAGATATATTTATTCTAAATTATTAGCTAAATCAGGCGTTCTTCCTCGCTAAACCAATATCAAGTTTTTTACGTTCCCATCAAAGAGAACTGCTTTCAGATTCCCTTGCTGTCGAAGATTAACTGAGATGCAGCTCCCGTCCGTTGCCTCCGTGATGCTGCACTAATCGGCTCCATGGCAACGCACGCTCAAGATAAGGCTAAACTAACGGGAAATTGCTTTTGTCGCGTATCTGATACAGAAGGCAAGTTAGATGAGACGTGCCAGCGCCTCTCTGATTATTCATTTGACTGTTTCTCACGCCCCATTTTCATTAATCACGCTTCTTTTTTTCGGCGGGAAATTATAATTGGGATTCACTTTTGTGTCATTTTGGCCGAAATTGAAAAAAAAACGTTCCACGTCGCTAGATGGCGTGATATGTTGGGCGTAACTTCATCAGCTTTTTCTAGGCGACTGTTTTGTTCTCTTTCTTCCAATATCATGTTATCTAGTTGGCCAAATATGCGCTGTTGATCGATTTTGCTTAATTAAAAGCCATGTTTTCTATCCCTTAAACGAGTAGCTAATGGAAGGAGGCTGTAAATACACGATTGTACCATTTGGAATGCACCCATGCCTCAATATTTCTTTTCAATGCTATTCATTTAGTTTTTTGGCTGGGAAGAACGTAGTTCTGGGATATTTACAGTACTTTTTATGTATATTAATATTAGATGTACGATGGCTCATAAGTCTCAATCTTGCCCTGAAATAAAGACATTTCATTTTTTATTATAATTATACCGTGTTATGTATACGTAATACCGTTATTATATATTTCTATGTTTTTTAAGGGGAAAGTCTAATCAAACCTTAATATAATATTTCCCTGCTATGTAGCATAGCAACAAAGATAATGTCTTTTACACTAATTACGAATCTAAAATTAAGTTACATGAGATGATGATGGCAATTTAAGTGATTCAAATCATCTGTAGTGTTCTATATTTCTAAAAATCAATTTATTGCGCACATTTTAAAATTTGGCATCACCTCATAGGGTTAATCTACAATTAGTTGTATAGCTAGTATATAATTCTTTATATTATTTATTCTTAATGTGCTTCGGCATTTACGTACGTGATTCTGTATTATTGATTATAAAACGATGAGGTAAGAACAAACGTAGTGTTGAATAATAGGGGACCAAAATATAGGGAGATGGCGGCGATTACAATTTGACGACTTTTTAATCGAAACACGTTCCTGAGATTAATTCTCACCATTCTTGACTTTTAGTTGAGTCGTTATTTATTAGCAATATATTTTTGATGTAATCTCTTATAAACTGATTATATTACATGAGTTGACTTCAATATCATTGTCGAAGAATGCATTATTGCATGAAACGAAACTTAAATCCTGTCATTGCTAAATTTAAATTTTCAGTAGGCAGAGAGGCATGTTAAGCAATACATAAATGTAGTTAGATATGCATCATAAGGACGATGAATTAACGACAGATTTTTCCCTCTGAGTGAAAGTCCCATGGGAATGGAGAAAGGTCTTCTTTCGACCTTTGAAAATCCGAATATGCGTCGGTAATCAAAGTTTTGTGAATTCCGTGCATTCCAGGAAAGGAATTCTTTCACAGAATAGCGACCTCTATTTTTTTAATTAGTCGCGTTAAGCTCTAAATTGATGGACATACGCGTGGCGTTTGCAGAGTTTGCAAAAGCAACGCTTCTTTCGACCCCGGAGGAGAGATCAAAGTGAGATGAGAATTCGGCGTTGGACGAGAGTCGCTCATTACCGAATACCTCCGTAAGCTGCAGAATTTTGATGAATCCATGAATTCACTCTTCTTAACCACAGCTATTCTGTTTGAATGGCTTTTTATAGCATCGTAGTCATTTTGTTCTCACAATTCTCACGCATTTTTGCCTCCTCATTAAATTTTCATAATAATTCAATGGTTATTGAATTAAATTCTTATTTTGTCTCTTCTTGCACATATTGTATCTATGTTATTATTTTCTATTGTTGCTGATAGACTTGATTTGTTTACGCACGCGTTATTGTTGTTAATCAGAATAATGAATTTTATTGTCATAAAGTAACCTATCCATGGTTGCCTATTAATTGTTAAATTATTGTTTAATATCAGGCGATTTAATTAGTTTCATCAATCAATCATATTAGTTTCATATCAATAATGATAGGTAACTTGCAATGACTTGGCATTGTTACCTTAAAGTAACATTCAGCATTGTGTTACTATTGTTACATGTGGTTATTTAATCGGATATTGTCGCTATCGTGCTTCACACTTTAATCAAAGTCTCACTTTTGGGAAGAATAAACTTCTAATTTGAACCAATGCTACATCTCGATTAATTTTCATCACAAAAAGTAATTAGTATTGATAATTTATTCGTAAGTTTTCTCAGTATTTCCGTTGAACGTAAAGCTCCTCGTAGGTATACATTTATTTAGGATATTGTAAAATCGAATTCCTGTACTTTTTGATTAATAAATTGCCTATTTTAATAGACGATAAGCTTTTGAAATGATTATTTACCTTAAGCGTCACTGAATTGTTAAAATTCACTCATCCAAACCACCTGTGCACGTGTTGGAAATGAAATCACCGCAAGTGCATTTGGGTACGAGAAATAAATCTCTGCATTTCAACAGCATTAGCCCAATACATTTTAGAATCACTCGTTCAACAACTTTCATTTAATATCGGAGTTCTTCATAAGTGGCAGTTTTTATCACTGAGTGTTACCATGGAGATGAAAAAGTGAAAAATTTTATTGCTAACCAAAAATGAACGTAAAAAACCAACGTGATATGAGATTTTCGAATCCGGAGATATCGTCTTTTCGAAATGATAGGTTCTAGTCGTTGCCATGGGAGACGAGACACTCGGAGATGGATCTAGAACGGCGTTCACGGAGACGTGAAGCTGCGCCGGCGAATCTGGAGCTGAATAGATTTAATTAATGCGCGCCTACATCAAGTTTACAGATTGTCATCCGATTATTTATCTTCGGGCGTCGAAAATATTCGACGCTGCGAAATTAACTGTGGAGTTGAGGTTCGTTTCCAAGGGAGACGTCGGTCGTACATTAGGAAAAAAATGTCAAGCCCGTCCTACTTTTTCAGCGGTAATTCCTGCTTGTGGAAAGGGTTATCCGTAATTCGGAGAATCTCGACGTGAAATGAAAATTTAAGGGCTGTGGGGAAGGGTTTGGTGGGGCGGTGACAGGTGAAATAAACGAGCGCAAAATGAACGAGGCACTCTTCGGAGAATCTATCTCGAAGCGGGGAATTGATATGAATGTAAGGAAAGGTGGGGTGCAGAGGAAACAGCGAAGTGCTGGGATGTAGTCGAATTGTCGAAACAATCAAGCAATGACGTTTTTAACCTTTCCAACAATCAGCCTTACACATTGTCCTAAAAATTGACAGAAACCGGTGGTGATTTTTCCAACAATCAAGATACCCGAATACAGTGAAATGTCTGCAACAATAAGCGGCCAATGAAGGCGACTTTCCCAGCAATCAACACGCCCCGGTTAACTGGAATTGTCGCTATAATTAATCCAAGTATCAACACATAGGGGATTCCAACAATTGTATTCGCTTTCTTCAACAATCAACGCAATCCCATTATGTGCAATTGTCGCTACAATCGTTGTTCAGTGTTTTCCAACAATAAATATGTTTTGACTCAATCCAATTGTTGCGAAATTCAGCAGATTACGCTTCACATATTTTGCTCCATTATCATAAACTCGTCTGGTAAGTTTTTTTTAGCACTATCGAATTTTGAATGATTTTGGTAGACCAAACTTTTCAAAATTTCATCATTTGATTCCAATTAAACAGTTTATATGAAAGTTCGATACCTATTCACCAATTCTGTATATCAAACGACCATTGATATGCAACCTTAGATTTTTCTAAGGTTAGATAATAGTATAGGTCTGATTCGTCCAATAACCATCAACAAACGTAAAGATTCATTATGAAGAAATTTCATTTTTTCCAAACAGTATTAGCCTGAAAACGCAGGCATTGATGCTATAACATCAATTATACAAGCGGCGAGAGGTTATAGCTCCAAAGACGGAGAATGATTCTAGATTTGGGAACAGTAAGGCAGGAATTCGTAACTCGTATTCAGTTCAATTAATGAAGTTTAACTCAAGTTCATCAACTTTAACGTAATTAGCTTAAAGAAGATGAATTTTACGCTGCTGCATCTCTTGACGTGCAAAGTCTAATAGATACAACGCATTCACACTCAAATAATTATAATGGTGAACAATCGTTCATTCAATTCGTCGTTCATAAACATAATTTCCTTAGTTTCTCCCATATTCTTTGTTTAAATTACCATAATATTTAAAGGATTCATTGCAATTTTTGAAGACTTTTGGCATCTTCGATGAATACTCGTACAGTATCAAGTCATCAAAAATAAACATTGTATCTAATATCATTTACTTTATTAGTTTGTTTATTATCTTTAATTTAACTTTATTACGTTGTGTTAAAAGTTTGTTTATTAAGTGATTTTTAATAAACAAAATAATCACTGCCTGCTAACACACGTATAATTTGAATAATTTCAATCCTCGAACAAATTATAAAAGGTAAGCTAGTTAAGGAGTTTATAGTCTAGCAAAAATATGTGATACTTTTACTGTTATGCAATCTAGAACAGTTGTTTGAATGGACGTTGTTACTGTGTTTGAATTAATGCATGATTAATGCCAATGTCGTATGCAGTTGGCAAAGCAATCGGATTGAAAGCATAAAAAGCAGTCTTAATTTATCGGTCTTGACAAGTGTGCGAAATGAGATTCCGTTAAATGCAAGCGAAATGCTTTCTTAATGAGCTCGCGGATCGAACATTTCAGATGCGCATGAGAGTCAGGAATTAACGTGTGAGTTAATTGCATATCATTCTATTTGAAATGATTTTGTTCCAAAAAAATGACTGCATTTTGTTCCCACCTCATAATACGTTCAAATTAAGTGAAAACAAAACAACAATGCTTATGTGTTGCTGGGAACAGCTGAATATCGTGATTTACTTTTTCTGTAAACAGCGAATTAAAGTATCGTTGTACTAATTAAAATGTAGACGCCATATTGTATACACGGAAGCCATTACAGTTTGTTTATTTTTCATGATTTTTTTAATAATGCTACATTTTTCATTGAAGGCAGCAATGCTGAGGGTTGCTAGGAACAAATGAACATTGTTTAATATTTTCCGTAAACATTGTAATAATGTTCCATACATGAATGTCAAGGTAGCCGCCATATTGTAAACACTGTTACAATGCTTAAGCGTTGCTATAGACAGCTCAACAATACACCACGATTTTATCTTACGGAAAATGCCTCAGCATGGCACTACTGGCAGAATACGCATGAATAAATGCATATCTACGCTTTTTACGGCTATTTTTCATATGCATTAACACATAAAAAATCTACTCCTTTCTGGCTTGAAACAAAAGAGGCACTAACGGCGCGATTTTTCGCGATAAGCATCAAGTGCCGTTCCCGCTTTTTTTCTGAACCGAAGCCTCGACGGTGGTGCCATCTCGTTTCCGGTGCCGTCCGCAATGGAAACCATTCCATACCGCCATAAATCAATTTTCCGCGGTTCGCCGACTGCTCCTTCCATTGTTTTTTTTTGTTCGGCCGTCACTTCCGAGCGTGGAAACAAAACGGTGGATGAATATTCCGTCACAAGTAAATCCTCGGGCGCCCTGTTGCTGCGACTTATGTCGATATCTGCTTTCGAATTCAAGGTGTCCGATGTTTTCGGAGCTTAAGAATAAACCGCTCGATAACCAGAGCTGCTAACCGATATTTTTGCGTTTTTTTACGAATATTATTTTATTGGTCGGAGAAGTTTTGTCCTCTGCTGGAAGGAACTGGCAATTTTCCTAAAACGGGTGCCGTAAAACCTTGGTCTCATGTTGAAATGAAGTTTAGTATTGCTTGAAAAGTAGCAGAGGTTTACATCCTTGAATAGTGTCAATTGCCACTGCTACATTGATTCTTTAGATATGGTGGCATACTAACTTATTTTTTTCGTAATCTCTAACGTCACGCTATTACGTTTTTCTCAACGATATACAGTCCTGTTAAACATAAAGTTTATACGACGTTTTTAGTGTTATTTTTTGCGTTATTTTATTCATTAATGCTATTTTTCCCGTTATATTATCGTTTTCAAAAAGAATGATATCAATCAAACGTTTGCTTAATCTTCTTTTGAACTATTGCTACTATTTTCATAGAGTTTTGTAATTTTATTTAAATTTTTCTTAATTTTTAACTCCACGCTATTGGTTAGTTTTGTCGTCGTGGCATTAATTATAACGTTACATCATCCCTTCAATTCTAACATTGCTTTCTCTCGTTATTTCACAGAATAGTTTTATTTTACATTGCCATAATATTGCTAGCAATTAGGAAAGTATCGCAAAGAACAATTTTGTTTCTTAAAGAACGATTATCCACAAAACGTTTATAATTTAGTATAGAAACTAAATATATATTGGAATCTAAAATTTAAAATTTTCTCAACGTAACATTTTTACATTATTTTCAACTTACTACTCTTTATTTTACGTTAATAAGAAGTTCTTTCTTTATACTTTACACTTTATTTACATTTTGATTTACGTTATTTTGTTAAGCAAGAAGTTTTTTGTTCTATATCTATGCTGATTTTTCCTTAAATTCAACCTCACTGCCATTACCTAATCCCTATGAGTTCATGACAGATGATCTGGAGCTATAAAACTCCGATATAAATCCTTATGTCTTGGTTTTCATTATCAATTCCATTCTGTTCGCTGATTAGAACCCTTCGTCTCAGTTGAGATCCATTAAATATCAAATGATTTAATGGAAACGTTTTCGCGTGTCACTTAGTGCTGGAAACATGTAATTTCCTGAATCTAATTCGTCCCATTTTTCCCATTGAGTACGACACCTGTGTGCTCTATTTGACCGAGTGCATGAAGTGTTAATCGACTCAGCTGTTCTATTTTTTAATTAGATATAGCTCTACAGTGCTTTTGAAATGTTTTATCAATCATTACCCCATGGTTTTCATGGATACAATTGGGTTTCTGAGCCTTCAATTTATTTCTTCGGTGGGTCATTTTAATCGGAATTTGCATCGGAAAAACAGGGTTGAATTTATCTGTTCGTAGTTTTTCGTAAACCACCGAACTCTTTAAATACAAATTGGAGTCAATTCAAAATTAACTCATCGATCCTTATGAAAGTTTTCATCGCGTTGGTTCCAAGACAACAGCATATAATGGTACTGCCTTCTTTCCTTAGAAACTCGGGTATTTCTTGATCCACCCTCATCCATTCTTGAATCCACTCCTTAAGTCGTTTAAATTTTCAATTAAGTTCAAAATCCGAGTATGATTAAAGTACACAATGTTGGCGTATTTTTAGCTTACATTTCGTGTCTTCTTGAGAATGAGCCATAATCCGAGAAGAGATTGCGTAATCAAGGATTTAATCCTATCAAGTAAGGAGGGAGGGTCCAAATAATCTTTGTTGTTATTCACACGTCGTTTCCTTGGTGACGCTTTCGGGTAGTCATCAGCATGTCATAATAAGTAGTTGATTAAAATCGTTATTAAAGGTTTAAAATCTCCAATAGCCGTCTTTGTCGGCGTAGTTCATCTCACTCCCCGGTATTCCGAGAAAACAAGAAAGGACACCGCACTTTTTAAGAGCACACAATACGTATTTCGAATGCGATGCTTTCATCTTCGGGAATGATTCGGTACAAATATGGATGATGATGACGATTGAATCGCTGAAGATTTGTTTTTGAAATATGTATTTGGTGCTCATAAGAAGCGCGGTGTCCTTTCTTGTTTTCTCGGAATACCGGGGAATGAGAAAAGGAAATCCGACAAAGACGGCTATTGGAGATTTTAAACCTCAAATTCTTAAACAGCCTTTTTACATATTTTCTTTACATTGATTACATTACAATGATTACATTGAATATAACTTGATAACTCTTCCAAAATAGCCTCCTTCCTTAACAAGTTATTCTGACGCAGATCCAGCTTAATTCAATATTAAATTCGTCGTATATTTCATTATATGATTAACTTCTACAAATTATCCTTTTCCATCCAAAGAGACTGAATCTAGTTGAATCGGTCGACTTTTCAACGAAGATAAATCGATGTTCTCTGCCTTTGTGACTTTTCCTTCTTTCTGATCTCTAAAAAATAGCTTTGGTTGGAAGCGATCTTAGATTCCGGATGTCAGATTCCCGTGATAACCCTCCCTCTGGTGGTACCGAGACTAATTACTCCGTCAAAGTCATCCATCTTCAAGTGCCGCGACGCCGTTATTCAAAGGTTGAGACGAAGTTCATTTCTTACGAATCATAAATCTTTCTTATTCATATGAGGTTTGAGATTTTGTCAAAGACTTTGCCTACATTTGCGTCATGGAATAACATCAATTCTTATGAACTTATATCTCATAACCAGTGTACTAACTGTCAATTTGTTTAGTTTTCGACTTACTGTGGGTTTTATAAACATTGAAGTGACTACGGTTTTCATACACGATAGCGTACCCATAAGTTTTGAAAACAATGAAGTTACCATTGATTTTGAAAATAATTGAAAATCTTAGGGTATTATGAACAATTGAGTAACTATAGATTTTATAAACAGTTGGGTAACCATGGATTTTATAAGCGATGGAGTAACCGTAGATTTTAATAACAGTTAAATAACCACGTATTTTATAAACAATTGAGCAGCCACAGATTTCATAAAAAATTGAATAATCTTGGATTTTATAAACAGTTGAGTAACCATGGATTTCATTAACGGTGTGGTAACCATGGATTTTATAAACAGTTGAGTAGCCGTGGATTTCGTAAACAATTGAGTAATCTCGGATTTAATAAACAATTGAATAACCATAGAATTTATAAACGATGAAGTATCCATGGATATTGTAAATGGAGAAGTAACCGTAGACTTTTAATCAGTATACTGATCATAGATTCAATAAGATGTGGAGTAGTTATTAAGTTCATAAGCAGAGAAATAATTTTAATTTTTGTGAGCAACTTTAAGATCCTTCGTAAGGAAAATGCCGCGATTTTATTGCAACACTAGGTCCCTTATCTGAATTTTATTTCATTTCGTAATTTGGAGGAACTCTCTCATCTAATTTCAATGAGCTAAAGCAATTACATATTCAAGCGATTTTGCTAACTTCCGGAATGGATTACTCTCGAAGGACTCTCGGTGGAACTAAAACTTATATGCGCTGAGTTACCTATTATATCTTCGCGATAAACTCCTTTATGTAGCTCTTCAAATGCGCAGCAGCTTATATCGAAGCAAAGAAAGGAAGAAGGCTGGAAATTTCCTTCAGTCCAACAACCTGTGGTCTTTCTCTCTTCAGTAATCCACGTCTTTTAAGAGGAGCCCCTTGATCAGTTGAATGTAGGTCACCTGGAATGATTAGGAGATGCATTGGGTGCGGAAAATTGTCTTTTTGAGGCACATTTCTCTTTTTGAAGCCCATTTCCTCTTTAATTTCTACTCAATGGAATTTCATCATTTAACTCAATTTATTTCATGGCAAAATACTAATGAGGGTATAGAGTATCTATGGCAACTAATTGCTCTCAACAATGGAGCCTACATTTGGATTGTTTACCATGATAACATGATGTTCGCAACAATGGTACCAACCTTCATATTGTTGTCGATGGTAGAATTATTTTGCCAATCTTACCTATGTTCTGTGTATTTTGGATTTTCGTTTTTTTAGGTAATTGTTTTGCTCACAAAATTGCCGACTAAAATCTGAATCGTTTAAGTCTTTAGTTGGGTCCTCAAGGAATCGAGTACACAACTAACCACTGCGCAGGTCGTGTTACTACCAGTAGTGTGCTCTCCTATAGATCACAGTTTGCACTACCGAGTAAGTCGAGTAGCTTTTTGAGTGTTTTACTTTAAATTACTCAACTGGCCTTGCAGTTGTGACATTGTTGCGTTTACGACATGAGTCGGGCATGACTACAGCGCCATTGCTAATCGTGCGCACTTGTAAGATACGCGGTCGTGTACATGACTCCGTGAAAACACGTCTTTAAGACTTCTATATCTTTATACAAAATTGCCGTCTCTTTACCATGAGATATTTTTTTTCAACATCTTTTATCATTAAATAACCATTCCAGTTAGAATAGTTTGAAGCAGTTCTTGATTGTGTTCTTTAGGAAATCAGAAGGGGCAACTTAGAATTTTATCGCTGAATGTTTCTCCCAGCCTTTGAAACTAAACTTTGTTACGTCAGGTTTAGATATCACTAGTAAAATTGTTATTTTTATAGATTTAAAATCAATGAAACCGAAACTTGACTTTGAAACTTTCGGTTTTGCTCATACATGCTTATTTTATGGGATATGCTGAGTAATTCTCCATCTTCATCGGAAAAAACTTCTGAAAGCGTAGTTAATTGTTGTTTTTTGTTCACATGACTGTTTAATTGTTTATTTTATTTTTTATCTACAATGGCCATGCTACTAAATATCGTTTTTTGTGCTTATACGTCTCATTGACTTTCAAAATCATAAAGATTATTCTAAGATTTTTGGAAGATTTGAAAATAGTACTAATGTCACATTTCTTGAAGTTTTAGCTAAATTCTCATCCTTTGCCAATATACTCCTTTGGTATCTGTCACGTATAGTTTCAGGTCTGATTAAGGCGCTGCAGAGTCTTCCCCAGTTATTGTGGAGGGTCTTCTCTGTTTTCCTTTCTTGATTCTGATACGCCACTCTTCATTAACGTTTGGCTTCGAGAATCACCTCTTTCTCTGATAGAAGAATCCTATCGCGCCAATAAAGAGAGGAAGAGAGACAGTTTAGAGACAATTCTGAATCCAGTTGTCATTGCGATTGACAATGAACCTCTCGGAAAAATCCCACTCCTTCCATTGTTGGGCGAATTTTTGATTGTTATCAACAGAGATATGACATTAGCTTGGAATAATGGAAATTACGGTAACAATTAAGGTAACAATGCTTAAGCGAATTAAATAATCCGGTTCGCTTTTCGATAAATAACGAACCAGTTGCTTAGTCTAAACGGTTGCTTAGTAACAAAACTATTGCTGGTAAGCTAAAATATTTATAATGAATATAAAAGAGGCTTTTATCAGTTTCTTTGTTGTGAACAATTGTAGCGTAGATACTGCTATTTTCAGCTCAATGATTATCGGAGAAAATAATGGAAGTAAAAACGTCCTTTATGGAAAGCCAAGGTATACGATTTCGTTGAAAGTTATTTATTTTGATTATTTAATTCTATATTTATATGGAATTAAAAAGTAGCTAAAATGTAACTAATCGCTTTGAATTTTAATTGAATTGCTCGTCAGTTAAAGTGTTTCATATTTTAAGCCATTTTATATGATAGTGCTAAATCATTGTTTTCATAGAATGAAGGTGCTTAGATTATGAATTAAAGAGTCGATAGTCATACTTTATATTTCCAGAGGCTTAGTCATAGGACTAAGCGTCTTCATCTATAAAGAATCTGATCATTCAGAGAGATTTTAAGGATCCCTGGGCGAATAGACTTCAACGATATGTGTGCAAATTCCCTTTCGGTAAGTCCTCCTTGGGTGAACCCTCCCTCTGGATAGATCTCAGTGTTTCCGTGTTGAAACCGTTTTTGTGAAGCGGTCGGACAACCTCGAGATTACAACACAACATTTGGAGATCATCGTTTCTGGCAGTGGCAGTTACACAGGTTTTGATTCAAAGTATAGTAATCCGAAGACCTGCTTGTGGCACATATATCGGAAGACGCGTTCCCAGCCAATCACTTCATTCCTCTGAACCTTGACTTCGACTATCACCTGCCTTTGACAGTGAAACTCACTTTGAGCCACGTCCATGATTCCTCTTTCTCCATTCCATCCAATGCCGTCTTTTGCAGATTACCATACCTTTAGCATGAGCCCCGCGAGGTAACCTTCTGTTCGTAAATGTTTCCGATTGGCTTCCATCTTGATTCTATCTTCGAATATATTCTTCTTAATTTCATGATATTTTATCATTTTATTTTTCATTTAATTTTATATTCCTCATTTTCTCTCCCTGTTGCACCATATATTCATTACTGTCAACCTTTTCTTACTTGTCCTTTATCCCATTTTCAGTTTCCACCCAAGAAAATATCCTCATATTATTATGATGGAACTTAAATTCACGAACTTTCCTAATGTCTGCTCGTTATCCGAAAAGTTCTGAGGCTGCTTCTTCTTTGGCCATAGGAAACGTTTTACAAAAAAACGATTCTCTTCTTTTATCTAAGAATGTTTATTTAAACTTTTAAAATGCCAATTTTAGCTCATGTTTCACTCCACATTCCATTACATCGACACCCTTGTCAAATTCTCTTCTTCAAATATCGTATAAAGCATCACAAGTTCTTCAATAGACAAATGGTAGGCGAATCAAAGGTATTCGGATTCAGATTAATTCAAAGATACACATTCCATTATTCTAACCAATAAGTTTCGAAAATTGCGGTCTACCATTAAATTCAAACCTTAACGATAACCTTTCTTGACATCTTGCCTCCTGAGCTGCCAGTAACCGGAAGTTCACTGCATAGAGTTACCCTTTCTTCGTAAGCGCAAGCGTCCACTCTTTGATGTTAACAACTGTATTTTTGAGAAGAATTTGAAAGGTCACTGTTTCAAACAGATGTTCATCTGTTTGAAACATCAACTTGTATGTTTCGCTTTATTCTATATCTATTTTTATATTGATAATGTATTATGTAAATGAGTTTGATACCCGTAATAAATTCATTATTATTATTATTATTTGAGTTTTTGCACTTTCTCAGCGTTTCCGCTGGAAAATATTCACCTGTCCATAGATGGTTAGGACTAGGCTCAGTCGACACGGAGAGAGAATTCACTCTAACCCATGTGATCTTATTATTAATTGCTGAGGAACTTGCGCATAATGTGACATGTTTGCAGTAATACTGCTTTCTGTGCTGCACCGATGGTATATTCCTCTAAACCAATTTTCTCCAAATTTTTACCAAAATTGTAGGTCATCAATCCTTCAACAGATATCACAAATGGGACAACCTGGACCTCTACCAACTTCCAGATATCCTTTAATTGCCACGCAAGCTCTTCGTATTTGTCTCTCTTTTCCATCTCTGTTCTTCGTATGTTCTGAGACAGTGGCACAGCTATATCAATGATTATTGCGGTTTTGTTCGCATTATTAATTAGCAAAATATCTGGTCTGTTGTAATTAATCGTTTTATCTGTTAAAATTGGTCTATCCCAATAAAGGATGATCTTGTTCCTCTCTAAAACAGGAGCAGGCTGATATTTATAATAGGGAACAATATCCTCATCAAGGAGTTCATATTTCATACCAAGTTGTTGGTGTATGAGCTTCGCGACCTGGTTGTGCCTTCCTAGGTATGCTGTGTCTGCTAAATTTGGACAACCAGCCATTATGTGTTCGATGGACTCCCCTGTTTTTCCACATTTTCGGCATCTATCTTCCACATTTAGCTTATTATTATTATTATTATTATTATTATTATTATTATTATTATTATTATTATTATTATTATTATTATTATTATTATTATCTAGCGGTAAAACCTCAGCTATTATTTTCTGAAGATATTTCCATAAGAGACGAAACTTGCAGAGATTATAAGTCACATTTGTTTTCTGTAATGTTTCGTGTAGTTACCTTTCTAAGAAGTTGTTTTTTGCATCAAAATGCCCTATAAGATTCATATTTTCTTCCTTGATATTAGACATTTCTTGCTACTTCCATTGCTCTTGAATTTAACTCCTTAACGGTGGAAGTTTTCGAACCTCTCTATGGGTTTTCTAATTTAAACTGAATTACCCTATTTATTTTGGCTTCAAGATGTCGACGTAATTTCTCTTTCATTGAATTTTAAGCAGCAAATCTTCTCGCTATATCCATTGATTATAGAGTATACGTTGGCCATTTGACTGTAGCTCAAAATCATTCGAAGGAGTTGGCGAACGTTTGGAAAGAGCCGGGAGACCGTTGGAAAGAACTTGTTTCAATATCAGATTGGTATCGCTCAGGTCTAGATCGTGGCGCGCAAAGAAAATGAAATCCTCTTTTGGTCCTGAAATCGGGTGCATCGTAGGATTTCAATCTCGCCGTAGGTACAGAAGATTACAAGGGGACGGATTTAGAAGAAGCAACCATTTTATGAGTTATCCATGTCCTTGATTCTCTTTCTTGGATTCTCTTTATGCTTTTCTCGGATCAAAGAAAGCGGACGAGTCAATAACGAGTTATAAAGGCGGCAGCAAGATCAAACAGACGAGTTCTTATAAAATTTCCCGCAGTGAAGATTTTGTAGCTTCTGAGATTATGCCAAGGTACAACAGAAGCGACCGATATTGTCACAGATCATTGTTGCAAGTGTCAACAATAGGAAGTTCTGGGATAGTAGCAAATTGCAACAGAAACATCCAGTATTATCGCGCAGTATTGTTGCAGGTGCCTAACAATGAGAACTTCTGGGTTGGCGTCATAGCATTATAGAAGCGACCGATATTTTCACGCAGCATTGTTTCAGTTGTCTAACAATGGGAAGCATTGTAAATCCACCCGCGCAACAATGAGGCGCAACAATAGCTTTTCCTAACAACAATCAGTGTCTTGTGGGAAAATTACAACCCATTACCACTTGTAAAAGATCACATCTAAGAGGAATATGACGATGAATTCTCTCATTAAAATTCCTTAATTTCATAATTTGTCCTTTCTGGGTCTTCTCATTGCTGTTTTCAAGGAGTGGTATTTTGCAAAAATTTTCTTCTTCTTGTGTTCAATCTCTCGATTGATTTGCAGCAACTCGCTATTCTTCTCGGTTATCTGCTTTCATTTTTTGCAAGAATAGATAGCAATAAATAAGCTACAGAATTTTATCTCATTCGTATGATAAATTCCCAATTAAACTCTTTTCATAGCCTTACTGAGTCTTTGACGGAAATGACGGTATCTATTGCTGGGATGCCATGTGTGATTTATGCATGGTGATATCCAAAAGCAACAGCTCCGTAAACATTATTTATTATTGAATAGTTGTCCTCAATTTGCTGCATATATTCGATAAACCTCGATCTATCCGAATCCCAGCCAAAATACAATAAATATGTATGTTAGTATCGAAATTCTTTACTAATTCATGAAAATAAAAGCACTGAAATAACGATAATTTAAGCATCCTTTTGCCAAATATATATTTTTTTATGTATGACACGACATCATATCTCTATTTGACAATTATCTTTAAAATTATTATGTAAGAATTTGTAGGCAATATATTTAGGCTTATGTACTACGGATTGGAAGTTATATTTGTATTCAAATGTGTTTCTCTGAGACTAAAAAGATTCAGTTCAATTCAATTTAAAAACCTCTCTCTTTCCATATAAATTGAGTGTGGGAAAACTTATCTCTTTTAATTTTCTAATCTATGTTCATAGCTATGATTACATGAAAGCCAACGAAGTATGATTACTCAGGATATTGATACTAATTAATGCCTCTCCTTATGAAATACCAAGGAAAGTGTGTTAAAATTCACTGTGCTTCGTGAAATCGTTGCGAGGGAAGCAAGAGCAAAATACCTCACTCCTTATCCTGACTAGTAAGCCTCATTCCACCATACTTTCTGTTGAAAAATAATATTATAGTTTTAATAGTTTCAACCAGCCTTCAAGCTGAACATTTATACACTACCATAATTGTAAAGGTAACCTAAAAGATAGAGAAAGTGCAACGGAAAGCTGCAAGATATACATTAGGAAGACATAAGAAAGGAGACAGCGTTACAGAGATATTGGAGATTCTCGGCTGGGAATCACTAGAAAAAGGAGAAGGATAAACCGATTGGTAGGAATCTTCCAGGTTAGAAACGGAGGGGAGGCATGGGCAGAATTAAAGGACAGAATTGAGGGACCACATTATGTAGCTCGAGGGGACCATAAATACAAGTTTAAGCTTAGGAAACAAAGAACAGATATCGCGAAGTACTCTTTTATAAATAGGGGGATAAAAGATTAGAATATGTTACCTGAAGAAGCTCTCAAACCCTACCCGAAATGCAAAAAACACTTTAGGAATGTTTTATTTTTTATTATTATTATAAATACAGGTGTTACAAATGGACAACTAGTCCGGTGGTAACAATTTGCAAGTTTGTCTACAATTTTCCAAATAACATATATAACAAATTCACAAATTAAAGTCTTACACAATACAATGTTACATACTAGTCTGAATCATAATCGTACAACAAATTTCCATCCCTTTAAAATAAAAAAACCACAATTTTTACATAAACTATTCCCGTTCAATACATGGTTGTCTAAAGATGTATGTTGTATAAAGAAATGTATGTTATAACTTACTATAAGATACTATAATGTTGTTTTGTCTGTTTAAATCTTGTTCTATTTGGAAGATTATGTAAATAAATAAATAAAATGGATATTATTTCAATCTCCCGTTGCATATTTAAAATCATGTTTTCGGTCAGTTCTTCATTATTGCTTCATGTGACCACTATAATTGCATTCCATCGTGAATGCAGTAAGATGATGGCCTAACCAGAAGATTCGATCGATTTAGATGTGCATTAGTGCAAATAACATCCCACATCCGAGCATTTTAATCCCCCGCTCCTTAATGAACCACCACCGCGAGGAAACGGGGTCATCCGTGGATTAATCACGCTGAATATCGAATTAAGCACGATCAATTAATAGGGAGAGTACATTCCCCAATGGTCCCCCGGAATACTTTTATTATTTAATAAAATAAAAGGTTTTATTCGGTAAGCCATCAATTTAGGATGGCCACGTCACACTCCATTCTGGTTTGCGAAAAAAAATCGCGGTTTTTTTCGCATTCCCAAAAAATTCCGTTTTAAACTTGTGTGAAAAAAATGCGTGGAAACGTTTCCCAGGGTCCACAAAGAGAACTTGCCGTTGTTAAACGCGGCAGTTGCACGTTTTTTATTTGCGAAAGTCCGGACGGACTTGTTGGGAATTGTTTTATTTTTCCATTGGATTTGAGGATTCCTCTTCAGGGTAGATATAATTTTAATTCCCACCGCCGAGCGCCGAATTTGCATCTCTTACATTTTTTCGTTTTCTAAGCTTTCGTCGCCAGGCAACTACGTAGATCCGCTTGAATTTCTCATAAATAGAGCACAGTTTCGAGTTTCAGCTGTTTTTCCGGTGGACCGTCTCTTGCGTGATGTGGCTATTCTGGAAACGGGCTAAGTGACAGCGATAGACTAGACTTGTCAAGTTGTGAGAGTACTGTCTGGGACCGCACTCCGTATAGATAGCCTTTTCATGGATTTGTCGTCTTCTAAAAGTGCTTCGACATCTAAGATTTATTTTTCACCTGGAATCCGACTGGGAATCGAACCCGGGACTGCTTTCGTCAAAGCCTGACGCGCTACCAACTTTGCTATCCGGAGGCCTCATTTTCATGTTGTAGAGACTTAACAGCGTATTCGAATAAACCTCTTATGATATCTCTATCTCAGTGCTTTTCTTAATTCGCTGGCCTCGGTGGTGTTGTGGTTAGCGTGCTACCATTTCAACGCCAGGGTCCCGGGTTCAAAGCTTGATTATACTTAAAACCTTAGTTGTTTGTTTTGGTGACTTTAAATTTGTTTATTGTTAGAGCTTTTATGACCAGACCTCGCTCAATAAAGCCGTCATCATAATTGTTATTATAAATACTATTGTTCATGTGGTCATTATTGTAATTGCTATGATTATTAATTCATGACTTACATATCAATTGCCTGGTATTGTTTATCGCCCGGATTACAAACCAGGAAATCTAGGCTTCTCTGCAATTACATATTTCCAGTAAACCCCATCAAGCAATATTGCTCCCAGTGCTGCAATTTTTCTGATAATGGTTGACTACTTAGTAACATTTATTTAATTAAAATCTAAAATAGGGTTGATTTTGAAATTTTAGGAACATAAAAACATATAAAAAAAGATATAGAATGCAATGGCGCAATTGATTTTTTATTTTAAAAAATCCTAGGATTACATCGATTTTAAACTTTTATGCCGATTAACAACAATATAATTGATATGCGGAAATTTAAAAATGCTCATCACGTGGAGCTGGCCAAGATGCAACTCTGAATGAAATTTCTTTATTGTAAATTGTACCCATTTCCTTGCAATTTACTTTTATCTATCGCGAAAATACCGTTACTCGGGAAAATTGCCAGTTTTTTTTGGGTACCTTGGTTTA
Source organism: Sympetrum striolatum (assembly GCA_947579665.1). Classification (NCBI taxonomy): domain Eukaryota; kingdom Metazoa; phylum Arthropoda; class Insecta; order Odonata; family Libellulidae; genus Sympetrum; species Sympetrum striolatum. The sequence continues at coordinate 75,101,939 of OX388350.1, forward strand.
TATTTTTATCGTGGTAAATTAAGCATAAAATCTGCGGTAGTGGAATAAATATCACTTAAAGAAACTAATATTATGCATAGTTTGGTGTAGAAATAATGCATTTAAGTTATGTACTAAGCTAGCAATACATTTACTAAGTCCAAGGACACATAATTAATACTTGGACTGTAGTATCACTTGTGATTTATATATTTGAAGCCGATTTGAGCAATTTGAGGAAAACGTTAGAAATCAAAGGTTTATCCGCTCGCTAACAAAGGTTTCAAGGACGGAGGTGCGGGTCTAAGGGCACCCGCAATACGAAAGTGCGGGCTCTAATCCAATTATTCCAAAGTTAGGTTGAAAGAAACAACTGCGATGGTTAGCTAATCCTGCAGTTCTAATTACCAATCCTACATAAAGAGTTTTAAGTAGAATACATACATATAGTGAGATCAATAATTACTTTACCTATTTCAATTTATTTGGAAATTTAATTCAATGATATTATCCGTTCCCTGAAAGCCGCAGTCAGTTAATTGCTAGCGTACAAAATTTTAAAATATTTCTTATTGATGAGATATTATTTGCTGGAATATTGTATGTGTTCTGAATAATTACGAATGAGATAGCTACTACGGTGACGATGATGATGATGCGGCTATAATAATGTTGCTTTAAAATTGTAGTGTAAATTTAGATGGGGTAAAATTGCGGTACCCTGAAAACAAGTATTCGCTTTAATATCCAAATGAAACTGCTTGTTTAGCAAGGGAGCAAGTAGATGAATATAATCAAAACTTTGAGGATTACGCCCAGCTGTAGATTCAGCTTTAAAGTACTTGCGAGTTTTATAGTTTCTATTCAATTAACACGGGTTAAGTGATAACAATGGGATGCGCGATCACTACAACCAACAGCACTGCAATTGTTGCTGAAGAGATTAGAGACAGCATTGTTGTCATTCGGACTATTCTAACATGCTGGATTGTTCGCTGAAATAGAGCGTGTTTTTTGCTAAAGGGAATTTTAATTATTTACCTCAGTAATTATGATGTACGGCATCGGTAGTGCATTTGAATATTAAGAAAAATATCAGCTATGACTTTGTAATACGCTACGTAGAAACTGATTTTCAACAATTTAAAAATAGAAGAGGAAGATAGTAAAGAATTGTGCTGAAATATCAATCTACGGCTTGTGTGTATCAGAGCAAAATTTTATAAAAAAAATTTATTTCCTACCAAATTACCCCGTTATTTCAGATCGTGTGTAGCTTTATCGCCTCCTTCTTCTTATCATTTAACGATTCGTAAGTTTTAGAAATTGTGCAAGCTCTGAATGTTCAGTTTTGTTCGATCATATCTTACGTGCGTACAGGCAGATAAAGTTTTGACTTATCACTTATCTGAATTTCCCTAAAAGTTGTAAGGTCGCGAGGTAACTCCAGTAAAAAAAAATAAACTCGCTTGCATATCTCCAAAGCAGTCTAATGTAGACAACCGTTAATATTCACTAATTCAGATTCAGATTAATTTCCTTTATCCGTTCGTAGGTTTTCGAGCTTCGGTGGAAAGTAGTATTTAAGCGTTCCACTAGCGTCGGGGTCTCTCTCCGCATAGCTGTCTCTCTCCGCCTATGTACTATTGATTTCCAGGAGTAAAGAGTCGGGGGTTGGAAATGGGTTGCGTGAGCAGGAGAAAGGTTGGCCCTCGAGGTATTCCCCGTTCGTCCATCGCAGGGGTTATGTCATAGCCGCTGAGGGCAATGTGTTGCGATGCCCACCGCTTTCCCTCTTACAGCCATTAAGAGGAGATTTTTCCTTCCAGAGAGGGATTTCCTTGGAAGAAAGGGCTTGGCTTGCTTTTCTGAAGTTTGCATTTTGCTGGGGCGAGGAAATGCCATGGAGAAAGTTGTTTAAATTTTCGACGCAAGGATTGTTATAAATATGATGGATGAATCACTTTCATTTCTTTCGTTATAGAATATAATAAAATGATTGGTTAAATTAAATTTAAGAAAATTTCGTGATTTTGCTAGAAATTACCCGTTTACACACGGCAAAGTTGCCCCGGGGATGGGTTGGGTTGGGGGGAAGGATTTCTAGATTTTTGCTAGAAATACCTCCCCCAACCCAACCCAATCCAACCCATCCCCGGGGCAACTTTGCCGTGTGTAAACGGGTCATTTCTAGCAAAATCACGAAAAATCTTAATTTTCTTAAATTTTATATTAACCAATCATTTTATATTTTGAGATATTTAAACACCCGCCCATCTGACTGAGCTACGATGCCTTGTGTCAACGGGTCATTTCTAGTAAAATCACGAAAAATCTTAATTTTCATCGTAGAACGTCGATCAAACGACGCTTGTATATCTCCTAGGACGAGTGAGACGAAGAAGATAATAAATTGTTTGTAACTTTTTAAATCTTATTCCACGCGGGCAGTTTTTAATGGTCCCCCTGATGGAAAGGTCAGGCGCTCCCTAGCTGCCAAGGCGAGGTAAGGGTCCGGATTAGGAGGGCGACCCTCGAAATTTCTACCTGAAAAAAGTAACTGTAAAAGCCCCGCATAACTACCATTAACCAAATGATTTAATAAAGAAATGTATAGTGACCCCATAAAAGTACAATAATAATGCTGTAACAATGCCACAACTATGGCGCAACAATACTTCAAAAATGTTCTTGCAGGCGACTCCGAATTTAACTCTAACATTGTTGCAACCATGATGGATATTTAGTTTACTAAAAACATGTATCGTAATCCTACAATTAAACGGTGAAAATTCTTCAACAATACCGCTACTATAGGGCAGTACACTTCAAAAATGCTATTTTTAGCGGTACCGAATTAAATTCAAACAACGTTATTATCATCACGGATAAATCATTTTCCTACCTTTTTTTACAATAGAATAAAATGATTTTATTAATGGTACAATTCAGCTACCCTTATTATAATATACAGTAATGATAAATCCGATATCATTATAGGCTAATTATTTTATCTTACTTTCTATATTTGTCGTGACATAGTCCTTATGAAATAAATCTGCATGGGGAAGGGACTGACTTTATATAATGACGATAATTTCTATATCAGTACGTGCTAATTATGTCCTCGAGTATTCTGAGTTTGACTGAACTTGGGCGTGATCGAGTCATCTGATTTGGTTTGAGGCTATGTATATACTCAGGAAATCCGTTCGTACTTGAGGTAACCTAATTCATACATCCATCGTTATCACGAAAGACTCCTTTCCATTGGTGGAGCAACTTGTAGTTCAGGTAGTTATTTCACAAACAATTAACAACAACCGTGCTGTTCGTGCAATGGAATCCAATTATGACTCAGAGGTACTTAGAGTTTGTCTCCTTCGCTCAGTACAGTATTCGTTAATTACACTGTGCTCAGCCAATCAAATTATTCTCATAAGCCTAGGTTATCGAGTAAGATAAATATTAAGTATTGCAAATTCCATCTTCTAAATTTCTCAGCGATCAAATTCGTTTATCCGTAAATAATAGTTATGTCGACCCATTCAATTAAGGATAATTTGTAGTATGGTTTATTTCCACTTGGTTTCACCTGCCCTTCGTTTTCCATGGAAAATATTTTCCACCGTAGTTTCTTCTTATTGACAACTTGTGTAACGAAAGTTTTGTTTGAGTGAACCCTATGAAAAAGTATTCCATTTTTTATAGCGGCCGTAAATATTTCATGTGTGATCATTTCATAACTTTTTACGGTTAGAGTGTCTCGGTTTCACTGTCGAGAATTTAACTCTCATACCCATCTTATTGTTATCTGATTGGATGCTTTCATTGCTCTTCTTTGGTCACATTGTTAACCATTTTTGACATTCATCCCTCTGTCGTCTGATTGTATTTTCATTGTTGCGTCAACTTATTCACATCCATTTTTGATCGTGAATTATAACATTCATTCAAGCCAAACCGGTACTAAATCCTTCATTTTACAACAATTTTTTGATAAAATACAGGTTTTTCAATCTGGCACCTTCACTATAAGAAACCTAAGGTACTGATACCAAATTTAACGTATATATGTTTTTAAATCTGTAATAAATACTTTAAGTTTCCGAACGAAAATAACAATTCTCTCTTATTATTGCAGCTTTCATCGTCATAAGTAGAGTGAAGGATGTACATGCATGAGTATAATTCTTAAATTCCGTTATGCGCATATTTTCCCGTGAATTTTAATGCAATATTACTCAAGTTCCTAATCGTGAATTAATAAATAGCAGTTTCAAATAGTGCGGAAAATACCATTACAACCTTCTTGGCCTTGGTTCTTCCTCTGTCCTGCGAGTATAAGATTTTAGTTTTCCCCTCGATTAAATCATTTTTCAAACTTAGGAATCCTACCTGCTTAGCATTTCAGTTCTAAGCGACTAACCCATAATCTGTCTTTTTTTTAAAGGAACGCTAAAGAAACCGATGAAATTACAAACGTAAGCGGAATTTAGTCTTGGATAATATCCTGCGCGTCAGAATTTGCCTCCATTATCAAACACCGCATGTATGGTTTCTCCAAGAGGACGAAGCCGACTACTGCAGATCCAAGGGCTTGCGTGACTTGGGCGAATGTTTCGAAGTCGCTGAGCCGTTGACACACGTCTCAGTTCATTGAGAGTATTGAATCCATATTTCCATGCAAGCCAAGGGTACTTTGCGTTGTCCGAGAAGAAAATGAAGTCATATTTTAAGTTCAGTTCACCTCTGACGTAAACATATAAGCATCTAAGAAGTGAAAATGTCTCCAGAACTCCTAAGAACTCCTTCCTTTTCTGTGATTGATTTCGTAACAACCACAATTTCTGTGTTACCTCCTCAAGAGCCAGTCTGTCCGTATAATGTTCAGTCCGGAAGCCAGTTTACACTTCAATATCTCTGGCTACTATAATGCTTTGGAGAGGGAATGAGGCTTATCAGGAATTATGAGGAGTGAGGTGTTTTGCCCTTGCCTTTCTCACCGAACCAGGAGCGTGCTACAGTTGGCATTAATGCATGAAAATTTAGAACGCCCTATAACTCGCACTATTCATAGTTAAGTTTTAATGTCATTATTCAGTATCGCTCAAACCTCAGTAGCTTTCGATTTAATTACACCGATGAAACCAATGAAAAAGTTTCAAAATAGATGGAAGATACATTTTTACTTATTCAGCACCATAAAAAAATTATGAAAATAAATCAAAGAAATAAAATTTTCACTTGTACTATTTTCCACTGTATATTTTACACACGACCGGTTTCTTAAGGTAACTTACATCTTCCGGTTGATTTATAAATAATATAAATGATTATTAACTCAAAATACTTTTCGCTAGCTGTTACGGCTAGCGATTGAACTTCTTATTATTAATTTGTAGAAGTATTTATTATTCTTAACTTTTACAGAGCCTTGCATATCCATTTCATCGGTGAATGAATAGCTCTAGAATGAATAGCCGAATATCTTCCCACTTAATTACTAAAATTCCGCATAATGTTCAAGAGAGATATGTAAAGTGTTATTCATGTCCTACACCATTGCTCTGAGCCGGTGAGAATCTCTCTATTGAAAATCCAGGATTCCTATTCTGGGCTTGTTTAGCATCTCACCGTAGTACCACTTAGAGGAAACCCGTGTAAACCCAGCACTGCTTCTGACAGCCCGAGTCGGCGGACACACTATCCCTCCAAACGTCCACACGCTTGCGTCGGGTAGTTTTGTATAATTTGGGCATTCCTTTTCCTTAGTTGGGCCCATTCCTACGAAATTGGCTTCCTATGAATTTTCTTTTTCTCCTAAAAAAGAAGAAAACGAAAGGCTTTTTCCTTACGCAAATCCTTGGAAAAGGAAGTCCACAGTACACAAACAAGCTTCTGGGTGAGTGATGGCTCTATTTTGGAAATTCTCGGAGAATAACGTTATATTCCTTCTTTCCGTGCTTTCTCTGCGTTAAATTTCATTTTATTTCAAATCCCAATTGTTCGGAAACCAATAGCAATTATATAAACAATATCAACGGATAATTTTCAGTGTTAGCCTTGGTTATTCCTTACTGTTACATAAATAATGGCTTCACGATATCAGTTACTTGAACTTTTATTGCTATTTTAGTATTGGCTTCATATTAAATGTTACTTTTAATTATATTACAACTTATAACGCTGACAATGCCTAGGTAATCGTAATTAACTAATTACAAATTGATCATAGAAAAGGAGACTGTTTAATAATTTACTTAGATTACCATTGTTATTGTCACTGTTGTTTTAGGAATAGCAACCAAATCAGTATATGTAAGAGTCATAATGTAACGAGTAACGACTTAGAAAACACGATTAAAGAAAGAAAACCTTTTAGAACTTTAAATATGGTATCACTGTTACCGTCTTATTGTCTGCGTTACATTTTGCAATATAATTAATTATGATATAGTCTTCTTTTCTATGATTTATTTATAATCAGTTAATTTTGGTTACCTTGGCATTGGCCTTTATATTTCGGCTGCTTGAGGAAGAACATGTATTTTGCATTAACTTGTTGCTCTCATATTCTCCTAAGCTGCATTAGCAGTTTATTCAAAGTCGTTAAATTAATTTATGTACTAGATGTTTGCGGAAGATGTATCAAGCAACATGCGGCCCCTTCCTTGGGTCGATTAGGCCATGGACTTTAAATGGGAGTTTGATCCTAAGGCATGGCGTGCTTAGAATGTTTAATGAAGCCACACTTCGTAACCAGTACCGCGATTACGTATTTCATTTCTCAGCGATTAAAATGGAAGTCGATTTCCTTTTAACCTTTCTCTCGTTGTTAAGGAAGTTTTCTGCGATAGCAACCATAAGTGTACTTTTGAATAGCAAGGTGTCGTTTGATTCATTTGCGATTTGTAGATTCTAATTGTTACAATACTAAGCAAATCTATACAAACTCTATTTTATCATACTCTACCTTTTGTACAGTAATAAGCCATAAAGCCGGGTGGTTCCTCATTCCCTCCGCCCTTAGTTACCAAAGACTATAGGGAATGAGGCTTACTAGGCTAGATGAGGAATGAGGTGGTTTTCCATTGCTATTCTCACTAAATCAGACTGCTGTATATGGAACAAAGTCCTTATAGTTGCAGAATGATAAATGTAAGAATTATAATAAGCATTAACTCTAACAATAATAATAATATAGCATCCAATAAATGGGAAACTTAAACTGACACCATTACTCAGTGCTACTACTGCCTTTGTATTATCACTCCCGTGAAAAGGAAATAGAATTAAGTTCAACATAAATTTTATTCATACCATCTTGATTTTAGAAAAGCTAGGCAAAATACCTCACTCTTCATATTACCTATTATGGCGCATACCTTTCTACTAACTCTTGGTAGCTAATGTTAGATGTCCAAGGGTTCCGACCGGCCTTCAGTTTTAATTATTTACAGACAGTCTGCACAGGTAGACTGATGCGAGACATTACATTCATTAAACATGATTGTACTACTAGTGTTTTTAAAAGTGCTTCAAAGGCTCGCTTCCCCTTTCCGGCCGGGAATCGAACCTGGGACCACTTTCACTAGAGCCGAACGCGCTGCTCACTTGGCTGTTAGAAAGTCCTTCATTAAGTATGGCATTTATTTAAAGAAGGGAGGGAAACCAAAAACCTCTTATAGGAAATATACTACACATAAAAATATACATAGCATAGCAGTCAAACACAATTATTTGCAAAATAATGATAACAATTTCAAGTAAAATAGCCTAGGTTGCATACGTATTGCATATAGCCACATATGTATAAAAGTGCAGTCATGGATTATAATATACATGCAAAAAATCATTAAACATTAATGCATTGAGACCTAGAAATGAATATTAGCTAAAATTAATATACTCAATATCCACTTCGTGGAAAGGTTATATAGCCATTTTGAAATGAATAAACTTGTAGCATCCACAATATACATAATCTTGAGACCGGTTTCTTTAAAGTATCAACCTCATTTGGCAAACATGTACAGGAAATTTAGTCTTATATATGGGTAAAATGAGGAGGGAGGGGTAGGTGGTGGTTAAGAAGTGAACAACGATGTGAGTTGGGAAAGAAGGGGAGAGGGATGAGAGAACAAATATTCATTGGTAAAAAAAATACTTCTTTGTGTAATCTCGATGATTTCTAAAGCGTTGAAGCGGCAACCTTTCTTCTCCCGGTGTAAAAGACGAGGATGGAAATCGCTGCTGCGCTACTGCTCACTAAGGTGTCCCGCGAATGCAGAACCCGGACCCCCCAGTGCGGTGGCAAGATTAAATATTAGCTACTTTTGTTATCTACTATTTAAAAAAAAATCTGATGTGGCCACACATGACTTTCTCCATATTTATTGAAAACAGAAGTCTATGCCGGTGATATATAAATAATTCTAAAACAATGAGTGTTACATTACAATGTTTCATACAAAAGTTGTAGTAAAATATATAATCTATAACTTTGGTACATAACTGTATATACGTACATTGCATTCTGACAGAGATATGTATGAAAAACTTCCATTTCTGGATAAACAACAACTTCCGGTTAACCATTATTCAAGAATAACTCCTAAACAATCAGTGATACGAAACAATGTTTCATACAAAAGTTGTAGTAATGTACAATATCTATAACTTTTGTAAGTAATTGTATATACCTACATTGCATTCTGAGAGAGATATGTATGAAAAACTTCCATTCTTGGATAAAAAAAACTTCGGGTTAACCATTATTCAAGAATAACTCCTACACAATCAGTGTTACGAAAAAATGTTTAAAAAAAAGTTGTAGTAAAGAAAATTATCTATAACTTTTGTTTGTAATTGTTTATACCTACATTGCATTCTGACGGAGATATTAAAGAAACAAACTTTTGTTCCGGTTTAACCGGAACTTCCGTTAAAGCGATATTCACCAAAAAGTAATCAACTTTTGGCATTGCTTGGAATATACTAAATATGAAGTTTGGAAATGATCGGATGATTACTTTTTAAGATAGAGTGCCCACAAACGTTTTTACCACACACAGACACACAGACATACAAACAGTCATGTTCGGGAAAATAGCGAAAACGAGCTCTATGAACCCCAAAACATCTATTTCCGTCGAAATCTGGAGGTCGAATTATTTTGCGAATACAATACTTTCTCTATACTACGTGTAGGGAGAAAGTAATATACATATTATAAATAATTTCATCTTGTTTTGTAAAAAATTAGATTTGTTACTTATGCATCAGGAGAAGGAATTAGCCAGGCCTACCTCTAATGATATTGTCTCTAGCTTTCGTTGTTCTATCGCGAAACCCTCTCTTATTTTGTTTTCCACTCTAATTTCCAATTCTACCCATTATCCCCGTTGATTGTCCCCAACCTTCTCCTCTTATTCCACTCTGCTTTCACATCGATTCGGTCGCATTTAATCGCTTTTCCCTTTGATCTCCTCAACCGGAACTTTGCAAGTGCTTTTCCCACCAAAACTCCCTTCTTCAGCGCGTTTGCGACCCGATATTTCGAGACAGTCACTCTTTGTCACGGAATTAGCAGCCAGACTTTGATTAATTTTTAACCGCGATTCCCTGTAATCCTGAATCTAGGGGCGTCGCTCTCGCCCGGAATGTTTCTCTCGAATCCTTTCGCCGAGTCCATAATTACCATTGAACTTTCACAAGTTTGGAGCAGATTGCTTTGTTTGTCATGGAAATGTCGCCTTATATTCTCGTATTTTGTTTTATTTGAGAATTGTGGCAATTTATGCTTAACGCAGTTGGAACATGCAATTTCCTTATAATCACGAGTTTTTCTAGTATTCATTACTTTTGGAATGAACATATTAATTTTTCAGTGTCCACAAAGTTAAAATTTGTTAGATATATTATTAGAGTTAATCATGGTGAGTTGAAACAGAGTTTTTTTTTAAATAGCTATTTTCCATCTTCTTGCCGGAAGTCAAATTCCGATTCGGTTCCGCTTTTGCACCCTCTAACAAACTTTTACCCTGAACATGAAAAATTTTATATTTTCCGATATCCTTGTATCATCGGTAACTTTTTATGCAAACGTTTTGATCAAGAGAAGTTTAAGTTGATTTTACAGTAAAAATGTTGATGTTAAGAAAGTAACCAAGGAATGGGTTCGGAAGTAAAGGTATAAATGTTGAATAAGGAGTTGCTAATCTACGCCTCAGGTGATTACTAAATAATTGCCTTAACGCTTAACTGAGAGATAGGAGCAGAATAAATCAACTCTTCATTTTCCGCCAAGTTAAAATTTTTAGATGCTATGTTACACTTAACTTTGAAGTGTTAAAGCAGGGTTTTAAAAATATTAATTTTTTTCCACTTCCAGAAGTGAAACATCAGACCTTTTTCCGTTTTATTTAGCTTTAAAGATTTCTTTCAACTTCAAGGTTCAGTTTACGCTCCAAGAAAATCAATAGGTTTATTTTAGCTTAGTTCAATACCCTTTACTATAAATTTATAGTAACTAGCTTCTCGTACGTAATTCAGTTATTGATTCTCTATCAGTTATGCATTTACTCACTTATCGAAGGATTCAAATAAGGCTACTTGGTAGAACTAAGATAAAAAATACAAATATATCAGAGGGTGCATAGAGTGGTTGTCAACGTGAAAAATCCCTCTTGGTATCCATGGAACCCATTGCTGAACTCGGTGTCCATAGTGACGTCTTCTTTACAGAAATCTCATCGCATCTGACAGACCCAAGATGTTTGCTACGAGAAATTTTTAAAATTTTCGAAGCTCTTTGAGCTCCGCTGTACGCGAAGACGAGAATTTCAGAGTGCATAAAGAAGGCCATTGATAACCTTTAATGCTCTCAGCAGTGACGCATTCTTTGTAAGGAGTGGTGGATGAAGCCGCGATGTCACGAAGGGAGAGAGTGTGACTCGGATAAAGATTGATGGCAAACTGCACTTCTTCTTATTTGATGTTTACACCTCAATCTTCAGCCTTCAGATACGAGTTCCATAAGTCTTCCATAGCGTTCCACATCTCTTGCCTTTCGACATTTAAGTGTCCTGTTTATTTACAGAGAGTTACCTTCATGCATTTTGATGGAGGGAGAGGGAGGGTGTGGAAAATATATTCACGGTTATACTGCATAATTTTTTCCCCTTGAATTACATCTTTCTTTTTTAGGCATAACCATTATTAATTATCATATTCGACCACCTTTTCTTCGCCTACCTTTTACCCTTACCACATCACTACATCCGTAAAATTAAATCACTTAACTTCTGCGCTGCGTTGTCCTTGGTTTACGGTGAAAATTGACTTTTATCGCAAATGTTACCTAAATGCAAATAATGGAAGTTAAGGACATGAAATTGCTTACATAAATACTATTACGGTTGACTTCCCTTTTATTGCCTTCTTGGTTACAATGTTTTCATTTATTTATGAAAGAGCAGTTAATTTCATCCAAGAATTTATTTTGTCAGGCAAAAATTAAAATCAAGTGATTTTTTTCGGCCGTTATTTTGTGGAATTCTTCCAATACAGTATGCATATTAAAACAAAAATAGTAAAGTTTATAGAAAATTAAAAAAAATATCACTGATTAATTTCGTCGCCTAGCGACTCTATTATGGAAAAATTATTAATGCCCAATGGACTACCGATTTGATCATTCATGCTAAAACACCAAATATGTTCATGGGATATATTTGCGGAACGTTTAGAAGTGAAAGGAATTTTGCCTAAACTCCAGCATTATTTTTACGATTATTTTAATAATTCAAAATGTTATTCCATTAATAGAATATTATCTTATTAATAGTTGGCGTACCGACGTTGCCCGGGAATAAGTTAGAGTTACTATGTTACTAAAACTTTCCTTGGATACGGAGTCATCCTAGAAGACAAACTTCTTGCTGAATCCCCGAGTATCTTCGCCATGTTCGAACACGTACAATACCATAGCTATATGCAAAACAGGTACCGCATTTGTCTTCAGGATACTTCTTCCCACCTTGGAAAATGGAAAATGAAACTTGTCCCAGTTTTTGTTTCGCTTGCCTCAGGGACTAACTTTTCTCTAAGGACCTGAATATACAATAGAAAATGCGAGAAAATGTTATGCGGCTAAGTAATAATATCTGGATATTCTATTTTTAATTCTTAGCTTCATATTCTTGGATTATCTTTTCTATATCTATGAGGTTTAACTTAACTATGAGGTAAACCCGTTATTCTAGCCCCTTTTATGTACATACGGATATACATTACGGTGTATCACGAAAAACCTTTTTTCGTGATACACCGGTCACATATTTACACAAAAAATTAAGTGGAATTGAAAAATATTTTTGTCTCCCGCAACGGGCCTAAAGTGTGATTTTTTGTCAAAAACGTAGATTTTCATTTTTTTAAATCGACTACAAAGCAATTTTTTTTTATTTCAAAATCAAAAATGTAAAGTTTATTATTTTATAAGTAAAAAATTAGATTATATTATTTGGAATAATTTTTATTTGTATGATTTTAAGAAATTTCTAAATGAAGAAGTAGACTAGAAGTAAATGAAATGGTCAACAATAGACCTTAATTACAAAATAATTATGATTGTACTGCTAATCCCGGAGGCGTAGATGTTACACGATACAATTTTTATACTATTCGTTAACATTTTACACTTTACATTTTTGATCTTGAAAACAAAAATTTTATTTGTATTTATGATTAAAAAATGTAAATCTTCGTTTTTGGCAAAAAAATCAAACTTTTGGCCCGTTGTGGGAGACCTAAATATTTCCACAGTTGTGACCACAGTGACAACTTTTTATCGACTTGAAATTTTGAATTCCAAAAAAAACGTTTTTCGTTATACACCCTAATGTATATTATACATACCTTCATTGGTACTCATACCTTCGATGTGTCTACTTCGACTGACCGTTGCTCGCTCTACCGATGCTCAACCGTCCGATTGGTGGTTTGACCAACTGCTTGACTGATTTTCTGATTTGACCCAAAACTCGGTCAACCAACTACTCGACTGACGATCAGTTTCTTCGAGCGACTTCCCAACCCAACCAATTATATTTAACTTCATTGACGCATGAATTAGCGGATGTAGAAATAAACCAAGTCGAGATGTCGTTCGATCAAGCTGTCGATCAACTGAAGTGTCGACCAAATGAGGAACCAGTCAATCGAGCAGTCAGGCAATTGAACGTCGGTCAATCGGGGGAAGCCTCCATCCAGTTAAAACACGTCATTATTGCGTTATTTAAGTACAAATGAATTCTCATCGTTTAGCAAAGAGTAGATTTAAAGTGGAGAGATGGTTATCACCACTAACCACAAATACTGATTCAAAAATTGTATTGACGCCTCAATAAGGAAGGGTGTACTTTGCACGTAAGGGCGTGCACCCTGGAAAATTCCCAAGGAAAAACGGACTTGAATAGTCTGACGGGGCCTCGATAGTTATGCATTTACGGTTTAAATATCACGCAGTTCTCCAAAAATCTGTCCGAAATGAAAACTTTGTTGAAATATCCTCCCTTGCAGTTCATGGGAAGTGAATCACCAGTTTTTCCATTAGAAAATGGTTTGTTTTGCAAACTCATCAAATGGGAAGGGGGATTGAGTGCAGTCAGCCCTATCTGGATGCACCGATGTCTTTCGGAGGGATTATGTTGTTCGCACATCACGGACCTAATGCCCCTGACAGCTTACAGGACATGGGAGTAAAGTTGCGAATGGATCATTGCCAATTACCATTCGCCAACATCTGTTCCCATTGATCGCTAGCATATGAGCTCTCCGTTAACACCCAGTCACGGCGGGATATTGAGATTCACGGCCTCCAAAGCAGTCTCATCCACCACTCTAAGCCCTCAGACTGGGATGGATTTTATGGTCCCAATATGCCGTAAACATGCCATGAGCAACGCCGATGATTTTCTGCTATTTCGAGATGCTGTTAACGAAATACGAGGTAATACGACAGAGTTTGTGAGTAGTTGAAAAATAGTTGAACGCAGAATATGTTTTCAGCTGATGGTATATCAAAAATTCGATACCTATTAAAGAAAACTAATCTCTGTAACAGAATTTGATTTTTTGTTCATGAAAGTGAAAATTTAAAAAATTAATTAAAAATAATTCCTGGAAAGGCCTGCTATTTACTTACCACTATTTCATATATAGGTATCGACCCATAAATAATATTGAATCATTTGTGAATATAATCCTCAATATTACAACTATATAAGTTCAATATAAAACTAACAAAAAATTGGTATCACTTGAGCTTCAGCCAAATAACTTTCGTTTCTCAATTCATTCCCATAAAAATAGTCGATTTTAGCCTTCGATTAGGTGCCCTTAAAAGATCTGCGGTCCGAGCCCTTCTTGCTATCTCCGAATACGGACGAAGGAGCTGAGGAACGCCGACTAAGACGGCTATTGGAAGTTATAAACCTCTAATGTCAGTCTAATATTGTGTCGATGTAATAAAGTGTAGATCTTAAGGATTGTCTAACTATGGTTCTATCACACGGAATGACGGTCAAACCAAAACACCTATTTGGAGACTGACTATGATGACCTCGATATGACACCCTCTTCCACGTGCGTCGTTAATTCCCCCCCCCATCGGTTCGACTTTCTTTACCACACCTAAATCCTCGAGGATTAAGAGGGAAGCTCCCCACGGCCGCAACGCACGGGCGACTAAATCTCAATACACTTAAAAGCGTTCCATTAATGATCTGAGAGGATTCCCAACATCATGTTCCCATCACCCATCTGTAAACAGTTTCACTGACTACTACGTTTCCCGTATAACTTCATATCCATTGCTACTTTCTCCATATACGAAGTATAGAGAAAGTATTGTTTTCATGAAAAAATTCGACTTCGAGATTTCAACGGAAATACACGTTTTGGGGTCCCTAAAACACGTTTTGACCATTTTCGGAATGATGTCTGTGTGTATGTGTGTGTGTGTGTGTGTGTGTGTGTGTGTGTGTGTGTGTGTGTGTGTATGTGTGTGTGTGATAGTGGACACTCTAACGTGAAAACTATTGGTCGTATCAATACCAAACTTCATATATAGTACTGCGGTGTGTGCTGTCAGAGTTGATTAGTTTTTGGAGTAAATTGGTCAACCGGAAGTCGAGCTTTATTCATTAAAGCGCATTTCCGGTTTTCAAAATATCTCCATAAATATGATGTATACCTAAATTGTATTACTTATAAAAGTTTTAGATAATGTAATTTACTATAACGTTTGTATTTAACATATTTTTGTATCACCAGTTGATTAGGAGTTATTCGTGAAATACTGATAAACCGGAAGAAGATGATTATGTACTTTGTGGGCGCTCTAACATGAAAACTATTTGGCGGATCAACACCAAATTTCATATGTAGTATATTTATTACAGTCATTAGAGTTGATTAGTTTTTGGAGTAAATCGGTTTACCGGAAGTCGAGCTTCATTCTTCAAAGCTCATTTCCGGTTTTCAAAATATCTCCATAAATATGATATTTAGGTATATACTATTATTTATAAATGTTTTAGAAAATGTAATTTACTATAACTTTTGTATGAATTATATTTTTGTATCACTGATTGTTTAGGATTTATTCAGGAAATACTTATAAACCGGATTTTGCTGATTATGTACTTTGTGGGCGCTCTGGGCTATATGGGCGAAAGACCAAATTCATCGTTTTTCATCGAGCATGTCCCGAAAAACATTATTTATAACGTTTGTAACGTAAAAGATAATAATATATAAATTAATCACTCATCTTCCAAGTTTAGATGGATTATAGAGTTCGAAATTACTGTCCTAGGTAAATATTTACATCTTATATATGGAGAAAGTCATGTGCTGGCCACATCAGATTTTGTTTAAAGGTTATTGAAAGATATTGATACTAAATGACCCGAGATATATAATTGCCAGCCATAGCGCAAAAAAGTGTATGATATGCCCACACTTGCATTTTATGATTAATATACGATTCATTGATAGAGTTTTTCAGGTTTCTATACATTTGTATTTGAGTGCTTGTTTGATTATGTTTGCCTGCAAGAATATATGCTACGTTCTAAAAATCTATGCTTATTTTTTCCCTCGAAAAAGCCGACTTACTTATCTACTACTAAAACGTTAGTGGTAGATAAGTAAGTAGATAGGTGTTAAGTAGCTATACCCACCATATATGGCGCTATCTACCATTAGAATTTAACATTTCTCCTGCTCAGCATTTTTGCGGGAAAAAATAATTATGGAAACCATTTGAAGTTGGTGGAACATGATCTTTCAAAGAAATTGCGTTGATGCGAAAATTTTGCGTGGATTCTGTTGCTTATTGGATTCCAAATAAGCGCGTTTGGAATATTTAGTTTATTTTTGTATTTACATTTTCTTTAATGACGATGAGGAAATCGGTCTAAAATTTACTTTTACAGAGTCAGGAATTCCTAGTTAGTCACGATCGTGACTGAGTTATCAATTCCCATCGTGCTGTCCCTGTGAGAAACCCTGACCAAAGATTAATTGAGAATTGTGGTGATTAACGCGTCTATTTCATGTCATGGAAGATGGATTTTTAGAAATATTTTTTACGAGTGGAATTTTCCAATGATGGGATTGTTTTTTATCTTAGCGCATGAAAGCGTACTACTTAACCCTAGGTTGCACAATAAGCTAAACAGAGTCACTTGGGTGGTACTCGAACTCGGGTCGGAAAGTGGGAGACCTCGGTTCGAGCTCCAGCCAAGTCACTATTATACACTTCTTGTACAACCTCGAATAGAATATATTTTCACCAAAACTGATAAATTCAATATGCTATTTACGAATTTAATGCATGAATTTATATACGTAGGGTTTGAATTTGGACTTTTCTGTCTCTAAGAAATTAAAAGTGGAAGGTAAAGGTTAGGGAACACTGCTTCGAATGACCGTGACTGAAAGACTTCCCGACAAGAAACCTAGTAAGCAATTACTACTTCTTATATTACTCTTCATGTATGGCTTTCGCGTGGTAAAGAGCTTATTGTACTTGAAAATGCAATGAAATCCCGTGAGGAAGTGAACTGATCGGTTTGTCTGCTTATTAACGTAACCTGAGCACTGTTATTACGTATTGCCGTAACTCAATTACTCTCGAGATCTTTTACGTCATTAGACTTCTTAACTGTCGCTAGGTGCACGTTGTCACGATGAGGAAATGCTGAGGACTTAATGGTAAAGGATTATCGTTCACCGCAAGATATGTTTACTAACCATATTAGCTTGTATAAGCTTTTCATGCAGTATATTGTTAGATTCTTGCAACAATACTGTGAGAAAATCTGATGTGGTCAACATGACTTTCTCCGTATTTATTGAAAACAGAAGCCTATGCCGGTAATATATAAATAACTCCAAAACAATGAGTGTTACGAAAACATGTTTTATATAAAAGTTGTAGTAAAATAAATTATCTATACCTAATAACTTTTATGTGTAAATGTTTATACCTGCATTGCATTTTAACAGAGATATGTATGAAAAACTTCCATTTCTGGGTAAACAACAACTTCTGGTTAACCATTATTGAAGAATAACTCCTAAACAATCAGTGTTACGAAAAAATGTTTCATACAAAAGTGGTAGTAAAGTACATTATCTACAACTTTTGTTTGTAATTGTATATAACTACAATGCATTCTTACAGAGATATTTAATAAACGAAATTTTGTTCCGGATAAACCGCAACTTCCGGCTAAGCGATATTCATAAAAAACTAATCAACTTTTGGCATTTCAGGGATACACTAAATATGAAGTTTGGAAATGATCGGATAATTACATTTACATTTACATTTAAACCCTGCAATCCGCCAGTGGCGCGTGGCAGGGGGAGACACCGAAATACCTATCTAATCTGGAGAGCTATTAGCTTCTCTAATACTTCGCGGGAAAAATGACCAAAAGTAGCTGTCTGTCCTGGCAACTACTTCCCTGTATCGCTTTTTTGTTTTCTCTCGAAGGTCGCGTAAGTATATAATTAGGATGACAATATCCGTTATCTCCTCCCCGAAATCGGTAGCGGGGAATCGGTAGTGGGATTAATTTCTAAGATAGAGCGCCCACAAACTTTTTTACCACAGACAGACAGACAGACATGTTCGGGAAAATAGCTAAAACATGCTCTATGGGCCCCAAAACATCTATTTCCGTCGAAATCCGGAGGTCGAATTTTTTTGCGAATACAATACTTTCTCTATACTACGTATAGGGAGAAAGTAAAAATCAACATTATTATACCTTAATAAGTATTGCAGTTATTAGAGTATTGTTATAATAGTGTGCTACAATGCTGCTAGGAGCTATGGTTGCTAGAATGTATCATAGATCTAGAAGTAATTGATTACAGGAACTCTGAACTCTTGTTTGTATTAGTTTGAGTTCCATTTTAAATATCGTCTGCAGAATCTCGAAAAGTGGCAGACTTGGGATTGAGTCCCGTTTACGTCGATATTTTTTACTTCTTAAACATGAGGGATTGAGGTTTAACTTGGTGGAGGTCCTTCATAATCGTAGTTAAAAAAATCTTTTTTTCCCCTGCAGATGTTACGCTATAACGAAACTTTGGTCGTTGTTACCAAAACATTTTTGTGGGCTCTACAAAGTGAGTTTTAGTTCTTCTATACTGTGCCACTTCTTGTCTAACCTATAGTTTATTCCGTCTAAAACTCCCAAATGGCCTTGCCAGCAACTTCAACAAAATCCTCTCAATTGTTTTCTTAAGGAATAAATGAAATTCATCTAATTGGATGCTAAACTCTCCGGTTCCAAATAACAAAAGGAACTCTCATTGTTTGATTGAATAGTGATGATCACGTGATTCGCGAACTTCTTAATCATCCCGGTTCGCATTATTTATTTGACGACCACGGACGAACCGGACGTACACAAACAATATGTGACCTTGATTCCATATTCCAAATGTGTGAGTTTAAACGAATGACTCTATTTCCAATCGATTCAACTAAACCATCGATTCTATTTTCCTATTCCAATCGGTTCAACAGTTTACAGCGGGGGATACACAGTAGATACTCGCATAAGCCAGGGTTTTCAGCACATTTGTTATGCTGACGAAGCCCTCCTTCGGCTCACATGGACTGCCTCTGTTGGAAATCGCGTTTCAAATTCCTCACTCCCTCAATTAACTATTCGTTTAAAATTTAACCTGCTAATTACTCAATTGCGTTGATTTTATTGGTGTGTATTTTTATTTTGAAATTTGCAATAGCTTATGCATCTCCAACCCTATGCTTACACTCGATTCAATTGCTTTTTACACTTTTTTGTGATATAATTCGGTGCCTCGGCTTATATCCGGGTCAGCGTATAATGAAATATATACGGTAATCCATAGATCAACTTCTCTTAGGACTGCAAAACCAAGTTGGAATGGAATTATCTATTTACATGGTAATGTTGCAATAGAAAGTTCTTCTCTCTCGTTCATTTCGAAACCATATGCATTCAAATCCTAAGGCCGGATTAAGATTAATTACACGCTCCAATGAAAATATATTATGGGTTAATCCTTCAAAAGACATTGAGTGACTTTTCCATCTTCCAATCCGTTCAACAGCTAGAGGATATAACTGTCGATGATTTCGTAACCACTCTTTCCGTATAAAAACACACGCATACACACAAGGAAGGGCACAAAATAAAACAAAACTCAATTATATGAATTCCGAAGAGTAATCCCAACGGCGGCAAGCCAACAATGGGTCAACAATGCCGTCGCAACATTGCGTCGCAGTTGGCGTTCGATACGGTTTCTGTCAACAAACGGTGCGTCATTGTTGCCACTGGGCGCGCGACACCCATAAGCTGATTCAGCGCCACCTATCGTTATATTTTTTTCAAATCCCGCGGATTCACTGTATCGCGTTACTCATCCTCGGCAGTCTTCTCAATCCCCTCTGCAAACGCCCTAAAACCCCGTTTTTTTCCGGCCGCACCTTCAGGATTCCTAATCCCTTTTGGAAACGACAAAGGGAGCGATCCATTTCTCCCGTTTCACCGCTAGGATAATTAGTTCCCTCTCTAACTAACCACACCCTCTCTCCGCCCCCCACTCGAACATTTTCAACGGCTTCCACGTCACTTTCGCCTCCCGCCGCCGCTCTTTTGTGGCGCCACAGTCGTCTGTGTGTGTATCCGGCGATTTTACTTTCTCCGTTCGCATGGTGTTTTCGAGTGGTTGTTCTCGTCTGGGTTCGCGGGGTTATTTTTCCTTTGGTTCCATTTATTTTATTTTAGGTTGAGCGAGAAGTTGGGAAGGGATTTGAAAGGAGAGAGTTGAGGTTGTTTTGAATAATATTCAGGAGATTAAAAAAAAATTGCATAGTCTCAGTTTTGTCGATTTTTTTGTTATTGCCTTATTTTTATAATTGTTTATTGAATTTTGAAACATTGACAATTTCTTCCAAGTGTTTAAAATACAATTTAAAATATCAGATTACAAAATAATCATATTAACAGTCTATGACGAATAAGACAGCATATAAATCTATTAATATTATTAATATTTCACAATAAAAATTGTTTATTGAACAATGAAAACATCGAAGATTTCTTCCAAGCATTGGAAATGCAATTTCCAATTTTAAAATACAAAATAATCATTTAAACAGACTCTGTCGAATAGAACAGTATACGAATCTCAAAATAACATTATTATTCTACAATGAAAATTGTAAATTGAACATTGAAAACATGAAAAATTTCTTCCAAACATTAGTAATTCCATTTTAAATTTTAGACAACGATATAATTATAGGAGCGATCTCTGACGAAATAGAACAGAGTACATTTATTTTTTTATTACAGTAGGTCCTTCTGAGCCAGTTGGTCTCTTCAGATGGTGAATAATAAAAATAATAATAAACGTCTCTTATTAGGTGGAGATTGAGACTTTTAAGTCTCTTCTGATATTTAACCCTTCGTCGTATAATTTTGACAGAAACAGGTAGCTAGAAAAAAGTGCACTAAATAAAACTACATTGCGTGTTTAAAATCCTGAAGTTCAGCCTAGCAAAAAATGTACACCGCATCAGGAAAAGACCCGTAAGAAGGAGGTGTGAAAAGCCTGCAAAATAGTATAGTTAAATAAATACTTATGAAAAGGCAGGATAAGAGAGAACTGAGAGGCAAGAAATTCACATAAATAAATCAATATAAATGTTTCCGTAACGATGAAGAAAAAACAAACAATTTATTTGATAATATGAAAGATACTGAGGTATGAGTTATGCTGATTAATGGTTATAATCTTGGGCGTTTCCTTGTGGAATGCTGTAAATTATGTTATTGATGGGATCAATGTGATCTTCCTTCTTGGACTTTTTCACTCATAGTCCAATGGAAGGAAGCATGGGGGGATTGACTCACTCCTCACCTTGCCTGCTAAGCCTCATTCCCTCTCCAATCATTTCGTTAGTTATTGGTTCAGGAATCGAGGATCTAACCAGCCTACAAGAGGACGTCTTTTACAGCAGGAAAATTATTTACCGAACTTTGCATAATCCATATTTATTGGTCTGCTGCATTGGGTATTATCATGCCTAAGTTCGGCTTATTAAGTATACATTCAAAGGGAAGTATAGAAAATTTTAGCATATGAAAGCAAGTTTAGCCTACATTGAAATTTGAAGTACGATAAAGTGAATAAATTTTCACAGTCATGTTTATGCATGTAAGTATCTAATAAAGGCATACTTATCTTCGATGTTGATGAAAATATGATTTACTTAGCACGAGTAAATGTGAGCCTTCAAACACAGATATAAACAAAAATAAAAAATAGCGACATGACTGGGAATCGAACCAAGGTCTCCCTTTATCCGGACAGGTTTTCTAACCACTAAATTACCACGCAGCAACAATGAAGTTCTGGGTTTGAGACTCAATCATATCACTTTATTTCATTTATCTTACAGTTGCATAACATAATACAGTTACAGGTAAATACGATTGGCCATGTATATAATACCAGCATAAAGCAGCTTTAGATTAGAGGTAGATCGTTATCCATCAGGGTACGAGCCAACATGGTCATCTTTCATAAGGCCATATCTAGCGCTGAAAACTCACACTTTAAACTCAAATGAGAACAAAAATTTGTTGCTTTTTCTCAGGTAGGATAACCTTCACAGCTGGCTAGCTCGTATGAGCTCATAAAAAATTTACCGTGTTAACTACGTCCAAAAAGATAACGAAAAGTTTATTCACTCTAAGTACCCCATAAATAGAAAACAGGTAACAGGTGAGTGACATGACCCGCAGCGGTTTGTTCATTACGTAATTTCAGGGTTAGATTTCACCAGCAGTGTTAGAATAGGCACGTTTTTATGAGTTGTTTCGCTGCCTACGAAACTTGCTTCCAGGTGATAGGACCATACACGCTCTATGCATTAGTGCTTTCAACATTTTATGAGCTTAAATACCGTTGTTTTTTGAAATCGTGTTAAGTAGGTCTGGCGTGGAACAGTGGGATGTTTGCATGTGACATTTGATTCAAATAATGGCCAAATTAAATGGTTAACTGGAAATGCAGTTTTGCTTGCAATCTGCAGTAAAATGAATGTCACAATATCATAAATCTCTGTCATCAATATTACGTAATTTAAATCGTAACATTGAAGGAAATCTAATCTATGTATAAATGTAAATATAAAGGGAATATATTATAAGTATATAACGAACTACGAATAGTTTTATTATAGTATTACCTTAAAGGTTGTATGTTGTGGAGTGTGATTTGAAACTATAAATAATTAATGAGGATTATGCTTGCAAAAATGTTCCTATTTCTTTGATATAAGATGGCCAACTGGGACGTTTTTCTGTCGTTAGTTTGTGTTTCGATTATTTTTAGATATAATGCAACGCATAAAGTAGAAAGTTACAGTGGTTGGTTGCAATATATAATTTTTAACTTCGAATTTATAGTTTTTCTTATTCGGAGCTCGTGGAGCACTAAGAAATATTCCAAAATCACCAAACATTCAGCTTATTTTTAAAAGCTTTCCGTAATTTTTCCTTGCCATTTCAGAAGTAGTTTTTGGGAGAATGAAAAATAAGTTTTAAGAATTCCCTTGGATACGTGACAGTTAGAATAGGACGATCGTTTCCCAGCGTAAGCATAAGGGACAGAATTCAATTTATATAAATATATATTTATTAATAAATTATATGTTTTGTATCCATTAATTTAGCTTGAAGGGAATTTTTTACATAAATACATATATTTTGCTACGTTGCGACTAGCGTTGAATGTAATAATAAAAATGGAGGACTTAATTTAGGGCGACATTGAAGTCTCTTCTTACTAGCTGTCCTTTACGTCATATGAATTTTAAAGAAAGAAAAGAAAGAAAGCTTATAAAAAAGGTGCCCAGAAGAAGACTACTTTATGGCTTTAAAAACCCTAAGCTAAGAGCTTTGGAAAAAACTTCTACTGCAGGTGAACACCCTCAAGAAAGGGGGGGTTGAAAAACATGCGAAACTAATAGATAGGAAAAAAATAATTTAGTGATGAAATCAGATACAATTAAACATATAAGATAAGAAGACAAACCAGAAAAATAATACAAAAATGAAAAAACACATAGTTACACATATACTTGTAAGAAAAAACAAACTTATGAATAAACTAATAAATAAACAATAAATCGGAAACGGTCGAAACAATAAAAAAGACAAAAGAAGAAAATAATAACTAAAATAATAAACTTTATAAGTTAAAACTCAATTTAAAATACGTTCATTAAGAAAGCGGATAATGCAAGAATAAGCAATTCGCACTTTCATTGGGGGACCCCCCACGTCTCAGCAGACTGATAAAGTATTTACGAATCCGAAGATGGGATCAGGAATCAGGTCAGCGGGAGGCCTTTCTTGGAAAAAGGCCATTCTCTGGAGTGAGTTTTTCTTCGAATGCTATCGAGCACTTGGTCTCATTCCCATCGGAAAGAGACAGCTAATGCCAGGAAAGAAATAAAAGATTACTTGCGAATCTGAAAGCCCCTCGATGGGGTGGCGCCACACCCCGCTCTGAAGTTTGTGCCAAAGTTCGGGAGGAGAAATGCTTCATCTTTGTGCTTCCCGCCATTACGTGATTTCTCACTTACTGTAGCTATGACGTTCACGGCGGAAAGTTAATGCAAGGCATTCGACGTAGTTTGACCAATTCTACGAGAAGTACCGAGAACTTTGTGACTCTTTCGATGCCAAGTTCTTCGAAAGATAGGAGATTCGATTTCGAGATATCGATGTGAGGAGTTGGTTCCCATTCGAAGAAGAATGACTCTGCGATTGAATCTTCTGCTAGGGATTGTTTGCACTTCGTAACGGGGTTTCTGGAAGTTGCTTTGGGACCGCGTGATTGCTATCAACTATTCTCGCTAGCAACTAATCTAGGATCTGTTAAAGTTGATGTTTCTCCTTTTATATACCTATCTAGTGCCATACTGTTTGCGATACTGGTGCAAAATTAAATGTTAGATGCAATTCTCCTTTATCTTAGTTGGTGCAGAATTCATCGATACATGCATAATTGTTCTGAAATTTTGATAGGTCCACGTGCTTCAATATCCTCCATTTGAGGCTATATTTCTTTTAATTTTTTGTTAGCTAAACCCTTGGTCCATCAGCTTTTTCGTATGTTTTCTCCTAGCATTCCACTCTCAAATACTTTCTTTAGTAGTCCCTCTCCTCTTAGGATTTGGCCCTCCTTTTTCTTCTGTCCATGATTAATTACTTCATTTAAAACCCTCTTTTTCCCAACCACTTCTAGCACCTTCGCGATTGTTTTCCTATAAACCCAACCCACTCTATCTATTCTACGTCAAACCCTCAGCTCGTAGACCTTCATATTTACAATTAAAAAAACCTTGTATTGTTTTGTTGCGGTTACAATTGTGTACCTCATAGAATTTTGTTTCGCGTCTTTCAGCTTATGATTCGGAGTTCTTCGTCAAAACATCTACGAAATCTCATCTATGCAATCCAATTTATTACCGAGTCATTAGAAACACTTAAAAGCAAACAAGAACCTCAGTGATACTGTTGGCTGTCTTTTTAAATTTAGCGAATCGATAGGTTTAAATGAAGAAGCCGGATTAATAGAAAAAGTTTACATGTTATCTCCTCCTCAGATTGATGTGCTCCAGAACATATCTCACATCCAAAAATTTTTCTATACTCCTCGTGTTCTTGCAAAATATAAGAAAATTTGGCTGTATCGATAAATGAATGCCAAACTTCAAAATGCTAAAAGTTCAATGCCCAGAGCATTAGCTTTAACATGATATCGCTATAAAAATCATTGATTTTCATTAAATAGTCTTATGATTCTGTAATTTACGCAATAAGCTATCAAATTGATTCAAATATGAAAACTTCAGTAGCACCTAGAAATTGTTCAAAGTATTAAGCTACCACTGTTATTGAAGTACCCAGAGTTGAAATAAAATAATAAGTTACAATATTGTGTAAGTATTGATAATAATATCGATAAATCGATGATGTTTTATCAAAGTTAATTGCATCAGATTCAAGAGACGAGTATATGAGTATGAAGTTACCAAAATAATATATAAAATAGGATTTCCCAATTTTCGGCTTTGGTTTGACATAGATGTTACATTTTAAATTAAACGTTTAAATGTGTGGGTTATTCGATAAGATATTAACTCTTCCACGTACTCCTTCAACTTTGATATTTTACATATTTTACTAGTCCAGCATGCTCCAGGTTGGCTGCATAGAAAGTTTGATATGCCTCACGTTGGTATACCTAACAGCTAGCTTTTTTAAATAATTTAAGATGTCGTGTTCAGGATAACAGAACTTCTTTGTAATTGACACTTAACGTAAGAGCGCCACCTATGTTTAAAATACGGATACTTATATTTCTTCCCCCGTACTTGTGTTCTTTTATATTCTGCTGAGGAATGATCAAAGAGACAAGTAGTTTTGCGGTAGTGCATGATCTCTACCTTAGAAATGTTGGTAGAAAGGGTTGTGGGACTCGCATTAGCGGCCTTCCAAACCCGAGGATTCCCAACCCTTCCACCCAAGTAAAGGTTCCTAGCTTAACTACCAAACTGCGAATCAATACTTCTCGGTGAGGAGAGAGAAAAACGTCTGCTCCTCCGAAACGGCTTCGATATTTCCGTATCCTGAATTATGAAAGCAACCGTGAAGAGCCCACGGTATTGATGGTACAGAGCGTATTTAGCAATGCCCCTAACTTACCTGCTCCTCTTAGACCTGCGTTTATGCCTGTACATGTTTTCACTTCATTGAAACATTTGCAAAATGAACGAAGACATTTATATGTGAGGTAACGTTTTGAAAGGATCGCTTAGATTAAATAAAAATTAATCATGGACACAAACATCATACGCTTATAAAGCATTTGGTGGAAAGACGAAGTGCAATGCCCATCTGTAACTAAGAAATCGTATTTTGCTCGATTAAAAAACTTCGTAAATCATTATATGATTTCTCGAGTCAGGCAGTAAAGGCTCCTTTTTTACAGCTAATACTTTGGGTTCGATTCCCGGCCCCGTGAAACTTTTTTCAATTCCGTTTTTCCTTGGGAATTTTCCATGGTGTACGCCCTTAAGAGCAAAGTTACCTTACTTTGTAAAACCTATACGACTAAAATGCAAAATTTCACTATTTTTGCTATCATATATCATATCATATACGAGTTGATTCAAAACTGTTGTTACAACAGAGTCACAAATCCCAAGGAATAACGGATAAGCTAAAGGTACTACAGGACCAAATCCAATCCAGGGTCTCCCAACTGCTATTCAATCACTCTGACTATTAAATTGAGAAATCTGGCTTCAAATCCCGATCCTGCCAATACTGTATTCATTTCCCCTCCTCCTTGAGAGATTTCCTAAGTACACTGTTTGACGTGCAGAGCCACCCTCAACCCAAATCATTCGGTCACGCAATGGGTTACGGTTATTTTTATGACGTTAGCTACGCCGCTATTTGCTTTAACACTAGGACGGTGTTTGTTCATTTGGCCACTTTTCAGTGTTTTTTATGTTTTAAGTTAAGTACTTTTCAATTTTTTGGATCTCCTTGACTTTGTGTGACACCATCCAAATTTTAATATGAACTAATTAAAATATTGCTTAGTCTAATGTGGTAATTTTTACACCATGTTATTTCTAGAAGGACGGTTTGTGGTCAGTTGACCACTTTCTCTGAAGCCAAATATTTACCTCTTTCTGCATATATTTGAATTATCACATCAATACCCATATAAATGAGGTTTCAAAGGAACTTGAGTAGAGCGTGATTATTACTCAAAGCCCTGTACAGTGAATGTAATGAACTCTTCTAGAAATTTGTTTATAAACTATCGATCAATGGAAAATCAGCAATTTAATATTGCTATAGGTATATAGGTATGCCTAAAATAAACAATTGAACTCTTCCTGAATGCAAAGAAGCTATAAAATAGGTGTTGAGAATCGAAGTTATCAAATTACCTCTTCCCGTCCTAGATATAGCGATACTCCCGTCCTAACAGTGCTTAATTGCATTTAAAACTGGGATTGCAATGCAAAATCGAGCTTCCTTTGCGAGTGCAGACAGAATAATGGAGGCAAAGTGGCAGGTAGAGGTACTCAATGGGGGGCAGTGGATGTCAGGAAGAAAGGAGGGGTGCTAATGGAGGAATCGGTCTTATCGATCTCTTTATGTTCCTCCTGCAGTGGATGTTTTTAAGGTAATTCGTCTGCGATCTCCCTGCAGACCATTGGCGGAGCAATGGAAGGCTCCTAGAAAAGGGTTATAAAAGGGTTGGATATGCAAATGAAGTACTTATTTGGGGCGATGTAGAATTGAGTGTCCGGGAATCCGTTTACCTTTCTCGAGTTGGTTAAATTTATACTGATCACTCCGTATGTTGGAAATACCCGATGGAAAATGTACTGTTTGTTTGACTATTGGGAAGGTATCAGGCCAGTTTAGAATTCAGCAAAAAGGGGGAATGAATCCTTATACCCTCTATCACCAAACCCTTAGAATCCTGGGGAGGAAATGAGACTTACTAGGTAAGAAGAGGAATAACGTAGTTTGCCATTATATACCATTATAATAATAATAGTGAATGTATTACGGGTATCAAACCCATTCTTACATAATCAGTATAAAAATACATATAGAATAAAGCAAAACATACAAGTAAGTTCAAATACATCAATAACAAAGAAAACAAAAGAATATATAAAGCAATAAATGTATTCTAAGATCCCATTTGCAAAAAATAAGTCAATATACATCTTTAATCTTAATCGCAACCTAAAGCCATTTACAAGTACATACATACATACACATAATATATAATTATACATAAACATAATATATATAAGAACGGTATGTGTAGAAAATGTCTTTGTACCTGCAGCACCACGACTTTATGAGTAGCACTTTTTATGAAATACGATTAAGAGTGAAGAATAGGTTATCATACAGAAACGCCCATACCTCAGTAGCTTCGATATCGGAGTCAATCAATTCAATATTGAGGAAAACTTTAACGAATAGTGCATTTTTCTCCTCCTTTAGCATATTTTAAAGTGTTTTAATACCTATCAATTCATTTATTATCTATATTACAATGTCTTATCCTTTCTGGATTCCAGACATTGCTACGCTTGTGCTCTGCATAATTTTAACATTCATTCTTCGATCGGTTGAGGAATTAAGGCATTGTCTGTTAGATATTCTGTGAACCTGCTATGCTTTCTATAATATATTCTGTGGGGGTCCAACATATTTATACGTTTGACATTCGTTCTTCTAAGTATCTTGCATAAAAGTCAATCGTAGGCTTTTCTGTGATTGCTAAAAGCTATAAAACTAATTTCAATTGAATAATACTAATATTTGGCAATTTCATAAGGTTATTTTCTGGCGATAATGAATGGCTTGGAATGAATGAGTGATTAAATTAAATATTGTTCATCTTCGGCAATGAATTTTATGACTTAACTGTAATATTTTGGCAGTGAAGATGTACGAAATAGGTTAACTAATACGGAAAAATTCTGTCGTTAGTAAGTTGATCTGATTTGATGTTTTGATTCATCAAATAATCGCATAACTTTTCCTTGGGATTTTATGGATACCTTAGCAGTTATTGTCATGGTGTTTATCAATTGAATGATGAGATTAATAATATACTGTAGAGATCTACAGAATACACACTACACTGAACTGGAGTTTTAAAAAGGGTTTGCGTCGATTATTACATTTAAAGAACAGCTTTTTTGCGAGCAAAGACTGTATGAAATTCTTAACCCTCAATAAATTTCGTATTTCGCAGCGCAAAAACTTCTATGACCAATCCTCTTCCTGCTCGAGGTTGGGTAATCATCCAGCACTTTAGCAGATGACTTTATAAACAGACCACTCAATGGTAGGTGACTTGCGGTGTGTTAATGCAAACGTGGATGTTATTGATGAAGCAGAAACCTTCTACTCATTCTTCTTTATTAGGGAAAGGCACAAACATGCTCTCTGCCTCGCAGACTTTCGAGTGGGAGAAGCCGAAAACCAATGTGTTTCGTCAACTTGGAGTAGCGGATCGATTTCAGATTATCGGATAAGATTCGGAGTCGAGGAATGAGGAAAAGGTCAGACCGATTTCCAAGATACTTTTGGTATTAAGTGATGAATCGTGTGTGTAATCTCCATTCTAAAAAACTCGAGGCAAAAAGCGAAATGGTTTTTCGGAGTAAAGCCAATGAAGAATCGCGCAGTGGCTTCGAGTCGCTTGGGAAAAGCAAATGAATCAGCTTGCGTCTTATTCACAGCATTTTTTGTACTCAAGGTTTACAAGAGTGCCTCCTGTTTTTCTGGAATAATCTGGAGTGGAAATCAGAAAAGGCAGAATTGAAGATGCTTTTGTGCAGTATTTAAGGTCCATCTCCCGTTGTATATTATGACACACGCATACACTTTGAACGTCGCAATGAATTCCTGCAGAAAAAAAACTTTTCAAAATTTCTTAACTCTAATACATAGTTTCCATGGGGAACAGTGGATTTTGTTTGGTTTTGTGCATGGAAATCCCACTTCTCATCCGCATCTACAACTACTGTTATTCCCCTGCAAGCCGCTACAAGGAGTTTATCAGGGGTGTAAACAAGGATCATTCGAACTATTTCCTCTATATTAAAAATTAAATAAATCTATAAATCTATTCTGTCCTTCATTTTCTATTAGAGATGGCGAAAAAATATTTTTTTCTAGATTGTTTTTTTTCCTACTATCTATCATTTGCATTTATGCAACTAGCTTTTCTATTAATTATGAAACTACAAACCATCCAACTTCTTTAATTTAGCAAACAAAGAAACTTGTCAGAGGTTTAAAATCTCCAATAGCCGTTTTTTCGGCGTTCCTCTTCTCATTCCCCGGTATTCCGAGAAAACAAGAAAGGACAATGCACTTTTTGAGAGTACTCAACACGTATTTCGGATGCGATGCATTCTTCGTCAGGAGTAATTAGATATGAATGCGTCACATTCAAAATACGCATTGAGTTCTCTCAAAAGGTGCGGTGTCCTGTCTTTTTTCTCGGAATACCGTGGAATGAGAAGAGGAACGCCGACAAAAACGGCTATTGGAGATTTTAAACCTCTAATTCCTAGACAGCTGTGTTCCAACTGTTCTTTCTTAAAAAAAAAGTTGTAAACAGAAGCATTGAAAAATTAAAAGTTTGATGTAACCCAAGTTTCTTAAAGTATAGCTTTTTTCTTACATATCCACTGCTATTTGAACGTATAGAGTGTGGCGAATAAAAGCAGATAATTGACTAAGAAACTTACCCACGTCTGTACGAGAAGTGAAAAATAGTGACTTGGCTGGTACTCGAACCCAGGTCTCCCACTTTCCGGACAGGCATTCAAGCCACTGAATTACCAAGTCCTTCCCACTGCTGTAACGGAATGCTTTTTAGTTTAAGTTACCTTCTTTTATTGGCTTAAACCCAAGTCTCTTAGCACACAAACTTTTTTCCTCCTATCTATTGCTATAACGGAGCAAAATTTTCTTTCAACTTACTCGTGATTATTCTGTCCTCTATTCATTGAAGGTCGAAGCACTTTCAGGTGATTATTGAGCGGTGAATGTTCTTCGTAAATGTCGCTGTGCCTTGTTCCAATCCATTCGAAATAATCCATCGACTCCTCTCATACGCCGCCTTCCCCCCGAAGAATGCTCTTGTTTTGAATCCCGCTTTCACGTGTTTCGGATAAATGAAAATATTCGCTCATCGTCAGCCGGTCTCTGCATTTCCCGTGACGGGATTAGCTCAATTGACTTTGCATGTACCTACAGTGGTGCTTTTTAGTGTAAATATCGCTTCGGATGATCGACGTTTTGTTGCAGAAATTGAGGGGTGAAGTGCCATTTCGAATGCGCAGTGTGTCAGGATTCCCTTTCCGAATTGTTGAATGAATATGTGCTTCCAGAGTTGTGTTTTGTACACTCTGCTTCAATGTAGCACTACACAATGCTGTTCAACTCGCCAGAAGTTTATTCATCCTTCAATGAGAGAGTTTTACGACCGTTTTTTTTTTGGTATGCCGTGATTTGATGAAAGCAGGAAGCCTTGTCGTTCCGTATTGTTTTCAATAGCTTTGAATGATACGTTTGGCAAATTCAGAAAATCAAAATTATTTGACGGGATTCAACGTTGACTTGTAGATTCCCGCACAGCTTTTTCATTCTGTATGTATTGGATATTTAGGCATGTGCGTTCCTATCTTGAACATCAATAAGAAGATTAAGATATTTGCAAAGCATGTAAGGCACAAATAAAAATATGAAATAATAACGTCAGAATATAAACGTATATTCAAATAGTATTGGGAACATACGAGGAAGATGAGGTATTTATTCTGTAGTAGTGGTAATGTTATGTGAATGAATATTTTTAAATACCTCTGTATATTTATTTTATGCAGCAACTGCCATGCTTTTGTTTTCCGGTCGAAATTCATAAATAAATATGTTTATAGTTTATGTAATCCAGACTACGAGATATTCTTAGTTTCCTTGAAATTATCCATGGAAACCGATCTCCATAGATAAAATTTAAACTGATTCGTTTTTTGATGGTATGAACCGCGGTCGGAAATTTGGTATTGCCAAATTCTGTCCTATCTTTTTTAGTTCCGCGGTCATTTGCTTATGAACCAAGTACAGGAATTATTTAGTAATTAATTTTCGTTGTTATTTACCTATAGAATTAACAGCTTTATAAATTTAAAAAATATTTATAATGCATACATTAAAATAAATACTCTCCTGCAATAAAGAGTTTGACAGGGAAGGAGTTATCCTGACGTTAGAAAATAATATTTTAAATATTTTTTATATTCAAATTTATCTCCTTTTTAAGCAAAAAATTCATCTCGACAGAATTCTACAGTTAAAAACTTATGTCTTGGGAAAATAAACTTTTAAGTTTTCTCGCAGCTAATAAAATGAAAGTAAGTAAATCCTCCCATTATATATTTGTATCCAAGCATATTAAGTAAGGAGATATATGAATTGTTAAGTAATGAAAAGCAGCCATGTCCGTCAGTACTTAAATTTATCTTTAATTATTTATTTAAGTTATACACAACTATTCTTTCTTTTGCCACGAAGCACTCGATAGCTGATAAGATTATACACAAATCAAACAGTAGAATCAGCGATAAAAATGAACGATAAGTTATATCAGATTACCCTTAACACACGTCTGTAGGTCAATTTCGTGTTTAGGAAGGCTATTTTGAATATTTCATTTAAATTTTCGTTATCTTCCTAAATCGATAGTAAGACGACCTAAGATTTTTTACTATTATTGAACACTGTTTTATATGTGTTTATGTAAGTCGGATGATATAAGATATAACGACGATTTTCTTAGCTTAAATAATAGGAAGATGGCCATATTTTTTTATGCAAAGTATTATTTAATAAATAGCTATTTTATAGAGGAACTATAATATGCTAAATATCATGTCATGATAAATAACCCTGCAGATTAAGATCATAACATGTATAGGTTTTCAATTTTATGCTATTTGGCATATAGATTTTAATTTTTGGTTTCTATGTAATTAGGTTTATAGATTCCAATCAAAACCCCCCATGGACATATAGCTTTAATGTAACTGGATGTACAGATTTTTATTATTAGATCTTTTTTTATTAGTTATATGGATTACAAGCATAATCTTCCATAGTAATATATGTCCTTCCATTAGTTTTCTCCGAATATTATTTTGCTGCAATTTTTTGTTTAAAGCAGACTTGCATCCAAGGAAACACTCTACACAACATTTCTAATCTCAATTGATTTGTTTGCTTAACGAACTTACACCCCGTCATCCAGTCAGTCTCTCTCAAGATTCTCAGTTGCGTGCATGCTTTCTGTGACAAGCAAAATCATCGTCAAATGCTATCTAATGCACGTATTGCTGAATCATTGACGCGTTGCCAAGGAAGAACGCAAAACAGACGTATCTCCTGAATCACTGGGCATGCCGAGCAGAGCACGAACGTTCGCTTCGGATATACGCGTCAGATTTACAGCCAATAGAGCCAGTGCGAAATTATGGTCCCAAGCTTTTAAGGGCCGCGCTATCTTCCCAATAGGGGGCAGAGCATTAAGTTAGGTCTGGTCCTATCCATCAACGCCCTACCCTTTTCCTTGTTGAGATTCCGGAGAAAGGTGTATGATGGATTGATGGATTATCCACATTCCTAATGAGCTTTCCAACTCCCTTTCAAAGGAAGAGGAACTGTCTGGGGTATTGCTGCCCTTCTAACTTTCGCTGTAAGAGTGATGTATTTTTAAATGAGGACCCTAAGTAAGGTGCATTTGACACAGGTTTCCTACTCAGAGCCATTATCAAAAAGTGTTTTCGAAATCAACGGATCATTTATCTTAATTTTATTGATATCATGTCAGCTATTACGGAAGGGTGTTATATACCATCGCCTAATAAATGTGATTTATGTTATCTTTGTAGTAAATAATTATAAGTAAGAATGATTGCAGTTTGTATATTAATTAAATTAACAACTTAAAACATCCTTATGAGAAAATTAAAATGATTTATAGTTCATCATTATTAATTATAATTTTCTAACTGTAACTTAATGGCCTAGGGTCGTTGCCTGGTAACACTTTCATTATTATCAACACCTGATATTATTGAATGATGGTGAGACCTAGTTATTCTGGTTAATTTAGCATATGGTAATCATAAAAGTGACTTTTACCTTTGATTACATTATTAAAAAAAAATTATTATGCTTCTGTTATGCTATTCTAGGTTGGAATGTACATTAATCCTACCGTTGCAAGTAGGTAACATAACACTTAATTTATTTTTAAGAGCTGAATGAATGCTTTAAGGATCGCAGTGAATTTTTAAAGTAAGAGGTATGAAAAACTTGGATTCCCATAATAATATTCATCTTTCAGAGTATGAATTACCTAATTATGGAGAAACCTATGGCAAATTTAGATTCGGAATGCTATGAGATTCTACATTTCAAATTTTATTTAGCAATATAATATATATTTCCATCTCTTCTTCACATTATACTTGTATAAGTTATTCACATTAGCTTTTATGCTGTGCGTAGCGTTATCTACTGTTGATTTTTAGTTAAAGTCGTTTTCTTACTACTTAATTCAGAGCGTTATGTATTCAATAAGAAATCTGTGAATTTAATACAAATGCATCAGCAATATTCTATTGGCTTCCAAAATATGAAATGAAACATGAGCTTGTTTCACTCGAGAAAATCGATTCACTCTGAATGTTTCAGTTTGGAGAAGAACTGCGTAGGAAAATGCAGGTTCCGTCAGCATTTTCTCCTCTTCTATGTAAATATATAAATCCGTGTTTCCATCGCTAAACTGCCTCTGCAGTTTCTTTTTCTTGTTCCTTTTCATTCGGAGACCGCATCAATTTATTTCTGTCAGATTTCCAACCCTTCCTCGTGTTTCTTACTGCACGATCAATATCGAACTCGTTCCACGGGCTCTCTCTTTTCGAATGTCCTGTTTTACAAACCATGCGTCGAAGGTCACTGGAGAAAGAATGATACGTTGTATGGGATCGAACGTTAAGCTTCAGTTATCAATTAGTAATCTGGATACCATGTTTTGTTGCGAGTGGTGACTGAAATGTTTCCCATAAGAAATCGGTTAGGAAAGAAATATTGGAACATGGCTGTTTGTGAATTAGAGGTTAAAAATCTCCAAAAGCCGTCTTTCCAAATTACTTTTCAAAGGCCTTCGTCCTCAACGGTCGTAAAATACTGAGGACGGAGGCATCGCCTCTGAAAAGTACTTTAGATACAATAATAGTGCGGCATTCCTTTTCTGCTCTCTCCGAGTAACGGGAAGTAAGAAGAGAAACGCCGACAAAGACGGCTTTTGGAGATTTTAAACCTCAAACTAGAATATAAGAAATCTGTCTCATCCTCCAACTTGTAAGCTGTATACTATATGTTGTTTGGCTAAGTGTTCCCGGGATCATTTTTATTGTTTGCATTGTTGATATTTTGCGATAACCGACTGATTTTTAATCTGGACTTCGATGGCACGTGGAGATTCCTAATTTACGATTTTACTCGTAATGCCTTCTATTCCCTAGAAGAAAATAATAACAATGACAACTTTATTAGGGCAAATTTTAGATAAACGGACCACCATTACAATTAACTCTTTTCAAACAAGTTCTCAACGAACACAACCAACCATTCCTAGGACCGGAAAAATCGGATCAGTCAGGATTCGAACCCGAGACCTTGGGGTAGGAGCGATACCGCAGAAGGCTCTAGATAAGTTATTCATCTCGTGTGTCATTGTTTGCCTCAAACCTTTCCCCGAAAGCCAATGAAACTCTTGTAGAGTGCTCATTAGACTGAATGAGGAGTGAGGTAATTAGCCTTTGAATACCTTACTAAGCAGGTATTAAATTAATCAGAGTAGGTCCATGGGATCCAGTGCATGACCACTTCGGTCGTGTACTCGACCAAGAGACCTCCTGCTACTACTAGTCGTGTACGACTCCTCCCGCGACGAGAGGTGAACTCACCGCTAGGTCAGAGTCTGCACGTCCGATGCAGTCGAGTAGCTTGCTCGTGTCGAAGTGGATGCAAGGGGTGGGGTGCTTAGAGATTAATCGTAAGTAGAATTGGAAATAGGAATAAAAATCCTTGATCTCACAAACGATCGCAATTCCCTCCCGTAATTCAAAAATTTTGCTACTGCTTGCTCAACTGAACATGCTATTGAGATAACGTGTGTGAACGAGATAAGTCATGCACGACTACAGCGTGCTTACTAGTCGTGCACGGAGGTCGAGTTGCCGGTCGTGCACTCGGATCCATGATTAACCGTTTTGATCTCATAAATACTACTATCCGTAGTATTCAATGTGTGGTGATTATGCGAATATTTCAGGCTGTCTGTATAAACAAACCAATGCGAAGTTCAATCCTTTGTATGAGCACTCTAACAAAGTGATTCACCGGCGAACAATGAGCATTCACGTCGGGATTTATTTCGTCGGTTGAAAGAGATTGCTCCCGGCAGGATTACAAAGCGTACACAAATTCACGTATAATGTGAAACTTCGTACGTTCACGCAGCGAATCTACCGAAAACTAAACGTAAAATCATTCGATCCGCTATTTTAGACTCATTTTGTGCTCTCGTATTTAAGTGTGCACAGCAGAAATAAGCATTCAAACATTTGTAGTCCAAGTTGATATTCGTCAGATCCGTATCACTACGAAATAATATCTTTTAGTCTTAAAGGGGCAGAGTTACTTGTTATTCGAAGTGTCGCCGCAGCTCGGCTTTAGCTCGTTGAATTCATGAATCTTAAGAAGCTACTGTCCAAGCGACTTCTTGAGTTACCTCAGTGTCGGAATTCTAAACGATTCTTGTCACCTGGCAGCAACTCAACGAAGGCATTAATTACGTCCTTATGAAATAAATAAATAAAATTTAAGTATGATACTTCATCATATGTATTATGTAGCCCATTAAATATTCTTCGTTTAGTTATAAGAACTATTTACTTCATAAAATACGTTATTAGCTATAATTATTAAATGCTTTAGTGTCAAATCAATTATTCTTTATCAAGACCCTCGTTCTATGTTAAATTTACTTTGTGCTGCAAAATACTACCTAGTAGTCTTGGCGATGCGTAAAATACATTTTTCAAATTTGATATAATCTCTCTAACTTGGCTAGCATTTCATCATATTTGCTGTTCTTCTTATCCACGCATCATAAGTTGCAAATATTTGAGTAGAAAACGTGGATCGTGATGTTTTTGATTTGACGATTAAGTTATTAATGGTCATCAAATGATGGAATTTTACAATAGAGTTTCAGCCGTGATGAATAACCAGTCCCTTCTTATTCAAAGTCAAAGTATGAAGTCCTAGATGAGAGAGATTGTAGTGAAAGCATTCTCGAATATTACGGTGTATTCTAAAAGAACTCATTCGTAACTTTGTCCCACAGAAAACCGAGCTGAACACAATATGTGTCCCTAGGAGTAAAAGTTTGACTCCCTCTGGTCTAAGATACTTCTAAGGATTCCTCTGGATTACATATTCTAATCCATTGTGGTCGCATAGCAACCTTGTCTTCTCTTCTTCAGTCCACCCCTTTCCTCTCTTTTAATGATATCCCCCTTTGGGTGCTTATCTGCCTCTACTCGATCCTTCCATTAGTAGGAATGCCTTGAGATAACTAAGTGGGCCAACGACGTTAAGTGCTTTCACACCTCAGCCGTTCCTCATCTCTACCGGAAAAAACCTTCCATCTCAACACCATCCTCTGAGACTCATGTGCGTGGCTCATTCATGTGTGGCAACTCAATTATAATTTGCAAAGAATTATTTAACGATTGATTGAATGTTTTCATTAAAGTCTAGAAAATTCTTGCTATGGGCATCGAAAAATTCGAAGTTTATATTTTACAAATTCTCATGAACTAATTTGTGTTTTAGTTAAATACATATTAGAACTCAGGGTTTGCCAATACTCGACTCACTAAAATCCATATTTATAAATCCGTATATAATTGAATCTCGAATATTCTTATTTATCATATGGGAAATTATAGCTGGCGAATTTATTCGCAGGAAAGCGAAAATTATAAAATAATATTGGTAAAAGCAAAAACGTTTACCGATTTTTTATTAGCTACAAAATGACCATTTGAATTACACTTTTCATTGCATTCAATCAAGTGTAAATGGACGGCATTGTTCAATATCACTCATATTTTGGTTCTTTTAATTTATCACAGCTATGAACTGGTAATTTACAAACGTAATTGAAAGATACCTCATTTTCTATTCTATAGCAATATCCTATAAACAGTGAAAAAACAATCCAATCATCAATTTATGATACCGGAAACAATCATAATTATATGCATCTTTATTAATTCAGTATTTAATTGGAATCAGTTACGATGGATTTAGATACAGGATCAATTTAATCATCTGGAATCGGATATCCAATTACTCTTGATAAAAATTTGGCGCAGATTTTCTCACCCAATTTTTAATTCTGAAGGTCACAAATATACTGCAGCAGTCAACAGCAATGAAGCAGTATTATAGGATTTAATGGATGGGATTTAGAATTGAATTTTCTCACCGAGTCAATTTGGAAAATAAATTTCACAGATGCTTGACCCTGTATTATTGTTATCTTCATTTTTGTTACGTACACATCACCGCAAGTAAGTTCAGGACTTTGTGGCAGAGGTTGCAATTCAATAATGTAGAAATAATTATACGTTATTCTCATGTTCAAAATTACATATAATTTCAATTAGAATGGATACTTGCATTGAGAGAACAATCGTCCGCCTGGTATTTGCGTTAGTATGGAGGAAAACCCCTCGGAAAACTTCGCTTAGCCAGTAGCCGCAATACTTTTAAGAAAATATGATTTAAGCAGTGTAAAAAAATAAGCCAATCCACTTAAAAATTATGAATAATGACCCTTTTAACAATATTTGCCCAAAACATTAAGTGCTCATTCATCCACTTGTCAACCTACTTACAATAACTTTAACAAATAACATCCTCTTTCATTGCATTAATAGACAAATTTATTTATTCTTGAGTATTACAATTAGGCACCAGGGCAAGAGGTAGTTATTCCTGTGGGGGGAGGGAAAAATAAAATAATCTGCCTCATATTCACTCTAGTCGGGAGAAAAAACCTCAAAATCTCCCGAAGGCTGTACGTCTTACATATTATCACAAATTAAGAAAATATTTCAAAGTATACTACAATCATACAAAATTACAAAACTACAAAATTTAAAAATTACAATATTTAAAAAAATAGAACAATATTACAATTAAAAATCACAACAATATTAAAATTTAAAAATATCCAAAAAATATTACAACAAAATTACGAAACCCTTTTAATTTTATTCATAAATAATAAGAAGGGGGAAAAGGTTTTAAAATTTCTCCAGGAGAATTGTCAAGTTAAATTGTCACAAAAATTGTTTGCCTTGAATAATATATATTTAAAATGAATACGTTCCATCCCTCAAGCAATGTGAGATGAGAGTTAATCATGCTCATTGAGTTGTTAGCAAACCTGGACGTACATTCTAACATTAATGATATCGTATTCGTGACAGCTTGATGACTAAGTGGAGGGTTACCAGGCAATTTTCCTTCGTTTTGCAAAAAGTGCCCCTATTCCTGGAAATCCCGTTGGCGCCTGCGAAAAATTTATTCGAGGGGATCCCAATCAAGGAAAAGTTGCCCGTCTGCGCTCGCCGCTCAAGTTATTTTGACAGGAGATGTTGATTCGTCGATTCTGAAAAAGTTCTCGCTTAAGTGGAACGGAGGCACATCAGCGCTGCCACGTTTAAGTTTGGGCCTCAACCTCAACCTTCTGACGTACGCTGAAGGAAAAGTTCCTCAGTTTATTGAAAAGGGCCGTCTTTACCGCGAGGTTCGCTTATTTTTAGCGCATCTAACTCCGAAAACGAAGTCGTCAGCTGAAAAAATTGAACTACGTATTACCAGTCCAGGTTTATTTCTTTGAATTTTCTGGAATATTCTGGTTTTATAAATTTCGCAAAATATTCGATTACATGCCGCAGAATTTTATTGAAGTTTTAGGAAGAAGTTTACTGAACGCGTTTGACGCTATTATGCACGTTTTCTGCTTCTCGGTATTCAGTGAATGGATTTTTGTTAGTTAGGTTGAAAAATGTTTGTAATGTAAATGAAAAAGTAGACAAAACGGAAAATAAATTACAATATACATGTATATGTACTATAGAAGGAATTGAAAATTAAAATTAATTATAAAATTCATAAATACAGCTAAAAAAACTACAATGTATCCAATTGATAAGGGAAGTATTTCAATGATATGAAAAATAATATACAGATAGGAAAATGAAATAATAGCTATTTAATGAGAATTAAATAAATATAAATTTGGTTAAATGGTGTACATTAGAGGAATAATAATAATAATAATAATAATAATAATAATAATAATAATAATAATAATAAACATGTCACATTATGCGCAAGTTCCTCAGCAATTAATAATAAGATCACATGGGTTAGAGTGAATTCTCTCTCCGTGTCGACTGAGCCTAGTCCTAACCATCTATGGACAGGTGAATATTTTCCAGCGGAAACGCTGAGAAAGTGCAAAAACTCAAATAATAATAATAATAATAATAATAATAATAATAATTTTTGCAATCCAAGACAGAGTAATGAAAACGTTAAATTACCAAAAACATATCCTGAAGCTAAATGTGGAAGATAGATGCCGAAAATGTGGAAAAACAGGGGAGTCCATCGAACACATAATGGCTGGTTGTCCAAATCTAGCAGACACAGCATACCTAGGAAGGCACAACCAGGTCGCGAAGCTCATACATCAACAACTTGGTATGAAATATGAACTCCTTGATGAGGATATTGTTCCCTATTATAAATATCAGCCTGCTCCTGTTTTAGAGAGGAACAAGATCATCCTTTATTGGGATAGACCAATTTTAACAGATAAAACGATTAATTACAACAGACCAGATATTTTGCTAATTAATAATGCGAACAAAACCGCAATAATCATTGATATAGCTGTGCCACTGTCTCATAACATACGAAGAACAGAGATGGAAAAGAGAGACAAATACGAAAAGCTTTCATGGCAATTAAAGGATATCTGGAAGTTGGTAGAGGTCCAGGTTGTCCCATTTGTGATATCTGTTGAAGGATTGATGACCTACAATTTTGGTAAAAATATGGAGAAAATTGGTTTAGAGGAATATACCATCGATGCAGCACAGAAAGCAGTATTACTGCAAACATGTCACATTGTGCGCAAGTTCCTCAGCAATTAATAATAAGATCACATGGGTTAGAGTGAATTCTCTCTCCGTGTCGACTGAGCCTAGTCCTAACCATCTATGGACAGGTGAATATTTTCCAGCGGAAACGCTGAGAAAGTGCAAAAACTCAAATAATAATAATAATAATAATGCCGTCTTATTTTTTGGTGGGAGCCAATGTGCGAAATGACCTAAGCTGTCGAAGCACTTTTAACAATACTAGTACTACTACTTATTTTTTGGGCGAATTTTAGCCTAGGAAGGCTATTCCTCCAATTAACCCCTTTGTTAATTTTTATTCATTTTTTTGCATTTTTATTTATATCACAAGCACACACACGCACAACATACACAGACAACCATTCCCTAACCGGAAAAATCCGATTAGCCGGGATTCGAACCCGGGACCGCGAGGTTGGAGCGTTAACGCGCTAGCACGGTGGATAGAATCAAAATAAATTTAATGAAAGAAGCATTTCAATTTAAAAAATGACCTGTTAAAATAAGTGCTAATAGTTGAATTAATGCAAAGATTATTTTTAATTGTGAAATTTATTATATAAATCATATTTACAGTAATTCTTCTTTTTAAGATATCAGTAGTAGTATAAGCATAGGTTATACTTATAGTTTAAGTATTTGCACAGTTATTCACATTATAAATTCCGCTTTTTTCATATATTAAATGTTTCAGTATATAGTTTTAATATAGAAAGAAATTATGATTTCAAAAGTCCCATTGAAACTATGCTTTTTCATCATAGTATGTGCATTGTACTTTTTTATTTCAAGAAAGTTCAGATATTTTCTAAAAGATCGTATGAATAAAATCACAAGTACTCGGTCACAAGTACGGGTAAACGATCGGTTTTGGCACAGATCGGGCCTCATTAATAATTAATTAATTGTATTTTCCAATATTAATTACGTAGCTTATCATACTCCAAGAGGGAGGGGTACATCCGGAAATCCAACTTGCAGCTGAAGGTCTCCATCATTTCCTGGTACACGCGTTAGATATGCGAATTGCAAATGGAGTAACGGAACCGAGTTGATGATGAAGCCATTATCCCATCTCCTTCAACGACGTACCTCTCTTCCTACCTATCTCTTCCTTTCTAGGAAAACGCGATCGCGTACTCTCTCCGAAGTAACCAGATATCGGCAGCTGGACTTGCTATCATTTCCTATCCAATGCGTCCTTCGTCCTAGCATTCTTGGAACAAGACTCTCCAGAATTTCCCATACTTTGTGCGCCTGCAGATGTTTCCTCTTCAAGGTGACTTTGACGTGATCTCGTGACGTTGCACTCGTTTCATACCTTCCGCGCTGCCCTCTTATTAATGTCAAGGTTGTGGTCTATAGGATTTTAGGAAGCCTCACGTATGCATCGTATAAGACCTGATTTCCCCCCTGCCCTCTTTAATGTCCTGAATAATATTCCATTGATTTGGAGGGTGAACGGCTGTTTGCTTATGGGCTTATAAGGGCGTATGAATTAAGCGCCAACTGCGTCACCTTTCCGTAAGTTAAGTTCTCTCAAGAATTATGAATGAGAATTCCAAATTATGATGTGAATTCGCGGTATTGGTATAGTTAATAGGAAAGTATCAAAACTTAAAAAAACTACTCATACAGAAGTAGTGTAGTCTTAAAATTTAATTTCTAATCTTCAATTTTAATAACCCATTCAAATTTTATATAGTACAAATAACTGCAATATCATAAATCCTTATTCGAAATAAAGATATGTGGATTGATAAATAAATAATTAAAATATTCACTTTTAAAACTTCCACCGTTTATAATATAAAATATTATAAACGGTGGAAGTTGTAAAAGTGAATCTTTTAATTATTTGTTTTTGATTTCCACATAGTGGAGCCTTCGACTATAGATTTTTTTTTGTGTACTGATAATTCTCAGAATAAAGCTAATACTCATCTCTATAAACATACGAGCATCTGCG
Source organism: Sympetrum striolatum (assembly GCA_947579665.1). Classification (NCBI taxonomy): domain Eukaryota; kingdom Metazoa; phylum Arthropoda; class Insecta; order Odonata; family Libellulidae; genus Sympetrum; species Sympetrum striolatum. The sequence goes on from OX388350.1 coordinate 75,145,483, forward strand.
CATGCTATGAGGCATGAATAACACTATTTTCCTTATTTTCAGACAATCTATACTCCTTTTTGGCCCGGCCTGACTTTAAATAAGGCAATATTTTACCTGATGAACGTAAAAGTTTCTAATTCAGCGAACGGTAGTATTTTATTTGAGAAAATTTACGCTTTGGATGTAAAATTATTATATCCACAAACGTCAAAGCTTCTCACAGTTCTCTTTGTTGTGCGTGTTTTCCTAATACCTTTTCCTAAGCTTTACTTATTTGTTTTTAAATCTGCTACTAAATTGTCTCTTATAATATCAATCAGATTTTACTATTTAGGTCTAAATTTATATTTACCAAGAGTTATATGGAGAAAGATTCTGTCAATTTTTAATGTGACCCAAAGTAAATACGCTATTTATTTATGCATTTGAACATTGTGAATAAAATCCTTTCACATTTAATATTATTACGTTCAAAGATTTCCCGAACTTTTTTTTTCCCGCGAAAACGCCGAGCAGGAGAAATGTAAAACTCCAGTGTTACATAGATAGGTGGTATTTATCATTACTCACAATATGTGGTGATATCTACCGCCAGAATTTTACTTTTCTCCTGCTCGGCGTTTTCGGTGTAAAAGTATATTCGGGAACTTTTGGAAAGTAGTAGTTTTAAAGCTATTACATAATAGTCTAAGTGATATTATTATCAGTAAACATAATTTTCGACAGTAGATTAAAGAAATATTTCGTGTGTATATAGATTGAACGTTATCTCAGCCTTTATAGAACAAATGTAGTTTTGCTTATATTTCTGATGCTCAAGAAAACTCTGATGCTTAAGGTCCGTACCAAAATTGAGATCCCGCTATAATTCCCTCATACCCCACTAAATCTTGCAACGAGTGGCCCCTTTTAATGCGCGGCCTAATTTCGCGATCTCTCCATTATATCAAAGGCGTCGTTCGGAACTCCCGAAATTGCTGTCCTCGGTTCGAGGGCCTTAACAAATGTCGATTTGGTTTTAGATGGCCTTTTGATGTAGGTCAGGTGCTCATGGTTGGCTGCATGGGATTATGATTCTCTAGGAGACTCTTTTCCTGAGTACCTAAATTATGAAGGGAGATGGATGGATATAAAATTGAATATGATTATGATAAAGTTTTATGAGGTCTGCTCGCTATTCTATACGTAGATGCACGCTCTATTTACCAAGAGTATGCCATAGATGCAACATTTCCGTAGCAACTTAACATTAAATTTATAATAAGAAAGTTATTAGGAATATGAAGGAAGGATATTACCCCTATGGTGATAGTCACCAATTTCGGGGTTACCGACTCTTCATTGACATAAAAGTTAAACAAGTAAAACATAAGATAAATAAAAACAATCAATGAAGACTATGTTTACAATCAATCAAAACATAATACATAATAATATTAAGTATCTCATAGTATCCAATATAGTTATTTATAGATTACAGCTTTCATAAAATTTTCTTAAATAATAATTACATTATTTTTAATTACATGTATTTTATTCTTCAATACATAAGGATCATGAATGGAAAATTAGAATACTTTTATTAATACTTAATTTCTAAAATTATTGTTATGTTATTATTTAATTGAATGGGTCTTTTGACTTACAGCGAATTCTATTTTCAGTATGGCCCTCAGGATCATTTTATGTAAGCATTGGAAACTGGATTGAAGATCATTCTAATTTAAAGATGTTATAAAGTCTGTGTGTTACTCTGAACTCGCCATTTTGTCCGGAGATATACGCTCTATTTACCATAAGTATGCGATAGATTCATGGTTTCTGTAGTGACTCTTATACCATTGATATCTGTTATTTCGATTTTCATTGCCAACATTTATTGTCTTCTTAAATAGATAAAACCAAGATACGGAAATTTGAATAGCCATATTAATATTTTATCAATATGTAACTACTATTTACATTAATTTCTAATTAAAAGAGTCTTTCGACTTACAACAAAATCTTATTTTCAGAATTAAACTTTTACTAGGAAAACATTGGAAGATGTATTGAGTTTCATAAGTATTTCCATGAAAAAAATTCACAAACATACGGGTATCTCCATCATCTTTAATACTATATTCTGCATTATATTTTCCCTGCTGCATATCCTTTCACTGGAAAAAAGTCTCTGCAAACAAAAATCTCTCCCAAACAGCTTTGATTTAAAGGAGAGAGATTTATTATTTACAATTGAGAAACATCAAATAGCTGGAGGATAGCGAATCTCATAAAATCTAGAAAGAATCTCCTCTGTCTAGGAAAGGCTCCATTTCTTCGGTTGAATGAAAGAAGAAGATTCAGAATTCAAACACCATTTAGATAATTAAATGCATTATGAGAGGAGAAAGACTCTCAGTTTTTGATTGAGGAATCCAGTGATTTCGAATTTAATTATGGTTTAGATTTTTTTCTGATTCAAGATGTAAGCATGAGTAGGTGCGGTATGCATTTTCGTTTTGCGATAGGTACGCTAGAGAATTGTTTAAAATTAATTTTTTCCACCTAACATATTATTTTGATGATCTTGTAAGATAAACTTAATCAAAAATTTATTCATTCATTCGTGGACCACCGCTTACCCTTTTAAATTAATATATTTTTTATTCAAGTATCATTTTAAGTTTTTGTGTATAAAATTACACTACTTATAATACTGTGAAGTCGTTACCCATAACAGATCGTTGAATCAAATTTCAAATCTGGGTCCAAATTGTTAGATCGAGATTTCAGCATATTATCCCGTTCATTTTTTCTATAATTTTCTATTTTTTAAATTTTTGTTCATTGTTTATTTCTCTTTGTTTAAATTTAATTGTTTCTTCTTTATTGTTAGTTTATTGCTCCACCTTCCAAGTTCATGCTTGTACTTCTTTGTTTAAGTATTAATTTTTGAGCTCATTGTCAAGATTCATAGTTTATTGTTGAACCCTCATGAGTATATTGGCCCTTGTTTTTCGTTAACCATTCGTAGTATGCTTAGCCATTATTTGTGACACTGTACGTATTTATTATTCATCTCTCTTCCTTTTTTTAATTATTCAAAGTTTTCTTATTTTTTAATAATCTTCACTACTCCTTCTTTATTGCTCTTTCTTCTTTTTTTAATATTTTTGTTTCCGCTGTAACTTGTTTACTAGATTAGTAGGCGGGTCATACGAAGTACTTGAGCTTACTACATTCCGTTATATAAGGAATTCCGGATAAGCGGTCTCTGAACAGTAGTATCTCAGCTGTTCAAGCTGTATAATCCTTCACTCCCATGCAGTTCCATTCCCAATTCAATAATCTCAGAGACAAAACGCCTTATGGTTATGCTGCCCGCGCAACGGACTGCACAGCTTTTTGCCTACATTCACGGGGTCCCTCTCTCACTCAGTGGACGGGACTTGTAATTTGATTAAAACGAACGCTTTTGAGCGGAGAGCGTGGGCAGATGAAAGGCCTTTGATAAATCGATACTTTGCTTATTTCTCTCCCGTGTTTAGCGTTGCCAACACGCTCTATATGGAGAAATTATTTAAGTTATTCATATTATTACTTAAGAATTATTTGTCGTTTTTCGATTTTAGAATGGAATGCAGTAATTACTATCAATACATTTTTACAATTTTCTTGTTGATCGAAAGGGATTAATTTAAGAATAGTTTGAAAATGTATTTCTCCAGCTTCCGATGACTGGAAAGCCAGTTATTCCACGAAGTAACTGGGAAACCGATGGTTATTTTTCACCATTGTTCCACTTATAAATGATAGAATTAATTTTGCTCGTTACGTAAAGAGTTTGAAATACCAATTAAAAGAGGTTAAATCGTAAGATGTATCTTAAAAATCAAACAGGTATGAATTCTACCCATTGGTGCAGCCACCATTTGCTACATTCTTAAGTCAACTATTTAGAATGTACCAATGGCAAACAAAAAATAATGAATGAACTCATTTTACAGTATATCACGCTTGCAATAAAGAATAAGTATTTTGAATTATTGATTAGTAACGCGAAATTAGCAATGAATTATAGATAAATAGCAGTGGATATTAAACTGGAAACTAAAATCAGTGGATTACAAATTGAAAAGTAATCCTAAGATACAAATGATTGATTGAAATTGAAGTATAAATAAATAACAATAAACTAGGAATATTTTCGTGCATTTTATGTAGCTTTGATAATTAGCAGTAACAACTCTGTTTTCAATATTGAATGTCATTACTATTAATGCCTTAATTTGGTGTTATAGCGGGAAAAGATTGAATAGCTCATCTTATTTATATCATTGACTGGTTTGTTATTCAATAATTCCTATCCAAATTCAAATTTATCAGTTGTCGCATTCGTTGATTATTAATTCAGTAATCTAGTTTATCTATCATTAAAGTAGTTTTAAATCATTAATTTCTATTTTAAAAATTACGTTCCTGAATTTGTGGGTCAATAGATGTTCCATTTAATTTTTCTGTTCTACCTTTTAAACGATGGAGTTTTGAATCTGATTATCCATGGATTTCTGTTCTAATTGGCGATTGTAAAATGGTAAATAAAGAATTCAGGAAAACAGGGCGTAGTAATAATGGGGAAGGAAGTAGTTAAATATTATAAATTATTATGAAAATTGGAAGATTTAATGCCATACCTAAAAATACATACAGAATGGTCAAGTATGATTGGAATGGGTTTAATGTATTTTTTAAATAATTTCTTACTGCTCTGATACCTAGTCAGAGCTATTGAGGGGGGATGAGGATTAGTAAGCAAGATGAGGAGTGAAGTAGTTTGCCCTTAGTATCCTCACTGTTCCAGAATGCTTTAAGATCTACGTATATGCCAAATAATGACAATTTTTATGTATCCATCCATACAGAGTTTATATCTTGTAAATTACATTTTTGAAAGTGTCCAGCATTGAGTGACTATAGTGTCAGCGCATACTGTCATCATCACCTCAGTAGTATTTATTCTAACACAGCCTTGTGCAAGACTCTATCAATGTTGAAAGTAAATGTAGGAAACATTTTCTGTATTCTTTACCAAAAAATAACCGAAATACACTGCATTCATCAAGATACGTCAGCAGTAAATGTAGAAACGGGGTGAGTTGTTAGTGAAGCGTAGACAGCTACACATTCATAGTTCAACATTAAAGGTTTAAATCATTAGAAGGGCGTAGCCAAATGTTTTAAAGTGTTTTATGCTCCATGAAGTGTATATCTTTCATAGGCGCAGGTGCTCCTTCAACTTCCTCCATTTAAACTCGAGGGATTATTAGTTTTTGCTACCCGACTTTGATGCCATTCCTTTCGCAAAATCTGCGTCCACAGCATCCATCTAGCTTCCCTCTTTAAGCCCTTTCGTCGTTCATCTGTCTTTTTTATCTCCAGCTTCCCGTCCGGCGGCTCTCGCATCGATTCTGGAGATTTTCCATCACGTTCGTGCACATCGCACAAGTGACCGCATCCAAACTCAAAACCCTTCCTGCGTAACGTTCGGTATAAGTCGTGAGCTTGGAATTCACCATCTGTAAAACATGATATTATTTTTGAATGATTTAAATGATTTTTTGTAACCTCGTCGTTCAAATACTTCAATGATATAAATTAACTCTCTATTCTTTTTTAATACAAAAAGTAGGAGTTTCACTGACAATATGTGAGTCAATGTGAAGTGTTCCACCAGGGGGTGCTCAGGTTATCAACGGTAGGGGATGTAATTAAAGTAAAGCTTATAGAATGCTTATAAAATATCATTACGTAGGATAATGTGGATGAAATAAATTTAGTACAATTCATGGTACGCATTAATTCAATTAGACAAGTGACAATAGAGGTAACTGAAATCGGAAAAAATAAGACAAATCGAACCAGTGTCACAGCATTGTTCCTTTAAAATATAAAAACCAAATGTTATTTTTAAGCGTAACACTTAAGATTATTCAAATCGTATTATTTTACTCTACTATAATTCACTACATAGTTTGAAGTTTATTTAGTTGATCTGGTTGGTTATCATAAGGAATTGGTTCCTTTACATCGTAATTGTATTAACGATATTTATGAAGGAGGGCGGTATAGCTTTTTTAATGTTTGGACATTATAAGGGAATCTGAAGCTCTTCTATTATATTTATTACTTAAGTAGTCATCCTTAATAGTGATTATAGATTTGAAATATCAAAAAAGCCGTATTTTGCAATTGAAGAAACCATGTGGAAATTCTAAGCAGGGAGAGTTGTGATTCTCCGTGCCTGTACTTTGGAAGTTTATTATTTTAATTGGTTATCACTCTCATAAGTTAGTCAACATTTTCGTGTATTGAAGGAAATTCATAAGTTTTCATGCCCTTTTTTGTAATCCTATGATATCTAATTCAAGTAATATAGCCAGTGAGTAATAAAACTTCCAGTTCAAAGAAATTTGGACAGTATTGGTTTGATTTTATGGATATTGTCTAGGAATACTTATTCCTATTTGAATTCATAGTTAAAAAAATATTCTCGGAGACCTCGTATCAGTTTTTTACAAGTTATGAGTAATTTATGGAGGTTTTCCAATGTTTATTTGCGAACTTTTGAATTATTACCGCTGCTTACTGTACTAATTTCTCGTGCTGCCACGAACTTACCTTCCTGTAAAATCAAGTTAATAGCAATTAATTGAATCCGGGTCAAAGTAACTTCGCTAAGACGGAACGGATATTTCGTAAACGCTCTTGGGAAGAACTAATGATTGGGAAATGGATAAATCTTGAAGTGCCGAAAAACTGGAAGTGCCAAAGGAAAAGAAAGGTCTGCTCCTTTTGGGTCGGACATTCGTTTGTGAGGAATCCGGGTCAGTCCGCGCGGTTTTTCTCATAGTTTGGAAACATCCTTAATTAGCCAGAATGGGTTTCCGGGCGTTGGAGGAACTTTTGCTAAGAGTTGCTAATGAGAGGCTGAACGTGTGGGTTAGTGCCGGAACCACGTCTTTGCTACTGGACGTCGAGGGGTGACGAATATCCCAAAGTTGAGTCCGAATTTTTTATTTTACGAACACGGGTTTTGGAAGACACAATGATGATGGTCATTTCGGCGTGCAGACATTAGGGTACCACGAAAACCTTTTTTACGAAATTCAAAATTTCAAGTCAATAAATAGTTGTCGCTATGGTCACATATTTACCCAAACAAATTTTAGACGAATTGAAAAATATTTAGGTCTCCCGCAACGGACCAACTTTTTAATTTTTTTGTCAAAAACTTAGATTTTCATTTTTTTTTAACATAACTACAAATTAAATTTTTGTTTTCAAGATCAAAAATGTAAAGTTTAAAATGTTAATTAATAGTATAAAAATTATATCATGTATCATTTACGCCTCCGGGATTAGCAGTACAATTATAATTTATTTGCAAAATTAAGGTCTATTGTTGACCATTTCATTTACTTCTAGTCTACTTCTTCATTTAAAAATTTCTTAAAATCATACAAATAAAAATGATTTCAAATAATATAATCTAATAATTTTTACTGATAAACATTATAAACTTAACATATTTGTACTTGAAAACAAACATTTGCTTTGCAGTTGATTAAAAAAATGAAAATCTACGTTTTTGACAAAACAATCATATATTAGGGCCGCTGGGGGAGACCAAAATATTTTTTAATTCTACTAAATATTTTTGGGTAAATATGAGACCATTGTGTCTACTTTATATTGACTTGAAATTTCGAAAAAAGGTTATTTCGTGATGCATCTTGTAGGTCGAGTAAAGGCATCTAGACGATATCAATATCCATGAAGTATGATCTTACCCGATTCGGCGACAGTGTGCCTCACGAAAGGTAAGGAATGATGAATGGAATTTTGTTATTGTTATTATTGTAGTAGAACTATGAGACAAACTATATTTAATTTCTTATAAGCTGAAATCACCACAAAAACTATTCTCATCTGTATGACTGGAGAGTTTACTAGTTGCAGATAAACAGGATTTTTATTTGGATGCATTTTATCAGTTTCCCAGTCTTTTTATTTTTCGGATTAATAATTTTTGTGGTGCTATAAAAACCTTTTCCTTTTGTTTCTTATGCATTAAATGCTTTAGAGTAGGGGTTTCAAACCCTTTAGAAACTCCGTACCACTTGAAATATTTAGAAATTTTGGAATATCAACAGTCCTACATTTTTTTAAAAACGTACATTTAGTGTCGCATACGTGCCCAATGGCTTGTTTTATTTTAATTAAATTGCTGATAAAACTTCATATTCAATTATTAATGCACTTTTTTAACCCTTTATCAAGACATAGTACATATGTTAAGATTTTTTTAATCTTTTTTTGTTAATTTTCATTTAAAAATATATTATATCTCTCTTTCATCCACGCGTACCACCGGTCGGAATGATTAATCCTTAGAGGATTAATCATTCGATTTTACGTCTGAGCATCACTTTTATAAGTGTTACATTGACTTCCATTAGCATTACTTACGTCACCTCTCGAGTGAAAGCATCGGGAAGTGTTGCCCGCAACGGATAACAACGTGTGGAATCCAAGGAATTTATGTTTACGAAATTGATTTTTTAGTAAGACTTGGTCGTTTTGGATGTTTTTGTATTCGAAAAGCAAATGTATCAATTTATTGCTACTGACCATAGAACAAGCAACATAGAATGTATCCATTTCCCTTTAAGAAAATATGGAATTTAAGGAGTAGTTAAGAATTTGGGAGATACAAAGGTTATTGGAATGTAAGCACAGGAAGAAAATACAAAAAAATATCCTTTATTAACCCTTTGTACTTTATCTCCTTTTTTATAAAGTTCTTTTTATTTATTTATCTTTGTCACCTCCGTTGATATCCTTGCACTAATGTCCTATATTTTTGGCGGTGTCCTGCGACAAATTGGAGTGTCCCGTTGGTTGCCTGAGGTGTTCCGGCTTAGGATTAATTCTCCGTGACCTCGCTTTTAGCCTTCACGCAGGAAGCCAGTCATTTGTTAGCACCTAACGTCTATTTAAGGCCATGAGCATCGCCTCAGACACTTCCCTTCTAACCTCCCGTAATTACTAAAGAAGCTTTACTGTGTAAATTCCCTTTTCGTGGTGTTTAAGGGTACATTTCTCTTGCACTTGGCTTCAGCTCATAATAAACCCTCTTGGTGTACCGCAGGCGGTTTTTTATGATCTCTAAGAACTACTTATTTCAATTTGAATTTATAGCCTAATAACGGCTGTATGAAAACGGAAGTATTGGAAATAGATGAGTTGGTAAACCTGTTAATGACTGGATTTGATTGTTTTTGCAAATGTAAAAAATGAATGAGCGATGGCCGAAAATCATAGAAGGGAAAGTTAAAAAGCAAGCTTAAAAATTATTTTTCGAAAAATTTCTCCTACGGAGGAATAGGTATATTTTGTTCTTATTCATGCATCAACTGACATAGAAAACCTAATGCCAGAAAACAATACTCAATCAATATACTCCACCTTATGCACATTAAGAACGTTTAAATGTTATACAAATTATAAATTTAATTGGCACATGTTAACTTTTTCTATCAAAAAATTAATTAGTAATTAAATTACATTAGTACATATACCTAAGAATAATATGAAATTTTTATCTTGAAATTTTATTTTTTACACCCTCGAATAGCAGCAACACTTTGAGATTGTTTTACTATTTTGCAAGTAATAATTTTTGTGAATCTACAACATTCCCTAGTTAAGGCATTAAGAAGTAATGATCCCGCTCGATAAAATCATAAAATCACGTATTCCTAACAGCTAGCTTTCTCTGACATAAATACGAAAAATTTGAGTTTCTAAGTAAGTATAGATGTTAACACTCAGCATTTGAGGTCTGCCTTTTCAGAAGGGTATATCGCTCTTTAAGAATTTAATGGAGCAGAAATCGTCAGTTTGATAATTTCTTTGTCGCAATAGGAAGGAAGAACAGTATCAGATGTTACCTAAAATAAATCATAAATCATGAAAATTTTATACTTCAATTTTTATACCAAATTTTGATTACATGTTGTCAGTGAGGTAGAATTTATTCACTATTCAAAATACAATGCACGAAGAATATTTAACGTTGAAAAAATTGAAGATTCTTTTAATTAATTGAGATCAATAGAGGGATGGTTTACTGTATGGAAATCAATGTCAAAGATACTAAGAAAAACCATAAAATGTCTAATATCTACGATTTATATGGTATTCATTTTTTAATTTCCTTGAGCGGATATTTATTTATTATTACTGGCGTTATATTTGATGGATAAGCAGGAATATTTTTCTGACAAAACCGTCTTAATATCAACATATTTTTCAGTGATGAAAAATCTTAATTTTCCTAACTTTGCAAAGCCCTGTTATATCGACAGTCATTTGTAACGACAGACATTTGTAACGCGTTCATATCTGTAACTTATAGCTAATAATTAAATTAGGTAATTGCAAATCTCTTTGCATGAAATCATTTATATAAAGCTATACAATGAAGACCATTCCATTAGAACTTAAAAATGCATTATTTTGAAGGAGATATTTACGACAGCAGTCGAACTAAGCGGTCAACTTTAAACCCTACGCCTGTTGTTTATCCGTTGCTAAGAACTTTCGCGCCTTCTAAGAATTTGTTTACATTTTACAGAGCAATTACTTTAATTGCTGGGTATGATACATCGGTTAAATTTACAATTTTGATGAAAACGCGTTCGGAAAAATTATTTTCAGCTGTACATATATCGTACGTTTATACTTTTCCTGTATTATTTTTCCCATTTCTTCTCTATATTTCTTCTCTTGCTTCTTATTGTCCCAGAGTCTTTTCCCATTCTTCAAAGAATTCTCCGTCTCGCTCGGTGGCCCCCTCTCGAATCCCAAACTCCCAAAACTATTTCCTAACAGCTCCCGCTTCTTCCCTCTCTGTTTCATACGTTCCTCCTCGTCCCTTCTTCTTATTCCTTTCTTCCACTGATTTCCTAAGCTTCCCCATCTCCCCCTAGGGTTTGCACTCGTTTGAAATTAAAGCGCCTCAGTTCCTCCGCCACTTCTGCCATTTAAACGCAACTTTTCTCCGGTTTTCGTTCCAAAGGGTTTTGAGAGAGTTCCACATCGCTCCCGCATTACTTTGATGAATTTTATTGGTGACGATGGAATAATGCAATTAGCTATTTCGGGTGCGTAATTGAATCGCTCCTCGCCAACTTGAATTTTAATGGGCTAAATGCGATTCGTTCACATATTAACCATGCGGATTTAATTTCCCTTTTAGTTTTGATATTTCTGTCACGCGTTAAATATTTTAATTCCATGGCAATTTGGAAAATTCGCTTTGCCAGTTTCTCTCTGGAAAGTATGCTGTTCTAAGGACTGTCTGAACCTGAAGTCTTCCGTTATTTTCCGCGAAAAGATATTTATAAATGAAATGAGTCTTCCTTTACAAGATGAGGTGTGAGGTTCTTCTCTACCCCTTTCTTATCTTAGGCGGAATACTAATAAGCGGAGAAAGTTCTCTCTTGCAATTAAAATGCATCCATGAATACCTCTATTTATAGCATAAAATTGAAGCCATTACAATCATTTAGTTATGAACGACTGAAATTAATGCGATAACTGGCATTCCTAAAACTTTTATTTTTCTACTTCAATCGATAGCAATTCTACTTCACTTACAGCAAGTTAGTCAGTTCGTTGTGAAATATAAGCAAATTTTTTATATGAATAAAAATTCAACATAAGATGTAGGAAACAGTCTTCATGGAGGACAATTTGAAATTGAGTAAGCAAATCTATTTCTTGTGAAAAATACATCATTAATGTACAAAATATTACAGCAAAGGCCTGAACCGTGACAAAATGTGCCAAAAAGAATGGAAAATTTTTCTTTAATCGATGTAAAGGAGTTGGTTACTTTACCTTCCTACCGCGTATTTTAGAGAAATAATATCGTTTTTCACAACTTTTAAATATCGTTCTGATTTAAAAATCATAAAAGTTTGCATGGTTCTCTTTTATTTCCAGCTTGATTACATTTTCAGCTGAGATATCGACTTTAATCTTTCTTAAATTCTATTTAAAATACCATCGGTTTAACTTTATGGTTATTGATTGACAGCTTCATCTATGCTGCATATGATTCACGCAGCTTCATCAGCCCACAGCTGTTATAGAGTGCCTGTAAAATGTAATAGTTTAAATCTTTTAAAATCAAAATTAAAGTGAGGTATTCATAATTTAATGATGCACAAAGTTGCTTATTTTACTAATTATTCGTGTGAATGATCATGCAGTACGTAAAATTTTGAAATTAAAAATTTATATTTTATGAATTAAATTATAAATTGGTAACCAGCTATCTGCTGCTGAATCCTTGCGATGACTTGCACATCTCTTGACTAGCAGTAGGATTCGTTTAATATGCCTAATTAAATGGAATGTACCATCAAAAATGATGCAATTTCTGGTACGTAATGTCAGAAATTTCCAAGGGTTCAATATTAAACTGGGCATAGTGTTACTGATTTTCGTCTACCTCAGCAGAATTTTTCCAGCTGTCTCCCTTTTTAGACATTTAACAGCCAAGTTGGAACTGCGTTGAGGTTGAGAGAGCCGCAGTTCCAAGAATGTCCATATGCGTTGCCCAGACAATTCCAAACCTTAGCCCAGTAGGAATTCGTCGAATCTGTACTACTGAAAAAGTTTTACCCTTACCTCAGCGAATCGCGAAAGAATCTCAGCTGAAACTTGGAAAGAGCTGCCGGCGAAGAATAGTGATCGTGCAGCTGTCGTGATAACATTCAGAAATTCTTCTGATACTGTACATCAATTTCGGTGCCATTTTTATCTGGGATGTATGTAGGTCTCGTAGAAAACTTTGAATGTTATGTGGAAGACGGTCGTACCGAATTTAGTACAGATTATGATGTCAGAAGAAGCTGTTGTTTTGAATACCATGATCAGTTCGTTCTTTATATATTATTATAATTATTTAAAGGGCTACTTGGATCCCTAGCCAACATACCAACAGCTTTTGAAGGAGTATTATAAGGAAAAGAAGCCAATTAGGATGGATATAGAGTGAGGTATTTTTCTGCTGCAAACGACAATTAAATATTCTTTCAACATAAGCAAGTAATTGTTGTTTACTTTTAGTAACTCTTACACAGAAAATCGCAACAGGAAAGCTATTCATGCATAATTAAAGCTTGTTGGTGTTCTTCTAGCTATAGCATTGCATGATTTAATATAGAACGTAAACCTTTAAAATAATTTAATAGAAAATTAGAAACTAATGTTATACTGCCACTGTTTGTGGAGTTGTCAATCGAAAATCAAGTTGTAGTCCTTAAGCAGAAACTTTATAGGATCCTCATCCCCTCCACCGTTATTTACCAAAAGCTTTCGTGAAAGAGTAAGGTTCACTAAAATAAATGAGGAGTGAGCTACTTTTCATTCTTCAAGCCAGAATACCTCAAACTTGACCATATTATAAGATGCTTTTTTGATATAATTCAATAAGGAATGTCAAAATTAATGCCATTATTCCGCATTAATCATATCTCAGAACATTTTATACTGCAGCAGCTTTGAGCAGGACTGGGAAGAACTAAATTAAATGATAAATTTTCTTAAATTCCGTAACAAAAGGACAAACGGAAAATATTCAATTGGAGAAGATATGTTTGCAGTAAATGCGCGACTTAAAACATTCTCCGGGCGGTGTTTGACTCCCTCTTTAATATTAGAAAGGATTTCGCTTCTATCTTCAAGAGAATTGAACTTCTGCCAATTCCTCCGTAAGATAAAACAGCACAATACCTATCCTTGGGAATACAATCTTGACACACATATTCCAGTTTTCCTCCGCTGCTGAAATCGTTTTTCGCTCCGAGAGAATTATTTTTTCCGCGCGGCTGCAATTCAGAAAATTTCGTGGCAGTTAAATTCGAAAGGGAGGGGGAAAAAAAGTGACGGGCGACTCTGAGCTTTATGACTGTTTTTATCAGCGTTGACATCTTGAAATGTTTTGATGGGACCGTTTTAATTTCACGGGGGCGTCGCCGTGTGGCGCTTAAAATTCACCAATTTCCGACGGAACAACATTAATTTGTTTCCCGTTTCTGCGTAATTAAGGTATGGCCTTTCTATATGAATTGTGCTGTTGACATTTATTGTTTGTTGATCAAGTGTTGAATTAGATGTCATATGAATCTATTATACTCAACTTAGTTTTTAACTAAGTTTGTCGGAATGTTTATTTTATGTATTTTCTCAATATTAATAATAATTAAATTTAGAAACATATTATAAAGCATGATAGTTTAATGATGGAGAGGAATACAAAATGTTCGTAGCCTATTGACTCAATCATGATGTCAATAGTGAATTAAAATAGGACAGAAACGGTCTCAGTCAAATAGATGGAGTGAGTGAGAAAGTTATGTTATGGAGTTAAGACTTACGGAATAATTAATTTTAGTATTTAATAAATTAAAACAACAGTCAAATACGCAGAAATATTTTAAAACTATATATTATTTACAAGCAATATAATAGAGAGTAATAAAAAATACTCGCAACCAAACAACGCATGAAAAAAACCTAGCTGATTGAAGACTTTATAATTAGGTAAAAATGTTAATTAAATCGTTGTCTTCCAAGGGGTATAACTTGAAGAGACATTACTCTGTTATTTTAACATTTTAAAAATAAATTCTGACAGTTAATAGAATTAAATTTATAAAATTCTTTATTTTATATAAGTTTGTTTTTAAGGTCAAAAATCAGCTGACATTTAACGAATTTTATTCTATTTTATAAATTATTCATCCGGTATTCTAGATAGGTGAGATGTTGTTTTCCATAAACTATTGTTTTTAGGAACTGCTTACCGTTCAAGAGGTTGATGGCTTCACCACGTTCTATTACATCTTGCAATTAAATAATTGCTTCAAATGGACCTTAACTTAAATACCTATCCAATGAATATTATTTGTCCTATCGAATTCTGGAAAAGTGTTGTAAGTGGCTAAAGTATTCATAAACGAGACGTCTACTCATACTAAATGTAAAACATATAATTCTAAGGGGCCAATGTGCTGAACTTACGAGAACGTTTTACTCATAGTATTTTAGCAAATTGGAGAGAGAAAGTATGAAACTCCCCACTCCTCAGCTCACCTAGTAAGCCTCATTTCCTTCCCAGGGATATTCTAGGCCTTTTATGAGGAGGATATGCATTTGTTGATCTCTCAATCTGAGCATTTCACACAGAGATATTAAGGTTGAAATTATGGAGAAATATAAATTCTATCGTTTTCATATTTGGTATATTTTCTTAGTCACATATATATTTTTTATTGATTCCATGTCAAAAAATGGGAAATATCCGACGTTTGACGCCACTTTGAACCGCCAAAGCTGTCTCCTTAGAAACGGATGAAAGGGGTTCTTTGTTGAGGTCCTCCGCAGTGCCCTTTTATTTTTCTCTCTCCCCTTCGCTTTTCTGGTTTTGTTAGTCTTTTGTTTCTATTTTCGCCGCTCGCCATTTCGACGTCGCTTTCCAAAAGCAATGGAGGCAAGGACGGATTCCATTTACAAATTCAGGCTTCGCTTTTTTTTAATCCGAAACAATCTCCAATGGAAGATGGAATAATGTACACGCACAAGGACACGGTTCTCGATTCCAACCGAATTCGAAAATTGTCCTGAAAAAAGTAGCAAAAGTATGGCTGGGATTTAACTCGAAGGCTTCTTTTATTATTTTGCTCGTTTATCATCGTCCTACATATCGCAGACGAATCTGTTTTTAATTTAAGGATATAACGGGGCATTGCATCCGTTGAAGTCCTTGGTTTTAATAAGAATTCGTGATTTTTTTGGTTCTTACATCCTTTAAAGATTCCTTAGCCTCCTTTCCCGCTTTTGATTTATAATATAAGTTTTTATTCCCACTTATCTTGGAGATTGATATTTTCAAGGTTTCATGAGACTGCATTCCTGTTTCAAATGGAAGTGGTCCTGATTCCTGGCGTTGATTTTATCACATAGAACCGTTTCTCCTAATATCTTAATCAATTGCCTACTTAATTGATTATAAATTCCTTCCTTAAATCCGGAGTTTATTTATTGATTTATAACGACTGCGAAGCTGTTTATTTGAGTCTGACAGGAGGATATTTTCAATCTAGAGTAAAAGACCATGAACAATGCTTTAGAAACTCCTCAAATGCTTCCCACTTCTCATTACTCCTACTCAAAGACAACCACACCTCTGATTTTAAAGCTCAACTTATCCACCATTTACCCAAGGGACCTTTGTTGGATATATTCGAACAAATGGAAATTCTCCATCATATTTAGAGTAATTTCAAACTCACTAATGTACACCTTTTCACAAATTACTCCCCCTCTATTATCACTTGTTAACCTGCTACCTCGAATACCCCAACCTTCTTCTCCTCCCCCACCCTTACCTCCCCTATGATTCCACCTCCTTTCTTCTTATGTATTGCTTAAATTTTTGTATATGTTACCAGATAATGACTAGACCTTGGTCGAAACCGGTCGAAAATATTTTTAATATAAATTTCTTGTGGGATTGGGACTTAGTTATTTCTCTCATCACCCTAAAAATGTTTTATACATTTTACGTTTTCTAGCATATATATTAGATTTTAGGGTGGAAGCATTTATATATTTCAACGAAGCTGTGCTTGATGATACTTCCTGCAGAATTTTTATCACGCAAATTCTTTAAATGCACTTATATAGATATGAGATCAGACTTCTGGCGCTCATGGGATTCAGTCATCATCATCAGGATTTGGCTTTAAAACAGTGTTAAGCGTTTCAGAGCCTTACAGACCTGATGATGACCGGTCTTATCCGGTACCGGTCGTGTTTAAAAGGGAAATTTTTAAGTGTAATTGTTATGTTACATATCCCCTCCATGCGGGCTTAGAATTTGTATAGACCGTTGTAATCGGATGTGCTTTGCTGTATTACTTTAAATCACAATTTTTCTCCGACATGTAGCTTAATTGACAATTGAACTGATGATGATTTCTAATAGAAGTGCATTTCAACCAGATGTTGTGAATATAGCAGATAATGGGTTTGAGATACATTCAATCCCTCTAGTTTATGGATATATTAACACATTTTAATGAAGAAACATCTTAAATCACTTCTGTATATGTCATTTTAAAACATTATTTAATCAGCTGTTGTTCGCGATATGTTCTCCGAGATCAGAGACATCATAGCTACAACTCAGTACACTTACAGCTACCTTAGCAGAGTTAAATTGACATTTCTGAGAAAGGTTTTATACCTGGGAAAATGAGGTTTATTTCTTCGTGGATTTCCTGAGGTTATCGTCATCTCTGTGTGATGAAATCATTCGAGGTTTTTTCTTTTCGTATATTCTTCGCCTTAAATTCAACGCTTTATCTGTATTACAATTTAAGGCTTTCCTTCACTCAATCTCCTTTCCGCTAAACTTTCGTTTATTTTTTTCTCGTGGATACAGAGGAAGAGGGAATAGATTCCGAGATTTCCCGCAAACCTCAATGCCTTCGCAGAATATTGAAGATCTGATGTGGCCGTGGCATACCACCAAAGAGGTTCATTTAATGAGCTTCCAAATTGGATGTTTGGTGCTTTGACGGCTCGTAGAAATTGACTGTATTCCGTCATTTATGGAGTGGTGATGTGAAAAAGGGTTGTGAAATATTTTTCATACCAATATTTTTGTAACTATTAAGGCTTATTACAATGCAAAATACACCACCGAGTATTTTATGAGACAATTTTCTTATCTTATAGCACAAAACATATGCGTAGTTGTCCACCTTGTCTGATTTATTTGAAATAAAATAAATGAATATTAACTTTGCAAGGTGCAGTTTATTCAGAAGTGATAAGGACGCGTCCTTCTCACTTCTGTAATAGAGTCTGGGCAATTCAGTCCGGACGTCCGGACGTGAAATGGTATTTATGTTGGCTTAGAACTCCTGTCCGGAAAGCAGGAGACCTGAATTCGAGTACCAGTCATGTCACTATTTTCCACTTCTCGTACAACCTTATTTGATATAAATTTCAATTTTACTATTTCTTTACCATTATCAACAAGTGATACCGTTTTAAGCGGTTCTTGTACGAGAATTATCCATTTAGGTGATAATACTGTTGCATGCCGGAAGTTATTTCGGGAAAATCCAATTAATCATTTGTTGAGCCTTATGGATCACGAAACGAATATTATAACACTCCCTGGGATCACGCATAGCCAATTTGATTGCCCATTCGCTTTTAGTAACAGTTGTCCCTGGTTTGATTCCTGGTCAGAGCCCACAGAAGTGGCCTCTTGTGTTTAAGCAAGTTTTAAAAATTACATTCACTATTCGTAAAGTTTATAGAATGACCTTATCCGCGTCATATGCTGCCAATCATTATCGGTTTTAGTTCGGATATGTCAGTTTTCATTTTGTTATTGTGCTGTTTGGGTAGTATAAAATTTGCTTGCTACTCTGCCAGCTTCTGATTTTGTAGGATTGAAGGTTTAGCTAAGGAAATGTTGAATGGGGAGGCAATCTAAAAATATGGTTGATTGGACATCGTATATGTCATTTCTTACTGCCTACGATAGAAAATGATTTAATTCTTATAAATTATTGTAAAATGACTTTCTTTAAGGGAACTTGCTTGATAGTCAGCTTAAATGTAAATCAGAAGTTTAAAATTCTTCCTATACTCGTGAAAATATAGTGTTTTTGGTGCATCATTAGTATTCGGAAGAGATATTCACTGAGAATTATTTCTCTTAAGTTCGTCGAGAGGTAGCAAACATATATTTTATGAACGAAGAATCATATATGCCCTTGCTCCAAAAAATCGAGCATGCATTTACGACATTATTGACATAATGTCGTAAATGTCTTTGCTTGTTCTAACGTATAGTAACTTCGAAAGTTTAAAGCTGCATTTAAATTGTCTATTTTAGTTTCTTTCCCCCTTCTTCTTAAGAACATACAAATGGAAAGACTGTAAAAATTGCAATCGATGCTAATCCGATAAAATTATCGCATTGGAGTTTTACAGCTACAACAAACATAAAGGTTGGACTATGATATGCGTACAAAAAGTAATTATCAGTTTATATTCTGTGATAATCATATACATGACATAAACACATGTCAATGTTAGGAAATACAAACATACTAGCAATGAACAAGGAGTCGTATCTTCCTCAACTGTAAGAATTCTGAACACGCAAACTTATTGATATAGTTTTGTTAATATCTTCGATCATACAAACGTGTTCTAACTTGAGTGGCGAAGAGTTGCATATAAAATTGTCCATTTGTGTTTCTTTTACCCCTTATTGCTTGAGAATGTGCTGACAAAATGAGTTCAAATTTTGTAATCAATGCCAACACACCCAAATTTCCATATTTTAACTTAATAATTTCTTTAAACCAAAGGGTTTACTTACAAGTGAAATTTGGTAATGAAATCTAGATGATCAGGCGTTACTTTATGGAAAGTCATTTAGGGAATGAAGAAAACACTGTAAATTTTCCACACTTTTATTTTGCTTACGACAGGTTTCGCTACCGTAAATGCTACCAGAAGATGCTTCTCCGGTAGCGAAACCGGTCGCAAGCAAAATAAAAGTGTGGATAATTTATAGTGTTTTTCTTCATCACCTATTTGGTAAAATGGTTATTTATCGGTAAATATTCAGTAAACCATAGATCCCAGTGCTAGACCCATTTCCGTGGATATACATGGTGGCTGGCCGAAATACGGTTATGATGTTGATGACATCGTTTAAGTTTGGCCCTTAAGATATTTGCCTTCGAATGAGGATCACAGGTAACGGATTTAAGGGCATCAGAAATGGGATTCGAATCTAATTTAATTGAACGGAAAGAGATATTTCCATTCCGTTTGAAATTCCCCTTCTCCTTTAAGAGTTCCCGTATTTCTTTCCCAAATGTTTCCCCCCTTTTTCATCACTTTCCTTTCCCTTCCGCGTTCCTACTTCCATTTCTTTTCCATCCACTCTCCCGAGGCCTTTTGCTATTCATCTCCCAAAACTTTTAAGCGATCTTCCCATTTCACCTTACTTTTGGAACCGATTTCCTTTCGTCCCAATTATGGCGTTTTTACTTCCCACGGTTCATTAGCAACAGTTATTTTGGTCCTATTTGGCCGTGAAAGGAACTCGAATTCGGAACGGGCTCCTCGCTTTTATTCCGTCTTAGAATTCATCCGCGAACTTTGGGGGAATGAAGTTCTTGAACATTTTCTTTCACTTCACTAATAATGCATTGCTAAATATACTGAGAGAGACTCGAAAAGTTAGTTTAATCCGAACTTAAATGATCCGTTTTTTTATTTACGTGATTAGCAAAGGAGTTTTACTGAATACATGGTATATGCAGGGTGGTTCAATACGCTACAGAACTTCTAAGAGAGGTAGGGTACATCGCGATGATTCGGAATCCTACGGCAAAACAGAGTCAGAGGTGCTTCCCTGACGCGGTGGTTCATACAGAAATATCAGAAATGAAAGACGCACTGAAATGAATATTAGTGTTAATAATAAATTTACATTATGTGGTTACATGGGTCAAGATGGTGTTTCACCCAACTTTGACCCATCTTACTTTGGTACAGGTAAATTTATCATTAAAACTAATATTCATTTCATGGCGTCTTTTTATTTCTAACATTTGTATCTACGACACCGCGTTTAGAAAGCATTTACCACCCTGCATTTATGTATTACCGCGTCATCTTTGTAAGTTTAAAACGTTCTTTGAGACTTACCTGAAACTTACTTACCCTGAAAGACGCCCTCCGGAGTATAGTAGGGGGCATCCACATTGAGACCACTTCCCAAATCGATTACATTCGTATATAATTCATGGTGAGAAAAATGGTTAAAAAATCCTTGTACGTAAGGGCGTGAATCCCAAAAATATCCCAAGGAAAATCCGGCTTGAAAAAAGTCGGACGGGACCGGGATCGAACCCGGAATCTTCCTCAATCCAGGTGGCTTCTTTAACCGGCTAGGCTTGTGTAAAATCTCTGGCCGGAAGATTCGAAAAACTAAAAACTTTTTACAAGCCCGATTTTCACTGGAATTCGTGGTGAGTTCTTGAAGTGAATCTTTACATGTTTCAGTAATTTCCATTTTTTTACTGGAACGGTCTTTGCAATTTAGTGTGAGCAATATTATATCTGCAATATCTTCCATGAACGTACTTTATCTGAATTCGCTCAATAAATTAAATCATTGAGCTTGGTGGAATTCCAATGTAGTAGAATCTTTATTACAAATACTTTTATATAATTCTTTATTTATTAAATAACATCAACATACTGCACGAAGCCAGCTATAGCTGACGATCAACAATAATAATAAAGAACAAAAATATAAATAAAATTGTGAAGAATCAACAAAATTAGCACATAATAATATATAACAAATTAATATAAAGAGACAAACAAAACATTCATACAAATGTGTATTTTTCCACGTAAAAATCTTGCAACTAAATTCTGAATACATTTTGTTGATAAGAAAAAAAGGATCGAAATGAGCATTTGAGGAAAGGGAGTTTAAAATTGAAGGAATGCGGAAGATATTATATTAATCATATTTTGCACGATAGTAAAGAATTTTCAATTAATTCTTAGTCTTAGTCATCTAAATATTCCCACCTCGCACCTTGAAGCGTCTAAGTAACGTTTACGATTATCACGAGTAATTCACGAACACAAAAATTTTGGGCAGCGCCCCATACACTACATGCATACTCAAGGCGGGGTGTAGCCAAATCGAAATAACATCGCTCGACTACTTTATCTTCGCTCTCACTCACTATTCTCTTGAGTTTCTTAAGTGATCGCCCGTAAATATTTGATAGATAAATAGATTTATCCGTTATTGACGAGGTTAGGCCCCTGCCGGTCTAAATAATTCGGATGCGGCTGCCCTACGTTAGGTTATTCATGAGGGTTACGCTGAGATATGTTTCTGATTCTGCTGTTGTTGACTAGATGTTCTCGGGGACGAAACATACCAGCAGATTTTTTTGAAGAATTTTACACTTTCAACGCTAGTCTAGACATTTATCAGGTAGGAAATCGGTCCACATTCCAGAAAAAAATTTTTAAAAATATAACTTGAGGAATTTACAAATATGCTCAGGAATACAAATATTTTCATTTATAGATTTACCCTCCGATGAATCTAGAGAACGTATTTCCTATAATTCATAAATATAGTGTGTAGTATATTAATATAATTCAAGGAGTTTTATATTAGTTAGTACGACGGATCTCAAATAAATGTGTAATAAATAGCGTATGGCCAAAAAAACGTTGGCTATACCTATTATTCATGAGACATTGAGAATTTTGGCTTCAGATGTTTTATTTGTATTGTTATTTATTTAATTTTATTTTTTTACTGTTAGGGCAATTCAAAAGGATGTCAATTGTCAACTATCATTCTACCGAAAATAGTTGACTTGCTTAACCACTTATTTGGATGTGGTTTGTACTTAGCGTTTGAGTTATGGACGTTTATTTATTTATTTATCTATTTTTACTACATTGCGATGAGAATACTATTAGACCCTGGAGAAACGACTAAAAAATCATTAAACTAAATTACTCTCTGAAAACATGAAAAAGAGAATTTTTCTTTAGATGGATAATGGATAAATTTCAAATAGTAATATTAAAGCTCAAAAAATAAAGAATATTTTATCTGCAATAGAATGGAAATTGGTCATCAAATATATGTATACATGTTTGATATATTTATGTCGATTGACTTAAGCATGGTTTCTTACATTTTGACTTCGCCTCAATATATTTCTCTCTAAATCTTTATAGCTTCCTATTTTCTCTAATACCTCTATTTTTCTCCTTTTCATTATTTCCACCAACTTTCTACGTCCCAGCTTTTCACAATTTCATTTCCCTCTTTCTTCCGGTAAATAAAATCAAACCGGATTTCCGCGAGGTATCAATCAAATTACTCGTAAATGAGGCAGTAAGGGTTTCCTTATATTCGCAATTGATCCTGAAGAATATTTTATAAGTCCGTTGGGGTTATCTCAGGAAGGCCGTAAAAGAGGAAATTCCAATATCGACTATAAGGTGCCACCTAACGCATATCTTTAAAGGGTCTTTCGTGTAGGGAATTGGGGATTATATTCTTACTATATCAACGTGTTTTCCTTTATACGTACTCCTTTATTTAACAAAATTACGCTTTTTGTACTACTGAATCAACAATAGTTTTTATTCTTTAATGAAGTGGTTGGATACATTATTTAATAAATGAGATCAACCAATTTTTTGGATATAAAAGCACTTGGCTCCTTAAAGGTTTTCATTATAAACTACCAATAGACAATAAGAGGGAATGAGGCTTAGTTGGCAAGGTGAGGAGTGAGGCAGTTTTTCCTGTCTTATTTCACGAGCCAAAATCTAGTAAAGAGGGCGATCTAACGTAAAACATTTACCAGTGTTGTATGAGTTACACTTTTTATGTCACTAGAGTGACCAAAATGTATGCTAATATTCTATATCACTAAAAGTATCATAGAATCGTTACAGCGATTGATAAGGATGCGGTAAATAGTGTATATATATTTCTTTCCAATACCCTGTACCAAAAGTACATGTAAGATATCCCATTCGCTTAAGATGGCTACGGAATCATATAGTGAGTTACAATTACAAGAAGGTCTTCATATAAACATGTAAATCAAAGTTCAAAGCTTCATAACTTTATTTATCGTGTTAAAACTTAAACCTATGGTAAACATACAAACCTTTTATTATTCGTTATTTACGAATTGCCATTCCTCGTGATATAGTAGCAAGATGTATTCCTATAGATTTTTCATTTATGTTGATAAATTTAGATACATTACTCCAAGATGATCTTAATTATTCTGGACTCATCTTTTCACTGCATTATAAGAAACGTTGAAGGCCTGAGATATCCTTCATCCTTTAATCATAACACGTATCTTATATTAAAAAAAATGAATGTATCTTTTTTCGTCCCGTATGCGTTCCTATGCCATTCATCCGATTGCGATGAAAATGTGATGAGTTGTTATACGCAAAGGTTTCTAAATTTAAAAATCCGACCAACGTACCAAGGGTTCGACCCCAGATCGCTCTGATAGATTTCCATAAGGAATGCATGTAAACTTCACTTTTTTCGGTAGCAGGCTTTATTTCTATTAAAGAATGAAATTAGAAATAAAAGCAGTCGTAGGAAGTCGAAACTAGCATCAAAAGAAGAGGAATAAGTAAAGATTCTTATTTTGGTCGTTGAATATCGTTTAATATCCTAAATTGCGAGAATTTTGATAAAATGCGTGAATTTTTTGTATAAAATTCGAGTTTATATATAAAAAATCCCCCTGACGATGAATGTAGCAACCAAGTTTTGTTTACATTTACGTAATTGTTTGCTGAATTTTTCGTTAAATAAAGGGGTTTTGAAAGTACGCGTGTTACTTAAAATTGCTTTCTCTCTCTCAATCCAACTGATTTCGTATATTTATAACCTGGTAAATAAGGAAAGAAAACCTTTTGATTTATTCGTTTACGCACCAGACGGAAAAATTATATTGTGTATAAAAAAGCATTTCAATAAACAAAACTTCTTTGAGTGCCATTAAAACGCATGCCGGGTACTCGATATTAAACTATATAAAAGAAATTGCTATTAAAGTAATTGCAAAATCAATTACTTTAAAGTAATTATGATTAATCTTAATAAGAACAAATATAAAAATATATTTTCACCTCCTTTACCTTTTTAAAAGTGATTGATATAAAAGCAATTTAGATGAGCAATTATTATAAACTAATTATTATATCTATTAATAATGTAAACAAACTACATGAAATATATTTTTCACTCTTTCGCCATAAACATTTCTATGGATCGTTTTATCCCTTTTCCATCCTTATATTTCTATTCTCCATCCTTTTGTCTGTCCGATGCCTTCACACCCTTCCAGCCTCGGATCGATGATCCCCTTCAATTCCATGGCTTCCCTCTCTGTTTTATCTCGAATTTCCTCTCCATTTCTCCCTCCTTCCCAAATGCAAATGCGCTCTTCCCTTATATTTCGGCCCGAAGTTGGGAGAGATTTATTTTTTTTTCTATCTCGCCATATTGCCGAAGTAAAACCGGTGGAAAATGCCTTATTTATGGGTCAACTATATATAACGTAGATGATATGTGTATTCAAATTTATTTATTTCACCAACCATAAACATTTCCGTTAATAATTTGCCGTTTTATAAATTTGGATGCAGTCATACATTCTATGTTCAATTTTGTACTAGATAAAGTACCCACCGCTTTACGGAAATAAATATGAGATTTTATATTTGTATGTACTTGCTCCTAGACTAATATATAAAGCCCAGGTGTCACAGGTTCTGCCAAAGCCTTTCCTTTCTTTTCAGTAAATTTATTCATAATAAAAGATAAGGAGATTTTACACTGAATTACTTTGAATGGATCATATTTTGTGTGGGCATATCCGTATATATGTATGAAATTCTGTGAAAAATACGAAGCCTTCTTATTCTTCTTACGATGGCCTTCCAAAAAGTTATGCCTGAGCATATTGCTTTTAAATCGTGAATATCCAGAGTTGCGTGTTGTGTACTACTGCTTCAGTAGCAAGAAGAACTTGTTATTTCTTAACGAATTTTGATACTTTCAGCATCGAATATGATGATATACAGCGTTGATAAATTTAAATCAATGTGACTTTCTCTCGTAATAATTATCACGCAATACAGTTTTGTAACATTTACCTTCCCAATGCCTTCTTTTGCGAGGCTCCTGCTGAACCAGTGGTCGTGGATGCGTATTCCAAGAAGGAAAAGTTTAACAGTAATCCTTTTACTAATCTATTCAATTATTACCGCTATGGAACAAAAATAATCTTTCAGTGCTAACAAAAATATCGTTAGTAAAATCCACTTTCTTATAGTCGACGCTGGTTTTTCTATTTTTCGATATTTTATTTTGTTGATAAATTGGTTGAATTTCTAAAAATGACTTAAAGCTGAAATGCGAAGTTGTGCACGATTTTATTTTCGAGACTGAATTCCTGTTATTACAGTCAGTGTGTTTTAAATATGTTCTTGATTCATTGCCTTTATGTTACTAGAATTCACAGAGTTGGGAGAGGTAGTGTGTAAATCCTTCACTGACAATGAAAGAAAAAACACCTTATCCCTTCATTGTCTTTATATTACTGCTATATCTTGGCGAATTGATAAAAGTATAACTGCAGAGGCATTTCTGGCATTATTTGTAATACTTTTCGGTTATTTCGTTTTTGGTCTTTTCTTTGTCTTGGTACAGTATTGTGTTTCCGAGTTATACTCTATGTTTGTAATTCGATTAAGCGTGTAAGTTGCATATTGGACACAGAAATAATTATTGAAACCCTTAAGCTTTAATTAGTTATAAATGAGGGATAATCTTTTGGGATATTAAAAATTTGTTTCTTTTTATTTACAGGTGAGTAATCATTGAACATTCGACCCAACTATTGCCAACCATTCCTCTTGCATGGTGATAAGGTAAATATAATTTTTCGATATTTTCTGGCAAGAATAAGTTGTTTGCAAACGTGAATAGTTATTGCTCTTTCTTGTCTTTCAATAATACGGTATTTTATTCAGGTTTTCTCCGTTAGTTTATCATCTTCTTTTTCACAACTGCTTCTTATCGTTGATTGAGTAATCGATGTATAATGTTTGCTTGACTTGAAAATTCCAATGCAATGAATCGATATTGTCTTAGAAACAAGAATATCATCAACGTTTGTGTTGTCAAAATCATTATGGTGGTCATTAGTTACGTTTTTCGATAATTAGAATTAATTTATTTTGTAATAAATCATTATAAAAAACGTTCATTATGGTGATAACCAATTTTTTTATTGAAGCAGTCGTAACTGAAAATCGTGCGAAAAATTAGATATTATTTATCAGGTTATGCCTGTCAATGATTTCGTTTCCTTAATATATTTTCCTTTGATTGATATTGTTTGGGATGGTTATTAAAAGGAAATTCTTCATGTTCAACTAACTGGCATGATTCTTTTTAGCATTTTTATGGTTTTCTTTTATCGAACTTCTCTCTGTTCCCTTCTATTTATAGACGAAGAAATAATTTATTTTAATACCCAGAAAAGGAATGCTGCTGGTGGCTTAAGTCTACTAAATTATGAATTTACTGGTTATTTATACATTGGTTTGATGAACTTATATTAACGTACCCAAAAAGTATTTCAAATATTAAATAGTATCCTAGATTTCATTTTTCACTCATTCATTACCATTCTCATAAATTAACTTATCTTAATATCTGTTGGTTTAAAATTTTTTAAAAATATTTTATTGGTTATACAAGAAGTAAAAAGTCATTTGTTTAATTTCCTATAGTTCATTTCCATCGTTTGTAAATATTTCATTGATAACCTCATTACTTTTAAAAAATAACATTTACTATGCACTAAGTATATCTAACTTTGCGTACTTCTATTTGTATGTTCAGCTTACATTATTTTCTCCATTTTTATTTGTGTTTCATAATAAAACTGAGCTTCTACCATGTTAAGTAATAATTATTAACCTACTTTTGTAAACAATCGCTCATGAGACGAACGCAGAAACATCGGAGCAGCTGACAGACGTATGCTCACTGAGAAACTGATATTAATTCTCTCTTTCGGAATGTTCCTTTCAATCTTTCTAACTCCGATGATTTCCGATAGCATCCTCTGGGCTTTCTCTCACTCGTGGGATTTTCTTATGGCGTCCGCCTTCCCTTTGATAAATAACAATTTGTTTTCCTCGGAAACCTTAGGGCTTTCTTTCTTCTCTCCTTTGATTTATCGACCTTCTCCTCTGTTGTAAGAAAAGTACGGTCAGGGTGGAAATTCCACTCTAAAGCAATTTTCTCTAATTTGATCGAAGCCATAAATTTGTTATAAGCTGCTAAATCTGTTTTTATTGATTTGATTGGAATGATTTTCATTTCTAATAGATTCGTTTAAGGTTTTTGTCCCTTGAAAGCGTAGTTATGATTTCGACTATTTAAACGCTTCGTTCATTTTGAGTGCTTGAATTGCATCAACGGCACGACAGAATGAAATTCATTAGCAATTCAATATGGTTGTTTGTATCTCCGATCAAAATTGGATCCTTTGAGAGAATCATTTTGCAAAGAATATCATACACGAGTATTTCTCTTTGTAAAATATTGAATGTTCCTTCATGAATTGTATTTATTTATGCAATAAAACATCCGTCAAACATGAGGGAACCACAAAGTTAGAATTACCTGAACACTTAGTATGGAAAGGCTGACTTGAATTCCATTCTAAAAATATGGGTATATTTATAGATACGCAGACAAACGGAGTTATAGATGGACCAAAATTTTTAAAAGTACAAGAGAAATGTTTCTTCCTTTTTAGAAAATGCAGTAAATAGCGTCATAACTTTATGGAAAAACTTCCAAATTAAAGATATATTGTTAAATGTGAATAACAGAAACAGCAAGAAACGTAACCACTGAAATTTAATTTAATGTAATAAAAATAAAAAACCTGATGTGGCCAGCACATGACTTTCTCCATATATAAGATGTAAATATTTATCTAGGACAGTATTTTCGAACTCTATATTCAATCTAAACTTGGAAGATGAGTGATTAATTTATGTCATACTAGCAGAAATACCCGTTGATTCTCAACGGGGATATCTAATTTCATAAATATCAGTGTAATAACCTTGATCGTAACAAATTCTTCATAATTGTAGGTAAATAGCGAATACCAGACTTTCCAAACCAATATATCAAGAAATGTAAGTTACAATTAAGTGTACAAATGCACTCTAACTCAATATTCAATTTAACGCAGGTTGATGATCTTTTCCGTGACAATGTGTCAAAATGTATCTACATATGAAAGTGAGGCTTACATATAGCTTCTTCTCTCTTGGCTTATATCTTCTGAAGGCAGGTTCTAGTACCTGAATGAGCTTTTCGGTAACAATGTATCAAAATTTATCTACGTATGAAAAGAGGCATAGGTAATAGCTTCTTCCCCTCTGACTTTTATCTCCTCAAGGAGCATTTTTCTTCTTTCTACGCCGATTGAAGCCGCAAACTTTCCACTGGTCATCATTGAGAGGATATCTTCAGTAACTGAATAAGTGTGATTCCGAGAATGGACAAAGACGTCATTGTTGTATTTCTTACGTGAAGAAAAAACTATAGACATTAAAAAAGAAATGGTGTATCATAGAACCAGAAGGTATGTTTCATTGTTTTATCTTGGCTATACTTATAACATGAGTTTGTTAGTGAGAATTCGTGACTCGTATAAAATGTAGTGGTATGTTAATTAATGCCCAGGAACGTAGTCGTAGATCTTGGGAATGATTAAACACAGACACACATACACACAGACATCATTCCAAAAATGGTCAAAACGTGTTCTAGGGACCCCAAAACATGTATCTCCGTTGAAATCTCGAAGTCGAATTTTTTCATGAAAACAATACTTTCTCTATACTACCCGTATGGAGATAGTAAAAAGGAAAGCGCTTCAAATTATGTAACTACCCTTGTATTTAACGAATATCTTATTTCATCAGCATTTATCCAATAGAAATGTGATGCAAATATAACTCTTACTAAAATTTTGAAGTAAATAATTTGTTTGCATACCAATACTTAGAGTAATTTCGTGTATTGCAATTCTTGTATTTTTATTTTGAAGAGTTACTTAAGTTAAGCAATTCTACATTCTATGCAGGACGTAGGTTTAAAGTTATTATTGGCGTTGAGGTTTATTACGTTGGATCCAAATCATTAGTATATTTAAGCATTTTGCTTTATCTAATTCACAAAAAATCTGGGATAAATGAAACAAAAATTCCAAGGAGGAATAGACTTGAATAAAGTCCGACGGGACCAGAAATCGAACCCGGGTCTCCCAATTGCCGTTGAGCTATCCCGCCGGAACATTTATCCTGGCTTCACGCCAATTCGTGCAAATAACCTTTACCTTATTTCCTTGAGACGAAAATTATTATTCATACAATACAAGATTGACTAATTGACATTATTCCTATACAATGTATATTCTGTTCGCGTAAATATCACAAAGTAGATCGTAGTTGATTTCCTTTTTAATAGGTGCATCTCTTACCGACCATCGGACATTTAACCACATACATTCCGCATTTAATTTTAATATTGATTAAGATCGTAATTATCTGTTTTGTTTTTTTTAGGGTTGACATACACTGGAGTGTAGGCTACATATTAAAAAATGTTTTTGTAGAATAGTAGGTGTTGCATTGTAGTTTTTTGCTCTTATTTAGGCTGCTTGCATTGTTAAAACTCGGAAAAGAAATATTTATTTAAAACCTAAATGCAATTTTTTTTAAGAGCCTGAAAAGAATTTATTTAGAGTCTGAATGAGGTATAGAACCGGATTTTAACAGAGTGGCGAATCGGATTTGAAAGGATTTTTTATCGATACGGAACTTATTAGATATTTAAAAGGTATGCCTAAAATAAACAGTCCAAAGAATAAATATTATATGAGAATGGCATGTGGATGGATTGTTTATCGGATAATTCTATTTGTATCTGGTTTTTGGTGAGCGCTTAATACTTTTATGGGTTTGTAAATTTCATTACTTGGTTTTTATCATGAAAACCCCTAAGAAAAAAATAGGTAAATTTTCTATCGTGACTCCTCCGTTTTATTTATTTAACGAATTGCATGAGATCCATCTAGTTACTCCTTACTGAATAATAAGGAAAGTAAATAATAGACTCAAGTGAAATCTGTTGGGAATTTATCCTAAAAATGCCCTGAGAAATTGAAGTATACTGACCACAGAGTAATGTATTTACTCAGAGGACCAAGGTTTCGGCATTGGGTTAAACTATAATAATTTACTACATCACCGTTTTAATAAGAAAAGCAATATCTCAATTTCGCTGCATTTACGTAGACTGCTATGATTTTGGCTTTGTAAGGAAAGCAAACGCAGGCAACCGCACTCCTCACTGCCCATTAAACGTAATTCTCTCTCCAAAGCTTTAATGTGCTAATGAGGTATGAGGGACTTATTAAATTTAGTATGCCAGCGCTCAAAATCTCTCACGCTACAGTGATTTCAGTATTAGCCTGGCCTAGATAACCTCATTACCCCTCCCCAACTTTTAGTTTCAAATAAGAAAGGGTTATGCTTACCAAATAAAATTTATTGTTACATTACTCACAATTGTTCTTACCCCGTTTACTTCAGGTAAAAGAAAATCGAAGATGTACTTCATCTATTTGAACAATTATAAATTAAAGTTCGGACGAATATGATAGAATTTAAAATAACATTCTATTCGTCCAGGTTCGGAATATGCAGCATTATAGAGATATAGAAGTATAAATCTCACTAATAGGTGAACCGGGTAAATTTACAACTTAACAACTTTAGATAATAAAAATTTCTCATATAATAATTATTATGCAATGCAATATTGTAACATTTGATTCCCGGTGCATTCCCAATGGACCTACCTTCCCAGTGTCTTCTTTTGCGAGGCATCTGCTGAACCAATACCTAGTACCACGTAATTTCTTATTAAAATTTTCTTGAATCAGAGACTGAGGCAAAAGTAAATGGAAGATGTACTTCTATCTATTTGTACAATAATAAAATTAAATAACATTATATTCGTACTGGCTCGGAATATGCATCGTAATAATGATAAAAAAGTACAAATTTCACTAATAGGTGACATGGGTAAATAGGTCGCTTCCGATTGGCAAGTGCTCATTATGACGTCGTCATGGTAACTCCGCTCGGTAATTCTAAATAGGACATTTTTTCTCAGTCGATATCGGTAAATGTGTCAAATTTTAATTTAAACTATTTACGCAGTAACGAGAATCTCGTTCAATTTCAAGCCCAATTTCGGAAAATGAACGCAACCTGATTGGCCGTTTGAAGCTAAATTAAACTCCTATGTAATTTCTCCATCGCTAATTACCTCCGAATGCTTTTCTATCTCAACGAAATCGGATTATCGTCGATGATGGAGTTAGTATAATCGAGGATATAAGCATGGATAATAATTACAAAAAAGAGGAAGTTATAACTTTGGATAAATTCAAAGTTTTGAAATAGAATCTTTTTGTAATGTTAGTTCGCGGAGATGGTCAATAGATGGACTGAAATAATGGTGAATGGTTTTACCATACGGACTCCTGAAATTATATATGAACGCTAAATTGTTCCGTATATGATCATGCATGTGCTTAATGTTTATTATTGCAAATTGAAGCTACACAGGGGGTATGGATTGATCTGATTGTACAAAAAATTCACATTCCAATTTTGTTCAGAACTCTTCAACTTCGAGGCAATGACGTATTTATGAGATTATTTTATGTTCAATCTACCTCTCGTTTGACTTTGCTAAATAGAGGCCTCATTCTTACCGACTCACTTGAACTTATTTTGAAAATTAATGGAAACGAAATGGATTACGGGATATGAAAGTAAACTGTTTCTACTGATGCTTGGTAAAGAAAATGCCCATGTTGCTTGCAACTACAAAGATATATTTTAATATATTTCGATAATATATTTGCACAGAGATTTGTTAATAGTAAACAATCAAAAGAAAAAATATAGTAGGAATCACTGCACAATTCATAACACATAATTATGCGAAAATGAGGTAAAAATTAAAAATTAAATTGCAATGTACACACTGAGTATAAGTGACAAATGATGTTCTTAGAAATTTAACATAATTTCCATACCTTGCAAATTCTACTGACTGCTTAACTTAATGTCACTTCAACAAGCACCGATACCATTTTAAGGCATCTTAGGAAATTTCATGATTTGATAGTTGCAATCATGCCGCGTGACTGTGTTATCTGGTTTTATTTCAATTTAAAAATTGTTTAGGAATCAGCAAAGCTTGAGTCTCGGATATTTCTGAACGCTCTATGTATAATACAGAGAAAACAATACATTAGAGATAGTTGTAGTCACTAATTTTGTTAAAAATGAAGGATGGAAAGCGTGAAAGAAAGCTCGTTTGGATTATTCACATAAAAATCACGATTATCGAATTATTAATGTGGCTAGAAAATTTCAGAATGATCCATGATCTTTCTGCCATACTCTTGCAGACTGCAGGTAAATTTATATTTGTGTATGCATGTAGGCATTCCTTTTCAAACGTTGGATTAACAGCGGAGGATGCACCGTTGTCTCCATTTATCTTTGGTTGCCATGTTTACTCACTCATTGTTAGCGTCTCCAACTGGGATGCAGTTTACACCAGTTTGGCAATGAAGCGAATTGTTGGAAACAAGCACAGGACGGAATAGAAATCGATGAATAGCTGGGATATCTTTGAAGGGCTTTGCATGTTTATCGTGCTTTCGTCATGAGCCATATTACGTCACATCTCATTTAGTTAGCTACTGCCTCTGGGGATTAAGTTGAATGCATACCCTTTAACTGCATCCGGTTAAATGAAGTGTTTTTGTTTTTTTGCTTGTAGCTTAATTTTTTAATAATGCTTGAAGAAATTGTTGCCATGTATTGAAAAATGGCCTCAATCCCTAATTATTTTTATTCCGGATAAAGCTCTGGATTAGTGAAATATTTTAAAACTGGTTCACATCCAGTTTCGATTCTTCGAATCAGCATTCTTATTCCGATCTTTGGATCTCAAAATCTCATAGAATGTTATATAATAATGTTATATTTAAATTGTATCATTTGCCATTAATTTTTTATTTTTATTCAATCGTAAGTTGCATCAAAATCACAGGAATAAATCTCCCGATACTGAAGATAAAGCAAACATTAGTATAATGTGAGAAACGTTACGTCTGCCGTAAGCGAAGTTTCTCTAAATTTATCAAGCAATTATTTATCAGTAATTTATCAAACGCAGCTTAACTTTAATCTACTCACTTTATTTAAACAATATTTGATTTCTATTTAATTTGGATTTCATTGAAAATTTTAGCGGTTGATAGAGAAGAGCAGTCTTCTCAGTTTTACATTACTTTATTATTTCTTTATCTGTGTTACCAACCTATAAAGGTATTATTTAAAAACATTTTTGTATCATGCTATATTTGAGGCATATAAATTGTATTTTACACAAGTTGTTATTACATTTCTAAACCTACATCCAGCCTAATTACTTCAGATGGCAGGGTACCAACTTTTAAAAAGAAATTTTTCAAAAGTTTTTATTGCATAGCTCTTTGTTACTACATTGAAAATATATAAACACAGATTTACTCAGTGAGCATAATTAAAGCGTTTCGTGAACCCTAAGAGGATTTTAAACATTATAGATGCGTTTGAAAAATATTCGGTAAAATCTTTAAAATATCCGCGAAAACTTGGATGTTTTGGAATTTATTTTTCAGTTGGCATGCGTGATATGGTGTTCATTATTTTTTTGGTACTTAGCAATGAATTAGTTTATGTATAGGCACTTAAAAATTATCAAAATATTGTTTAGATAAATATTTAAATTTATTTGTGTGAATTTGGTAACACTGGTAAAATAGCAAACATTTTATAACTTGAAATTAACGAAACTCTTAGATAATCATAACATAGTAAACCTCTTTACAAAATGAGAATTTGGTTGATATAAATATTATAATATATATTATTATTTATTATTTATATAATATAACATTAGTTTTTGTGTTACCGAAGGAAATGCACCGCCTGGGGTTATATTGACCCCACGCGACTAATTAAGGGCTAATCAATCGTTCTAATGATAATTACCAAATTTTTTTGAATGAACGAACAGTTTTTATGTATACACTTAGCATCCCCCTTTCCCGTAAAACCAAGATGGAGAGTGATGTCATTTTTTATTTGCTTTCCTTAATTCCACCCGAAAGACAAACGAAGCTCACCTTCGCCGGCCAAAGCGTATTCTCCTTTCAGAATAAGGAAGATATACATCGCGAATATTTTTTGAAATCAATTTCGGCAGCGCTTCTTTCACCCTTTCGGAAGAAGGGAATAAGAGATCGTAGGTGTCAATCTAATGAATTCCTCCCCTTCTTCTAACCTTAATTTTTCCAGGCCACATTCAATCCTTGGGTCCCGAGCCCTATTTGACGCCCCTCGCAGCGCCTCTGCCATTAATATAAGGAATCAGGGGAGAATTGGCTCTCCGAGTATTCTCTCTGATTCCACTTAAATGTATTTACACCTCTTCTATCTCAGGTGGCTCCATTTAAGAAATGGGATCAAGGATATTGCTTCTCTTTATTACTCCAGATTTAATTTCGCCTCTTTCTTTTGAGATCTTTCGTCGATTCCACGACTCGCTTTTGCCTTGCTTAGTTTTTATTCTTTTTTTAGTTTTCCCATTCTGTTTGATTAAAAGTTGTTTTTGATTAATTCGGTATGCTGAATGAAATAAGTATTAAAGAAGGACGTATTTAAATAAACCCGTAGCTCTATTTTTTCGGAGTAAGCCCGTCTCTTACCTTGTTTAACGCTATTTGCCAATTATAGTATACCGAAATGTCACTTATATTTCCAATTATATTGTCTTAACGTTGTTTTAACTATTCTATAGCCCTTCAAAGAAATCAAGCGAACTGGCCAATCCTACCTGAGCTTAGGAAGTGATATATGTATGGCAAAACAATTTTCTACTGTTTCAACAATAACGTTTACGATAACTTAGTTTTCGAAGCTTTTCATTGTTTTTACTTTCATCTCAGATATTTAATGCAAATAAATTTCAATGGCTTCACTAATAGCATGATGGACAGTAATAAAAAAACCTTTCGGTAATCCTCCGGTATTCATTCGTGATAAAACACTAGCTGTTAACTTAAAAATGAGAGAAGTCCCATAAAATAGCCTTCGCAACCATATTTTTTCGGTAAGATTCTTAACAAACATCCTAGGAACGCAAAAAGAACTTGAATTCGATCGATTTAGGATTGGACAATTATAAGTAGCGATCGCCTTTCAAACATTAATATTCATTCCAATCACTAGATGCTTCCTGGTTGTTAGTTATTAAAGCGAAGGTGAAATTCATTTACATGAGTTGAGATTCATTATTTAATTATTCCACTCCTGCATCACCATAAAAACTACACATTAAAATCACTGGGCAAAAGTAAGAATCTATTATTCATAGTAACCTGAAAGTTTCTTTTCGTGATCGCAAAGTATAGTGGGCGTTCTAAATATTCCATGAAAGAAACTTTTGTATCTATGGGATAATTTCTAACAACAGTAATACCATGCGTTGCAGTTTTCTTGCATTACTGCGAGTGGCAAACAATATTTAGCCTTGCAAACTCGTGCATGTAACAGTAACATACGGGAATGGCTTCCAGAAAAAGACAATCGTAGTCCTCAGAAAACATTTTGAAAGCCCTATGAGAATTTCTTCGTAAAAGGCCAACTCTATTCCAGATATATGGGCCAGTGTAACCGTTTGAAATAAAAAACGTATTTTCTCATAAAGATTTTCCTTTCATGATATGAGAGGCAAGAAAATTGCGTATATTTTGAAATTTGCACATTTATTGTGAATAACGTGATGTGATTCCGTCGATGCAAAAATGCCATTATTAATCCCGATCGCGAAAAATGTGTAAAAGCCATGACGCTGTGAATGCAAATTTTATCCGATCTCGCAATTTCTCTGAGAAAACTGCTATTTTAAATGGAAATAAAATGTAAAACGTCGGATATGTTTTGCATTTTGAAATTAACCGATCTGGCTAAGATACATTATACATTTCCTGACTAAAATTGATCATTCTGATGCGAATTATAATTGGCTATTAGATCTTAGTGAGGAGAAACGCTTTATTTTTATATAATACAAAATTTGAGGCAACGTGACGATGGTAGACTCGTTGAAATATCTTGAACTAACTCTCGCGAATAATTTATCATGGAGTCCCCAATTCCATAATACAAGTGAAAAGGCACTTAAGAAGCTAAGATTCGTTGAGAGAATATTCGGTGGGTGGGAAGAAATAGTGTGCGAGCGATGTTACTCAATGTAGTTTGGCCTCACCTTGAGTATGCATGTAGTTTATGGGATCTTGCTGTAAAATGTTGTCGTCGGGAATTGGAAAAAGGCGTGCGAAAGGCTACGCAAAGAATCGCTATGATAAAACTGTTACCGTTACTCAAATGATTCAGGGTACGAGGTGGGAATCTTTAGAAAATGGAAACAGTGCAAAGGAAATATTTACGGAATTGGTTCAGGGAAAGTACGTTTTCGGAAGATGTAATCGATATAATGCGACCTCCCTGTTATATAGGCCGTTTAGTTAATGGTAGATATCTGGGGGTTTCACCGTTACAGGTAGAAATTTGGAGGGTCTCTGTGCTAATCCGGACACTTAGCTCACCTTCGCAGGTAGTGAGCGCCCGACCTTTCCAACAGGGGGGACTATAAAAAAACTGACCGCGTGGAATACGATTTAAAAAGTTATAAACAATTCAAATGAGCAACAATGTATTATCTTTGTCGTCTCACTAGCCCAAAAAAGATATACTAGCGTGTTTTGATCGACGTTCTACGATGAAAATTAAGATTTTTCGTGATTTTGCTAGAAATGATCCGTTGACTCACGGAAACGTTGCCCCGGGGATTGGTTGGGTTGGAGGGGAGGATTTCTATATTTCTAGATTTTTGGCTTCTGATACTGCGAGGAAGATCAAAAACTAAAACTAAAACTAGGACTGTATATTAGAACAAATCGATTCAAATCTTACTTTTTCCGCAACAATAAGGGAAAGTAGAGTCACGGTTTATCCACCTCTTACCACACGCAAAATAGCGGGTAACAGGCTACACGTAAAACTATATTAACGAATTGCGTTATGTTTTTCATTATAAAAATTGTGTCATACTTAAAAAAACAACTCAAGAGTAAACTTAATAATTTGCTGTATCCTGCAGATTCACCATATGCGCAGTTAGTGAATTTTTGCCCATGTAACTGTTCGGGAGATTACTAATGATAATCCACTTATGTTAAACACGGCAAAACGTCATATGTTTCCTGCATTAGAATCCCTTGGAACATTACCGAGTGACCTCCAGCCATAGTGCTTCTCGCTTAAGTGTCTTACTGGAGACTTTCCCATCGGCTTCCGATATCCGCTGTCCAATTCGTTTACAGATTTCCCTGCATTGATTCGATTCGCGAGCGTCACCTTAGTGACGCGCACTGCTCGCTACGTCAGACTCTATTCTCTCCTGCGTATATAACGGTGGTTTGATGAAAAAGCGAATTACTTTTATGGAGGCACCAACCGTTGCGTCTTCATCAACGAAAAATTGATGCAAGATATAACATGGTTAATCTCGGAAAGCAATTTTCCGCTCTGTTCTTGATCACGTGCTCATTCATTCGCTTTCATTTTAGAAACAGATAAGGAACGTAGAGCAGAACGGGGTGGCAAAATGGAATCCCGGATTTTTACTACCAAATTAGTGCTACTAAATAAGGAAAAACGACTCGATTACATCGGATTGACATGCCAGACTAGTTTACAAGTGATTTCCGCCATTCCGTGCTCTTTAGCGTTTCAGAACACTATGTCGAATTTTCAATGATCATTTTTGTAATTTGGGGCTTCTATTCCTGATGCATGTAAGTACATCTGAATACTTAAATATTACTTTTAAAATTCTGTTAAAGGGATCGTACTCTACTTTTCCGCTTGGTTTCAGTGTTTATTAAGCTAGAGTACTGTCGCAATATAATTGGTTAATCTAAAAATGAGGTTGTGGGACAGAATGGGGTACTACCGGGATAACCCCAAGGGTGGGGTAAAAAGGGAAATGTCGCACTTTTTGAAAATACATTCATAATATGAAAATGATAAATGTGCAATACCAAAGATATGAATTTTTACAAAGTTAATATTGTAATAATGTTTTTCATACCATAATATCGTAATTTTTACTTTCCTTATGCCCCAAATAATCTGAGAGAATTAATTTTTGAGTATTAAGTAAGCAAATTAATACCCATTTTGCCCCACCTTCCCCTACTACTCGTTAAGGCATCATCGATTGGAATTAGAATGATTTTTGTCACATTTAAGAATATTTTTCTGTTTGGTTGAATTACGTTGTGCTGTATTTGATATAGTTTTTATACAAAAAATCGAATCGAGTTTTGATGTCGTATTTTTCATTTGTATTTTGGTACTGGATACGGACAAGTTTCATTTAATTTTTCTCAGTTTTGGTGGTGGTATGAAACCAACTGAGGTGTGAGCGATGCTGAATTTGTATTAACGTCTCTCCTTCTGGGATGCTGAGAAAAGTGCTTCTCCTAGTACTCCACGTACGTGAAAATATTCCGTATTTTGGCTCGGTGGGAAATACTAGGGGAAAATACCTCACTCCCCACCATGATTAGTAAGCCTCATCCTCTTTCCAATGCGTTTTATTGCTGATAGTGGAGGGAAGTTCAAATCAGCCTTCGGGCTGACTATCTAAACATAAATATAAAATATGGCTGTATGCAATAGATATAATGAAAATATTTTGGGGAACGAGATAATCTACAATACGATGGTTGGGAAGAAGATTAAGTCATATATTCAGTAAACACATATTC
This sequence comes from Sympetrum striolatum, assembly GCA_947579665.1. Taxonomy (NCBI): domain Eukaryota; kingdom Metazoa; phylum Arthropoda; class Insecta; order Odonata; family Libellulidae; genus Sympetrum; species Sympetrum striolatum. The sequence goes on from OX388350.1 coordinate 75,185,304, forward strand.
TTATCCTAAAATGTACATAATGGAGCTTAAAATATATACTACATTCCTAATCGCTTAATCAGTTTTTCCATAGCAATCTATATTCCATAGATCTATGATTTACCATTAAAATGTATGCTGCTCACTGGTACATACAATGTTAGGCGAATTACCTCATTCCTCATTTTTCCGAGCAAGCCACATTCATCTTTAAAATGTCTTATTTGCTTGTTTTATAGGGTTGAGATGTACTGAATAGTTCACAGGCAGAAGACCCTATTTTATCCAATTTCCATTTAAATGCATATAATTCGTTAATACTATGATAGAAACACTACCTCATTCCTTATTTTGCAATGTAAGCTCTACACAATTCATCTAGTCTTCGGTAGAGGTAGTTCGAGAGACGGTGGGGTTCCTACCAGCATTTAGACTGAATACTTGTCAGTCAGAATTTACAGGAAATTTCCGTCGTATTCCTAATTGCTTTCATGACCCTCCTATGCTCATATTTATTCAGACAGATTCCATTAACTTCTTACTGCACGTACATCTTGCTTGTGAAAATCGGTGTTAAGGAGATTACTCTAACGAATAGAACATCCGGAGATTTATTCTCTCTGTATCCCATGAATCTGGACTAATTCAAAGCTTTTCCAGATGGTGGCAGCACGTCCCATTTGACACTTTCTTCCGGGCGCTATTTTTTTCCTCGAATCGTATCTCAGGTAAAGCGATTAGTATTGCCTTTCAGACTCCCAGCCTTATCCCTCTTCCCAGATTTATAAATGGACCGTATCTTTGGAATCCGATTTCACACTTTCTCGGGCCTTCTCTTTCTTCTCTTTCCTCTTCAGCTCTTTATCCTACTTGCTCTTTCCTCTATATTTCCTTTTTTCCTTGCATTTTTCTCTTCTGATCCCATCCCGTCTTCGTTGGAACCTTGTGAAACATTTATAAGCATTTAGAGAAATCCTCGTTGTATTATCGATACCTGGAATCATTCTGCATGTCTGATATAAATAATAGTCTCAATCGTTTAAGAGTGTCAATATATAGAAATTTTTATATGTATATATCCTAGGATGGTAATAAATTAAACGAAAAGTTGATTTTTCGTGTTACTGCAGACCTTTTTCTTTCGTTAGGTGCACCTATAAATAATGGTTAAATCGGAAGCAGTACCATATCTTAAGTAAGAAAATTTAATGGAATTTTTTATATGATGTAAAAGAAAATATTTTATCACTTACTCATTGCACAGAATTTAAGACTAAAGCGTACCGAAGTCCCTATAAAAAAATTTCTGATAGTGGGCATATTTTTGCAGAGTTATGGAGAAAAATACTTGCGTTACTACTATCAAAATTGGAGTTGTTTCAACAGAATTTAATTACGTCAATCCTTAAATCAGTGTCAGCAATAATCTTCGTCCTAGTAATTTGAAAGGAGTGTAAAGAATATCTTACAAATTTATAAATAACAGTTAGAGGATCGTAAGAATAAAATCTACCCGATGATGGCTTATCCATACCGAAACCGGTCGTTTTAAAATGTATATTTGGAAATGATTACTTGTAATCTTATTCTTACAATCATTTGACACGAATTTATACTGAGTAAAGCCTGCCACAGTCGATTTTATTTATTTTCTTAACAATTAGAGATGTTTTGGATGAAAATTAAGGGAACATAATTAAGATACATAGTAGTTTCAGTATTCTCTTGTTAGTAATAAATCCTTGCACCTTGGGAATAGAAAGTAGCTTGTAATCTTATGGAGACGTTGATTGACTGCTTAGTTCGAACCCTCGCCTTTCCAGAGGTAAAAATAGTATTCCTGGAATTTTCATAAAATAGTTAACACCGTGAAATTGAGTTAATGGATTCCAAGAAAGACATTAAACCTTCAAAATAATTCGCATTCACTTCGTTGTTTTGATTCCTTTCGACTTAAAGTCTTCCCAACCGCAAAAATCTGCCAGAACACTCGCAGGTTAATACCTTCTCTAATCATCAATATTTAAACATTAGAGTTATCGTTTGTATTTATGTGTTTCCTTGGAAGTTGCACAAATGGTTTTCACCTTTAAATGCATGTTATATCACTCCACTGCCCTATTATTTTGAATAACGCTACCATCAATGTGGAAGATGAACTAGTCTCCGGGGAAATCTAGATTTTGTTAACTAAGTTTTTTGTAAGTTAAAATTGGTCCAGATGTAGGAATATACATTCAAGGACCTATGATCGCAGGTGCTATTAGTGATGTCCCAAGTGTGAAACTCGTGTGAGTTATTATTTGGTATTGAGCCGGAGCCTTTAAAAAAAAAATATTTGTTGATTTGATAGTGTTATAAGATTAATAAATTCCTCTTGGGTTCTATTATAAGATTATCTGGTATATTCTGACATAAGTATACATACCTTTTATATGGTGGCAGAATTCCTGTAGACATACGGAGTAGCATATTATCCGTTTTAAGAAGATGACCCCTCGGTCACTCCTTTATGAAATGCAGCATCTCCTAGACGACTATATATCCGTGGGCGATTGTCACGTGTTTTCGATATCCACCCGATTTCTATAAAGGAAGGAAGTCGAGGGAGGTAGTCCAATTCCGTTCCCCGCATCCAATTCCGTCTTTTGTGTGTCCTCCACGTGCCCACGGAGGGCAGGTGATCGGGACACTCGTGCGCCATTCATCTTTCATTCAATTGCCGTCACCAAGGGATTCCACGACCCTTCTTCCTTTCCCACCCTCAACACTGCAACCACTCTCTCGTATTGTCGCTCTCTACGTTTTCTCATTGTTATGAGAGTCACGTCTTGTTGCCATAGATTTTTTTATTGTTGTTGTGCACATAATTGGTCTTTTACTCTAGTACTAGCTGCCGTCAGAAATCGAAGATATCAACCTACCAACTGTGCCATAACCTATGCTAGGTATACAGGTAGTAGTAAGCCATAGGAAGAGTATTTAAATCTTTATAATAGAAATACGTCGTTATTTGGGCGACATTGAGACTAAAAGTCTCCTCTTCCAGCTAACGCATAATCATAAAATATACAATAATCAGTTTTGAAGATATTAGAAAAAATGAGAAGAGTTGTGGATGTAAAGAGCGTAAGAAAATGTTAGGAAAAAAAATATCCGCTGCAGGAAAATACCCGTTATGAAGGGTGTGAATAACCTGCTCAAACCTACCGATGGTAATAACTAAAAGATGGTAACAAACATGCCAAAATATGTAAAATACACTATCAATAGGTACATACATGTATGAAATATATCAATATGAATAATCACGTTGACATTTAAATAAGTGTTGTCCATTTACATAAAAACATCTTTGGGTGGACCCAGACGTCTGTAAGGAATTTCTATTATTGATTCAGATTCAATGAGTGACGTATATGACTACTAGAATACATACATACACACAAAGGTTTTTATTGGTCAAAATTGTAGTAAGGATCTTCCATTTAACCCTTGTTTACTACAAATATAAACAACAAGAGTATTGCTAATAATGTATGCAGTGTTTTCGACTGGTAATGTGAAGATAGTGAGGAAATATGGAATGCCTTTGGGGAGCAAATATCTAACTATTGATTGAATCTAATTTTCATTTTGTTATTAATATTATTATTATTTTCGTTTTTTTAATATTTTGTCTTATACGATACGTCTCATTATGGTTAATATTACCTTTCTGTGGCCCTGTGCTACTTTAGCGTTTATTCCTTCGTACTTTGGGTTTTGTTTTTCATTTTTTAGTTATTTTTTATTTTAGGATATTAATTTTTAAGTATTTATCAACGAAATTAATTTAATATTTTTCTAATAGCATAGAAATAGCCAAAATCTCGAATTGCGCTTCAAGGAAAGAACATAATTGCATTCCAATAAATAGGAATTCATGGTTGAAGTCTAAAAGAGACGCAACTTTGCCTTCGAGGCTCTGTCACTTGCTCTGAACTCCCTATCAATAGTTAACCTCGCCTTTCTAACTCAATTTCTGTAGCTCGTAAGCTGCTTGAGAAACGAATTGATTGTCCTCCAAGTTTAAATGAGCATCCTTTCTTATTCATTTACTTCCCTTTTCTTTTATTTTCGCACTTTTTATTCCAAGATCTTCATTCTCTTTTCCTATACACAACACTTGAAAATTAATACGTCTATTTTAGTACGTATGATTTAGAGTCTGTGTGTTCGCCCGAACGTAATTTCAAGAGGTTGCAAAACTCTCATATCCTGTACAGTATCAGAAGCTGACGCACCATGTATCATAGGCTATTTTTTATATTCCCAAATTTACTAGGATCGTGTCAAATAGTTTTTTTTTTAAGTAAGAAATACTTGATATTTAGTTTAGAAATTTGAATTATATTACATAAGATTTGCCTAAAAAATCATGATAAGGAATTTGCATTAAAAATTTTCTTCTTAGTATGGCATTATCCTTATTATAGTTCTCGGCTTTGCCAAAAGAAATGAAAACGTAACGATTCTTTGGTGAACTTCTGCGACTTTTAAAATGTCACCTTAACGGACTCAGGGATCGTTGAAGACGGAAAGGAGATATAAAATAACAAGGCTAACATGTGAAATGATAAATTTCCTTCTTTTATGAGAGGGCTACCATTTTATTTTTTGATTTCCAATTTTTTCGAAGATTACCAACTGATAGTCCAACTAATATTTTCTAGGTATATGAATATATATGCATAGAGACAGAGACATAGATAAAATTTTATTAAAAAAAGTTTTATCTTAAAAGATTTAGCCAGAAGAAAAATACTTTTTGGGCTTGATGACCTAAGGTTTCACTTCAGATATCGCAGAAAGAAAACGCCCGCAAGAAAAACCTGCGAAACGTAGCTAGTTAAATTTTAAAGGAGAAAACACATTAAGGCATATCTGAAACGCCAACAAAACAGTAAAGTATCCTATTTATATAGATAAAACAATAGAAATAGGGAAGTTTTGAAACATCTCATAATTATATTTTACGCTAACCTGAAATTTTCGTGTCCTTATCATTACGATAGTATCGTATGTATGTAGTTGTTTTTAAAGTAACTCTTTTTTCCAGGACAGCCGTTCTATTAAGTTGTATTCCTAAAGGTCGAGTGAGAACCTGTCTCGACAGAGTTTGCAAGTAATCGACGTTAACTCTTGGGGAAGAGCGATTCGATCACGCGAAGCAATTTGTAGGAACGTGTCCTCCACGCGTGGGTTCTCTCGGGTGCTCTTTCGTTTCAATTTCAGTTTGCACATTCGCTGATCGATATGCATCCGCTGACATTTCCCTTTGGCCCTGAAATTCTGAGAGGTCTTCCCATTGCCTTCAATTGTTTACAAACCGCTCTATTTCCATGGGAAGCACACGTGGATGTCCTTGATATACATACATACATACATTTAAGGGCAATATGTGCTGAATTTGCGCCAATATAGAAACGAATTAAGTTTTTCACTGTAAATAGGTTAGACGTTTACGGTATTCAGTAAACTGGATTGAACCATACACGTAATTCAGTTTTGAGTCGTATTATTTGCCTTAGTTCGTTTGTTTTTTTAAGTATATGTTTATAATGAAAGAAATACCGTTTCGTACAATTCCACAGCAATTTGTGGACCACACCATTGCTGTAAATATATACGGAACTGTCTTTCTTACATTGTAATGGCCTTCCACGAGATAACACCTTTTCATTTTGAGTTTATATGCTTACACTATATCTACCTCAATAGTAGCCGTTTTACATGGTAAATGGTGACCTCATCCAATTTCCAAATGTGTTATTTCAGAATATCTCTTGCAAAGAAATCTTTTATTTAAATCTGCTAAGTATATAATCTTTTGTAACTAAAAGGAAATATGTTAAATCTCTTAATATACATAAATTACTAAGTATCTTAATTTATTATGACTTTCCTCAAAGCCACGCCTAAGCTTGTTGATTTTACTCTCATTATACCATCTTTATTACTGTTGATGTGTCTAGTAGTATCATTATTGACCTATATTGCAGTGAAAGCACATAATATTAACTACGAAGTTATTTCTTGAGACATCCTTTTCTACTGCACCGACTTTCTGTATTAGTTTTCTTTAATTTTTCATAAAGCCTTGAGTTTTTAAGGTACCTATTAGGTATTAAATCATTCATTTCTGACCGTAGTTTGTGGAACGACGTAGTGAAATAAAGAGACACGCTTGGCAATTTCCACACAATATTTTTTTGATTATCGGTTTCAGCACAAAGCCATTTTCATGTCAAAAATACAACAAATGTAGCCAAACTTAATGCTTCAAAACTTTAGAGCATTAAAATTAACAATTTCACAGTTAAAATGTTAAAACTATCCAAAAGAGATCTGTGTATTAAGAAAAATCCTGGGGAGGGATTTCATAGATGGCAATTCTTAAGTAAATGAGATTAGTTTTTCAAAGTGCTCTAAAAACAATATTTTTATTCATATATATTATAAAATTATTTTGCACAGTGAATTCAAAACACATGTGGTAAGCTAAAGGTTTGGTTAAAACCGAAGTGGCCAAAGTTTTCTGTTTTCCCTTATCTCTTTTAAAAGATATCATCAGTGTGCGAGTAAAATCAGTTTTCTGTTTAGTATTCAGATTGGGGGTTGATTGGACCGTAACCCTAGAAGCATAAAGCTTTGGAGAGAGATTGAATTTTACTAGGCGAGATAAGGATTGAGGAAGGTCGTCCTTACTATTCTCTTTGAGTCGCAATCCTTTGAGGGAAAAAATCCACTCAAGCGAGCACAATGACCCTATGGATAGCACTCTGCGTACCATTCTATGAGGAATGGCTATATTGATTTCATTTATCAGCATTTAATAATCAATTTCATCATTAAAATTCAAATTATCACATCCGTGATTAAGCTAAGACAAAAGTGAATGAAAAATACATTTATTGGATAGACAAACGATGAAGTAATTTATTATTGATAAATTCGTCAAAAAATATGAAGTGATGTGCTATTAATATTTTTCGAATATTTCGCTCATCAATAAGACTGGAAACTTTCGCCTGGTGCAATTCATTATAGAGATCAGACCTGTGCTATCGCTTTTATTTTGCTTTGGTTTATTGTTTCATTTCAGTATTTGGTTTCTATTTTAATCAATAGGCATGCTTGGAAACTGCCTAACTATGCTGTAGGTACATAGAAGCAATAGAAAAATATAAATCATGGAGAATTGAACGGAAGTTTAAATGGGAACAAACTTGTATGTTGTAACCGTGCGGAAGGCATTGGCCAAAATTTATTTGAAACAGGAGGCATTCACATGCCTTTTCGTAGCCTGCTGTTTCAATACCAAATAAGCTACGCCTTCACTTATTAAAACAATGCGAGTACATCCACCAAGATTTCAACGTAAATATTCCACTATCCAGACACGGTGGCAGAAAGCAGATGAGGTGAAAGATTTATCCCGTTTTTTTTTTGGAATGGGATTAGTTACCATGGTAGCAGTTTCGACCCATCCTAAATTGAGATTCCCTCCGAATGCCTTTATTAAAACCAGATTAAACCCGTGGGTGGGACTAATCCTGAGGAATTAATGCCGTTTTCAATTGGCAACCCTTTAAAAAAGCGAGGAATACTGGAGGGGCAATAATGTAAATGGGTCACTTGTTGGACTCTCTCGTCAATTAATCACCGATTCCCATCATCCCTGTGACTGACAGGTCACGGCGTTCTTTCGATCTCTCGCTGATCCCGTCACTATATCTCCGTGAAACCTCTCACCCCAACTCAATCAAGTTTGCCCATTTGACCGTGCATATTGTTGAGATGTTTCGCATACAAAGGGATAGGAACCTAATCTATAGCATGCTAACTTGCATTAGTAATTACTAATTAACACTATTGGATATTTTAATAAGTGACGATTTGAAAACAATTAAGAGACACTGTGGTCTGAAAAGTAACATTTTAAAGTAACAATGTAAACATTGTGAAATATAGTTATTGTGATTATAGGATACTAGCAGAAGTGCCCGTTGATTCTCAACGGGGAAATCCCAATTAATAATTACTCTTGGTAGAGTCTTGATCGTAACACTTGCCTCATAATTTTAGGTGGATAGCTGATTCCAGGCTATAATATTTTCCAAACCAATTAACAAAGCAAATAAAATTATAATTATGTCTACAATGTCACCTAAGATTTAATTTCATATTCTTTAAATGAACACTTTCTTCGATGATGAAAAAAATTATTTAAAGATTATAAAATATATTCGATGATCACATTAGGATAAGCAGCACCACCATCTCGTAGACATTTTCTGAAAGGGAAAAATGGTTCTCGGAAACGATAATTAAACTCAAATAACAGAAAGATATTCTAATAGGCCCTAACGTGAAACCCCCAGAAAAAAAGTGACTTTGAACTTCAGTGACATGGGTTCGATGCCAGAAGGTTACAATACCCCGATTTTTTCCATTTCAATGATGCTCGGACATTTCTAAAAAATACCTCCCGGATAGGTAGAGAATCAAAATTCAAGGAGCTCACAGATATGGACATTATCTATCGAAACCATAAATTGCTTTTACAGAAAATATCCTGGGTTCGATGCAAGGACGATGCAAACATCTCAAATTAAAAATACATGGGGTAATTTTTAATATTTTTTGGTGCATTTATTGAAACGATAGGAAGTTCTCTCTTACCTGGAAGATTTATATTAAGTCACAGTTTAAGAAAACAATTTTAATAAAACCATAGACTACCTGGTCTCGATGCCAGAGCACATTAATATTTCTCACATAAGGATTATATGTGAAAAGCAGAACGTCGTTTTAGGTAGTTGCAGCCAATATGTCTGCTTGAATTTTAACATATAATACGCTGTGAAAATTTCATATCATTGACGTTTGTGGTTTAGCCTGTGAATTAGTATCCTATCTGGGTATCTATATACGAGTGAAAGTTGCTTGTATATTGCAAGAATATGAAATGTATTTATAATCTTCATTCACATTGCACATTTTCAGTTTCAATGTCATTGGGAAGAGATTAAAATATTTTTTTAAATCTTAGCAATTTCTAATTTTGTAGACGCCTGGTGTCGAACCCAGGACTTATTAGCGGATGCAAATGGGCTATTATAACTTGATAGGACCTGATCTTCGTAAATGCTAAGTTCGAAGTCCATATCATACCGGGAAGGTCCTGAAATAAGACTCCATTATCCCTGTCTTAAATGCATAGGGCAATGTAAATGGCTTTCTGGGATCGAACCAAGGACGATCAAGGAATCTTAAAACACGTATTTGAAATGTATCTATGATATTTATTTATATGACAAGTTTTAAGTTTTTATATTATCGGGAAGAGGTTCAAAAAATCCTTAAACATCGTAACAATTATTAATTTTAGAGACCCCTGAACCCGGGACTTATTGTTAGCTGTGAATAGACCGAAAGACTTATTAAGACTTGATTTTATTTGATGCAAAGTTTGAAGTCGATATCATGCCGGGAAGTAATTAAAATTTGTTTCAGTTATCTTCATAAGAAATGCATAAGGACATCCAGTAGAACGGAACTCTAATTTTCCCGCGCTCTCTTTTCCCGCCTTCTAGTTTTCCCGCCTTCTAGTTTTCCCGCCTTCTAGTTTTCCCGCCTCCTAGTTTTCCCGCCTTCTAGTTTTCCCGCCTTCCAGTTTTCCCGCCTTCCAGTTTTCCCGCCTTTTAGTTTTCCCGCCTCCTAGTTTTCCCGCCTTCTAGTTTTCCCGCCTTCTAGTTTTCCCGCCTTCGAGTTTTCCCGCTTTCTAGTTTTCCCGCCTTCTAGTTTTCCCGCCTTCTAGTTTTCCCGCCTTCTAGTTTTCCCGCGCTTTATTTTCCTGCGGCTCCTGCGAGCAATTGGGAGTTTAGTTCTGGCGTTTAATGCGTTTGATGAAACGCTGAGCGAATATTGCGCGGAAGTAAATTCGGCGAAAAATTTCAGCGCGCATTTCTGCACTTACATGTAGCATCGAAATATCAGATTATGAACTTGGAGAAACATGTCGTCCAAACACATTTACTACATTTAATGCCTGATCCCATCCTTATTACCGTTGATTACATCTCTACCACTATTTTGCACTTTAAAGCGTTGCTCTGTTTGGCTCACTGCGAAGAACTTCAGTGAGTTGTGGTTGGAAATTACTGGTAAATTAATATCCAAAGTAATACGTTAGTTTCCTTAAATGTGCATCATTCACTCCATATCCAAAAAAAAGGTGTGATGCTCTGACATCTTTTCCTATCAGCTAAGAAAAACCGCATATTCAGATAATTTTACGATTATATTTAACGCTAGCAGAAGTGCTCGTTGATTCTCAACGGGGAAATCACAATTGATTATTACAACGTATCTCTATTATATATAGACGCTTCTCCGGATATACCTATAAGTTATATATAGGGGATCAAAAGTCTAACCATGTTCCACAAGTGTCAACGACTTGAAATTTTTACGACGTATTGGCCATAACGTGTAACCTCCAGGAAATAGCCGACATTGAACCTCGGTGTCATGGGTTCGATTCCAGAAGGCCCCAAAGTCGCGATTTTCTCCATAAGGATATATGGTGGGGATTTTCGAAAAAATTTTTGGTGCACTTCCCGGATAAGTAGAGGTTTGAAATTCAAGGGATCGCTAGAAGCCGTGCAACTCCAAGGTTAATCAGAAAGACATTGCCGAATATGATCCATGGTTCGATGCTAGGTTGGGGCAAAAATCGGCCGTTTAAAATGCATTGCGGCGATTTTGAAGATTTTTTTTGAATCTATTCCCGATATCATGGATACTTGGAACTCGGCACGTGGATAGATATTAAGAATATATTTCATAATAAAATTTTACATGTTCGCTGATGGTCCTTGGTTCGATCCCAGAGGGCCATTTGCACTTCTCAATGCATTTCCTACGGAGATAACGGAAACAAAATTTAGGTACTTCCCGGCAAGCTATCGATTTCAAACTTTGCATGATACATGAGCAAGTCATTTAAAATCAAACTGTGCATTTACAGCTTACAATATTTCTTGGGTTCGACACCAGGTGTCTCTGCAATCAGAAGTTGATCCGATTTTTAGGAATTATTTTGAAACCTTTCCCAATAATATAGAAACTTGAAATTCGGCTTATATATAGAGATCATAAATAACTTTCAGAAACATGTTTTTGATTTCTATGATCGTCCTTGGTTCGAATCCAGAGAGCCATTTACATACGTGAAAAGTAGGACGTCGTTTGAGGCAGTTGCAGCCAATATTTCTGCTTGAATTTTCACACATAGTTAGAGATGGTGATCTACTATTGTGGTGCATAGTAAGTTCACCAGAAAGAACCATAAATAACTTACAAAAACCTGTTTTAGATTTCCAAGATCGTCCTTGGTTCGAATCCAGAGAGCCATTTACATTCGTGAAAATTAGAACGTCTTTTGAGGCAGTTGTAGCCAATATTTCTGCTTGAATTTTCACTCATAGTTAGAGATGGTTATCTTCTATTGTGCTGCATAGTAAGTTCACAGTAAAGACCCGGGTTCGATGCCAGACGATGAAATGTCTGCGAATTTTAAGAAAAATTTCAATCCTTTTTTTTCTTTTGAGGACCGTCCCTATATGATGCCGATATGAAATTAGTATTGCTGATCTGCTTGCAGTATGCAAGCAACATTTTACTCGTATAAAATATATTTACAGTCTCTATCCACTTGCCGAGTTTCAAGTTTCTATCTTATCGGGAAGTGATTCAAAATAAATCTTAAAAATCGCGATCTAAATTAAACGGGAGAATTTATTGCCATGACCTAGCGTCGAACCATGGATAATCTTCGATGATGTCTTAATGGTTTTTCTCGGACACGCACGGCCTCCAGCGATACCTCGAATTTCAACTCTGTACTTAGCCAGAAAGTGCCTCAAAAAATTTTCGAAAATCCCCGCCATGTATCTTTATGGAGAAAATCATGTATTTGGGGCCTTCTGGAATCGAACCCATGACGCTGAGGTTCAAAGTCACCCTTTTTCTGGAGGGTACACGTTATGATCATCACGTCACAAATATTTCAAGTCAGTGGTACTTGGGGAACATGGGCAGAATTTCGATCCCCTATATATAGGTATATCCGGAGAAATGTCTATATATATAATAGATAGGTATGAATGAATCCGGAGAGAGTATTATATATAATAGATATCTTACAGCATTAATTGTATCTGGGCATTCATTTTCCATGTCTTCTTATGGAATTACGCATGAGCTTGAAATCAACAATCGCCTTGATCGTCAGGGGGATGGGTTGCTTACGACCTCAAAATTTCGATAAAATGTTCACGTACTTTATCTAATTTTGCACAATTTCGAATCAAAAACGATATTCCACGACCAAAAAAGGATTTTTATTCTATTCTCCTTCTTTTGGTGCTAGATTCGACTTTCTAGGACTATTATTTCTAATTTAATTTTGAAAAAGAAATAAATCCTGCTACAGAAAACTGACCTCTACGTGTTTTTCGTATGGAAATGTTTTGACCCGTCTGGGTTCGAACCGTGGACCTTATGGAAATAAAAAGGAGCCCATACTCTGGGTCGACTTTTAATAATGTAGGAAATTTCAAAGTTGTGCGACTCTCGGTTCTCGAACATACACACACACCCACACACCCACACTCTGTTTTATATAATAGATATGCGGAGTAATTCCAAGGAAAAACGGACTTAAAAAAGGTCGGACTGGGCCTGGAATCGACCCCGGGATCTTCCTTTATCCGGGAGGCTGCCTTAACTATCTAGACTACCCAAAATGGCTTGTGAAATTGCTCTGGCCGTGTAGCCTAGATGATTTAGATAGCCTCTCGGATAGAGGAAGTTTCCGGGTTCGATTCCCCGCCCTGTCAGACTTTTTCAAGTCCGTTTTTGCTTGGGAGTTTTCCTGGCTGCACGCTCTTTTGTGCAAAGTACCTTTATTCCTTTCCTTATATGTGGAGTACATAATTTGGTGGGATACCGGGGAGATGTATGTAAATTAGATCTTGTTACGATGTTCGAATACTATCGGTGGGTATATGTCATTTTTGGGATATTTGTTTGATGTAAGTTGCCCATAGACAATGGTTGGGGTTGCCACCAGAATAAATTCTACTTACAGCGTATATAATAAATAAATAAATAAACTATAGGATTGTCAAAGGCCAGTGTATTCACAAAATTAATGAAGTCCTTTGAAGTCCCGCATTCTGGTTGGAGCATTAAATTCTCCATGATTAGGCATACATAACCAAGGAGAAGGCATTAAGTTTAAATTTTCAATATTCTGTTTTATTTGATAAAGATTTTTCGATTTGAACTGTAATAGAAACTATCAGTGACTCAAACACTGAAAACGAGGTTGCCTTCTATTAAGTATTTCTATATTATTTATACGTTATATTCGGGCTACTTACTTTATTTAGGTTTTACGTTCTTTTCCTTGTTATAATGGCTCAGTTATCGAAGGAGCTACAATTATTACACATTTTGTATTATGGTTATTTAGCTATTTCTATCGTACAGTGTTTCTACTGTAACTTCAATATATGGTACGGGAGTTAATGGAGCATTATTTGTTTAATTTTTGCAATACCGTTTATCTTCGAAGTGTTAGAATTATTTTCAAAAAATTATGATTTCAAGCCCATGCTACCCTTTATGTATTTTGATTGTTTATCGTAGGAGTTATCCATAGATCGTTCAATTTTTTAATTGTCATTGGTCTTAGCCTTGCCTTATACTCTTAAGTATCTTCTGTTGATGTATATGCAACATGGTGTTCCATCCAGTAGCAATAATGGCATAGAGAATCGAGTAATACATGTATAGGGTAATACTATTCATGTATTCAAAGGAAAAAAAACGTGTTTTTGTTATTGTACTTGAACATAATTCAATATACCACACGTGGGAGAACATTTCTGGATGATATAAGAATAGGATTTTAAAATTCTGTATGACATAGTGGTAGGTCTGCAATTCACATAGTATGACTATCGCTTTATTTTCAGTGAGTAGGATTTACATGTGAAAGAGAAGTCCAACTTGAATCGTATCTGTTAGATTTCTCATCCATACATTTTAAACAGTAAGCAAATGAAAATATAACACAAGTCTTAATTTTTATACATCAACCGTTGCAATAAATATATATATATATTAATATATTTCCCCTTTTTCATGCTTACGTCACATGATATAGGAGGGTTTTCAAAGCAATAAATCCCACAGTATCTACTATAATTCATATCTTGGTCCATAGATCAAATTCAACGAATTAATTTAAAATGATTTATTCCAAGGGATCTCGTATTAACTTAATCCTTGGTTTGTACACTCATTAATTCAGCACTTTTTCATGCCATAATTTTACCATAAAAAAGCCTTGGTGACTTCATTTAATCAATTTTACAATTTATTTTATGAATTTCACGAGTTGACATATGAATATTCTTTTGACTCCCATAATTTTGTAACGCGTACCGTAAAAAAATCGTGCATATTTCTTTCTCTGATGAAACAGTGGTGAATAACTCACGTTTTTACGTCATGTGGCAGCGGACTTTAATTAAGGGATATTTTTAGCAACTGCGTAAAAGTTGTTTTCATTTCATAGTTCCTCTTTCTCTCTCTAATTAAAGAGTGGGTTTTAATCGTGTTTCATTCTCAAAATAATCTATTTTAAAACTGTTAGTCAATACTGAATTCACCGAGTGTTAAGAAAATTGCGTCGAGTATAATCATTACTGAAAGCCAGAAAGTTATTATTATTTTCAACAATTTTACTGCCACATTAAACGAAAATTGTAAGATCTCGCCTCATTTTATTGACTTATATTACTTTATAAGTATTTGACTATTGCTGTAATTAATTCCTCATAAATTATTTATTGTATCGACCTACCTTCCCGTAAAGCGATTTCAGAAAGGTTAGTGTCTTTAAAGGTAATGTATTTATGAAAAAGTAAAATGTTAACAAATTCACATCTACTTGATCATAATTCTTGCAGAAAAACATTTTATTGTAGAAATCTAATTTTTATGAAGTGTCAACTTTAATGGTTTATATCTTGAGTTTGAAAGTCCTTAAATAATTATTCCCTTAGTGGAAAGATGCATTAACTGTTAGTTTAGAACTGTGTGATAAAAGATTAAGCATAATATTCTTGTGATAGGGATATCTGAAAATCGCAATGACCTTCACACACTGCACATCTCTGGATTGCGGTCTACAATTAATGAAACTCTGAATTCTGTATGAATTATATTCAAATTATAACTCCAAAACATTAGAGAATATATTTTCTCCGACTCACGAGACGAGTTTCGACGTCTGAATGTAGTTTTATTCTCCTATTGTTCGATGATGCATGCAAAAAATCAGGCCTCCAACCTACATATTCGGGAATTTGGAGGGTAGCCAAGTATCTAATATATACATCCAAAGTTGAAATGCGCGAAGCAGCTCTTCAGCTTGACTTGGGCCCTTGCCATGAATGGAAATGCCTTTCTTTAGCCCATGACCATGCATAAATACGAGGAGGGTAGTGTGGGGAAAGAATAGCTGTTCAATACTTACACGATTCCGGTTAATACATTGCTACAGATAGAATCTGCGGAGCAGCAGTACGAGATTACAATGTATGTGAATGGAGATAGCAAGGGAGTAACTGTGAATAGTATGTCCAAGTAAAGAGGACATTTGTGTGAGGAAAAAGAACAATTGTCCATTGAAAATAATACATGGTTGGATATCACAGTTTAAAAATATTTAGATTTGTGTACGCAACCCGCGTGCCTCCAGTGGCTTATCGCATGGGATATAAATAATAACACCAACATCTTTTCCTAATCCACCCCATTAGCTTCTCTAATAGACTGCAGGAAAAACGACCAAAAGTAATTATCTTTTTTTGTGATTAATCCCCTGTAAAGTTTTTTCGGTGCTTTTCGGAGATCGCGTTCGTTCTTTACTGGAATTTAAATCTCATTTGCTTCGTCTTTAAGTTCCGAACCGATGAACTTTTCTAAAACTTCCGTCGTTAACCGAATTTTAAATACAGAGCATTATTTTGTACGTCATGGAAACAAAAAGTATTACTTCTGTTCTGCAGGGAAGATTCGAAGCAATGAAGATTGGGTTCTAGAGAAAATTAAATAAAAGAAATGATCAGTCTGATTAATTTTTCATCAATGGCTTTCAAGGGCTTTCTAAGATAGACGCATAAGGAAATAACTTGTCAGAAGTTTAAACTTTGTTTGCAGCGTGTATATTAATTAAATACGAGTAAATATATTTATCTAAGCATATGTCTGTAGATAAAACTAAAAAAGATGATCAATTTTAATCAGTCTTATTGCAATATTACGGCGTAAACTAAAAAAAGATGCCTTAAATAATACCTTGAAAATGTGTAAATGGATCAGGTTTTGAGTGGAGTTGTTACGAAAGTGATATAATGTATGGTATATTTATATAGTGATATTCTTCACATGCGAGGTTGTTTTTATTGAATAGGATACAAATTTTAGAGTAGAAATGTACATATTGTGTTGGAAGTGATATGACATGCTACCACCTGCTTGTTATCTACTTGTAACTTTGTATATGATAATAATAATAATAATAATAATAAACTTAATCAGTTACTTAATAAGGCACAATAATCTACTAAATACGGTAATGGATAGAATGGTGAAAGTTTTATTCAATAGAGGACCAGGTTAAGATTATGAGAAGCAGTTGATGGTTAGTGCTATAGTTGGTGATTATGGGATAGTGAGGGTTGGGAAATGGAAGGCCTGGAGCAGGAAAATTTTCTTGACTATGAAGATGTCGATGGTGTTGTTACGTAAACGATTTATGTTAGTTATCGCCTTGGGTTGTGTAGCTCTTAACAGGTCAGAAATACTATTGAAGGATAATGGAGAATGGTTAATCGGTCTCAAACTAAATGCGGGAATGGTCCTAAATGTACTGTTAAGCTTCCAAAAATTGATGTATTGGAATGTTTGGGTATGCTCATTACAATCGATTTTGTATTGATGATACTGAAACAACTTTTTATGTTTATGTGTTATCATAACGATTTTAATGATAGCACAGAAAATTTATTGATGTATTATCGCTGTGCTATTATGTAGATAAATCTTTTTTGAGGTAAAATGAATGCTTTTGAGCGGGATTGATCTCTAAGTCGGCCTTCGTTTACAACGATATTCCATGCAGTTTTAATTTTGTATTCGAAATCGGTCAATGCATTCCGAAAGGTAATCGTAGCGTGAATTGGAATATTCTGACAGGATAGAATATGCTGTGAGCTATTTAATTTACATTCCTGCGGTATCATATTGGAAGATTATGGATGGTGCAGATGTTTTATTATTCAGGATATACTTGTATAATAAAGGGATAAATAATGCCACGTGTGATTTTTTCTGTTAATTCTTGTCAGGCTGATATTGATATTCGTTGAGTGTCCTTGAATATAAATTCCTCTGAAGCTAAGTGATATCAGCATTTACAGCCCCCTGAATTCGATATTTATCGAAAAATTGGTCAACAAACGCTTATATTTCATCAATTTAGTCACTTAGCGCTATTAGGACAAACATTTGCACGAGTACAGAGTTTAAATTCTTGTTATTAAATAACCTCCAATGGAATTAACACTGTTTTTTATAATGCCTTTTTTAATTGAAGAAAGATGTTTTTCTTTGCTCAAACAGACTTAACCACAGAATATTTTATTAAACAACAGAATGATAATTTATTCTGCGGTTTAATACCACTACCTTAAAGGCCTGAACTCATCACTTGTAAAAATTCACTGACTGATTGGCTGCCTTGTTAGAATTGGCTGACTTGTTAAAATTGGCTCATTATGAGGAAAGATAGTATTTACGCTTTTACGTAGAGAATTTATAAATTTCCAGGAAAATGATAATTATCGTACACAAAATTAATATGTCTCAATGTGGAATCTCAAAACTAATAAATGTGAGTGTTCGCTTGTTGATATTTATTATTATTGGACAATTTAAACAATTATATGACGATACCGCTTGTTGTTGTAGTTAGAGGCGACTCAGGCAGTAGTAATTTTTGTAAAAAATACATGTACATACTAATAAATCACGATTTCTTATAAGTGACAGAAATTCGTTTCACCATCATGGAAATTTTTGTTTATAAACAAACAGTTCCACTGTCATGTCACCATGACAGTTTTTATGCTGGTTACCTACTTGTAGCCTCTTGTGTTTCCCCCCATTACCAAATGAATTACATTCGTACATGTTTATTTATGAATTGAGTACCTACTTTACATTTCAAAAATGAAAGCAAATATGGTGAAGTAAATACATACATCATATGAGTTTTTCGATAAAATTCATATTTCGGCATCTGTACTTAGTTATCTATTTATTCAATTTTTCACATACAGCATAATTGCCAACTTAAAGTGAAAATATAACAAAATAAGTAATTATAACAACAACAACATATTAAGCAAAGTAAATAGAAATATGTAGAATTAGGATTTACTCGATATGAATCAATCCCATAGGAGTAAATGTCTCTTTGGATAACGAAAGGAGAGGAATAAGGGTAGAAGCGGAAATTCACAAGTTTAAATGTAGGATCGGAATAGCGAAGTAAAAACGTCAGTCTAGTAGATTATATACTCGAAATGCAGAGGTAGAAATTAGTAGCGGGCAGTCAGAAAGGGAATTTAGATCAGAATACATAAAGGCTAGATGATTGTGTGTTAATCATGCATGTATTTTATATCAATAACGTTTTTAACTTGTATTTATAGTAGCACACAGGATGAAATATCGATACCATATCGGCAGCCTCTCATTGGTAAGATACGTTTCCAGCCCAAAGTGTGGGTCTAATACTTGTCTGAAAGTAAAGCCCATGGCTTGACATCCCTTTGAGGGATACGGCTTAACGAGGCGGCGTTTACAGCGGGTCAGGTCACCACATCGAGTTGTACAGCACCGTATTGGTGATCTAGACCGGAACCCGTTACATCGTACTGCATCGCACTGCTACCAATATCACACCACTGGGAGAACGACATTATACTTGGACCCCTTACCGGGAATCGAGCCGATGGCCACTTCCACTAAATGCGTTACCTAATTGTCTATCTGGAGATTGATATAAATATGTATAATCATTTATTTATCTGCCAGTTTATGATAAATTTCATTTTATCATCGCAAAAATATTATAGGATAGCAAATGGCTGTCGTGTTACCATGGTTATACCATGTGTTGGCTAGACTCACTCAACTTCGCTATTTTTTTAAATAACGGCGTAAAGCGGATCTCGACGCATAATCATAGTGAATAAGTTTATTGTGAAAATTAAATAATTGGAAAAAGGCCACTGATGAGTACAACATTAAATTAAAAGGGTTTAAAACACTCCCAAAACCATCAAAAATTATTATTATTATTTAAATTTTTGATGGTTTTGGGAGTGTTTTATACCCTTTTAATTTAATGAAAATTAAAGTGAAAATGTTAGTAATAAATACACGTATCTACAGTATAATACTTTGATAACAAACGAACGGCAAACTTTAGTATTACCATGGTAACCTTTCGTTGCCAAGATACGCATAAGTTAAAGAAAACCTCTAATTATAGTCTTTCCTTTTAACTTTCGTATTATCTTAGCAGCTTTTTGTTGCGAAGCTACACATAACATCGAAATAGTCTTCTAGTTACAGCCTTATCTAATTCTAACTTTCGTGTTATCACGGCAATCTAACGTTGCCAGGATCCGTACGTTCAATTTCGAAAAATATCGCTAATCATAAGAAGCGGATTTCATCAAATCCATTAATCATTCGCAAGTTAATCGACCTTCAACCCACCGCGTCTCACACGGTTCCCAACCCGAAGCTTAGATCTTCATCATCTCTCACCGTTGATGGCGCAGGTCTTTGGTGGCGTTGCGCTTCGTTATGCGATTGGTGGATTGGGCGGCTACAATATGGTTACAATTTCGCCCGTGACAACGGCGGAATTCCTCTCTCCCTCTTCCTTTGTGCTCCTGTAATTGTTTCGCAGTCGGAATTAGCGGAATTGCTCGGTCGACGCATCCGCACAAGTGCTTATCATACGCGTATGCGCTTCGAGGAATTGTACTGCGACTTTACCATGCTAACCATCCGTGCCGGTGGATGTGGCTGCTAAATTTCTTGCTCTGTAAACTCTGGCGCATTTGAACAATGTAGATATCTCCAGGAGAGAAATTGTCATCTTTAAATGTTATAGGTTACAACAAAAGGACTAAAAGAATATCACAAAAGAAATCACATCATTTAGTCCAAAAGGAATAAATGGTGTGATTCCGAATATTAAACGTAGTTTGGAGCAGGGGTGTCGAACCTTTTAGTGGCGGAGGGCCGCATTATTTTTTTATTTATTTATTCTCATATACCCCACAAACATCCATTTTCAGGACTTTTACAGTGGTAGGTATTAACAACAACAATCACACAAGACCATTCCCTGATCTGAAAAATCCGACTAGCCGGGATTCGAACCCGGGATCGTAGGGTTAGAGAGATATCTTGCAAGCTAAAGCTAACCACTCATCCACCACGGCCGATGGTTTTCTATGTTATTACCAATGTTTTAACGAAACTAGAGAGAGAAACTTTTCATTTCTTATAAAATTTACAAGAATTTTTAAAATTCGATATTTAATTCACAATATAACCTGATAAAAATGAGCATAATAAAACAAAGTTTATTTTCAAAGAAAACAGTTTTTAATGTGGACTCAAATGCCTGTTTTTTTACACCAGTACCGTTTATTTTCCCGTTATGCGATTCGAGCCGAGGTGGACACGTCTGATTTAAGGAAGAAATGAAAGGGACGAAGTCTGTCCTTGCCGGAATTCGTATCCGGATTATCCATATTTTGGACGGGTGCTTTATCCAATTAAGGGGGTGTTCTCATGTAACGGCCGTTTTTCAAAGCGTTTCTCGGAATATTACTGTGAGGAAAATAATTAAATATTTTTCAATTCGTTTTTTTTTTAGTTTTATTGATATTTGAAATACAAAAAAGGTATATTTGGTGAAAAAACTTTCGTTGTTTGGCCACTGCACCCTTGCAAAGTTAGTCCTTCCAAAACAAGTTGGTCGATGGTTAGCACGATAGCGCAAATACGGTTGGTCTGAAACGAGCATAAATTTTTTTATCAATTAAGAACGTTGTGATTATCGTTTGACGGGGACTTTTTTGATTACGATAAAAATTTTCAAAATGGCGGGACTTAGAAGAAAAAAATAATTTTTCTCCCTTTTTTCATCTAAAAAAATTCGTCAAACATTTGTTATTAATTATAGGGGGATAAATCGCCGTCGAACGATAGCGAAAACATTACCACGCATTTAAAACGGAAACGCATCTAAATCCGTGTATTAGTTTTCTAGAAATCGTGCGAACCAGTTTGAAAAACGTGGTTTTGAGAAAAACGCGTTCAAAGTTTCGAGTTAGCTTTTTATCGGGATTGCGTCACTTACAATCATTTGGCGATTCCGGGGCCATACAACATACCTTCCTCGACCTCTACGAACTCGTTTTTAGAAGAATCGATTTCTCTCCGATAAATCCTGGCTCATTTAGCGAGATCGCTCATGCGCCCCTCCGAACGGATGATTATTATTATTATTAGGGTCTTTATTAGGCGAGATTGAGACTAAAAAGTCTCCTCTTCCATCTAACCTGTAGTTAAGTTGTTACATTATTATAAGTATATTACTTGTATCAATGAAACTTAGAGGAAAATAGAAGAAAATGTGAGAAAGGATTGCGGATGTAAAAAAAACCTAAGAAAAGCTTAGGAAAAAATATCCGCTGCAGGAATACACCCACAAAGAAGGGGGGTGTGAAAAACCTGCGCAAATCTACCGATAGCAAAAACTAAAAGACATTAAAGAAAACAATGTAAATATAACCTGGAAAATTACAAGAAGTGTTAGAGACATATTATCAAGACAAATAATGAAAGTTAATAAAAAATGAAATGCAGAGAATACAGTAAGTAGATACATACACTTGTGATAAAAAATAAGACTGAACTAGAAAAAAAGCAAAATAAAGCACGATCAATACAAAAATAACGCTCTACAATAATTATATAAGAGAGTTAACATCATGATTAAGGCATAAACAATAATCTAAAGTAAGTTAATATTATGGAAATACAAAATAGTAAAAAAATAAAAGGTTATACTGGATGTAAACTGTAGTAACAATAACGAACAAAATATTCCAAAATAAAGAAAGAAGTTTGAAGTGTTGTTCCGTGCAGCATGAAAAAATCAGGAAAATACGAACTTGACTTATGGTAAAATGTAAAATGCTATGATGGAGATAATTAGCGTTATTGATTCTCTAGAAGATACGAAAGGCATCTCCTCTTGATCCGACTCTCATCCCGTATTAGGCCACAAAACAAATTCAGTCCTTGAAAACCAATCCCCAGAAGACGTATATTAAGCACAATACTACGACGGTTGATTTCGTAGGCATTTCTTATCAGCGGGCACAAATTTATCAATACATCACTTCCACACTTCTTGCATTTCATGCACACTGTAAAGCCCAAGCCACATTCACTTTTCCGCTCAAATGCTTCTTCCCTATGGCAGTCCTTGCAAACTACAAGTGTAGCATGTGTCGAGAAGACAGAGAAAAAATCGATGAAATTGTAGCTTAGATGTTCGTTGACGACGAAGTCAGCGGCACTTGCGCTCCCAATTTTACGTGACGACGTGCTGGCGTACTCGGTAGATTTCTCTTGCTTGCCGACGTTCCTTTGCAAACTTTTATTTTTTGTTCGATAAGCAAAGGTTATTTTACTTCGGGAACCCTTCCTATCTATGGTTGAACAGGCAAATTACTAGCGAATCCTAAAGAATAAGGAAAAGAATATTTCGATACGAGTAGATGCAACCACGACGAAAACGAAACTAACTACATCTAAACAAAACCGTGAGAATGTGTGAGTGACAGACTATTTTCCTCAAACCATAGCCCTATTTTTCCTTCCTTGGACATCAGAAATAATTCAGGTATAAATACCTGAAATACAAATAATTTCCGGCGCGCCATGTGCGAGCTCGGCACGCCGCGAGAGCGCCCCTAAACTTGCCTCAAAACTTGGTTTAGGTTTCGAATCCGGCAAAATCCTTTCGGTATCTTATTTTTAGATACCTAAACTTGAAAAAAATTCAAAAAAAAATTTTCGATTTTTTTCAAAAAGTTACATGAGAACACCAGAACACCCTTATGCTACCAAGACTGGGCATTGTCCCACAACACCACAACACGAAGACAAGGCCTTCGTGTTGTGGTGTTGTCATGGGAATGTTGTTTAACCACTTTCAAAAGGCTGACTTATTTCTTTTGTTCATTAAAGTACTTGAAAAGAGAACCCAATTCAATCAGACTTATTTTATTCTACGACTAAAACGGCATTTCAACTTATTCCTGATATTTATTTGCATCAGAGCGTCAAGGGTGTAGTGAAATTATGCTATTCTTTAGTTCATCAAATAGTTCTGAATATTCAGTACTCTGTGATTTTTGAGGTGACTGTCACTATAGTCGATCCTGCGACAAATGCACTGGAATAGCTTAAGCGACGAAGTTAAAGAAATCAAAGCTTCTTTTACTGAAAATTTTGATGAATTTATTTTTGTTTAATTCACGTCTTTCACCAAATGTTGTTTGAAAATTAATTCAAATTGAACATCAGGAAGGAAATGCAGAAGTAGAAGGCCGAAGTAGTAGATTTAAAATGCAGAAGTCTTTAACGAAACGAATAATGCAATTTACATTCATTATTTTCTAGTAGTAAATTATTCCATTCTTGGCCTACATCTTGTAAAATGACCACATTACACAAAAATCGCCGATTTTTATGGATGTTTACCTCGTTGTCAAGTTAAGCTGGGCTGACATCGTGGCCCACGTCTCAAAACTTTGCTTTAGGTAATAGATTCGATGCTCTCATGTGTGAAGCATGCGAAATCTCCCCGACTGACATGAGCTGGATGAATCATCCTTCTTCGCCACTCTAAAAAAAGAAACAGAATGAAAATTCGTCTTTCGAAAAGAGGAATGAGATCCGATTAAGCGCCACAGCTGACTGACTCATCAAGATTTTCACGTTCACTTTCTCTTTCGGGAGCGATAAAAAGCCTCTGATGCACGGAGCAGAAGGCCTCTGCCCTAATTACGTCAAAATATCGCCAGAGCGCGCTTTAAAACTCTACATCAATCCTTTCTAAGTTAATCTTCTTAGGAGGAAATCATTTCCATAGGAACATAAGCGTGAATAGCCGGACTGAATTTTTTTTACTAGATAATTGATTCATTTATGAGTTTTGATGTTTGTGTAGTTCAGATAAAATTTGAATAATTTAATTTTTTTATTATATCTGGTAAATATTGCAGCTTGTTTCGTCTGCATAAAAAATAGTGTTTCTCTTTTATATATCTATTATATATAGACGCTTCTCCGGATATACTTATATATATATACACTGGGGATCAAAAGTCTAAGCATGTTCCACAAGTGCCACTGAATTGAAATTTTTACGACATATTGGCCATATCGTGTAACCTCCAGAAAAAATCCGTTTTTGAACCTCAGTGTCATGGGTTCGATTCCAGATGGCCCCAAAGTCCCGATTTTCTCCATAAGGATATATGGTGAAGATTTTCGAAAATTTTTTTGAGGCACTTCTCTGAATAGTAGAGAGTTGAAATTCGAGGGATCGCTAGATGCCGTAGATATCCAACGAAAATAAAAAAGATATCGCCGAACATGGTCCATGGTTCGATTCTAGGTCGGGGCAAAAATCGGCCGTTTAAAATGCATTGCGGCAATTTTGAAGATTTTTTTTGGATCCTTTCCCGATAACATAGATACTTGAAACTCGGCACGTGGATAGATATCATGAATATGTTTCATAATCAAATTTTACATATTCGCTGATGGTCCTTGGTTCGATCCCAGGGGACCATTTGCGTTTCTCAATGCATTTCTTACGGAGATAACGGAAACAAAATTTAGGCACTTCCCGGCATGCTATCGACTTCAAACTTTGCATGTTAGTACAGCAAGTCCTTAGAAATCAAACTGGGCATTTACGGCTATCAATGTGTCCTGGGTTCGACACCAGGTGTCTCTGCAATCAGAAGTTGATCCGATTTTTAGGAATTATTTTGAAACCTTTTCCAATAATATAGAAACTTCAAATTCGGCATATAGATAGAGATCATAAATACCTTTCAGAAACATTTTTTAGATTTCTAAAATCGTCCATGGTTCGAATCCAGAGAGCCATTTAAATTCGTTAAAATTAGAACGTCTTTTGAGGCAGTTGTAGCCCATTATTCTGCTTGAATTTTAAAAATAGTTAGAGATTATGATCTTCTATTGTGCTTCATAGTAGGTTTACCAGTAAGACCCAGGTTCGATGCCAGACGATGAAATTCAGCGAATTTTATGAAAAAATTAAATCCTTTTTTTTTTCCTTTTGAGGACCGTCCCGATATAATACCGATCTGAAATTAGTGTTGTCGATCTGCTTGCAGTATGCAAGCAACATTTTACTCGTAATAGATAGCCATATAGCTATATAGCTATATAGATAGGATACAAATTCACAGGCTAAACTACAAGGGTCATTGCCTTGAAATTTTTATGATGTATTGGCCATAACGTGAAACCTCCAGGAAAAAAGCGACTTTGATCCTCAGTGTCATAGGTTCGATTCCAGAGGGCTCCAAAGTCCCGATTTTTCCCGTTTCAATGCATTGCCGTGATTTTCGGGAATTAAAAAAAAATACTTTCCGGATAGGTAGAGAAATAAAACTCAAGGTGCCAATACTTATGGTCTTGGACTTTCGAAAACATCAATGACATTTACAAAAAATATTCTGGGTTCGATGCTAGGACGATGCAAAGATCTGCCCTTTAAAATACATGGGAGCTGTTTTTCATTATTTTTTTTGATGCACTTATCGAAATGATAGGAAGTTCGTGTTTGGCTGGAAGATGTATGGTTATATCTGGTTAAAGAAAACAGTTTTCAAAAGACCAAACTATACCTTGGTTCGATGCCGGAGCACATTAACATTTCTCTCATAAGAAATATAAGGGAAAAATAGGACGTCGTTTGATGCAGTTGCAGGTAATATTTATGCTTGAATTTTCACACATAGTTAGAGATGGTGATCTTCTATCGTGCTGCATAGTAAGTATCACCAGGAAGACCCGGGTTCGATGGCGGACGAATAAATTGCAGCGAATAATCAGATTATTTTCAATGCATTTTTTTTTTTCTTTTGACGGCCTTCCCGATATGATGCCGACATGAAATTAGTGTTGCCGATCTGCTTGCAGTATGCAAGCTACATTTTACTCGTATATATATATACATACGATCCCATTAACTAACATAATATAATAAATGCAAGTACATTCCTCGTTTCGTCTAAGAATTTTGTTTTTGTGAAATTCAATTTGAAATAATTTTCATACTATATCTGGAGCATGACGTGAGGCTAAAAATCATCTTATTTAATCCATTTTACATTATGCGTTGCTATAAAGGGAAATTTTAAAATCTAAGCGTACATCGTTTTGTAGAGGCTGTAATTTGTTTTCAAATCTTGGCTGTTTAAATTCTAAATTGGCGCAATTTGTAAACTATTGTGAATATCAAAGATTATGTCATATACTAATACTCTGTAATTGTGTTTGTAGATATTTGAAGCCTTTTTTGTATTACTAGTTGCTCAATGGGGTGTAAGTAAAGTTTACCGTCTGTCTTAGCGACAAACTACGCCGTAATTGTATAATAAATATATAAATAAATACATGATCATTAGCGATAGATTTTCTCTCGCATATGTATATTAATGCACATTTATCTATATTAAATTGCCAATCATCCCACTGTTCCATAGTTCTATTGTAGAATAGGATGTTAATTGTGACTACCTCCATTCAGTTGGGTAAATCTCTTGCGTCTAATCATTTCATGCCTCAATATTCCTAATCATGTTTTAAAATGTCTCTGTGGCAAAATAAGCTTCTAAAGATACTGACCCTTGTGATGATGACCGTTTGAACCATTAAATTCAAAAGCCTTCCGTTTATCTCCGCAACGTTGGTAGCTCTGCGAACTTCATTCGTATCAAATGGAATATTTGATCAGCATCGCAACGGGTCCTCGCTTTCATAATGCACGGATCTCATCAGTTTCTTCAGCTCTTTCCACTCTCCGTCTCTTTTGAGTTTTGGATGAAATAGGGGAAAAGTTATGTGCAATGGAAGGTGCGTGATAATGCTAATGGCTGAAAATGGTTTTGGAAAATGAGATGATTATGTTATTCCTGGGCGTTTAGTGCTATCCCTGCATAACTTAATGCTAATCTGTGAGGGACTTCGTATATTTTATACCACAACAAACAAATTAGCATAAGTATATTCTTATATCATAGATCAAAAATCTCTATATCATCTCTATTTTATCCTGGTATCAGTGGTTCCAATCTTTTTTTTCATCTCTTATTTTGTTTTACCTGTGCTATCAATTTTAATTGGCCTTTAACAAACAATTTAAAATACAGTACCCTCAAGATGCTTTAATTCTCAGAGTATGGAAAAAGATTGCCCATACAGAATTCAATATGGAACAAAGTAGTGCTACTCAATGTATTACATAAAGCTCACATTAAGTGTAAAAACTGGAGAACTACATTTCTGTGGTGATAAATTCGCTGAGACTCTTAAATCTCATTATCAATAATCCAAGTATAAAAATGTTAATTTGATAGTAGTATATGCGACAGAACACTCATAGGCTCATGGTTATCATAAATGTACTATTTGGATTTTCATTTAAATTAATTAACTATGACTATTGTTGGAATAGGAATTTTCAATATTTATAATCATCGGGATTTTAATTTGTGTTCTCGGTTTCAATCCAGAATGCCTATCATACTGTAGAATAAACTAAATAAAGCTGAGATATACCTTCTTCGTCTTTATCAAATTATATATAATGTTTTTAATAGAATATATGCAATAGATAAATACAAAAATAATAAGAATATTAATTAACGAATAATTATTAGTACCCTCCGCATTTGAAAACATATTTTACTTCAGCAATTATTGTGGCATATGATTATTTAAGACCCATCTTGGATCCAAAATTGCCAACAATAAACATGCAAATGATTCCCAAGGAAAAACGGCCTTTTTTCAAGTCCGTTTCTCCTTAGGAATTTTCCTGAGTGCACGCCTTTATGTATAAAGCTATCCTAACCCTTCTACTAGAATGAAAATGGTGTTTAATCGTGTATAAAGTAAAACACTTGTCAGAAAGTTAAAACAGTTATGACCGTAATTGTCAATGATGAATAATGGTTGATAAAAGTTTAATAATACTATCCCTAATAATCAGATCAGTTTTCCCTTTGAGTGAAAATGGTCGACAATTACACTGCGTGTACGTTGGACCCTATTAATGATTAGACGTAACTTCATTAGCTTCTGCTCAATGTCGATGAAAGCCTTGTTATGGAATCAAAGCGACAGCTAAATTGAAGTCAGTGCACCGAATACACTCGAATCTGTGCATAATGGGGAGAAATCGGCAGCGGACATACTTAATTACCCATTTAAGCACATTCGGAAACTACTGTGTGAATTAGTGCTTCTGATGTCACATGAATGCGTGCATTTACATCTCACCATCTCATCTCCAAGGTTCGGCGTCACATGACGTCAGAGGGAATTAGCCCGCATGTGTCCTGTTAATAACGCTGAAGTACTCATCTTCACTATTTAAAGGTGCTTCGACACCCGAGATGATTATACGGATATGATGAGCTCCAACCTGGGATCGATCCCAAAACACCTTACACCGAAAGCGAGCCCACTTCCATTCTGGGAGGCTTCAAGTTTATATTTTCTTCTTATATGAAGAAAGGTGGTGGAAAATGGATGCCTTATCGTAATTAATGATTGAATAATGGAATCCTAGTATTAATATCTCCGTAAAACTTGAAAAAGTATAAGAATAGGAATGGCAAAGGAAAAAGGAAAATACAATGATCTTATAATAATAATAATAATAATAATAATAATAGTAATAATAATAATAAAAACTCTTTATTTGGCGAGGTTAGGCCCATTAGGGCCTCTCTTACACCTAACCATTAAGAATTACTAATATTACTTACAGAAAAGGAGGAAAAACAATACAAATACATATATATATATAAAAAGAAAATACAAAGACGAGGTAAACTAACAAAAGAATTGTGGTGTGGGGAAAAAATCCTTGGCTGAAGGCTTTCGGAGAAAAACCCACTGTGCGGGAAAACGCTCACACAAGAAGGGAGCTTATGAGAGGAGAGGTCAACATGAAATTAAAACTGAAAATGCTGAGGTGTTATATTTGGCCGGATTTCCTGTATGGGTGTGATAAGTGGACAACCTTAAAAAGCATGGAAGAAAGAGTAAATGCATTGAACGTATGGTTTGCCAGAAGAGTGCAGAAAATTAAGTGGCCAGACAGAATAACAAATGAAGAAGTTTGGAGAAGAATAGGAAGCAGGTATAGCCTATTGAATGAGGTGAAAAACAGTGCAAATACGCGGGACATATGCGAAGGGGACAGAAGATCATCAAGGGAGAGTGACTGCGCTGGAAGGATTGACAGCAGAGGAAGAGAAAGAGAGGACGGCCAAGGATGGAATGGTTGGAAAATTTAAGGAACAGGACTGAAATTAGGAATTATGAGGAGATAAAAAGGAAAGCAAGTAGAAGAGGAGAGTGGATATCCATGAGAGCTAACCTCCTGATATGAGAAGCTACCAATGGATTGATTAAAACTTGGAAAACAGAATTTTGGCATCATAAAAAATGTCCACGTGACTTAATGAACTGAAAGAAAAATTTAGAACACGGCTGTTAAGGAATTAGTGATTTCAAACCACTAACAACGTGACTAAATATAGATACCTTTCCGCTTAGGGTACATTTCAATCCAAAATTGAAAAGCAGGATTGTATTATGAAAAAAAAAATTTCGTAACATTCTATGCAGAATTACTTGATAGATTGTAATTCTTCAGCATGAGAATGTCTTACGCTGTGAAGTCAAACATGTGAACTATTTATAAAACAGTAAAATTCTCATACCATTTGCCAACTTTAGATGATTTGTGAAGTTTGAAATTATGCATCGATGTTATTTTTTAATTGATTAATAAAAAATGAATGGCTATAAATTAATTTTTAAAGGTAATTTTAGGGTAAGAATGAGACTTATAAATCTCTTCTTATATCCAACCCTTTAAGTTGTATAAACTCGAGGTATTCATGCCAAATGTCGTGCAGCGCCATCTCAAATAATTCAATAATGTACTCCATATTTTCCGCAGATATCTATTAAATAAAATTTCTAATATTCGATTGGTAATTTATAAATATAAATACAATAAATATCTGTGGAGTATACGAAATATGTTATTGAATTATCCTAAAAGTTGTATTTAATGATTCAGGCAAACATTGAATAAAATAACCAAACACCCATGCACAAACTACTATTTTACAATTTGAGTACTCTATTTAAGTCATAAGAGTTTATAATATTATTATTTTTATTATTTTATTATACAATTATTTATTAGATTATTTTTTTATAATAAGGCACATAACCTTCATTGGAGCCCTTGCTGCCTTCGTCTGATAAATCCACGACCGCATCTGCGTATGCTTTCCTTCTCGCTCTCTGGTGTATTCGTGGGTTCTCCCAATCCGTCATTCACGTTGTAAGCCCTCCGCATTGTACGAGTCACGTACAATGGCAGCGAAAGGCGCCCAAGTTGAAGGAAAAATCAGGCGAACAAGTGCAGCAAAAAGAGCGATGAAGAGACAAAAGCTAAGCGCCGCCCGCAACTTAGACGTACGTATTTCTGGCCGTGTCTGGAATCTCCTAGAGGGCCCCCATTTGACCTGACACGCTCCGCTTTGCCTCTTTTCTCCATATATCACCATCCCATTTGACGCATGAGTTATTAAAGCTCACGGAAATCAGTACAGCAATATTTCTCCAACGGGCCCTTTTTACGCTAGTCGGGGTACCGCCCGTGCGGTTTTCAACCAGGCTGTTTGACCTAATATTTCTTCTGCTCTCCTTGGAAATATTTGTTTAAATTCTTGGGGTGTTTATTTTTAAGCCTTACGCACTATGTCATACTTCAGATATCTAATTTTACCGAGGTTCTTCTAAAATATAGCTTTAGCTTCTTCTAGCAATATTTTTCCGCATCTCCTCGGAAACTTAAATAATTTACTTTGAAGTTGAATTTTAGTTGTTCAACTGAAATAAGTAGTCTTCGGAAAACATACGCTGCAGGAAAATTTTCTTTCACAAAATGCATGTTCCTTTCTTCAGTAATTAGAATCAGGTGGACAAATTCTCTTGCTAGAGTAGTACACTTATTTGGGAGGAAGGATACACGGATGATTTCTTCAAGTTTTACGAACAAATATCCTTTAAATATGTTATTTTACTGAGGTTCTTCTAAATTATTATGTGCGCATTTATTGGTAGGATTGTTTTCCCCGAAATATTTTGGAATTATTAATTGAAAGCACATGTTTAGGAGTTATATTTCATATTTTCTACTTAAATTGGTTGTTTTTGGAGAACATACGCAGGAATTACATATACAGGAATATTTTCTTTCACGAAATGCATGTTTCTTTTTCATCAATTTTGATCAGGTGGATAACTTCTTTTACATGTCTAGTATTCCTTTTTTTATGGAGTTCGCATTGATAATAATAATAAAACGGCTTTATTCGGGCGAGATTGAGACTAAAAGTCTCCCCTTCCATCCAACCCATCGTGATACAATACATAAATAATTAATTTAAAGAGATAGTATGAAAAAGATATGAGAAGAATTGTGGATGTAAAAAACCTAAGAAATTCTTAGCAAACAAAATTTTATCCCCTGCAGGAAAACACCCACTAAGAAGGGGGGTGTGAAAAACCTGAGCAAACCTACCGATAGTCATAACTAGATGGTAAGAAACATGATTATATTTTATAAATATACTACCAATAGGTACATATATCGGATACATCATACATACATGACATTTAAATAGATGCCAACCATTTACATTGATGAGGGTTGTAATGAAATATATTCCGATAATGGAAAATTATTTATATTATTATTTAACTTGTAGTTGGTAGTGCGTATCTAAGGTCATAATGCACAATAACCCCCGCCGGAATCGAATCCAGGACCATTCTACCAAAGCTGAGCGCACTGGTTACTCGGCAGACCGTAATAGCCACCGGCAGCAGTACTTCCAGTGTCTTTATTTCGATGCCTTTATAGGAAATAATTATTTAGGACTTGAATTTAAAATATTCTACTTGAATTCACGAATCCTTCATTTAATTTGATACTAGTATATGCAATTTTTAGGAATTGTTAGTTTGTCAATTGCATTGATTTTTTAGTTTCGTTCGTGCAGTTTTTCCATTTAGAAAAAATAGAGAGAATTTAAAAAGAGTAGGGGAGGCCTACATGCTATTTCGGATTGAAAATAGCTTATAATGATAATATTATTGATACATTATTTTTTAAATGAACTATCAGATTATAAGAAGTATAAGATTGTAAATATAGAGGTTATTAAAAGTTGTTAATTAAAAATCTTGATTCGCTATCAAACTACATAAGATATTAAATTATTTTGATTTTTCAATTCGATCTTTTGATTTTTCAATTCGATCTTTTGATCTTTCAGTTTCAAATTTTCATCTTTTAAGATGAAGAAGAACAATTTGTACTTATTCACAGTAATACTGTGGAAAAGGTACAAATTGTTCTTCTTCATCATGACATATTTCCACAAGACATCGCCAGAGACTGTGAATTTTTTTCATCTTTAAATTCATCTTCTTTATCATTTTGTACTTATTATCTTTTTTCATATTCACTCACTGTTTATTGTACTTATTATTAATTTATCCTTTATCTAATACCACATATATGTGTGGGAATTTATCCTGTATCTATGAAATTTATTATTATTATTATTATTATTATTATTATTCGATTTTTACTGGAATTAGACAACCTGAGCTAAAAGCACATTAATTATCACCCTCTTTTTAAGACAGAAGACACTAATAATGGAAGTTCCATTCAATCCAAGTTCCAAAATTCCATTCTGATTTATTGTTCAAATTTCATTGTGCTGTCATTCGTATAAGATTAAAAACGCCTTCAGTGCTAGTATTACTTGTGCTTGTTTGTTTACGATACAACGGCAAAATGCAATATCGATCCGAGATACCTCACTCGTAGATCGGCCCTCTTAATCTTGATGGAAACACGAGTGATGCTCTTGAGACGTGGAGGTACACCAAGTGGGTGGAGACAAGCGGTCGAGTGGTACATGAATGTGGCCCTTGAGGGTCATCGTGAGTGGGTAAATACTTGTAGAAGGACGTCGTTCGGACGGTGTGGGGTAAGTGCATGTAGGTTACAATGGTATCAGTGACACTTGTGGAAAGGTGGAGGAAAATATACCTCTCCAAAATTTTTTTTGCTTAGTCGATGGATGTTCCTGCTACCATATTCTGACGAATAAACATTTTCGTTATTTCACCTGATTAGGATAGCGAAGTATGTATCTTTCATGTTTTTATGTCACAGTTTTAATTATGGCGGTGATGAAATGAAAGTTACTACGGTGTGAGTGGAAAATTGCACTGATTAAGATCCCTCCTTACGGAATGCCAGGAAGATTGTTACTCAAAGAGTCATTGTTCTTTACTTCCCAGGACATGTTCCTCTAATTGAATTCTGGCTTGGTGTAGAAAAGCAATGGAAAACTACCTCACTCCTCATCCTGCCTAGTGAACCTCATTCCTCTCTTCCAGCTCATTCTACCTTATGTCAGAGGGGGTGAGGCGCCAACCGGCCTTCAGAGTGAATACTTTTATGAATTCATTTATGGATTAGAGGGCTTATTTAATCGTCGCATTCCTCGGTATTTGTAGAAAACAAGAAAGGATCACCGCCCTGTTAAATTCAAAAGCTATTTAGGTATAAGTAAGAGCAATGGTTTCATTTTTGCCTCACCTTATCGAATGCTATGGAAGTGTTATTTGTGGGTTACTTGTGCTTCTTTTTTGTGCTTTTATTCCTTTTCCCATTCCCACTATGGTTCAGGGTAGAAAGCTAGAGCAAACTACTCCACTCCTCATCTTTTCTAACTAGCATTCCCTTACAACAGCTCTCTGTGTTTTCAAAAGGTGGGATTGGAGATTCACTCAGTGTCGGGGTTGTTGATTCTACGGATTATTCTGCATCTGTTATCCTGCGCGCGTGTGAACTTCTTAAAGTAGTTTTAAAACAAGCAACGAAATGAGACGTGTAATGAATAGGCAATTAATTTTGTATGAGGCTTGTGATAAATAATATTTGATTACTTTCACAACCAACGTTGTTACTGGGAATTCACATCGCTGCTTACGCTGTTTACAACAACAAAAATGAAGACAAATAGTGATGAAGTATAAACTCCAGGTGTTCTAAAACAGTTAAAAACAAACCTCAACATGATTAAAAACAACGAAAAAATCAAATTCGAAAACGAAAAAATCAATTCCGAGTAAAGTAGCCACCTGGTATCAATACCAACTTGCAGCGTTTAGATTAAATAAATAATCGTCTTTATTTGGGCGAGGTTGAGACTAAAAGTCCTTTCTTCCATCTAACCCAATAATCCTAGTGATCAAAACAGGTCGGTGAAAATAAACCTGTGGATAAAGCTTTGTAAAATTGCAATGTGCAATTGTACAAAAAGTTTTTTATTTAGCAGTTTTAGTGTTGAAATAGTATCAACGGAGTAAAAAGTGAGAATTCGGTTGCGCATTTCGCCATATTGCTCCTCCCAGCAATGTCAAGGACTTTAAAAGGCATCCTCCCTTTACCGCTCCCCCCCCACACTTTCCCCCATTTTTGGGATCCGCTTTAATTCCTTCCTTCGGCCATTCCTCCCTCACTTAATTCATTCCACCCACCGAACCTCTCTCTCACTTTCTTCTTTTTATCTCATCCGCCTGTCTCTCTCCCTTTGATGCCTTCAATTTGTTTTTCCTCGCCGTCGACTCTGAAACCCAATATATAAAGCGGAAAGTTTGTTTGTGCGATATGAATGGACGCATGCGACCAACGGTGCTCCTCTAAAACTACAGAACTATTATTTGCACGGTTACGAAACTTTGCAAATCATCAAATGTCGTCACGTGTCAGGCTAACTTATGGTCCAGAGTTCCTGTTTACTCAGTTTTGCCATAGCAGTGGTGAAAATGGGTGTTTCCATGCTCAGCGGTATGTTCTAAATCATTAATTAACATACACTCGTCAGGGAAGTGTCTAAAGAAAACAAATCTAAGAAAATAATCTAAAAATGTCATTAAAATACATTAATAACATTTTGGATGGGAATCATTACAGAAAAGTCAGAAATTTTATTGAATATTCTTTACATTTTTATAAAATAGATTTCGTTTCAGCTCTAAAGTACACTCCTGGCCAAAGCATTCCAAAAGTTGGAAAGTTATCTTATATGCATATTTATCCTTATCAACCGTAAGCATTTTTATATCGCCGCTCATTATAAGAATATACGCAAAAAATACACCCAATGCGATGAGAATTATTAGTATCAATTTGGAATTACCAACTATTATACTTCATGCTAAATGTCATACCTTATAACCTGTTATCCTCGTATTATATAGGGTTTTTCAATCAGAATGATGCGATTCTAAAATGTTATCCTTCCGAAACAACGTGCACATTCTGTGATTGAAATCATGGCTTTAAATACTAAAGCTTAAATTAAACTTAAACTTTCTGCGATCCATTCCAGTTCCATAGGATGCTTTCATCAACAAATATGTAGTTTTGATATCGATGTAATTGGAGATATTTTTTGGAAGCCACAACTTTACGGCAGTTATATCTCAAAAAGCATTGCTGTTACATTTGAATTTGTAATTCATTTCGTCACATTAAGTGGCGACAGTGAGCATTAATAAAGGTGTATACATGTGTTACATCGTATTCATTGTTGTTAAATTCTCTTATTCATTTCAATCAGCATTTTTTATACTACACAATGTACACCCCGCAATTCTGATTTTTCCCTAAAGTGATACTCATTCATTGTGAGGTCGTCTTCACTCCGACCTCATACTTTTCAATTTCTTTCCCCTTAAATCCCCCCTTCACACAATCTTCTCTTCATTAATATTTCAACTCTTTGTTCGAATTTTCTCTTAATCTAACCCCTTTTATCGATCGACCGACTCAACCCTTTGCGGCCCATTCTATTATAACTTTTCGCACCTTTTACAAACTTTTATTCCACTTAGCCTGATCCTACGAATAAATTCTTCCTAAATAATCAACGGATTCATCCCTGTATCTCATTTTACTTATATTATCTTACTTCCTTATCATTATTCCCGTTTAGATGAATTTGCCTCAATAAGTTTCATTTCCTTTTTTACAAAGATTAAATTTGAAATTTGAGTTTAATGTAGCTCTTATTATGTGATGCATATTTTATACAGGTCGATCTAAATCTACGGGTGATTTTGAAAAATCGAATAATTAAAAAGGGAAAGTAATATAAATGTACGAATTGCTTCATTATACTTGGAAACCCAGTTAATTTTCGGTCTCATAAAATTTAAAATTAGTTACGCTGTTTCCATCGCTATCCATTTTTATTCAGGAAAGAGAGGAAATAACTAAGTCTCAGTTCCACAAGAAGAAACTTTATTCACAAACGACCAGCTTCTCATGTCTCCACCTTTATGGAGTTTCACAAAGTTACAGCTTGTTCAATTGATTACATTTTTATTCATTTAAACCTTCAAATAAACCCCTCATTTTTGGGACATATATATTTTGAATTAGAGGTTTGCGATTACTCCTACTGTACTAATTACCATTGATGCGAAGAGTACAGCGAGCTAGTACCAACAGAACGTATAAAGATATAATGTGAATGTTATCGACGAAAAAAAATTGTACTAAAACTCTCATAATCTTGTCAAAAGATTGATGCATTTTGTTAATTCCTATCTAACTATCGGAATAAGAACTCACCTAAACACTAAATTATTGAATTGATTACTCAGAAGTCACTTCGTAACTAAAATTTTACTTCTAAAGAAATTCGTTTAAATGTCAAACTTGGGAAGGCATGCTTTACTTAAAATAGAAACGTGTAAAGACACGAAGTCCCAGTTACATTTTATAAAAATCTTGAAAGTATAGTAAACCATAAAAAACTATCCTTGGAACTATTGTAAGTGTTTATATATGTACAGAAACACCAATTTAATGCCAAGATTATCCTGTTTACTCCTAAAAAAACTCACAAATTTAACAAGGGTTAGCAGGCACTTTACTTGCGATTTAGTGGTTGTTTACACTGATCTTTTCCTTAGCAACTAATAAAAGTGTATTTTTGCTAACGATTTCTAAAGTTGGTTGAAATTATTCGCAATTTATTAAAATTATAGCATTTCGGAGCTTTTGTTAAATGCTTGGATGCTTCATAAGTTAATCACCCATTTATCAACCAATCATAATTTAATATTAAAATATTAAATGTTTTATTAAGTATTTTAGTGAAGTGAATAATTTGACTACATATAACAAAATGTGAGACAAGTAGGGGATCGCCTTTTTTGTGTGATGTTCGTTGGGGACCTCGTGGGCCCCCGTGGTCGCTATGGTAGCCGTGAAGGCCTATCAGGATCACTGAGAAATCTTGCGTAATAAGTACAAAACATTTCATGTAGATGCCATTTCAAGTTTACTTTATTTTTTATTTAAAATTCGTGTATAACTTACAGCTAATTCACAGAGCTGTGTATTTTCTTTACAGTAATTCATTTATGTATTGTATATTGATATTTTTGTATTTATTTATTTTTATTACTTTTTATATATAGATGTGTATATGATATGCAGTTGGGTTTATTGCATCGATGCATACAAATATTATGTTAATTGATTGTTATATAAATCCACGTCGCCACCTGTCATCGTTACTATCTGCGGTGGTATTGTTCAATAAATATAAAAATCCTTATAAACTACTCGCCTAGCAACCCCTAAGCTGCCAAGACAACTGCTCTAATGATCAAAAGTTAATGGTATCAATTCCTTGAATAAGCACGTGCTAAAATAAAGCATTTTTGGCTTTTTAAGGTTTTAAGGGATATTCGATATAATAGAAATCTCAGTCCCTCAATCAACTCAGCAATATTCATCCACCATCCTTAATTTTCTCCACTCTCTGCATCCTTAGCTCTCATTTTTCTTTTCTCTAATAACGAGGCATTCCATTGATTGAGTTACTCCACAGACCCGAATATCTCCCACTTCATTATCTCCTTAAAAAATCCTATTCCTCTGCATTCTTTGCGAGCTCAAGGCAGTCTGCGGAACTTTTCATATCGGATCCCTTTCCCTCTTGCTTTTATTTTAGAAAAGCTCCTTCATTCGCTTGCTCAT
The DNA here is from genome assembly GCA_947579665.1 of Sympetrum striolatum. Taxonomy (NCBI): domain Eukaryota; kingdom Metazoa; phylum Arthropoda; class Insecta; order Odonata; family Libellulidae; genus Sympetrum; species Sympetrum striolatum. The sequence continues at coordinate 75,224,086 of OX388350.1, forward strand.
TTTTTTCTTCAAACTTTTGGATTCGGCAGGATTTTCTTCTGCAGTCAATCCGTAAATCTTTTAAAGTGATTAATTTTAGAAAAGCTATTATGATGATATATATAAAGCCGGAACATGTTAAAAGCAGAAACCTGCCTAAGCAAGAAGCACTGATAAGATTTCTGAATACACCCGTTTTTTATCGGAAAAGTCCTCTGTTAGCCGGGACATACGTAATGCAAACATAATTCTATATTCTATACTTCTTAACTTTTAAGGCTACAAAGCAAACATTTAAATACCTAAAAGAAAGTAATGCTGTATGATATTAACTGATTTCTAAAAGCAATCTCAAAGAAATATTTCCTCCTATTGCTTTTATAATTTAGTTTACGTAATGAACAACATAATAGTTACAGATCTTATAAATATCAATAAAAGGCGAATTTACTTTGCATATTAACATTTTTCTTCTCTAATTTTCAGGTGAGTCGACACTGAAATATTTGACCAAACTTTGTCTTCTTTTCTCCTTCACGACGATCAGGTAAATTCACAATTTCAGTATAATTTCGTGAGTAGATGCTATCCTTTCTTTGCTATGACTTTTGATTTCGATTACGGTATTTTATTTCTGGGTATGTATGACGTAAGGCAAATAAGAGAAAGATTGTTACCAACGAGCTGCAATACGATGCTTCTCGCTCCTTAAATAAGTGATGATCTCTAATATCATTATCATACATTTGAAAATGTGATAAGGAAAATAAGATAAGGTTATTTTGCACGAGTTGGCGTTCACCCAGGAAGAATGGACTTGAAAATGTAATTATGTTCGAGGTAATACTGGTCGTAATTGGAATGATATATGACTAAACGATCATCATTCTGCTATATTTTTTCGGCAATAATCAAAATAACGTAAAAGCTGCTTGTTATATAGTTCATATTTTTCTATAACAGGTATTCGTTTTCCAATTTTCTAGTTTTAGTCTAGTTTGACATGAAAGCTATTTACATATACAGTAATACCTTGCGAGGAGCCTTTTGGCATTCGAGACTTATTCGTGGAATCATAAATTCTTTATTTATACAAATCATAATTTGTTATCACGATAACTATCGTTAATTCTTCTAAAACTTAGCAAAATAAGGTTTCCTTGGAATTTTATTGTCCTAGAGGCACTCTGTTTTTCATTTGTTTGATCATTAATAGTAACCGACGAAAAAAATTTGATTCATTGAAATTAGCATCCTGAAGGGACTTCAGCCTTTCAAAATAAATAATTTTTGATCTAAATAGAAATCTATTCAAAGCTATGAAAGCTCGCCATCGGAAGGTAACATATATCGTAAACTCTAACCAGCCTCTCAGAGTTTGATGCCCTGGCTGAATATTCGCAATTTTATGAGACCGATTCCTCGACGTGTTGACCTCCCGTCACCATGGCGAAATGGGTCAAGGGAACAAAGTGCTCTGACGTGAAGCAATGCATATCGTGCATTGCCCATCACGAGGAGACTCCCTTACCAGTTTATCGCGGCCCTCGAAAGGAGGAATGTTGTTCTTCCCTGAGAAACACGCGCGTAAAACGATACCGCGTCATCACTTGAAAGCGCGGCGGTCCCAAGAGATAGCCTTGCGGTACACTATCCCGTATCTCGAGAAAGCGTAACTCCTAGCGCAGAAATCCCACTGACCCAAATGTATTGTGTGCTTTATGTCCCCCGGCCTCGAAGGACGTCTCGCAGACGGTTGATGGACGTCTAAGTACCACGGAAGAAGTGGGTATTGTGAAAGAGAGATCCGTCGATCGATCTCTCCGTAGACCATTGAAATATTCAAGAGACAAGCGACGGCGAAATTTTGAAGTTCCGGAGACGTTAACTCTGTTGAAGAGTTGTTCATAATTGAAGCGTAAATTCGCCGAATTTGGATCCCTCAGAGTTTTGAGCTGGTAATTTTTTTAGCGTCTCCAAACCGGATTTGTTTTATGAGTTTATTCCTTACAGCCATTAATAATATATCGTTAAGAATCTTTATTGCATCTTCCGCCGTTAAGTTTTATGAAATTATCGTTTGGTGGCGTTTTTTATTATTCACAGAGATCAGGCCCATGTTGTTTTTACGAGAGACTTCGAGAGGCAGCGTCAGAGCACTTTTCACGTCCGTTCATACTCTGGCCTTCGTCTAATATTTTTACACCGTGTGGAGGGTAAAGGTTTTACGACTCTATAAAGCTTACATTCAAGTATTTTTAGTATATATGAGTAGATTTTAGTTTAAATATTAAATGTATGCTCTTCATTTATTTTTTATGCTAGTTTCGTTTCATATAGTGAAATTAGTAGCACATTAGTTTAGCTGATTGTTTCGGCATAACAACATTTATGTGACTCTAATTGTTTCAGATAGATTTTTGATTGATGTATTACAGTGACATATAATAAGTTGTCAGTAAAAAAAAACATCTAATGAGTGTGATTTGGATGTCAAAATATACTAATAATATAAAATAGCGTGATTATGTCAATTTATAATTACTTTGGGGTTAAAATACCCCACTAGATTACCCTACCCTACACCACAGTAGGTACCTGCTGAACCAATGTCTACTTTATATAATAATTTTTCTTTACGTGATACATTTTTATGGCTTTGGCCTATAGTTATTATGGTTAACTTCATAGAAAACATGGCTTATTTGAGTTGTCAATTTTTTCAACAATTCACTCAAAAATGATGGATACGCACAAAGAAAGTCTCCCTCACAGCATTTCGAGTTTTTGTCATTGTTTTTTTTTCCGGTGGTATTTCTCCGATGTTATTCGCTAGTTCAACTTTGCAATTATGTTCCATGAAACTGCATTAAAACTAAATCATTTAGAAATCTATTAACTGCCGTTCACTACCATGCTTATTCACTTATTCTCGATTATGTTAGATTATGAATGGGCCGTAGATAGATCCACCAATCTTTTAAAGGGAATATACCACGCTCAGCTCAAATGTGTTAAGTGAATGGCTTCAAAAATGAGGAAAGCTTCCCTCTAAACTGTCAATAGCAACTGGAGGTGTGTAAAATTTTTCGATTTTATAGCAAGATTAATTAAATATCTTTAATTGGTGCATAATTTATTTTTATATTTATTTCCTTGCCTGTGGCCTCTTTTGGTTAATAGATTAGTCTGGTGGAGATTTTGTAAGTGATTCATCAGTACGAAGCGCTTTGGGATTTGGAGAATTTGAATCATAGAATTTAATAGAAAGTAGGCTTTATTGATTCTAGAGATGGACTTTACTTGATTCTTTTCAAAACATTCACAGATAAAGTTTCTCCTGCTTATAAATATTTCTCAGTAATTTAATATATTTCAAGTGAATGTTTTTAGATCTTAATATTATGAAACTCATCATGAATATTTTGTTGGTCAGTTTCTTATGCATTGAGAATGATTTTTACCCTTGACTTAAAATTATAAAGCCTTTATATTGATTTAAATATTATGCCCATTGAAATGCTCAGATGTCCTATGTATGGACAGGATATCAGAATTATCTCAGAATATGTTCATTTTGTATCTGCAAAAATTTATTAAATGAATTCTCTAAAATCGTGAGTTAACTATTTAAATATTTTTCTTTATAACTTGACTATAGAAATTAAGCACTCGATGTTTGAGTTATATAATCCAAGCTCCTTTCTATTTCACTTCTAATTTACCTGTTGTTTTTATGTACACTCCTGGCCAAAATTAACGCCCCACCTCCCTAGCCATCGTAACGACCGGTGGTGCGTTAATTTTGGCCAGGAGTGTATATCCGAATACAACAATTTTAGTTAACAGATGTAAGTGGATGGGCGTTTTTTACCAATTTACTTTAATTGGTGTAAATGTGTATCAATGATATGATTTATCATCAAAAACTCAGCATAAGATTTCTTTAAACAGTATCTAAGAAGTAATTTCAAGGAAAATAAATACAGGCAGACATGGTATACTTGGAATAAACTTTCATTAATTTTATTGGACGTAAAATGAGAGATTGAAATTTTGCACTTTTTTATTCGGAGTCAGTCATTTAAAATGAAGCCTGTAGGTTCCGAAATTAAGTAGTGATGCCTCGCATATTGACTAAATAAACAGTAAATATACCTTTCTATCTGCAAATTCATCATTCTTATTATTGTGTAATGACTGAATTCCCTGGCCTTTACCTACAACGTCAAAATAAAAACTCAGTTAACTAGGAAAAATTGCTGTTAAAAGCATATGTTTCGTTGCAGTAGCAGGAACGATAAAAACTCAGAGATTTATAAAGTGTTCCTCTACGTAAATTGAAGTATTTTTTCGAGCTTTTTAGAGTCACTCGGGTGCATTACCATAAAACATTCCTTCCCAGTAGCCTAGTTTTAATGGGTTTCATAGGCGGGCCTCATTTATATGCATGGAATGACCGCCGTTCTATTTCGGTGGATTAGTCAGGGTTTGGATAGCAGTGGGGTATGAGGGAGTTACTCCCAGAAATGAGCACCTTGAGGAATATTCGAGATGCGGTTGCCGTGATCGATACGACGGCTTATCCGAGGCGTCTGGACCACTTCTTCCGGTTCAGATATCGTCGTCTGGGCTCGATCATGGTTCAATAGCGCAAACCAATACCTCTCTCCCAATTGTACCATTATATCTCTGTCCCCTTCATTGTGGTTATTCCCGTCCATTCTTTAGGGTATTCCAAGTTTAATAATAGAGCAATTTTATTTTTGGGCGAGATTGAGACGTGTGTATCTTCTCTTGCATCTAACCTTATGTTATTAAAGGTTGTTTTTTGTTGTTTCTGAAAAGAGCTTTGAAAGTTTAGGCCATTTCGCACATTGGCTCCCGCCGGGAATCGAACCCTGGGTTAAGGATTGAAGTGAGAGCCTTTAATAATCATAATCGTCTTTATTTGGGCGCGATTGAGATTGAAAATCTCTTCTTTCGTCTAACTCATTGTATGAGAATAAAATGGATAGATAGATTACCCTTTATAGGCGAGGTTGGCCTCTCTTCCACCTAACCTCATATGTTGATAGTATTTAAAGTTAACTAATACATACAAACAAACACAAAAAGAAAGAGTATTGCGTGGAAAAAGATCTTTGAAACTGAAGGCTGAAAAAGCAAAAACCCACGTTGCGGGGAAAACACCCACAGAGAAGGCGGGTGAAAAAAACCCGCGAAAACACGATAATAAGAAAATAAATAAAATCAATGCAACATAGATATATAAAAAATTATTAGTAAGATGCAATACATAAACGAAATAATCTTATCTTATATATATATATAAAAATGGATGTTTGTTTGTATGTTTGTATGTTTCAGATAATCCCGAAAACTAGATGTTGCACAATGTTCAACCTTTTAACATCATTAAATGTATTCCGTGGGATGATCAAGTGGTACTTTTAATTTGCCTAAAGTCCACGGTTCGAATCCAGACGAGTAAAACAGTTTGCATAAGAAATACACGTAAAGTTCTTTTATTTCGTTGCATGGTTAATTTCTTTTGAAAAACTAAATTAGAAAGAACAGTCGTAGGATGTCGAAACTAGCATCAAAAGAATGGAAATAGATTAAAGATTATTTTGGTCGTGGAATATCGTTCTCGATTGTAAATTGCGAGAATTTTGATAAAATATACGAAAATTTCATCTAAATTTCCATGTTGTAAACAAACCCATTCCCTTGACCATCAAAGCGATTGTTGATTCCGAGCTCAAGCGTAATTTCATAAGAAGACGCGGAAAATTTTTAAAACTTCGAATTTTGTTGACGAGTCTGTAGCAACCAAGTTTTATTTATAGCAACATAATTGTTTACCGTCTTTTTCGTAAAATAAATGAGTTTTATATTTGTGGTTAACCAAAAAATGATTTTTCTCGAACAATTCAACGAGCTGCGTATAAATATCTTGGTAAGTTGCGGATGTATTAAATAAATAATCTTCTGAATTAAGTATTAAATCTAATCTATTTGCAATGATGTATATTTAGCAAATTACGGAAATGGAGTTTGCGAAGAAAGAAAAGAATTCCCAGATTCGGTGTTTGTAATCTTTGAAGAGTTGAATGGCGAGTTGTAAATTTGTAGCAAACCTCCTGCATCGTATGATAGACCAAAAAGGTAAAGGAATTTTATTTTGTTATATGCAGAATGTAAAAATTGATTTAATCGTTGCTTTTAAGTGCTTCCACTCCATATTCATTTACTATCCTTCTGTTATTGGTGTTTAATTTTTGTTCCTATTTTTATATTGCGATAACATTTGTATTATTTGTCTTCCGTGTATATGTTGCACGTATTAAGATTGAGAAGCAAGTCAGCTCCATGATACACTTACCTTCCGCAAAGTATATTCATCGATGCTTATTAGAGCGATATATAATTTATTTCTGTCATATAGGTTTGATTCATTAGTACCCCTGTACCTGTCTGAAAATTTCTCTTTAAACGTGGTACCTATTATCTTAATGTGATATTACAATATATCTTTATATTGCCTCAGTTGGAGATATTTTTTATTCAGATTATTTGAGATTGAATATTGAGTTGGTGCGGCTTCGTACACTTCATTGTAACTTAAATTTATTGCTATTTTGGATTGAAAAGTCTGGTATTTGCTATCTATCAAAAATTGTGAAGTATGTGTTACGATCATGATGTTTATGAAATGTAACATCCCCGTTGAGAATCAGCGGGCACTTCAGCTAGTTATTTATAAAAATAAGTTAGAAATAGAAGGATTGTGAATGTAAAAAACCTAAGAGATTCTTTGGGATAAAAATAATCCTCTGAAAGAAAACAACCACAACGAAGGGGATGTGAAAAACCTGTGTAAACCTACCGGTAGCAATAAATAAAAGATGAGATAAAAGAACATGACAAAATAAAAAATATACCACCAGCAAGAACCTGCATGCCATACATAAATAAGAATTGTCGGTTCACATTTAAGTAAATTATTTTATAATATGTTATGTATCTTTTAGGTATTCGACAAAGGAAAAACTATTAGGGAAATATTCAGCGAGCTTAAGAATGGAAAACCTAAATCAACCTACAGGAAAGTAGTATTATTCTTGCAATAAACGAATCATCTGACATTTGCAACTAAATAAAAAGGGAAAAAGAAAGGAAATTAAGATAAATGGAACTGCATGGACTAAGCCAAAACAGAAAAATATTCTATGTGCACATTCATTCTCTTATACAGGCATGAGCAGGTCGAATCTTAATCATCAAAGCTAAGCAGTAGAATGAAATGAAGAAGATCAAGAAGGCAAAAACAAAAATATGAAAATGATTATGTAAGTAATGAGAAGATTGACAAATACTCCATACGCATAGGAATTTATAATCATACCTAATTGAGGCCAAGGTTTCAATAGAATCGGGTGCCTTTTCCGAGTTTTGATGCAGGATGTTATTTTTTCATACGGGCATTTCGAAGAAAATGACACAAAAGTATTAATTAACGAAATGAACATTAAATCATTTAGGTGATTTGTAAGATTAAGAAGAGGAAATAGACTGACTCGTCCACCCTGGGTGCAGTCAAGTAAACCGACCTGGATGGATATCCAAGGCAGATTAATGTTCCTTAATCATTGGAAAAATTGTCCTGATTATAAAGCTGTTGTGAGAAAGCTGAAATGGAACCCGGATGTTATTTCGGGTGTTGAAAATCCGAGAAACCTTATTGCAAGCCATCACCAAGAAAGCCTGAGATCATTCTGTTTTTAAAAGTTTTTGTGTTCTTTCTTGTTTTCTCCGAATACCGATGAATGAGACGAGGAACGTCGACAAAGATTGAAACACTTCCGATATTGCATACTACGAGGTCTTATATATTTGACTGGTACAGTATACTAAATAGTTTTGTACTAAATACTTCCGTGATAGAATGTTTTAATATCTAATTCCCAACCCAATGTAGGTATCTTTCCCAAGTTTACAGCTAGAAACAATTTAGGAAATGTCTATGGTCGTCAAGCTAAAAATTATAGGCGGCAACGAGGGCTATTGGAGATTTAAAACCTCTATTTCATAAATAGCCGTGTTCCAAATTTTCTTTCTTTACGTCTTTCTTTATATTGTGAATGTATTGTTAATGTATTCGATTTCCCAGTTAAGCCGCTCTGTTTTACGTTAAGTTTAACACTCCGAGGTTGCACATCGAAATAATAGCGTCTATCCATTTTTCCTCAAATGTCTCCTCAGTTCCTCCTACTCTCCGCCTAGTTCTCGCTACCTCATGATTTATTCCCAACCCCCTGTGTTTCATCCGCCTTCAACTGATATCTATCCTCTCCTCAATTCAAGCCACTTCGTTCTGCGAGATGTTGACTTGACACTGGCCTTCAGAGAATTGAGGGAATGTTTGCCGAGGGGAATAGGGCCCAAGCAGTGGGATTCAATCATTGGTAACTTGTCGCGAAATGCGAGTCAACAATTGCTCTTGCTCAGGGTGTTGATTCAGCCTCCCTAAATAAAGCTAAATTATAAGCAAACCGGGAAATTTGAAGCTCTAAATCATTCTACGATTTATCAAATTTAAGGCAATTATGTCAAGAAATTTCCTTAGTATATTGTGTTAGCATTGGTAATTTCTTGAGATATTTTCTTACATTCTTTTCCAAATTTACGTTGGTTATATCTGACTCCAATTTTGGTATCGAAAAGGTTCTTGAATTCTTTTTATTCATAGAAAATGCCATTTATTTTATACCACTTTAAATTTCTTGACGGAAGATAGCAAATTTATCACAAACTTACCTATGCTTACCCTATGTGTAATTGCAGACCTTGGGAATAGTTGAATATATGCACACGATGGACAATTTTGTTCATATATTTCTACTTAGAAACCTGCATTTCTGTTGACTTTCCTGATGATTGAAATACCTTCCATATGCCATTTGGTACAGGCTAGAGAAATATGTATCTTTCATATTCTATGTCACAGTTTGGATTGCGCCTGTGATGGCATGAAAGCTACTGAGGTACCGTTATGTCTTAAAGTCGCATTTATGAAGCCGTATAGAAGACTAAGAAAAAAGTTATTTGTAGAGCCAATGTCCTTACCTTACATACAATTGTTTCGATAGCATTTTAAATCATCAGAGATTCCTTTTTCAAAATCTCGAAGCAATGAGTAAAATTTATACATTCTCAGTTGGGTTTTCAATGTTGCAAGACTTTGCAAATAGCAGAGTATATTTTACAATCTTTATATGTTGGCAAAGGGATACTAAAAGGCTCGGTTTTGTAAAGCGCATTGTCGACAAATGCGACAGAGGGCGATGCTACCTTGGTCAAACCCATTCTGGAATATACAGCAAGTATATGGGACCCGGCGGATTAAACGTGCATCCCCAAACTCGTGAAAGTGCAGCGTAAGGCGATTCGTTTTGCTAAGGAATTCTACGATAAAAACGCAAGCGTTACAAAAATGTTCTTAGTTGGGAATCCTTGAAAGACCGGTGCTTAGAAGCAAGGCTGAGATTACTCGATAAATGCATTTATATATATACATATATTCACATTCAATAGACATGGGCTGATAAGTACAAAAACATACATATTCAAGGTTCCTTTGAGCCCATGTTGGCTCATCACGAGTTGCCAGTATACTACGCTTCACAGTTGTTTAGAAAATAGATCGTAATGGATCATAGTTTTAAAAATGTGTACCAGTAGTCAGGCCCCAATACCACCAAAATTAAGTTTACGTACCGTCAGTACTACGATTATAAAATAAAACACTAAAATATAATATAACACAGAATCAGTACATTTTACAAAACATGCAGAAAATATTTACATCCAATGAATACATAGGAAAAAACTAGTCTTTTATGCAGAATAGTTGTAAGTTATGCCCATTGGTAACTTTTCCGCTGCTGTGAACGCATACTTTAAATTTTGTCGTAGTTCAACTTCAGAATATTTTTGGTGCAATGAAAATAAATAATCTATGCAGAGTTGTATGAGATCATTATTTCTTCCAAATGAGTTAAACATTTCTGTTCAAAACATAAAACGTAGCGAACGAATCATGATTCACTATCTCCGAAATCTGGACTTTTTTTGAGTAACTATCGAATACTTCTTGTTATTAAGGCTAAAATTTGACATTGGTATGCATGTATAGAATACATTCCCTGTGCGCTTAGGGTTTTTATTCTGAAGTTATAAAAGGGCTACATGCCTATTGAAAATACTACGTATATTTTTCACGTCCTTGATTAAGAGATATGCTGAGTGGTTATACGGATAAAATCCCCGCCGAAACAATTGAATCGACAAAAATAACATTCGACTTCTCCTTTTCATTTATTAAATTCAGATCGCCTCTCCACTTTCGGAGAAAGATAACGTTTATTTCATTTTTTAGTCGTTGGTATTCATTTGAATAATTCCTCTTTATAAATCTGGGCTATGGAATCAAGCAAACATGTGAATGCGAAATAATAATTTCTTTTTTCCGTAGATATATAGGGGTGTAATTTATTTTGGTTGTTTGACTTAATTAACTCTGCGGGAAACGCAAAAAATTAGATTATGTCGAACGATAACAAGGGTTTTATTATTTCGAAAAGACCGCATGTGATGGTGCAGTGAAAGTTTTTAATTCACTTCTCGTTCTGACCTTCGAAAGAACAGGGCTAAAATTAAATCATTGGCTAGCCCTTTGGAATCAATTAATATTAATCTTAAATTAAAGTCTATTTTTGTTATTTAGAGTCGAGAGAAAAACTAAGTCTTTAGTCTAACCAGTTTCGATATACTGAATGCATTTATGGGTTAATTCGTCTCCTAAGTGTTCATTGTCTAAGTACCATTGGTTGATGAAATATCATCCCCCCAACGACCTCACCGTGGATTCTTCTTCACCTACAACCCCCCCTTGTACTTTGCCCCTCTCGCTTCCCCTACGCATGTATAAATATGCTTCCTATTTTGCCACCCCTAACTGAAGATGACGATGTAAGGAAATAAATATTAGAACACGGCTGTTAATAAATTAGAGCAGGGGTTCCCAACCTTTTTGTACTCTAGAGCACATTCTAAAATATCGGTAAGGAGACGGGCACCACCAATTTTTAATCAACAAACTCCTTCCATAACTTCTCATTCCCATAATTTATTTTCTTATATTCATAATTTATAAATAAATAATAAACAAAAATGTTTCAAAATAGTAAAATTATTATTCAAATTTCACACACTCAGAGAAATGTATTTACAAAACGTGAACAAAGTAAACAAAAAACACAAATACAAAGAAAACATTTAATAAAAAAAATATAATATCGATGTCAATGTGATATTTGGCATTGCATATCATTGGGCAGTGCCTCATAATTAGGAGAGTATGACGATAACCCTGTTAGCAAACAATCACAAAGTTGCTCATTGGTGAGTCGAGATCTATATCTTGATTTTATTAAGTTCATGTTTGAAAATGATGATTCGCATAAATATGTCAAACCAAAAAATGATTGAATTTTATATGCCGCTTTTTTCAAAAATGGAAACTTTTCTCTGTCCACTGTATTCCAAAAGTCCTCTGATATTAAGAATTTTAGCAAAATATCATTCTTAAGGTCCAAAATTTCTAACTCTAGTTCTTCTGTCTTACCTTGAACAAAGTCTGCAATACATGCGGCCATTTCCATTACATTTATTTGGCAAGTAAAAGGATTGATACTGAAGGAAACAATTGGCTCGATATGTGTAAACTGCAAAAATCTCTCTTCAAACTGCTTTTTAAACACTTGAAGTTGCTTAATAAATAATGACCCGTTTAATTCATTGTTACCTAGCATTTTCTTCATATGTGGAAAATGCACGAGAAAATTGATCTGCAGATGTGATATCAACAAATCCAATTTCGCTTTAAATGAATTTACAGAGCTTATCATTTCAGCTGTGTTTTTTTCTTTCTCCTGCAACTCCAAATTTAAAGAATTTAATTTTTCCATGATTTCTGTGAGAAATCCCAAATCAATCAGCTAGTTCATCATAATTTTCATTTTTATCGTTTAAAAAAGTTTTTATTTCTTCAATCAAACTCATAAATCTCGTAATAACCTTTCCTTTACTGAGCCAACGTACTTCAGTATGCAGAATAAGATCATGTTCTTTATCTTCAGTACCTTCTAACAGGGCCTTGAAAAGACGGTGTTGCAAAGGAGCTGCTCGAATAGAATTGATTATTCTTGTAACTATTTTCATAACGTGTTCAAATGGCAATATTTTACAACACAGCTTCCTGGTGGATAATACAGTGGTAGGACATAAATTTTGAAAATGATTCATCCTTCTTGCAGAGGGCAATACATCCTTTGTTTTTACCTACCATTGCTGGTGCCCCATCGGTGGTTATCGCAGACAGCTTCTGCAAAGGCATATTTATTGACTTGGCGTATGTTCTGAATGTATTATAAATATCCTCACCCCTTGTCTGTTCATTCATTGGTAATATTTGCAACATATTCTCTTTTACTGTGAAGTTACTAAATACCATTCTCACCATAACTGCTAACTGTGCGGTGTCTGATATATCTGTAGACTCGTCAAATTGTAACGAGAACCAGTCACATATTTCCAAGCCAGTCTTTAACTGAGTTTGTATATCTGTTTAAATTGCATGTATTCTTCTTGTGACGGTGTTATTTGACAACTGTAAGTTTTGTGCTGCAGAGATTATATCACGTTTGTTAGAAAATCCATCAAACAAAAAATCGGCACCAATCAAAAATAGTTCTTCAAACAATTCACCATCAATGAAAGGTTTCCTCTTTTTTACGAGCATATGAGAAATTTTGAAAGAAGCAATGGTTGCCTTTTTAGAATTTTCCACATGTCTAGTGAAAACAGTCTGTTGTGCTGTTAGACTTGATTCTTTCTTACTTCAGATTTAAGTGGATAATTCACATAAAAAGTGGCGTGAATTGTCTGAAAGTGACGTTCAACATTATGTTTTTTCGGCACTGCAATACTACTACCACACAACAAACAAACACATTTATTTTTCAAATTAACGAAACAATATGATTCCTCCCAGTCAGTGTTAAAATTATAGGTTCGTTGTCTTTTACTCGGTTTACTCATTTTCGGTCTAAAAAAATAAAAAATAAATAGTAATTGAACTACAATATAATATCAATGTTATAGCGCACGTCTGTTCTACATTATATGCATAAATTATATTATATTATAACAAGGACTATAACTATTCCCACAATCATAATAGATTATCGCTTATTAATATAATAGATTACGCACCTCGCTTTTAGCCCGTTAAAAATTTTCAGAAGGAATATCAAAACTCCTAATTCGTGTTTCGTCAGACGAAGATGTCTCCTAGCTACTGTCACGAACCGATCGGGCAGCAATCACAATGTCAACAACGCGGTTCCAGGCTGGCGTGAGGAGTGCAGTCGTCCATAGATAAATTGCGGCAAGTACTGTCAGCAAAGGAACCACTCATACATACAATATCGCAAACATACGAACGTATTTAATAAACCTAGGCACTCAAAAATATTTAAACTCTAACAAATAAATAAATACAATTCACATTTTTAATAAATGTTAATAAATAAATTCTGTCTCGGCCGAATAGTGGCGGGCACATAAGAATCGTTCCGCGGGAGCCATGGTGCTCGCGGGCACGGGGTTGGGAACCCCTGAATTAGAGGTTTAAAATTTCCAATAGCCGTCTCTGTCGGCGTTCCTCTTCTTACTTCCCGGTAGTCAGAATTACGTATAATAAGTATATTACGACTCCTTTTCACCTTTGAAAAGTACTCTGGGTACGAAAGAAGTGCGGCATTCCTTTCTTGCTTTCTCCAACCGCCGGGAAGTAGGAAGAGGAACGCCGTCAAAGACGGAGTTTGGAGATATTAATCCTCTAATGAAGATGACGATGTATCGTTGAAACAGGGTGTTTTAAATAAAAACTGTGGAAAATAGTACACGTTTCATTTATTTTCATGAACCAGTTTTATGCATAGAATTTTACATATATTTTTTAGAGATTTACTTGGAGAAAATTTAGATTGTTCTAAACTTTTAAATGTCTAATAGGTCTTAGGCCTTCAAAGGCATTCTTTGGGTATTTTCCGACTATCAACGTAACAGTCAAATGCAACCAACCTAACTATGGTTGCCATTGTTAGCTATGAGCTTGTTTTCCGAATAGCTTTTGTTTAAATAAATGTCAATCAGTTCGAAAGAACCAAAAATAATACTATTAATTTGGCTCTAAAGTTATTACCCAGATCGAAGAAGATGGAATGATCCTTCCAAAGAACGATGAGGAGTATGGCAGTTTGTTCTTATTTCCTCTCGAAGAAGAAAACAAATAATTACATCTGCTTAACATGCAGCCTAATGTCCCAATAGCATTTGATAGGGAATAGATGGAATGAATTACATACAGCGACACAAACAACCGAGTAATTGATATTATCACAACTATGAGAAAGACTGGGGCAAAACTGCAATAACAAAAACACATACTCCTCTACGTTGTATCAATATGCAAAATATATTCCACATTCAACGAGAAGTTAAGGCAGAATATTTGTAATAGGCAATTAAAATGCATTTGAGTACACATGCATGCAGGCATATATGCATTTTTGCAAAAAAAACATGAAAATAAATGTGTGAGATTGATTTTTTAACTCCTTTGCAGTTTTAAGAATAATATTCATTAGTTTAGTATTTTTTGTCAGGTTAGTATCAGCCTACATAGCACTCAAACACAAAGGTGATCATTCATCCTTGAAATGCACCCTAGGAATGAAATTACAAATCAACTAGGGTAAAGAGTCTGTAGCAAGTTAACACTGCTTTGATATGGAAAATTCGTCATCGTTATGATTCGAATCTGATTGGTATTGTCATGCAAGTCAAACAGCGCAAGACAAATTGAATTTCGAAAAACTTCTCCCCCCGCTGCGCGAATTTGCGACTTTAAAAATGATTGCATTTCGAAAACAGGAAATTGCTTCGCTGAATAACGCTCTGATAACATAGCCTTTAGGCATTTTCGAAAAATCAATCAAAGAGATCAGCATTAAAAACATGGCAGAAAAATTGCGAGTGTTCAGCCCTGGAACATTTCCATCTCCTTTGACGTATGTGTTGGTTTGCTTGGCTGCAAATTGGTCGGGCAGACTGGAAAGAGCAAACAGATGGACAAAATATGGGTCAGACTTGTATCTCAAAGCGATTCCGCATCAAATCCCTCCATCCAAATCCCATTTTATTACTCCCGGTATTACACTAATCCAGTAGGGACAAGAATCAAACTTAATTTCGCGTGCTTCAGAAGCAGACGGCTCTTTCTGATGGGAAAGCTCTGAAATAGTGAGTTGTTGATAAAAGAGGTTGACGCTGCTTAAGACTGTTAAAAAATATAGTTCCGATCACCATCTCCATATCCGACTAAATTCTTCTACTTTACAACACTGTTAATTTTACTTTATGGTACTATAATATGCTGATGAATAGACTATTGCTTTTATTTTTTGGTACAAGATTATGAAACGTAAAATAGAATTAACATCTTCCAGAGGATAAGCGGGATAATAAGGACCTCAAAAGATAAAACGAGAAAAGAAACCCAAATTAAGGTTTGCAAGGTGATGGTAGTCTCTACTATGATGTATGGGTCAGAATGTTGGACAGTAAATAAAGATAATTAAAAGAGATAGAATCCTTTGAAATGAAATTTCTTCGAGCAGTTAAGGGGTGTAAAAGGAGAGATAAAATAAGGAGTACATCTATAAGAGAGGAACTAGGAGTTCAGGCAACGTCATAAATATTAATAGAATACAAAAACAGATGGAAAGAGTATGTATTACGAATTGCCTAGAGAGAGATTTCCAGAGCAAGCTTTAGAATATAAGTCATTAGGTAAAAGGTGTGTTGGAAGACCCAGATTAAAATGGTGAAATGAAGCCGTAACAGGCTCAAAGCCTAATCCTGGAAGGACGAAGAAGATTATGAAACGTGCGGCTAATATTTCCTCCATCTTGTAAATAGCTGTGATATCGTAAAATGTATTGATACACGAGAGACGTAGAGTAATTACATTCACGGTGAAAATAAAAATCTATCGCTTTTATGCTTTGATTGTACGATACAGCGTTAGCTTAGCAACTCTTTGTGAGTTAATGTGGTAACCTAGCGTCCGAGTTGGTTGACAAGGGGTTGCTAAGTTACCACTTTATGTTACGAAGAGGTGCTTGATTACTTCTCAGTCGGGTTTTGTCCATAGATATTGCATTCTTCGTTTTAACTGTCCTTAAGAAACATATGAAGGGATTCGTTTTGGTGAAGATAAGTCAGTCTCTTCTGATTGATAATTTGAATTTTTACTCAATCGTTTTTGCTATTTCCTTAGAACTTCCATGCTACCCATAATCTTTCCATCTCGCTATTCTACTCCTAATTCACGATCTAAAGGAAAGGGTAAAATGTTAATTGCACATTAAAAAAACGTTTACATCTTAAACACAGCATTTTGTATGAGAAATAACATAGTTACGAAGTTCATATATGATTTCTCACCAACCAGCAGTAAGTTTTTCCTTGGGATTTTTCACGATATAAATTTTGAATGCAACAGTCGTCAACCGATATTTTTCTCTCCATTCCTTTTGTCCAAACAATAACACTTTGTAATGATGATGAGCGTATTTGATGACCGCGACTGGTTTCAGCTAATTAACAGTCATCGTCAGGTGACACAACGATTCAATACTCTGACATTAATAATATTTCCTCATAGTATGCCAACAAGAGTTTAACTTAATCCGATGCTCTTAAGTACATAGACCACTCAAATCATGTAAAAAGAGTGAAGATAGCAGGGCCTCATCTGACCTCATCTCACTCCCACTCACTCACTCTCAGGGCCTCACCTGACTCCTCATCTTGCCTAGTAAGGCTCATTCCAACACCCAGGATTTTGATTGAATAATGCGGGTGACGTTCAAACTGACCTACGGAAAACGTAATCTAGAAACGGAATTCCACTCATACATTTCCTAGTATTATATATTCGTTCCTGGATTACATACTATCAACTGCAGTATAATAAAGATAAGAGAAATAAAACTATAGCGTGGAAGACAATCATATTTTTTCATTAAATAATGCGTAGAAATAAAAATTCCAGAGAAAAACATGCTTCCAACTTACGAAAAAGAAGGGAAGAAACTAAAAAAAAACTAAAAAAAACTTTAAGATCTTGAACACAACATTGTGCATAAGAAATTACATAATTACGTAGTTGATGGATGATATTTCATCAACCAATGGTACTTAGACAATGAACACTTAGGAGACGAATTAACCCATAAATGCATTCAGTACATCGAAACTGGTTAGACTAAAGACTTAGTTTTTCTCTCGACTCTAAATAACGAAAATAGACAGAAAGTTCAAGGGGGGGTTGTAGGTGAAGAAGAACCCACGGTGAGGTCGTTGGGGGGAAGGAGAGAATGGATATGCGGGGGTGGGAGGGAAAAATGTGCTCATTTAGGGGGGTGAAATTCGGAAAATATGCGTGGTTAAGGATTTCGAGCTGTTCTAAGAAATTAAGGCGAGTGCCTTTCTTTGATAGATGAAAAATATTTTTATCCAACCTCTACCTGAACATGACAATGTATCGTTGGAACCGGTCGTTTATAATAAAAGGTGGGAAATAATATACGCTTCATTTATTGTGATGGTTCCACAAAACAACGCCTTTCTCTGAGGAATTTATTAAATAGAACTAATTCCTGACTCAACCAATGCAGCCACTAAGAATCGTGGTGATATTTGTAATAGATCAAATTGGTTCTGGTGCTGCAACTCTTTCAATATGGATTTCAATCACATCAGAGAGTTTTCCTCAGAGTTCCGAAGGGGATTCATTTCTGAATTAATTATTACCGGACCCGAGGATTTTCCCTCGACTAGCAAACTTTTGCTCGTTTGATATTTGGCGAGCCATTCCTCCATCACTGCTAATTGAGCCGTTTTCATTGATTGCCAGGAAATCCAATCCCATCCGTAGAATTAGGCAGAAATACGTGACGGTATTAGAGAAATAAATTTAGAATAGCGTGTTGAAAAATGTCTTTTTGATTGAAATTCATTGAGATCATTGCAAAAACGGGTCTATTTATTCAGTTTCTGGAGATTAAAAACAATATTCACCCTATGCACCTATTTTTACTTCAATGTTAAAATTACTTCAATTTTTCGGTAGAAGGTACATGACAAGGTTGATAAACCATTTACTTTCCTACATGAATGTTTGTTCGGCGAATGCGAAGTCAGTAGAACTAATCCGATTGGCATATCGCAATAATTCAAATAATTCTACATCGACTCTGTGCGAAAGGAATTAAATTCAATCCCTTAGAAACTGTAGGAATGAAATTTCCCTTGAATTGCTCGTTTGACGCGATAAAGGGGGCTGCGAAAACAATTATGAATGTACCTGCATTTGTTTATTAAAGGGATTTAAAGACCATATGTAATTCTTTTAAAATATATTCTTCACTTCTGGTCTAATATGGTTCAGTAAGCAAAGCAAAGTCAAATAACCTCTCTATATCCTTGCATTGCTCAGTAAGTGATTATTATTCCATCTGTAGATCATTCTATAGTTGTTGCTCTGTCTTCTTGCCGAATGCTTCACCACTATCCGATTTAGCTGTATCTAAGTGCTTATTAATACTAGCAATCCATTAGCTGTCACATATTTATCTCCATTGATTCTATAACGTATAATCTATTATACTTGTCTTCTATTTACTCCTCTTATTTTTATCAAAAAATAAGCTTTTTGTATATTAAAATGTACTTTAAATTAACATTCAATTCAAGCTGATTATTAATCTTTTTTCTAATTTTATCTTTTATTAACTTTTGATATTTTGACATCATAAAAAACAACTGACTATGAATCCAATATTGATATTGTGTACAGAATTACGAATTCATTTTTGTTCATTTGATCTTTAATTTTCAAAGACATTAGATGCAGTATTGTAATTTATTCCTTTTGCCATCGTTATGTTTTTATTCATTTATTTTCCTCCCGTGTTAATTAATATTAATTATATAACGAAAAAAATTATTTTATATGCGTTATGTATATTTGACTACCTGTTTATTATATAATTATCTTTTTGCAATCTATTACTTTTATTTTTCTTATATATTTCGTAGATCTTTTTTTTTCGAGATATTTCATACGGTAGAAATATTGTTGTGAGGTTACATACAATCAAAGCTATTTACTCCACATATATATTTCCTAGTTTACTTTTTTACAACTATTCCTCCTGCAAAATTTAAGTAATTTAATACTTAATCTGTATTTCATGCATATTTTTACTTTCTCCATATATGAAGTATAGAGAAAGTATTGTTTTCATGAAAAAATTCGACTTCGAGATTTCAACGGAAATACATTCTTCGGGGTCCCTAGAACGCATTTTGACCATTTTCAGAATGATGTCTGTGTGTGTGTCTGTGTGTATGTGTGGTTATGGGCACTCTAACGTAAAAACTTTTTATCGTATCAACACCAAACTTCATATATACCACTGTGGTATGTGCTGTCAGAGTTGATTAGCTTTTGGATTAAATCGGTAAACCGGAAGTCGAGCTTTATTCTTCGAAGCAAATTTCCTTTTTGGCAAGGTATCTCCATAAATATGATAAGGAAAGGGTAAAGGTGACTTTGCACATAAGGGCGTGCACCCAGGAAAATTCCCAAGGAAAAACGGACTTGAAAAAAGTCTGACAGGGCCGGGAATCGAACCCGGGATCTTCCTCTAACCGGGAGGCTGCCTTAACCATCTAGGCTACCCGACCAGAACATTTCAACAAGCCGTTTCAACAAGTCCGACGATGCCGCTCAGTGGGACGAAACTGCACTTGCCCTTGCACACAAACTCCCCAAAACGGCTTGTTGAAATGTTCTGGTCGGGTAGCCTAGAAGGTTAAGGCAGCCTCCCGGTTAGAGGAAGATCCCGGGTTCGATTCCCGGCCCTGTCAGACTTTTTTCAAGTCCGTTTTTCCATAAATATGATATTTATGTATATACTATTATTAATAAAAGTTTTAGAAAATGTGATTTAATATAACTTTTGTATTAAACATATTTTCGTATCACTGATTGTTTAGGAGTTATTCGTGAAATACAGATAAACCGGAAGTAGCTGATTATGAACGTTGTGGGCGCTGTGGGCGAAGGCCAATTTCAACGTTTTTCATCCAACATGTCCCGAAAAACATTATTTATATTGTTTCTGACGTAGAAGATAATATGAAATAAATTAATCACTTATCTTCCAAGTTTAGATGGAATATAGAGTTCGAAAATACTGCCGTAGATAAATATTTACATCTTATATATGGAGAAAGTCATGTGCTGGCCACATCAGATTTTTTATAATGGGTTATATGGGGGAATGAATTTTCTTTATTCTCAATTCTCCAATTAAAATAATTTATTTTCTGTTGTGCTGCACATATTTGTTGTTCTTTTTTATTTGTAAATATAGACTGGCTTTGAATGACATTATGGACATCATTCACTCCTAGAATTTCCCCTAAAAAGATTTAACGGGCTGACCCATTTGCGTCCGCATCCAGGTTCCCTCCTATTTTCGACGTTTTAGATTTGGAATTTCCTCCGAGGGCTTAATGGAAACGCTTGGCAGGTAGTGAAAAAAAGAGAAAAATAATCTTTGCCAAGTCCTTCCCAACACCCTTTGGCATCTCTCACGTCTGACCCAATCCGGGGCATACGTGTCTCCCTTCGGCAACCACGCCGTCTATTCTGTGGTCTCACCCACTCGCCCTCAACTGTATCTGCCCTCCTTTGCCCTTGTGGTCCTTTCTTTCTTTGTTTTCTCTCTTTTTTCTCTTTCCTGGATTTGCTTCTAATTTTAAATGGATAATTTTTTGATCAACCCTTCGGCTACCAAGGTATTTTACACGTACCTCTCCCAATGGGGTTACTGGGTACCCCAAAATTATTTTGTGTTTTGAGCGGTTAAATCAAAAAAACTACAAATTCATCTTAATGATGAATGGCAATAGATAGATAAATGATATTTACTCTTAGAAATGTCTTTCTTGGCAAATATAATTAAAAATAGTGTAATTTTAAAAATCTTCCCTACAGATGCCTTTCAACTGCTTGTTCAACTTAACAAAGTTATGTAAAGTCATATTGTAGATATTTTATCGTCATTTATGAATTTTATCTCATTTGGAGCAATTAGAGAAAGAATGGGCTTACTTATGAACATTATTTATAGTTTTTCTTTCTTTACTTCTTTTACAAAGTGTTTTACATATCATTACATATCGTTTCCCAGCAAGGTTTTTTTATTAAAAGTACACAGAAAATGTGTAATTAATGAAAAAAATGCAACGAATAAAATTGCTAGATCTTGATGAATAAATACGTTGACTCATGAAATTATTTTAAAACTTTTAACCTGAATAACACAAATATACTATTGCTGGGATAACTTGGTAGCCGAAGGGTTAAGAGCAAGGATGATCAGGGGCTGATTAATATATAGCAATCATTGGAAGAGGTTATTAGGAATGATTTTGTGATAAAATCAAATGGCGACTGTAGGAAAATAAGTCGAGAAAATGGTAGTATATTATTTATCCTAATTGGTTTCATTGTCTTAAGAAATTAAGAATGATAATCTAAATATCTCCATATCCATGATTAATTAAGATATATACACGAGTAATGCTTACGAAGGTAGACAGACCAAAAAAAATGATCGAGCATTTATTTGTTCTTTTTATTTTACCTGTATTTATTCTTGTGATACGAATTTTACATGGATGGAGTGATGGGTAAGAATGGAGTTAAGTAGTGGCTTATTAACGTATAGCAATTAATGGGCGAGATTTTTCCAAATAATTTTTTTAATTGAACAATAATTTTAGGAAAATAGGACAAGAAAATATCAGTATGGTATATAATCTAGCTGGTTTAATTGTCATCAGCACAAGAGAATGATAATTAAATCTAACTCTCCCAATCCGTGATTAATTAGATATACTCATGAGTCATGCTCACAAAGGGAGACATACCAAAGGATCAACGTAGCCTTCAAAAATGTTGCATCTGTTCACTCACAACTACCTTAATCCATTGGGACTTAATTTACTTTTTATTTAAATATTAACTGCATTTTCAGCCTTACTGGTTCTGTTTTTATTGGTCATTAAGTCTGAGATTATATCGTTTTCTAAATCCGTGATCAGCAAAGTATCATTCCGGGGTCTTGTTTCCAAATTTAGTAGTAAAATGCCAAAGAAACAAATGATTCTGTAAATCTAGTATTTTCTTACCTTTTGAGGCGACTTCAACCCGTTTTCACAGGACTGATTTTCTAAATATAGATTCCCAATGTTGAATGTTATGTGCTTTTTTGACCATGTAAAATAGTGGTGTATATTAAGAATATAAATCGTGCTTTAGAATATTAAATGAGAATGCATATGGCTAAAACATGGAAATAAGTCCCATATGCAACTATTTTTACTAAATGAATATTAATTTCCCTGCATCAAACTATGGTTGTTGAATCCTTAATCAGACAAGTAGTTCCCATTCGGATATTATTCTATAAAATCCCAATATATAAAGGAATATTTACGTAAAACGTTCGTTGGAATATATAATTATAAGCCCATCACTATCGCCTGAAGATTAAATCTCGTTGATGAAATTAGCCGGATAATAAACCTGCTATGGAATTTACGAAGCATTCTTCCTTTCAACATGTGAACCACTGAAATGGGCGAATTGCAAGAAAGAATTCAACGACTTTGGTGAAACTCATACCCAAATGAGTGAAAACCAGGTAATTGTCGTACAATATGATTCTAACTTAGCAACTATAGCCAACTCGGACGCTAGGTTACCTCACAAAGGGTTGTTATTTTACCACTCTATTGTGCAATCGAGACTCAGCAGTCATAGATTGTATCTTGAATTAATATTTTACTCAGGATTCTATAGTTTAAAATTCATTGGAACAATGCATCATCCTCATGAACTCCTCCTTATGCCCTCAATTTATCGCCTTCTTTTCTCACTCTTCGTCTGTTGTCATCTGCTCTCCGATGATCTCACCGCAGCATCATTTCCTTCACCGGAAGAAGTCCGTCCCTCCGTATCTTAAGGGTCTATTTTTGGTCTCAAAGAATCGATTTCCCACAAAGAAGAATCTCTGGCGTATGACCCTATAATCTGCAGCGTTTATTCTCCATAAAGAGTTGAACTTGACACCGAAAACCCAAGGGGAGAGCGGCATCAAAGAAGAGAAGGGTATTAAAAACAGCAAGGAAGTAAAGAATTTTTCATGCGAATTTATTTAATAGTTCAAGAGCTTATCTTTACGGATAATTTTTTCGGATATCATTTTATAAATGATGGAAGGTAAAGATTTTGTTTGATTATTATGGTCTCAGACACTTTAATGACTGAGTATCGGATCGAGTTCACTCCGGCTTCCCTTTGACTAACTTAGGGCGCCAGTGAAAGATAAATTGCTCTCAAATTTTCAGTATTTCTAACATATATCGTGAGTTGTTCTATTTGGTATAAAAATCTGCGCTTTGTTGCGATCTTCTGTATTATTAAATTAATTCTTTTAATGAAATTTTCAAGGAGTTGCTGCTTGCGTTTCAATGGTTGACGATGATATTCACCTAATCGTTGAATAACTCATTGTGGTTGAATCCTAGTATAATTGTTGTTGATAGGGTTGCACTTGCACCGCACTTGCGTGAATAATTAACACTTATAATAGTAACAATAAAGACTGTTTTATTAGGGCGAGATTGCGAATATCAGGTCTCTTCTTACATCTAACCCTTATTACAGTATTCTGACTCTGTCAGGAATTATTTTACTAGTACACCGCCTGTACTTTACTGCAATCTCTTTTACCGTATTTTTTAAACTTAGGAATACACAAGGTGTATTTTATCTGGCTTTTCTATTTTCATATTTGAGATATTTAATTCAATCTTGGGTATTCTTTCCCTCTCTTATCTTATAAAACCACCTTCTCTTTGCGAGTGTTTTTTTTTCTTTTGAAGTTACGGAATTGTCTACTAGATATTCTTATGAACTACATAAAGATCCGCTCTCTATTCAACTTATTCCTTCTTACGTAGTCTCTCATGCTCATAATTAATCATTTTTACTATTGAGTGATATGCTTTTAATTCATATTTATTTTTATCATTCATTGTCAACTGCCGATTTCTGTAGCATGATTCAATTGCTTAGTAACAGGTTAAATGCTTGACGGGATAATTAAATATCAACTTCCCCGGAATTAAATACGTATCCATGCATAGAAATAGTTCCAGGTAATACAATTAAATTATGTAATAGCCGACTGAATATATGTTGTTGGAGGTGTATGTATTTTGCATATTTGACTTGTTTTACTATTTGGGCCTACTGCTGTTGTTACTCTGTGCACTGTCCACGGGAGGTTTTTGGAGGGGTTTCCCTCCCGTCCTTAGACGAAAAACGTACAGATTGTATTTTTATATCCCCCTTAACCTTTGCCACCTGGTATTGACACCAAATTTCAGCGTTTAGATTAAATAAATAAATATATTTGTTGTAATACGTAATGAATGATTGTCTTCCCTCTATCTTCTTAGCAACAAGCTCTTTGAAAGTCATATGGCTTGTTTTTCCAAATGGTCATCAACAAAATGGTGCCTCGCAAACATTTTCGTTCACTAATAAATTTATATATCTTTGAGTTCCTCCATTAATTTTGTGTTCCATTTAGCGGGAAGTGTGGCAACGTAGCAGTTGTAAACACATCCTTGATGGCGTGATTGGAATATATTCTCTCTCCCGGCGATGGATGCTAAAATCATCCATCAACGTCACCGAGAGCAAATCCTCCCTCTCCCACGTATATTGTCACACTCATAGATGCTAAAACGCGTTTCTCTTTATTTAATGTTGAAACGAACCAATTGCGGTGTTTGCGTCTCCTAGGAAACGGAAAACAAAACTATCGAAAGCTTTTTAACATCCTCCTACAAATTATAGAGGAGTGAACGACAAATGTAATATCGCTTAAAAAGTTCTGTTTAAATCAAATATTTGACATTATTACTACAATAAGGTACTATAAATATTCATCTAATTATGATAATACTCTATTAACACTCCGAGAATACCACAAAAATTATTTTAAACAATCTGTAGATAATTTTCTGCTCACTAATTGAGGCTCGGGAATAATAGGAATAATAAACAAACTGTGCACCGAAGCTTTATGTTTTGCAAACAATTCAAATAAGTTCAGCTCGGAAAATTCTATCGAATTGTTCAAGCTCTAATTAGTTCAGTTCATCGAGTTGGAGTTAAGCGTTTCAGGTCAGCGTTTGCTTCCAGCGCATATTATTTAGGTCCTAAATTATTATTGACAGCTTTTACCTGAGTAAATGTAAATGAGGTATTTCAAGTTTGTAACAGGAAAAATTCTCATCTTCTGGGTAACTTAAGCCTGGAAAAATATGGATTCTATTAAAACATAAGATAAAATAAACTTCATCTACATCAACATCAATACCTTGCGAGCCGTCTTTCGGCGTGTGGCAGGGGGTGTAAACACCAGTTGATCCAAACTACTTCTTTACTCTGTTATTGTCACGTATCGTTCGTAGAAATAATGAATTTTTAAAACGATTCGGCCTAGCATCTATTTCTCTTAACTTACGGTCATTATCGGATCGACTGAGGTAGCAGGGGAGTTGCATGATACCGATTGTATCTTCCGAAAATGTAGTTTTCCTGAATTTATTAAGCAATCGCAGCCTAGCTTCCAATCACCTGTCTTTCAAGGATTCCCAACCTACATCTGAGAGCATTTTTGTAACGCTTGCATTTTTACCGTAGCATTTCTTAACAAAACAAATCATCTTACGCTGCACTTTCTCGAGTTAGCGGGTACACGTTTCATCCACCGAATCCCGTAAACTTGCTGCATACCCCAGAAGGGGTCTGACCAAGGTAAAATAAAATTGCTCTCTCACCTTTTTATCGCATTTACCGACAATGCGCTTTACAAAACCAAGCCTTTTAATTGCGTTGCCGCAGATATGCGTGCTCCAATTTAAATTATTAGCAAGGTTGATCCGAGATTAAATTGAATCTACTACTTTTATATTCATTCCATTAATTTTGCACGAGTGATTCGGACGTAATTTTTTCCTTGCGAAGAAACTAACTACGGAGAATTTACCTACGTTAACATCTAATTCCCATTTTTCGCACCTTTGTGTGATGAATTAATCGTTTGAGATAGATGTTCAGTCTTCCTCGTTTTATATTTCTCTATACATAACCAAGTCATCCGCAAATATCCACAAATTGCTATCTATCTCGTCACTCGAGTCATTGATATAAATCAAGAAAAGAAGAGGTCCAATTACGCTGCCCCGAGGTAACTTTGACTCTATTTGAGCTAACGCCATCCAGTACTACTTGTTGTTCCCACTCGTAGAGAAAATCCTTAACCCACTCGAAGACTTCCTTGTTAATGCCCGCTAGTTTAAAATATAATTAAATTTTACTTTATTCCAATAATAATTTTTTTCTTATGTGTTAAGATAAAGTTCCTTCACGTGAAAGCGTAGACAATTGGTTAAAATATTAGTTTATTTAAGAATAACGGTTGCAGATTACCATTAGGTGAAAAAACTTCTCTTTAAATTAATACATTAGTGAGAGGTTTAAAAAATCCCCAATAGCCGTATATGTCGGCGATCTGCACTTAGTGATTACTTCTTTGTGTATCGAATGAAGAGAATTTACGCAATCGATGGATAGAATCGATAGTACCTATAATCGAAATTTCTTGTTCCGATAATCTAATTAGGAGTGTATTTGGGTAACCTCCTCTTGCGAGTTCAATGAATCTTTAAGGATGGCTTCACTCGGAATCCGTGTTTTCTCTTCCAATAGACGTCTTTGTGTGTCCTCGAATTCCTTCATCCGATGCCTTTCATCCGCGTGCCTTTTGCCTAAGTTCTTAGCCTTGTCAATTCCACTCTCTCTTTGAACATCTTCTTCTCCATTTACTCTCACTTCGTCGCAACCGGAGTGCGAGGAAATCAACTCCATTGGTCTACCGATGTGAACATTTCGTCTACTCCCACACAGTGCGGCTAAACAAGGGTTCTAGAGCCCTCAGGAATTTGAAAAGCCTATTCTTGTGGTGGATGGTAATATAAAATCTGTATACCAACTAAATTAGTTATTTATAGATAACGAAAGGTGCTTCCTGAAATTTATTGCGTTAGAAACTTTTTAGCGTTTTCGAATCCATTATATTTTGATTATGGAATCTTGAGGAAGGCTTTCCACTCCAAGCCAGATGAATATAAGCGGAAAATATACTCATAAGTGAAATAATTCATCTACTCATATATTTATACGAATAAATGGGAAACAAGAAATTTATGGAAGACAGAGCCGATATTTTATAGAAATTACATTATTAGTTAACTTTGGAAATTGAAATTCA
Source organism: Sympetrum striolatum (assembly GCA_947579665.1). Lineage (NCBI taxonomy): Eukaryota > Metazoa > Arthropoda > Insecta > Odonata > Libellulidae > Sympetrum > Sympetrum striolatum. The sequence goes on from OX388350.1 coordinate 75,251,754, forward strand.
GTTATATTTCTTACATTTATAACACCTTATATAATGTAGGTTTAAAATATTTCCTTAGGAATAAAATATAAATTGAATGATTCTCGTTTTATTCCTAGATAAACAGTTTTTAAAATTACTCTGATTTGAGTATATTAGGTAACTCAGTATAAATCTGTACCATTACTTGAATTTTAGCCGTCTCACATTCACAGATAAGAACTGGACAGAGCAAATAGTAAATAAAAGATACATTTTTCTCTATCCAGTAACCAAGATCAAATGAAAAATATCCCATTTATCGTAAATTTATTGTGATTTTGAAAATTAAAACCAGGAAGTCTGTATTAAGCCTATCTCTTGTTCACTATGTTTTATATAATTATACCTTTGTTTGGAAAGTCTTCTATTGCGATTACTGCATTTTCACTACACTAGTAATTTATCTTCGCTTAAGATATTCGATGATCATCTTTTTCCTTTGCGTAGTGCAATTGAATTAAGCCAATAATATGACCTCGTTGTCTTTGATGCCTTTCGGACGTCGTGGTTATAGTTGGCTCATTATTCGGTTTATTTAAATTGATTGATTAATGTAAATAAATTATCATCGTCTTTGCATGGGAAATATTGAAACTTGGGAGTCTCTTCTCCAATGTAACACAACGTCCACTTTAAATGGATCTTTTCAGAGGAATAAAATAAAATTGATTAATCTTAGACAAAATAGGAAATGGTTAGTGCAAAAAAATAATAAACCTACTGTTCACTGTATATTCTCGCATTGAGGGGGAGCCCAGGGTTTGAAAGTCAGGAAGTGCATGGAGAAAAGAATAATAAAGGGGTTTTAGGACACGTGATATTTATCATAGTGCTAGCCGCTAAACGTCTGGGAATAGTTGCGATGGAACAGATGTTATCAACCAATCAATGTTTCTTTCGATAAACCATTAATAAAGCAAAGTTTCAAAGAAACATAAAAAGTTGAAGAAGTCCTCAAATCTAAGATGAATACTGATTTTCGGAATCTTTTTCAAGATAAAAATTATCCGCTGCAGGAAAAATCGATAGAGAAATTGGCTTAAAGACATCTTCAAACCTAAAGATAAAAATAAGATTTTATAACAGATACCTGTTGTATATCGTATTACAAAATACACGACAATATTCGCTGCAGATAAAAGAAATATGGGACTTGACTGAAAAACAACCGAATTTCGTCTTCTCCGAATCGTTCGATTTTCGCATTTTGGAGCCGTCTCGTAATAATTCTCCCTAATATAGACGTCTCCATTCCGAGAAGTGTTTTCATCTCTCCAGAACCGACCCCATTTCCATCTCTTTTCCTCACATGCTTCCATTAAGGGCATCTGCGTTACGCTGCAAAAGTGCTAGTGCAGCTCCGTGGAAATGCGTCGCTTCCCCCGACGGCCGGCAGATGGCACCAGCGACGGCTGCAGTTTTCGAGGGGTTAAGTCCGAGTGGGAAAAGTTAACGGGGTTATGCGCCTTTCTCCCAACTTCACTGACGCGGCTGAATCCAGGGGAGCTGACATCGCATGCGAAACTACGCCCGGACAGGATTTCTTCGAAAAGAAGATGTGATTATTTTGCATTTGGACTGGTTTATTGCAAACCGTCTTGCGGATAAGGCAATATTTACTATCGTAAGTAAACTTTGCTAGTAAAGCTAAATTCCCGTGGTAAATGTTGAACTTACAATCTTCTGTTAGAATCGAAAATTTAATTAGAATTTTAGAGGAAATACAATGTAGAATTATGAAACTTTATTTGTTAGAAGCGAAAACGACTTTACTACTTTTGTTACATAAAACCTGTTTTATTTAACAATCTTTTCGTTCATGTCGGATTTCCACTATATATCGTCCTCCTCCGTGAATTTTACTCTGTTCGAATGCCACAGTGACCACGATGCAACAATCATTATTATCCATTCCATCGTCAGTCATCATAATTATTATCTAAAGGCTATGCCTTGTCTCCGCATCCAGTCTTCTGCCATTCTCATAATTTGGCAGTACCATCCACTGCCATCCTTGTCTGAATATCTTCAATATATTTCTTCCTATGTCTTACCCTACGTTTCTTTTCTAACACTTTTCCTTCTAACATTATTCTTATCATACTGTTTCAGTAGATGAACCAAGAATTTCACTTTTATATTTTCCATAACCTGTTTAAAAGCTATAAGTATTTGCTTAAAACATTTAAGTTGGCTTAAGTAATCATATGCCTCGACAAAACCCCACAGTTCATAAAAACACAACACCTTATACATCTTCACGTGCAATATACCAACCGAGTCCCACCAGATTAGAAGCTCCATGATAACCAAGCGTGTTGCGCTTTCGCCTTTCATATAAGCGGTTCGATTCCTGTCGAGAGTCCATACGTGCAACATGACCTCTTTCTTGGTTCTTTAAAACATACAGCCGGCTTTATAAAGCGTGTAGTAGATTCTTTATCGTCTACCCATAAACTTCAGCCCAACTCAAGGTGATACGATTGGTAAAAGAAATACTATGATAAAACTACCAAAGTCATGCAAATTATCTCATTACCAAGTGGGAGATATTTGAAAGAAAGGAGATAAAAAGGTAGGCGGTGATTTCTTGATAAATTCAAGTGCGTTAACGGAAGATGTAGCAGGTTATGCAACACCCCTGTTACTTTGCCCGTTCCAACATTGAGCATTAAACAACAGAAATAAACACTAGGACTATTTTTTGAATCTCCTCTTTTTAAAAATTATTTTCACGAACGATTCACAATTATGAAAAAAGAAATATATTGACAGGTTGGTGTTGACATCTCTTGCAGCTTATAATGTGTGAAAGTGTATAGAAATATATATTGTTTGTGATAAAAGATATATATATATATTCGTAGTTTGGGCTCCACATTCATATTGAATTGCAAAAAAAACATTTTTACTAATGTATTACTACGGTTACTCGTAAATGACGGAGTTTATTTTTTCATTAATCCTTTTTTTACTGAAATGAATATTCATTTAAAGTGTAGATGGAAAAGGCTCAATTTCCCAAACATATTCGTCTGCAACCCGTGGCCATCCTAATGCATACAGCACTTCCATTAAGGAAAGATATGCAGCACTGCTCTGAATCATCCTCTTGCTCGCTGTGTTTATTCATTAATTCACCTTTCGATTTCCTCATCTATTCCTGTAGTATACCACTCGGTAGCATTTCATCTAACTATTCCTGCTACTTTTCCCAAGCTATTTCCTTAGTTTACTCTCCCGTGCTTTGGAAAACAGAATGATCCCTTTTATGAGGAAGTGTTTTGATGCTTGCGCAATGAGAGACGTTTACGGCTCCGTCATAGCACATGCGACGCGACTCTTTTCTCCTCCTCTGCAGTATAACATGCCAAAGCTCATTTGCAATGCAAATCGCTTGATTGGTTAAGGAAAGGTATAAGGTAATACATTCCGTAAGGGACCGAGACACGCTACGGGAATAAAAAAGGAGATGCCGGGGAAGTTTTTTGCTCTGCCCGAATGCGGTAGTCCGCTAAGTTAACGGTTTGGTTGACCACCTCGAGTGGCTAAGTCAATTATATAATTGCGTCTGCTGCTCAGAGTTTGATGGCCATCTGAGAAGTACTGGTAACTTGGAATGTCTTTCTCGTCATTCATTGATGCATTATTAAATCTCATTTCATGATTAGCATACATGACTCCATGACCCATGACTCCATGTCCATGACTCGTTCTCCATCTAAACACCGTTAAAGTAATATAGAATAATTTAATCACCAGATTCGGTTTGCATTCCATAGTTTTACTACAGTATTAGTTTGAAAAGCAAATCTTCAAATATGTGTGTATGTGTAGATACAGAGACGTGCAAACTATTTCTTCATAAAACATTTTCTAAACTTGAGCTGTATTACGGTGAAAGGTTTTCCAAATGCTTTAATTTCTTCTTTCTCCTCTTTAAAAATTACAAATATTGCAAATAGTTTAGTTATCTAAAGCTATTGCTGGCCATGTTACTATGTTGCAGGCCCGTTGTGGATTAAAACAAGTTAAAGTAATATACTCTCCGGCTGTTACTTATCCATGAGTAGATCCTCAGAAGAGAAATTCGTTGTTTAAAATTTCTTCTCGAATATTCTCTCAGAGTTAATTGCTATGTATTTAGATCGATATATTTATTTATAATGCGATTATACCGGCGTGTTTCCTAGAAATCCTTTATCTCTGAAGACTTGCGTAGTGCTCTTCAAAAAGATCTTACGACATCCTGGTGGTTATATAACACGCAACTCACATTAGCTTGCATTGTGCCTAACCTAAAGGATACCAATACTATAGATGCTTGGTTGCATGGCATTATTTCTTATGTAGATACTCCCACCCTGTACCCGCCTTTAAACCTCTTTTTCATAAATTGATCCAGGATAAATAAAATTAAAATGCGAAATATAAATTATCCTAAGAAACTTTTTTATACAACCTCTGCCTATTGTAACTGATATTTCGATATTTTGTTCTTTCTTCGAATAGGGAAGTGTGGATTTATACAACTTATGCAATCATTCATTACACATAAGATCGTCTTCATAAACTCACTTCTCTTTCCCGCTATCTCAAGCCATATTTAATTTTACATTCTTATTCGTTATCTCCCCTCTTCCCGAAGCTTAATGAAATGCTTTTAATTTCTCGTTTGCGCTGAAAATGCGGTCGTAGTATAGCTGATCGTTCCTAAAATCAAGATGTACTGAGGTAATTACGGTAGACTACAGTGCAGCTTTTGGTTGATTTATTGATTCGTACAAGGAACCGCATTCTCGCTTGGCTAGCAAACTGACTATAAAGGATATGACCCAGAATTCTCATTGCAAATAATATGAGTTTTTGTTGGAAATTTTTATTTCTGCCACTATAAATGGAAAGTTATCACAACACGATTCAATTTTCTTTGTTGTTTTTCAAACTTCTACTATTATGAAATGGATTACAGATTAAAGGAACATTTTCTTTAATATGCAGACCCTTCTTCTGAAAGATTGATCAAAGGTAAAGGGAAGGGAAAGGTTATGTAACCATACTCGGTAAGGCGGGTTCCAATAAAAAGTCGAAGGGTTTACGGAGAGGAGTTAATGTAAATAGTCGCAGTGAACCCAGGCATTTTAATTCCAGAGCTACTGCTTTAACTCCATTGCTGGAATTTAAAGCTATAGCTGACAACCATATAGTAAGACTTGACTAATCAATTTTTAAAATCACTAAGTAAACTTTTATAGACGAAAACCCAATTACTGAAGCGAACAATAGTGCTGCTGCGGAAGTTCTCTCAAAAGTTGAAGCAACCAATCCAGTCGCTAGAGCAGTTAGCTCAATAGTTGGAGCAACCAACTCAGTTGCTAGAGTAGTTGTTGGTTGCTTAGAGTTGATAGTTGGAGTTAGTTAGTCGCTTAGCTCAATTGTCGAACCAACTAAATCAATTTTTAGGTAAGTCGCTCGGAAAAAGAGGACCTGGATTCGAGTCCCAGTCACTTCAACTTTTCCAGTTACTTTTATTGCACGTAAAGATTATGACTACGACATGATTTCGTTGCGGATATGACCTCTCTTAAGAAAATAACAGCTATCTGAAATAAGCGAGTCGTTTCGTGTGTGAATGCAATTACAGGATACGTCAGTCTGGGATCGTATAATGTCTACAAAGACGTCGCAGTAAAAACGGGAAATCATAAAACAAAAGGCGTTTAAAAGAAAAATGGAATTGGAGAGATGAATGGAAGCGGAGAGAGAATAATTCGTCCCCATTCATCTCTGACTACGTTTTATATCCGGGCATTAAGTCCCCTCGCCCTTGACCTCCACGTGGAGACCACTGCCTCCCTTTTCTCGCTTCGCTTTCTACCCAAGGTACACTAGAACACTCTGTTTTTCTGTTTTCAGAGTTTTCACTCTGTTTTTCCTACGCTGCTGTTAAACTTCGGGAGGAAAACTTTTCATAAACAGTGAGCTCGACTTACAAGAACGGACTGATGAATTCGTTTCAGTTCAACGCAGTATGAAGGAGGATCAATAAGAACTCCTAATTGAGCACGTGTTTTATAAAAATTCTGTCCGTCGATTTTTTTAAGCTTGGTGCCTCGTAAAATACTTTCCTTGATGAATCAAGTTATGATTTCCGAAATTTAACGGCATTCCTGACTTCTTCTTTTTCATTATATGCCGTAAGCCTAATGTTTTATTTCCTTTCATAAGTATATTTTATTATAATCATTAATTGAATTTAATAAACATATTAAAAGAGTAAGAGTCACAACTATACCATAAGCTGTCAAAAATTGGAAAAGTGTCTACGCGCGTTTCGCTACCTTGTGTAGCATCTTCAACAGACCATAAGTGACTAAAGTTTTGACAAGTTGAATACCGGCAGAAAGGAAAAGACAAAAAAGCATCGCTGGCGAGATCGAGCAGACTGAACAATGATTTAAAGAAATCAGTATTAAAGTTCATTAAATGCTACCGATTTTTATAAATAAATACATTTTCCCAAGAATCTAGACCAAAATATGAAATGTGAACAAGTTTTAAATTATCAACGGTGATATTGTGGGCAAAATCAAACATATGTTTGTCCACAGCCGAGTTCGAATATCTCCCAGACCTGAAATGATCACAATGTGATTTAAAATATATCAAAATCCCTATTAATCGCCATCTCCTTCATTTCCTTATAGTTAACCCCACCCCTTAATGCATCCAACATCTTCTGCCTCTATCTTCCACTCTATTTTTTCCCCTGGATCCAACCCTCAATCACAGTTCTCACCAATCCCTCCCCTCTCAATATTTGACCCACCCATTTCTTCTGTCTACGCTTAATCACTACGATTAAAACCCTCTCCTCCCCAACCATCTGCAGCACCTCCACGTTTGATCCTCTTTCAACCCAACTGACTTTTAAAGTATGCATTCTTAGCATACTGATAAAGTAAATATATTTTTATAATGACCATTAATTGAAAATAATGATAGTAATAATAATCTGTTTATTACAAATGTTATCCCATTGACAGTTTACTATTAAAATATTTACATTGTTATAGAAAGTATCCCAATAAGAAATATACACAAGAAAAATAAATACAATCAATAAAATGCTATCCAGAAAATTCAATTAATAAAATGAAATTAAGAAAAAAAATTGCTAAGATATAATCAAGAAAATACAATCTATAAAATACTGACAGGAAAAAAATTATTTATTGCATTAAAATAGAATAATGGGAATCAATTTATTCTGCTTAAAATTACAGTTACGTTCACTTACTTCACTGTCTCCGCCATCTCTGACGTTTAATATAATCTATGCATTAACTGTAAATTTTCTGTATAAGTATGGTCAACTAATGAAGCTGGTTCTGTAGAAACCTGTGTTAGGAGTATACATTTAAGAAATCATAACCAAATCGCGCTTTGTGATCAAATGCGTGCGGTTGTCTTAGATGGAGAAAGAATCCCATTGACATGGTAACAGCTTCATTTGTTTTGTTTCTTTGCAAGTTTATCCAGCGAAACAAATAAATGCAAACTACGGATTTGAATCGTACTAGAGTAGGAATACATCGATCAATTTTAACCACAGCAATTCAAAACAGGGCCGTCCTCAGTTGCTGGCATAAAACCGCATGAGTGTATCTGTCAGTCCCTCGGGCCACCGAATTCCCCTCTAATTGAGTAACCCATCATGCTGACTAGGAAGTGAATTTGAGAAATTCCTCCTTATTCAACGGCTGTGAAAGTTTACGTGATGAAACTGGAGCATCGAACGGACAGAAAAAGATTTTTAACCCCTATTAGATTTTTTCAAATGTTTGCTGAATTAAATACGAATCAACGTCCCTTAACGAATAACAAAATTGCTGAACCAAAACTAAAAATCATTTTTTACTCTGTTTTCAATCTCTGTTCATATTCTAATTTAGCATAGCAGCAGTTCCACTCTATAATCATGTCTAACAGTGACTTTCAATCTGCATATAAATATTCAAATTTCATTCCATTTTAACATAGCAGCAGTTTCACTCTCTAATCATGTTTAGCAGTGACATTCAATCAGCAGATAAATATTAAAATTTTAGTGAAGGTTATGATATTTTTTAATCATTCCTCTAGTAGTTGATTGAAATTATATTTTAAATTTACCTACGCATAATATATCTATGTAACGAAGTTGAATTATTTATAGAAACCCGTCGCAACAGATTCACCAAGAATTTTTTTAAACATGTATTCATAAAATGGGAAAGAATTAGACGAATTCCGTCATCATACTTTTATTGTGATCAAAAGGTGACAATTTAATTTTTAATTAGTCCATTATAATTTGTAGACAATATATCAAGCGAGTACTTTTTCCACAGTTTATTTTTATAATATTTATAATATATATATATATATATATAATTATTATATTATAATATATATATATATATATATATATATATATATATATATATATATATATATATATATATATAATTATTATATCTATATATATATATAATTATTATATAATTTTATAATATATTTTCTTCGAAGATAGAAGCCACTATAATTAGAGGATCCATAAAAAAATTAGATATGATTACATAAGTCTCTTTAAAATTGACGATAATTCGTTGAAACCGGTAGTTTGCAATAAACTGGAAAAAGTACCCGCTCCATTTATTCCTTGTGATATATTTCCACAATTTTTACAAAACAACGCCTTTCTCCGTGAATTTATTGTTCTAATTTGACCACCCCAATGGGTTTGCGATATCATTTAAACAATGTAACAGCTGCTTAAATGAACTTTAAGATAGTGTGAATTTAAATCTTAAATTCGTGAATCTAGAATCAAAATAGGATGAACAGGATTATTGTTATCAGAGACACGAATTAAGTAAACGTATTCAACAAGGTAAACTAAAAAGAAATGATAGCGCGTCAAAGCCCTTAACTGCACCAAAATTGAATTTTCTGTGGAATAAGATTGTTATTAGAATGATACACCTTTACGGCAAAGTTCTCTTCTCCTAAGCCTAAGCAATATACGTCACTGATTCAGTTTTTAACCACTTAGCTTCTATTTCCTTAATTCTCCTTTCCATTTCTTTTCCAGTTATGACATAGTATCGGCCTAATTTAACGTACTTGAGTGACTCCAATTTTCGTGAAATCCCCGGAACGTTAGGATAAGAGAATGGAGTATGAGATGACGTTGGGAGAAAGTGTCGTTCGTGGAAATGCTCCGTGGAGCAGCGAGGCATTAAAGATAACTGGAAATTCTGGAGAGGGCTTGTCGAAGGCATGAAAAAGGGGTATTTGGTGCCTATTTGTGGTGCCATTGAGAGGTGACCTGACCCAGGAATAGAATGTCCACCCCGAATGCTGCACACTGTGCAATCGGGAGCACGGATATCGATCCCAGTAAAAGGTTTTCCAAGCTGCCACCGAAGGGCATACCAAGTACGCAGGGACGGATTGGCGCCGGTTTTTGTTTCCCGTTTCCACGGGGGGTCTTTCTGAAACATTCATCAAAGAGCATTTTCAATCATCATTAATATGAATAATACTTGTTTACAAATTACCCCGTAGAGCCTGAAAAATCGCTAAATAAAAAAATCTAAAATAATCAACGTCGTGTATTCATGAATTCATCCGGTGTCATTAAATCCAACTGTAAGTTCTCGTAGGAAATGATTCAAAATATAATTTACTGCATTTCCAGTTGAGATACAAATATGGCATTGTAAGATTAACAACACGGTCTAATTGGCCATTAAAATTCGTCGTTACTCTTTCAAAAGTATCCTAACTTTGATTCATGGTGATTCGAAGACTCCCTTACTTTTTTCGCTTGAAAATTATTTTTTAGATAATTAAATTAGAAATTCCTAAGGCTTCCTAAGAAATCGCGACAACTATCACAGTATATACTTGGAAAATCGTAAATTGAATTCGGAGTATTGTTTTGGTCGTGAGGTATCCTCCGGTATTCAATTTATTAGAAAAGACGAATATTTTGTCTGTTTTTGGTGTTACAAACAACTCATCCCCTTGACGACAAATGCAATCATCGAAGTCAAGCGCTTGAATTCCCTGTTAGAAAAAATTGTAATTTCAGGCCCACTTTAAATAATGGTAAATAGATGATAGTAGATGGATGGAGCAATTACCTCTGATTCAGTTAATACTGTAATGATTAGCATTTTTCAGAGATGGATACGAGTATACTTCAATCAGTCTGTTTTCATCAATCATCGACAGGATATTTCATTCCTTGTTCGAAGAAGAGAAAATATATCCAGATATTATTCACTGCTTGCAGAAAAAAGAATAAGATTATATGAGAAGAGTGAATATTAAGCCTATAAAATGATAGTTTATTATGCTTTGTGTGTTTTCAAGTTTCATTTGCTGCATGATTTTATATTAAATTTTATGAAAACTTATTTCATGAATACCGCTCAAATTTTAATTGTATTTTAGTTGAAACAATTTATGAATGTAATATTACTGGCTTAGATAGTGATTAAAACTGACTTCTCTACGGGAGAGATCATTTACTCATATATTACAGTTTGTTTATCATCATAGTGTACATATTTATTGGATGTTAGTGATCTTCATAAGTGGTATAGTCTAGCTTATAAAAATTATTAGACTTAAAAGAATATAATTCTGACTTATTTTAGTATTGGGATAAAATCAACTTATTTGATTGAATCTGTAGTAACTAATCCATATTATTTGGTTACATTTCCTCAAGAACTTGTTTAAATTTTATTGAATGAACAAGTACCATAGAAGTAATTTGTTTTTTATAAAGGCTCATTGGAAATTATTTTATTTACGGCAGCGTGTTCCGTTAACAATTACCAAGAGAAAAGAATTAGCTATGAGAAAAAATCTTCTAATGTAAGTGGCAAGCTTAAGAAGATAGGAAGCAGGAGAGTCGATTGGCCAGAGAAATTTGCAGGAGTTACTCCGGAGGCTGAGATATTTCCCTTCTGCCGTTGCCAATCAGATAACTCTGTCATACTTCCGATAGCAATGCATTACCACAAATAACAGCTGAACGATTGCTATACCACCGTAGCCCGGGATGGCTTACGACACAGGTTTCCGGTCTTATTCTCTCCCACGGCACACATAGGCGACTGCTCGGCTACTGCGGCACGCCATAGTGTTTTCCAAGCAATGGGTTCGTTCTAAATCCCAACTGCTGAAGAATTATCAATCGTTAACAGATTACGTGAAATTTTCCTGCTTATGTCGTCTAAAATTCATAATTAGCGTCATGGTGATTAATTCGTAAGGGAAGTGACTATCTTATTACCATAGGTGTAAATAACTCCTTAATTAAACTAAGGAATTTAATGAAACATTGGATGCGTATGATACTTCTGAACAGTGTGTCTCTATACAATATGTCAAGGGCTGCTATACGACGCGCTAAAGCTTCGCGACACACATACGAGTAAATTCGTCCTTGTGACTTAATGGAACTCACGATTACTTATATAATATCGTTTTTATTGTGAATTTTGTAATTGTAGACTTAAAGAAGTTACTGAAATCGAATAATTTAATATCATTTAAAGCAAATATGCTTTCGTCGATAATAGAATATTCTTCGAATTTACCATTCTAAAACGCTCTTATGGCCATCTAAATTAAATAAGATTAAATTAATATCAATGTTATGAATATTGCTGATTAGCAGCAAAGATTTGGTGTAAACATTATACTTACAAATTATAAACCATCCAAAGTATTCTGATGATAAAACAATTATCAATAGAATTCATCACATGATTGCCTTGCAACCCATGTGCAATATCTACATACGCAAACATGGACATTGAAGTTTCTGCCTCCCTATTTAATTTTCCGTTATATCCATGATACTCCCCTATCCCATTCAATTTGGATGTAATGAATTCTTCAAGAATTGTGTTTTTCAAGGTTTATGAGTACTTAAGAGGTAAATTTTACTGTTAGCAAAAGGCCCTTATTTTTAAAATTGGTAAAAATTGTTTGTGTTCGCGCAAATAATCCTTACTCGGCGGTGTTTTCACTTTCCTGCTGGGGGCCTAATTGCTTATCATTACGCTAGGGTCTTAATTCCGTAGTTTTCTCGTGTATTAGATCCCTTCAACTTAATGGAGGTGAATAATTACGCTGGAAGATACATCAGATCAACAATCGCTCGCTAATGGCGCCCGTCTTGAGAGAGACGTAAGAAATTTGCATCATTATCCCTCGAGGGGGAATGTCTTTCTTCTCCGGCCATTTTAAATTCTTTTGTTCACTCCTTCGTCTCTCTGTTTCCTTTCCTCTCATCATTTCTTTACTCTTTCACTCATTTCTCTAGTCCTCCTCCAGCGTTGATATCTCTGTTTCCTCAAGGATACTCCACCGTTGATGTCTCCTCTTAAGTCCAAACTTCGCAGAGCAAAGAATCCGAGCCTCATAAGCGCCTTTGTCCCGAGCATACCTTGTCCTTCATTCAGCGTTATGAAGACGAGTCTTCCACATAGTGCTTTACCTCTTTGGGATTAATTCCCCCGTAGTTTGGTCTAATTTGCTCGCTAGGCTTGCGTCTTACGCTGTCGCTTTATAAGGAACTTCCTTTGCGTCGTCAAATGCGCCTCTTATGAAATGGAGAGGAAGAGAGTTGGTTCATCATGAGGGGACTCACGTGGATGCGAGCAACTTTGCCGATTCGAAAGTCTATGCGGACGGCTAACAGTGCTCTGGCTTGAAAACTGTTCTTACTTCGCCATCCTGAGTAGTCTGAACACTGGTCGGAATGGATGTGATGGTGAAATTATTTCGAGTATAGTCCTGAGCAAAAACGCTTCTAATTACAAATGTAATACTTTTGCATTATGGCGTTTAGATAAAGGAGAGCTGGAAATGTTTCACAACTTTTTATTGAGCATGTTGCTGCGAGGAAGCTACTGTTATGTCATTGGCGAAAGGTGAAAACTGAAAAAGCAACTGGAAGCAGTGTAATAGTAAGGTAGAAGAAAAAGACCTACTTGAAGAAGTAGAGTCGTATATATAGAGAAGAGCGGCTTGTACGAAATAGAAAGCAATAAACGATAAAGGAGAGGAAAACAATAAACAACCAAGTACCCCCTGAGGCTGAAGAATGGAGATGATAACAAAAACAATGCAAAGGAGAAAGGTTTCTTTTATGGTTTATTCATAAGAGATTATCCTTTTCTGATATGCACTTTGTAAGAGTAAATTTTGGCGAAAGGGGATGTAGAAGACTGGAGGAATAATTCAACAGATAAATAGAGTATAAGGGGTTTTGGGATTGATGGAATTAAAAGAGTTCCAGAAAATAGAATTATATGGATGTAGTGATGCGTATTCTAATTCGTAGTATTTATAAATATATTGCTTGCTCGAGAATTATCAGTAATATCTTCTTGAATAAAATTTCTGTGTATCTATTTCTTTCAACTAGAGTTTCATAAAACAGGGAATAAGGTACATAAATCACTTAGCTCATTAAGTCGTGCGACTGAGTTCTACAAAAAAATCAGCTTCGCTCAAATCATTGTTGCCACGTGCACTACTTTTCTCACTAAATCAATTTCGTAACGGAAGGGTCTAAATGACATTGTTAGAGTTTAATAAGGTGCTAAATGGTGAAGTGAAGGTCGATGGAAAATCCTTAAATTTGATTTGCGAATTCAGTTTAAAGTCTGAAAGAAAGCAGTACATTGAATGTGTCAATACAGATTTGAGAAGGAATTATTTCACAATGGAGATATAAATATCTTCGAGTCTAAAGATAAGTCTTTTTAGTGCACTCACCTTTGATTGGTCTCTATTTCCGTGCCTCATAAGACCTAATTTTTCTCGCTCCGCCTTTTCAGCGGTGAGGATGAATTTAATGGACCATGGTTGATTCTTCGGAGCTAGGATGAGATTGCTGATGGAATTCTGAGATGGAGCGTTTACTAAGGGCTTACTTTGTTACCCTTACGGTACTTTAGTTTATCCACGTGAGCTAAAAATAAGAAAGTCACGAGGATAAAATAGTTAGTGATACTGGTTCTTTTTTGCGAACGAGCCGTGATGGCTATAAACGAATTTATAAACATTTTGGGTATATTAACTATATTAATGGCAATTAATTAACAGCTGATGATGAATTGGATTAGTACTTATTCAAATGTTGGCTTATCAGATTTTTTTTTCGTTTAAGAATTGATTTTGAGTTCTTGTCAATAGTTATGAAATTGGATTTAATGGTGAAATTTAATTTTCCTTCATTTATCTATTTATTTATATGCAATGACTTCAAATATGCAGAAGGCAAGGTTGTAGTGCCTGAATTAGTAAAGGGAAGCATTATATATCTAGAGAACAAAATAAAACTCATTAAAGAATCAATTTAAATTGGATTAAGAATTATAATTAACACAAACAGCTTTTTTATATTTTATCGTAAATGTCATATTCACTTTTTTGCTGTACGTTAATAATTATTTATGTTTGTAAATTCATAATTAAATCTGCGAAAACTGCAGTAAATTATCTTTCGAATTAGCTTCTAAGTATATGCTTATGGGAATTCGTAATATAATTATTTACACGACTGTAATCATTGTATCAAATAACAGTCGATACGATGAAAAATTCTTCATAAAGTTTTCTGCAGTTTGATAGGTTCCATTATTTTAATAAAAAACAGAGTGAACTTGAGAGGCGAAAAGATTACGTAATATTCGCGGGTCGACCAACACACTACATAAACTTTGAACACCACGTGTATGGCGATACCGTAACTACTTTTTGAGTAAGAGTACTGAAGATAGGTGTACTGATTCATATTTTTACATCCATGAAAATCAACCCTGACCCAGATCCTCGTTTTCACATGAGCTTCCCTAATAAACTCTTCGAGGAAATATTTCTCCTCTAGGATATATTGCCTGACTCTTCTTTCAGCTCCAATTTCCTTTGCCAATTTCCTCGGCCTGTATTTATACCGAACTCTCCCCTTTCCAAGCAATAAAAGCGCGAGTCTCCCCCTGAAAATCATTCCGTGCGAATTCCCTGCAAAAAGTAAGGTCCTTTGGATAGTCTCGTAGCTATTAGGAGATGCTGCTTCGAGTGCCTTTTATTTTCTTTGGGAGGACGTGTTTCCTTTACTGCTCCTCAGACCCGCTTTACTGCTCTCCCCTGCTTCTTCTACTTATGGCTCCTGAAGGAAACACTCTTTCTCTTATCTCGGGCATTCCTTTTCATCCCTTAACCCTTTTCTCTTCCATGTTTATTCTCTCTTTCCTTCATCTCCTTTATGTTTCACGTTCATCCCAACTTCTTTCTATCTGTTCGCTGAGGGGTTTTACAGAAAGTTAAGTATCTCTCTCATTATGTTTTCAGTGCTTCCACGCATATATACATATGGACACAAGTGAAATCATGTATAAAATCACATAGAAATGATGCATATATAAACTGACAAGTTCTTCCTTATAATATTGATAAATGTATACACAAATATATAAATATAAACGCAAACACCTAATAATTAAATATACAATAAAAATTTGCACATCATTGTTTCAATATCCTATCCTTATCTTTCATGGTCACTTGAAAACACTTTCCAATTATTGGTTACTTGGAACAATTCTACATGCATCATCCTTCGATGCCATTGTAAATTATCCAGGAGATGATTAGTTTGATCATATGAACTATTTACACACCTCTCGCATATACGAGAGGGATAAAATAAGTTTCAAATGCATCCATTTAGGTATCAGGATATTTATTATCAGTTGGTACTCTCTGAGTATTAAATTTCCTCAACTTCGATCCATTTATATAACGGTTCGTTTATTCAAAAGTTTATTCCATTTTTATCATTCATACTTTTCTCTGAGGTGTATTTTGTTATCTCTTATTATTTACTCATTCGATTTCATCAATTTTTTGTAATTATCGGTTATTTCTTCCAACATATTTAGTTGCATCATAAATCTCTTTATCTTAATTTGGATTTTTTTATTTGATATCAAAACTAATTTTTTCACTTTTGCTATTTAATATTTCCATTCGTTTTCGCTATATTTTTATTCTTCATATTTCTATTTTTAATTTTATTCATTTAGATCGTAGCTTATTGAATTTAACACGTCATCACTTGATCATATTATTTTTAACTCGACGTCCTATTTTGTGTTTCGTCAAGGTATTCAGCCCATAGGGAAGTTGTAACTTTTATAGCTCTACCATTAGCTACAATAAACTTAAGGGAGGAAATGAGCCCTTATGGGGATGTTGGGGGCTAAAGTAGTTGCCCCATATTCTCCGAGCAATCATTGCTATCAGTGAGAAACCTTTTATCGCAACAAAAGGTCTGAAACAAAGGTATGTTATCCATAAGCTTTTACATGACTACGATTTAAAAGTATTCTATCACTCTACTAAAAATACTACATATAGTTATGACGATTCGTGGCACAAACCTGCCAAATTTATTCCTTCTTTTGCAGGCATTTTATTATACTGTTTAATATGAGAAAATTAAATTACTGGTTTTCCACCGGTCGATAGTTTATAAAACAATTTCTAGATACAGCGATGAGTTCATTATTTTCACTGTAGAGGGCTTTGAATGATAAACACCCTCTACTCAAGTTCCTTTGAAACATAACTTATATGGTTATTCATGTAAGTAATTATTCAATTATAAATACCTGCAGGGAAATATTTAAAAATTCGGATGAAAAGGTAAATAATTGGCTTAAGAAGAGATCCGTCCTTCTAGGTATTAAATGATGTAAAAATTACCACATAAGTGTTAGAATTTATATAATTTGGAATAATTCACTTAAAATAAATTTGGGATGGTATCGCACATAGTCAAGGAGTTTCAAAAAATTTAAAGTATTTCGTTTAAAAACTTTTGAAATAATACGCTGAAAAGTTGTCAAATGAACACCGATGTCATTCTGGGGTTAATTAATTAAAACATTCAAGAAATGCAAATACTCAAATATCCTACAAAAATCAGAAATCCTTTTCACGGATTATTAGACCAAGGATTTGCAAATCACCATATAGATACATTAATAGCGTGTGATTTTTACTCCACTCTAAATTTTAATCAACGTAAATTCATATTATATATTTTTTCATTAGCTATACGATATGAACGTTAGAACGTATCAAAGAAGCAAACTGTTCTGGCGTTCATATGAGATAGTAACTGCTAAGTAGAACTTCTATAATGTCAGTTGCAAGCAAAAGTTTCGCATGTAGATAAGGATTTCGCTGCAAAATTTCTCACCGTTCCCGCATGTTGCTTACGTGCGAAATGAAAAATCGGCTGAAAACTTTGACTTCATGTCTGCCTTTTCCTGAAACTTTCAGCCCTTCAAAATCCTTTGTAATAATTATCCCCTGTAAGAGAATAGGAAAAATGGAAAAGGTGTTGGAAAGATTTGAAATTTGCGTCATCAAATACGGTTATTTCCTATTTCAGCTATGAAGGAATTCGTTGCAGAATTTTAATGCACCTGCTCCTTATCTTATTAAGAAGAATTTCACCAACCCAGCCTTGTAGCAAACTATAGTCTCTTTAAATCAATAACTATCTCTCGCCAAGTGATTTTTAATGCTTCCAAATTTATGAACAGTCTCGATTCTTAACAGTGAGCATTAGCATGTTTAAGTAGATGAAAAATCTTACTCGATAAACCTAGGTAGCGAATTCACTCGGGTTTAAAAACTTTAAAAAATCAGATGGCGTTTTAAATAGAGAAATCATTTCCGTAAAAAAATTTTGCATCAATGTTAACTTTTTATCCCAATTAAAAACCGCGTAAAGTAACATTAGATACACTTCTTTCGTTAGTTTTCAATTGAAAATCAGTTAGCCTTGGAGGAGTTGTTGAATTTTTATTTTTAAAGTTTAATTTAACATGAGGATAGCATAGCTCCCAGTTCTTTCAAATTAGTGAAAGTGATAGAAAATGTATTAAATTATTGCGCCGATGTTGAATTTCTAATGAGATAATTCTAGGAAATAGATGAATGGCCAGAATTGCGTCACATTGCTACTCATAAATATATTCGCTAAATTTATAGATATATATTTATGTATGAGAGCTCTTATTAATGATTTATGATAATTTTTTGTACTTGTAATATATGTATGTATTATAGTTTAATTGTACAGCCTACGGGAGGCTTTTGGAGGGGTTTTCCTCCCGTCCTTGGGTGAATGCCGGTCTTAGAATCATTTTTATGTTCACCTCTAACTTTTCCACTTGGCCTGAAGGCCAATATGCAACGTGAACTTAAATAAATAAATATGTATTAAAGCTTGGATGTTTTTATAAATATTTAGTATGATCATCATAGATGGGGTGAGGAAGAGGAATAATCATCTAAATGTAGAGTGTAACATAATGATAATGGTAATCTACTATTTGCAGTTGTATGGACAGTTTTTACAATAAATTAAAGTATGCTAATTAGAGACTGTTAAGAGAAAATTCTACAACAATAAAATATGCAACGATAATCATCGTTTCTGAAAACAATTCTACTGTTACTGGAGATCAATAATTGAGCGGTTAAAACAACGATAGATAACTGAGATATCATAGCAATGGTAGATTTTTTATCATTAACTTGAAAAATATATGTATTTATGCGATAGTGTAAGCATTAAACTTTTGCGCATATATGTGATATCAATTGATGCTTGGCCATTCTAAAAAATAGTTATTTAAGAGTCTATAAACTGATAGATATATTCAATCTTCAACTTGACAAGTATATGTATATAAGTGATAATGTAAATAATATAACTTCGTTATTATATTCTATTATAACCACCCCGACGATAGCTTAGCTTTCGAAAGGCGCTTTTGGTATCTTAAATTATCCTATCTTGTTTTCACCGAATACCGGGGAGTCAGACGAGGAACCCCGACAAAGACGGCAATCGGAGATGTAAAACTTCTATTTCATTAACAGCCGGGTTCCAAATTTCATTTATTTACAATATAGCTTCGTGCATAAACCTGACAATAAGAACTGTTTGAGCACTTATTAAACAATTGATGTATAAGCTTCAACTGTCGGAGACCTAGCCTCGATATACTTGTTGGCCAAATGAAGTAGCCCAATAGAACCGGGCATAGAAGTGTTCTCTGCAAAATATCAAAGCTGCTTTTCCCTCTAAGTGTGTGTGTATCGCTAAAGACCCCTCTCCCACGCGCGTTGGAGGCGTCTGAAATTCACCATTCTTTCTCTCACTCACCTTTCACTTTTCATCTTAACCTTCTTATCCCATTCTGAGAGGCCGTTGAGAGAGAAAGAGGGATAATATTTATCTTGTAGCCTCTCTCTCCTTTGTCTTCGATTGGTTCTTGATTTCGAGTACGCCCTTGTTCCCTTCACTCTTTTGTCCAAACCGTCGCTTCTTTTCATAATAACTCCCTAAGAACCTCTCTTACTCTCTGCAGTTGTCTCAGCTCTTCCTCACCTTTACTTATCAGACTTAGACGAGATAGATAAAACTACCATTGCCTTTTACGTTCAATTAATAATGCTCCAATATCTACTGTAGCCTTGTAGAAAATAGGAATTAGATAGCTGTCTAATTATAATTCTAAATGTATCATATGTATTTTAGTATCAATAATTATTGATACTAAAATACATATGCTTACGTAACGCTGAAATGGAATAAGCATTAATAGTAATTGCAAACTCCTGCTATTGCTGCAAGGTGCTTCCATTGAAAGAATTACCTCAACAATTCAAAACTATATTCTTAGTATTACCGTACTTTTCTCAGAAATCTGTCAGAGACTCTATATTAGTATAATAATATTATTAAAAGTACTTCGACGGCTTAGGTCACTTCGCACATTGGCTCCCACCGAGAATCGAACCCGGGACCCCTTTCACTGAAGGCAAACCCGCTGTCAGCATGGCTATCCGAAGCCTTGTTTCTATGTTTCCGGTTCCGGTCTATGTTAGCATTTTATGTTGCACCTGTCATAAATTACTAAACGATATTAAATTTAACTACTTATAATGTACGATTGTTACATACCAACAGTTATAAATTTTCAGGCAAGTTTTGTTGTTAGTATAACAATTTGATTTCCTCGAGAGTAGAATCCGATTATATTGCTGTAAATCGCCCTACTACTATCTCTACTGATCGCCTTTACTAGATTTATTATATGATTAAGTAACTTTAACTAATTGAATTATTATTAGTTCGCTATCATTATAATGAATGTTGTTATATTTCGAGTTTCGACCCGATTGTAACGAAATTTTTACGATTAATAAATTATCAACTTTTCATTGCTGATAAACAAACATTTTATTACCAATTCAGCCTCATTTGTATTTGTGCTATAAACATTAAAGGGAGTAAAGACAAAGATTCATCACGTACACCTGTTTTTTCAGGACTTTTCTACACATGGGATTACATATTATAGTTAAATATGTTCGCATACTTTATATCGTATATTCCTCGTATAAAATTTACTCCCATTTTTTACAAATATATTTTCATTCGTGCCTCTGTTTACAAATCACAGCCACCTGAGTTTGAGAGACACTCAGTCTGGAAGATCCAACACCTGTTCCGGATGTATTCTCCTTTCTTTATTGCTTCACTTGTTTTCGTTCCTCCGAATCCCAGTTCTTTTCGGTGTTTGCAGACAATTGTTTGTCTTACGTATCCCAGACAACTTGTGTCATTTTGGAGCTGATATTGAACTTTTCGTGCTGTCAAAGAAAGATTGATTTTTGATGCTGAAGACATTCATATACTGATTTTTTGAAGTGCTGATGACTGTTTTGATCTTTTGATATCTGCCATCAATTTTCAATGCATTACAAATGGCAGTCCGAGTTGAGCAATCTCTTGTTATTACTCAATAAAATCAGTCATGCATGCGTGTGTTTCATTAATATCGTGAGGAAAAACTTTGTCTAGCGCTTGGAATCTTCCTACCATTTACATGCAAAACAGATGAAAATTCTAACTTTATTCTTATAATAGGAAAACGCACCTCTGAGGGCTTAACAATCGCTACTACTTGTCAAATCCTCAAGAGATTGGGATTATTTAAAAACACAATACTTCACAAAACGTTTGTTAATTTCATCAAACTCCCCATTGCAATTAAAATAAAAATCTATACAAAGTTCAATTCATTTAAAATTTTCTATTAAACCTTTTATGGAACTTGTCTCAATTTTGTATCACTGGTAATTCTAACTTGATTTTTTCGAAGGAATAAATATTTTAAGATGTTAAAAACAGGCCCCATGTGTATTTATTAAGGATGCCTAGAAAAACGACCTGAAACGAAACCTTACCCTATTGGGCGAATGGCTTTAGCACAGTTTTATGTTCCGTTTTGTAAAGATGAGGTGTGCGAAATTTAAGTACACTAGATTAGCTCAAAGGAAATTATTTTATGTTGCGGATTGGTATGTTAACAGGCATCCATACAAATAAGCAAACTGAGAAAGCTATAAAGCATTTATATGTTAAATATTGTATCAATCAACTGCGGATGTGTTTAAAAAATTCATTTCTTTCTATTTTCTATGTTCCTATATGTTATTTCTATGTTTTTCTTGCTTCTGTACTCCAAATAGAGTAATATCTGAAAAACTTTGGAATGATACTCCGCTCTGCAACATACGTCTTTTTAATTGTACTTTCCGAAAATTAAACTTCTAGCGGGAAAATAGCTGACTTTACGCCGATTTGAACCTCGCGATTTTTTGTTTTATATTTTGGAGAAATATTTACCCAAGGAAGGGGAAAAAGCGTGTGTTATAATCGCGCGCTCGAAAAATCTAGGGCGACCCAAACTCAAGAAAACCTTAATCACAAAAGCATCCTTTGTCTAGTCTGTTTTTCTTCTCGATGCCTCCTGCATTTATTTTCGAGAGATAAATAAAAAAGGGAAGCAGTTTCCCGGGGAACGATCTTCTTGAGAATTTTGAGCCTTCAGTCAAGTCCTACTTATTTTGACAAAGAAAGATTCGAAATAGAAGGATGCTCTCGAGTTCTCAATTCTTTTCGACTCCTTCCTGAATTTTTCAGTTGCATTTCCTTGAGATACCCTTTATTATTAATGACGCATTAGCTCGAGTCGTATTTGTCCAGATTCTTTATTTCGGCTTAAGTATACGCCTGATGTAGTTAGTTCTGATGATTTTGGTATTGACTTGGATTTTAATTTAGTTACCTATGCTGAAATGTAACCTCTCCTATACTATGGTAGGTTATTCTCAAAGTTGATGAAATTTAGGTTTTTGATGGAGTCTTGGGTAAGGTCTTTTACTAGAAAAATCAACTGTTGTTCGAACAAAATACAATACAATACGCGACAAAAATAGCAAGAAGTCACCTATGACTATGACGAATGCATATTTCTGATTCAATTGTATTTTATACAGTATTTCACCAGTAACCAATATTACCAAGGGCACATATAATATGCTTACTTTCTAATTATTTCGGATGATTTTGGTGTTGAGATGAAGTATTTTACTACTTGTATTAAAATCTGAACGATAGAACTGATCCGTCCTAAAGTGAAACTAAGATAAGTGAGTTTCACAAAATCATTTTCCTTCTCATACTGTTTCTGTTACAAATTAATGTCTTTCCCCAACATAATTAACCTTATAAACAACACAATTTAAATTCTACCGAACTGCAATTCCAAACATCACGCATTTTTCACTCTCCATCATTTATCAAATTATCACAGAATATATTTAGAGTAAATGAGAGATGCATTAATCCTTTATCTTGTTCCAAAAGAGGTTTTATTTATTTATTTCTCTTTCTTATTTGTATATTTTATTTTATAATGCAAATTGCTATCTTTTATTTTAATGAGAACTGATTCTTATTTATGTATCAAATGCAAGTACTTACTGGATAGTGTTTCAATTATATTTTGTCAAGTTTTTTCCTCATCTATTAACTATTACTATCGGATGGTTTGAGTAGGTTTTTCACACAACCCCCTCTTTGTGGGTGTTTTCTTGAACTGGATGTTTTTTCCCCTAAGAATCTCTTAGGTTTTTTACATCCTCAATTCTTCTAATTTTTCAAAATAAAGTCAAATAAAGACGAGTATTGCTATTATGAAAGTTAAATGAAATTATATCCCATTATCGAGATCAGTCAGCAGACAACCGCGCAAAAATATTTGGACGCTCTTCTATTGTAGCCGCAATATATATATATGTTAAAGGCTCCAATTGGACCAAGCATCCAAGCATTGTTCAAGATTTGTATATCACTAAGGTACAGTAAAAGCCCGTGACTTTTACATCACTCTAACTTTCCAATCCTCAGTACCCTTTCTTCCGTCTCCTGTGATCTTGACCTTCTTCTACCTCTCCATTCTACGGACCCCATTCCTCTTGCCAGAACTTCTTCCTTTCCTCCACTACTTACCTTCCTCCCCATCTCCTTCGAAACTGGAATCAATTAAACTTTATCTCTCCGGTAGAGAGACTTCTGGAGCGAGCCGAGGAGTTCCAAAAACCAGCCGCTAATTTTTTTCTCCACGCTAACTCAATAGACGAGATTGGGGAGACGAAGTCGGTCCTGCTTCGATACTTATCGAAAAGTCTCGAACGGGAACGGCTCATATCCTTCCTTCTAAGAAAAACACGCGTGCAATGGGGTTCATTTTTCTTCCTCTTCACGAGGAAGAACTTTGGTGAAAAAATGTAGCGCGGAGAAGATGAGCAACTGTTTCTATTTATTTAGGTCAGCCTGGATTCCGCAGGATGTCTTCCTTATATTTGAGAGGTATTTCGTAAAAGAGGGAGGTGAATTAGTGCTCATAAAGTGCAGTCACCGAACACACTTTGAGACTTGGACTTTGGGAGTAATTTCCTACAGAAAGAGTTCCGTTTATTAACGTTTATGTTTGAGAAAAATAGAGTCGGGTTGGTTTTTCTTTCCTCCAATACTAGTGATTTATTGCAGCATCTACAGGAATTATTTGGTGATTTACTGCCTCTCGCAGAACATTTCGACAACGAATTTATCTACAATTGTTTAGAAAACTATTGTATGGAGTAATATTTGTATGATATACTGGCCGTGGTGGCCGAATGGTTAGCCTGCTTGCATGTTATCGCTCCAACCTCCCGGGTTCGAACCCCGACTAGTCGGGTTAGTGAATGGTCTTCTGTGATTGTTAATTTTTATTATTAATTATCCACCACTGTAAGGTCCAGCAAACGGATGTTTGTGGGGGTGTAAATAAATAAACAAACATTGCATTTGTAATGAAAACTGCTAAGTAACTGATGTATTTTGATTTTAAAATATTGGAGAATATTCTGCAGCAATAATATTTGCCACGGATCTAGGTATGGTTGAAATGCAATTGTAAAGCTAACAATAACAGTTATTTCAATCTTTATGGTAACAATGAATAATCGAGAGTTAATAACAATGACGAAATTCGATCGTAAACTGAGCATTGGTATGTGTATATGGGACAATATAAACAATCAACATCTACATTATTACATTAATACCCTACAAGCCACCCTTTCGGTGTGTGGCAGGGGGTGTAAACACCAGTTGAATATAAACTACTTCTTTACTCGGTTATTGTCGCGTATCGTTCGCGGAAAGAAAGAATTTTTAAAACGATTCGTCCGGGCATCTATTTCTCTTAACTTATGGTCATTATCGGATCGACCGATGTAGCAGGAGGTTTGCATGAAACTGGTTGTATCTTCATTCTAACAATACTTTTTGCGTTCGATCATGGAAAATTGCGGTCAGTATAACAATAGGCTTGAGTGGTTATATCAAATTAGGGTTAATAGAGGCTTAAGTGGTTATAACAAAAATAGGTACTTATTACTTTATTCACATGATTTATAGTCTATCATTTACATTATGATTATATGTTTTGCTTCCTTTCTCCGATTATTTTGACACCGCTTGATGCTAGTTTAGCAGGGCGAGTTGACTAAAACCGTAGCGGTAGTTTACATATTATCCGTAAAGATATTGATTGGAAGAATAATTAACTTTTAATCAAGGACTTCATATACGATAAAAAGGTATCAGATACATTTTATTATCTAAATAACTTCGTCAACATTTAGTTTTTGGCAGTTAGCAGGGTTAAAGTGACTCGTGTCTTTCTCAAGCTACAGTGAACTTTTGTCAAAGGTGATGAAAGCCTGTACGCAATTTATAATAAAATATTTACAAAACAACGGATAATTGTAGTAATTTTTTTACCTCCTAAATTATTCATAAGACTCGTAGTTTCCACTATAGAGAGGGACTTTCAAAAATATGAGCATTTTTATATTATAAGAAAGAAAATGGCAGTATATTCTGTTTAGAAACACACTTGATATTTTATAAATCAACTAATTTATGTTTAAGTCTTAAGTCTTTATATAATGACCTTCATCCAATGTGAACTTAAATTTCAACCTATCAGTAGAAAAAATCTGAAGTGTAATAATAATAATAAAGGACTTTATTCAGGGCGAGATTGAGACTATCAAGTCTTCTTACACCTAACCCTTAAGTGTAGGGAGGAACCAGCAAGTAGCTCTAAATCAATGTGCTCAAAGACTAGCTTGTTTCACCCTCATTTGATCGACACCTGCTTTGGACTGCTTAGCACATTCGGAAGACCGATTGAAGGATGGATATGTCTTGCAAAAGAACTTATTGCAGAAATGAAGTTTCGATTTTCTCATGTTTCTTAATACGAGTGATCGAAGTATGGCAGTTTCGATACATCGGTTTCGTCGAATTCTCTCGTCGATAAGGTGGATGATAGTCATTAAAAATTGGCTGCGGGCCAAGCAGGCCTGTCGATTTCACGATCGGTCTAACAAAGATGTCGGTGAAACGAGGTTTTATGCAAAATGAAGGTATCACTAGACTGTAGGTCAAACCATGTTTTTGGTCAAACAAGGACGTCGGTTAAGAGTAGTCGGTAAATGTGGTCCGTCAAGTGATGTGTCGGTAAACTCAAAGTCGGTAGACCCATCTAAGAGAATTAGCAATATGGGAACTGGCATTCCAAAAGCTCGCTTTCATAAATCTTCCGGATCTTCCCCAGGCCATCATCTCTTGCTCTTTCGCTATCCTGCATCACACCACTTCCAACTCCATATCCACTTAGTTAGGGCCAAAGTGCCCTGCATCCTTCATTACAGTTACTCCAAATCCCTATTCTCCATTATCACCCGTCGCTGGTTTGCCATGTGCAATCCGCCTCGGGAATGCATTCGTTTGCACCCATTCCGGAATGCCAAGGACACTTCCCTCCCTGCGTTAGCGCTTTCTATGCGAGTTGTCCCCCTGTACACGGATCGAAGCGTCTCCAAAACCATGGGACCGCAAGGCGTCGATACGTTGCGGTCGCTACGCAGAGTCGCTGTGGTGACATTACTGGTTTCATGATGCATTACCGCCCTCAGGCAACAATTACCTCAACGCATGAAGAATTATTTTCTCGGCATTAACTCATAAAATGAATTTTCAATTGTTGAGGTAATTGTTGACCTTGAGGATTGATAAGCTGCTTTAATTTTTGTCTTCATGGTTTAGTTTAATGTAGTTTGTGATTGTTGTCATGCTTATTTGTTATTCTCTAATTAGAATTCCCGTCCTAGTTGTTTTCGATTTGTTAAGAAAAGCGAGCGTTACAAAAATGCTCGCAGACGTAGTTCGGGAATCCTTGAAAGAAAGGAGATAGGAAGCTAGGCTGCGATTGCTTAATAAATTCAGGGAAACTACATTTGCAGAAGATACAACCAGTATTATGCAATTCCCTTGTTACCTCGGCCGATCCGATGATGAATGTAAGTTACTCTTTTCGCGAACGATATGCGACAATAACAGAGTAAAGAAGTAGTTTAGATCAACTGGTGTTTACACCTCCTGCCACACGCCGAAAGGTGGCTCGCAGGGTAACAATGTATATGTTGTTGTTTTTTATGATGTAAATTTTAATTTTTGTTTTTGTGGTTTGGTTTAATTTAGTCGGCTACTGTTGTCTTACTCGTTTGTCATTCTGCAATTAGTAATTGTTGTCTTAGTTGTTTGTGATGATGTTATTTTCATTTCTTTTCTTTGTGGCTTATTTTGAAGTAGCTGATGATTGTTTTCTTAGTTGTTTGTTTTACTTTAATTGGTCACTGCAGTCTTAGAGGTTTGTTAGGTTGTAATTGGTTTTTTTACGCTGTAATTAGGTCATTTTTGTCTCAATTTTTGTCGGTGTTTGTTAGGCTAACGACTCTCAAATGTTTAGAATTTTTTACATGATATTCTGCATTTTTCATTTTTTCCTGATTGAAAATTTGTACATGATATTTTTACTTTCCGATCAAAACCGAGACAGAAAATACACGAAAAAATATTCAAATTAAAGGAATTATTTCTGATCACTTCCTACTGAATGATTTGTGTCATTCAAACACTTACTTTGTTTCACTCTGAGTTAGCTTTCATCACTTTAAGAATCATAGAAAATAACCTCACTCCTCACCTTAACTGGTAAGCCCTTTTGGTTTCTCATCGTGTAGGTATTAAGATTCAAACCGAGCTTCATACTGAGTACTTTAAGACAGCCTTCACATACGACGACTGTGTTTCATATCTAACAAACTCTTGACGCGTATGCGAATAAAGATCATTCTCAAAGTCTCGGCCTTCTGTCGTGTCAAGGTCAGAATAGCTTATTCGCATATTCCGGAAGTCAGATCTGTATAATTAAACTAATAAGAGAGAAAAGGTGTTTCGATAAACACGCAAACCGTATTCTAATTTGGAATTCCCAAGTTTCATGGACTCGGTAATTTACATCTTAGTGAATTGATTCAGCGAAAACCTGTCGCATTTTAAAGGAGGTTCCTTAAGAGTGTTGATCTGATTTAGAAGTCAGAAAAAATTACAAAATGATTTTTATGTATATAGTGGTTGCATTAAGGAGATATAGGAATCTATATACTTAAAATGAACTTATTTTATAGGATTTGTTTTTTAAGTAACAACAATTACGGTACGATACTTGTATCTTCTTTCTTAATTTCAAAAATGATGGAATGAAGTATTAACATAGCAAAGGAAAGCGTACAACTCAACCTAAGGTTATACAAGAAGAGAAAAAGTAGTGACTTGGCTGAAATACGAAATTACGAACCCAGGTCTTTCCCCGCTTTCCGGGCATCAATCCTCCTAGAATGATATGTTTGTCTATAGTGTAATTGAAATACTATGGAATTATTAGTTTGGGCACTAAGGTGTGTTCTAAAAAATGAAAACTCCCTGTTAAAATTTGGTGATAATTGAAATAATTGTTTTGTAGTTTCATATTACATTTATTTCATTTTTGGTGGGATAGACTTTCAACATTGTCCTCCCCTATTCAAATAAGGAGCAAAAAAGTGCATCGCAAACGTTCTAAATTGTTTTAGAGCATATATATTTGTATTCATAAACTTGACATCTTTCATATACTTCAGCCATATTTACAACCGTGGTTATCTTATCTTATCTATATATATAAAGCAGAAATTCTGTGGGTTTGTTTGTGTGTTTGTTTGTGGGTTTGTTTGTGGGTTTGTTTGTTTGTTTGTCTTGGATTGGAGTCCACACCGTTTGCCCGATTTGTCTCAAACTTTGCATACGTGTCCTCTGACATCAGGAAGGAAGTACTGTCGCATTTTGATTCAAGAATTTTGCTGGGTTCGAACCAAGATCGTTCAGATAGATTTTCATAAGGAATACACGTAAGCTTCACTTTTATCGGTTGCAGGCTTTATTTCTCCTGAAGAATTAAATTAGAAGGAATAGTCGTACAGAGTCGAGACAAACACCAAAAGAAAGAAAATCAAATAAAAATTCTTATTTTGGTCATGGAATCTTACTTTCGATTAGAATTTGCGAGGATATTGGTAAAATATACTAAAATTTTGTAAAAATTCGAGGCTATGAACAACTCATCCCCCTGACGACCGATCCCATTGTTGAATCCGAGCTCATGTTTTATCCCATAAAAATACTCGTGGACTTTAGTCTCATAAAGCTGATGATTGAAGAGGACGATATATTACATGGATAACGAGATATTTTCTGTAAGAAGGTAACCAGCTATTGCAGGTACGTAATTGCAGTCAGGAGATTACCAGCTCATGGATGAGGGAAGATATGTATAATATAAAGCAAATATTATATACCTTGTATGATATAAAGCAAATATTTTGTGGGTTGTTACGTTTGTTTGTATGTTGTGTACCTTCAATTTTAGTACAAACCGTTTGCCAGATTCGCGTCAAAACTTTGCGTACGTGTTTTCAGGGACCAGGAATGACGTACTGTCTCAATTTAATTCGATAATTTGGATGGGTTTGAACCAAGATCGCTCAGATGTGAATCCATAAAGAATAAATCTAATCTTCACTTTTATCGGTAGCAGGCTATATTTCTTTTGAAGAATTAAAATAGAAAATAGTCGTGCAGGGTCGAGATAAGAAGCAAAAGAACGGTAATTAAATGAATATTCTAATTTTGATCGTAGAATATTGTTTCCGAATCGAAATTTCGGAATTTTCCAGACAATCCTCCTGACGATCAATGCGATTGTTGAGCCGAGCTCATGAATTTTCCTGTATAGTAAGAATAGCCTGGAATTTAAGACTATTCTAAAGATAATTTACGCATTGCACGACCGGCAACTTGAATTTAATCTACTTCTATATTCCCCGTTGAGAATCAGCGGGCGCTTTAGCTAGTATATATATATACCTGTATATGCCTGTATGTGTGTATGCATATTCCACGTAATCTCAAAAACCAGACGTCGCACGATGTTCTAACTTTAAACATCATTAAATGTCTTCCCGGGGATGAGCAAGTGGTACTTTAAATTTGCCTTAAGTCCACGGTTCGAGCCCAGACGACTAAAACAGTTTTTTCATAAGAAATACATGCAAAGATCATTTTTTTCGTTGCAGGCTTCAATTCTATTGAAAAACTAAATTAGAAAGAACGGTCGTAAGGAGTGGAAACGAGCATCAAAAGAAGGGAAATAGAATACAGATTCTTATTTTGGTCAAGAAATATCGTTTTCGATTCGAAATTGCGAGAATTTCAATAAAATATACGAAAATTTTGACTAAATTACCATGTGTAAACAAACCCATTCCCTTGAAGATATAAATTTTTAAAAATTCGAATTTTGTTGACGAGTCTGTAGCAACCAAGTTTTATTTACATCAACTTAATTGTTTACCGTCATTTTCGTAAAATGAAATGAGTTTTATGCAGTGGTTTAATGTAAATGGATTTCTATCGATCAATTCAACTATTGCGTATAAATATCCTGGTAAGTTGAGGATGTTCAAAATATATTCTTCTGAATTAAGTATTAAATCTAATCTTTTTGATTTGATGTATATTTAGCAAATTACGGAAATGGAGTTTGCGAAGAAAGAAAAGAATTCCCAGATTCGTAGTTTGTAATCCTTGAAGAGTTGAACGGCGAGTTGTTAAGTTGTAGTAGACCTCCAGCATCCTATGATAGATCAAAAAGGTAAAGAAATTTTATTTTGTTAAATGCAGGATGCAAAAATTGATTTATTCGTTGTTTTAAAGTGCTTCTATTCCATATTCATTTACTATCCTTCTGTTATTGGTGTTTAATTTTTGTTTCTATTTCGACATTGTGATTACTTTTGTGGTTCGTGTTTATGTTACACATTTTAAGATTGAGATACCAGTCAGTTCCAAAATACATTTACTTTCCGTGTAGAATATTCATCGTTGGTTATTTGAGTGAAATGTAATTTATTTCTGTCATTTATGTTTAATGCTTGATTCATTTGGCCCCTTTGTACTTGTATGAAAATGTAACTTTAAACGTGGTCCTGCTAATCCTAATGTGATCTTAGAATATATATATTTATATCTTAGAATATATATATTTTTCATGTTTACAACATGAAAATTTAGACGAAATTTTCGTATATTTTATCAAAATACTCTCAATTTCAAATCACAAACAAGGGAAATAGAATAAAGATTCTTACTTTGGCTGTGAAATATCGTATGCGATTTGAAATTGAGAGTATTTTGATAAAATATACGAAAATTTCGTCTAAATTTTCAAGTTGTAAACAAACCCATTCCCTTGACAATCGAGGCGATTATTGATTCCGAACTCATGTGTAATTCTATAAGAAGACATGGCGGATCAATGGCCAGTTAAAATAAATTTTGAAAATAAGAGTTGAAGATTTTATGATGAAGAAAAAATTAAATGGCATTTTAAAATTTGTTGTGACAAACCTCTGAAGAAACGCACGTTGAAAGGTACGGACATTTTTCCATCGATTTTTTCAATTTTCTTTAAGCGTCTGTGAAAACAGTGTGTGAGTTTTGTTTTTGGTAAAGTGATTGTTAACTGAATATTCAGTGAAATAAAACGATTTTGAAATTCGTACGTTGATAGTTTTTGCATTCTCGGTGTCAATTCCACTGATTTAAAATAATAACGTGGTAAGTTGTGGACATCTATCATATTATTTTTGAGTTTTGACAGAAATTACGGACGTCCTTATTTCTTATGTTTAATCGGTCTTTGTTTTCTTTTAAGTTTTGAGCGACGAGTGGTCAGGAGTGAATAAGTAACATTTCAAAGCCTAAAAAGATAAAGCGATTTCAGTTATCTGTAGACCGCAAAAAATCTAAGATATTGTAATAGAATGAGTAATTCCTTACTTCAATCCAAATCCAAACTACTGCCCGCGGGCCGCATCTGCTGTTTGATAGTTAATAAAGCTGAAAAGTTTGGAGACCCCTGGAGACGTTTAAAAAACTTATGTAACATTAATGGCCGGTATTGTAATGTATATTTTGTGTTTTTTATAACTTTAATCTTCATATAATTGGCTTTGCCTTTTCATCATATTGTTTATCAGTTTAAATATTATGAAATTGCATGGTTTTATGTATTGTTAATTGTTTAAAATGAAAAATTTTTTTTTCGAAACCGTATAGAAATATCTAATGCTGCGTAAATAATGCACTTATCATATAATGAATTACGTCTTACGAGCATTGCTCCACCGACTGATTTCGGTAAAGTTGTCGCTCTATTGTCATGGCTTTTATCGTTCCATCCTAATATGGCCTTGTGTCTTGCACTTAATCATTCCCAAGATCTAGGACTACTTTCTGTGGCATTAATTAACATACCACTACATTTTATACGAGTCACGAATTCTCACTAACAACCTCATGTTATAAGTATAGCCAAGATAAAACAATGAAACATACCTTCTGGTTCCATGATACACCATTTCTTATTTAATGCCTATAGTTTTTTCTTCACGTAAGAAATACAACAATGACGTATTTGTCCATTCTCGGAATCACACTTATTCAGTTACTGAAGATATCCTCTCAATGATGACCAGTCGAAAGTTTGTGTCTTCAGTCGGCGTAGAAAGAAGAAAAATGCTCCTTTAGGAGATAAGTCAGAGGGGAAGAAGCTATTATGTATGCCTCTTTTCATACGTAGATACATTTTGATACATTGTTACCGAAAAGCTCATTCAGCTACTAGAACCTTCCTTTAGAAGATATAAGCCAAGAGAAAAGAAGCTATATGTAAGCCTCACTTTCATATGTAGATACATTTTGACACATTGTCACGAAAAAGATCAACAACTTGCGTTAAATTGAATATTGAGTTACTTACAACTTACATTTCTTGATATATTGGTTTGGAAAGTCTGGTATTCGTTATTTACCAACATTTATGAAGAATTTGTTACGATCAAGGTTATTACACCGATATTTATGAAATTAAATATCCCCGTTGAGAATCAACGGGTACTTCTGCTAGTCTATTATATAAAAGAGTGTGTAAGTGTGTGGAGGTAGAGGTCAGTTTTCTGTAGCAGGATTCATTTCTTTTTCAAAATTAAATTAGAAATAATGGTCCTAGAAAGTCGAATCTAGCACCAAAAGAAGGAGAATAGAATAAAAATCCTTTTTTGGTGGTGGAATATCGTTTTCGATTCGAAATTGTGCACAATTAGATAAAGTATAGGAGCATTTTATCTAAATTTTGAGGTCGTAAGCAACCCATCCCCCTGACGATCAAGGCAATTGTTGATTTCAAGCTAATGCGTAATTCCATAAGAAGACATGGAAAATGAATGCCCAGATACAATTAATGCTGTAAGATATCTATTATATATAATACCCTCTCCGGATTCATTCATATCTATCTATTATATATATAGACGGTTCTCCGGATATACCTATATATAGGGGATCGAAATTCTACCCATGTTCCCCAAGTACCACTGCCTTGAAATATTTGTGACGTGGTGATCATAACGTGTACCCTCCAGAAAAAGGGTGACTTTGATCCTCAGTGTCATGGGTTCGATTCCAGAAGGCCCCAAAGTCATGATTTTCTCCATAAAGATACATGGCGGGGATTTTCGAAAATATTTAGAGGCACTTTCTGGCTAAGTACAGAGTTGAAATTCGAGGTATCGCTGGAGGCCGTGCGTGTCCGACAAAAACCATTAAGACATCATCGTAGATTATCCTTGGTTCGACGCTAGGTCATGGCAAATATTCTCCCGTTTAATTTACATCGCGATTTTTAAGATTTATTTTGAATCACTTCCCGATAAGATAGAAACTTGAAACTCGGCAAGTGGATAGAGACTATAAATATATATTATATACGTTGTAATAATCAATTGTGATTTCCCCGTTGAGAATCAACGAGCACTTCTGCTTGCGTTAAATATAATCGCAAAATTACCTGAATATGCGGTTTTTCTTAGTTGATAGGAAAAGATGTCAGAGCATCACACCTTTTTTTATGGATATGGAGTGAATGATGCACATTTAAGGAAACTAACGTATTACTTTGGAAATTAATTTACCAGTAATTTCCAACCACAACTCACTGAAGTTCTTCGCAGTGATCCAAACAGAGCAACGCTTTAAAGTGCAGAATAGTGGTAGAGATGTAATCAACGGTAAAAAGGATGGGTTCAGGCATTAAATGTAGTAAATGTGTTTGGACGACATGTTTCTCCAAGTTCATAATCTGATATTTCGATGCTACATGTAAGTGCAGATATATGCGCTGAAATTTTTCGCCGAATTTAATTCCGCGCAATATTCGCTCAGCGTTTCATCAAACGCATTAAACGCCAGAACTAAACTTCCAATTGCTCGCAGGAGCCGCGGGAAAATAAAGCACGGGAAAACTAGAAGGCGGGAAAACTAGAAGGCGGGAAAACTAGAAGGCGGGAAAACTAGAAGGCGGGAAAACTAGAAGGCGGGAAAGCTAGAAGGCGGGAAAGCTAGAAGGCGGGAAAGCTAGAAGGCGGGAAAACTAGAAGGCGGGAAAACTAGAAGGCGGGAAAACTAGACCGCGGGAAAAATAGAGAGCGGGAAAATTAGAGTTCCGTTCTACTTGATGTCCTTATGCATTTCTTATGAAGATAACAGAAACATATTTTAATTACTTCCCGGCATCATATCGACTTCAAACTTTGCATCAAATAAAATAAAGTCTTAATGAGTCTTACGGTCTATTCACAGCTAACAATAAGTCCTGGGTTCAGGGGTCTCTAAAATTAATAATTGTTACGATGTTTAAGAATTTTTTGAACCTCTTCCCGATAATATAAAAACTGAAAACTTGTCATATAAATAAATATCATAGATACATTTCAAATACGTGTTTTAAGATTCCTTGATCGTCCTTGGTTCGATCCCAGAAAGCCATTTACATTGCCCTATGCATTTAAGACGGGGATAATGGAGTCTTATTTCAGGACCTTCCCGGTATGATATGGACTTCGAACTTAGCATTTACGAAGATCAGGTCCTATCAAGTTATAATAGCCCATTTGCATCCGCTAATAAGTCCTGGGTTCGACACCACGCGTCTACAAAATTAGAAATTGCTAAGATTTAAAAAATATTTTTATCTCTTCCCAATGACATTGAAACTCAAAACGTGCAATGTGAATGAAGATTATAAATACATTTCATATTCTTGCAATATGCAAGCAACTTTCACTCGTATATAGATACCCAGATAGGATACTAATTCAAAGGCTAAACCACAAACGTCAATGATATGAAATTTTTACAGCGTATTATATGTGAAAATTCAAGCAGACATATTGGCTGCAACTGCCTAAAACGACGTTCTGCTTTTCACATATATTCCTTATGTGAGAAATATTAATGTGCTCTGGCATCGAGTCCAGGAAGTCTATGGTTTTATTAAAATTGTTTTCTTAAACCGTGACTTAATATACATCTTCCAGGTAAGAGAGAACTTCCTATCGTTTCAATAAATGCACCAAAAAATATTAAAAAGTACCCCATGTATTTTTAATTGGAGATGTTTGCATCGTCCTCGCATCGAACCCAGGACATTTTCTATAAAAGCAATTTATGGTTTTGATAGATAATGTCCATATCTGTGAGCTCCTTGAATTTTGATTCTCTAACTATCCGGGAGGTATTTTTTAGAAATTTCCGAGCATCATTTAAATGGAAAAAATCGGGATATTGTAGCCTTCTTGCATCGAACCCATGTCACTGAAGTTCGAAGTCACCTTTTTTTTTCTGGGGGTTTCACGTTAGGGCCTATTAGAATATCTTTCTGTTATTTGAGTTTAATTATCGTTTCCGAGAACCATTTTTCCCTTTCAGAAAATGTCTACGAGAAGGTGGCGCTGCTTATCCTAATGTGATCATCGAATATATTTTATAATCTTTAAATAATTTTTGTCATCATCGAAGAAAGTATTAATTTAAATAATATGAGATTAAATCTTTAGGTGACATTGTAGACATAATTATAATTTTATTTGCTTTGTTAATTGGTTTGCAAAATATTATAGCCTGGAATCAGCCATCCACCTAAAATTATGAGGCAAGTGTTAGCAAGAGTAATTATTAATTGGGATTTCCCCGTTGAGAATCAACGGGAACTTCTGCTAGTATGTTCATATAAATTTATATAATGGACTCTTCTAAGGAATGAGTGATGCTGTGTAGTAACATTCACTTCTTATCGAATGCTATAAAAGTTTTTATTCATTGCATCTCTGATTACATCCTGGCTCAGTAAGGAAAGCAGTGGCCAAATACTCTGTGCTTATTTTATCCTAGTGAGCTTCATTCCCTCTCTAAACCACTTTGAATTCTTTGCACCAGCCTCCGGAATGTTGTACTGATAAACATTTATTTTGAGATTTTACATTGAGGTTTTTACCAAATCTTACGCCTAACTGTAATTCTTAAAAAATAATAATTCGCTTAATTTATCAATTTTGTTAAACTATTGCCATTCCTCAAAATGCTGTCCTCGTGTATTTTATATATCTATCCTCCTTTGTAAAAGGAAATTAGGTTATATTTGTGTAAAGCTAATAATATCTGGCGTCATTTGGTGGAAGTTCTTCATGATCAGAGAATAAAAGTCACTGTTACTTCCACATATACATTGTGCATCGTTGCCATGCAACTTCACACCTGACGATGTTGCACGAAAACAAAATCCGGGTCGTGTAATTAAAGCACATGTGGAAGTAACAGAGTGACTTTTATTCTCGGAAATATTTGTGTAAACGAACTTCGTGATTATTGAGGTTATTTTTCGGTTGCTATCTAGATATGACAATAAAATTTGTCTGCACGGATGCGTGCTTGCCTTTCTAATCCTGCAGCGACAATTATGGAATTTTTTCCAAGTCTGAAGTGAAAGACAAATTGTCTCCATAAACCCGTTAACAGAAGGGAAAGAATAATTTCGGTACGGTGAGTGCTCTCCTCGGTAAATATTTCCACTCGCAGACAATGCATTCGAAAGCAAATGTTTCATGCGCAGGCAGTGATTCGTGCGGGAGTACAATGAAGGGCTGTTCAGAAAATTAATGAAAAGAGTCGGAAGGAATTATCGTCCCATTTATGCCCTTAAGATAAAAAAATAGCGAAATAATTTGGAATGCGTCTCCATAGAGACGTGCATTTAAATCACGCTTGTTCCCGTCAGAGCAAGCAGGCTAATGGGAGGTATCTCAGATTTTCTCCAGGCTTTTTTATTTTTGTATATATTTTATGTTTCATACGCAGCCTAGAATCCTTTAATGCATTCCTTTTTATTGCTTAAATAGCTTAAGCTTTTCCTTTTTAAGATTGTCTTTACCACGTGCAACATCTAACGATTTCCTCCATCTTTCTCTATGTTCTAATAGTTTCTTTTTTCCGTATAAACTAATATTTTAGAAACTGTATTTCCATATCCTACGTTGATGGTCTTTTTAATTTTACTTTCCAAAAGTTAAACTTCTTGCAGTGAAGTAGCTGCCGGTTTAAACCTCGATCCTTGTCTCTTGGATTTCCTACGAACTATTTTATTCTTGTACATATATATATATTACGCACCATACACAGCCATGAATATTTTAATTATTTTATTACTCGAATTGCACAAGCTTCCTATTTCTATGATTGCTTTCACGGTGTACCTCCAACTATTTCCTCGATCTTGACTCCATTTTGATTAACTCAAGTTTATAACTATCTTGTTGTCTATGCTATTCTGAGTTTAGTCATACTTTCAGTCTCTCTTTAGAATGCAAATTTGTCACGTAGCCCTTAGTACAATAGAAATTATTTCAAAATCTATTCGTTAGTGGCGCTTTCTCATCCAATTAGCATTGCATACTCTTCATATAATCCATTCCAACTGCTTTTATTTTACTCGTGTGTACTTTGTGACACGCCCAATCATTTCTTCTTCATATTTCTCACCACTTCAGCTTGCTATATCTCACCCCCGGTAACACAACGCTCGATCTGAAAATGCTATCAGAAACCATGATGAGACTTATGTGATCATCTTCGCATTTTTAATAATAATAATAATAAATTTACTACGGGTATCAAACCCATTTACATAATACAAAATAAGATTATGAATAAAAGCACTAATTTTCCACACTATTATTACTATTTATTCATTATCTTAAATGGCTTTCCACAAAGTAACGCCTGAACATCTTGATTTCAAATAATACAAAATCAATATAAAAATACACAGAATAAAGCAAAATGTACAAGTAAATTCAAAGACATCATTATCAAAGAAAAGTAAAGAATATAAAACAATAAATGTATACTAAGATCACATTTGCAAAAATAAATCAATATACATCTTCAATCTTAATCCCAACCAAAACCCAATATACAGGAACATACATACATACACATAATATATATTTAACTTTATACATATACAATATAATCTTGCAATAAAAATATATTCATAAACATATTCAAGTAGTTAAAACTAGTAGTTTATATCCATAAATGAAAACGGTATAGGTGATAATGTTTTTATCATTTAATTCCAGCATATATTCATATATAGTGGACAGCAAATTCCTTACATTCTATTCTTACCTATTATTTAATTTTGAATTACTGAATTGATTTAATCATTAATATTAATCATGTCTATTAAATAATCATTAATCATGTCTATTAAACTGATCTAGCACAAGAAGAGATTTCTTTTTCAATAAAGTACCTTTACTTCTCTCCCACACTTTGTAAATCCTTAATTCTATACCAGCCTCATCCACCCAACCCAGATAGAAATGATTTCCTGCAGAATCGAATATATGGCCTTTTTTAAGACTGATGGGAATTTTAAATCAAACACTGGACACTTTTGTATTAATTTCTAGTATAAGACGCACCCAGATTTTGTAAGACATTTTTGAGGTAAAATGTGCGTCTTAAAGGTCCGTAAAATACGGTTATTAAAGATATGGATTGTTACCAATTTCATCAAATAACTTGGCCAATAAAATAGATATTACGTTATCTTTTTTTGTGAACGAGAATTCTTTTTGAATTGTCTCTCACGTACACAATTAACGAGCAGTTTAAGGAATGAATAATGAAGCCAACAACCAAAATTTCTTCCGTTCTTTTCCATTGCAGATCTCTAACGATAATCACGTAGGATTTACGTGTTAATTAATAAAGGAGACGTAGTTCAATGAATCTGTGTAGTATTCAGCCTGACACGAGGGGAATCTCAAATGCGCATCTTGAGCCCGTTTTCCACGTGGACGATCTTCTGCGAGGGTTAGCATATGGGAAAGGGCAAACGCAGACGAGCATTTGAATGCACAAACGAACAGTCGTAGGCTGTGATTTGGGGCTCTGTCTTGCTTTGCAGGTTACGCAATTCTTTGTCTGCTTACAAGTAGCAAGAATATGATCTAATATCTTAGCAAAAACAGGGTTTTATTTTGGTTAATTTTAGTTCTGTTTTCTAAAACACTTCTCAAGAAAATCCATTTCAGTATCCTAAATTAACAGGTTTCAATCTTCTGAAAATAAGAACTTTTTCAAACATCCGTATATTTAATACATTTTTTTAACGATCCCGAGGCAAAAAACCCATGTTGTGATAAGAATAAAATTACTTCTAAAATTTTCCTTCTTAGGGTTTATTCCTGGAACTCATAATTTTGCTCAGAACTTTTTGATTCTCTAAATGAATATAATGCTACTTGTGGCAATCTTAATTTTTGCGTTTAGTACGGTTGGTTCAATGTGCTGTCGCTGAAGAAACCGTCATGATGACGTACAAGAATTAGGGAAATTCTGAATTCATGCGAATTATTGTCCCCAATGTCAGACTATCCTTAAGACTACATATTTTTGCGAAGCTCATAGTCGGAATATGCAGCGAAAAGATGAGAGAGTGATGATACCTCACCTTGGTAAGAGCCCGTATTGAATACATGGCGAGTATATGGGATCCGGCGGATGGAATGGGAGCCCGCGAATTTTAGGAAGGGCTAGACGAATTTATGTTAAAAAAGCAATCGTTACAAAAATGCTCTCAGACGGAGGTTGGAAATATTTGTAAGAAAGGGGATTGGAAGGTAGACTTTCTTGATAAATATAGTAAATCCATATTGACGAAACATGCAATATAATATAATAATGTATCATGCAACACCCCTGCTGCCGATCCTATAATGACCGTAAATTAAGAGAAATACATGCTAGGACAATACGTTTTTAAAATTCACTCATTCCGAGAAAACACGTGATTATAACGGACTAAAAAAAGTAGTTCAGACTTCTGGTGTTTACAACCCCTGCCGAACGCTGAAAGCTGGCTTGTAATAATTATAATAATGAAGGCTTGGCGAAGTTTTAACTTGACAGACCACTCTTAGAACTGACTATTTTCAAGTACGCAAACAATCATGCCCTAACCAGGAGTCTAACCCAGGACCCCGGCGTTGTAAAGCTAACACGTAAATTATTTTAGATAATCATACCTACTTACTAACCTTCTGTTATATGATGGGAATGAAATTTAAATTGCGCATGAAAGTGTGCGAAAAATAGTGATTTTGCTGGGACTCGAACCCAGGTCTCCCACTTTTCGGACAGGTGTTCTAACCAACTAAACTACCGATACACGTCGGTTCCACTTGGTAAGAATACCTGCACCGAAAGTGGGAGACCTGGGTTTGAGTCCTAGCTAAGTCACTATTTTCACTTCTTGTACAACCTTTCTACTTTATATTGGGATTTGTGCATTAAGCTATTATTAATATTTCTTGATAGTTCACCGTGTTGTCATGGGATATCTTCTTCTATGCACTCCATCCTATTCCTTACGAATGTCCCAGTTCAATTTGCAGCATCCATCCTAGATAAGCGGGAATATGTCGGGGAATACGAAAATCTCCTCGCTTCCAAATGCAGTGCATTATCGGAGGAAGTTTTATTTCCTCGAGGCAATCGCATTCCGGAGACACGTCAATCCTACCTTTTGCCTTCTCCTGCTAAATATTCAGGAAACATCCGTCACGCAAAAGGGATGAAGGAAGGGCGAAAGGGAGGAGGACAATAAATGCGGAGAGAGAGAGATGGAATTGGAGTAGACAGGAAGGGAACAAGATAAACAAGACGTGTCGGGCGGCTGTAAAGGCAGATTCCCTCAAGAGATGAACGCATGCATCCTCGAGATTTCCCTACTCCCCAACCCTTCTCTATTTTGAGTCCGTTTTCCCTAATTAAATTTTCAAACCCTGGACTTTTTTTAGGTGCATTCGACACCGATGTGGGTCCCCGTTTGACCGCTGTTTATTTCATCGGTTTTTCCGGGGAACGGTTCTTGTCTGCATAAGCTACGACCCGCAGCGATGGCTGTTACTGGAATTGTGTTAGGAACCCACTGCGGTTGTTTGCTTTTTATGGGCTGTAACCGTTGCTTGGTGAGATGGAAGGGAGGCGGTGTATCAAAACCCCATCAAAGATGAAGTTCTCCATAAAGAGGCGTCGACCAAGTCATTGTTATGGTTGTCATAACACATTTTGCTTCTTCATATACAAAAACTAAATTGAATTATACTAAATATACACATGAATTAGCAACGCATTTATTTTTATTTATATGAAAACATGAAATACGGATTGAGTTAGTTAATCATGAAATTATTTACGATAACAACATTTTACGTATATTTATTGTTTCATTTTATCGCAAGTACATTTAATTCACTAAGAGTTTCTTTAATGGAATGGAAACCATTTCTAATTCATATTTTTTTCGTTTCACTGAAAGTCTATTGCAACTCTCACTAAATTTACTCCGCAAAAATGCTGGTCCTTTGTTTGACATTTCAAGCCCCAGAAAGATAGAATGTGATCGCCAACTTTAAAGTAATGTATTGGTTAATTAATAATATGTATCCTTAATTTATCATGTTTATATCTAGGTCTTAAAACGTTTAAACTTGAAATATTCTTATGTGCATCTTTTAAAATGTTAGTAATTTCGGAATGTTTAGATCACCATTCTTACTTTTTGACGAGTGACTTCTGGGATTCCTTTTAAAGTGAATAAGTCATGGGACATAAACCCATTTTCGAATTTTGAAAAATCTCCCAGCCAAGTGTTCTTTCCCGTGCACTAGCGAAAACCTGTAAATATTCAACTGTCAGAGCTGAATTGTAAACACAGAAATTGTCATTCCTTAATTAAAAAGGCAATTCAGTCCCAAAGTATCTATTTGCCGGTTTCTTGGCTTATAAAGCTTAATCTTATTAACGGCCCAATACCAAATTTAAGTAACCCGAAGTTCATAACTCTGATTTTTCAAATTTTATCGTTACTTCTCTGTTATATATTACTAAGTATAAAAAATAAGAAACATACTTCAATCATCAAGATATGGCAACAGAAACCATTTAAGTATAGTCAACTATTCAGTTGTTACCTATGAATCCTATTATAGCATATATGAGTTTTGTGATAGAAAGATTCCTTTTGTATCTATTGGCATTTCTTATCTAGTACATAACCCATGGCCTTAATTGCTCCAAAAATACCTAAAGAATAAAAAATATAAAAAGGAATGGTAACAGATAGGTTCTTTAAATTTTCCCTTGTTATAAATTAGGTTTGGATAAGTACGATATGTGTTTTTTTGGTGTGACCCATCAAAAAAAAATTTAATCTTGAAAACCCAGACTGTTCTTTGTATGAGATAGTTGGAATGCAGTCAAAACTACAGTTTACGCAGAGCTGTGGCTGATTCAATAGGATTCGAAGCCTATATTATTCAGTATAAAGTAAATCTATTATCGAGGTGCGATACATTTAGTCTGTTCAACTCCATAGCATCTGAAGATTCCAAAAATATTAGCATATCTAGCCGCATATCTTGATTTATGCGAAAGTCTTGTGGACTTGTGAATCTCAAGTAACCAACTTCTACCGCACTCTAAG
Organism: Sympetrum striolatum; assembly: GCA_947579665.1. Classification (NCBI taxonomy): domain Eukaryota; kingdom Metazoa; phylum Arthropoda; class Insecta; order Odonata; family Libellulidae; genus Sympetrum; species Sympetrum striolatum. Next base: position 75,294,743 of record OX388350.1, read on the forward strand.
TAATGTATGTTGAGTTATAACTCTCTTGGTCCCTTATTACTTAAGGAAATACATTTCCATAAGCTCTAAGTCAGAATAAATCCACTGAAATTAGCTAAACAATATTAAATAATTACATTACACGTGTATTTAAGGGTCGCCGGCCTATACACGCGTAAATACGGGGTTATATGTGTGAGAGATAGATCTCCGGTGGTCGTAATAGTTTGGGGAATTGAAGGGAGGGTCGCATCGAGAAATGAGGGAATGCCGAAGGATACTTCCGAAGTTTGCCTCACTCCCACTTAAGTCTGAGACTTGGGAAGAACCTCATGGGAATATAACGTCTTGAATTATTTACTCCACTTTAACAACTGCCATTACGCCTCAGAAAGCGAGAAAAAAATGAAAGATGAAGGGTGTAGGGATAAGTGGCAAAGAAGGTTTCGGAAGAGAAAAGAATCCTGAAAACGGACCGCTGTGGCTCTGTTTGGGAAAGCATCAGGATTGTATGAGTTAATCATGTTCTTCAGGAAAAAAAAGAGGAAATATCTTCATGAATTGTACTAGGATGATTATTAAACTACTTCTACAATTAAATGTTTACGGAGAAATCTTGATGAATTACTAATATTCGCTCTAAAATTATCTCTAACCGATATTAGAGCATAATTTCATTTATCAATAAGTGTATCTACTGTCCATGCAAAAAGTCTAGATACTCGAGTTTGAAGTGTTGTATCTCAGTAACCTATCCATCGATTGCAATGAAATAAACTGAAAATGAAAGAAAATTTATATCTACGTTTTGTGAATACCATCGGCTATTTTTTACCGTATCAAAACATTTTTTATTTGGCTTTGTATGAAAAAAGCACGGGTTTGGCGTTCAGAAAACGGTAGCTCCACTTTGAACGCTAATTTTTCAAACATTTCTCAAGTTATCAACATGAGACTACATAAGATGCAAGATCAATCTTTTATAAATGTATATGTTGAAGCAAAACCTCGGTACCATTTATTTACTATCCAAAAATTTTAGATAAATAAAACTCTGCTATTTTCGTTATTTAACGACCTACGAGAAATTTTAAAGTAGGCACCGCATACCCGCACTGGTGACGAATTTGATAATTTTTTATTTTGAAAATTTACTACCATTGTCCATGTAGAATTTTTTTATCCTTGTTTTTTGGGGCGCTCAGCCCGCCTATCTCACCGAGAAATTGGACAACGCTAGAATGGACATGGGCAATGGTAGTAATTTTTCATTATAAAAATCGTTCCTTAATAATTCGTCGTCGTTAAATAACAAAAATAGCAGAGTTTTCTTTATCGACACATTTTGGATAGTAAATAAATAGTACCTAGGTTTTGCTTCAGCATATGCATTTATAAAAGATTGATCTTGCATCTTATGAAGTCTCATGTTGATAACTTGAGAATTTTTTGAAAAATTAGCGTTGAAAGTGGAGCTATCGTTTTCTGAGCGCCAAAAACCGTGATTTTTTCATACATAGCCACATAAAAAATCTGTCGATACGGCAAAAAATCGCTGATGGTATTCAAAAAACGTAGAAATAAATTTTCTTTCATTTTCAGTTTATTTCATTGCAATCGATGAATAAGCTACTGAGATACAACCCTTCATACTCGAGTATCTAGACATTTTGCATGGACAGTAGCTGACGGATAGCGCAGAGCAGAAATAGTCAAATACAATCGCCTAAAGTGAGGAATAGATATTAGAAGACCATTTTTATGATTTTCATCTTTTAGTATTTCATTGATATTTGTTAGGCGACTGGCTCCATTGAAACGTGGACAATGTTGAAAGTATTTAATGGCCAAAGTTTGCATTAGTACTTCTTTTATATTTATGTGAAACAATGTAAATGCACCAGAGAAATAAAATTCGGTTTTTAACTTACGCATATACAATTGTTTACTAACCTGATGATGTTACGCCGCAAGGAAACCCGGGTCATGGTTATTAAAAAATATGTATGCGGCAATTAAAAAGTGGCTTTTATTTCTCTAGCACTATGAAAACCTTCCATCAGATAACGCCTAAAATCATAAATTCGATTAGAGGTTCAAATTATCTTATTCCTTAACAGCCGTGTTCCAATACTTCTTTTTTTACTGAAACCATTAATATTAATATTTCATTCAAAACGTTAAATACTAATTAATGTATCCATACTTAGATGAACTCGTTGATAAGTTAATCCTTCTGTAACAAATAAACTGTGTAACTTAATTCTTCATTTTCTGAATCCATTGGCGGATGTTCCGGTCTAATAGCTACATATGAGGCTCCTTTCATTATGACTGATCAACCGCAAACTGCCTTATCATTCGATCAATTTTAATTAAAAATATTTTGATTCTATAATTTCTTTGTTATGTTTTTGAGAATAGACTCCTCTCTTAGTTATTGACCTCCTCTTTCCATCTCAACTTAAGCATCACAAATATGCTAATTACTGCATAGAAGGGGAGGAAAATAAACGGGCTGGGTTGTGTTTACTAGATAAAAAATCTGATGTGGCCAGCACATGACTTTCTCCATATATAAGATGTAAATATTTATCTACGACAGTAATTTCGAACTCTATATTCCATCTAAACTTGGAAGATGAGTATAAATATATATATATTATTATCTTTGACGTCACAAACATTAAAGATAATGTTTTTCGGGACATGATCGATGAAAAACGATGAAATTGGCCTTTCGCCCATAGAGCCCAGAGCGCCCACAAAGTACATAATCAGCAACTTCCGGTTTATCAGTACTTCATGAATAACTCCTAAACAATCAATGATATAAGAATATGTTTCAATCAAAAGTTATAGTAAATTATATTTTCTAAAATTTTTATTTATAATAGTATATACCTAAATATCATATTAATGGAGATATATTGAAAACCGGAAATGAGCTTTGATGTATGAAGCTCGACTTCCGGTTTACCGATTTACTTCAAAAACTAATCAACTGTGACAGCACACGCTACAGTACTATATATGAAGTTTGGTATTGATACGACCAATAGTTTTCACGTTAGAGCGCCCACTAACACACACACACATACAGACACACACACACACACACACACACACACACACACACACACATTGGACTCCGTAGCGTTCGGACGTGTTTCGGCTTCGCTCCCGGTCTCTTACTTTGTGTGCGCTTTCTTTCATCGTTGTCATCGTTTCATCTCATCGTTCTGTGTTTGTTCGCTTCGTTTGTGCTTCGTCTTCATCCAGTGATCGTCGGTGAGTGTCCAATTTGTTGATTTGTCTGGTTTTTCGTCTCGTGTTGTTCGCATACGCTCGCCATCAGCGTGAGTCTCACACGTTCGTCATCTGCCGCCTCGGTGGCGGCAGAAATGGACGTGGCTTCACCTACAGTGTCGCCTTCATCCTCAGAGATGGATTTATCTGGAAGTAGTCAGTGTAATTCGCAGAAATTGACCTATAAATCAATTCTATCTACGCCCGCTTCTCAATTGTCTGGTGACTCATCGCCATGTGCTCCCAAAAGCTCGTCCTCCCATACCTCGAGGCCTACCTCCCCCGTCCCTCGACCTGCCTCCCCTACTTCTAGGCCAGTATCCCCTACCTCCACGCCAGCTCCCCCTCCCATACGCAGACCTGTTCAGCTACCACCCCTACGTAGCGACGCAGGAGACTCGGCGCACGTCTCCTCTCCTCCCTCTACCTCAGAGCTGGTCGCCCCCCCCTACCGCCCCTCCATCCACCCCGGGGCACTCTCTTGTCGTTTCCCCTTCCACTTTGGCTTCGTCAACATACATTTCAGATTCTACTACGTTACCGTCCATTCCTTCCCCGCCAGCGCCTACAGCCCCTCCTCTCGGCACATACGCGCAGCGGGTTCGAGGGGAATCTCTTGGAAATTACGCACGCACACCTACACACGAGAGTCCCAACGGGACTTTTTCTTTCACGCGTCGAAGGGTAACGCCGGTGCTGACCGGTCCTAACCGAAAAAGGGGTATTATAATGCAAGGTTTGCCGGACACCCCAGTTCACCAATATGTCTTCGCGGTTGCTAGTAAAATAGGGGGCGGGAGTAAAATCACGCATGCCACGCGGCTCTCCCAGAATAGAATTTGTATCTACCTCGCGAGCGAGGCACTGGTCGACACATTTATCTCCGACTTCGGCGGGGTCGAGATAAACAACACATGGGTCGCGGCACGCCGCATGGTGACCGCGGCTAAAAAAGTTTTTCTGAGCAACATCCCGCCCGAGGTCTCTAACAAAGACTTACTCGAGATACTAAGCGAGGCCGGAAGAATAGTGTCGCCGATTTATCCCCTGACATCCGGCATTAGAGTCGATGACTTTACTCACGTCTCCTCATGGAGGAGGATGGTACATATGGTCATCAGGGAAGGGATCAGGATGCCCGACTCCTTCGTCGTCGACGTTGGGGACACCCCTTACCGGGTATTCTTAAGAGTTGACGACGGTAGGTGTTTCCAGTGCGGGGAGGACGGCCACGCAGCCAACACATGCCCAAAATCAAACGCCACCTCGAAACAAATACCAAAAACCGTACCGTCAACGGATGGCGTCCCGCTAGCCACCACCAATGCTCCCTCTACCTCTGATGATCTGAGTTCCTCCACGAGTACCTCTGTCCCCGTTGTTTCCGCGACCACTCAGTCCGGTGCACTATCATCAGAGGAGGGCAAAACTCCTCCCGAGACAGATATTACTCCTGAGGAAATCAATCTGGTCGACTCGCAAACGGCTAAACTCCTTGCCCCTCTTGCCATGGATTCGCCACCATCAGTCGCGATTGAGAGCCTCGAGCTCTCGGCCTCTCAAAAGAGGAAAACACACACGGGAACCCCAGAAGATAACCTCCTCGGTCAAGTGCAAAGGAAAGAAAAGAATCCGAAAATAACCAAAGAAATGCGCCCGGATGACGAGGGGCTTAAACAAATAGCGGATTATTACACAAAAAATCCCGGGTTCACAAACATATCTTTTTTATCCCTAAGTAAATTCTTGCGAGACGTAAAGGGGAGGACGGACAGGAATGCCGCCTTAAAAGAAAATTTCAGTGAACCCATCGAAGCATTTAAAGTCCTGGCCACCCTCGACAAGCAGAAAGTCGTAAAACAGGGGGCAATGAAGATGAGGATCAAGAGGTTGGTCCAGCACGCCCTACAGGACGACATCTTCAATGCATAATTTTGTCATATTTATAACCATCATTATTTATTTACATATTTTGAAAATATCTATTGCCCTTATCAATATTTTTTGCCCATTACACGCATCTACTTCGTCGGTGTCGGTCGGTCGGTCGGTGTCGTGTATATATTTTTATTTATATTTATTTATTAATATTTATTTATTGTCCTTGTTTTAAATGCATCCATTCCTCGGATGTTTTAATCGTGTGTGTCCGATTTGTGCCCTTGGTTATCCTTTTGATGAAACGAGCAATTTTAAATAGGGATTTTATTGCGCCGCCTTCGGCCAGTGTGTGTCTGTCTATTTATTTATTTATTATTCGTGTTCGTCCGTGCTTTTATAAATTTATAAATTTATTTATTTATTTATTTATTTATTCGCGCATCATAGTGCGTGGTTTAAAGCACGTCTGTTTTTATCATATGTACGACGCTCCAGCTTTTTATGATCCTTTTATAGTTTGCTCGTCGTTTCTTGATTGGATTGTCCTTGCTCGAGGACGGATATGACAGATTTGAGAATAATCTCGCTAAACGTTCGCTCCGTGAGGGGAACTCTAAAGTGGGCACACCTGACGGCCTTCTTGGAGGCCCATCGGCCGGAAGTGGTGCTGCTGCAGGAGACCAACACCGTCGCGCCTGCGATGGACTCCCTGCCGCAGTACGAGTTTTTCTTCTCTCCCCTCTCCACGCCTCACACAGGAACGGCGGTCGCGGTGCACAGATCCGTGTGCGGCGGTGCGCGCCCGCCCGTCGTGATTAGCGACGGGCACGCCTTGGGTGTGACCGTCGGCCTGGGGGGTGTGACGCTCGACTTCGTGTCATTTTACGGACCGCACGAGCAGCATGAGGCGCTGACTGTCATCGATCGGCTGAGAGAACACCTAGAAGCGACGAGGCAGCAGCGCAGAGGACCGAGAGTGACTATATTAGGGGGAGATTTTAACGTCACTTTGGACCCCGGGAGGGACAGATCCTCCGGGAGGGAGAGACATCCCCGGGTCGCCAACGCGCTCCGGAGTTTGGTGGAGGACATGGAGCTGGTGGACCCGTGGGTGGAGACGAGGAGGGGAGAGGAGGGTTTCACCTTTCACGGAGCGGAGGGTGGAAACGTGCGCTCGAGGCTGGACCGCTTATACGTGTCCGGCGGGAGCCTCTCAGCCGTAAAAAATATGAGGACGGTGCCGTCGTTTACCGACCATAGAGGGGTGGCAGCCACTCTTTCGTTGCCAAGAGTGATCCCTCGACCTCCGTACTGGAGGTTCGACAATGGGTTGCTGCGCAACGAGGAGTACGTTCAAAACATAAAGACGCTCATCGCGGCGATCAACGATCTACGTTGTTTGGGAGACCCGGTATCGAAGTGGGAGACCCTAAAGTTTGAAGTGAAGGAGAGAACGGTCGACTACGTGAGGAGACTCAGACGGCAGCAGAGGGAAGCCATAGAGGAAGGAATTCAACTACAGCGGGCTAAGGCTATCGTGGCGAGGATGGGGTGGGAGAATATAATCGTCAACGACGACCCGCTGGCTCCTCACGTAGCGAAGTGGTACACGCGCGTCGTTCCGAGACCGCTGGAGGGCCTGGAGATCGACGGTCGATGGGAGGAGGACCTTGCGGCGATAAGAATGCACGTTTCCGCCTATTTTGGCGAAATTTTCGACCCAAAAGACGCGGAGCCTCTAACAAGTGAAGAGGACGAAGCCCTCCTCTTCGAAGCCCTCGACAGCGTCTGCGAGGACGAAAGGGCCTTGCTGAACGTGGAGGTTTCGGAGGACGAGATGCTGGAGGCACTTAAGAAGCTTAATAGAAACAAGACCCCGGGGTCAGACGGACTGACCCCGGAATTCTACATCGCCTTCTGGGACGTCCTCGAGGGCCTGTTCGGGGACATGGTGCGGGAGAGCTTTCGGAGGGGAAGCCTCCCCAGAACCAGCAGGTCGTCCGTCATCGCCCTCGTCCCGAAGAGCGGGGGGGGCAGAACGATCGATGGTTGGAGGCCCGTGTCGATCACCAACACGGATTACAAAATAATGGCAAAATTATTATCGATGAGGGTCAGCAGAGTAATAGCATCTGTCATATCCGTCGAGCAGTCGTACTGCGTTCCGGGGAGAAGCATTTTTGACGCCATCTCCACTGTGCGGGACATGGTGAGATCGGCGAACGCCGAGGATACGCCTCTGGCGGTGCTCTCCTTGGACCAGTCGAAAGCCTTCGATCGAGTCGGCCACGCTTATTTGATCAAGATTTTAGAAAGAATGGGCTTCGGGGACCGACTGATCGGCATGCTGCGGACGCTGTACCGGGACGCCGTATGCATGGTCCGAGTCGGGTCCTCTCTTACGCCCCCTATCCCTTTCCGAAGGGGAATAAGGCAGGGATGTCCACTTTCCGGACAACTGTACACCCTCGCCTTCGAGCCCCTCGTTCGGGCCCTCAAAGCGAGGCTCACCGGTGCCTCTATCCCCCGCCACCCGGAGACGCGGATAGCCGTCAGCGTCTATGCGGACGACGTGACGGTGTTCGCATCGGAGGAGGAGGATTTAAGGCGGGTTTTTCCGGCGTACGACCTCTACGCTCGGTCTTCGGGGGCCAAGATAAACGCAGAGAAGACGGTGGGGCTGTGGGTCGGCAGGTGGAGAGGCAGGCAGGACTCTCCCCTCGAAATAAGATGGAATTCGGAACACGGCAAATACCTAGGCCGAAAGATCTTCAACGACGAAGATCCGGAAAGGGAGGTTCTTGAGAAAGAGATGGTCGAAACGATCGAGACGGCCCTCAGGAGTTGGAAGCCAAGAATGAGCCCGATGTCGTTGAGGGGGAGGGTGTGCGTGGCGAATCAGTTCGTCGCGCCCAAGATATGGCACACCCTCCAGACCTTTCAGCCTTCACCCTCATTTTCTTCAAGGATCCAGAGGCTGCTGGTGGATGCCATTTGGTTGGGTAGAAAGCACTGGGTGAAGAAGAAGGTGGCGACGGCGCCGGTTCGAGAGGGAGGACTCGGGCTCGTCGACGTTGGGGTTAAGATCCTCGGATTTCGATTCAACGCCGCACAGAGGCTCCTCCTTTCAGAGGAGGCAGCAGCGGAGCCGTGGAGGCTGCTCGCGGCCGCGGGCTTCGGGCGCGCGACGGGGGGGCGTCCGTGGAGGGACGCTTTCGATCGTGGCACGGGGTCGCGCCGGCTCTCCGGCTTTCGCCGCTCGCTAGTCAGGGCGTGGCGGTCGATGGGGCCGGAGAGAGAGGGCGCGGGAGTTTATGTCTTCTCCAGCGCGAGGCTCGGGAGGAGGATGGATCTTCCGATCCCCAAAAGGGCCGTATACAAAGAAGTTCTGTACAGAAGAAACAACGAGATCTGGCCACTCTCGGGTCGTGAGCCGAGGGAGGAGATCAGGTGGAGATCCCTCCGATCGCACCCCACCCTGGGGCATGATGGGGACGCGGCATGGCGCCTGGCTCATGGCGCGTGGGCGGACTGCCCCTTTCTCAGGAAGACCGGGATAAGAGAAAAAGACGACTGCCCTTGGTGCCCGGGAGTCGTCGGCACGGCCTGGCACCTGGCATACGTCTGTCCGAAGACGAGGCCGCTGTGGAGCGCGGTCGTTGGGGCCACAAAGAACCTGACGGGGAAAAGGGAGGTCCTCGTGAAGGAAATATATGGGGGAATCCTGGAGAGAGGGTCCCCAGGTACCAGGCTCGCCAACTTTCTCCTTTCGTTGGCGAAGGGAGAAATTAGGAGACAGCTAGACGCCTTTTTCCGGGGGCGGACGAGAGACGTCGCCTACGCGGAGGCGTTTTCGAGGGCCCTCCGGAAAAGGTTGAAATTAGAAAGAGACCACGCCGAGGCATGCTGCAGCGGGGAGATGCTCGGCGTGTGGACCCAAAAAAATTTCCTGATCGATTCCCAAACGGGAGAGCTGAAGGAGGATTGCCCACTCCTTCACTTAAACTGACCCCTTTTTAAACCTTTTATCCTTTATCTTTTTATCTATTTATTTATTTATTTATTTATTGTTATCGCGTCATGGAGTGGCGACGTGTAATTTACTTTTGTCGCCGCTTGATGCACGTTATTTCACCGACGCAAAGCTCTGCAAGGTGAGGAGCAGTTAGACCCCAGCGTGTCAGACCCTTGATGAAGGCTTTATTAACGCGAGGAGCATCCTTTTGTACACGCAGACCAACGCAAACCCACGCACCCGCATTCACGCACTCTCCCTCGATAGAGAGCCATCGAGGGCGATGCCGCCGGCTAGGCCGGGGCTTCAGTTCGGGTGGCGGGACACCGCCTCCTCTTACTCGTGCACCCCTCGATAGAGGGCACAGGATGTTAGGCGTTTGGTGGGGCGGCCTGGGCCCCGTTTTTAGTTTGGTGCTGAGGATATGGCGTGGGGCTCTACGTGGAATAAATATACACACATACACACACACACACACACACACACATACACACACACACACATTGGGTTAGGGTATGGGTGTGGGTTAGGGTATGGGTGTGGTTTAGGGTATGGGTGTGGGTTAGGGTATGGGTTAGGGTGCGGGTTGGGATGTGGGTTGGGATGTGGTTAGAGAGGGGGTTTGGGAGTGTGTTAGGGTGTGGGAACAAGGCTGGCCGGTAAAGAGTGGATGGGACTTATGTTGATTGATAAGCTCTGGAGTTGGATCTGGACTTTGCGTACCGGTCAAGGTAGAGGATGGTCAAAGGGAGTGTCGGGCCCCAAGCCTCAGCCCCCAAGACCTACGCCAGATTTGGAATCAGTTTCACTTCCCTATCTGGCAATATAATAATAATAATAATAATAATAATAACACACACACACACACACACACACACACACACTCACACACACACACACACACACACACACACACACACACACACACACACACACACACACACACACACTTTGGACTCGGTAGCGTTCGGACGTGTCTCTGTGAGCTCCCGCCTACGGATTTGGTTTTCTCGATCTTCTGATCGTTTTCCTATCATCTCATCATCACCTGGCATATCACATCGAATCACATCATCGTCACTCATTGGGTGAGTCGTTTCATAAGCCATTAATCCATACTTAATCACTTTTACGTGATTTCGCGTAATTCATTTCGCGATCTCGAAGTGTCCCTGCAGAGATCTTCCTCTGCCGTCTCGGTGACGGCAGACGGAGCCTCTAACGCCATGCAGATGGATATTTCGAACTATTCCCGATTATCTGGTGTCAGTAACAAGCTTAGTAATTCCTCGCCCGATTTATTAACAAAAATGATTTCGCCCGTCGAAGCAATGGCTCCGCCATTTTTGCTACCATGTGCTCCGTCTTCACCGCGACCTTCACCAGCGAAACCGGTTTCCCCGCCCCCTGCGCCCGCTTCTTCGAGGAAAACACCTTCCTCCCCCCCTGTAAGAAGGCCAGTCCAACTACCGCCCCTACTGAGTCGGCAGACGGACTATCCGCCCCTACCGTCTCTCGCCACCCCCACCTCCACAGGCGCGCGCATCGAGGGAACACCGGCGCCGCCCGCCGAAGACTTCTCAGCGGGCCGGAGGAACCCCCCTCCCCCGCAGCGCGACAACCCTCGCCCCTCTCCATCCCCGTCTCCCAGCGGGTCGAGCACAGCGCCACCAAGCGCGTACCAAAAACATCGAACATACGCGAACAGCGTCAAAAAACACGCCGCGGCCTCTTCAAGCGCCCGAGAAGACGCGCCACCGGCCAACTTTATGTTTTCAAAAAAGATTATCTCCCCAAACACCACCGGGCCCAACAGGAAGAGGGGTATAATTTTTCAGGCGCTCCCGGATACCCCTATCCTCGAGTACGCGATGGCCGTGGGGAAACTCGTGGGTGGAGGCGAGAAAATCACGCACGCGAACCGCCTCGCCAACCAGCGGATATGCCTCTATCTCGCGAGCGAGGCCCTGGCGACCGAATTTCTGACGGTTCACGGCGGGATAATGCTAAAGAACACATGGGTCCCTGCGAGACGGATGGTCACCGTCTCGCAGAAGATATACCTTAGCAACGTGTTGCCTGAGATATCAGATCAGGACATAACTGATCTGATGTCCGAAGCCGGGAGGGTGGTGTCTCCTGTGTACAATTTAGCGATGGGTTGGCGTTCCGAGGGGTACGCCGGCATAACATCCTGGAGGCGGATGGTGCACGTCGTGCTGCGGGACGGACTCATACTCCCCGAGTCCTTCCTCGTAGAGATCGGTGGAAGCCCGCATCGCATCTACGTAAGAGTAGACGATAACCGGTGCTTTCACTGCGGAGTGGCCGGCCACGTAGCCAAGGACTGCCCGCAGAGAAGACAGCATGAAGAGAACATCGCGACCGGCCAGCGCGATCATTCAGCACCGGAACAAAGCGACCACCACGGAGGCTCAGTACAAAAAGCGCAGACATCAGAACCGCCTACCGCGCCAGAAAGTGAGACGACGCCAGCCTTCCCGGACACGCCCGCAACAATGGACATCGAAGATGTACCGGAAAGTCAAACTCCTGCTGTGGCACCAAAGAACCCCCTTTCCCTCCAGGGTCTCGCCAGGTCCGAGGGGGCGAAGGTCGAGTCGAACATGCCGGTGTCTGATAAAACCGTCCCTGAAACACCAGCGGCGGTCAAAAGGAAAACCTACGCAACCGTAGACCGGGACTACCAGTCCCCGCCCAGAAAAGGTCATAGCAGCATGCTGCTGAAAACCGACCCGGCTGTGGGAAACGACGACGAGGGCTTCAGGCAGATCGCCAGGTACTACAGCTCAAACCCCGGAGTAGCGACGATAACATATATATCCCTGAGAAGATTTCTACAGGAGGCAAAGGGCCACACCGACATGGTGAGCCTCGCGAAGGACTCCTTCCAAAACCTGGAGGACCTCACCAAGCTGCTTGCCCGACTCTTGCACGACAAGGCAATAAAGGACCCAGCCCTGAAGATGAGGGTTAAGAGGCTCCTGGCCAGGCTCCGAGACTCGGAGTCTGACTAAGGGAAACGCCACCACCTCCATCCCCTACAAACATGGCGTGCGACCGTGCATTCTGGGAGAAGTCGGGTCTCTCCATAACATCACTTAATGTACGCTCGGTGAGGAGTAGACGAAAGTGGGCTCAGCTGACGGCGTTCCTGAACACCTCGGAACCAGACGTCGTGTTGCTGCAGGAGGCCAACACCACAGACGTGCCTCTGCAGACTCTTCCGCAGTATGAGTTTCACTTCTGCCCACCCACGACTCCACAATCCGGCACTGGCATCGGCATAAGGAAGAATTTGAGAGCATCCGTGGGAGCACCGACGGTCGTGTTTGCAGGGCACGCGCTCGCGGTCACCCTGGATCTGCCGCAGAGCACGGGAGGAACCTCCACCCTCCTCCTCTCCGTTTACGGGCCGCACGATCAGAGGCTAGCCCTCTCCCTCGTCGACGCCCTCAGGGACCAGCTAACGTTTTTTGGGCAAGTCAACAGACGGCACGACGCCTTCGTCGTCATGGGGGGCGACTATAACGTCACCCTTTCCCCCAACACAGACAGGTCTTCGGGCAGAGAGAGGTACCCAGCATTCGCAGCCGAACTACGCTCACTCGTGCGGGACTTCGACCTGGTCGATGCGTGGTCCGAACTGAGGCCCGGAGAGCCGGGCTACACACACGCCTCCGGAAGATCGCGAGCCAGGCTGGACCGCTTCTACGTATCCGCGGACAGGATCCACGCCGAGACAACGATCAAGACTCTACCCTCCTTCACGGACCACAGGGCCGTCTCCTTGACGGTGCCCCTCAGATTCGAGCGGTCGAGGCGTCCCTATTGGCGCTTCGACAATGCACTGCTCGAGGACGAGGTGTACGTCAAGTACGCGAGAGAGCTCGTCCGAGCCCTCTGCCAGGACCGACGCGACCCCGAGGTGGACCCACTCACGGAGTGGGAACTCGTAAAGACCGAAGTGAAGGAGCACGCCATCGCCTACGCCACCAACCGGAGAAGAAATAGGACGAGACCCGAGCAGACCGCTCTCCTGCAGGAGCAGGCCAACACCATCGTGGCCAGGGCCGGTTGGGAGTCCATCCTCGCCAACGACCGCCCTGCCGCCGCTCACGTCGCTCGCTGGGCGACCATAACGTCGCCGAAACCGCTCGGCAAACTCCGCATCGACGGGCAGACCGTCGAAGACCACGCGGAAGTCGCCCAGCACGTCCGGGCATACTACACCGAAATGTTCAACCCGCCGGACGACGGCGAAGACATTGACGTCGAGCGAGACGACTTCTTCCGGCCCCTGGACCGCCTGCAAGATCTGGACAGAGAGCGGCTGGACCTACCCCTCTCCGAAGCCGAACTCCACGACGCACTCAAAGGGTTGCAGCGAGGCAAAGCCCCCGGTATAGACGGCCTCTCCCCGGAACTCTTCCTCCAGCTGTGGGACGTCCTGCGCGCCCCCTTCTGCAGGATGGTGGAGGCGGCCCTGCGGAGTGGAAGGCTTCCCAGGACGACGAGGACGGCGGTAGTCGGGCTCCTGCCCAAGGGTGGCGACGCCCTGGACATCGGAGGATGGCGGCCGATCTCCATCATGACGGCGGATTACAAAGTCATCGCCAAGGCGATCGCCAACCGGGTCAGGACCGTCATGCCAGCTCTCACGTCGGGGGAGCAGAGCTACTGCATCCCAGGCAGAACCATCTTCGACCCGATCGCCACGACCCGCGACGTCGTCCGTCTGAAGAACCGGAGGCACCAACCCCTGGCGATACTGTCCTTGGACCAGTCCAAGGCGTTCGACAGGGTGAGGCATCGCTACCTCTACGCGGTTCTGGCGGCGATGGGAATGGGAGATAAATTCCTGCATCTGCTGCGTACCATCTACGCCGACGCGACATGCATGGTGAGACTGGCGGGGGGACTCACCGCTCCCCTACCCGTCACCTGCGGGATAAGACAGGGCTGCCCACTGTCCGGCCAGCTGTACTCCCTCGCGATCGAGCCCCTGGTGAGGAAACTCAGGTCGACCCTCGCGGGAGCGGCACTGCCGCAAGACACGCGCCTAGCCGTGAGTGCGTATGCCGACGACGTGAACGTCTTCGTCGACCGCGAGGAGGACTTCGACGAGATCCTGCCGGCATTCGAGGAATACTCCCGAAGGAGCGGAGCCCGCCTCAACAGAGAGAAGTGCCGGGGGCTGTGGGTCGGCACGTGGACCGCCCGAGCTGACCGACCGCTCGGCTTTGAGTGGCGTAGAGACGGCGCCAAATTCCTAGGGCGCTACGTGGACAACTGCCCACGGGCCGAAAAGACAGCCGTGGAGGAGGAAATTACCAGGAGAATCGACGCCGCAATAACCCGGTGGAAACCGAGGATCGCCTCCATGTCCCTCCGAGGCAGGGTCCTAACGGTCAACCAGTTCGTCGCCCCCACGATCTGGCACCTGGTCCAGACTTTCACGCCGTCCGCCGCCGCCGTCGAGGAGATCCAGCGCAGACTCGTCCGTTTCGTATGGAACGGGCGGAAACACTGGGTCTCAGTCGATAAACTCACGGCACCCGTCGACCAGGGGGGGCTGGGACTGGTCGACGTGGAAAACAAAATCATGGGGTTCCGCTTCCTAACGGCGCAGAGGTTGCTCCTCCACGACGGCACGTCAACGTGGCAGCGCGTGTCCTCCGCGCTCCTGAGCGACATGCTAGCCGGACCGGACATCATTACTTCCCTGTCGGACAATAGACCGTTCCGAGAAGTTGCGCACTCGGACGGTTACCACCAGTCGGTGGCCCGAGCCTGGAGGCTGCTCCGGCCGAGGCGTCCTCGGGCACCGATTGGCCAGGAGCCGACCGAAGGGCCGCCGGAACTCCTGTTCCACAGCGCCCTCTCCAAGACGGAGCGCAGATTGCCCCTGTCGAAGAGAGAGGCGTACAAGGAGTTCATCCACCTCCGAAGCAGGGACGTCTGGCCGTTCAGGGGAAGAAGAGATGAGCCGATCAGTTGGCGGGAAATGAGGGCTTGGCCTACCCTCGGACACCACGCCGACGCCGCCTGGCGTTTCTCCCACGGAGCTTGGGCGGACGCCGTCTTTCTACACCGGGCCGGAATAAGGCCGAACGAGCTCTGCCCGTGGTGCCCGGACGAGGTGGGGGACGAATGGCACCTGCTCTTCGGCTGCCAAAAGCCCAAGCCCGTTTGGGGGGCCGTGGTCGGAGCGATAAAACAGATCACGGGGAGAGCGATCATACACGTCGCGGACCTGTACGCCGGCCTCAAACCATCGGGCACCGCCGACAAGAGACGCTGCGCCCTCTCCAACTACCTCGTCACCCTCACAAAGGGAATCGTGTACAACGAACTTACGTTGTACATGAGAGGAAAGAGGACGCAAGTCGACTACCTCGTCGCCGTTAGCAACGCCCTAAGGAGCCGACTCCTGTCCGAGGGCGGAAGAGCGGCTTTGAACGGAGCCAGAGCGGCACACATCAAATTCTGGGCGCAGGGGAAATACTTACTCGACCCCGAAACAGGTACCATGAGGACATCCAGCAGGCTACTGGCACCATCATCATCATCATCATCATCATTAACATCTTCATCGCACACACCCGCACACATCGAGGGTTTGGGATAGGGTGGGGGCAGAGGGGCAGTGGGGCAGAAGGGCTGGGGGAGCGAGGGGGGTTTGGGGGGGTGGGATCATCGGGAAGTGGGTTGGGTGAGGGTTAGGGTGGAGGGTGGGTGAGGGAGGGGGGTTGGGAGATTCATTAGGGTCGATGTCTATGAGGGCCCTGGTGCTATCGACAAAGAGGGCGTTCGAGATTTTATAGGAAGGTAGCGCAGTTTCGCACTGGGAGAGGGTGCGGGCAGTGGGCCCGTCACCGCTCTACTTCACGCCAGGCGACTTCTGTGGAGGAACTACGCACACTCCCTACCTGGTCCTCAATAATAATAATAATAATAATAATAATAATAATAATAATAATAATAATAATAATAAAAACACACACACACACACACACACACATCACACACACACACACACACACACACACACATTGGACTCCGTAGCGTTCGGACGTGTTTCGGCTTCGCTCCCGGTCTCTTACTTTGTGTGCGCTTTCTTTCATCGTTGTCATCGTTTCATCTCATCGTTCTGTGTTTGTTCGCTTCGTTTGTGCTTCGTCTTCATCCAGTGATCGTCGGTGAGTGTCCAATTTGTTGATTTGTCTGGTTTTTCGTCTCGTGTTGTTCGCATACGCTCGCCATCAGCGTGAGTCTCACACGTTCGTCATCTGCCGCCTCGGTGGCGGCAGAAATGGACGTGGCTTCACCTACAGTGTCGCCTTCATCCTCAGAGATGGATTTATCTGGAAGTAGTCAGTGTAATTCGCAGAAATTGACCTATAAATCAATTCTATCTACGCCCGCTTCTCAATTGTCTGGTGACTCATCGCCATGTGCTCCCAAAAGCTCGTCCTCCCATACCTCGAGGCCTACCTCCCCCGTCCCTCGACCTGCCTCCCCTACTTCTAGGCCAGTATCCCCTACCTCCACGCCAGCTCCCCCTCCCATACGCAGACCTGTTCAGCTACCACCCCTACGTAGCGACGCAGGAGACTCGGCGCACGTCTCCTCTCCTCCCTCTACCTCAGAGCTGGTCGCCCCCCCCTACCGCCCCTCCATCCACCCCGGGGCACTCTCTTGTCGTTTCCCCTTCCACTTTGGCTTCGTCAACATACATTTCAGATTCTACTACGTTACCGTCCATTCCTTCCCCGCCAGCGCCTACAGCCCCTCCTCTCGGCACATACGCGCAGCGGGTTCGAGGGGAATCTCTTGGAAATTACGCACGCACACCTACACACGAGAGTCCCAACGGGACTTTTTCTTTCACGCGTCGAAGGGTAACGCCGGTGCTGACCGGTCCTAACCGAAAAAGGGGTATTATAATGCAAGGTTTGCCGGACACCCCAGTTCACCAATATGTCTTCGCGGTTGCTAGTAAAATAGGGGGCGGGAGTAAAATCACGCATGCCACGCGGCTCTCCCAGAATAGAATTTGTATCTACCTCGCGAGCGAGGCACTGGTCGACACATTTATCTCCGACTTCGGCGGGGTCGAGATAAACAACACATGGGTCGCGGCACGCCGCATGGTGACCGCGGCTAAAAAAGTTTTTCTGAGCAACATCCCGCCCGAGGTCTCTAACAAAGACTTACTCGAGATACTAAGCGAGGCCGGAAGAATAGTGTCGCCGATTTATCCCCTGACATCCGGCATTAGAGTCGATGACTTTACTCACGTCTCCTCATGGAGGAGGATGGTACATATGGTCATCAGGGAAGGGATCAGGATGCCCGACTCCTTCGTCGTCGACGTTGGGGACACCCCTTACCGGGTATTCTTAAGAGTTGACGACGGTAGGTGTTTCCAGTGCGGGGAGGACGGCCACGCAGCCAACACATGCCCAAAATCAAACGCCACCTCGAAACAAATACCAAAAACCGTACCGTCAACGGATGGCGTCCCGCTAGCCACCACCAATGCTCCCTCTACCTCTGATGATCTGAGTTCCTCCACGAGTACCTCTGTCCCCGTTGTTTCCGCGACCACTCAGTCCGGTGCACTATCATCAGAGGAGGGCAAAACTCCTCCCGAGACAGATATTACTCCTGAGGAAATCAATCTGGTCGACTCGCAAACGGCTAAACTCCTTGCCCCTCTTGCCATGGATTCGCCACCATCAGTCGCGATTGAGAGCCTCGAGCTCTCGGCCTCTCAAAAGAGGAAAACACACACGGGAACCCCAGAAGATAACCTCCTCGGTCAAGTGCAAAGGAAAGAAAAGAATCCGAAAATAACCAAAGAAATGCGCCCGGATGACGAGGGGCTTAAACAAATAGCGGATTATTACACAAAAAATCCCGGGTTCACAAACATATCTTTTTTATCCCTAAGTAAATTCTTGCGAGACGTAAAGGGGAGGACGGACAGGAATGCCGCCTTAAAAGAAAATTTCAGTGAACCCATCGAAGCATTTAAAGTCCTGGCCACCCTCGACAAGCAGAAAGTCGTAAAACAGGGGGCAATGAAGATGAGGATCAAGAGGTTGGTCCAGCACGCCCTACAGGACGACATCTTCAATGCATAATTTTGTCATATTTATAACCATCATTATTTATTTACATATTTTGAAAATATCTATTGCCCTTATCAATATTTTTTGCCCATTACACGCATCTACTTCGTCGGTGTCGGTCGGTCGGTCGGTGTCGTGTATATATTTTTATTTATATTTATTTATTAATATTTATTTATTGTCCTTGTTTTAAATGCATCCATTCCTCGGATGTTTTAATCGTGTGTGTCCGATTTGTGCCCTTGGTTATCCTTTTGATGAAACGAGCAATTTTAAATAGGGATTTTATTGCGCCGCCTTCGGCCAGTGTGTGTCTGTCTATTTATTTATTTATTATTCGTGTTCGTCCGTGCTTTTATAAATTTATAAATTTATTTATTTATTTATTTATTTATTCGCGCATCATAGTGCGTGGTTTAAAGCACGTCTGTTTTTATCATATGTACGACGCTCCAGCTTTTTATGATCCTTTTATAGTTTGCTCGTCGTTTCTTGATTGGATTGTCCTTGCTCGAGGACGGATATGACAGATTTGAGAATAATCTCGCTAAACGTTCGCTCCGTGAGGGGAACTCTAAAGTGGGCACACCTGACGGCCTTCTTGGAGGCCCATCGGCCGGAAGTGGTGCTGCTGCAGGAGACCAACACCGTCGCGCCTGCGATGGACTCCCTGCCGCAGTACGAGTTTTTCTTCTCTCCCCTCTCCACGCCTCACACAGGAACGGCGGTCGCGGTGCACAGATCCGTGTGCGGCGGTGCGCGCCCGCCCGTCGTGATTAGCGACGGGCACGCCTTGGGTGTGACCGTCGGCCTGGGGGGTGTGACGCTCGACTTCGTGTCATTTTACGGACCGCACGAGCAGCATGAGGCGCTGACTGTCATCGATCGGCTGAGAGAACACCTAGAAGCGACGAGGCAGCAGCGCAGAGGACCGAGAGTGACTATATTAGGGGGAGATTTTAACGTCACTTTGGACCCCGGGAGGGACAGATCCTCCGGGAGGGAGAGACATCCCCGGGTCGCCAACGCGCTCCGGAGTTTGGTGGAGGACATGGAGCTGGTGGACCCGTGGGTGGAGACGAGGAGGGGAGAGGAGGGTTTCACCTTTCACGGAGCGGAGGGTGGAAACGTGCGCTCGAGGCTGGACCGCTTATACGTGTCCGGCGGGAGCCTCTCAGCCGTAAAAAATATGAGGACGGTGCCGTCGTTTACCGACCATAGAGGGGTGGCAGCCACTCTTTCGTTGCCAAGAGTGATCCCTCGACCTCCGTACTGGAGGTTCGACAATGGGTTGCTGCGCAACGAGGAGTACGTTCAAAACATAAAGACGCTCATCGCGGCGATCAACGATCTACGTTGTTTGGGAGACCCGGTATCGAAGTGGGAGACCCTAAAGTTTGAAGTGAAGGAGAGAACGGTCGACTACGTGAGGAGACTCAGACGGCAGCAGAGGGAAGCCATAGAGGAAGGAATTCAACTACAGCGGGCTAAGGCTATCGTGGCGAGGATGGGGTGGGAGAATATAATCGTCAACGACGACCCGCTGGCTCCTCACGTAGCGAAGTGGTACACGCGCGTCGTTCCGAGACCGCTGGAGGGCCTGGAGATCGACGGTCGATGGAAGGAGGACCTTGCGGCGATAAGAATGCACGTTTCCGCCTATTTTGGCGAAATTTTCGACCCAAAAGACGCGGAGCCTCTAACAAGTGAAGAGGACGAAGCCCTCCTCTTCGAAGCCCTCGACAGCGTCTGCGAGGACGAAAGGGCCTTGCTGAACGTGGAGGTTTCGGAGGACGAGATGCTGGAGGCACTTAAGAAGCTTAATAGAAACAAGACCCCGGGGTCAGACGGACTGACCCCGGAATTCTACATCGCCTTCTGGGACGTCCTCGAGGGCCTGTTCGGGGACATGGTGCGGGAGAGCTTTCGGAGGGGAAGCCTCCCCAGAACCAGCAGGTCGTCCGTCATCGCCCTCGTCCCGAAGAGCGGGGGGGGCAGAACGATCGATGGTTGGAGGCCCGTGTCGATCACCAACACGGATTACAAAATAATGGCAAAATTATTATCGATGAGGGTCAGCAGAGTAATAGCATCTGTCATATCCGTCGAGCAGTCGTACTGCGTTCCGGGGAGAAGCATTTTTGACGCCATCTCCACTGTGCGGGACATGGTGAGATCGGCGAACGCCGAGGATACGCCTCTGGCGGTGCTCTCCTTGGACCAGTCGAAAGCCTTCGATCGAGTCGGCCACGCTTATTTGATCAAGATTTTAGAAAGAATGGGCTTCGGGGACCGACTGATCGGCATGCTGCGGACGCTGTACCGGGACGCCGTATGCATGGTCCGAGTCGGGTCCTCTCTTACGCCCCCTATCCCTTTCCGAAGGGGAATAAGGCAGGGATGTCCACTTTCCGGACAACTGTACACCCTCGCCTTCGAGCCCCTCGTTCGGGCCCTCAAAGCGAGGCTCACCGGTGCCTCTATCCCCCGCCACCCGGAGACGCGGATAGCCGTCAGCGTCTATGCGGACGACGTGACGGTGTTCGCATCGGAGGAGGAGGATTTAAGGCGGGTTTTTCCGGCGTACGACCTCTACGCTCGGTCTTCGGGGGCCAAGATAAACGCAGAGAAGACGGTGGGGCTGTGGGTCGGCAGGTGGAGAGGCAGGCAGGACTCTCCCCTCGAAATAAGATGGAATTCGGAACACGGCAAATACCTAGGCCGAAAGATCTTCAACGACGAAGATCCGGAAAGGGAGGTTCTTGAGAAAGAGATGGTCGAAACGATCGAGACGGCCCTCAGGAGTTGGAAGCCAAGAATGAGCCCGATGTCGTTGAGGGGGAGGGTGTGCGTGGCGAATCAGTTCGTCGCGCCCAAGATATGGCACACCCTCCAGACCTTTCAGCCTTCACCCTCATTTTCTTCAAGGATCCAGAGGCTGCTGGTGGATGCCATTTGGTTGGGTAGAAAGCACTGGGTGAAGAAGAAGGTGGCGACGGCGCCGGTTCGAGAGGGAGGACTCGGGCTCGTCGACGTTGGGGTTAAGATCCTCGGATTTCGATTCAACGCCGCACAGAGGCTCCTCCTTTCAGAGGAGGCAGCAGCGGAGCCGTGGAGGCTGCTCGCGGCCGCGGGCTTCGGGCGCGCGACGGGGGGGCGTCCGTGGAGGGACGCTTTCGATCGTGGCACGGGGTCGCGCCGGCTCTCCGGCTTTCGCCGCTCGCTAGTCAGGGCGTGGCGGTTGATGGGGCCGGAGAGAGAGGGCGCGGGAGTTTATGTCTTCTCCAGCGCGAGGCTCGGGAGGAGGATGGATCTTCCGATCCCCAAAAGGGCCGTATACAAAGAAGTTCTGTACAGAAGAAACAACGAGATCTGGCCACTCTCGGGTCGTGAGCCGAGGGAGGAGATCAGGTGGAGATCCCTCCGATCGCACCCCACCCTGGGGCATGATGGGGACGCGGCATGGCGCCTGGCTCATGGCGCGTGGGCGGACTGCCCCTTTCTCAGGAAGACCGGGATAAGAGAAAAAGACGACTGCCCTTGGTGCCCGGGAGTCGTCGGCACGGCCTGGCACCTGGCATACGTCTGTCCGAAGACGAGGCCGCTGTGGAGCGCGGTCGTTGGGGCCACAAAGAACCTGACGGGGAAAAGGGAGGTCCTCGTGAAGGAAATATATGGGGGAATCCTGGAGAGAGGGTCCCCAGGTACCAGGCTCGCCAACTTTCTCCTTTCGTTGGCGAAGGGAGAAATTAGGAGACAGCTAGACGCCTTTTTCCGGGGGCGGACGAGAGACGTCGCCTACGCGGAGGCGTTTTCGAGGGCCCTCCGGAAAAGGTTGAAATTAGAAAGAGACCACGCCGAGGCATGCTGCAGCGGGGAGATGCTCGGCGTGTGGACCCAAAAAAATTTCCTGATCGATTCCCAAACGGGAGAGCTGAAGGAGGATTGCCCACTCCTTCACTTAAACTGACCCCTTTTTAAACCTTTATCCTTTATCTTTTTATCTATTTATTTATTTATTTATTTATTGTTATCGTGTCATGGAGTGGCGACGTGTAATTTACTTTTGTCGCCGCTTGATGCACGTTATTTCACCGACGCAAAGCTCTGCAAGGTGAGGAGCAGTTAGACCCCAGCGTGTCAGACCCTTGATGAAGGCTTTATTAACGCGAGGAGCATCCTTTTGTACACGCAGACCAACGTAAACCCACGCACCCGCATTCACGCACTCTCCCTCGATAGAGGGCCATCGAGGGCGATGCCGCCGGCTAGGCCGGGGCTTCAGTTCGGGTGGCGGGACACCGCCTCCTCTTACTCGTGCACCCCTCGATAGAGGGCACAGGGTGTTAGGCGTTTGGTGGGGCGGCCTGGGCCCCGTTTTTAGTTTGGTGCTGAGGATATGGCGTGGGGCTCTACGTGGAATAAATATACACACATACACACACACACACACACACACATACACACACACACACATTGGGTTAGGGTATGGGTGTGGGTTAGGGTATGGGTTAGGGTGCGGGTTGGGATGTGGGTTGGGATGTGGTTAGAGAGGGGGTTTGGGAGTGTGTTAGGGTGTGGGAACAAGGCTGGCCGGTAAAGAGTGGATGGGACTTATGTTGATTGATAAGTTCTGGAGTTGGATCTGGACTTTGCGTACCGGTCAAGGTAGAGGATGGTCAAAGGGAGTGTCGGGCCCCAAGCCTCAGCCCCCAAGACCTACGCCAGATTTGGAATCAGTTTCACTTCCCTATCTGGCAATATAATAATAATAATAATAATAATAATAATAATAATAATAATAATAATAATAATAATAATAATAATAATAATAACACACACACATACACACAGACATCATTCCGAAAATAGTCAAAACGTGTTCTAGGGACCCCAAAACGTGTATTTCCGTTGAAATCTCGAAGTCGATTTTTTTCATGAAAACAATACTTTCTCTATACTTCGTATATGGAGAAAGTAAAAAGAGCTGTAAGGGATAGGAAGGATTCAAAAATTTATAAGAAACACCAATATTTTTAGGAAGAAGACACAATCATCAAATAAAACTCCGTCAACAAGAAACCAATATCGCAAAATATTAATTTTTGAAAAAAGGCATAGCCGAGTGGAACAAGTTACCTAATATATCGCTCTTTAAGCTCTTTCCTAAATATCAAAGATCTTTTACGAAAAAGGTAAAAGTTTAATGTAGTGTGTAACTTTAATCACTAGAATAATTGTGGTTAGTTAAAGACAAAATGTGAGGGAAGAAGCGGGAATGCCTGGTGGGGTGATGTATGCTGGGGACTGTGTGTGCCCCAGGACCGCCACAGAAGCGGTGAAGGCCTTTTCGGGGACCCTCGAAATCTTGCATTTATGGCTGTGTTTTTACTTTCTCCATATACGAAGTATAGAGAAAGTATTGTTTTCATGAAAAAAATCGACTTCGAGATTTCAACGGAAATACATGTTTTGGGGTCCCTAGAACACGTTTTGACCATTTTTGGAATTATGTCTGTGTGTATGTGTGTGTGTGTGTGTGTGTATGTGTGTGTGTGACAGTGGGCCCTCTAACGTGAAAACTATTAGTCATATCAATACCAAAATTCATATATAGTACTGTGGTGTGTGCTGTCAGAGTTGATTAGTTTTTCAAGTAAATCGGTCAACCGGAAGTCGAGCTTTATTCATTAAAGCTCATTTCCGGTTTTCAAAATATCTCCATAAATATGATATATAGGTATATTGTATACCTTATAAAAGTTTTAGATAATATAATTTACTATAACTTTTGTATTTAACATATTTTTGTATCACCGGTTGATTAGGAATTATTCGTGAAATACTGGCCAACCGGAAGTAGCTGATTATGTAATTTGTGGGCGCTCTAACATGAAAACTGTTTGTTGGATCAACACCAAATTTCATATATAGTATTTTGATTGCTGTTTTTAGAGTTGATTAGATTTTGGAGTAAATCGAGTAACCGAGAGTCAAGCTTCATTCTTCAAAGCTCATTTCCGGTTTTAAAAATATCTCCATAAATATGATATTTAGGTATATACTATTATTTATAAAAGTTTTAGAAAACGTTTTATACTATGACTTTTGTATGAAACATATTTTTGTATCACTGATTGTGTAGGAGTTATTTGTGAAATACTGATAAACCGGAAGTTGCTGATTATGTACGTCGTGGGCGCTCTGGGTGCTTGGGCGAAAGGCCACTTCATCGTTTTTCATCGAACTTGTCCGGAAAAACATTATTTATAATGTTTGTGACGTAAAAGATAATAATATATAAATTAATCTCTCATCTTCAAAGTTTAGATGGAATATAGAGTTCAAAATTACTGTAGTAGATAAATATTTACATCTTATATATGGAGAAAGTCATGTGCTGGCCACATCAGATTTTTTATAATTGTATTTACCTAAAATTGTAAATTCAATTTAAACGTGATATGAATGTAATTGTAACAATGTAGTGTCATAATAACGCTGCCACTAGGCATATGTCTAACTGCGGAGGAAATTCCAATAAGTAGTTATACCACAAAAGTAAACCTTCCTTTTAAAGTGAATCTACTTTATGAAAAGGAGAACGTACCAACTACCTAATTGTTGATGTTTGATATCCCGTCTCCTGCGGAATTCGCGCAAACATCACCGTTGTCATAGTAATTTATATGGCTCAATGATGAGTTTAAACAACGTAGGACTTGCTTCAAGTTGTAAACATCACTCTTGATTAAATTAACGAGGAAGAGGAGAACGTGGTGCTGCTTTGGCTTTTCCTCGAATCTCACCGTAATTCACATTACCGTTTGCTGAAGTGAATTCGTTCTTAGCTTAAAAGGCAAGGGTGCTGAAGATAGTGAATTTCATAATCTTAAACATCTCCTTAGCGTTTGAAAAAATGTTTTGGATTTAAAACTCTGAGAAACTAAATAAACTTAAACAAGTACGTTATTGAAATGACAGAGGTGTCGCAGCAGCGTTTATAAAAAAGCAACTATACAATTTTTAAACGATGCTCGCTCGCTGTCAAGGAACTCTTCTTAATAAATTTTTAGGTACATATCTTTCATCTTAAGCCTCATCATATGTTCTTATTCATTTTTCCTTTTCTACTTTCTATGCATAAACCATCTCTCTAAAATTTACCTTGCGTTTTTCAAACAATGGAAAGGAAGATGGAGAATTTGTCTTGATAAATAGAACATATTATTCATAATAGAGTAAATATTTATTAAAAAAACTCCATTTCAGCAAATAATTTACTAGGCCACAAGACAAGAATTACAATAAATAGATGCCATAAAAACTTCTTATGTATGAGTACACTAAATAGTTGCACTAAATAAGGTATCTCCTCTTGTGAAAAATATTATTCATAAGGTAATTGTGCTTCACTTACGTTGACATGATCCGCTTATACCATTCTGGCTTGGTTAGGAAAGCAAGTGCAAACTACTTCACTCCTCATCCTGTCTAGTAAGCCTCATATCTCCACTAGTATCTATTGGTAGCTAATTTTAGAGTGAATATGGTTTCAATTAGCCTTTGGACTGAAAATTTTATAGAAAGATGAAGAATCTCAATGGTGAGAAAAGGGAGGAAGAAAAGCTGTTTGTTGTATGTGCTTAGCAATTATATGTGAATAACTGAGAGACAAATGGCTTTATATGCATAGAAATATGATTGCGCCCATCAAATTATAATAAGAGTTGTATAATATGTCGTATTATAATATGAGTTGGCGAGTAATAAAAAGCATAGGATAAAAGAAAATGCAATTGAAATGGATTAAATACATTTGCATCTAATTAGGGAGGACAGATATTATGATATTAGGACGGACTTCGTGGAAAGCCATAATAAGAAATGAGTAAAGTAGTAGAAAAAGTTAAGAGTAAAGTTTTACGAAGTGCTTTACTAATTTCTTAGGGAGGACAGATTATCGAATCCTAACTGGAAAACAAAACTATTTTGTGAGCATTTTATGGGTCCTCTTTAGACCTTATTATTTGAGAATATCGATTTGAAATGTCCTGTGTGAGTTCATTTGTATTGAGAATCACATATTTAGCCGCCCTTAGGCATGTTCCATGGAGCCTAAATCTCGTCCAAGCAAAGATGACTCGGATTAAGTCCCACACACGCTTCGTATAATGGCACCGTGATAGTCTCGTACCCAAATAAATAAAGGTAGCGAGAGATCCGTAAGCGATTTAAGCGTCTCTTTGGAGCTAATCAAATTCCTCATCGCGAAGGGGAGGAGCGGTAGCCCCCAGACACGCCCTGCGAAGATGCTTTACACGCTCCGACGCCCCTCGGATATCTGAAGACCTTTCACCTCATAATCTTGTAAGCCTCCCATTATTCCTTCTTAGCCTCTGATACACGCTTCGACGAGCCCAGCATTCCTCCAGAAAGGGAAAGCATCTTCCGCCTCAACAAGTAGTTCGGATTGGGGAAGTGTTCTTCCAGAGTGAAAATGTCTTTAGTGAAGATGGCGGAATGCATTCCTTAGAGTTCAGTGCTATTCTGGGTGAGCGTGGGCGGTCTACGGAATAGCTCGCGGCTTCTTTAGTGTGTAACGCCGTTCTCGCATGGCCATTATTACGGTTCACTATCTTTCATGAGATTTTGACAACAAATTTCTTTGCTACGTTCTCAAAAGAATGCTGCACGACAACATTGCTTGTTCTCCACTCAGTTTCACTTTCTTTGACGCATTGTCCCACTATCTTCCATGAAAGATTGACTTGATTGACATGACTGGGATTCAAACCCAGGTCTCCTACTTTCCGGGCTAGTATTTTAAACTTATTTTTGAACTTCCAAATCGAAATTGTCATTGAGTAGCAAAAGGGATGGCGATGACAGAAGTGTGGTTCAAATTAGGTTATTTAGCATTTGAAATTTTTAAGCAATTCGGTGTTGTCGAGATGGTGTTCAGTTTTCAAAATACGTAACCAGGAAATTAAATTAAAAGTTTTCAAGCTCAGAATAAACATCGATAGGAAAAAAATTAAATATAAGTATTGTTTTCAATCCAACTATTTTAGATGTTATTTGATGATATATATGAAAAGTAAGTCAAATAAACTAAAAGTTAGTTTGAACTTTAAATTAGTTCAAAATCTAATTATGCGTGTTCATAGAAGAGTTCCTTACGTAACAATACATGCTATATAGATAGAAAGATGTCCTTTAGACAGAAAAAGTCCTCTTGGTAGGCCAATATATCTTGCGATTACATAGCAAGACCAATAGCTTTGTAGATAATGAAATGAATGGATTTCACCTCATAAAATGCAAAAAAACTGTGAGCGAAGACAAATTTCCACACACTGCAGGCAGGTATTGGAGAATAGAGAAATATTATTAAAATTATAATTGAAGAAATTTTTTCAGTGCAATATTTTACGTTTAAAAAAATGCGAATGTTATTTTTTTTAATTCTCAGTGAAGCAGGTTTCGACGCTATTTCTTAAATATTTTGTATACTTATGTAAAGATACATCGAATAGTACAAGGCCTAAAAATATCTCGAATATATCATCGAAGCACAATGTTTGTCACGATTTGACGAGAGGGTATTCATCACACATCCGGGACTCCATTCCTCCTTTCCATGCCATTTCCTCGTATCTTACTCGTTATCTTTTGGTTTGTTTTCATAAAGAGGGTTTTGTTTACATCTGCTATCGATACTTAAGTGCCATCCGAGTCAATGCTGCCTTCTGATTGCAGTGCTCCGTATATGAATTCCGACGCTTCCATCAAGTGGTTATTCAGTGTCCATTCCTCTGCCCATAATTATCGACTTGCTTATTGCCATCGAGAGAGGTGCACACAAAACATAAATATAAGGTCTTGCCTTCGTACCATATCGTGATAAATGGGAAATTTTGTATCGTGATAAATGGGATAATTTGCATACCACAGTCTTGTTTCTATGATGGCACGAGATGCACTATTGAATATGACATTGATTTTGGCCTTCAATATTGAGTTCTATACGAAATGCGAAAAGATCATTTCGCAACACTCATATGGGACTCCACCCACCCCAAGCATTATGGCTCAGGCATGGAGGATATTGTTAATTACCTTACTCCTCATCATACATAGTATGCGTCATCCCCTCTCCAAACCTACGAGTAACTTATTGCTGAGGGAATGCGGTTTAAACCGGGAATTTGGCCGATGTAGTATATGTATTGCAGACCGAGGTAATTTGGCAGTGTTAAACCAATAACCCTGAGTTTATTCCTCTTTTAATTGCCTCGCAATTGCGTTTTTCGTAATTTTTTCGTGTTTAATACATAATTTATCGGGCACTGATCGACATTGAAAGACTTGTAGAAGATAATATGAAGAATACAGACTAAGTAAATTAGATCAACAGATATATTCTTTAGGAGACAATGAGTTCAATCAGTGACCATATGATATGATTATGATAATAGATGATAGATAGATGATTATATTATACCGCATTATATGACCATTTTATTTGATTCTTAAGTTTTTGGATTCATTACGACTGCAAAAACCATGATTTCCAAATACGCATTTGCTAAGGAAATTAGCTCATGATTCGGTAAACTCCAGCTAAACAGTATTTGTTAGAGGGGTTATTCATGCTCCTCTCTGGCGTCACAAACATGAATAATAATACGAGTTATTAAATATAGCTTATCATCTAATGGACTTCTTTGAACCATGATTTTCAAAGCGGAGAAACACTTTGTTCGATATTCATCAAGATAAGAATGGGCACATATAGGGGAGAGCGGGGCTAGTTGATGCAGTTTTAGGTTTCTCATTTTTCATAATTTTTAGAAACAATCTACTTCACTAATCTTATGACTAAATATAAGGTTGAAGCATCCTTAATACATAGATGATAATTTTTTGGGCTATCATTTAACTGCCTACTACACAATCGTCTTTTTTCAATGATATCCAAAGGTATCAATGGTATCAACCTACCCCCGCCTGGGGTAGGTTGATACCATTGGTAAAAACATACAAAATCACAAAATTTAACAATAAAACGTATTATATCTATTTGTTTTAAATTTAATATAAATAAAAATGTTGAATATAAGATAAATTCAATATTTAAAAGAATTAATTTTAATTGAAAATTAGTAAAATTTTCTTACTTTTGCATACTATATTTTTCCTTTCAAAGCCAAATGTTTTTTTTGTATGTACGAACAACGACTGGGCTATAAAGTAATAAAACGTGTAGTGTTATAAAAACTACATATAAGATACATTGTATCAACTTGCTCCTATAGCCGCCATTGCAAATAAATCGATTTTTAGGTTTAACAGAAGGTCCAATATCACAAATTAATACTTAACTTTAAAATGCAAAACGTTTCAACATAGCAAACAAATTGTCTTGCCTTTAATCCCAAAACAGTTGTTACAAGAGATATACAAACGGCGATAAAAAATATTACTTTTCACATTCAAAAACACTGAAGTGAACACAGTGACATTCCCCGAAGCAGCACGGCACTCAAACTACACGAGTGCATTCCATATGGTCTAGGAAGGCGTCTGTAAATATTCAGAGGTGCTGCGACTATAGAGTATTTCAAAAATTACAGTGTATCAACTTGCCCCTGTATCAACTAGCCCCGCTCTGCCCTACATATTATAAACAATTCGAAGCACATATTGTTGTCCAAAAAAACGCTATAAAGTGACTTTTGAAGTAATGTTTTGCTGTGATGCTGAAGTTCACGTACTCAGGGTCAGAATATTTATCCCAGAACCTCAACTATTCTATCATTAATTTGATTTATATTATCGAGTCACATGTTTCATGTAGCATTTTCCAGAATCAGTGGATTAATAATTTCTTGCTCAAAAGTTGAAAGACTTCCAATATTGCATACTACAAGGTCTTACATATATATTTGAATAGTAAAGCATGCTAAATACTGTAGTACTGAATACTTGCATGATCGAATGTTTTAATCTTTAATTCTCAATCCAATGTATGTATCTACCTTTCCCAAGTTTATCGTTGGATCCAATTTAGGCAATGTCTATGGTCGTCAAGCTAAATATTAGGGGCAACAACAAGGGCTATGGGAGATTTAAAACCTCTAATCCATTAACAGCCGTGTTCCAGATTTCCTCTCTTTACAAGCTAAAAATTGCAATCCGCATAGTTTAACCAAACACTCGTTCATGTCCTAAGTTTTTTTTTTACAATCCGGTCACATTAGCCATATTTCAAAAGGAGAATAGTCAGGGCAGCTCTTAGCTAATGGAACATCCGGAAGTTATAGCTTTCCATGTTTAGGCAAACATTTATTGTAATTTACTTATGAACAAATTTACTGTATATTTTGTATTCTATTCGTGTACTTATGTTCGCCAGTATTTTGACCCGGAAGCGGTGTAAAATGAATCGTAGCACAGGATGAATAATTCTCGAGCCTTGAGGGGTAGAATGGACTACCTCAAGCAGTGACTTCTTCTTCCCTCCTAACCACGAGATTGATTTAGTAATGAGGCAACCCGAATGAACACACGGGAATGCGACCCAAAAGAGCCAGGATACCCTTACGAAGAGAAAAGCGTGTTCTATTTGAGAAGTAACATTAGTCCCTTGTATGTTTCACATGATAGGCATTGAACTACGCAGTGTTTCTTGGCAACAAAAGGAATGTGTATTATATTGTCAATTGTTGACTCTCAATGCCTAGTAACAAGACATTGCAAGCCTAAAGATTAGTATTTAAAAATTTTAAATCGATATTTCACATGCAGAAAGTTAGTCAATTTCAAGTGAAGTATTAACGATTGTGGATATAAAGGCAAAAACAAATAAAAACATAACATATAAGAAACAGTACATAATATGAAAGGCAATTAGTAAGTGAGAAAGCAAATCTATTTCTTGCAATGAAAGGATACTCCTAGCTTTATGAAGGAATGTTTTGTCAATGAAAATGGATTCACTTCAGTCGGAAGAGAATTTGATTAGGGAGGAAGTCGAAAGGAGAGTAAGCGTTTAACAAGATAAATTTTGGGAATATTACCAGTGGATAACATAGTTTTATGGGAATATAACACATCTATGAAGTGAAATTAAAGATTCTTACTGTTTTCCGTTTTTATTCAGAGGTCGTCCTGTTTCGGGCATTTATAATATTCTTTGGGAGAAACATAAGATACTGTAAGCATTGTACAATACAATAAATTGTACAATACTATAAATTGTACAATACAATAAATTGTAAAATTGAAGCATAAGATAAAATACCTAATGCATAATTATGCGAGTTTCGAAAATGAAGACGCGAAATTGATGTTCTGCTAGTAAATCCACCCTCTTCAATTTCCAAAATCAATTGTAAATCCTTCTTCGCTCTTGTCACTTATTTTCAATTGTCAATGGACATTTTTTTCCTTTTTCGTCCCACATAACCCTTGTCTCCTTCCTCCTACTAATAGTGGTTTTGTTCACATGCACCCATAGATTTCCGCTCACCGTCTTTTTCCTATTCTTATTTCTTATTTGTCTCGAATTAGCCCTAAATGTTGTCAATTCACTGTTATTATATTAGCTATTCTCGAGGGTCAGATGTAGATACCTCTTTTTCTTCGAAGGTCAAAGGTTCGATGCCTGTTAGCTTCCAATATGACGTTGATATGAGTAGGCAAACTAATATATTTTTTTACTATCTTTAGTAAAAACACTAACATCCTCTATCTCATTGCTTTCTTTGCGGTCACTAACATTGCTTTTCGTAAAAACTATTTCCTTCCCCGATCATCTTGTTCTATTCAATCAACTTTTGGTCAATTTCTCTCAAAGTTAAAGCCTCAATTAGTGTATATCGATAAAGATGCGCTGCATTAAGGTAAACATTAAAATTTATAATATTTTATTTTATTTAGAGTTGAAACTTTTCCTTCGTGTTTTATAATTTTTGTACCGTTGTTTGTTATATAATTGAATGACATACAGTTGATTGTTATATAAACGATTGATACACAATTGATTGTTATGTAATTGATTTCTGATGTACAGTTGATTGTTATATAAATGATTGATACCCAATTGATTGTTATATAATTGATTGTTTGTTATTGAGTGGATTACTGTCCTATGTAAAATTGATTTTTATACTGTTGATAATCTTGCAACACGCTAGAATCCGCCGGCAATTTGTATAATGCGTGTGAATCTTCATTTGCCCATATATTTGGAAATTGCGTACGACATTATTTTTAAATCTTTATCAGAATTCAGTAAGTCTCTCTATAGTTCTGCTAATATGTATATTTTTTCTAATATAATACGCCTCCCTTTGGTGGTCACCCTCTGGATGGCCACCTTCCCTGCATTAACTCCCTCCTCGTAATTCACCAACCAAAGAGGGCATTCCAGAAGCCTCCCTGATTACCTTCCTTCGCATATATCTTCGGCCCGTCACGTTGGTTTCCGTTAATGGTCGCCAGGACGGCGTCACTGTCGCCTTCGCACCGAGTTACCGCTGCACGTGTTCCAGGTCGAGGCAATGTTTCGTGCGAATCACGGCGAGGTTCGATGATTGCGTTACCCAGGTTACGTGAGGTCTTTTCGGGCACAGTCAGCGCTTTCCGTCTTCTGCTTAGCTCGACTGAAGATAGAGTCCCCCCCCCTAATTGCTCTGTCACGTGACTGCGTCTTCCCATATGATTTTCTCTCCTATAGAATTCATCGAAGAAGTTGCTCTTCTTCCGTGCCTTATTCTCACTAATGGAAAAATTTTTCCCGCAATGCACCGGAGACAAAATGAATCTGATGTAGATGAAAGTTAGCCATCTTTAAATCAAAACGTTTCTGTATTCAATATGATGTGGATTAACTAGGTGGAACGCCATAATTCGTCGGCAATTTCCACAGTAAATTATTTCCACTTTTCTGTAAAAATGACCGAGTTATTTTAATTTATTTCGGAACGTTTTGTTAAAATCGTAATATATTCGCCTCATTAGAACGCTTTCTACATCTGGATCATTGTAGATCCACGAATTAGTAGCATGTTTGGAATTTAATTTGTAATTCCTTGCTGTACGCTTTATTCCTTTTATATATTATTCATTATTGTACGTTCAGTAATTGTTGTGGTACTTTTATTCATTGTTGATTATTGTATTTCTATGAAATGATTGTTATGTAATTGATTTTTGTATTGTTGTTTGTCGTACAATTTAATGATGTACAGTTGAAAACGACTATTGATTCCATTTGGTTATGATGTCTGGCATGCATATTTGAGAATTGTTTTGGGAGTTACTCAGCTTATCGTTTAAATAATTCATTTTTATATGTTTGTTGTATGAATTAGTGAATTTATTATCATAGTTTTCCTTGTTATGAATTCTTTATTGGTCAACCTATTGACTTAAAATACAAGGAAAGGGTTAAGGTACTTTGCACATAAGGGTGAGCACCCAGGAAAAATCCCAAGGAAATACGGACTTGAAAAAAGAAAAAGGTCTGACAGGGCCGGGAAACGAACCCGGGATCTACCTCTATCCAAGATGCTTCCTTAACCAATTAGGCTACCCGGCCAGAACTTGCCCGTCATACATAATTCAATCCGCAAAATATTTAAGAGACAAAAATCCTATAACGGCCCTCTTCAAAAAGACACAAAATTGTTTTTCGGGTATTTAAGGGTGCGTTTTCCCTAAATATTTACCTGTGACTACTTTTTTAAATGTTTAATGTAGTTTACTTGGTCTAACCACTTGCCTGATAGGGTTTAATCTTCTTTCCTCTCCTAAAATGTCAGGTTTTTTTTATTTCTTTGATCTTTTCATATTTTTATGACCAGGAAAAATAATAAATCGTCAATTTTTTTATTTTTTATTGAAATTTTTATAAGTTCATTAATTACAAGTTTATAAATTGTATTAGTCAATTTAGACAAGGAGTGGCTGCCCGTGTCTGACATGGGCAAGTCAGGCAAGTGATAAATAGGATTTTTGTGTTTTATAAGAGATTTGCAATCGGTATTAAAACTGGAAACAAAATTACGTGTTCATTTTCTAAACGTAAGAAACTGAAAAGTGGATATTGAGTCCAAAAATCTGATGAGAATTTTATTCTATCCTATTTTAAAATTTGATGAAAAATCCGAAGATTTAATGCGTTAAATGAAAAATATTATCACGAAACGGATCAGGTCTGACCATAATGTGAATCACAGACTTATTAATTGGTCGGCATCTATGCATGAATGATAATTTGAACTGAATGAATCATCCAATCCTGTTATCGATAGAATGGTTCCATGAAAACGTATTTGAGCTGAAAGAGGAGTGCAGAGTGAAAATTGGGTGGAAATGGTGTCTCTAGATTGCGCCTTTTATAGTTTTGTCCACGTGTGCAGCTTTGTTTAGGGTGATTGGATGGGCAGAGTGCCCGAGAGATGTCCGACTAACGACTTTCTGTCACTTCTGTTAATCCCCAATGTGCAGAGAGAAACATCCTGAATTATAAAAGCTAGGAGACGATCGATGGCGAGGATAGTGGAAAAAAAGGAAATTAAAGGAGATGGCGAAGGTCCGCTCATATTCATCAGTCCCTCAGATTACTATCGGTCCTTTTAAAAAGGGCCGAGGAGGGTTTTCAAAGGTGTGGGATGAAGCGAAAGGATTGCTCTCGGAAAGGGTCATGGATGGTGGTTATTTTGGAATCGCTCATGAGTCGTTCATTCCTTCAACAATCCTCGCGCTTCACTCTCAAATTCACTTGCTCTTTCGCTCAACAATGCACAAATTATTAGTAGTAAGAGTCGCGTACATGTTTACCGGTTGAATTGTTCCGCCACAACAATTACTGCAATAAGTCCGCAACAATTAGTATCAAGTGCCGATTCAGGCTAATCTCGATTGTTGGAAATTTTTCTGTGGCAAAAATGATCTATAATGTAATAAATCAGCAACAATTATGGAGTTAACTAATTAAACTACGTTGTTATGCGTTCTATTTGTTGATAATCTTATAATTCTACTCGAAATATATGACCAATTAATTTAGTTCTTGATCAATTTGTTTACCGTTGTCCCATTAACCTACTATCAGATGTCTACAATATATTTCAACATACTTTTAGAATAGTATTTGTTGTTAACGACTCTTAAATTTGTCTTTCCATTTGTTTGCCGTTGTCCCATTGGCCTACTAGCAGATGGCTGGAATTCATTTCATTAGTCTTTTAGATCAGGATTTGTCATAAACGACTTTTCAGTTTATCTTATTCATCTTTATGGCTTTAGGTATGATTCATAATAATGTGCGCTGCCAATAGTCTTACTTATTCCATAGTTTTCATTCTCATGTATATAGAGTATAGTATAGTCATTGTATGAGTGATGCTAGATAATGGTATTTCTGTCGATCATTCGTTATTGATTCTTGAGCAGCGTGAAACTAAATTTCCATCTCTCTAAGGATACTGTTTCTTTTTTTTTTTCATTATATTCGTCATAGTTCTCGTACTCAGACAGAATATTTTAACATTTAAGCTATATACATTCACTTTGATCTAGATTCACCAGAGAGGTGTATCCGTAGATGCGTCATATTTATACTTGTATCACTAGGAGGGTATTTAACTTTATCTAGTTCCAATCTACATCCGCTGAATCCAAATCAAATTTATTGAAAGTTATATATTCACCGTTATCTAAGTTCACGGGAGCAGTCTCTCGAAGACATGAATCACTTTTAGGTTGGCCCGACTGGATGGCATTAGTGCTTGATTATCCCTCATCCGTCATGTTGGCACCACTTATCCACTGTCGAGTAGAGTTGTCGTAATTGAGAAGCGAGCAAAGGCTAGAGAAGAAGGAATTCTACAGAGCGCTGGGAAGCAAAACAAACGACTGCTTCAGAGCGCACATCAAAGAAACCGGAAACGTAACCGAAGGTTTGCGATTGTGGTTTTTCGGGCGTCGCTCGTGATTCGCCCCTTTGTCCACGGCCACTTTAGCCCAAAATGCGCCTCTCTTCACGGTGACCTACATCACGAGTGTGAGAATGTTTTATTTCGGGAAATATGAAGTGCTGCTGAGGTGGACTTGGATGTTTGAGTCCCTCACCAACTTCGACACTGACCATTAGAGGATTAAACATGTAACAATGTAAATTAAGGCAACAATGCCAATCGCTGTAACAATATAAGTCACTGTACCAATTTAAATCACCAAAACAATGAAAGGTACTATTTCAATTTAGATGTAGTGCCACTGTTAACTATAGAATCCGTAACTATGGGTTAGGTGCTTAAAATTGTCGTTAATGCAGTTTATTGTTGGGTATTCCAGTAGCAATTTCAAAGACTGCAACAATAGGGATTTTCGTAACAACTACTGTACCAATTTAAATTACCATAAAAATGTAAATTACAATAACAATGTAGGTGTAGCTACTTTTTAACTATTTACATCCGTTACTATTGGTTTTAGGCGCAGTATTGTCATGAAAGCTGTAGTATAAAGGAAGCAAAATTTTATAAATCCATTTAATTTACATCTATATTCATACCCTGGGAGCCTCCTTTCGGCAAGTGGCAGGGGGTGTAAACACCAATTGAAATAAATGCAATTATTTCAATTGGTGTAATTATTTTCTGTCAAGTAATTTGTCTAAATTTAAAATGGTGTTATAATTCAACAATGAACCTTACAAGCTGGGTATTTGAGTCCATTGTCGTTCAGTTTATCGAGGGATAATTGTAATTACGGACATTTTTATTGCAATAACCATAGAACATTTAGCTATCAAGCGAAATTTAACGGGTTCGTAATTGCATTTATTGAAGGATACAGAAAGGAAATGTTTCATTATTTCTCTCAGTACTTTTCCGAAATAATTCTGGAGGTTTGAATGTCATATCGACAAATGGTTTTGTTCCGACATCGAACACCTCTTTTTTATAGAATTCAAAAACCCTATTTTTTGCCTCCATCGGATTTGTGGGGCTTAAGAGATTGATCAATATCCGTTCGCCATGCTATTTTTTATCAATATCGGAAATATTGTTTCGTTGTGGATTTTTCCTGAAATTTATTATTGTCCCTCCAAACTCCTTTATGTCTATAATCTTCTTTTTTTCGAGAGTACAATGCACTGCGTTCTATAACTCAGGCCGGATGGCATGTTTTGCATCTCTAAAAGTGAATTATCAAGCCAAACTTTCATCGGGGCGAAAGGGCACGCCCCCTGATGAAGAAGAAGTAATTGGGTCCGACCCACGCCGCTACGTCACGGCTTAATGAGCGGAAACTTTTCTTATGATTGCTTTCAGTTCTCTTACTAACTCATTTACGGACGGGGGAAATTCGATAAATGTCAATTCCTGACTCTTTTCGTCGACGTAACTCGGTTACCTGCGATTTTCTTCCGGGTTTTATGATCAGATCACTACGCTTTTGACGCGAGTCGACTTCCGCGTCATCCCTCCATTTACTTAGGTGACGGTAGGGCGGCTGTGTGAGCACAGAATTCAATGATTAGGTTTATACATGGACGATTGCGCTTTTAAAGTTGCCTGCCCTTTTTCTTTCATTCTAGTCTTGCTCAGAGAAGGAAACATTGGTCATATACCTCACTCCTCATCATTTCGGTAAACCTCATTCCCTCTTTAGGGCTTCTCGCACCTACGAGTGGAGGGGATGTGGAACCACCCAGACCTCGGTCTTCTTACTCCTAGTTTTGTGTTAATGTGTTTTATCTTCTTTATTCTATAATTTTTATTGTATTTTCTTCTTTTGCCTTTCTTAAGTTTTTTAGACTTAGTATTTTTAGTAGTTTTACCAAATACTTGCTTGTATTTTTAATTCTTGTCTCATTCCGAATATTTGACGAGCTTTTATTAAGCGAAATCCTCTTCATGCTAATTTAATGCTAATATAACCGACAAAGCTAGTTTAATCTAGTGGATATTCTGTTTCTCTATTGTGTCATTTTCAAGTATATAATTTTTATTTTTTACTGTTGATACATTTCCTGTCGTTATATTTTGAACTCATCTCGTAATAAGGTTCAAATTCTGAGATACTGATTTTTATGTAAATACTTCATCACATGTGTTTTCTTTTTTATAACTTTATCGATTTTTCTTCTTGTCTTTTATGACTCTTTTTAACTTACTTTCATCATTCAATTTAGCTATCTATCTGTAGGCTTCGCAGGTTTTCCACTCTCCCCTTCTACTGAGTGTCTTTTTGCAGTGGAAATTTTTCCTAAGCTCTTAGCTTAGGTTTTTTAATCCGCATAGTAGTTTTCTTCTTTGTACTTTTGTAAGCTATATATTTCCAATCATTTCTAAATACGACGAAGGGTTAGATGTAAGAAGAGACTTTTTAGTCTCAATTTCGCCCTAATAAAGTCCTTTTATTATTATTATTACTTTTCATGACAGTCCTACCCCCAAAATCCTTAGTAACGGATTTTATAATTCACTAAGTAACTACATCTACATTGTCATGGTCATTTAATTTGGTACAGCAATTCATATTGCTAAAATAATCCCTATTGTTGCAATGATTTGCATTTTTTCCGTAGAATACACTACAAATAACTACTTATAATGTTCATTCTAAACATTAAACTGTTTTTAACTGATTTAAAGATTAAAGAAGTTACTATATCTACACTGTCACATAAATTTACATTGCCTTTACAACGATGCAGATTGTCGCGTCGCATAGTTGCAAGTATCAATAAAGAGAAAATGTTAGGAAAGTCATGTGAGCTATTGTAAAACGTTGCAATAACTTTTCCAGTGGAACTTCACCACCTTCGTTGGTTAACATATAGTAAGTTGATATTCTAAACCAAAATAATACTCAGCTCTAAAATGACTATTTTTACGTTTTCCTGTGTGTAAATATGGATTCGTGATGTAGAAAGTGGTATTGCCAACTAAATAAATGTGCAATACGTTCTCTTACGCTTGAAGATATACAAAGTTAAAAAAAATGCTAATTATAACTATCTAGCCATAGGCAGAAGGTCACCATAGCATAATATCTTATACACATACTCATATTTATTGTTCTCATACGTACATTTATGTTATATTCAATTTTTAAGTAACCATACTTGTTATTTTATGATATTACACACTGTGGTCTAATTAAACAATGTATAATTGATATGCATAACATTTTAGTGATGCCCAATTCGTTCCTACCTTTACGTAAAACGGCCTAGCACATGCTCCAACATCACATGTTCCACAGATACCTCCATCCGATTCAACCCAGTAATGTTCATCTCCATGAATCTTTCCTCCCCTCCTCTCCCCTCCCTCCCCCCCCCTTCCCCCAATTCACACGCCTTTGCCTTCCGTTAATCGCTTTCTCCTCTAATTTATCCTCGCCCTCCAATCTCGTCCGGCAATTTCTACCGCACACACCTCTTCATTCAATCCTTTTATCTCTGCTGGGGCCATTAGTGGATCCTCATCCATCTAAGCGAAAGTGAAATTAAGCTCATTTTTATCCTCAAATTTTGATTTTAAAAGGATTTAAAGCGGCTCCTTTGGTTAACCTATAGTATGACGAATACTACGTGGTTATTCGATGGACCTTCAAGTAACAGCCCTTCAAGCACATACGTCATCAGGTGAAATATATCGCAATTGATGATTATAATTTTTAAAATCTACATCAATAATGCTGTCTCCAACGTAGGTTTTATTTTTTGAACTTAGATTTTAAGGATGTCATCATAATTCTTGACAGCCCTTGATAGGCCTTAGATACTGAAGAAGTAACATTAAATCAGTAGTTAGAAGTACCTGCTACCACATAGCTACGAATAGAATATTTTCCGAGGGAGAAATGAACGATAAAATGGTACGGCAGGACTGGGGCACGAACCCCGAACCTCAAATTGTTGGTCCATTACTATTATCATAAAGTTTTGAAATTTTGACTGGGCAACATTTTACTTAGGTATTAAGGTTAAATTTCCTCATTCCTCATCATGCATAATCATTCTCATCTCTATTTTACCTTCTATAATTTCTTATTTTTCTTCCTCTTGTCTCTTTAATTTGTTTAGACCGTTTTTTATTTATTGCTTATTTACTAGTACATATATTTGTCAGTCTATCTTGTACCTACTTACATGTAAATGTGTAACTATTTGTTCTTGTAAGATACTGTTGGTATGTCTTCTTGTCTATTAAATCTCATTTAATCTTATTTCATAGCTAAATTTAGTTTTCCTTTCTGTAGGTTTTGCAATTTTTTCACGCTCCCCTTCTTAAGGGTGGTCTCCTGCTGTGGAAGTTTTCCTAAGCTCTTAGGTTTTTTAAATTCACTAAGTAATATTCTTCTTTGTACTGTATTCTCAAACTATCTCTTTTTCTAATTTATATGACGAAGGGTTTGATGTAAGAAGAGACTTATAGTCTCAATATCGCCTTGAATATTGTCCTTTATTACTATTATTATTTACCCATTTCCAATTTATTTTTTGCTTGAATTGAATCTTGAAGGGAATGAGGATCAAACTCGGTCCGACGAATTAACAGACTGACTCATAATTGATTCATTTATGGAAATCCATTCAATTCAATTTTTATGTTATATTTCGTCTTAACTCATTGTTTAATTTAAACTAATATTGAACTCTCTTTTATCATTTCAGGTAAGTCTACTTGGTCAAACTTATTTACTCCTGAGCAGACGTGGTGCCATATAATGAATTATTTCTTCCCTGGTTAAGTATACTCTTTGTTTATTAATTAGACGATATAAGCATAGGATAAGGAACTCCTTACTCTATGATATGGGTAGCATATCTTTATCTGGATGATTGTTGATAATTGGGTTAGACTTTAGTGCTAAATGATAGTGATAAATGGCTTTACATGATGATAATTCAAAATAATTCACGTCGGACGAATTTGAGACTAAACCGTCCCATCTAAGATTTGAATGATTTTTAAGAAATAGGTGAAAGAAAAAGAAAAAAAATGAACTTCAAAGTAGATAAAATATATGGCTACGATTAATGTAAGAGGAAACATAACAAAGTTACAAGTACTTAATAAACAGATTAAATATACTATCAAAATGAAAATCGACTGATTGCATCATGAATTATAGTACATACATTGAGATTATACTAGCTGTTCGCTCACAAAAAGGGGAAAAAGAATCTCTATATAAAAGGATTATTTGATCTTATTTCGCATAAAGATAAATGTCAGTGACAACTATTCAACGTTATCTCCAATAAATTGTAAATTGACATTAATTCCATTTGAAATTAGACGACCAGAAATATCTTTTTCTTCATATTTTAAATCGTTTTGCGAAAAATTTGAAAGTAATTAGTTTAGTGAGAATAGTTTACAGCTATTCTAGTAAATTGTAATAAAGATCGTTTTAAGATGCGATAAGTATAGAATAATTTCAAGATATCGCATATGCATATCGGATGACATGTTGATCAAACATCAGGTCGTCTACATTGGTTTCTGTCAAACGAGCGTTCGGGAATTGGAAATCGGAAAAGAGCTTGTCGGTAGGCTAGTCCACAGCTTAATTAAACTAAATTTCTCTTTAAAATAGCTCTATGAAACATATATAGGTAGACGCTATGGTGAAGGAAGTTCGTCCAGATTGGCTGTCGATGTAATGGGCGTCGGGGTAACTGATGTCCATAAAATAGCTTGTCGGTCAAGTGAGTGTCGATCATACGTCACAATGTAGCGCATCACTGTTGTTTACATCACAGTGTTGTCAGAATACGGCAACAGCCTGTGACAAGGCATTTGTTCGAAGGTGTACTTCTCAATTGAGGCGATAGATTCTTTGATGATTTCTCCCTTTTACACCTCTGGATGCTGTGACACACAATCGCTGAAACCCTGTCTTTGATGTCCTCTTCTATCTCTCGTTTACCTCTCCTTGTTTATGCATTATGCAAGCGACCGTTGTTCGGTGCGCGTCATTCCATTCAACGGAATCCCTTATCGACACACCGCTTTCAATCGTCTCCTTTGGCTTTGTCTGGTGGAAAAAATAGGGTCACCTATTCCTTTATTCCTTCTGAGGTGACTGTCTGAGATATTCCTCGTCGAGGAAAGTGTTTTTCTCGTTCTCACGATTTAATTATAGCCCTCGAAAAGTTGTGTCGCGTCAGAGGTTCTCTTAATACCCCATGAAAGCGGGGTCTGCACCGAGTGGCTGTTTTGCAGACGTTTCTCTCGCTTTTCGCACAGCTCTCGGTTGCTTTGTTGCCACGGTGACGTTACGTAACTAGGTAACTTTTTTTTAATGAGGAAATTACTCAGGCGTGTGAGCCGCTAATTACTGCATTTTAATTGTATTTATCGTTGACATTGCCACGCCGCTTTGTGCATATATATGTTTATGTTTACGACGACATTGGGATTAGATGATCTAGTTACATAAAATATTCTTTTTATCTTATGTTTGTTGATTGTTTTCGAGTTTCTTGTTATGACTGATGTAAACGGTTTAACAATACGTAATGAGGACATTTCCTGTTTGTGTGAATTTTGAAATTTTTTAGTGTTTGCACATCTATGTTTACCGTTGCCACTGCTATGCATTTTACTGAATTTGTCAATATTAATTTTATCTACATCAATTAACATCCATTTTAGTAAGATAAATTCTACAATGGCGTCATATCTATTAAATTATATAAAGACTAACATTTAAATAAATTTTTACGTATAATATATTTATATATTATGTTTCAAAATTTTATCGACAGCTATTGATATCTAATTACACTGGTCAACAACATTTTTGTTACAGGGAATAAGATAAGTGTCTTAAGATAATTCGATGGTGCTAAATCCTAATGTGAAATCAACTTTTTTTTCTTATCGGGCTCAGTTTTTTTGTAATACACTTATGCATTTTCCAAAATTCCTTCAAAAAGCTGATGCTTGCTTATCCTTTAGCAGCTAATTCCTTAGTTATAGATAAATTATTAGTGAAAATG
Organism: Sympetrum striolatum; assembly: GCA_947579665.1. Classification (NCBI taxonomy): domain Eukaryota; kingdom Metazoa; phylum Arthropoda; class Insecta; order Odonata; family Libellulidae; genus Sympetrum; species Sympetrum striolatum. Next base: position 75,338,136 of record OX388350.1, read on the forward strand.
GGTCAGATTATTAATAATAATCAGTTAGATATACTCTCATCGATGATGCCTAAGTGGAATTCAGGAAATCTTATGGTTAAGTATGTAACCACTGTTTATGGATTTGAGCAAGCGGGTCGAGAAAATAGAACTACAAGTCGTTCTTTGCATACGCAGCAGGGCTCCTAGAGTAATGCAAACCGCTCTCACCACTCGTTAAGCCAATCCTAACATTTCCGATTGATTCCTGAAGCTCCTGTAATTTCGAACCCGCCTAATCCCGCTTACTTCCCGGCTGCACCTTCCTCACCTGGAGTCGACACTTCAATTAGTGAAGAACGCCTTCAACTCAAGTATGCGTCAATATTTCGACTACTCGAACCGGCGTAATCAATTGCTAAGGCGATACTACCCAATTTGCCCTATCTTCTATTTGTATACATATGAGTTTGTTTACTTTTCGTCTCCCTGTCAACATCTCTTTGTTTAAACATCTTATTTGATCAAAAATGGACATAGAGACATTTATCTAATGCAGAAATAGGTGTATAAACATCCGCATTGGTGTTTTTCATCGAAATATGATCTCGTGATAAACCTCGTGCAGATAATAATTAAAAATTAATAGTCTTTCGTTACTTGCAGTTTGATTTTGTTGCTCTGTCTACTATATATATTGCATTTGTTGTTTCTATGGATAATGCATGGCTAAATTTAACAATTCTATGAAGTAAGCAAGAACAGCTGTAGGACCTAAATGTTTTATGATACTCATTGACGTGTTTTTATCTGGAAATCGGTGTATAAAATGCAATGTAATTTTCCCGAATAATATTGACGTTCTTACATTATTACTGAAAGAAATGACCCATCTTATCTGTTAATATTAACGAAGCTGGTGACTAATGGTAAATTCTATGAATCCCTCTGTTTAACTTTTATTTTATTCGTCAAATATTTTTTATTCTTACCTGATAGCCTTACTTTTAACTTTTTATTTCATTCTTGTAGTATCTAAACTCATTTGTCAATATCACAGATTTAACTTTACCTTCCTTCTCCTTAAAATTTATTTACTAACTAAAATTAAATTAAATTTAACTACTACTAAAATTTATTTAAAGCCTTGGCAGATTTTCCACATCTCCCTCCTTTAACGTACATACAATGTTATTTCTTAACCTTTACTTAATTTCGGAAAACCTTAATTTGAGCAACGATTTATAGAATTCTGAGTTTTAAAGGAGATCAATAAGAAAAAAAAATTCCTTTGCACCCACTCGTTGCCGGCCTCGGTTGCCTAGTGGTTAGTGTCGCTAGCCCTAACGATGGGTTGGACTTCCCGGGCTCGAATCCTGGTTAGGGCATAGTTGTTTCTGTTCTTGAAATGGTTTCTTATAAGAGTGGACTTTCTAGACTCCGCCTAAATAAGTCGTCATTAATATTATTATTAGTAGTAGTAGTATAAGAAGTAACGGCTTACATCTTTCTTCGTAATTCCAATTGACAGTCATAAAGTGGCTCTGCTAGTTCTATTAAAATTTCGTAGACCATTATAACACCACGGTTTAAGGTGTATTTCTGTATCCGATATATAAAGGATTCAGAACTCCCTCGTAATGAACCAACACGGGCACAGAAATATTTGAAATATAAAACTCCAAACTTTCCCACAGTTGCAACACCGAATAGCTTTCAGCAACGTTCTTCAAAGACCGAGAAGTATTTGGATGAAATGACAGTTTAAACGCCCCCTCTGGTGGATTTATTACGCAGTACAGAAGGGTAATAAAAACGAATGAATAATTTCTCCGACTGTCCGCATACGTTCCGCCGTGATTCTCCATACACATCCGCGACGATGCTCTTTGCAAATTTGTCGCGGGATTCTGCTTGCTGTTTTTGTTCGCGGGGGAGTTATGCGAAATCCGTTTATTAAGTCAGAAGCGCCCTCTGCGGAGGATGAAGGGCTCGAGTTGGATTTTGAGCCGGGAGAAGTTGAAGCAGTGAATGAGGAGGCAGTCTCTCTTCGACAAATGCTGGTTTTGCCTCTGATAGACTTAGGGCTGTGCATATTTCTATGTAACGGAAGATTTATCGCCCCCGAAGCAATTTCATACTCTCATGAAACGGAGGTATTTCGTGGTTCAGGTCTAAGCAAATTCAACTCACGATGGAGCAGCAAAACGATCACTCTTTACGGGTGGAAATACGCGTTCCCCACCATATGTTGATATTTGCATAAGCGTATGATCCGCTTGATGCTCAAGAATGCCATGAAAACATTCATTTTCATGCCGAGCATGAGATTTTCCAATTGCATAATTACTGATTTATCTTAGCGATAATTATGCGTACATCTTTCATCACTGGTGATGACTATGAAGTTGATTTAATTATCTATGTATTTATTTACTTTAAATTATATATTTTATCACACCTCGAATCGAAAAAGGTTCATTAGGTTGATAAGAAAACAAATACGGAGGTGTTAGAGATGGTTGGGGAGGATAGGGTTTTGATTGACGTGATTAAGCATCGTCAGAAGAAATGGGTGGGCCAAATATTGAGAAGAGAGGGATTGGTTAAGGTTGTAATCGAGGGGAGGATTCAGGGGAAAAAACAGAGGGGAATACAAAGACAAAAGCTGTTGGGTGACATAAGGGGTGGGGTTAAATATAAGGATATGAAGGATATGGCGATTTATAGGATTTCTGATTGTGCATGAACCTATGGAAAGGTAGAACACTCATGAATGAATCATGCCTCATCTTTCATTCTATTTAAATTACGGAAAACCTAGCATTCAATAGGATTTTTTATTGCTGCTCGCTTATTACTTCCTATAATTGAAAAATTTGATTATCTTGAAGTTTCGTAATAACTACCTAAATGTTTTTGCAACAGCTTGATAAATGATGAGAAAAAGAAATTTACTCTAGACTAATATCAATCAGCTACTCTTAATTAGGGGTAATTAGCAGGCAATTTTAATGAAGAATCTTATGCTGCAACCTTGAATAGGAGTTTTGGTACATAAGAGACTGCCTGAAAAAAGATCGTTGAAATCATAGACAGAACACCATTTTCAATGATGAATCTCGTGAGTGCAATCATCAGCATGAGCTATAACCTAGTCTACAATGAGTGACTAGATATAGAATAAACCTTACGATGTTCTTTTTATCTAATGATCTCTATTTTGAGTGAATTAAAGTTTCTTATATGTCCAAATGGTAACCACTGCTTTTTCTCCTCCTCCATCTCCGAAGGAAAAATAGTGAATGAAGTTGGTTGCCTGCGAGGGAAATTAATAATTCTCCGCGATGAAACAATTTTTGTTATTTGGAATTAAAACGGAATATGTATGCAAAGTATGAATTTCTGTTTTACGATGTAAGATGAACTTCTTGTTTCTATTCTAACGTAGAGTAATAGATTAAATATTCAGGTTTCTCAAATTAGAAAATTGTAAAATATTAAAATAATGGGAATATTCCAAAAGTATTTTTGCAACATATTCAGCCCCTAACATATTTCATTTGTAATAAATTTGATTCTAATCTTTTATAGCAATAACTAAATTTTATTTTAGGAATTCGTTATATTCTTTAGATTTCGATTCCATTATGATCTACATTCATAAGTATTCGTAAGGTAAAAAGGATTTATATTTCGTTATTACTGACCTACAACTCTATGTCAATTAAAGTCCTTCATGCTAGACGTAGTATTCATTTATTCATATGAGCATGTGAACAATTTAGGCCCATAAACTATTAATGGTTAGGAGATTGGTAAATAGAAGAAAAATCGATAGTTATTTTAATTTGGATGTCATGGCTGTAATTGAATGAATAGCTTTATGTAATTTATTTATTAGAAAATCTAAGTAGCCCAAGTATTCGTGAGATCATTTAGCTGATTATTTCTAATCATCTCGTGGGGATCATAATTACACAATGAATTCAATTGATATAGACTAACTTTGATATTCAAATTGAGTTTTTTCGACTGAGGAGTTTACGAATATTTTTATAATCAATATATACATTTATTTCGAGACCTTTCCACGAAGTGAAGTCTGAAATTGAACATATTAATTTTAATATACATGTTTGTTTTATTTATTAATGGCACTGGGATACGTAAACCTTCAGCAATTAAATTCGCGGTATCCATCACCATGGTAAAGCGTTTGTTTATAAACGCCGTTTGCCACTTCCTTCCTCCACTGCATAATTCATTCGCAAAGTAGTTCTCCCTCGACCGTTTAAGGATGCACTCCTTAATTCAAACCCGGAAATTATTTCTCCGGCGGGAGCGTGTGCCGGAGACGTGGGAAGAAGCTGAGAGAGCAGACGCTTGCAGAAGGAATTTATTTACGCAATGATTCAGGTCTCACTCTATTACCACAGCATCTGGACCACGTTCGTCTCACACACAGGATTAGAATTATAGAAGAGACGTTGGGGTCGTAGTAATGTGTAGGTTTCTTAGTTTGATTTAATTATTGAATCAGATAGGTGTTAATTCGTTGGGAGTATCGATAATGTGTCCTATTTGTGTATGTTCTATCAAGTTGTTTACATTAGAATCTAGGCTCCTCATGTTCACAAATTTTCTTGTGGCAATTAATATCGTTCAACATGCTCTCATTCATGTCTTAGATGGTGTTGAATGGGCTCCCGGATAGTCATGTGGACAGCCCGTTCGCCTTTGGTGAAAGCGGTCCCGGGTTCGATTCCCGGTGGGAGCCAATGTGCGAAATGACCTCAGCTGTCGAAGCACTTTTAAAAAATACTACTACTAGATGGTGTTGAATTGTAAAATTTATCCAGAACCCTGGTATCAAGAATTATGCCCATTTCCTAAAATGAGTTATTGTAATTTATTGTTATAGGTCACCTTAAGTCGTTGAGTGTTCCCAGTAATATTCATGGCCAAATTTCAACACGATTTTCAACTCAACATCATATCAGTTATTTTTAGAATTTTGTGTAGAGTATTATAGAAAGATACCATTGATAATGGTGTATCTATATTATTTCCTTTGAAATCATTAGCTTACGATTATTGTCGATCATTATGAATCAAATGGGAAAATATGGTTGTATATGTTGCCTCTGCTAGGTGGTTAAAGATGGCTGATTTCCATGGAAATATACAACTTATATGTATTCATTTTATATCAATAAGAGAAGGCTTCGATAGGCGGAACTCTATGATTAGGTGAGTTTATTTTGATAAGTAGATATGCATTTAAACGCAATATGAATGTATGCATGTAACATTAATATATACATTAATAACAACTAATTTAACTAACGGTGTTGCTATTAGTCTTTTCGTGACATTTGAATACATTTAAATAATGGTTAAAAATTATCTTTAGCTAATGCTCGTTATGGTATAAGTATGTAGTATGGCCATACTTAAGAGAAGTAGATGCTCGAATGTTAATGAGTTACAAAACAAACTGCACTACCCTTTTGATCTCGACCGATGTGGCCATATTACTGATGGATTTTGTTTCGCAAGGCCGGAATTACGCTTAAATAAATACAATAAAGATCTTCCGTGTTTTCCAGGTAATTTCTCTCGCATCATTAGCATTACCCACACGAAGAGAATTCCCGCGAAAATCGGCATTTTGATTTCCTCAACATTTCGCCTCCAAAATATTTTCGCGAGTATTTAGAAAACAGCGAGATGTCTAACGACATTTCGCAAAAGGCCTTCGCAATTAACGCTTTCGTTATCTCGGAAGATGTGCTTACTGGAGGCGAAATGTCGTGCGAAGCTGAAGTCGGATTGCGCACGGGTGTCTCCCAACTATCGCTTTAATCTCCTTCCAATTTGACTTTCCGAAACATCTCGCGCTCCTCGCTCTTCTTCTTTTTTTGGTCTTGGGTTAAAACGGATTTCGGGGAGAGAGCTTAAGGGCGTAGCTCACTAATGACTTGGGATAAGATTGCGCCTTATATCTACCTGCGCAGGGCTGGTGATTAGCACCTGTGAATATCTTCGTTATCGCGACAACCGTAGTTGTGATAAACAGCAGCAAACAGAAATACTACTTGTATGGTTCTAATAACGTTTATTAAGATACGATTTAAAACGGCAGATATTTAATAGGAAAATTCGAGTATCACGAAATATTTCCGAGGGTTTTTCATGATGACCTGATGCGAAGTTGGCGCCGAAACGTAGAATTTCGTTATTAGAGGAATTGCTGTTACCAGCGTTATTGTGAAGTCGGTGCAATTGAACAAATAGTCCAATATCAACGGTATTGATTGTGATTCGGTATTTAATAATACAATACTATCCTATATGATAATACAGTAATACATAGTATTTTATATGCTGTACTTATGAAGATATTACAAAATTACTTACCATCACAATACAGATATCGTCCACCTACAATAATGAACTATCCAAATGTGGATTTAGTGCAGCTTATTTCTTCTAATATAGGTGCTTAATTTAACTCAAGGGAAACAACTGAGGGGAAGACAACGGCAGAGGATGCTAATATCGTAAACGGAAGAGTAAGTCAATAAAACACATTGAATATATTCAAAAATTACATTGCGTAGGGAGTGTGAAAGCACATGAACATATCATAGTATAAAAATGTATGTATAATGTAGATTTCTATCTTGCAAATAACAATTTTTCACGTATTAGCTAAGGTATTGAAACAGATTAACAGAAATCAACTATATTTTCTCAATATATAAATTCATTACCCAATTATTATTGGGGTTTTCTGGTAGACCTTTACGGCTACCGTCGGTTAACCATTGCCCTTTGTTACGGGTTTACATTTGCATTTACATTTAAACCCTGCAATCCGCCAGTGGCGCTTGGCAGGGGGTCTAAAATCACCGACATCCCTAACTAACCTGAAGAGCTATTAGCTTCTCTAATATTTCGCGGGAAAAACGACCAAAAGTAAATATCTGTCCTGGCAACTGCTTTGCTGTATCGCTTTTTTGTTTTCTCTCAAAGATCGCTTAAGTTAATAACTGGGATAACAATATCAGTTATCTCCTCCCCGAAATCAGTTGTGATAAATTTATCAAAAAGCTTTCGTCGATATTCAAGTCTTCTATCACTAAGAGAGTTCCATCCGAGGGATTCTATCATAAATTGGTTAAATGATGTAATTTATTGTTATATCATATCCCATACTATACATTTCATTATTTCCATATAATTTAAATGTATAAAGTAACAATGTAGTATTTTTATGGGTAAAGCAGAGTTGTTATAGTTTCGTACAGATCATTAACTTACCTACCCTTTCGTCAAGCCCTCCAAACATTAATACTTAATATGTGATAAATTATTTCACTCATTTTTCTCATAAGGAACAGCACACAAATTTGTGTCAACATTCTCTCCTATGTTTCACCCTTGCTCTTTTTATGAATTGAGGCTGTGTATCGCTCTCCTTCAATTTCGAAGGCGCAAAAAGGCAACCCTTTCCCTTCATCTGCCCCATCTCATTTCCGTCCACTTCATCTAAGCAGATAAACAACGTCGCTCCTGTCATCCCCCCCCCCCCAAGCATGCGCCATTGTCACCCGTGAACCGTTTTTCTTTTGGGTTCAATGAATGCGTCAAATTTCGGTCATGTTCCGGATTCTTTCCGGCACCCGGAGTAGAACGGAATCAGACTGAATATATTCGCAAAGTCACTTTAAAATATGATTATTTTATACTTTTTCATATATTTAACTACAGTTTATAAGGTGTTCGTGAAATAATGGAAAGGATCTATGTATAAGATAAACTATTAAGTTACAAGTACCGTGAAAATTAAGGCAACTTTTTATGTGCAGATATTTGCTGGATTTGTAAGGAAATCGTTGGTTCAAAAGTGACAAACCTATAATCTTAGAATAAAAACTGCGACTTGACACAATTTAAAATTAATAAACGTATTGTTTTCAAAATTAATTCGGAGATTTTAAACAAATTATTACCTCTGCCTGAGAACTGTTAAATATTGGAGTGTACCTATGATGTTCATTTAATGATCTTGAAACTTTATGATCTAATTTATTCAAACTAAATTTTACATTTTAAAATTTAAAAATGTGTACAAAAAAATTCCTTTCTCTGTGTATGTATTGCACGCACTATTTCGTTTCAATGGCATCTGTGAAACCAATGTGCAATTATTTATTTTCATCAACCTTTAAAAAAAACTGTGTATTATAAGAGGATTGAATATTCTCTTACCTCTTTGATGAAGGAATCCAATTCGTAATCTTAAGGAATAGTCATTGTTTCTAAAACAAAAGGAAAAATGGAGGAATTCAATTAAGTTTAACCTTGAGCATTGACTCACGAACTTAAACTTTGTTTACTTTATGCATTTTAAGCGAAAAACAGCTCAACGCAATTACGATCCCCGAAAGTTAAGTTGTGGCGGTGTATCCGGGTTACAAAAAACTTTTCGTCAGTTTTTTGTTTTTCTCTCTCCGGTTTCCAAGGCAACGGTCCCTCCGGAAACGCAAAGTGTACTCCGTCACTTTCTCTCCTTGTTCTCCTTTTTTGTCACTTAACCGCGTTCTAACCTCGCCGTCGATTCTCCCATATCTCTCGCCTTTCCCTTTTTTCCTCTGCCTCTCTCTGTTTCCCCACGTTCTCAAGAGCTTTAATCACTTAACCACGTCATTGTGCGCAGTGGAAAGAGTAAGCATAACCTTACCGAACAGTCGGTGCTGAGATGAACAATTCACAGAGCTGGCGAGCATGCAACATGAATGTTTTTAGCCACTGGCCATAGACAAGGGATGGAAAAACTATGACGCGGTACATGATCATTATATTTTTTATCTATCATCGATAATGTTGATCGAATCGATGTTGGCCACTAGAGGGACGAACGAAAAAGCCATTAAAATTTTACACTGATTTCCAATAAAAACTTAAATGGTATCCAGATTTCTACTGCGCCAAGCAAGGAATACACTTTGACCAATGGCAAGAAAAATATAGCCGTATAAAACCATAAAAAAACTTAATGACCAATACACTGGAGTGTAATGATTAGAACGAAAATTAGTACATGTAAATGACAGTTCTGCGATGTTAAATAATTTTATTTAAGTTGTCAAGTTATAGATTATTACTTGGAAAACGAGCACTAACTAATCACGCATTTAAATCACTTTCTCGGGAAATTAATTTAATTCTACGTCATATATTTTTATCTATACTCTAATAATAAGTAAATTCAAAGTCATCCTATAATAGCTTTTTATTTATCCAATGGGAAAGGTTTGTCTTGAAAGGAGATTACCGAACAGAGATTTTGCAAACAAAAATACGACAAGTGATTAAGCCCTAATTGCTTAACTTTTCAATGAGAAGTTTAAGACGACGAGTTTAGAGACGAATGTATTGGAGGAAATGAAACTTTGTAAGTTCCATAATTATTTAGTTGATCGCCGGTTTCGTCAACGAGTTGACATCTTCAGGATTGGAATACTCGATTATTGGATTTGTTGTAGTATGTAAACTTCTGCGTGAGTTGAACTCAAAATTAATGATAAAACTTAATAGTAAGCTATGTAATAATATAATTAAATGTATTCAATAATTCATGGAGGAGGCCGAGATATAGTGGAAATCCCACACAACCGAAAGGATTGTTAAATAAAACATGTTTCATAAAACAAAAATCACTTTTACTAATCCGCATACACAGCTAACAAAAACCATCTTCAAGCTTGAAGATGGTTACTATTAGCCGAAACTAGTCGCCACTTTAACCTCTATATGTAGATCAGTAAAAGTTATTCTTTCGTTTTATAAAACTTGTTTTATTTAAAAATCCTTTCGATTAAGTGTATACAGACGTTCATTTATTAATTAGAACTTTTTAAATATTTCTATAAGAGGTTCTTATTCAAATTAGAATATTAATCTCCTACGCGAAAGGTGGCCGAAATCTACACTTAATCATGCGCATGGTAGAAAATAACTTTTAAAACCGAACCAAAACATTTCAAACGACCTTTTTGAATGGATTAAGAGAAAACACATGGACGCATTTGTGTACACTCCGTGGAACTGGGAAAATCGAAACCTGTGGAGAGGAAATCGATTGTGGAAGAGGAAACCCCATAATGAGCAGGAGTGGGAAAAAAGGCTGGCACGTCACGAATCGCACAAGAGGGAATCACAGGTAACTCGGTCCCTTAATTGGAGAGACGCGTGAAAAGGAAAAGGCTACGCCGAGATGAAAAACGCAGTCGGAATCATGCCCTTTTTATTTTTCGAATGGATTCAAGCGAGATGAATGATGGCAGAGTTGGGAAAAACCGTAACCAAGGAGACAATTTGTTTACGAATCTCGCAGAAGTCGAGAAATGTCGTTTTTTTCCCTCCCGTTTTCACAATCCTCTCGGTCCGCAGAGGTCGAGAGGGGAGCGGCAAAAAAGGCGCGTAACCCGCGACTCGGCGCCATTTCACGCTCGTTTCCATGGCGTTTAACCTCGCTCCCCGTGCGTGTTTTGTTCCCAGTTCGCCTCGCGTCCTCCAGAGGGCTCTTTATGTCGAAATTTTTCGAATTCCGCTTCCCCGCGTCCTGGAGGGTCGTTTGGCGTGCCTTTGCGGTGTGTAATTTTTCCTGTAAATTGAACAGAAACGAATCCGAGAAGTGTTTATATCTGTTTCGCGCTTGAGCTGCGTTCCAGATCTTACCGAATTCTTTTACTCCGCATGGGAGCAACAGAAACGAAACATTATTTCGTGCACGATCCATTTAAATTATCTTGCCATGATTTGGAATTTTTGCGAAGCGTTTCTTTATTATTTTTTATTCTTCGTATTCAAAACATGTTATATTTGCCGACCGGTATTTGTGGCGTTGATTTGGTTATTTTTTAAGCAATGATGCTTCTAATCCTGGTTACTTTTTTATTTACTTCTATCCCAGCAATTAGGTAAGAGCGTCTGGTGGAAACGACCAGGGTACAGTTAGGGTACGATTGTTGAAGTGATTATAAATGACTTATTGTGAGAATGTTCTCCCTGGACTGAAATCCACATAGTAAAGACGAGACTGTTATATCATAACTACCTCAGTAACTTAAGACAGATGTAAAGCACCCAGATTCTTCATACTAATTTAGTTCTATCAAAACTAAATGTTACCTCTATTAATAAACCTGAATCATTTTACATGTAGTGTCTTCAAGGGATTCTGCACGTATCCTGGACCATCAGAAGAGCTAATTAGGAAGTAATTCAGCCACTGAAAGTGGGCCGTCAGTTATTTTGAGCAATAAGGAGAAGGATGCTGGTGTATATGGGTCATTTGATTCGTGGAGATAAATACTTTCTTATTCAAACATTTATTAAGGCGAAAATCGTAGAAAAAGAGGGAGGGGATAAAGAAAATGGTCTTGGAACACAAAATATCAAAGAATAGACAGGTTTAACGTTTGCTCTGGCAAGCCATACAGCAGTGGACGGAGAGTGGTTCAACGAGATGATAGCTTTGAAATCAGAGAAGACACTCGAAGAAGTGTAGAAGAAGTATTTGATGTAATGATGTGGTGATTTTATGGAAATTGTTAAGTAAGGAGATTAGAGAGAAGATTTGTGAGCAGCAGAACTTGTAAGAAGTAACAGAGGAATTGTATTACAGAAGAGTATTGCATGGAGTTAGAGAGTTATACTTTATAATCGGATTATTTTCGGAATTCTCGTCCTGTAATAAACGTCACAGTCAAATAGAGAAGCAATCAAAATCCACATCATACTTTTTCAAAACACAATCACAGCATATGTCAACGCGAGACGTTAAATTCATCCGTCGGTTTGTTTATAACCACGTAATCACGCCCGTTGCGTTGGCGACCGCTTTATTTACCGTTCCCAAAATACTCAAAATCTCTTGTTTTTTTATAATGGCCTTTGAAATGAATTTAAGGGAATCAAATTTATTTTTCGGTTTCCCCGGCAACGGGAGCGTGAGAATACTTTCCGGTCGTTTCCCTCCGAATTTACAGATTTAATAAACGATCTGTGTCAGGAGTCTCAGTGGAAGAGAGACTGATGCCCATTGAGAGATGGTGTTTTTCACAAAGGCGGGAAAAATGCAGGTGGAAAATGCCCACATCGCGTGCCCTCCGTCGCGGAAATTTATGGAAGGAATAAATCCTCTAAGAACTGAAATCCCTGCCTTTTTCCGCTTATGTTACTCTCAGATTCCTCTCGCATATTTTGGACGCTTTTAAATCTCAGCGTATCGTTCTACTGTGATGATCACTGTCGCGTATTATACATTAATATTTCTTCCTGACGCCATATCTCGATTAATGGGGTGCGATAGAAGTCCATGAGCTGACCACAGGCCATCCGCTGTGAATTACGCCTGGCTGGACCACATCCCTCAAAGGGATGTCGCGCCAGGGACTACCCATTATTTTTGAACCTCGAATACTCTACTGTGCTAATTTTATAAATTCAAATACTGTATACATTATGAAAGGCTGAGTTTCGATTTTATTATGTATAGATAAAATGGAGTTCAACGGTAATATTCACATTAACTATAACCAAAGGTATTATATAAAAAAATAAATAGAAATCTCCACTAGCCGCAATTCACCGAGATAAATAAACTGAACACAGAAAACTTACCTCGGGGTGGTTCCGCTGCTGCTGAAGGTGAGTCTAGCGTCGCAAGGGAAGCACCTGTATCTATAACATTCCTAAGGTAAGGTGAGTCTCTGTGTTCAGTTTATTTATCTCGGTGTAATTACGGCTTAGTTGAGTTTTCTATTTTATTTTTGATATCATACTAACAGCCGTGTCTCCTTCATTTTCAAAGGTATTATAACTTATTTACATCATAGATTGTCATCGATAGTTTAACCTTCAAAGGCATTAAAAATGACGATTAGCGTTGCCGAATGAAAATAATTCAACCAGATAAAGGACATTATTTTTAAATTTTATACTAAGGTACAATATAATTATGGCTGTACATCTTATCAAGGGATAAGGTGGTCTACCGTTGCCTTCCTCAACGGTGTTTTTTTCCGTGACACCAACACTCATTATGGCCCCACCGGGGAACAGACGCTGCGTGGGATACCTTTCGTCTGGCCCCTACCTATTGATCTTTCAGGCATGGGTGACCCTACCAGGAACTATGTTCCAGCCAGTCTAGCTCTTTAGGTCATAGGAACGCACAAGCCCTTATACCACGACAAGGTTGTAGCCTAAGGGAGGGTTAACTATAAGAAAATGAAGGGATAGGGATATTTGAGTATACATGAACCTACTGAAAGATAGTACACTCATCATGACACGAAGGTATACTACTGTTTCGAGTCGAAAATTTGAATTTTCTCTCATCTTCCGCATCGTAAAGACTTAAAATATTTCGATCTAAGATAAGTGTACAGGCTATGATTATCTTGTTTTAGGCGAAAGTTGTGGCTAAGACTTTTATTGAACAAGATGAAGATTAATAATCTTGCGAAATACATTTAGAACCAGTATTATAGTTATTTATAGTTAGAATAGAGTCTTACGGTAACCTTCACTTCAACAAACTATATTATGCTTGATAGTCATACCCTTGCTGAATTTACTGAAGCTGATAATGACGTTACCAAAAAAATTAAAAAGGCTGAAACGAGAAAGTTGACGATAACCAAATATTATTTCATCAAGTGATGGTTTCACCTGCAGATTTGGACATGTATCAAATTCTTGGGTAATATTTCATCATAATCACTCGATTTTAGTTATGAAGAGATAGTATATTAATTTTTTAATAATTAATTAATTAAAAAAATCTGTCGGGACTGGGAATCGAACCCGGGATCTTCCTCTATCCGAGAGGCGGCCCAAAAGTTTCCAAAAAAGCATATGAAGATGTTCGGCCGGATAGCTTATTTGGTTAAGGCAGACTCCCTGGGAGAGAAAGATCTCGGGTTCGATTCCTGGCCATGTCAGTCATATTTCAGCTCTGTTTTTCCATGGGATTTTTCCTGCCAGCATGCCCTTATTTGTAAAGAGATTTAAACCCTTTCCTTCTTTAACTTTGATTTCTGAATAATACCTAAGCTGAGGTATTCAAGTAATAGGTTTTTCTTTTCTATAAATTATTACTTCTGCATAAATTAAAACAACAGAAAACGAAATTTATTTTTCTCATTAAAAAATAGCTTAAAATGGAATTATTTGTTTGCGGTAACAAAAAACATAACGGGAGTTAATGTTTTCTCTCTCTGCTTCAACTTTTCCATTACGTCCAGAGGGGGTTCTTTGTAGCATTGATCGGAAACCGTTATGGCTCTTGTTTGCTGACATTGAGGTAGATGTACACTGAGGTGCATTAAAATCATTGTTAACGAATGCGTGAGTATGTTCTTCTTTTTATGGTACACTCCTGGCCAAAATTAACGCAGCACCTCCCTTGCGATCCTTACGGCCGGTGCTGCGTTAATTTTGGCCAGGACTGTACAATTAATGAAGCTATTTCAAATATTATACGTAACGAAGTAAAACCAAAATATTTTTTTTCCATTATCGAGTACAATCTTCAGAGGAAGGCGTGAACTTGGTGTAGACAAAAATAGCGCTTCAAAAGAAAGAGAAAGGCGTGAAATAAGTTGACCAAAGCATACTCTCATAATAAAGCTGGACTTGAAAAGGGAATATGCTGGTAAATAAAGCGGACAGGCATTGCAAAGGGAAGGTATGGGACCATAAACTTTTGTGTGCTCGTTCTTCTAAAGAGGGGAAAATAAAAAGAAGCACAAAAGAGGAGTGAAAAACAAGACGGGAGATGAAAAAGATTAGCACAAAAACACATTCAGGTTGCCATGAGGAAGCGGTGAGGCGCTGTGATCGCTTTTTCCCTCGCAGTCGAATGGGACGTTAAGGAACATGTGCCCTCAGGGAAAGAAAGGGTTTCAGGATAGAGAACAAAGGAAGAAGGAGATAAAATGGAAGAAGGTGAAAGGATGTGGTTTAACTAGCGATGCTCTGTAGTCCTGTGTTTCTTTAGGTCTTTGTGAAATTCACCCCAAGTTAGTCGCTCGTGCCATCTAAGATAGTCAAGTAGGGTTAACTTTTTCTCATTCTCAGTCTTTTGTTTACTAGCCTCAAAATTGGCACGTGATTAGACAGAGCTGGAAAATATCGTTTCGGATTGCTTGATTCATTTAAGGGATGAGGTAAAAATGCATAAGAGATGGTTTTATTTACTCGGAAATGAAGGCTCAAAAACAAAGCAATATATAAAATCTTGAGAAATGTCTAACCATGACCCTACTACATTTTCAGCAAGCACCTCTACAAACATACTGTTTCTTTTAGTAACTACTGTATCTTGATGTTTAGGATAGAAATTTAATAGTGGTCGTGGACTGAAAAGAATGAAATTTATATTTCATTTAATTTACCTCCTTTTTTCATGACTGCGATGTTATCATTCAATTTATGATTATTTTGTATGATTAATATATAGTGGTACCGAAAATGTTATGAATGATAACATAAGAATTGGTTATGTTAATTTCGTTTTTTCCCTAATGATCGATATATTTCATATTTTTTCATGATTTTAAGTAAAAAACGAAATCATATTGTAAAATTAGTAATATGTATTAAACATAATTTCTTATACATATATTTGATCAACTCTTCTTTCCAATGCAATTTAAAAAGAGAAACAAGGACCACAAGGAAATTAAAACTCAAATTAATATCTAAACCTTACGGAAGTCACTGATATCGTACAAATAGGCAATATAATTTATAAATAAACACATATATGACGGTGAATAATGCGATAGATAGGTATATCTGTTTGTTTGATTTCTTCATCGGGTAGCCGTGGAAACAACGTTTGCACTTGTACTTTAAATGGGTTTATATGGCTAGAGGAAAAACCTTGAGAAAAGCACGGATTCTTTTGGAGAAGGAGCGAGTGGAATGAAGGTGGAAGAGATATAGAGGTAAACGAGTTGGGAAGGAGTTGAAAGAGGAGATTGCATGGGAAGGATATAAAGGGAAGATAAGGAAAGCATTAAGAGCTTATATGGAGGTGCTTCTCTCACACCGAAAGATGAAGGAATCCTGCTATCGAGATGATGCTCTGGTGCCACTTTCTCGACGTGGAATGGAAGCGCCCTTTGTCGGCACCCCCTTATCACGCGTGATTGCTTCTCCTTTTGTGAAGGACTGATTTCCTATACTCACTTTCACTGCTATCGTCCTCCAGTTGTACTCGGTCCTTAATCGTTATTCCATCGCTTTAATATCTTCTGGCTTCTCGAAGGCATCCAACTCGCATTAGAAAATACTTAAAGCTCCCCTGTCCTCTACGGTATTTTTATATTCCGCGCTTATCCTGGGTTTTGCCCATAGTGATATAGGCTTCCTATTCTTTCATAGGGTATGATATTCCTCCAATCGAAAGTTCCCCAACTTTGGAGCTGAAAATTTCCTCCAAACGCATCTTTTTAGAATGGAATATTTCTCCTAGATACATTATAGATAGAAATTTATATTCAATACTCTCACTATTTTTCATGGCTGTGTCGATATGATTGATATTAAAGCATCATGGATATTGAGTAATGGCAAAGAGATTATCGTTTTTCTCTAAACCTGATTTCTCCTTAATATTTACTATCTGTCCGTAGGTTTCGCAGATTCTTCACACACTACTTCTTGCGGGGATTTCCTGCAGTCGTATTCCTTAGAGCAAACTTAGTTATTTTAAATCCATAATATACTTTTCTTCTGTGTGCTTTCTTTTGATCCTTCTCTTTTCCTTAAATCTGATATAACAACTTCTTGGATGTAAGAACAGGCTTATATGTTTCAATTAGGGCCAAAATCAAAGTCCTTTTATTATTGATTATTACAGCTGTATGATAATATAAATGGAATGATGACTACGATAATCGACTATGGTCGTTGTCATGCGATTCGTCCAAAACGAAAAAGTGCTTGGAAGATTCGTTCTGTAATCAATTCTTCAACGATTTAGACTCTAAAACAACTTTCGATGATTAAAATAATTATTTATCCGAGATTATCTTATTTATGGCCCCTTATTCTGTTTTACGGATATTATTTCTAATTCATGAAATCGATATTGGAAAGCATGACTTCGTGGAAAGACATATCCGAAATAGCAAGACATTTAGTTTTCTTCCACATGGACTTGAATTCGCGACCGTAAGCATGCTTAAATCTACAGGTCTGAAGATGTAAGCACGATGAAAAAACCTATATGGAAAAATATTAAGTGTCTTGTTATTTCGATTACTTATAATTAATGTTTCCAAAAGAAAAAAATCCGCGAGCGTCACAAAATAATTGAACCCAATTGTATTTCTTATGGAAGTAACTAAAATTGAAAAAAAAATAACTTGGATTTGTGAACATAAAAATACACAAAATTCTGCGATCATTAGTATAAACAGTTCGGAAAGAAAACCTTTCCACCCCAAAGAACTTCCACCACTGGGATTCTCCCCATCTTGCAGAAAACACAGCAGAGAACTTCTTCGGCTAACAAATTCCAATCTTTAACACCTCCATTAAGGAAAAAAGGAACTTAAACGCCTCTCCTTTAGCGTTCGGAATAGGGAAATTGGAAGAAAAGGAGCCTCAACCTCGAGCCGTAATGCACTGACATTAACAGCCGAAGGAAAAACGATACTGCCGCTTCGGCAGAATTTAAATTTTACGAACATTTTCGGATACCTCATGATCTTCGTTAACGGCAGCGGCTGTTAAAATGCGCGGATGCTAACGACACTCCGTTTAATTAAGTTCGGTGAGCGAAGGACGCGCTGCAAGGAAGAGGTGCGAAGTGGAAGCGTGATTATTATATTTTTGCTTCGGAAATGTGCGGACGTCTGAATTCGGCAGCGCTCGGTTTTGCTTTACTCCCTTTTAATTATATTCGAGGCTGCACCTAAAATGTGCACGTTATTTCTGCCTTGAGGGATAAGGAAAATAGCCTCCTGATGAGTTAGGATGAGAAAAATACCGCATCCATTATTTCGAGAGTTTGTCGGATGTTTTTAAGCACAGGATCTTGATTTTAGTACTATGACTCCATTTAAAATTCATCGTTATCTGAAGCCTCATTTACAAATTGCTGAGATAGCAAAATATTTCCTTTTAGATAATTTTTTGGTACATAATGAACTCTGTGGTTTATATATGATGCACTCATACCTACATATGACCATATCAGAAACGTATCGTCCTTTAAAGCTTAGATCTATTCATGGATAGATAGATAAAGGGCATTATTTGGCGGAATAGGGACTTTAGAGTCTCTTTTTTTATTTAATATATGTATATAAAATGTATACATGTATGTATATGTGCGTAAATGTATACATTTACGCCCGAATATTAAATATCTAATGCAACATTGAATAACCTTCCTGGGTGAGCTTTTTATTATTATAGATTATTTTATGATATGCAATGAATACAGAATTTGAGGAGATGAAGTTTCATCTACACTTGATACATACCTAAGGACCGCAAACCTTGTATAATATTCAACTCTTTACTAATGAAGTACATTTATACCAACTTATAAGATGAATATTTTCATGATAAGTGAAGGAAATTAAGCAGGGTATGTCTTATAGCAGAATATATATTTTCATTGGTAATATATACGTATCCTTCTATTGTTATTTTTGTCTAGGATATATTTTAAACAACTTTACTATTAAATGTAAAAGAATCACTTTGTATGTATCTATGACCCACAGTATGTATTTATATGACATATTACATTATCTTTATAATAAATTACTATAAATAGAAGAAACATTGAAATGAAGAGAAGGGCAAAGAGGAAGATAAGTTTGAGTAAGATTTTTCATTATTTCTTCTATGTTTATGTATGTACTGTGAAGAAAAAGTTCCCTGATGATGTTATTCTGCAAGCAAAACATGTCTCATCAATAAATTCTGTGGTAGTGTACAAAATGATTATTTTCTATTAAGGCCTTCCACGAAGTAGCTTCTTTGGATATCGAATTAACCTTTCTGTGTATTATTCGATATACACGCTTAAATATTTATGGCATTTACTACTTCCTTTAAATGTTTAAAGGTGTTAGGAATAAGGTGCTGTATGGTAGGGATGTGGCTATAAAGTTACAACGAATTTGAGGTGATCTTCTTTGAGAAGTCGACAGAGTGTTGTTGACAAACTCCTGTTGTAGTGTTTTTCATTCTATTTAACATACTTGGTGCGCTCCAATGTATACTGTAACTGATATTTTTACGGGAAACTACTTCCGAATATAGGTTTTTCGTGAGGCCTCTTTCCTTTTTCGGGCAAATATATTCCTCCTCACATGCGCATGCTTCATTTACTTTCACAAATATTTTGCGAATTGCCATTTGTGGTCATTTATTTACTGAACTGTATGTCTCTTCTGTTATCGTGTGTTACGCCTATCTGCAGCGTGGGGTTTTGAAACCAATCTTAAAGGTTAATTGAATGAAAAACTGTGAAATTAATTAAATTATTAAATTAAAGTAGCAAATTAAATGAGTTAAATTATTAAATAAAAGTAGTTATAATTACTAAATTATTGTGAAATAATTTAAAAAATTGATGCACAGGAAGTGATAAGCTGTATTATTGAATTTGAATTATGGAAAGCGCTACAAGAAAAATGTATTATTGGGGAAGATTTATGCTATATTTTTTTGTAAAAGGCTTTTAAAAAATCATGACTTAATATAACCTCATGTACACTCAATCATATCTTTATGTATGAATGTATTTCATTAGTAGTTTATAGAGAGCAAAATATGGCAACGCTCACAATATAATTTTTTTAATTCGACAGTAATGAAAATAATGAATCACTTTTGGCGAAACATGGTGGAATTCATCCATAATTTGGCAAAGGAAACAAAATCTGACTACGTCCACAAGAATGAGTTTACATATTGAAACCGTTCTAAGTTTATCAAAGTGATATTTCTTGTGGACGCAGATTTTGTTTCCTTTAACTATAAATAAAATTCACAGTCTCTGGCGATGTGTTGTGGAAATACGTCATGATGAAGAATAACAATTTGTGCTTTTTCAACTTCTCTGTTTGAAAGTATGTTTGGAACAAGTAAAAATTGTTATTCTTCATCATTCCTTTAACTAACTTAGATAGGACCGTTTTGTCTGTTTTTCTTTAAACTAATTATATATTAATTCCGGAGATTATATCTCGACAGATATGATTAATGATATATTTAATTACTCCTTTGGTTTAGGATGTATCCTCCAATGGCACTGCCCACCTAATTTCGTCCACTTGCCAATTACGAAAATGAGAGACGCTCAAGTTACGTATCTCTATCGAACGGTCTTTTAATCGAAAGATTTTCAACGACACGAAGCAGATTAGAGACCCTTCTAGGGCGTGTATTAGAATTGAGAACCGAATTCCCTCAACGTTTGACCAACTCCTTTCTAGTCATTTCCACGTGAATCGTGATAAACACTTTGCGTTGATCGTGCACAGCGCAACGTGATTCATCCATCCCTCTAATTTAAGCATGGTCATGTGCACGCTTGCACGAGAGATTCGGACCGATTTATGCATTATTTTTTTAAGTAAAAACCTCATATTTTTCATGCGAGAGCCTGCATTTTTTTTCGTTTTATGTAAGCGTGATGCATGGCTCTGAGTTCAGTGACCGCGAACGTCAGGGAATCAAGCTTTATACTGAAAGGTGTATGGACAGGCCGAACAGGAGTCTCGTGGTGGAGGAGATTATGGAAAACAGGAAGGGTCTTAAGGAAAAGATAAGGAGAATGAGGGCTCAAGAGATTGAAGGTAGGGAAACGGGACGCGTTATTCAACTGTTTTGAATTTTTTCTCTTGCATGTTCCGTGGTGGATCATTCTGAGGGAATCTTTATAATGGCTGGAGTAACTGCTTACACAAAAAGTTGGCGTATTCGAAATCAAACCACCTTGAATTGCATATCGCCCACATTTTGGTAGTTATGTGAAAATTGTGTGAAATGAGAAACGAATGTAATTGCTACGTCAACCTAAGCAGATCATTTCAAATTTTATTCGTATTTTTCCCGTGCATAGTAATAATATTAATAATTTCTCTAATGGAAACAGGAACATCCCAATTACATCCATTTCAATAATTATTACTATTTACAAAGACACATAACCATTACCCTAGCCAGAAAAATCCGACTAGCCGGGATTCGAACCCGGGACTGTGGAGTTGGAGCGATGCACGGGATGGGTTGGATGCGAGCACGCCGGTGGCTGAGTAAAATAAGTCATTAAACTACGATTATTCCTTGTCCAGGAAGTGAAGTGAAACTGTTTATACCGTCTTATAGGCAGCGTGATCCTTACTTTGGCTGCAGAATATTTACTTGACTCAAGAATGATTCAATCGTTTGTATATGTCTGATTAACACCTCGTTTTCTTTGTTTCTAGGCAACGTTATAAATAAGGACTTAGATAAGAGGGTGAATAGTTTCCGAGGCAATCCATTATCAAAGAAAACAATAAACTGCTATTATTTGTTCCGAAATGAGTTAATTAAGAATGAGTAATGAAGTCTAGTCACTTCTCTGTTTGAAAGTTTGTTTCAAAAGCAGATAATTTGTTTGACTACTTCTTTAGCATCACAAGCATTATTTTAACGTTCAGTTTAAGGTATTTCATTGGGATTGTTCCTCTTATGTTATATTTCATGGTAATTTTACTTCAGAGGGACTGGTGATAGTGTTTGGAAGGAGTGATCATAGTCTGGAAGTAAAGAAGCAGTTCTAAGATGGCTGCCGGAAGTTTTCCTTCTCAGTGAAGAGTAGTGAAGAGCGGAAGGAAAACAATTACGGTTTACTTGCTTAAGAAATATTTAGTACTCTCTTGCTTTGATCAAGCCCTTAAATACTTGCTATGCTACTCCTTCTCACGAAAACCACTCTTTCTGAACGTATACTCGTAGATATGCATAATGGAGAAACACGGAAGGCGTTCTTCACTTTTTATTCAACCGCCATACAAAGTTTTACATAGTTGATGCTTTATAATATGTTTTATTCTATGTAATGCACCTAAACCGTTTCAATAGTCATCATAGGATAACCATGCTACACTATCAAACAACAATGGGAACTGTTACTATAAATAATGGCAACAATGTGAATTTTTACAACAATCGCGATTAAAATAGGATTTGATGAGCCATCAACATTTTGTTGACCGTTTTAAATTATTTACCAACAGCGAAAGCTACGAATGTAAGAAGTCATAACAATTACTTTCAACAATCACGGTGTAGATCTGATTGATAGTATTTTCAGCATTATCAGTCAACAATGTACGCTGTCAAAATAAGCTTAAATAACAATGCACCTTTCTTAAAATAATTATAGTAAATTCTAATTTCTAGATCAATATTTTAGAATTTAGTTGCGTAAGAGCAGCATGATACTATGTCCCCATTGTTTGTTTTGAATCTGCCTTCAGCATGCAACCTGATGCCCCTCGTGCACGTGCCGCCTTTCTCTGATATAATCCCCACCCTCACTTCCCTCACAGATCAATGATTTTTTCTCTTCAATTAAGGCTAAGGTTTTCTACACACGCGCGCCTGTGGACTCATAGCCTTCTTGTGTAATGGGCGCTTTCATTTACGCCTATCTTCATTTACGTGGGTGTGTGCATTTCCGATAATTTACATTTTGTGCATGCTCTTGCAATTCTATGGTAATAGACCGCCTTCAGCAATAGGAACATGCACCTCCATTCAAAATTCCTTCCTATAGCGCATGATTAAAGAGTTCATTCAAGAATCCATTTAATATTTCTGTTGATATCAAGAAATGGCACTGTGTATGATAACTTCGTACATTTTTTATCAAGATTCACTAGACTACAAAATAAAGATGGATCAGTCACATTTAATGGGTATTCACAATTAAATTCATTGTAGAAGCCTTTTCTTGGTGATACTGCATTATGGAAGGAATAACAAAGAAATTATTCGCACGCAATTCACATACTGTACCGAAATTGCTAATACTCTTTTTCATTTTCAACAGTTTCTCATTTAAAATTAAACATTTCGATCATCAAACCCGTTGGATTTTTAAAATACGTTTCATACTTTTGTCCATTAACACATGTTTCTAATGGTTTCTTGTTTGATAATATTGATTATTGTTTGTTTTATGTTGTTGATTTATTTTTTAGCACCAAAAGATGGTATTATAAAGAAACCTTGCTTGTTTTTTTATCTGTTCCTGTAATTGTGTGTGTGATAAATGTACAAGGTCAATATTTCATTTCAACGTGCTAGGTAAATGAAAATAGAACAAGCAATAATAATACTTATCACACAAATATAATTATCAAATCAAGAATGTGAATGATAAATCATGCATACATACATACAAAGGAAATTTATTAAGCTAAATTGGGCCCTTTTAGTCCCATCTTCCATTTAACCAATACATTTACATATCATAAAAATACAAATGATATAACAAAATAAAACACAAGTCTATAAAAAATATTTTTTAAAATACGGCTATATAAATCCATATAATAAGATACAAAATGAAAATAAATACTATTATAATACATTCTTGTACAAAGTACAAATCTATAAAAGTATTTAATATGATACAAAATAAAAATGAATCATGAAATAATAGTTATAAAATTATCAAAGTAAATGGATCATTAAAAAAAGGAAACAAAAATATCTATTGTTCACAAAAACGACTGTAAAAAGTATAGAAATGCATTCTGTCAATATTGTCTCCAACACGAAGGCTTGCTGAATCTTAATCCCCAACCATTAGCTAGTAAAGACTATGGATGGGGAATGGGGCTTACTAGGCTGGATGAGGAGTGAGGTAGCTTGTATATTCCTTCAGCAGAGATTACAACGGGTGGAACTAGTTCACTTTGAAAAGGTCCATTAATATGAATCCATGAATAACACTTTTAATAGCAGTATCAACAACTTTGGCCTTGACTTGGTGGTATCGCTCCATTATAAAAGGGTGAAGAAGAACTAACTTTTACAAATTCCACAAGATGAATTTTATTATACGACCATGGTTTCGAGGCGTCGCATTATCATCACCTGACCATGGTCATATAAACCATGGTCGTATAACAAAATTCATCTTGTAGTATTTGTATAAGTTAGTTCTTCTTCATACTTTTACTTTTAATAGCATTCAATGAGGAGTGAGCAGGATAAATACCATTATCTCTCATACCTCAGTGGTTTCCATAACATGACATTCTTGTAAGTAACCAAAATGTAAATTAAGCATTTTTCAGTACTTTATGAGAATAATTCATTACAGACATTAATTCCCTCCTTATTATCAGAATAGCACGAATTTTACGTGGAAAATATTTCCGTTTCAAAATTTTCCCCATTCGCCACCCTTGGCAAACTCATTAATATTCTTTTAATTGGAATGTATAATGAGCCATCGCTAATCCATGCACACGACACTTTTTTCTCGATTACAAGGACATGACACGTGCAAAATTCCGACGAAATTGCCTTCAATTTTTGCGAATTAATTCGTCGAAGTTTCCGCTCGTACGGGAGTACGCGTTGTTTTTAACGAATTACTTTTTTATTTCGAACCGCGCTCCGGAGATCGAAAGGTTAATTTCCCTTGTTACCAGTGGTTTATTATTCATAACTCCGAATTTCACTGACATCTGGCGTTAAAGCGTTTAGCTCCTAGCTGGATTTTCGCAATGTTTCGACGATTCAGAATTTTAGCGATAATCGGAGCGTTAAAATTAATATACGCGGGATAGAAATTCTAGGATCAGAAAGGCTTGGATATAACGGAAGATAAATGGTATGTACAGGATCAGCTGACATGCTCTACGTTGAGGTATTTTTCTTATCTTTTATGTAGTTATTACTATCGGTAGGTAGGTATATTTTCATTCACAATTTATTCTAATTTCTTCTCGTACTGTTTTCTAAATGAGTAAATTATTCCATAAGTAAAGGTGATTTTGTGAAATGCATATTTCGCATAACATTAAAAATTCATCTGTGTTATTATCAGGAAGATAGTAAAACCTTTTTGTATATTTTGCCGGCCTCAAAATAAATTTATTGTGGAATAGAGGCTTGGTCATTTTTCTCATCACCTAAATTGGGTATATTTCCACGTAAATAAAACTTTCTATTTTGGTTATAAGAATAATTAGAGTACTTCCCTTGATTCGTAGGTTTATAATGAACCTGCGAATACTAACGCTTAGCTATAAATCACGCTGGAAATTCAAATGAATCGCCATTTACCACATTGTATCACACACTCTCGCACCAAGTAATTTGTACATCGAGACAACTGCTTGGATGGAGCGGCTTAAGTTACCCGGGTTACCCCTGGGCCGCTGTCCGAGCCAAAAAGAAAGCATTGCGGGGATAGGAAGTATCCGAGGCATGGGTGAGGTGGTAAAGAAAGAAATATTGGAACACGACTGTTAATGAATTAGAGGTTTAAAATATCCAAAAGCCGTTTTTGTCGGCGTTCCTCCTCTTACTTCCCGGTAGTCGGATAAAGCAAGAAAGGAATGCCGCACTATTATTGTACCCAAATTACTTTTCAGAGGCTATGCCTCCGTCCTCAGGGGTCATTAATGGATGAGGTAGATAGAGAGTTATATCTTTTCAGAGTCAATATATTTCAGATGTTTCCCGTAGAATTCTCTCATAGACACCTTTGAGGTGTTTACCACTGAATTTTCACATACAAACAAAACTTTCACAGCACATGAAATTCGATTATATTTTTGTGTACCTGTTCAACATTTGGCTCTATAAGTCTCTCGTCAAATATGACATAATATTTCTTAAATTAGTCACAAAACCAGCAATTATAAAATTCATATTTTATTTAAATTATTATGTTTAAATAGTATCAGTCATCATCATAAGTGTGCAAAGCTAGAAAAATTTAGCGGAATTGCTAATTAGAATTTTAAAAATAATTATATTATACATAATTAAAATTATACTTTATATATAATTAGAATTATACATAATTGCTAATTAGAATTTCAGTAAATAATCGGGATCGTGTTGATTTTTTTTTAAGTTTTATCATCTACAATGTATATATTGAGTTACATTTCATTAATTAACTTCTTATATTTTTCCGGATATCGAAATTCTCTTCAGTTCGTTGCTAGAGATTTGCTGGTTCAAGATGCAGGCCTCACCGCGCAGGAGCACATAAATTGGAACGTTTAGTCGATTTATTTTTATTCGAGATTGGTAATCTCTTACATGGGCCACTTAGTCGCCTCTGCTTGCTGAAATCCGTTCATGGTCGTAGGTACATACATTTCCATGGTATTTCTTATTTTTATTAGAAATCTTTATGGAAAAAGTACAAATTTTTGTGCATCTTTCCATTTCCTTTCGTTAGGTCTATGTGCATTAAAAATCCTTATTCAATGCCGTTTGCTTTACTTCTTGGTATTTCATGATATGTAAACATCTCTTGTCTTGGTTGATAATTAATATTGGTTTCTATAAGAACCTCTTTGGAAACCAATAGCAATTTCCAGTAGACCGGTGCTATTTTTTTACAGGTGGGCAAATATTTAGACATATGAATACATATTTTACTTTTCACACGTCTCACAGTAAACATCGCGAAGCGTAAGGAGAGTAGGGAAAGTTAAGGAAAGTGAGAACTCTATTTCGAACTGTATCGATTCAATTCTAAAACCGGGCAAATATCTCCTCTACCAATGGATACGTGTGTCTTTCAAAGAGAGAGAGGCCTGAAAAGCACACAGTCGCATGAAAGAGAAATCTTATTTACTACCGATATGGGAAAGCAAACAGGGAGGGAAAAAATAATAATGTTTACGGTTCAGAATAGGGGAGATTATGAAGAAAGAGAGAGGGGTAAGGCAGAGATTAGGGGAGGAGAGAGAGAGAAACTAATCACGAACGGAGTCTGCGTGGGGAAGAAAGCAATCGATGAATGCTGACCTTATCCCAGAATATAATTGATTTTTTCTCCAAACATCAAATTGGATCCGATGTTTCCCCAGTGTCAAAAAAGTTCCCGCTCCGACCGTCGGAGGCGCTGGCGCCGTGCGAAAATTCGATTGTTTTTCAGAGGCGGGAACGAATGAAAAAGAAAATGTTTTGGTGCCCCATTCGACGGCGTTCGAATGGGATTTTTCGGACGTGTAAAATGGGACCGGGGTGCGGTTTTTTTCGGGCTGTTGAATTTTGCAGGCTTTTTTCGTCGGAGTGTTTTTGGCATCGATTATTAAAGCCCGACGACGATATTCGCGATTGGGAACGGCTCATTGTTGCGCGGCGGCATTCATTCCGACAATCAGGTGACAATGGAAACGATTTCGATGGAAATGGAACGATTGCTCCGTAAATTCTGCCGGTGTCGGGGAATCATTTTGATGAAATTTTCCATTTATATTCACGCAACTATTTGCTATACTTATTTTGGATGGATTCTCCTATTTTTGTCCACTATTTTGATGTCTCCTGAAAACATGATTTAGCTACGGAAAGATATTCCCTGTATATAATGAGAGTATTAATTACTATTCCATTTCCATGCGAACAATATCAAAATAATTCCTTTTTTATACAGCCTATGGAGTAATGTAGAGCTCCAATACAGGTAAGATAAATTCACTATGCAAAAATTCCACTTGAGAACATTTATTAGGACGAACGGTTTCGAAAAGAGGTAAAGAACCACAAGCAAAATCCCTTCCTCCCTCTAATGCACACATTCGATCTACCTACTGACACTCTATAGGCTCCTGTTTAGTATATGTTCCTTGTTTGCTTGTGGCTCTTTGCCTGATGTTGAACTAATTTTGTTCGAAACTGGTCGTCTTTATAAATGTTCTCAAGTGGAATGTTTACATAGTGCATTTATTTTACCAGTAATTTCTTTTTAGATACTCCTCTAGCTGTTAATCAAATGATATGAGGTCAACAACTCTTCATAATAGTCAGTGAAATGTAAAGTAGAAAAAATATTGAAATTACATGAGCAAACTATACAGTAACAATGAAAAAGAGTAAATGAAAATAATATAAATATGGTAAAAAAACATTACATAAATTTCACACAATTCTATAAAAAATATCTAAATCCTCTTATACTTACCAAAAACCATTCTTTGATTGCTTCAATAAATTTTACCTCCATGGTATTTAGTAAAAGCGCATACTGGCTACAAGGAAACATAAACTAGGATTAAAATATTATAATACTTACCGAAAGAGGCCTGTGTCTGGCTAAATACTACAATACATAAACTGCGATTCAAATAAAAAATCAATGAAGTAGTAGATTCTCGTCGAATATTATACATAAGTATTTTCACATGATAATTAGTTTAAAAAATGCATAAGATCATGATATATTTATTTTAAATGTTGTTGAAATTATGCAGAGAAGTCCAATAGAATGTTTAACTAATGTAACATAACAATTCCTCTTGATTAGTAAGGCAGGTAGTAATAATATCAATTGATTTCTTTACTTATTTTGATATGAATATAGTGAGGCACAATACTTTTACAATGGATTGGTAGTATGGATAAGTAAAAATAAGCTGATAAGTTGATAGCAAAGATATGTAAAAATCGGGTCAAAAATAAACTAACGGACTAATACGCGAGAAAAGATTAAAATGTATCATGTAGCTAAATATCATCTATCTAACCACATACTTAGATTAAAAACAATATTTGGTTATAAATAAAATATTGAGTTATTTTTCTAATCTTTATATTTGCCGCTTTATTTCTACTGCTATGGCCACAATTGAATATTTTACGGAATTCTGTCTTGTGTTCCTCGGGAACATTGATTTTTTCATACATAAACACACATTCTCTGTATCTGTTTCCAGATGGTTTGGGACATCCAATCCTTTTGTTTAGCAGATAACGTAGAAAGTTTTTCTTTTTATGTCACGAAAGAGACGTCTTATGATTCAAAGAAATTCCTCTCCCGTTCAGAAGAGCAAGACAAGGAATTCAACAAAGAGATTACGATCCTTTGTTACGTCTCAGTTTGATAAGAAAAATATGTAGACGTAAAAAGATATATCCTTTGAGTCTCATACAGCAGACACACGAGTTCTTGTATGCCGTGATAACTTTTATCCTGTTAGAAAGACGTCATATTGGTTTTACAGTTTCGTACTTATTAATATATTACGTAGTTTAATAGTTGTTCCAGCTACCATATTCTGAATATTGAATTATTTTCATTCGTAATTTGGTACAGGAGAGAAAAAAATGAGGCTCCCGGATAGTCATGTGGACAGCGCGTTTGCCTTTGGTGAAAGCGGTCCCGGGTTTGAATCCCGGTGGGTGCCAATGTGCGAAATGTCCTAAGCTGTCGAAGCACTTTTAGCAATACTACTACTACTACAAAAAAATGTATCTCTCATTTACTTTTGTCACAGTCTTAATCATGGGTGTGATGAAATAAACATTACTGAGGTATAAGAGGATAATTCCACTGATTAAGGTTTCTCCTTATGGATTGACAAGAGAAGTGCTACTTATAGAGTCATTGTGCTCCACTTGCGTGGACATTGTAGCATTCAGGCTTGGCGAGGAAAGCTATGGCAAACTACCTCACTCCTCATTCCGCCTTGTAAACCTAAGTCCTCTCTGCTAGCACTTAGTAGCTCATGTTAGCGTGGGTGAGGCACCAACCGACCTCCGGGATTAATACTTTACAGACAGTTTATTTGTCAACGGTTCTTATTTGTGACCAACTTCAAGATGTGTGACTTATAGGGTTGATTCAATTTCATTGGTTTATTGCTGCTAAAAGATTGCGCTTCCGAATTTCATGTATTATTTTGCATTTACGATACATTATGGGCATCTACATTGACTTTTACAGTGATTAGCTGCAAGTCGCTTATCGGCGCATAGCAAGGGTTGTAAATACTGCGTGACTTGCTATTGTTTGTAAATATCGCTGCTCTTTCCTGGAAAGATCGAGTTCTTATGACGATTGGATCTTACGTCACATATCTGTTATTTTGCGTCCTCCACAAACGTGCTTTTCCTGAATTTGTCGAGGAGTCGCAGCTTAGATGCTGATCTTTCCTTTTTTAAGCATTACCATCCTTTTTCAGGGAGAATGTTAGCTTATCGCGCTAAAATGACAATTCCAAAGAAAGCGTATCACCTTACAATTCTTTTATCCACAGAATCCCATACATTTTATATAGATACTATAGGTGAGGCATGACTCAAATCTGACTTCTATAAGGGTTGAACGGCATATATTTGGACACGCGTTTTGTATTGAAACAGTAAAGTCGCTTCAATTCTTATTGTTTGTTATGCAGAACACTGAGAGAGCTCATCCAATTCAGCAAGACCGTGGGTTGCTTCGGCCTTCATCCGGTGGTAATCCATAATCAAACAAACCAATTGACAGAAATTTACCGTAAGCTTTAGTGTATTTCTGCTGGTTAAAGGAAAGACTGTCCATTTGTATTTCTTAAGACTTGGAGGTTTGATTCAATTTTATTTCTTTATTGCTACTAAAATGATTGGAATTCCGAATTTCATAGGAATCAAGCCAAGTACAAAAATCAGGAATGAACTTCTCCGATATCAAAGCCGAGCGAAAACAAAAACACGAAATTCCTAAAGAATCTGAACATAGCCCAGAAAATTCATATTAATAATTTACTCCGAATTTCTGTTTACAACATAAATGTCAATGTAGATTAACAAACGAATAATGTCAAATTGTGCATAGTATCTATTTACTTTTATATTTCGAGCCACGGATCTAGTTGCACCTTATAATTTTGTTTGTTTCCTCAGTTACAAATAGCTCAATAGAGGCCGATAACAGACTACTCCTACACTTGACATGTGCATTCAAAATTCCCTATTCATCTGCTTCTCTTCTTATCCAAACCTTTCGGTCATCCAACATCTTTTGTCTTAGTTTTCCCATTTGTTTTTACCCCTTAATTCTACCCTCCATTCACCAATCTCTTTCCCCTCAATTTTTGGCCCACTCATTTCTCCTGACGATGCTTAATCACGTCAATTAAAGCCGTTCCCAATCATCTCTAGCACCTCCGTGTTCGTTTTCCTATCCACCCAAATTATTTTTTCCATTCAACGCCATACCTACATCTCAAAATAGCCTCTAAACGTTTGCCTTTCTCCTTTCTTTAAGTCCACGTTTCGCACCCATAAAGCAAGACACACCAAGGGTTTCACCAATCTTTTTTTGATTCCTTTGTCAAGACCTTTGGTCACCAATTCCCTTCGCTTTATAAAGGCTTCCATAGCCAAGGCTATTCTTTTACGAACCTCATCTTTACATCTTCTATCCTAAAAAAGAGTATTTCCTAAGTAAGAAAATGTATCTACCTAATCTAGTCTTTTTCCCATCCAAAAGTATCAATTTAGATTTCTTTCCGTTAGTGAACCGCATTGCTTTAGTCTTAGGTTAATTAGTTCTTACAATAGATCGGAATCTTACTTACCGTAATTTCCATTCCAAACTCCGTAGCTTTGTAAGAAATACGTGGGAAAATTGGAATGAGATTGAATTGATTGGAATGAGTGGGAAAAATGGAATAACCTTTAGAATTGTCGGGGCTTGTATAGTAACTAAATCATTCAGGTTAGCACTAATTGAATAAGTTAAAATGCTTTCCCAGTGGTCCTAGGCAACTACTATGGTCCATTTGGGGACCTAGAAAAGGTTGATTGAACTCATAATATATATTAATTTATTGTTTGCAAATTAATAGTAACTACCTAACAATATTTTAAGTGTAAGATTTTTCTCTTTTTCATTTGTGGTATGTTTTGTATTAGTATTTTGCTTTCTTATTAGTACTTTGTATTGGTATTAGTGTTCTGCTCTTGTAAGTGTATTTTGCTCTTGAGTTTACATTTACGTTTTTGTTTGGAGTTTTTATTTAAAAAAATGTATGTTTTAATTGATATGTTACATCACATATAATTGGGAACTTCTAGTTAGCGATAAGTAAATAATTTTTATTATTGTTATAATTTTAACTTATCCATGTGGATATACATGACGTACGGGAGTTATATAGCATATATATTTACTTATTTTTAGGTCAGTTATATAGTTATTCAGTTGCTAACAATAAATAAATATGTTTATTGTTAGGAACGTGTTTTTCTATACCGTATAAGAAAAGAGATTTGTGGTCGTCAAAAAAACAACTCGTCTGAAATTGGCAGGAATTGTGGTTTTGTTTCCCGAGGGCCTGATCGTTTCCTCTTGAATTGTCCTTGGGCAGATCCATTGATCCTCCTCCAACGATTCTTATGGCGCCTCGTGACGTTCCCTTTTTGCAGTGAAAGCTTATTAAGGGTCATCTTTCTCCCCTGTCAGAGTCTCGACTTAAAGGGAAAACGTCGTCCTCTTTTTTTCAAGGAAGAATACAAGGGAAACAAAATATCAGAGGACGGAGCGAATGGAAAGGGGAAGTGCTGATTTTCCTATAGATTGCTATTATTTTGCTTTTTTTTGATTGCTAAGAACATGCGTCTTTCTCCAACTTGCTTGGACAAATTATTTAAGGTCTGCAGACTTTACTAATTCGATCGTAAGAAGATAAACGAAAAGAAGTGAACGTATGTTAGTAGCTTAGAAGAGCATTTATTTGATTCTTAGGCGGAAACATTACCATGTTTGCTATGTTTTCGGAAAATTTGTAACCAATTGTTGCATAAATACTAGCAACAATGCATGCGTAGCATCTGCTCTAGGAAAAATTCTAAGAAGTTAATTATTGTCGCGCATCACCTCAAATTTGATGTTAACTACGTCAACAAGTTATATTCGAATTTTTCTAGGGTAAGTAGGTTTATTCAACATTTATCTTGTGGCACTGAATAATAATTAGTTTGATAGCAATATCTTTCCTGTAGTGATCTACATATAAGTCGTTTTATTCAGAGTATAAATGCATCTGACAATGATTTACTTATGTTTCAAACTTCGCTTATTATCAAATATCGTCACATTATTTCGACTCGTTTTGTTCACATAATACTAGTTAGTCGAGTGTATAGCACTACACAAAATTAAACTCATAAATCATCGCGTAACTTCTTTAATTAGAAAATGTAATTACCATTTTTCGAACTACAAACTCCAGACGTAAACCATGAAAGAGAAAATTCCGCGAAAAAATTGTAAACCTTGTTGTAAAACCTTAGTATGTAGCGTATTAATTATTATTAACTTCAGATAGTATTTTTTCGTAAATTTCCTCACATCTTGATCTCTATTCGATGTAGGTTTTTTTAGTGAGATATCTCAAAGTTGTATGTATATTTATTTAAAAGTAACTGCCACTGTAAGTGAAGTACTATCATTACCATTAATAATACCTCATTAATTTATTTGACTTATTTTTGTAATTTAGTATCCTTGATAAATCTGATATGAACAAGCCCGTCTATGTGAAAGGAAGCTATGCTAAATTAGTAAAATACTTTGCAATTTGTATAGACTAATTGTCGTCTTTCATCATCATCATCTTCTTTACAGGGTTAGGCATTACTCCTGTTCCGGCTTCACTTGTTCCGTGGAACTTTACCATCTTTTTCATCGGTCTTCCGACACTTCTTTTGCCTATTGGTTGATATTCCATCACCTGCTAGGAATTATCCCATTTGGCATTCGTAATAAATTTTATTTCCACCTATTCTTGTACACCTCTAATCTATCAGTGATTGGCTGAACACCTAGTTCGTTTCTTGTATAGGCATTCATAAATTTATCAATTCTCGCGCAACCTTTTACTGATCATATTCCGAAATCCGATCCTAAATTGATATATTCGGATAAATATATATTCGGATATATATTTATCCGCATTTCATTTCGGATGATTCTATCTGCCTTCATTCATTTCTTTTTGCACCCAACATTCTGAGCCATACAGTAAAGTAGGGACTTACATCACGTTATAAAAGTTCTTTTTGTGCCACATATTCTCTAGAAAACATTAATTTTATCATTAATATCTTTGTCCTCGTCGCATATTATATCGTATCCTAAGTATTGGAAATGTGACTCTTGCTCCCGGACTTGATCTTCTACAAAGATTGTTGCGATTGTCATCTTTATAGAAATAAATAGTACAAGAGAATCACTAAGTATATTACTTCTTTAGTCTAGTAATCATAGTACAAGAGCACTAATTTAAATTCTAACTTCGCCCTTCCCACACCTCTCCGCTTTTCACTGGTATGGGCATCACAGAAATAGCTGTCCCGCAATATTTTTGTGGTGGTCCAAATAGTGTCAGAGAAGAACATCCCTCAGGGAGTCCACCGCATCACTCAAGTGCCCACACACACATCGTATGGACCATCCCAATGATCCGAAGCCTCGGACGCCTTATGCGCCGCGTATCGGTCCCTCTGCGAACCACCCCGTCAAATGCTCCTTTATCTTGAAATTCCGGACAAGGTCGGCTTTGAGGCGGTACTATCCTCAGATGAATCTTCACATATAAATATATCGCTCTTTTATATCCCAAAGCCGAATACGGAGATGAACAATGGGCACGAGATGATGTCTGAGGACCTTGGACCAGTTTTCCCTTTGCCGCATCGGACCGGAGATGCTTTATGTGTTGCGATTTTTTTTGCAAATGGAAAGCGGGATGCCGAATTGTGCGGCTTCTAAATTGGGAAATTTGTCGTCTTTGTATTTTTCAATTTTCAGTCAATCTCAAATCAATATCGAGCATTATGTTTATTAAGACATCGAATTAGTTTTCGTATTCCTCTCCTATTGCCCACTGTAATTAGTGCAAAGGCTTGTAGCGTCCTCGAAAACTTCGATGAAGGATTTGGCATAATAGGCGAGATGAGGAGTGAGGTGGCGTGAATAAACCTGGTATTACGCTTAAGGCTTTCAGTGCATCCTGGATATGCATCCTTATGAAATCAGGTGTGAACATCACTTTGTAGATTGCGTTATGCATTTTCTTTTTCTCGAAGTTATTTCTATCAGAATTTTTCGTGAAGCTTTACTCTTTTGTGTCAAAAAACTTAATTGTGCATGTAGTGAAGTACTTTAATTAAATATCATTGTAATTTATGTGTAACTGCTCCATTAGTGAATGTTTAATATTTGGTTTAATTTATTTAATTAATAATTAATCAAATTCATACTTGATTTCGTTAGTGTGGGATGAATATTAATATGAGTTATTTATACCATTCTTGCTTTACTCGCCGAGCAAGAATGCGGATTGTATATTGTCAATATAAGTTTAACCCAGTAACCATGCGAATAATACAACAATAGCTGTCATTAAAGCGAGTCGAGGATGATAATTTGATTAAACAAGTTCCAGATAAAAGAATATCGAAGATGAAATGTTAAATGGGAATCACCACGAAAAAGATAGCTCTTAGCTATTTTTAAATTGCATTTTCTATTTTGACGGTCGAGTATGCTTATTGGATACTTTTAACAACGCTAAAAACATACAATAGGAGGACAATACCGGGTGATATTGTTTTTATTGTTGTTGCAGGTATCCAAGGATAAGAAATCTCTACAATCAAATTGGATGAAAGGGCAATTTAAAAATAGCTAATTACTAACTACCTTAGGCATCTTTCTGGGCCTTACAAACTCTAACCTTTTATTAAGCTTAGACAGTATGTAAATTTAATCTACATAAAGATTACTTATGTAATGATAAAATTACTCTTAAAGTGGTTTTATGATCATGAGATTGATTACATACATTCATCTTACCTATCCGTTGATCTGGTTATCTCACTAATAGATAATGATTAACACATATGTACCTTTTTCCAAAGAATTGTTGGACGAATTGACATTAACTGCGACTGTTTTCAAAGTGATCGAATCGGTTTTTCTGGTAAAGAAGTCTACTTGAATTACGGAATATACCGTAAAAAAATTTTTTTGGATGAATTTTCTGGTAGTGCTATCAAATTTGTGATAGATATATTGTAGCTTAATGAAATGCTTAATTTAAATCAAAATAATTTATTAAATTTTCTTTTGAGTTTATAACCTTTTATAATTACATACCCAAGCAATTTTCGAGTTCTTAATTAGAATAAGTTGCAATAATTTTAATTGATTAGCCGAATAAAGGTACAATTTGATGAATATTTACGATAATTTACGATGTAGATTCTACCCAACCTCATGTATGTATGTAGTATTGCGTATGTATGTATATGTGTGTGACGATACATATAAATATGTTCAAAATATAAGTAGACAACGAGATAGACGAAATTCGTTGCAATTATAATCTTAAATTTGTAATTAATAAATGAGTAATAATACAATATTCAGAACGCGTAGAGATTTAGAATATAAAACGATTTAAAATCTTTAAATCATAGATTACCTAAAAATATATGCAGTCTCATATATATAGTATAGATTGGAGTTATTTTATCAGTGAGATCAAGTATATAATAAGGTTTGAATAACATATTTTAATGTCATTTTATCAGTCATTCAAAATCTGTAGTTTTAAATAAACCTCAAATAGCACTTAGGATGCCACAGTTGTTTAAGCTTGTTAATCAAAGTTCCCGTTCCTCAGTGTCCATAGAATGGCCCCCAGGAGTGCAGATGAGTCGGCTGGTGGTGACCTCGCGTGCAGATGGGTCCCCAAGCGGGGCGTTCACGTCTTTTGGTTGGCGCAAAGGAAGGCCTTCGTCTCCGGGGATCGTCACGTGCACTGGAGCCGCCGTTCTCGGCACGGACACGCTGAGAGACAGGAACTCATTCGTGCTCAACTGGACTCTTCCTGCAGTCGGAAGCCAAGTCCACTTGCGGTGAGTGTGTCTTTCATTTCCACGTCTCGCGGATTGCCGATTCCAGGGGGCGCTTAAGCAGCGCCGTCCGAAGCGTAGAATACCAGAAGAAGCGTAGACGTGGTTGAAATGCCTCCTCATAATTGTTGACTTTTCCCGCTTATAATGGATTTGCAACAATACCGGCGTGGAATTATTCCGTCGTTGGTGAGTTAATGATAAGAATTCCGAGTCTTCATTTTTCATTCTTGAAGACACATGGCATTCCAAAAGAGGATTAGTTAAAAAGCCACCTTCCAAATAACTGTTGAGGTTTCCTGCTCAAATTTAACTTGCAACAATGCCGGTGGGGGGATTATATTTGTCATTGTTGCGTAAGCAATGAACTGAGTCTCAATGATTCATTGTTGAAGGCGTCCATGATTCGATGGATCGTTGGAACAATTAGCGCTCTGAGATTATTACGAATTAAGGCATTTGTCTCACTTTCTTTCTGGTTTTTTATTGTTGGCGATTACCATTTTGATTTCAACCATCTCCAAAACCAATAATGTCGGTTTTGCTATTGTTAGATGGTAATTGAAATTGCAGTTAATTCATTTAGCTACCGTTAATAATTCATACCATTGTAGAAATGATTGCGCTTCATCAATTATTACGCCCTGAAGCTATCGCTACAATTTTTGTCTTCTGTTTCTTCCAGCCGCTCTCACGTAAGGAGGAAACAGAGGATTTTCCCGAACTTGTTTTCGCTCTTCTTAACTAAGTTTCTTTTCAAACCTATTCTCCTTCATCGTGGCAAGTACACACGTTTGTGAAATGTGAAGCAAAATTATATCCTTTAAATTAAGTTTGCTTGTAAATTTGCTATCCTTTGAACCATTCCCGATTGGCCGTTTGATTGAGTGGAGAACTGTTTGTTTCTCATATTTGGCACCATCTGCCGCGAAGCATTATTCAGAACTATGTACTTTGCCGGATCCATGTCATTAGAAAAATCATCTAAATGATGGGTAAAGAAAGAAATTTTGGAACACGGCTGTTAAAGAAATATATGTTTAAAATCACCAATAGCCGTCTTTGTCGGCGTTCCACAATCAAATGTGAGTGAGTTCTTTAGAGTGTTCTTAAAAGCGCGAAGTTCTTTCTTGTTTTTTCCTAATACCGGGGAATGAGAAGAGGAATGCCGACAAAGCCGGCTATTGGAGATATTAAACCTCTATATATAAATGATACTATAATTCTTCTTGTAGATAACTAACTTATTAAATCAGCTAGCTAATTTATGCAAAGAATTTTCTTGCTGATAACTAACTCTTTAACACCGATCGCAACCGGAAATACCGCTCTACCGGAACGTAATGTAAGCGTGCTTTACAGACTTAGACCCAGTGATTGAGGCAACTCTTCCATGAGGTTGTCACCAATATAATCCAAAGCAGTACGCGAATATTCAATCCTCGAGGGAATGCGAATATGTGTGTTTGATTTACACCACTGCAACATTATCTACGTGCATTAATCTTTGGAGGGATCGCTAATTTAGGGCCCCCATAATTTCCCCCACGTCACGAAGAGAACACACCACTTGATACGGTATGAAGAACACACACCTGTTTCGCTAATAGAGTGTCCTTCTCAGTGTTATGACTGTCCCCTCGGACACCTTTCGAGCGACACCAGAAAGCGATGCCCCAAGCGCCGACCTGCACGCTGCACAAAACCGGTAATTGAGAGTATCCCCGGCAGTTTACGTTGCCTTGGGGATGCGGTTGGCATGGCGCTTAGAAGGATTAATTCCGGGGGACGCCGTCGCTGCGGGAGGCGCAGCGAGCGCAAGATGACGTGCCGTCTCAAGAGATGGAGAAAAAGTGTGTAGGTCATCCTTTGGGTCTAACATCTACGATTTGTTGGCTAAAATGCAGAATAATGTCTATTATTTGTATTTGTTGGGTTAAGGTATTCTCAGAGTTATATAGGTGATACTATACCCATTTGCACTCTATCAATAATCATACGCTGTAGTTTGAACATACAAAATAGTATTTTTCAGTAGTTTCTTTGCTCTTAGTCTTTCAAGCAGCTAGGTACCCTGTTATTTCGTATATCTATGGGCAAAGAGTAAGTTTCATGATTTATTTTTCAGTATCCGTCCAAATTTGCATTCTTGATCCTTGCGAAATAGATAAAATCTATATGCAAGATTTGGTGAACTAATATTGTTGGTTTTTACCCTTAGGATGCCCGGAATTGCATCTATAATAAATACATATAAATTTCGTTTTTCTATCTTGCATGGTTTATCTATTATATGATTTTATATGAGAAATAAGGTTTTTAATCGCTAAATTTCTTGTCAAATCGAGGCAAGCATCAAATGAAGAAAAATTGAATCAGGATTGTTATATTGGCTCGGGAATATCATCCCAGGTTAGAAATTTCTGGAGCCATGATAAAATGCACTACAATTTTAACTTTCAAGCAATCTTACTTTGCGACTAAAGCTATTGCTGGTTCCCAGCTCAGGAACATTAAAAAAATACTTAAGGATTTCAGATCTACATGTAGTTATACTTCAGTATTATTAACCTATATAGCTTAACAGTATTTTTCCTTCATAGTTACGAAAATTTATTTGTTTTTCCTCATCTTTAGAAATGGATCGGATTTTTCCTACTCAGTACGGTAAGTCAGTCATCATTAGTCATGCAGAATTAACTGGGTCAAGGAAAGTTTACGAAATTGACTTTTGTAGTTGCGTCAATAATTTTATTGATATCTATGTAAATTTAATCAACAGTTTATGTTTTAAATTTTTTTGGGAGGAAGTTTAAGTAAGGAATTGATAAATAATGATTAACTCACATTAATACAATATTTTGGTTGTTATGCCTCCTTTATCTTTACGATCAAAGAAGTTGGAAGCATTGCATCTTCAATATTTCAGTGAAAATATGAGATTATAAATTAAAGGTAAACTTTTGAAGTTGTGCTTAGCAATGCCATATCCCATATACATTTGAAGAAGAATACATTTTCGAAAACGTTGGCAGCACTGTTCCCACCAAATTTTACTTCCGATGTAAATTAGAGAAGTAAGATATAGTTGAAATTTTTTAAGCAGTTTATACAATCATTTATTTAAATGTCGTTCAGGTAACATGGAAAAAAATCAAAGTTTCGGCGAAGTTGGTAGCACTATTTCTTCCTTGATTTAATCCCACACTGATATTTAATTGCGATCTCCTTTCCCTTTCTTGATTGATGGACCAAATTATCCCGACTTGAGACTTTGGACTCGTATTTACCCTTGTAGGGCCCCATTTGTCACCGTGACTCACGCCAGCCGCATTTGAACAGCCGACTTTGATGACGTCACTCTGTCACAACTTCTCCCGCTTTCCACACCGAGACAGGTGTCTGAGTTTCTCTCCCATTAAAAGTTTTCCCTTTCGTTGCCATGGGATACGAAAGTTTTATTTTATATTCTGTTGTTTTTATTTAAACGTGGGGACTGAATGAAGATTTTTCTATGTCTATTTCTGGCTTGAGAATAACGTTTTACGGTTTCGTATCGCATTTTTTTCCGGCGGAATTGACAGTATTTCTGTTTTCTGTCTACATTCCGATAGTATAAATTTATTTGAACGGTATTATTAAAAAGATATTGCGTAGCACAATCATTAATTATATAGTGATATTTTATATTGATGCAGGGTAGTAAAGTTAAATATATTGTCTACTAGATCTTCAAATGTATAACTACTCCTATATTTTACTTTTACTTGGGTATTTTATGATAATCCAAGTCTTATAATTCAGGATATCGATCTGGCCGAATATCCTAAGCTTTCATAAGTGTTGCTGCAATCGCAAATTGCTTCAAATATACGTAACTACCCTATGAATAACTAATATTACTGTAATTATTCAGTATCACTCTTTGGCTTTCATAGTATATCTAATACATTCTAAAATATGGCAGATGAATTCACTCTATCTTGCGTCAAACGCAAATAAAAATATTTATTCACCAAAGTGTGGTTGGAAGAATAGCATACCTGTTCACAAATGACAGATTATATATGGTCATTCTTTTATGCATTAATACTTTATCGTTTATGTTTATTTCTATGGGTCAGTTTTTTAAATTTATATGTATTTTTGTCTGTAAACGAAAGATTTCCACGATCTTCCTTTTACGTTTTGATATTCTATCGTATTGGTTTAGATTTGAGCTTATGTCTCTGTGTACATGGATATTTTTGTGCATACGTATACATAGTACACAGTATATTTTTTATCGATATATCCCTATTATAAATAGTATTTACCAACATTGGATTGTTTTATCCGAACATTTTTGTCACATATTGCTCCTTTATTTTTGAACTCTGAAATTCATATCCCATGATTCCCTGTAAAGTTCCTTCCAACACAAGAAATACTACGTCATGTGCTATCGTTGTTTATTCACCTAGGAGACGGCATTTCATTCGAGTCGCCATCTTGATCACTCCGTTATTCCGCACAAGCACCGATCCTCTTGCAGCTAGAAAGTGTCTTGGAATAACCTCTTTGTGTCTGCAGACCTTTCTCTTTCTCCGCCATTTGTAAACATTGGATCTTTCTAAGAGCGTCTGCTTGAGATTCAAAGAGGTGAAGAACGATCGGAAGTAGGTCGGATTTGCATGGCGGATGCGACAGTCAAATGGGGCAAGTCAATAGCCAATCGTAGGCGCTGGCGATGCTCCAATACGGATATTCAAACATCGATATGACGGAGCTGTTTCACACTCTAGCTGTATGTAAATTTTTGGAAAGGTTCCAATATAAGCATTAATTCCTATATAGTTGCGTTAGACCATTCTTATATTTTCTTTAAATTTAATAGCTTAACCACATGTAACATGAATTCTATACAGTTCGTCCATTTTTTTGTCAATTTTTCTTATATTCTCGGATAGTATCCGTATGCCTACAGTAGTTCAGCTCTTCGAATATATATTCACCGTTGTAAACAAAACATGTGACGTCAGCAATGGCCGTTGTAGTCATGATGTAGGAATCGTTATGCATTTTTATGAAGTTTCAATTTATCCTATTACAATTTGTTTTATACAAGCTCTCAATTAATTAACGATTATGATAAAAAGTTTATATATTTCTCTACTTTGTGTGCTAATTAACTCAACTTTGCACAACGATTCGGTTTTAGCTAATTTTGCGAAAGAAATAATGCCATAA
This sequence comes from Sympetrum striolatum, assembly GCA_947579665.1. Lineage (NCBI taxonomy): Eukaryota > Metazoa > Arthropoda > Insecta > Odonata > Libellulidae > Sympetrum > Sympetrum striolatum. The sequence goes on from OX388350.1 coordinate 75,380,328, forward strand.
ATCAAGTTTATATACATTATAAAAAATTTTTCATAATAAAAATTATTTTCTATCCAATAATATATAACTTACCTATATACTTAAGCTTGGATATTTAATACATATATACGAAAATTTTCTGCCATTCGGTAGGTTCAAATATTCCCAATTCAATGCCATATCTTTCGTTTATTGGTAACTTTCCCCTACCCCTTACCACCTATTTCCTCCCAAGCCATCTCCAGCAACTACGTGTTTGTATTTTTTATCAACAAAGAATATTAAGTATGTGCATTAAAATTTGCATCATCAATATATTATTTATTATTACTGATATAATACGTAATTTCCATTCCAACGCAAAATTTATTTTCACTTCCATCTCTACTGATTCTATGTTTTCCACGAGAAGTCCATATACTCGCGTGTCTTCTCTATTCCCAGTCTATTTATTTTAGCCAACTCTTGGGCGGGTCTGCGAAGGAGTGTCCGAAATTTTTTGGAAGATATTTTCCCTCTATTCTGGCTGTATAATACAATGAAAAAGGGTGATTTTGCATGTTTTATTTGATTGTATCGCGACAGAAAATTATTCTCTGGCAAATATTTGGGTTCAGAAGGTTTCCGAAATTGCCAGTACACTGTAACGTGACCAGTACCAGGTTATTTCAAAGGGTCATATAGCTTTTAAGTTAACTTTTTAAATGGCAGTTAATATATTTGATTCATTTGTTCTTTGTAAATAAAAATGGAGAGTACAATTGACAGTTTTTACCTATTAAATTCAGACTCATACACATTCATTCATATGTTGATCATTAACTGTTGGTGTTATTATTCAACGAAAATGCTGATAAACGATAAACAATTACAACAATATACGGATGCGGCAACACTGTAACTACCATTAGAATAAAAAACAATGAAACGGTAGCGAGTCTAAAGCAGGAATTAAATTCAAAATTCGTTAATAATGGAAATTGGAACAATTGAAATTATCCTCGAGTTAACAATCGCTGAAATGTATTAGTGATTTTGTTTAGTTTTAAATATATCGCGGCAAAGAGAAGAGAGGAAGTGAACGTTCAAGTTATATATAGAGAACTCATTATAGGATTTTCCTGGAAAAGGAAGATTTCGTTTCCGTAGCAACCGTGATTTTCTTAAAGAATCCCTTTTCCTCTCCGGAGCGTATTTACGTCCTGAAGGAGGTCAATGGACTCTAATAATAACGACAAATGGCCCCAGCGTCTTTTTAGTACTTCATTTCGGGACTAACTCTGACAAACAGTGGTAGGGACATAAAAGGGTCCCATTCCAATCAATTCCAGGGTCCACGAGCGTATCAAAAGAACGTCTCTCTGCACGCGTGAACCCTTAATAAAAAGTGACGCACGAAAATTCACGGCGCTCTATGTAAGGATTCTATTTCAATCTCTGGACTCGTCTCGACAACTCTTATTTGCCCAATGGATTCTTCTTCTTCGATGCATGTTTTCTCATTAGATTCCAACGGAATAAAGAAACACAGTATCTTGTAGTCGAGAGGAAAGTAGAATGCATGCCACATTATGTCTGAGAGTAAATGGTGATACTCTTGAATAAAATGAATGCAAAAACAGGTTTTAGATGATTTCTCAGGTATTAGCATTTGATGAAATTATATTTGATGAAATCATATCATCATAATCATTGCTTCTCATGAAACACCTATCGATATTGAAATCAAATGGTTTCTCATAAAGTGAAATAAAAATGAATAGATTTGTAAATGCCATTATAATATAATTTCTGAATTTTTAATACAGATAATTGATCCTCTAACGCTAATAATCAAATTTTAACAACAGTAATAATATAGCGATTCTTACGAATCAAATATAACAATTAATTGGTAACGAATAAACTGAAACAATTAAAACGGTAACAATAATGCGGCATTAGAGAATCGACAATTATTTCGATAAATATTTTCAGAAGTAAAACATATTTAAGCTTCACAATAACAACTTCGTTTTAAACATATGTTACATGTAAATTTGACCCTAGGAAAAAAAAGAAGGTACGATACGAACGCCAACACTAAAAGTAAAAATGAATTGGATGTATACATCGCAAGGACTACTGGGTGTGATTCAATTTATCTATTAATTCAAAAGTTACCACTAATATCTACTTTAGTTATTTTGTGAATCAGCACATTTTGAAATGAATTATGTATCCATTCATATTATGGTAATTTAATTGTAAAATTATATCTTAGATTAATTCAATCGTAAACATCTGCTTCACAAATATATCCAGCCTCCCGTAACTTTTCTATGACATCTAATCTCTATAACCTTTACCTATTCATGTTTTCTGAATGTACTATCGAAGACCATATGAACCCGATTTTCTTCCTTGTTATAGTTTCTCCTTAAATTTCCTTACAGATTTATATAAATATTTATCAGATTACATTTCTCAGTATTCCCATTAAAACCTGTATCTATGATTTCTTTATCAGTTGAATAGTTTTGTGCACGCTCCTGGTAGGAAGTGTATTAACCTTCCCCATATTGATTGGGAGAATTTATCGAGCTCGCACACCGGTAGAGAGAAGACTATATCGCAAACATTGATAGATACGTTTTCGCTTCACGCCTTAGATCAACTTAATAAGAAGGTTACGAGGAAAATTCGCGAAGGTCAAGGTAGTGTACTTGATTTATTAGCAACTTCGCATCCTCACTTGATCGATGATCTTAATATTATTGCTGGAATTTCAGACCACGATGTCCTAACTGCAGTTATGAAAGCGGAAATAGTAAAATCCCTCAAGCCACCACGGCAGGTTTATATGTTTCGCAAAGCGAGATTTTCAGAATTCAGGGATTATATTAATGCGAAGAGGGAAGATTTCTGTAGTTTTTTGTGCGGTAATACTATTGACGATGGCTGGATGGAATTCCTACGAATATTAAGGGAAGGTTTAGCTAGGTTTGTCCCAATTAAAACCGTTAGGGAGCGTAAGGATCCGCGTTGGATGAAACCTAAGTTGCGAGCGTTGCATAGGAAGCAAAGGATTTTACACGCACGGATGAAGAAGCTGGAGAAAATCGGAGTAGACTTTGATCTTGAGCGACAAAAATATTCGGAGATGCGAAGATTGGTTAAGGATGAATCGAAGAATGAGTTTCAGGAATATAGATCTAAAACCCTTTTAGAGTCTTTAGGAGGTGACCAGAAGGAATTTTGGTCATATGTCCGAGAATCTCGAGGAGGTCAGTCTTCAGTACCCAGCCTTGTTAATGACGTGGGTTTAATGGTTACTGAATCGTTAGAGAAAGCAAATCTAATTAATCGACACTACCAGGAAAGCTTTACTTTAGACGATGGACGCGCGAACGAATTTTCTGTGCGTGTTGATTCAGAAATGGAACCAATCGAGTTATCGGTGGATGGAATAAGAAAGTTGTTGCGGCAGGTAGACAAGAAAAAAGCGCCAGGACCAGAAGGTATACCATCCTTCGTCATTCAAACACTGGCGAATGAGCTTGCTCCCCTTCTTTTCGTATTCTATAGGAAAACCTTGGACGAAGGCGTTGTACCAATGTCGTGGAGAAGAGCGCATATCACTCCAATTCCTAAGAAAGGACGTTCCTCGAAACCTGAAGATTACCGTCCGATATCTTTAACGTCAATATTTTGTAAGACTATCGAGCACATTATAGCGAGTTCAATAATGCGTTTCCTAAGTGACAAGGGGGCAATTAGTCAATGTCAACACGGTTTCCGTAAAGGTAGGTCATGTGATACCCAGTTAGCCCTTTTTCTCCACGATGTAGTTAGAGCAGCTGATAAGGGTATAAGAACAGACGCCATATTTCTAGATTTCAGAAAAGCTTTCGATCGAGTATCGCATGTAAAATTAATTCACAAGTTGACGGCTTACGGGATTAACGGAAAAGTTGTTGAGTGGATAAAGTCGTTTCTCGGGGAAAGATCGCAGCGAGTTGCGTTGGACGGAATTTTATCTGATGAGGTTCGCGTCACATCCGGTGTTCCACAGGGAAGTGTATTAGGACCAATTTTGTTCCTAATATATATTAACGATGTTATGGATAATATTAAATGCAAGGTTAGGTTATTCGCTGATGATACTGTTGTGTATAGGGAGATCGTAACTGAAGATGACATTGGTAGTTTGCAGAACGATCTGAATATGATTTCGGGTTGGTGTAGTGATTGGCAGCTCGAGCTGAATGTAAAGAAGTGCGTTACCATGACTTTCACGCGATCCACTAACGTTACCTGCGTACCGTACAGAATTTCAGGAAATCCCTTGGAGCTCGTGATGCATCATAAATATCTAGGAATTACGCTCAGCAGTGATATTTCCTTCAAAGAGCATATTCGAGGCGTAGTAGGAAAGGCGAATAGAATGCAAAGGTTAGCCAGCAGAATCCTTAGGGGATGTTCACCGAGAGTAAAAGAAATAGCGTACTTTTCCCTAATTCGACCTCTACTTGAGTATTGCTGTGCGGTTTGGGATCCTCATGAAGTAGGATTAATTTCCGATCTCGAGATGGTTCAACGTAGAGCAGCAAGGTTCGTCAAGGGAGATTTCAGATTCGACAGCAGTGTTTCGGCTATGTTAGGATCCCTCGGTTGGAACTCTCTTAGTGATAGAAGACGTGAATATCGACGGAAGCTTTTTGATAAATTTATCTCTACCGATTTCGGGGAGGAGATAACAGATATTGTCATCCCAGTTATATACCTACGCGACCTTCGAGAGAAAACAAAAAAGCGATACAGGGAAGTAGTTGCCAGGACGGATAGCTACTTTTGGTCATTTTTTCCGCGTAGTATTAGAGAAGCAAATAGCTCTCCAGATTAGATAGGTATTTTGGTGTCTTACACCCCCTGCCACGCGCCACTGGCGGATTGCAGGGTTTAAATGTAAATGTAAATGTATGGCTACATCAATAGGTTTAATTATATAGTATTCTCTTGTATTGTAGTACACCATTATTTATTGCGAAGTGCAGTGGGAAAATGTGTACCGATCCATTGCTTATTTTGCAGTCAACAGGAATAGTGTTATGCAGAGCAAATATTATATTGAAAAACTAAACCAATGAATTCGTCTTTTAGTTTTCTGTGCTCTGAATTTTATTTTTAAGTTTCATTAATGGTAAAGGTACGTGAATTTCATTGAATTTTTAATTTTTAAGAGTTACATCAGCTTTTTCAACCATCCATACCTTCTTTAATGGCGGTAAATTGTTCACACAAAAATTCTAGATTTTTTAGAGATTAAATATAAGGCATTATTGTGTTTCATTACTGATCAATGATAACAAGTTTTGTACGGATCGAATTGGCAGAGAAACATTATCAAATTAAAATAATTCGCAATGCCTAATGAAATTCGATTAAGTTTTTAGATTAAATTAATTAATTGAAGAGATTAGTTTCTCTGTAGAGAGAGAGGTGATATTTTAAGCAAAGAAATGCTCCATTACCCCGAGGCTGTTAGCGAAACAGAACCTCTGGGGCGATTTCCTCCGGGACTCGCATTTCTGAAGGGAAGGAGTTTGTCAAAGCAAATGGAACAGAAAATTAAAATAACGGTAAAAAACTGAAAATTTATTACCCATAAAGCGCAGGAAAATGTAGTGTCACTTTGAAAAAACAGAGGCCAGAAGTTGTTCTGCTTCAGATACTAGTTCGGCCAACGCTTAGATAAATATTCCTGCTTCCGTAACTTTTTTATATTTTTACGAACCCTAAATCATATGATTTTTTATGATCTTCAGCATTATCGAGCTGCTACTAATTACCTCAGCATGTTTACATGGCAGATTTACATGGCATATTTACTTAGCTCTGCATACATTAGGGAACTATCAGTAAATCTGGGAATATGATTTCCTAATCCTAGTGCAAACACTATTATATAAATATCATTTAATAATATTTAATTTTAGAATTAAAAAATCCTGAATTACCTCTTTCATATCTGTGTTTTATAACTCCAAACTATTGATAAGTAAGAATTTCTTTCGAATAGTACTTACGTTTAACTTTATCAAATCCTTGCAGTGTATAGCTATAATAATTCGAAAAAAATTAGTGATAAAATGGATTTTTTAGGATAATCGAATTTATTCACAAATTTCAGCTATTCCCCTTACTTTTTATAACTGGCTTTGTTTTGCCATTTCCATGTAATGGCTTCTCTTGCTTTAGTTGTAATTGATTAATAAAAATGGGAATAAATTATTGAATTATAACTTTGATATTGAATTTCTCATGAAAAATATACTAGGAAATAGTCGTTGCAAAAGCATTTTTAATATAAAATTATATAGTTGTGAATGTGAAAAGATCGTTCGTGCTGATTCTTGGGTCCAGATCAATTCGAATAAAGTAGAATGTGATACAGATATTTTAATGTATTTTGAGATATTTTTACTTTTTCATTTTTTTCATATTTGGTTTATTTTTAATGTATAATTTTTATCTTTTTAACTGTTTCCACATGACATAGTTGCATATTTATTTTTAATTTATTTTCTAATATATTTTAAATAATTTTATTTTTAATGAATTTATAAAATCAACTGAGGCAGTCGAGATGTTACGGAAATTGAATTGTTTCATAATGAATCATTTCTTCGCTTTATTAAAGCTGTTATTTCTTATCCCAAATCTTGCAGTTGTATTTTACCTATCTAAGTGAAGAAAACTCCTTATGGCAACCCTTAACACCCTTTTCCCAACATGTTTTCCCACATCACTTTCTCTACAATATATCAAGCCTCTTCCCACATCGCCCTATCTCAACCCTATTTATTATCAACCGTCTAGCCGTCTTCCCCGCCCATAGAACCCTCTTTCTCCTTTCAACGGCGCTACCAACATCTCGCATTGAAATAAGCTGTTGAGTTCAATATAGGAGCTAAAAGTATGCAAAAATGGCTTCTTACAAGTACGAAGTGAATTCTTCCGATAATATTGAATTACGAATACAAAAATAAATCATTTTTGAACAGAATTTATTATTATGATATCTCTATTAATTTAGTAGAACGTTTTAGCCTTATTATTTACAAAGGAACTAAACTCCAAAATTTCAATATTGCCATACATAAAACTCAAGTAAAAGTATTTCGATTTTAGTCCATGCAATGAATTCAAATCGGCCCTAGTCTAGCCAAAAGAAATTAAGAAATAATATGCTAAGAAATAAAAGTTTTTTGAACGTTTCAGTAAAGTAGTACAGTAAAGTTCCATTTTATTATTTGCTTCAAATAAAAATGAATATTTTTCAAGTTAATCACAATATTGGTGAACATTTTACATGATTTTCAATGTAACTAATTCTAATTATAATATGGCAATAACTGATGTCATACTTTGATGAACTAAGGAACAATCAGAAAAAGCTCAGGCAACTTTTTATTTTCGTCTTACTCTTCCTTCTGACAAGCAACAATCAAAAAAATAGCCCAAAAGAACTAATGAACCAAAAGAGTAAATCCGACAGCAGTGAAGAATACAAATGCTATGTTTTGGACAAAGATGGAGATAGTTTAATTTTTAATCTTTAGACTATGAAATCAATAATACCATTATATTATTTACTAATAAATAATGCAATGACCTCGATTTTGAGAATATCTTCATTAACCATGATAGTACTACAGTCGGTTGTAACATAATCCCCTCCACTTGTAGCTTCTAATAGGGAATGAAGCCTTATTTGCAAGACGAGGATTGAGGCAGTTTTCCCTTCCTTTACTCAGTTATGCCACTATGCTTTAGGTGTCTACAACGTCTACATTAGTGCATAATTTGTCCCAATAAATTGCAGTGTTTTGATCAATAAGGAATCACCAAAATTAATGTCATTTTTACTATCACTCACACCTCGGCAGATTTATTACCATCACAGCAACGAATAACACCGCCAAATGCTCATGTGAAAAATATATATTATCCTCCATCCTATACGAGTAAGGGGCTGAAGAATATTGTTTATGAATGTATAGCAGCAGAAACGCAGACAGAATTGTATGTGAGAGATTCATTCTCCTCCTTTGCTAATTTTCTCACATGTCATTTTAACTCTTTGGAGACGGAGAATTCCTCTCATGATCGCGCTCAGGCTACGAAGGTTTTCAGAAGGAAAACTTCTCGGAACAAATTCGCTGCTCTGATTGTGCCACGTATACAATTGTGCCCTTTTGAGTCCTTCTCAACAAGACTCTGTACCATTTCCTTGACAACCACATTCACAGCATGCGGCCAAACTAAATGTTTTTGCAATCGTTTTGCAAATGAGTAATTTGTAGCAGTAATTGTCAATATTACCTTGGAAAAGAAAATATGGTATTTTTCTGATAATAAACAACGTTTAAGCGAAATCCTACTGTTAATATTAAGGTGTTTAGTATACTACCTTAAAGGTCATCGCTAGTCGGGAGATGTATTGTACGCAGCAAACATGGAAAAAGAAAATAATTGCGCCACATGTGTAAGGAATGTGATGTTCACCTATGCGCAGCTCGTTATTATAATGAGTATCACAGGAAAAAAATCAATTGATTATTTAATATCTGAGACTAAAAATTTTTTAAATTAATAAAAATGTAAAAATATTTTAACTTTTTGCTTCAGTTTCAAAACAATTTTATTTTTTATTTAAATGTTTTTAAAAATATTTTTGTCATATTTATTATTTTCTCGTTGTGTACTTTTTCAGTTATTCCTTTTCTTATTTTATATTACAATTATTTTTGTAATTTCGTAATAGTACTGCTTTTGTAATTTCCATGTTATACACAGCTTTCTTTTATATCTTTTAGCTTGTACTATCAGTAGTTGTGCGCAGGTTTTTCACAGTCCCCTTTCTTGTGAGAAATTTCCTGCAGTGGATTATTATCACCAAGATATCACATTAGATTTTTTTACATCCACTCCTTCAAAAGTTTTTCTCTCTATTTCTATTCAACGTACACACAACTTTTTATGTTTATTATATCATTGAGGAAAGGCTGGATGGAAGATGAGGTTTTTTTAGCCTCAGTGTCGCCTTAATAAAGACCTCATAGACCTTTATTCAAAATCATCTGAAAAATATTTCATTTACGAAGGTAAAGTAGCAGACAAAAATCACGCTAGAAAGTGAATAATCGTTAACCTTTCCATGTATGAGATGACCCCCGACTTTGAGCCAAAGAGATTCGAATAATAAGGCTCCTCCGGTACTGAAAAATTGCTTCTCTTAACACTTACCTCTATAACGCCCTTTGGACAAACCTCAAGCAGTTGGTAGCACTTATATGGGAGGCAGTTATTGCTCATCCAGCACGGCACGAACGAGGCTAAGGCCTGGGCGTGGGCATGAACTTTGAACTTTCCCAAGGAGGGGCCCTAAACGCCCTTTACGGAGTGACCCACTTCTTCCATTAGCACGAATCAAAAGCAGCCACTCTTTCTTTGTGCCCTTCTCCGCGAGTCGCTTAACCCTGGCATAGTTGAATCGCAAGGGATGATACGCTGATAATTGCTGCAACAATTGAAAGATCCCGTCACCAAGGAAATTGGACGGGCACAAAACATTGTCTTAGCAACAATACCCCGCTAAATATAAACACATTTTTATTCTGACTAATTAATGCAATTCGCATTGTTGTTTTCCTTCGATAGCAACCTTTTCTCAACAATTGAAGAATGTTTCATTCCTCCAGATTAAATTCACACTTCTGTATATACACATTCTCGGTTCTCAAATCCACCGATTCTTTGAGGAATCGAAAATCAAAGAATCGAAGTCTTTAAAGTCGATTCTGAAGAAAAATTGATTAGTTTTAAAATGGGCAAATTTAAAAATTCTGTGATTTTAAGTTTCCCGGGTGTCACTGTATGATTAAGAATGGCGCACTTGCTCGCAATGTTCTGTACACTTGGCGAAAGTATGTTTTTCATTTCCTGATGTTTGAAAATTGAAATCGAAAAAAGCAGGAAATTGGGTCTAAAATGTTTTTTTAAGTTGAAACGTTGCATAACTATTGCAGAAAGATCGATATTTATGTTTCTTTTGTCGTTTTTTTAAATATTTTCAGGCTCAAAAAAGAGCGTCAAACTTGAGAAATTTTCATAGAAAATGATGGCATCTTTTTATTCGCTGAAACATTCAAGTTCGTTGATTTTTAGCGAATTTTGAGAAAATCTGTTGGACAGTATAACTTAATATAACTTTTAACTATTCGATTCATTATGTCTTTGCGCTCAAATATTAGTATTTGATCATTTAAAGCAACAAAATGGCGGAACCCTTTTTCGGCCAAATCTTGATATAAATTAAGACAAAAAACTGGCTTAACGGTGATGGACTATCAAAAGCCATACACCACATCGATCTACAAGGCTTCTAGATATGAAATATAAAAAAAACCGTTTCAATTTAACTGCTTCCCTAGTATTGCGGTGGATTTTTCGAAAGCGCTGCGCATACCAATTGGCGATACAAAATCACCATAACTTTTTTGCTGTCTTTTTGGTGAGATGAAGTCTCACAACCAGCTTATTTCACATTAGATTCGTGCTAATCATGTTAAAAACTCATGTGAAGACAGAGTAATGAGAATTCGATACATGAAATACACACTAAGAAAGCTCTACATTTCAAGGAAATGCGCCACTATTTTAATTTTAAGCGTGAAAAAAATTATGAGGATGTTTCCTTCCTCGTAAAATATATATACAATTCTAAATAGTATACCTTTACCGTTTTGAAAGCCCTACAATCTGAGAAAAGGTATAAATAAGAAATTTTCTCTAAATAAAACTTTGAATATGCCTATATAGTTTTCTTCATCTCGGTTTTCTGAAAACTTATGATATATATATTGATTTGTAATAAATTCCCTTAGTTGTTTTTCATAGCTTTTAATAACTATTTTTCCTAAAAATTTAAAGTGCCTCCATTCTTACTTCTAAGCTTTTCATTGTTACGTTGATATTTTAATGGATGCTTAAAAATGATATTATAATTATATATTTTATGAGCCCAAATATACGACAAAAGTATAAATAGGAGAATTTCTCTGAATCAAACGTTGACCATTACTCATTTTACGAACTTATCTTTTTTATCGGTTTATTAGTAAAAAACAAATTATTGTTTTGTTGACAACTTTCTCTCAACACAAAGAAATTCCTATTAAGATTCCATTATTCTTGGTAATGAACTTCTCATATTTGTATGTGTCTATATATTTAGTAGCCATGCTTCGATAATAAATATGACTAATAATAAAGGAGTGAGATAAAATTATAAAAGATTAGCAAAATTGCTGATGACATGCGCTCCAATAAATGAAAGGTTCATTTAATTTAAAGTTTCAAAATTTCGTTTTTGCCAAAGGCTTTCAACACCAAGGGACGTCGAGATGGATTCTCAGTGGGCAACCGAAAGATGGCTCCTTTATCGAGTCGAGGATTTCCTCCGGGCAAATCAGCGATGCCATCGCTTCTCATTGACCTAGCGATCTGAAAATCCATTATCCGCGATGTTGTGGAACTCTTTATCGCCGTGTTTCCATCTCTCGCGCTTCTGCGTTAAGCAGAATTGAGGGAAGATTATACACGCTCAATAAAAACTCCCTGCGACTTGATAGGGATTACTCTCTGTGCTCCTTCCTTCATTTGCATGCACTCTCTCGCCTTCCGAATCCACCATAGAAGAGCCTTATCCCTATTGATGTGCCAGGTCATGTATGTATTGTAGTGGAGTATTTAATATTTTGTAAGCTTAACAAAGTACCATCGACAATGCAGAGTACAACAGAGTGGGAATTAACAGTAAGCCTTTGTTATAGTAGAGACTCCATTGTTGAGTGATCTTACCAAATCTAGCAATTGTTGGGGCGTTGATCAACAATTTATTTTAAGAAGGATCTGGTGCTTTCCCGGTGCAGGTGCTGTAGGAAGTTTTCTCGGGTTTCCAACCGGGTTACAGACAGGAACGGGTCCGACGTTTCGACTATTATCTCCATAGTCATCTTCATCCCTGAAGATGACTATGGAGATAATAGTCGAAACGTCGGACCCGTTCCTGTCTGTAACCCGGTTGGAAACCCGAGAAAACTTCCTACAACAATTAAATTCTTTCCTTAAATTCTTCGCGTGTAACGTGAATAATTACATGCCTTACAAATATTTCCCGTTTTAATTCACGATTTATGGGAGTTATAGTAGCAGAAAGAGAAGCAAGATTTGCATCAAATAAAAGCATGTTGTTTATGATTAGATATTGAGGAGTTATACCAAGGATAGCTTGATTTTACATGCATGCGTGTGTTTTGATGGTACCACGCTCTATAACCTAAGTCACGTACCTTGTAATTTTTTGTGGTTTAGTGCAATTAAATTATCTTTGTAGTTTATTATTTTTAGTATGGAATACCGGTATATTAATGCCTCTACCTTTCAACGTAAATATCATTTTATTAGTAAAAGGAGGTAATTATTATAGAGTTTATGTTTCCTAATACCTTATCATATGATACATTTGCCACTCTGGGATTTCTCAAAAGCAATAATAATTTAAAACTACTAAATCTATGTATTAATACACAAAGAGAAAACTTGTTGTCTCTTTTTGAGTGTACTTCGCGCACGGAGGAGTGTGATATTTGACATACTTGATGTTTATATAGAGGAGGATTGGCGGAAGCTAATATCTTTGTCCGAATTATCCTTGGTTCGACTCTGGACGACACGAATCGCCTGATATAAGAAGTGCAAGTTAAGTTCAATTTGATCGATTGCAGACATTTTTTTCTTGTGCAGAATTAAATCAGAAATCATGGTCGAACGAAATCAAGATAAATACCAAAAGAAAGGAAATTGAATAAATATTCTTAATTTGGTCGTAGAATATAGTATTTGAGTTGAAATCACGAGAAATATGGCAAAATGAACGAAAATATTGTGGAGTTTCTTCGTAGTAAACAAACCAGTCCCCCTGGAGACCAATGCGATTGTTGAATCCGAGCTAATCCGAGTACTCATTAGAATACACGGGGATTTTATCTCCAAACCGAATCAACGGTAGGGACTAATGTAAGAAATTATGAATAGAGGGTAATTTACTTAGATGTCAACTTATGCAAACAATGAAACATAAGTAGCAGGGACAAAAACACGGCCAATTTACAGTTCTTTCGAAAACATTTTTTAGGAACTTCCCGGAAAGATAAATAATTCAAAATCACGAAGATCCCAGGAGATTTACTCTTTTATATTAATAATCATAGAAATGTTACCAAATGTGCGTGAGTTTGACTCCAGATGTGTGCAAAACTCCCGTTTAAAATACATGGTGGTGGATATTTAAGATCTTTTCCCTAACCACAAATTTGATTCATGAATTCAACTCTCATGTGAATACATGGGAAGGATAGGCTCATATAAAATGTATTAGGAATAAAATAAAAACATTAGTGAACTTTGTTAACTGAAATGCAACTATATATTTTTAAAAATAATATCAACTTCCATAATGTAGGTTTAAAATTTGGCTAATTGAATAAAATTTTAAATGATTTTTATTTGTACTCAAAAAAATGAAAAATGTAGCCGTCGAAATCAATGCCACAATGTACACAAACTCAATATTGTTCTATCAAACAAATACTCTATTATAACAGTCAACGGAAAATACGCTTTTACGTTATAAAAGATCAATAGAGAGCAACAACATATTTTTAGCCTCAATTCTGCCATTTTTGACGGAGAAATCCATTAACTTATAGATAATATGTTTTACAAATACATTTAATTGAATGTTTCCATATATTAATGATTGAAATTTTACTGAGGCAGCCAGTTTTTACACATTATCAATTGTACGTCGCAGTAAATAGAGTTCGATCATTCGATAGTTTGAGATCTGGTATCACAGATTCGTAAATTACAGAATACAAATTTCTAAATAATATCATAATATATATATATATGCCAATTTTGAAAGAGTTTGAAAAAAACATGGTTTACACAGAAGTTCTGAATCATAAAATTTACTTTCAAACTTTTTTAAGCTCAATGGAGAGCATTCAGTTTTTAACCGTCGAGATTTTTGTTCTAATGAAAAATATATAAATAAATACGTGGCCGGTTTTTTTAATTAATATTTTATTTATATTTTACATCATTCGAATAATTCAAAGTAATTGTGCAGTTTTGACGAAACCTGATTAATATGGCAATAAAAAAATCCTAATGAAATGTCAAAAAATATAGAATCGCTTTTTAAATATGGCTTAGCAAAGCTAAAATTCAACTGCCCTATCCCTCGTGTGTTTAAAATTACTCAAAAATCAATGCATAGAAAGTAAAATTAAATAAGTACCTTAAAAAACATAAATTGTAATCCAAATACAATATATCTATGAATATAAAGTTACGTTTTCATTAGCGTTCATTTGATTCAATAATGACATGGGAAAATTAAAGTTGGCAATTAATTGTATCAAAAAATATATAAAACTGCAAGCTGTCATCGTGCTTTTTTCGATCGTTACCAACATTAAATTTTAAATTTCCTTGGTACTGAAGGGAATTAAGGCAAACAACACACCGTAATGACGTATTTATACACATTTATAGCTGACGTAATACTAAAAACTTCAAAAGCGTTATAAAAAAGTATTATAGAGAAATAATAATCGAAAATAAAACCCCAACGACGTTCAAACTTAAAATTTAACGAATTACGGTCGAATTTTGGCCACTGAGCGATCATTAGTAATTAATTAATAGTTATCTTGATTTATTGTTATGAATTAAACTTGAAAATCAAATTACATAGATAACACTTACATGAAATTATGAACAAAAAATGTAGTAAATAAAATAATGCTCTTGTCCATAGCCCTGTCAACAAAACAACAATAAGACATATTTTCATGTTAATGCAGCTACTTAGGAACCATACACCATTGTCATGAAAGTAATCAACGTAGAACAATCATCGACCATTTCGACGACCGACCGTCATTTGTTCTAAGAAATAGAGTCCTATTCGAGCCTTGATAAAACGTTAGATCCGTCGGCAGTGATTGGAACTTCCCAGAAAACTTTACGGTCCCTTTTATGGGCCAAGTGGCGAAATTGAAAGTTTCCGAACAAAAGCGCGGAATAAGCCCGGATGAAGTCTCCGACAGTATTCGGCCATTCAGAGGTGGAGGAGCTCAAGAAAGCGAAAGTAAGAGGTATGGACTCCGAAATCAAAATTTAGGGCGAAGGGCTGAGATGAAAGACGGCTAGTGGAATGTGAAGGACCATCGCACTCCAATGATAAGTTTCGCCTTCCAGTTCAGCACTCGCTTTAATTCCGTCTTTGCGACCGACTCTCTCTCTCTCTCTCTCTCTCTCTCTCTCTCTCTCTCTCTCTCTCTCTCTCTCTGTGAATATAATAAGGATTACGGAATCGGTGCTGGAATTGAATTAATCATGCGTGAGTAATCTCTTTGCGTGAAACTTGAAGTCTCGAATTTGATCCTTGGTGGAATTAAAACAGTATGAAAGAAGACGGCTTCTGGCTCTTTCTTCCGTAAATTGATGATAATGTCGTTAATTCTATGGACAATTTTCTTCTTTGGAGGAATCTGTCTTCCAACAACAGGTTTAAACTGGCTATCCTCCGTCGTAGTCTGTCCCGAGCATCTTCCTTCAATTGCCTGTAAATTCAGCCATTTTTATGTAATGGAGCATTCCCATTTTTCTTCTTATCCTTCCTTGCTTACTTTCAATTTTTCTTTCAATAATTCTCCTAATTAAGCAATTTTGGCGTGGTGTATGCCCCACTCAGGCTGGCTTCCTCTTTTTGATTTCCCTTAACAGTCTTCTTACCTTTTCTATTCTCAATAGTACTTCATCATTTACTAATTCTATCCGTCCGCTTCACCTTGAGCATCTCCTTACACAATCATAAATCAAAACTTTCCAAGTACTTTTCATCTTTCTTTTTGGCTATCTAGGTTTCGCTGCTGTAACTCCATTCGAAGCAAATCTCTTTTTCAGATCTATTATAACTCTACATGCTGTTAGAAGTCCTTTCACCTTCTTAAACGCTTTTTCTTCACCCATAGGAAGGGAGGAATTCCATTCAGGAAGCAAATACCAACAGCAGTACCGAAAGTCATACATTTCTGACAATGAACAACAATTGCCAGGAAGATTATCAATGTGCAATAACCGACAATAATGCAACGAATGTTAACAGTTTAGTACATTCAACAACGATTTTAATGAATGGTACTGATTTTCAGCATTTGGCAAAAGTTTCAATAGTATTCCTCATCAGTTGTAACATTCTGGAAATTCCACATAACATCATAATTTTTTTAATTCAAACGAACCACGTTTTATATGCAGTCTGACATAACCTCACTATGATAAACAATTGATCCAATTTTTTTGAGAATAAAAATATTAAAAGATATTTCGAAATAATTACGTTTTTACTTTATGCCTAATTTTTTGCAATATGCAAAAATTCGAGACAAGTTAAACCTGTACGATTAAGTTTATCAGCAGAAACCTATTCATGTAATGATTACTGAAACTAAATTTTCCCTCAAAACTTTCATATTTCGAGCAATATGTTATATTGGATAAAGTATGGAAAATATATTTGCAACCAAAGATTTTAGTGCTTTTAGATTATTAATTAGTAAATTCATCTCTGACCTAACGTTTAACCTTTTATTGCTATTTTCATGATGGAGAATAGAATAATTCAATCCTTCAATGGAAATAATTTATACCATTATATTTGCGATGTTTCATACGATTTATATTTTAAATCATATCAAAACACTTAAAAAGTTAGAACGTGCATTAAAATTATAGCTATGATGGGATATTGGTTATCAGTACTTTTCATTACATTTAAATGCCAAAATTTCGGGGATTGCGTTCTAGTTGGATCATAAATAATTTTGGTTGGAATTATAGTGAAAATATGAAGAGAATATTGTTATGCCTTTTAGAAAGTAGCAAAATTAATCATGGATTATTAATGTATCAGCAATTACAGAGTTACATGCATACATTTTTCTATTCAATTTAGAGTTATACCGCCTCTTGAAATCATCAACAAATGAACAAAACTGAGTGAATGGTCAATAAATTCCTGTACCGATGAGCAAGTGTCAAAATATGCACACGTTACTGTACAGATCAGGGAAGTTTGGGTACATTTTTCCTTACAATTTTCAAAATCATACGCTTTCACAGTTTCTTTCTAAAAATCCCAATTTTAATGTAATTCCCGATCCATGCTCCGTATGAGTCAGCATTCCTCTATTGGTATCTCTGTTTGCCCTCAGTGATCCAATTGCGCAGACGTCAACCCCAAGTGACCTTTACCCCGGAAAAAGGTATGCAAGGAGTCATTATTGCGAGAAGAAAGATCAATGAGTCTGATACCCACCGTCTTTACAAAGCGATTTGTTACGTACCCTTGGAAACCAATTTCATGCTCGCGATTTCCTAGATACATCACCATCACCTTCTTCTATAGACACTGCATTGTCTCTACAATGAATCTTCACGTTTCCAAAGTTACATTTTTAAGATAAAGGAATCAAAATGGGCGATTTCATTTTGAGTTAGAAGCCAATGAGTTTTTTCTTAGACTTCATTATTATTTATATCTGCTTTGTGGCTTTGTTTTCATGCAGAGAAGGCAAATACATCTCTGATATTATTCTGCAGTCACCTTGTGCTTCTGGAAGAGTTCTCCTAAGCCTGTCTACCTCATAACCATGGAGTTCCGCGAAGCATCGCTAAGGCTTCAATGAAGAATAGTGTGGCAACGGCTGAGTTATGAACTAGGGCAGCAATTATTCACAGAAACACGCACACCTATGCTTTCATGCATGTATTCCTATTAAAATACGTGTTTGTATTCATCAAACTGCATGAAGAGAGGAAGGAATATACAGGCTTCGCATATACGTCGTATCTTTGTGGGTGTTTTTCTTAAGTGGAAACAGATTTTCTCCATTTACATAACCTCGCAATTAATATCTTCGCTGAACTTGTTTTTATTTCTCTTATTTCTTTCATTACTGCTTATATGTTGCACATTCTTAGATTGAAACCTTAATATAATATATACATTTTTATATATTTTTGGCGGGGTAAACCATTAATGGGACTTCCTAATACCTATTTTGTCCAAGTATTTGTAATATGGAAAGAAAATGGAATGGAATATGCTGCAAGTACATGGAATCCGGCGGATGAAACGTGTACTCGCGAACTCGAGAAAATGCAGCGTAAAGCGGTTCGTTTTGTTAAGAAATGCTACGATAAAAAAGCAAGCGTTACAAAAATGCTCTCAGACGTAGGTTGGGAATCCCTGAAAGAAAGGAGATTGGAATCTAGGCTGCGATTGCTTAATACATTCAGGGAAACTACATTTTCTGAAGATACAATAGGAATCATGCAAACCCCCCTGCTACCTCGGTCGATCCGATAATGACCGTAAGTTAAGAAAATAGATGCTAGGACGAATCGTTTTAGAGATTCATTCTTTCCGTGAACAATACGTGACAATAACCGAATAAGGAAGTAGTTTAGATTAAACTGGTGTTTACACCCCCTGCCACACGCCGAAAGGCAGCTTGTAGGGTATTAATGTAGATTTAGATGTAGATGTAGAAAATTGTAAGGCGGTTGTTGATGAATTACGGTTAAAATTTTCCAAAAGCTGTCATTGCGTTTTTCTCTACCCCTGAAGATGATGGAAATGGATATTGAATTATCATTGGGTACTTGTTATACGGTCAATGATCCGGGTCTTTATATTGTTTCCGGAATAAGTAGTAACGCGGTTCATTACAATGACTTGACGACTTTTGCAGATTTTTAAATTACCAAAGGCTTTGCATTTTCGCAATATAATCAATGATAAAATATATAATCAATTCTAACGTACCGTTTTGAAATAATCCCGTTGTAGTTATAAAGTTCGATGTTGAAAAAGTTCTCCGAAGCTACTTCATCCAAGAAGCTATATCGTTAGCTGGAATTGTCGCACAAGTGAGCTTTTCGAGACGTAATTGTTACCTATGTTAGATGTGTAAAACAAAAAACAGATTATTTTCAAAATACAGTCTACTTGCAAAAGTCTTTGAACCTTTCCCAAAATATTTTAGTAAGGTTATAAGTAGAATTAAAAATTTGAAATGTGATACAATTAGGGGATCTCCTGGTAGGATGTACGGTGGGGACTTCGTGGGCCCCTGGGCCGCTACGGTAACCGTGAAGGCCTAACAGGAACCCCGAAAAATGTTGTATGATAAGTAACAAGACAAGTAATGTATATGCTGATTAAGGTTTTTTAAAATTAATTCTGTCTTGGCTAATTCACAGCGGGTTTTTTATAGTTTAGATATGTACTGCATATTTATACTTTTGTAATTATTTATTTTTCATTATTATTTATTTATACATCCTTATGTTGTATTCAGTTGGGTTTATGGTATGTATGCATGGTAAAATTTTTATTTTTTTAATCAATTGCGATGTCGCCACCAGTCCTTGCGACTAACTGCGGTGGTTTCGTACAGTAAATAAATAAATATACATTAAATTAGAAAGCAACAACAATGGACAACAATGCCGCTCAATTTTTTTCGGTTAGTAATTGTTCTAGCATCGATGTATTGAGTCCAATAATTTTTTGATTAGATTTTGAATCATTGTGACTTTTTTATAGTGCCAGCTACCTCCATTGCTATAATAGCTTGATTTCCATCATTGTTTACTCAATATCATTCCTGGGTAGACAGAACCTGACCTGAGTACCTGTGACGTGAAAGATGCCTTTTGTTTTCCCATGGATGACCTTCGTGAATTTCAAAGATCATCTCTGAAATGTAGATCAGCAAAGTATTCATCGATATTTATTTACAAATAAATACTTGGCGGTGTCTTTCAAGTTAATGCGCACAATAAAATCCACGCAAAACTTCTGTGCAACCAAAAGTATATAGCGAAGCCCGAGCTCGATTGGACCTTATTCATGAATCCGTCTGTACAATATGTGAGTTACGCAAGCAACCGCGTCTTTTGTGCATTGCGTAAAATCGTCTCTAATCGAATTCGACCGCATTAAGGCATGAAGTAATACAGGAAAATAAATAAGACAAATGACGCGAGACGTTGCGTGGTAGGGGGGGAAGCCGTGAAAGCGTCTGGTCACGTGACCCCTAAATCGAAATCCGAGAGAAACCCTGTCGCGAACCCATTCATCGCGAAGAGGAAACACCGAGAACCATTTATATTACGAAAAACACTGACCCGATGGTATTTTATTATTCCGTCACGTGGACCTGCTTTGTGTGTCGCCGAGGGAATGAGTGGGTGTGGTATACTTGATTGATGGGAGATTCACATTGCGTCATTTCCTCTCCGATTGGGGTTTTGTCTAGGTTTAATCAGCTCGAAGCCGACTGGAAACTCGAACTTTAGCTACTGTAGAGCTTAAAGAAGGAATAAAGTTTACTGTGCTACGCAAGGAGTGAGATAGCCATTTCAAAGGTCAAAGTCACTTCATTAGAAGTTACACAATGCAATAGAACCACAAAAATATTAAGCATTGATTTTCATCTTATTCAAAATTTTATTATAATGCGTAAGTCAATAACCTCTTCCTTATGTAAAGGTCATATTCAAAACAGCCTGTAAGATGTGATCGATTTGTATCTGTAAAATAATCAGAATACTGCTTAGAACCTTTTTTCTACACAATTAGTTACCAAAATCTGTGGGGAAAAAATGAGGCTTACCGATCTAGATGAGGAATGAAGCAGTAAGCATTTTCTTATATTGGAGAGAGGGCTTCTGGAGATAGGAGAGGGTTTACTATATTTTCTCAAAATATCCTTGCTGAGCTTAAATATTATAAAGGGAATAACTCCGCGAAAATGTAGCAAGTTGAAGATATGCTAAGAAGCTTTATTACTTCTCGAAAAGTAATAAAACCATGACATTATTCAGTATTTCTCATACCTTAATATGTTTGATAACCTCAAATCTATAAACAGCAATGTGACGAAAGTAGATAACATTTTCTTACTACTCCGAAACGCAATGGAAATGTGTTAAATTCATCAAGATAAGATACTGAGAACTTATCTCCAATATTATTTTCTTAAGTCTAACTTTTCATTTCTCCCTCTTTGTTCGCATATATTCTCTATACATAAGCGTTTAATTTTATTTATTCTATGATATACTTTCAGTTAGGAAATATTATTCTAGAGAAATTTGTACGCTACCTTTATCATTGCATATGCCCATGTCTATGTAAGAATCCTGCAAGTCGCCTTTCGGCGTATGGCAGGGAGTGCAGGCACTTTGACTTTATTTTCTCAATAGATAGCTTTCGTGTATCGTTCTTAGAAAAAAAATGAATTCTTGAAACGATTCTTTCTTGCGTCTATTTCTCTCATCTTCCTCGCAGTATTAGAACGGCCCATATAATAAGGCATTATATCAGTTACATCATCTGAGAACGTAATTTCTCTGAACTTATTTAGAAAATTTATCCTTTGAATAAGTCTTCTATCTTCTAATGATTCCCATCCTGCGTCCTGCATCATCTGAGTAACATTCGCTGTTTTATCGCAATTCTTTACAAATCGTATCAACTTCGTTGTACTTTTTCTAAATCCTGAGTATGAGATTAGTCCCATACACTTCATGCATCCTCAAAGTACGGCCTAACTAACGCTAAGTAGCATCGGTAGCAAATTAATTCTCCTACTGACTTTTCTTTTAAAGAAGCCGTGTTACTTAAGTGCTTTTCCACACATATTTCGGATGTGGGTACTCGATAATAAATTATTCGTGTGAGTTACTCCAAGATATTTCACCGATTCTACTGTCATTACTGTCCGGAGGCTCTACGAATAATCATTTATTATAGATTTTCTTTCGGATAAGATAACTACTGAACCTTTTTCTAGATTTAGCTCTAATTGACAAATCATTAGGAATGCTTCTTTGAAAAAGAAGGTATGCATCTATATTTAATTATCCTTTGTAACTAAATAATAATTCTCATATTTGAGCTAGTTATATAAATGTGCTAATCACTTATGCAAGAAATAATCTTCCTTTTATTGACCACATCCTTTTTTGTTGTGTGTTTCAATCAATCAATCAATTGGTAGCTTCTCCTATCAGGAGGTTAGCTGTCATGGATCTCCACTCTTCCCTTCTACTTGCTTTCCTTTTCATCTCCTCATAATTCCTAATTTCGGTCTAGTTCCTTAAATTGTCCAACCATTCCATCCTCGGTCTCCCTCCCTTCCTTACTGTCCATTCTTCCAGCGTCGTCACTCTCCCCTGATGATACCCTTCGCACATGTCCCGCGCATATCCACTTTCTTGCTTTCACCTCATTCAATAAGCTATACCTGCTTCCTATTCCTCTCTTTGCTTCTTCATTTGTTATTTTGTCTGACCATTTAACTTTCACCATTCTTCTGGGAAACCATATGTCCAATGCATTTATTCTCTTTTCTATGCTTTTTAAGATTGTCCACCCTTACTGGAAAACCGGCCAAACGTAACACCTCAACATTTTCAGTTATAATTTCATGCTGATCTCTCATCTGATTAGATCCTTGTATTTCCAAAATTTTCCTTTTCCATTGCAATTTTTGATTTTATTTCCTCACTGCAGTACCAGTCGGCTGACATTAAACTTCCTAGATATATAAACTGTTGGACTTGTTTTATTGGTTTGTCATTAATTTCTATATTGCAGTCACTGTTGATCTTTTTATAAGCAACAACCATTACTTTTGCTTTTCTTGGTAGTAATTTTCAATCCAAATTTTGTTCCCACTTCATAAACACTTTACATTACTAACTGAAATTCCTCTTTTGACTGCATCTCTTTTGTTGTTGAAATTCCTCCTATACATATACCCTTTATCCCTTCTTATGCTTTCCCTACAACTTCTTCATTGTATAGATTTAATAGCAGTGGTAACGTCATACACCACTTTCTTAATCCACATTTCACTTCGAACCATTCTGTCAGTTCTGAATTTATTCTGGTTACTTTATAATTTTTGAATTATTATTAGGCAGTTGTTATCTTTTCCAATCTTATGTAACATCTGTATTAAAACTTTCTGATTAACTATATTAACTACGTCAAAAGCCTATACAGAATCTTTAAAACCTAAACAGATCTTTTTATTATCTTTTAGATTATTTTCTAAAATTAGTCTTAATTCCGATATAGAATTCCATGTTCCTTTCTTTTCTCTAAAACCATATTTATTTTTTTATTATTTATTTAAGTTCGCGTTTCAAGTTTGCCTTCAGGCCAATTGGCAACGTTTGAGGGGAACATAAAGATGATTCTAAGACCGGCATTCGCCCAAAGACGGGACGGAAACCCCTCCAAAAACCTCCCGTAGGCAGTACAATTAAACTACAATACATATACTACAAGTACTAAAAATAAAATCATAAATCATGAATAAGAACTATCATACACAAATATGTATGAGATCAGTCAATTAACTAGAATAATACAGTACATGGTAGAATATCCATATAGTCACATACATAAATATAGATTGATGGAATATAACAATACAACTCGATATAATAGTAATAATACAACGGCGGTAGCCATGAACCACATTTGAAACAATATTGATCATCTGATATTTTTTTATTAAGTATGTTTTATAGTTTGTTTTATACATCATACGATTTACTCAAGATAAATGGAGTGGTTCTCCAAATTTCAATGAAAGTTGACATTACAGCACTGATTTTTAAACTAAGACATAAATATTTCTTTAGGAATTTAATTTATTATTGATTATACTGTGATTTCCTTCTGATTTTTTTTAAGCTACGGTTTCCGTCGCTAATAAAACTCCGCTGAATCCGAGCAGATTATTGAGATGTGCTGTTTTGAATTCCATCGGATTACTTGGATTCTTTTTAAGGGTTAAATCAGCGTTTTGCTCCGTCTATTCATAAAACGGCTGATAAACTCAGAAGATTGGATTCGCTCTGACGAACTCTGATTCCGCTCCCAAAATAGGGAACAGGGTTTATCGACTGTGTGATGCTTAAAGTAGACCTCTTTATGAAGATTCATTTGGCGTTAGAAAGGGATTGAATCAATGGAATAGTGAATCCACTTCAGTGCTATCAATTTAACTACACGTTTGCAAATTAAATGCAGGATTACTTCTCCTTTCTCTCATCTGGAGAGAAATCGATGTGTAAAATCCTATTGATTCCCTCTTTCAGTCGGTATATCTTGTCATAATTTAGTTTTATGTAGAAATTTCGCACGAAAAGTAATAATTTTAATTACCATTCAAACTTTTCCTCAATGAAATATAGATTAGTATAGGATATTTATCTACTAACTGCATTTTGTTCTTGCGTTCATATATTTTTAAATGGAATTGCTGCCATTATCTCTTAGTACTGAATGAAGAAGAGTGTTTTTTTTCATTTACTTTTCCCACTATTACTTATGCAATTCATAATATGAATGCTACTGAGGTATAAGATGTGCTAAGTAATACATCTTTGTGATTCCCACCAATTTCGATCACGGGAATATTAATGTTTTTTGGCGGTTATACTCTAAATAGAGTCATATTTTTATGTATAGGTATGGAAATTACTGCAAGGGTGGTAGTATTGTTTTTATTCTTTTCAAGTTCAACTCATATTTATCGAAGAAGTTGCATTTATCTTTGATCCTTAAAGACGTAGTTATGGAGGACTTATTAGGAGTCTACTATTTATTTTCCTAACAAAAGGTTAATAAAGCTTTGCTCTAGTTTAATGTATAAATGTGTTATGAAAATAAACCGCAGACTTTGTATTTTCCACAAAAATTTATTAATACACAGTAAAGTCAGTTCATATCGATTTTATAAGTATAAATGTGTATTAATTTCAGAATTTTTATTGAATTTGAATGGAATTGAGATTGAATTAAAATTTCAGAACGGCTTAACAGTACTACATTCGGATGTTAATTCTTGGTAAATTTGTAATTCGGGTAGAATACATTCTTATTCATTAAAATTTATTGCCACGAATTGATGCCTTTTCCTTCAATTAAACTGTGAGTGTAGTTTGAAGTAGCAAAGTTGGGAAGTACAGAATAAATTGAAATTACAGTGTTGGTCTAGCGAGATTTCGACCAAAGTAGATGTCCACCTAATGATGTCGGTAAAAGGTCAAGGTTTTAGGTTGATGAACGGAGGCCTCGTTGAAATCTGGTCAATCAAGTGAGGAGTTGGGAAACCGAGGTTGGGTCATCTCTGGTAGACCAATGTTTTAGAAACTTTTCGTCCAGGGGGTCGCATTAGAAATGCCATCAAACATGTGGGTCAGGGACTGCACCTCGAATTAGACCATCATCCTCTCGTACATGTGTTGCCAGTTTCCGCACACCTATATTTGCGAAACTTAATCAATAGGAATAACGTCTTTATTTTGAGCGAAATTGAAATTTTTAAGTCAACTCCTCCATTTAAACACCGTTATTTTAAAATTAAGCTAATTTTTAAATAATATTAAAGCTAATTTAAATCAATAGGTAATAGAAAAAAACTTTGGTCACGTACTTAAAGAACCATAAGAGAAGCTTAAAATAATAATATTCTTCGCAGGATAACACCAAAAAAAAAGGATGGTGAGGAAAACATCCAGTAATGACTAAAAGATATTCAAGAAGACTCACTTAGCATTGCCCAAAAATAGGAAAACGGTACTAATATCAAACTCTCAAGTAACATACCATATATATAGTGTACACTTACAGTAAAAGGTACAATTTTAGAAGCAAACATTAAGTATGCTGTTAAATTACATGAATTGTTAATCAATTACAGGTAGTTTTTAAACTGTACATAACATAAGCATGATAAGAATGCGCAGTAAAAAGGAAAATATTACGTAATCAAACACCTACTTACATTATTCAAAGTATGCGATCAAACGGAGACAAAGCTAAGTCAATCACTCGGCCTTCACTTGGCGGAACTTCACCTCTTTAATCTTTTACACATGGAATAGAATAAAACTTACTTTATTCCGCAAATGCAAATTTAAATAAGGAGATATTGTACCGTTATTAAAATTAAGTTTATTTAATCTTATATTTTAAGGAGAAAAAGCTATTCATTCCGCAGATGAACTTATGTTTAGATCAAATATAGAAATGTTTACAGGGCATTGTGTAAGGTTGTCGATATGCTGTGCTTTTTTATCTGTGATAGAAATTTAATCAAAACGCTTCGAGAAAATTGGCAGATGGATTGGAAACACTTAGAGGGAGTAATGGTGGACAACCTTGTCGTAGACCCTTTCATCACTATGCTTGACTTATGATTCGTTTTCCTGAGAACTAAGAGAATTCCCCACTAACGGTAACTTAGCTCGTAGGTAAACCAAAGAGAGGCCGAGTAATCGCTTGAATTATTATGATGCCTAAAGGTGTAAGTCTTCCTTATCCTGACATTCACCTAAACCACTTCCCACTTCTACGTTTCATTAATTCTACCTGAAATCCCGCTTTTTATCTGATTGGAGAGCCTCCGGAGAACAGCGATGGCACATTACCATAATCTTCTTTAGCTTCCGCGATGCGCAATTGTCGGGGGCATTTTATTCTTTTTGGCGCCGCAAATGCATTTCGGCCCCCTCCCACCAGGAGGCGCTGATGAATCAGATCAAACGAAACGGGGAAGGGAGCACTTCCGGCGATTTACTCTTTTGGTGTCCGGAGGGCGTCTGGTGCCATAAATGGGCCCCATTAGGGTCGTTGATGGAAAAAAACGACACCTGTGAATGTCGCCGTGGAAACGAGGTCGCGATTCGACGGATTTACATGATTGCTCCGTTGAGTTACGTGGTCTTGAGGCGCTGCTTTTGAAGCGGTTTCGAGGAGGGTAATGTCGCAGTAAAGAGGGAGTTTCATGGGGAAGAAGATTGGGCGTGTTACCGAAATTGCTGCTCGAGAAGGGAACCAAAAGGTTTCTTGCGCCACAAGAAATCCGCGGGAGTATTTCCTTTAGGTCATATGGTTCTAAAGGATTACATAAAAGCTTTTCACTCATGATATGCTCTCTTTAACGTATGTCTTTTTAGCTAATTGTACACGAGGCACGTCTTCAAGTCGAGATTAATATTTACTGGTAAAATTCCAAACAAAAGCAATATATTAGTTTAGTACTCAAGTTTTAATATTGCAGTTAGATTCTACTCGTGTTGGCGGTAATATGTGACATAGGTTTATTCGTAACAAGTTGTAAAGAAAACAAACAAGCATTAATCTGCGAGAATGAAATGTGAACAATTATTTATTTCTGGGTACTACTTAACTGCCTTACGGATGAATCAAAGTGATTTTTTTATTATGAATCTTAAATGCCAACTACGTCTGAATATAAACCAATCAGTAAAGAAAGAAAATTTGGAACACGGCTGTTATTGAATTAAAGGTAAAATCTTCTACTTCGGCCTTGACCTTGTGGGAGTTCTTCATAATCAAACTTAATAAAAAGAAGAAACACTTATACCTTTATCACAGTAATATTTATTAAACCATGGTCGTGAGTTAATAAATATTACTGTGGTAAATGTATAAGTGTTTCTTCTCTTTCTCAAGTTTGATTATGAATTAAAGGTTTTAAATTTCCAACAGCCGTCTTTGTCGGCGACCCTCGTCTCATTCACCGGTATTCGAAGACAACAAGAAAGGAACACCGTATTTTAAGAACACCTAATTAAAAATGTGGTTTTCCTTTATTTCTCCAATCCCGGTGATTGGGACGAGAAACTCCGACAAATACGGCTATTGGAGATTTAAAACCTCTAATAATGGGAACCAAGTAGCAGTAAACTTACTTACAGGATAATTTCTCGCCAATAATTGCTAGGCAACAATGATCACATGAAAAGTTGATCGTTAGACGTATTTGTTTGCAGAATTATCGCTAATTCACCAAAAATTGCTAATCAACAATTGCTCGCAGCAATATCACTAGAAACAGTTATTAGTTATAAGTATTTTCCTCTGAACAATATCTCGCCGACAACATCCCCCTAACAAGGTTACCAGCTATAAAGATTTTTCTAAGAACAGTTGCTCTTAAACAATGACTTTATGAAAAGTAATACTCAGGATCAACTTCTCTCAGAACTGTCATTAAAACCTACACTACGTGATTAGAAACTTAAAAGGAAGTAAGGAAGTAGAAGGGAGTCAAAAGAGTTAGGGAATAAGACTATAGTGATACCTCTTTTAGAATGTTCAACAAATGGGGCTGCCGCAAGGAGTAATTCTACTTGCAGCGTACATAACATTATATATCTATAAAAATGCTTGTATGTTTGTATATATGTATGTTCCAGATAATCTCGAAAACTAGACGTCGCACGATGTTCAAACATTAAACATCGTTAAATGTCTTCCCGGGGATGATCAAGTGATACTTTATATTTGATCAAAGTCCACGGTTCGAACCCAGACGAGTAAAATAGTTTGCATAAGAAATACACGTAAAGTTCATTTTTTCCGTTGCAGGGTTCATTTCTTTTGAAAATCTAAATTAGAAAGAACGGTCGTAAGGAGTCGAAATGAGCATCAAAAGAAGGAAAATATAATAAAGATTTTTATTTTGGTCGAGAAATATCGTTTTTGATTCGAGAATTGCGAGAATTTCGACAAAATATACGAAAAATTTGACTAAATTACTATATGTAAACAAACTCATTCCCTTGACGATATAATTTTTTTTAAATTCGAATTTTGTTGACGAGTTTGTAGCAACCAAGTTTTATTTATATCATTGTAATTGTTTACCGTCTTTTTCGCAAAATGAATGAGTTTTCTAACAGTGGTTTAATGAAAATGGATTTCTGTCGATCAATTCAACTGGTTGCGTATAAACATCCTGG
Source organism: Sympetrum striolatum (assembly GCA_947579665.1). Lineage (NCBI taxonomy): Eukaryota > Metazoa > Arthropoda > Insecta > Odonata > Libellulidae > Sympetrum > Sympetrum striolatum. The sequence goes on from OX388350.1 coordinate 75,409,356, forward strand.
TACGTTGCGTAAGTTTTGAAGTATATTCTTCTGAATTAAGTACTAAATCTAATCTATTTGCAATGATGTATATTTAGCATATTACGGAAATGGAGTTTGCGAAGAAAGAAAAGAATTCCCAGATTCGTAGTTTGAAATCCTTGAAGAGTTGAACGGCGAGTTGTTAAGTTGTAGCAGACCTCCAGCATCCTATGATAAATCAAAAAGGTAAAGCAATTTTAATTTTGTTAATCGCAGGATGCAAAAATTGATTTATTCCTTGTTTTTAAGTGCTTCCACTCCATATTCATTTACTATCCTACTGTTATTGGTGTTTAATTTTTGTTTCTATTTCGACATTGCGATTACTTTTGTGGTTCGTGTTTATGTTACACATTTTAAGAATGAGATACCAGTCAGTTCCAAAATACATTTACTTTCCGTGTAGAATATTCATCGTTGGTTATTTGAGTGAAATGTAATTTTATTCTGTCATTTATGTTTAATGCTTGATTCATTTGGCCCCTTTGTACTAGTATGAAAATGTAACTTTAAACGTGGTCCTGCTACTCCTAATGTGATCTTAGAATATATTTATATATCTATTATATATAGATGCTTCTCCGGATTCATTCATGTATCCATATATATATTCATATATATATATATCTATTATATATAGACGCTTCTCCGGATATCTATTATATATAGATGCTTCTCCGGATTCATTCATGTATCCATATATATATTCATATATATATAGAGAGAGGATACAAACTCACAGGCCAAACCACAAGCGTCATTGACTTGGAATTTTTACGACATATTGGCCATAACGTGTAACCGCCAGAAAAATTGCGATTTTGCACCTCAGTATCATGGGTTTGATTCCAGAGGGCCCCAAAGTCTCGATTTTTCCCGTTTAAATGCATTGCTTTGATTTTCGGGAATTTTTAAAAAATACTTCCGGGATAGGTAGAGAATCGAAAATCTAGGAGCCTTTATATATGGTCATGATCTATCGAAAACATAAATGAGTTTTACGGAAACTATCCTGGGTTCGATGCTAGGTCGAGGCAAAAATCGGCCGTTTAAAATGTATTGTGGCGATTTTTAAGATTTTTTTTGGACCCCTTCCCGATGGTATGGAAACTTGAAATTCGGCATGGAGTTGGAGATTATAAATATATTTCATAATCAAATTTTACATATTCGCTGATGGTCCTTGGTTCGATCCCAGAGGGACATTTATATTCCTCAATGCATTTCTTACGGAGATAACGGAAACAAATTTTAGGTACTTCCCGGCACGATATCGACTTCAAACTTTGCAGATAGAAAGATCAAGTCCATAAAAATCAAACAGTGCATTAAAAGCTATCAATGTGTCCTGGGTTCGACACCAGGTGTCTCTGCAATCAGAAGTTGAGCCGATTTTTAGGAATTATTTTGAAACCTTTGCCAATAATATAGAAACTTGAAATTCGGCGTATAGATAAAGATTATACTTAAGTTTCAGAAACATATTTTGAATTTCCAAGATCGTCCTTGGTTCGAATCCAGAGAGCCATTTACATTCCTGAAAAGTAGAACTTCTTCTGAGGCAATTGTAACCAATGTTTCTGCTTGAATTTTCATACATGTTTAGAGATGGTTATCTTTTATATTGCTGCATAGTAATTTCACCAGGAAGACCCGGGTTCGATGCCAGACGATGAAATTGCGGCGAATTTTAAGAATATTTTCAATTCTTTTTTTTTCTTTTGAGGACCGTCCCGAATTGATGCCGATATTATATTAGTATTGCCGATCTGCTTGCAGTATGCAAGCTACATTTTACTCGTACCTATATACACACTCACTCATTCATTCATTCATTCATAGGGGATCAATATTCTAACCATGTTCCACAAGTGCCATCGACTTGAAATTTTTACGACGTGTTAGCCATAACGAGTAGACTCCAGAATAAATCCGATATTGAACCTCGGTGTCATGGGTTCGATTCCAGAAGGCACCAAAGTCGCGATTTTCCCCATAAGATTACATGGCGGGGATTTTCGAAAATTTTTTTGAGGCACTTCCCGGAAAAGCAGAGAGTTGAAACTCGAGGGACCGCTAGATGCCGTGCATAGCCAACGAAAATCGGAATGACATCTTCGAATATTGTCGTTGGTTCGATGCTAGGCCGGGGCAAAAATCGGCCGTTTAAAAAGCATTGCGGCGATTTTGAAAATTTTTTTTGGATCCTTTGCCGATAACATACATACTTGAAACTCAGCACGCCGATAGATATCATGAATATATTTCATAATCAAATTTTACATATTAGCTTATGGTCCTTGGTTCGATCCCAGAGGGCCATTTGCACTTCTCAATGCATTTCTTACGGAGATAACGGAAACAAAATTTAGGTACTTCCCGACATGCTTTTGACTTCAAACTCTGCATGATAGAAGAGCAAGTCTTTACAAATTTAACTTTGCATTCACAGCTTACAATATTTCCTGGATTCGACACCAGGTGTCTCTGCAATCAGAAGTTGATCCGATTTTTAGGAATTATTTTAAAACTTTTCCCAATAATATAGAAATTTGAAATTCGGCATATAGAAAGAGATCATAAATTATTTTCAGAAACATATTTTAGATTTCCAAGATCGTCCTTGGTTCGAATCCAGAGAGCCATTTACATTCGTGAAAATTAGAACATCTTTTGAGGCAGTTGTAGCCAATATTTCTGCTTGAATTTTCACACATAGTTAGAGATGGTGATCTTCTATTGTGTTTCATAGTAGGTTCACCAGTAAGACCCGGGTTCAATGCCAGACGATGGAATTTCGGCGAATTTTAAGAAAAATTTCAATCCTGTTTTTTTCTTTTGAGGACATTCCCGAATTGATGCCGATATTATATTAGTATTGCCGATCTGCTTGCAGTATGCAAGCTACATTTTACTCGTATATATATATATATATATATATCATATATATATATATATATATATATATATATATATATACATATATATATATATATATATTTAAAAACAAGGGAAATAGAATAAAGATTCTTATTTTGGCTGAGAAATATCGTATGCGATTTGAAATTGCGAGAATTTTGATAAAATATACGAAAATTTCGTCTAAATTTTCATGTTGTAAACAAACCCATTCCCTTGACGATCAAGGCGATTGTTCATTCCGAACTCATGTGTAGATCTATAAGAAGACATGGCGGATCAATGGCCAGTTAAAATAAATTTTGAAAATAAGAGTTGAAGATTTTATGATGAAGAAAAAATTGAATGGCATTTTAAAATTTGTTGTGACAAACCTGTGAAGAAACGCACGTTGAAAGGTACGGACATTTTTCCATTGATTTTTTCAATTTTCTTTAAGCGTCTGTGAAAACCGTGTGTGAGTTTTGTTTTTGGTAACGTGATTGTTAACTGAATATTCAGTGAAATAAAACGATTTTGAAATTCGTACGTTGATAGAATTTGCATTCTCGCTGTCAATTCCACTGATTTAAAATAATAACGTGGTAAGTTGTGGACATCTCTCATATTATTTTTGAGTTTTGACGGAAATTACGGACGTCCTTATTTCTTATGTTTAATCGGTCTTTGTTTTCTTTTAAGTTTTGAGCGACGAGTGGTCAGGAGCGAATAAGTAACATTTCAAAGCCTAAAAAGATAAAGCGATTTCAGTTATCTGTAGACCGCAAAAAATCTAAGATATTGTAATAGAATGGGTAATTCCTTACTTCAATCCAAATCCAAACTACTGCCCGCGGGCCGCATCTGCTGTTTGATAGTTAATAAAGCTGAAAAGTTTGGAGACCCCTGGAGACGTTTAAAAAACTTATGTAACATTAATGGCCGGTATTGTAATGTATATTTTGTGTTGTTTATAACTTTAATCTTCATATAAATGGCTTTGCCTTTTCATCATATTGTTTATCAGTTTAAATATTATGAAATTGCATGATTTTATGTATTGTTAATTGTTTAAAGTGAAAATTTTTTTTCGAAACCGTATAGAAATATCTAATGCTGCGTAAATAATGCACTTATCATATAATGAATTTCGTCTTACGAGCATAGCTCCACAGACTGATTTCGGTAAAGTTGTCGCTCTATTGTCATGGCTTTTATCGTTCCATCCTAATATGGCGTTGTGTCTTGCACTTAATCATTCCCAAGATCTACGACTACTTTCCTGGGCATTAATTAACATACCACTACATTTTATACGAGTCACGAATTCTCACTAACAACCTCGTGTTATAAGTATAGCCAAGATAAAACAATGAAACATACCTTCTGGTTCCATGATACACCATTTCTTATTTAATGTCTATAGTTTTTTCTTCACGTAAGAAATACAGCAATGACGTTCATTCATATCTATCTATCCGGATATACCTATATATAGGGGATCGAAATTCTACCCATGTTCCCCAAGTACCACTGACTTGAAATATTTGTGAAGTGGTGATCATAACGTGTACCCTCTAGAAAAAGGGCGACTTTGAACCTCAGTGTCATGGGTTCGATTCCAGAAGGCCCCAAAGTCATGATTTTCTCCATAAAGATACATGGCGGGGATTTTCGAAAATTTTTTGAGGCACTTTCTGGCAAAGTACAGAGTTGAAATTCGAGCTATCGCTGGAGGCCGTGTGTGTCCGACAAAATCCATTAAGAAATCATCGAAGATTATCCTTGGTTCGACGCTAGGTCATGGCAAATATTCTCCCGTTTAATTTACATCGCGATTTTTAAGATTTATTTTGAATCACTTCCCGATAAGATAGAAACTTGAAACTCGGCAAGTGGATAGAGACTGTAAATATATTTTATATACGTTGTAATAATCAATTGTGATTTCCCCGTTGAGAATCAACGAGCACTTCTGCTAGCGTTAAATATAATCGTAAAATTACCTGAATATGCGGTTTTTCTTAGCTGATAGGAAAAGATGTCAGAGCATCACACATTTTTTTATGGATATGGAGTGAATGATGCACATTTAAGGAAACTAACGTATTACTTTGGATATTAATTTACCAGTAATTTCCAACCACAACTCACTGAAGTTCTTCGCAGTGAGCCAAACAGAGCAACGCTTTAATGTGCAGAATAGTGGTAGAGATGTAATCAAAGGTAATAAGGATGGGATCATGCATTAAATGTAGTAAATATGTTTGGACGACATGTTTCTCCAAGTTCATAATCTGATATTTCGATGCTACATGTAAGTGCAGAAATGCGCGCTGAAATTTTTCGCCAAATTTACTCCCGCGCAATATTCGCTCAGCGTTTCATCAAACGCATTAAACGCCAGAACTAAACTTCCAATTGCTCGAAGGAGCCGCGGGAAAATAGAGCGCGGGAAAACTAGAAGGCGGGAAAACTAGAGGCGGGAAAACCAGAGGCGGGAAAACTAGAGGGCGGGAAAACTAGAAGGCCGGAAAACTAGAGGCGGGAAAGCTAGAGGGCGGGAAAAATAGAAGGCGGGAAAACCAGAGGCGGGAAAACTAGAGGGCGGGAAAACTAGAGGCGGGAAAACTAGAGGCGGGAAAACTAGAGGCGGGAAAACCAGAGCCGGGAAAACTAGAGGCGGGAAAACTAGAAGGCGGGAAAAATAGAGGCGGGAAAACTAGAGGCGGGAAAAGTAAAAGGCGGGAAAATTAGAAGGCGGGAAAACTAGAGGCGGGAAAACTAGAGGCGGGAATACTAGAAGGCGGGAAAACTAGAGCGCGGGAAAACTAGAAGGCGGGAAAACTAGAGGCGGGAAAACTAGAAGGCGGGAAAACTAGTGCGCGGGAAAAATAGAGAGCGGGAAAAGAGAGCGTGGGAAAATTAGAGTTCCGTTCTACTGGATGTCCTTATGCATTTCTTATGAAGATAACAGAAACAAATTTTAATTACTTCCCGGCATGATATCGACTTCAAACTTTGCATCAAATAAAATCAAGTCTTAATAAGTCTTTTGGTCTGTTCACAGCTAACAATAAGTCCTGGGTTCAGGGGTCTCTAAAATTAATAATTGTTACGATATTTAAGAATTTTTTGTACCTCTTCCCGATAATATAAAAACTTAAAACTTGTCATATAAATAAATATCATAGATACATTTCAAATACGTGTTTTAAGATTCCTTGATCGTCCTTGGTTTGATCCCAGAAAGCCATTTACATTGCCCTATGCATTTAAGACGGGGATAATGGAGTCTTATTTCAGGACCTTCCCGGTATGATATGGACTTCGAACTTAGCATTTACAAAGATCAGGTCCTATCAAGTTATATAAGCCCATTTGCATCCGCTAATAAGTCCTGGGTTCGACACCAGGCGTCTACAAAATTAGAAATTGCTAAGATTTAAAAAAAATATTTTAATCTCTTCCCAATGACATTGAAACTCAAAACGTGCAATGTGAATGAAGATTATAAATACATTTCATATTCTTGCAATATGCAAGCAACTTTCAATCGTATATAGATACCCAGATAGGATACTAATTCACAGGCTAAACCACAAACAACAATGATATGAAATTTTCACAGCATATTATATGTGAAAATTCAAGCAAACATATTGGCTGCAACTGCCTAAAACGACGTTCTGCTTTTCACATATATTCCTTATGTGATAAATATTAATGTGCTCTGGCATCGAGACCAGAAAGTCTATGGTTTTATTAAAATTGTTTTCTTAAACCGTGACTTAATATACATCTTCCCGGTAAGAGAGAACTTCCTATCGTTTCAATAAATGCACCAAAAAATATTAAAAATTACCCCATGTATTTTTAATTGGAGATGTTAGCATCGTCCTCGCATCGAACCCAGGACATTTTCTGTAAAAGCAATTTATGGTTTCGATAGATAATGTCCATATATCCTCCGATGTCCATTTCTTGATTATTTATGAAACAGCATCCATACATTTATCCAATTCTAGCTTACCAAAGAATATCGATCACCATTATGGCTTCGATGGAAAAATCCAATTTATCATTGTATGTGCGAATACTTTCTCAGGCTTTAAGACCTTGAGTGCACGAATCAGAAGTAATGTAATATGTAATTCATCCGTCAGGACTTTACTGCGTTGCAATCTCGCGGAATCGTAAAATATTTTGCAATCTTTGGGGTGAAATTTTCCACTCCGAGAAAGATCGAATTTTTTTATGTTCAGACGTGATTCAATCCGAATATTTTAAATTCCAGCTGTTTTACTATCACTGTAGGTGTGGGATTTTGTTGGAAAGCCAATACTTATTAACCTTTTCCAATAAATATTTACAGTGGATATAATATAAAGAGAGATCATAGAACGTAGCTAGTAGAACTAATGTAAGAATTTATCATACCAGCAGTAAATTGTTATAATAATTATTATCGTCTTTCATTGGGTGAGATTGCGACTTAAAGTCTCTTCTTCCATCCAACCCATCGTCAATTATTATAAAATTACAATGAAATTAAATAGATTAGTATGAGAATCAATAAGAAGAATTGTGGATGTAAAAACTCTATGAGATTTTTAAAGGAAAATAATCCTCTGCAGGAAAAAACCTACTAAGAAAGGGGATGTGAAAAACCTTATAGGAAAGAGGATGGGGTATTGGAGGATAAATATGCCCGAATGAAATATACAGAAATACCAATGCCTGAGGATTTTGCTGAATAATATATTGCCTATTTTGATTTTATTTAAAGGTATGTTATGAAAAATAGAGGAAATAAACTCAAAAACTGCATAAATATGCATACAAGAAAATTTTAATTGAAACTAGCTGAAATAACCAGTGATGATCGGAAAGAAATATGATGATTTTCTTAAGAAAAAGTTAATTCTGATACTCACTCTAGTTAGTAACACTTCTGTAAAAGTCATGCGTAGTATTTCGTTTTCAGAATTGTTTTCAAATCCTAGTTTTATCGTGGCTTATGCTGAAATTAAATACTAATTATGTCCTCGTTTCGACTCCAGGAAATTCGTAAAATTTTCATGAGGAAAACTTGTGATATTATCCTGATTTTTTGGTCTCTTTACTTTGAGATATTCAAATTAAAAGCGATGTTTGTGCCATCTCTGGACGCAAATCAAAATATAGAGAGAGAGACATTAATGAAAATTTCCTTTCTTACCGTCGTGTGATATATGCGATTCGAATTTACGGATAATTGAAGTCTTTCTTTTGAATCTGTCCAAACTATAACCTTGTTGACCAAATGCATCGTTGAATTTGTTCTTAACGAGATTTTTGTTGTAGAAGGTAATAACGTAAGGCAACATCAAATGTAAGATGGGACTTAAAAGTGTCCATTTCGCCTAACAAGGTCTTTTATCTATTTATGAGAGAGGTAGAACTATGTCTCCGTAGTGTTAATTATCGATAAGTGGGAATGTTAAACTACTATTTCCTAAAACGAATCAAACTTTATTTAATCGGATATAATGATCAATCGGAAAATAAACAGACGTAAATAATGGCGTTGTTTCTGGAACTCGAAACAAGGTCTCCCACTTTTCGGGAAGTCATCATTACATTCATCATATTCTATTTCTTATATTCTATACCTGATATCCTAGACCTTACATTAAATACTTGATATTCTATTCCTTAAGGACTAATAGAATATCCGCTCGGAAAGTAGGAAACCTGAGTTTCTGTCCAAGTCATGTCACTTCCATAAAGCTTTTGGCCTTACGGTACTTTTTTCCTCGTTTAATGCAAATTTCACTCCATCCTCTTTGAAAATTGTTCCGCCTGGGAAGGCTATAATCAGTTCCACAATCACATCTCCGGAGCAGACCACGCGTAAACAATTACGTTTCTAACCACCGCTTAACCGAGGCGCTGTCATCGTCCTTATCACACGCACCTAGACGACGAAAGATGAATCGCTTCCCATAGGGTTGAGGGAGAGATAGCTTTGCGTGCTCCGTAGAGTGAACAAAAAAGGGTTGACTCGCGGACTAAATTTGAGGAAAAATGGGGTCAACTCCTTTACCGCGGAAAATAATAACCCCATCTCGCAAGGATCGCGAAAATCTCCTCGATAAAAATCGGAAAATGTCGGCGGGAATCGAGGTCGTACGCGGGATGGAGTACAAGACGTGGTTTTTTTGAGCAAGAGGAGGGTCGCCTTAAATTAAGGAGGGCAAAAACATTTTCTCTTCTTTTTGGGTGCGCCTTTGGCTGACCCAAAAGACGGTGTGTGATCAACTTCCATTATAAGAAATGGGTCGGGGAAATTTTTAAGGATGGGGAAGGTGTCTCTGAATTGATTGCGGAATGGGCATTGGATTGGTAGAATCAGAGTTACTTTTGCGACTGAGGTTGATGCAGCTAAGGACAATTTTTATTGCATTTATTTATTTGAATTTGCGCTGAAATTTGGCCTTCTGGCGAAGTGGCAACGTTTAAGGGAAGTATAAAAATATGATTTTAAGCCTAGTATTCGCTCAAAAACGGGAGGGAAATCCCTCCAAAAACCTCCCGTAGGCTGTACAAGTAAATTAAACCTATCGTACTATACATAAGATACTATCATAAGATTATAAAACATTAGAGATTATAAAACAGTGAAATCTATCATATAGAGAAATATTTACATTCTACTTATATGTAAAAATAAGATCTTCAATTTAAGCGAAATAATACAGTACGTGGTAGAATATAATAACATAAATATATGTAGATTGATCGAATAATTACATATAAAACTCGAGATATTATTACAGAGGAGATAGTCGTGAGCCGCACTACCTAAAATAAATTACCTACAGTATAACTTCAGCTTATTTTTGAACATTTTTACATTTTCAGGCATTGGCATAAGAAATTCACCGTTTCAATCCCTAATATCCATATTAATGATAGAGTATTTCGCTATGTCTATTTCAAAGAGAAAACGAACCAAAATTTCTCTCGCAAGGAATTGTCTTATTTTTCATATTTTTGCCACTCGTTCTTCACAAATTTCCCTCAAATCCCCTTCATTGAGGGAACAGCGCCGAAAGATTGTCTGATGCCAAGTTTACACCAAACTTGAAACGTTGATGGGATCCAAGGGAAGTTTTTGCAATAGCTTGATTCTGTATGATAGTTAGAGGACCTGTTGTGATATTCAGTGTGACAACTATCCCAAAGGCGACATCTCTTTGATTTTGAATGTACGTCGTCTTTTTATGTAACTTAGAGTATCGAGTGAAAAGATAATGATGCTGATCCAGCAGCTAGTCTTTGAAGAACTTATGGGAAATTTCACTTTAGACGAGTGTCCTGAAAAAGACGTATTTAACTTACAAAGAGCTTATTTAACCTAAATATTCTTTATTCTTGAATTACTTAAAAGTGTATAGGAAGCATATATCAGATTTCGTAATTCCTGTTATTCTTATATATTTTATGGAACTGCCTTTTAAATTAATATAAATAAGCTATCAATATACATATCATATGATTATCTCAAAATATATAATTATTTTCCATATAATATATACTTTCATATATCAAACCTTGGTTCGTCAGTTATTTACTATAATGTATGGAATAAGTTACCATAAATACTCAAATTTGACAATGATGTATGGTGGCTGACGAGTTCAGATTGCCATCATTGCGTCTTAATAAGAATAGTTTCTTTCTCTCATTAAGTTTTTATTTACTTAGATATATTTACTATAAATTTAATCTCCTAACGAGCTTTTTTTAGATGTAGCAGAGGTTAAATGTAAAATGAAATTCATAGTTGTAATGTGGTTGAATATAAAGAAGCATTTCTGCTGCTAACCTATTTATTTTATATTGCTAAATTGCTGCTTGTTAGTAACGGATAATATTGTTGTTTCATTTGTAGGTTTAATTAAATGCGTAATTTCATCATGCATTATTTTAGAACGAATAAAAATCAAATATGCGCAGTTTATGAAGTTATTTGGATCAGAGTTCAAAGGCTAAATAACTGTAATTAAAGAGATGCTGAAAGTGTATAGTGATCTGAGAAGATAGAAATTCCAATCATTTGCTTTCATAAAGTTTTTTATTTAATCTTTGGGTCCTCGATGGTATGAGGGTTATCATTTTAACGTCTATTTTTTAATTAATCTCTTGATGATGAGTTAATTTTTAACGGTGGTCTCACTATACCAAAATTGATCCAGTAGAATCACGATTATAATTATCGTATATGGTTACATCGATTAGGTCTAAATCGTCATTTCCCCATTGAAATCTCATCTCATGCGAAACAATTACATTCCTCCACTGCAAGAAAGATATTTTAGCCCGATTCTAACCGCAGTGAATTTATTCACAACCCCTTTCCTCTGAAACTATAAACAAAAGACTTTCCGTCGCTTCTGCAGCAAATCCCCCATCCTATAAGATTCCACCCCATTTATTCCCGGCATCCTTCACTCGCACAGAATTCCCTCACGTTCTGACGACTCAAGACTAGTGTCTTCCATACATGCGTTAGAAAAAACCGACTTCCACTGACAAGGAAACGTTTCCCAGCGATCTCTCCTCGACTTTTGATCCTTTTCGTCACAGCGAACGCAGAAACTGCTTTTATTCCGAGCTATTTTTCTTGCTTCGGATTTCACGCCCCTCTGCCCTCCACGCCAAAGGGAAGCGATTCGCACATAAGTTTTATCTCTCAACCCCGCGTAAGGGGGATGAGAAAGCATTTCAACAAAAATGCGGGTCGCGGGCCTTATTATGAAAGCGTTCGCTGGAGTTGTCGCGCTAGAAAGCTTTAGCGAGACTTCAAAGATAAATGGGTTTCATTGCAACAGACGCCAGAGGGTGAGAGTATCGAGCCAAGACTCAAACGTCTCTCCTCTTTGATCAAAGGATTGCGATGGAAAATGCCTCGATCTCGGAGATGAAATGTGTGAGAATTGTGGTAATCGCAGATGGGAATTTTGAGTGAATGTGATGCGAAAAAGACTTATTCTAAGAATATTGGCGTTCCATCAGTAAGTGCATCACTAATGTGTGGCCTAATAACATTTCTTTTATTTTTATTTATAGTTATTCATTTATGCATAGAATCTCAAGTAGCTCGTCTAATTCACTTTGGTGTAGTTTCTCTGCCTTATACAAAATCTTTTGTAATGCAAGATGTTTATAGATAAGAAAATAATAAGTTCAAGTTAATAAAGGCTACAACATTAAGGCTCGGTGTTATAATGTATAATTAAAATTGTTTTCAACTGTAACATCCACTTTAACTCTAAAAAACCGCATTTAAATTGTTGGTTTATTCTTCACTGGTATTAAAAATTATGATCACTCTTATTTAATGGTAAGTACCAGATTAAGGTCAAGTATTGCAATATCAAGTCAAATCTGCGTATCATCTAATCTGAATCTTTCGCTTTATTTGCATGGAGAGTATTATAATTAAACGGTTTTAAGATTTGAAACTTGATCAATCTGATGTTTTCGTTGGGCGTTGTATTAAGCACTACTCAAGGCGTAACTATCGTGCGTTCGTTGGACTTGAAGAGAAGATTATTGTTAAGCTCCGTACTAACTAAAAATTATAATTTGAGGCCTATATGTAAATAACAAAATCTTTGGTCTTCATCTTAATTAATACAATCCATAGCTTCAATATTTTTCCAAAAATTTGAGTACCGCAGTTTCTACTATTCTCTATCTTCGCGATTTTGTAAGCCTTTCTGTGGCGGATGATGTGCTACTTTCCTTCGACTAGGAGTCCTTGGTTCGACTTATAATATTTTTAAGCATTTTTATTGAACATATGATTTTTATCATCTGGAAATGCTAAAAGTTTCTTCTTTGTAACTGCTGTCCCTGTTGATGTCGCATATCGTAAGAATATCTACGCCCTTGTGCCGTATGAACATTACGAAGGATCATATTTAACATAGAATTCTAATACCAGCCAAATAAATGTCCATATTATCGGTTACTTGGTCATAAATCCTGCTCAACCTGCAACGGTCGTTCCGGAAACCCGTTTAAATGGTGATTTGGAAAGCAGAATGGTTTGCGTTTCCCGCCTCGATGGACAATCTGCCTCCAACATTTCCTTCCCTAAGACTTATTTGCGCATTACCATCGTAACGAGGGCTGCAATTCACAAATCACGAGGCAAAGCCCTTTCGGAAGATCCCTGCTGCACACTTCCCCGGTCGATGTCATTTTGTCTTTCACTCATGAATTGAGAACGCAAATTTCGAGAAACGATGGTATTCTTGTCTCCTCTAGCCTATCCTGAATTTTGCCTGATGCGTAACCATAAGCTGATGTATGTAGTACTTTTGTAATTTAGAACAAAAAACACACCTTGAGGGATTTGTGTCTTGAATTAAGTTTTGTCGATTTTTTGTTCATTGCTGTAAAAGTATGAAAGTTACTTTGGTATGCCGGAACCTAACATTAATCATACCTTATTAAATGCTATGAAATATAATATTTATAGGACCTCGTTGCTGCATTTAGTTGTTCCTCTATCATTTATTTCCCGATTTTTGATTCAGGAAGGAATGTAAGAAAAAACTACCTCACTCCAATTTTTATCCACTCATCTCATTAACCTCATTCTCTCCCCATACCTTTTGGTATCAAGTGTTGGAAGAGCTGAAGGTCCAAATAGCCTTTGGGATGATATCATGTTCAGAACAGGAAAATACTACATTGCGATGTAATATGTTTAAACAACTTAAGATTCTGTAACTGTTGATGTAAATTATGTATGTGGTTCTATTTTGACTTGCATTTCACCTCACTTATTTCGAGCTGTTGTTGTGATGTTTGTAGAGGTTAGCCCCTGTAAAAACCACCATCTCTCCGTTGGTATTTTAACCAACTTTTCCCCTTACCTCCTGAATCGGTTTCCTTCCCTTTTTTCCCCATTCAAACCCCTCTTATGCTACATATTCTTGTTCGTTTTACTATCTCTGGTTGAGTTACAATATAACGAAACCGGTATATATGGGTCTCAACAAATGTAATTTTCGGACAGTCGAAGATTTTCGTAAATTAACTCACACTTTCCTGCAATTCATTCCTGCCTTTAAGATAGAAGAAGAGATTGGATATAAATACAAAGGAAAAACGGCCTTGAAAAAAGTCTGACTGGGCCGGGAATCGAACCCGGATTCTTCCTCTATCCGGGAGGCTGTCTCAATATGTGAATATAGTTAGGGGTGGTTTGTAGCTTAGTAGTTTATTGGAGGTCGATGGAAACATCTTTCGTAAATATTTACTTTAAAAAAATGCAATGGTTCGGTGTGTTTCTAGCGGTAGCCCTTCATACTGAAAGAGGAATGAAAATATCTTTAAGTAGTAATATGGATTTGAGAGATACAGATTTCTCACGCAGTTCTAAGGTAGACCATGAGAGTCTCCATGATTACAGATAAGTTCTTTTAATCTACTCACATTTGATTACTCTCCCTTCCGTTGCCCCAAATGACTTTACTGTTTTTCTCAGACGTAGAGATAAATTTAATAAACCGTACTGTCTCAATCTCGCTTAATTTAGGCTCAAACTAACAGCTAAGTTGTTGCGTAAATAAAGCTGGATTAAGCGGTTAAAAGGAGGATATCTCTTAACCTCTTTCAGCCGCTAACCTCGCAGAGGAAATTGAACCTAATCCTTGGTAAAGCGACAAGCATTTACCAAATAGCAGACGGCCCTTCTCTTCCGAAGGAGATTGAAGGAAAACAAGGCGATTCATCTCAATTCCGTTTACATTCTAATCCCTTCGGAGGTGAATGTTCTTCCGCAAATAAGGCCCTCCTCTAGTTACCGAAAATATACGGGCACGCAAAGCTGTTAAAATATATTTTAAATGAAAATCAATAGAATGAAAACGATGGGTTAGCCATTTGCAGAGTAAAATTACTCCTTAAAAGCCATGAGCCTACAAAATCGTTTGCTTTAAAAATCTTTTAATCACATGGCACAGACGCGCCTGTTTAGAGTAATTTTAGAGTAACTGCTGATGTTTTACTATACACCAGTACACTTTATCGAAGTAGGTGTTGTTGCTAGAAACTAAAGTTGCCATCTCAACATCACGCCATTGTTTATTGAGTTCATCGCATCTGTACGTAATCTCTATTGAAATGGATTGTTTTGTTACTTGAAACTCGGCTAGATTCCTTAAAAGAAGTTCATACTGAATGAATTTCTGTCCGTTTCCTTCATATAATTTTATCATGATATTGCTCATAGCTGTGATTCTATAAAAGCTACTGATTTATGAATGATGCTGAAGAATACAATTCCGGTTGATCTCTTCTCATATATGCTACGAACACTGATTTATAGGACAGTATTTTTGCAATTTTATTCACATTTTAAATTCATTATATTCTGGCTTTGTTATGAGATAAAGGGAAATATACCACACCCAGCTTAGTAAGCCCCACTTCCTCCCCAAAGTTTTTGTAGATTATGGAAAATGATATCCAAGCATTCTTCTGGTTTCAGGGCATACGCAAATACCAAAGAGAAAAAAATTTAGCTACAGCTGATATTGATAAAAATATCAGACCAAATGCTATGCAGAGAATTAAAAATTAAAGGTTTATTAAACTTAATGGTTTTAAAGAAGATATACGGGTAATTAGGATGAACTAGCTCATTCGAGGCTGCTCTATTTTAGTGCAGGAAACTTAATTTCCGGTTCCTCTGAAATTCTCAACGGGCTATGCTTTAGTCTTGAGGCGAAGAACGACCCGAATTCCCCTGTGCAGCTGGAGGATGCCTTAATAGTTCTCAAAATACCCTCATTTGGTGATTTTTTAGGTCACCTAGTGTGGTTCCCCTTTACTGCTTTAATTACTTTGACTATTCTTTCTTATCTATTAGCCGATTTCAGAACGTGATTTTGCATCATATTGATGTTTTCCCCGTTTAGAAACCAATAGACTCCTATAGTAGCTATTTCTGTATTTTGTCTCATTTTTGTAATCAATTGTTTATCAGTTCTATTTTAAAGTCAAAGTTAGTTATCTTCTCTTACCATGTAGAATGTCATGAATTGATAAACAATTAAACATAGACACACAAATATATTACGAAGCTAAGCAACGTCCATGTTATTGGTGACATCCTTTCGGGAAACTCCAAAAACAAAATAAAATAAATCGCCGCAGCGTATGTTGAGGATACATTTTGTACCCGTCTGGTGTCGAGCCAAGGATTTTTAAGGCATACAAAATATTTTATTACTCTATGTATTAATTTATTTTTTATATTCTGATTTATTATAAATATAATTCCTCGGTTCTCTACCAAAATCCAGCGTAAATCCGTTGTGTGTTTATGAAATGACGTATACATAAATATCAGCGTGTATAATCTGTGTATGTACATATGTACACACACACACACACATATATATATATATATATATATATATATATATATATATATATATATATATATATATATATATATATATGTACTTTCAGCAGCAAGATATAACATGATATATTTCCTAGGTGCACGCTTTTTCGCCTAAAGTCACCTATATACTTTTCCTTACGTTAAACTTTCCTTTACTAGCTCCGCTTTCTACACGTTTTAATATTCTTATCTACTTGCCATATATATTGTATGATTTATTTATGTTAAATCTTTTATTTTTACTGTCCATGGCTTAAGTTTTGTTTGAATACTTTGACTTGTCAGAGGCTTAACCTGGAAAACAATAACTTTAATCTGCTTTAGGGAGATTCACTTTATGAGTTATTTATATTTATCTACCTTTAATTATTTCACTATCTATTACCCATGTTCTTCCTGTCGAAGATAGCGAACTGCGTCAGCAACTGATATCAGTATTTGGGTGGTTTAATTGAGCTAAGCATTTATATTTTGAGCGTAGGCTTAATGCTATTACATTCCTTTTTGTTCCTTACTCGTGTGGAAAGTAATAACCTTGATTAAAGCTGCTGGAAACAGGTTGCGCTTATCTAGTTTATCTCTTGAACAGTGTATCAGTGTGAGATTCATTAATACTCCATCAGTATCAGTGAAATATACCTTTATTGCCTTGATTGGAGATTATATCAAAAGTATCTTTATCGCTGCAGAATACAGAAGTTTGTTCGACATATCAGGCTATTGACACAGACCGTATCGCAGCGTATACCTTTTTTTCATCGACTAATCTTCTTTTCGATAAAAAATCAAATTTCTGCATGAATCATCGCACAGAATTAATGGACCCGTTTCCACGCTCTCATCCAATGAAGATATCTTTTGCGTCACTTCCGATGATTTAGTAATCGGATTTCTGGGGGACAAAGTTGAGCGATTAATTTCGAGTCACTGTGATAAGCTTAATCACATAACCACGGCGCCGTTGCGGAATGTTACTGGATAATCCATCCATTGAGGACATTTTAACAGCTTATTTTTTGACGTGAATCGCACTTTTTTTAGATTTACGAGTCATCCTTTCACTGGTTGGAATATACACGTTGTGCATCGGTATGAGAAAAATTGATTGGAATCGCGAGGAGGTTTACATATTGAATTTTGCTTTGATTTCTTTGTTTACATACCTTCCTATGTATGCAATTGTTTGTATTTATTTATTGTTAAAAGTGCTTCGACAGCTTAGTCCATCTCTCACTAGGTCTCCCAACGGGTATCGAACCCGAGACCGCTTTTACTAGCCGAAAACGCTGCCATCTGGGGACCCGTTTCTTTATTTATCTATTTATTAATTGATCTATTTATTTATTTATCGTAAGGATTTATTTATTTAATCGTTTCTTAATTAATTTTATTAAGTGAAACTTGCTCAATCATATGCACCTTAAAGAGACGTCCTGTACTGTTTAGAAGATTTAAAAAACAAAGATGAAAAATAAATAAAAAAGAATGAGTTCAGTTAACGAAGCCTTGACTTTGTGGACCTCCATACTAGGGAGCTTGTTGAAAGGACAAAGCACAAGCTCCATGTGAAACTCATGGATTGTTATTAAATCATATTTTGCCTTCACATGGAACTTACGCGTACTGATTTCATGCGCTCTAAACTAAAAAAAAAATAATTCACCTAGTTAAAAAGAGACACAGTAGATAAATAGATGATAGAGATAGAAAAGAGATATAATAAATGGATAAAGATATAATAGATAGATACAAAAATATTAGATAAATACAGCTATATTAGATACGTACCGGTATACTAGAAAAGTACCGATACAATAGATACATAGATATGTAAAACATATATAAAGACATGAAGAGATAAATAGATAAAATATATTCAAACGCTTCGGAATTCACTTGTTGGAACTTCGTCTTTAGCCACATAAAATAAAAAGCTCATAAATTCGTAGAATAAAGTCATAGTTTGCTCTTAGTTTATGTGACGTCAGAGGCAATATAATTATGTGCAGCATTAAAGTCTAAAAACATATTACAGGAGAATACACAGACTTTATATCACTGGAGAAGTATTAAATTTATATTCCCTTATGCCGTATCTAATTCAAAAAATAAAACCCACGGATAAAAAACTTTTTGTTAGCAATTATCGCTTTGGTTTATGCTCGGAAACAGCTGGAAAACAACCTTGGTGAAACGCCATGCGCTCACAAAGGACTGTGTGAGCTCCAGATAACAGACCCCGTTGTCCTCTCATCTCTGCAGCAATGCAACGGCAGAGAGAATCTGCAGAAGCACTTCTTGCAAGCTTCCTTTTGTCTTTGAGTTGTATCAGAAGCCGCATAAATTTTATTTTGCCGAGGTCATTCCGATATTTTTCCCGAGATTTAACCTGGAGTAGGAAATGAAAATGTTTGAGGACTTTCCTCGAGGCATCGCTTCATTTTGTTTGCCTTTGCGACCATTTCAATGTCTTTGAGTGCGTACCTTTCCAATGAAATAGAGACAAAAGAAAGATTTTCTGCGCCCGACGTCTTGTGCATTTCGAGATTGGACTCGCTGGTCTTATTTCTGTCCCTACGTACTTCGCATTTAAGGAAGTATTTTCGCTGTGCGACTGCGTTTTCTCGCTGATAAGCTGAAATAATAAGATTTACTACCATCGTGTCTCTGCCTGCTGCACGTTCTAGTGTACAGGTCTACTTTTGTATACACAGGAGCAACTCCAGCGATATTTTAAGGAAGTTCTTCTTACTTTTATTCAGGAGGGTAAACAAACATGATTACGTCTAACTAGGAAATGAATTGGAAAAACTCTCCATCCGGGCCAACTTTTCTCTATTTTTTAATAAAGAATTTGAATTCAAAATTTAGACGAAGAATCCTATTGTAAATAAATTCCATGAAAAGAGACATAATTATCTATGTAAATATGTATAACATTTGTGCGACTATTTGATAACGTGGTATCTGATCCTTTCCCTTGAGCTCGCAAATATATTTGCTAGCAAACATTCGGTACCAATAGTTGTCTCTACCAATGTGGAATTAGAAACAAAGTAGTATATTATAAAAATTATTTTGTTTCTATTTGACCCTCGGTGTTCCTGCTACTATATTACAATTAATGACATACTTTTTTATAAATCTATTGGCATAGGACACAGAAATATTTAACTCCCCAATACTTTTCTCTCAATCTTTCTATGACATCAAAGATACTTAGGTTTCAGTGAATAATTGCTGTTATTAAGGCCTCTTCTTATTGTATGCTAAGAAAAATGTTAATCGCGAAGTTATTGTGCTTCGCTTTCGTGGATAAGTTCCGCTTATAGCATTCTGGTTTGGTTTGGAAAGCAAGGGCAAACTACCTCACTCCTCATCTTGCCTAGAAAGCCTCGTTTTCCTCTCAAGAGGTTTTTGTAGCTAATAGCGGAGTGAACTCATAGTTAAAACCTGTCTTCAGGCTGAAGACTATACAGTCAGACCCCTCATAACGTTCAATAATTTGTCGTGAAAATACCAAAATTTTAATTTTATTTTTGCCGTAATCTTAACAGTACTTATACATTAATCTCGAGATAGGTATACAACAGGTGGGAGAGTCAGAAATAAAATAAACACATAATTTAAAATGTAATACCTAATCAAAACTAAAACATGACGAATAGTAAAATAAAAAAATCATCAAAATCACATCAGTTATTCAATCCTTACACCTTCAATACCAACAAATGCTATCACTAAATATCAGCTTATGCGATGTAATGCATACTTATGAAAAAACGCACATGTCACATGCATAGGAAATACAAAATCACACATATGACCAAAAATATAAACATACTTTGATACAGTATCAATTGTGCCCGAGCCGTTCCTCTATTCTTCGCCGAAAAGTTACAGTGCTTGAGATTGGGCCAAGAACATCTTCAGGTAATTCATTTCATTCCTTCGTAGTTCTGTTTACATAAGAAAATTTTCCATCTTTTTACATGGTTCTGTACATATATTACCAATAAATTTTGGACCGGTCAGTCTATTACGGATCTCCTTTCAATTATGCTTATTTGTATACGCCTGATGCAACCCTACGATTCTCTTAGATTTTCTCCGAGATTAAAATGTGTCCCAACCCTAATTCTGTTAGCAGTTTCTCAGTTACACTGTCGTATCTACAAAAACGCCCTAAGATAAATATGGCAGCTTTTCCGTAAACTCTTTCTAATTTAAATATATGTGAATCGTGGTATGGATCCCAAACTTTTGAAGCATATTCTATGATCGGCCTGACCAACGTTTTGTGTGCCAGTTCCCTTGCTCGTTTAGCACTGCATTTAAGGTTTCTCGTGACGAAATGATCACGAGGAACTTGCAGTTAATATAGCACGAGTTGTGGTAAAAAACGGAAATTTTAAGAAGGTGAAAATCCGGAAAGTGGGATTATGCGCGAATGTTGCCATAGAGATAAAAGTGGTTGCTCGAGGGCCTCTCTGCATGAATTGCCGGTGACAAGTGGTCACCTCGAAGTCGTTAGCGCTGCCTGTAATTGGCTTCTCCTAACTCAATTCCCTTCCATTGAGGGAGCTCCTCAAGTTCGCCGCTGCGCATGCTAATTACCGACTTAATTCGAGATTGCGCGGGAAGTGCAAGTGGCTATCTCGAAACACATCTCTCACGAAATGCAATCAACCCAAATGAAAGTCATTATTCGCGTTCAAATGTATTCCGACTTTTCACGCAACATGCGTAGACTAACTCCCAGTTATAAGGAACTCTAACTTTCAGCATTTAACATAAATAAACCAGTAACAAATTTGAGAAGACCAAGCCCAACTTTGCGATAAGGAGCCATAGTAAAGCAGCTAAACAATTGAAAATATTCAAAGAATATATATTCATTATAAAGATGACTAGTTTTGTCAACAAATAGACAACAAATTTTAAGAAAAAGCTGAAAATCGAAATAAATAGGATTCGGAGTAAAGTTAATCCATGTTTGTGCTGTAACTCTTGATAAATGGGATGGTTTTCATTCTTCTTTGAGTAGAGAGTAATGTTACATGATGTACATTACAATAGATTATATATTTAATAGACAAAAAATGTTAAGTAAAAGCTAAAAATCGAAATAAATAGAATTCGGAGTTAAGTTAATCCATGTTTGTGCTGTATTCTCTTGGGAAATAGGATGGTTTTCATTCTTCTACGAGTAGAGAGTAAAGCAGTCATTCTATTGTAATAGATTGTATATTTATGCCCTTGGTAGAATAAGGGTTAGCGTGTTAGCTTAGCAACGCCGAGGTTCTAGGTTCAACTCCTGATAAGTAAATGGTTATTTGTGTTTGTCTTTGAAAAGCCAGAGGTAATTATTGTCTCATTAGACTAAATTTCGCATGGTCAAGATATTATTATCATCAGATTGCGTTAAATCCTTTATCAAATTATTTATAGGGAAGTGTGTTGCATATTTGGGACATGATCGAGATAAAGCACTCCGGTTCAATCATAATTATCGTTATAATTAGTAATACATTTACTTCTATCTGTAAAGTAATCAGCCCAGAGGCCGGTTGGTACCTCATCCCCTCTTGCATAAACTACTAAGAGCTTACAAAGATGAATGAGGCTCACTAGGCAGGATGAGGAGTGAGGTAGTTTGCCATTGCTTTCCTCACTGAGCCAGAATGCTATAAGCGGAACATGTCCACGCAAGTAAGCACAATGACTCTTTAAGTAACACTTTTCTTGGCATTCCGTAAGGAGAGACCTTGATTACATTTACTTCAAGATTAAGGTAATAAAAAGGTGTCAGTCCTTTGCGTAATTCAAACATGATGGTGAATCATAACAGTTTATAATAAAATAATATCAAAATAACAACTGAATTTACATTTAAAAACCAAATTAATACAAATTAATCTGCATGTAAATTCAATAATAAATGCTGTCAGCTTTCCTTATATCTCTGTCTAACAATTGTTCAACTGTATACCAAAATTTGCCATTGCTAACGAAATACATGCACTACTTACAACAGTTCAATTGATTCTCCTACTTCTAGTGAGTTATTTTCTCCCGTGAATAAAGATTTATAGTTATCATAATCATATTATGTTTCTAATATCCATTCATTTACTGAAACCAAGGCAATCCATACTCCTCAACTGCTATCCTCCTTCCCTCTGCTAAACTTTAAGTAGAAAAATCTGATGTGGCCAGCACATGACTTTCTCCATATATATAAGATGTAAATATTTATCTACCGCAGTAATTTCGAACTCTATATTCCATCTAAACTTGGAATATGAGTGATTAATATATATATATTATTATCTTCTACGTCACAAACATTATAAATAATGTTTTTCGGGACATGCTGGATGAAAAAAGATGAATTTGGCCTTTCGCCCATAGAGCCCAGAGCGCCCACAAAGTACATAATCAGCAAATTTCGGTTTATCAGTATTTCATGAATAACTCCTAAACAATCAGTGATACAAAAATATGTTTCAAACAAAAATTATAGTAAATTATATTTTCTAAAACATTTATAAATAATAGTATATACCTAAATATCATATTTATGGAGATATTTTGAAAACCGGAAATAAGCTTTGAAGAATGAAGCTCAACTTCCGGTTGACCGATTTATTTAAAAAACTAATCAACTCTAACGACTGTAATAAAAGTACAATATATGAAATTTGGTGTTGATCCAACAATTTGTTTTCATGTTAGAGCGCCCACAAAGTACATAATCATCTTCTTCCGGTTTATCAGTATTTCACGAATAACTCCTAATCAACCGGTGATACAAAAATATGTTAAATACAAAAGTCATAGTAAATTGCATTATCTAAAACTTTTATAACTAATACAATATACGTATATATTATATTTATGGAGATATTTTGAAAACCGGAAATGAGCTTAAATGAATAAAGCTCGACTTCCGGTTGACCGATTTACTCCAAAAACTAATCAACTCTGACAGCACACACCACAGTACTATATATGAAGTTTGGTGTTGATACGACCAATAGTTTTCACGTTAGAGCGTCCACTATCACACACACACACACACACACACACACACACACACATACACACAGACATCATTCCGAAAATGGTCAAAACGTGTTCTAGGGACCCCAAAACATGTATTTCCGTTGAAATCTCGAAGTCGAATTTTTTCATGAAAACAATACTTTCTCTATACTTCGTATATGGAGAAAGTAAAAATGTATAGCTGTGGGAATTCATCCAGACTTTGCACTATTTTCATCAAAGTTGTAACTTTGAAAGGCTACTTGAGGTAAAGATAAAAGAGCGTACTAAGTAAAGTTGATTAAACGGAATGGAGTTTGATGAAACGACCATTGCACATCTTAAACCCCTGACATGTCGCCTAATTTGTATTCATTCAAAGAGATAAAAAGGAGCCACCTTATCTTGGTTTCAATTTTTCTGCCCCGTCCGTTGTTTTGTACCCTTTCTGTTGGTTGTCCTAATGCAGGAGCGAACCCTCAGTGCCGCATCTCCCTTCTCTTATAATCTTCATAAAAATTAAAAAGCTGTCCCTTTTTCATCAAGAGCTATCCAACCCTCCACGCACATTTCAAACGAGATGGGGTCTTTGCTCAAGGACGGGTTAGTTGTTTTTTGCATCCTTTTTTCCTTAATCCTTTTTAGTTTCCCTATTTTCTCTCCTCCTTGCTCTAATTTTATCTCTTCTTTCACTTTTGATTCGTCTTTTGGCTTTGGATTAGTACGCGGGCTAACAATCAACATTCCGTCCCAACATTGTACTAATTCCGCTTTTATCAGCAATGTTTTGTGTTAGATATAGAAGAAAATCATGATATTTTGTTTCTTTGATCTTTAAAAGTCTCGTTTGTGATTCGTTTTATATTCGGTAAGTGAGGAGAGAGTCGAAAGTGTTCCGTGAGTATTAAATTGTGATACCCCTTTCGGAGATTCTCGTTGATTTTCAATTTTATTTCTGGAAAATTAAAACCATTACATAGGTTTATATTCAATGACCTCAGATATCTAAGAAAAACAGACTGCCTATCAGGAATTGGCATGAACTCTTTGCTTCTTTGGCAGGCTTATAGTATTTATGTATGTACGTAAATGTATATTATCAAGTGCGTAATGTGTATATAATATGTATGTATTAAGTATTTACTGTGTTTATGCAATTTGAGACATTAAATTACAGTAGGAATTTACGTTTAAGACTGCCACCAAGCATAATAATAATATTATAATGATAATAATGTATTTTATTAGGGCGGGATCGAGTCTTTTAAGTCACTTATAACATCTAAATGCTTCTTCATATTCGAAATATTAAAGAATATATAGCTTGAAAAAGAAGTAAACAGAAGAAAACTACATGAAAAACCTGCGAAACCTACTGATAGTTAGGTAAATTCTTATGGAAAGATCAAGTAAAGAGAGATCTGAAAGGCGAACAAGATTATACGGATACATATTCTCATAAATAAATCAATAAAAATGATGCAGAACAAAATGGAAAGAAAGTAAAAAGGTTACAAGAAAAATAGCTACAATACAAAAATGACCATGTAGTAGTGGATATTACAGACATCAGTAGTTTAACCAATTACGTCAATACAGACTACCACAAGTTAAATTATAGTGATAATAATAAAAACTAATCTTAATAAGATACCGAAGTGGCAGAATAAGAAGGATAGTTGGATTGGAATTCTTATTTTCTTCATCGGATGCTATTTTCGAGGACAAACTCCACAAACTTGTCTAAACTATATCGATTTTATGAATCGTATATAGTATACCTTTACATTGCTATCAATAAACTTCTGGGTGTTATCACAGTGTATCCGATGCATAAACTTTGCCAGAGTTTATCTACTTAGGTTGCAGAATCGGGAACTACAACGGTCGCCTCGGTAATTAGATTGTTGATGCTCGAAACTGCTTTTGGAAAATTGACGTTCCTAGTCTCGTTTGCTTATGAGGAGTGCGTTATTGTTACTAATTCATTTTAACAAGACCTCAATAAGACCTACGGACCCATAAGGGCTGAATACTTTAAAGACATTACTCTCAGTAGTAAAGTAAGCATATATAGTCTTAGACCATGCGCGATTAAGAAATAGGTAGTACAGTAGATTAACCATTTTTTAGACACCATTCGCCATTAGTAGAATTTTAAGACAAAGGAACAGGAAATAGAGTTGATTCGGCAAATTAAGGCTGTGATTTCCCATCCTCTATTTAACAGAGAAAATCAAATAAGGTAATATAAAATCAAATTATTCGAAACGGAATTAAAAAAGTGTTAAACCTAAAAAGAAATAAAAGGCCGTAGAATTAACTAATTTTATTATCATAACACGATAAAAATTTGAGGGAGGTAGAAAGAAATGACATGCTTTCAGGGAGTTCGTTTATCATTAGTGCATAAGTAGCAATTAGGTATAGTCTAGGTGGAAACAGTATCATCAATGCAATATGTTGCATCGTTAGATATATCATATCACAAATCTCCCGCTATAATTCACAACAAGATAAAATTTGTGGAAAAAAACAGGAATGTCATACGTTCATGTATACTTAAGCAATCCCACACCAAAAACACAATCAAAACGCATGAATACGCAATGATTATCCAGTCATATCAATCAATTACGCATAGTCATGTCTTAGTACATCATCTACTGTACATCACAACTGCAATCATAATATGAGGTTCTATTCTACACTACTGGTACTACAAATGTACAGGTCTCTATAAGGTCTTCATTTAGGCAAGATTGAAACTGAACAGTCTCTTCTTCCATCTAACCTTTCGTCAATGATATAATATACATACAAAGTTTTCTGTACGTGAATAGAAATAGAGAGAAAAACTTTACGAGGACTGGATGTAAAAAAACCTAAGGTGATATCTTAGGAAAAGAGATCAACAGCAGGAAAACACCCGCAGGGAGGTGAGAAAAACCTGCGGTAATCTCCTGATAATGCATGCTGAAAGGTTTAAAATAAAGCTGCATATAATATTGATTACAAAAGCAGTACTATAACAAAATTTAAAAAAATTATAAAATAAAATCAGGAACAAGAAAAATTGCAATAGTAAACAATAAGGAAATAATAAATATAAAAAAACATAAGATAAACATTCTGTATTTCTGTATTCAAGAAGGCTTTTTAGGGCATTTATTATAAATGATTCAAGAATATGTATGTAAAGTATGACTTTAATCGCATCCACTGTCTCTTTCCCATTTGCCATTCGGAAGTATATACCGCGGCAATTGATGTGAATGGTGTCGTGTGTGAAAGTGTGTGCAGTGGAGAGAGATAAGCGGAAGGCGTGGGTTGATCGGATTAGCTCCGGCTGTTTGGGCGCTCACATCCGCAAGATGCAAGTGCAGGGACTCGATCAGGGAAAGCCGTGCAATTTCCATACGCACACAAGTGCGTGGAATTAACGGATTATCTGCTCAGAGTTGTATCCGTTGGCACGACCATACCACTGAGTTTCTTTGTGCTCAAAACATTAACCCTGTTGGATCCCGCTATTGAAATATTGTATGCCATAATATACAGACATAAGTAATTATGTGTTAAGTCAACTACATCTACATATAAAAAAGCCAGTTTTATTCACCTTACCATGATATAGTACAAATGAAAGAAATCATTATAATCAAGGAACATAGGTACCCCATATGTGACAGTTACCTGTTTTTAAGCTACCGAGTCTTCATTAAATCAAACAAAAAATAAAAATGTGTACCCTGCAAGTTGCTTTTGCTTCAGGGGGTGCTTGCACCATGACTCCATTTCTCTAATCGACTAATATCTTTCACATAATAATGTATTCTTGAATCGATCCGTTCTAGTATCTATTTCCCTTCTCTTTCTTGCACTGTTTGAACGGCCTTTATAACAGGGAGGATGCATGATAACTGTTACATTCCTTAGGAACATATTTTATCTGAATCTATTGTATGAATTATGCTTTTTTATAAATCTTCTGTCGTCTAAATATCATCCTTAGATGTCTGAGTAACGCTAGTAAAGCCAGTCTATCTCATTTATTTTCATAGACTAAAATTGTCTGCGTCTTAATATTTCTCATACTTGTCCAATTTTAAAGCCCATTCAAATCTAATCTTCTTCTGCTTCTATATGCTAATGCAGCCAAATGGTTCCGTTTCTGGTATTAACTGAAGGTATATCCCTGAAAATTGTTAGCCAATGGCTGTACCCATAACCCAACCAAATGTTTCTTCACGCAAAGTTAAATCTTTACTTCCATTTAATACGTGACCAATTCCACATCTTAGAAACGTTTATATGCAACAGCCTCGTCTTTAAATCGAAAATCTGAAATTTGAATAGAAAAATAATAAATACAGTCTTCTCAATTTTTATTCAGAATTTGACCAAATCTTCCATAATGTTGTTTTCTTAAATCTTGTAGTTTTTTAAATTTACTTTAATAACTGCTTTTGATACATACCATTGATACCAGAGACCTTTCTTGATTAAATTAGTCTGAAAAAAATGTTTCTCATGTGCTTTTATTGTATTTTAATTTCAGTCATTGTAATTATTCCAAATCCTTTCAAAGTTTCACCAATCAGAAGGAATAATTTATTGTGCTACAAACTAGTACTAGACAACTATCTTTTACTTCCTTCGTCACGTGATTATGTTGGTCTTTATATCTTGAAAATTTACACGTCTGGTGCACGAGTATGGATGTACTCACAGTTGAGATATCCCATACATGAAACGGAGTGATCAAAAGTCAAACAGCTCCTCTCAGAGCATAACATTCTCTTCAGTCGTTCGTGTACATTGCAACTATGGCTACGTCTATGTCTCCTTACTGCTCCCCGAAGAATCAAACACTTCAACTACTTTGAAACCCTTTCTTTTTACCTCAACTCTTTTTAAGTTTATTTGACCTCTAATGGGAATTCTTTCCGAGTTTGACTTGAACTTTTTTCCGATCTAATCGATCAATCTTCTCATAAACTCACGCCACACTCACTATGAGCACGAACTTATCTCTCTAATTTTATTATCGCACTTCAGTGAAGCTCTTAGTTGCAAAGTTCTCCTTAATTTTGATTACTCGTTACTTTTTACATCTTACCGATGTTGTTACACTCCAAGTTCAAACTTTAGCACCGAAACGGTATTTTTGACAGCCAAACTTAACCTCTCGGAAACATCAGATTTGGGTCAAGGCTGTTGTATTCGTTTTCGTCTGGGTTGTTTTAGATTTTTAGCGGTTGATAATGACTTGATATCATATCATGACACCCTGAGGGTCACTGTGTATTTAGATTCCATTTTAATTCGTTGCTATAATTTCTAGGATATTCCTTGTAAATTTACTACTACCATGCTGTATTTACACTTACATTATTATCAAAGAAGCTACCTTTCGGGGTGTAGCAGGAGGTGTGAGCACCAGTTGTTTAAACTACTTTTTTACTCTGCTGTTATCGCGAAATTTCTCAGACAGAATGAATTTTTAGAACGACATATCCCAGCATATATTTCTCTTAATTTTAGCTCGATATTTTAAGTGTTATTTTATTCACATTGGCTCTAAATTTGCCTTTAAAGTTAAGTTTTGAGATGAAGACGGTAAAAGGAATCTTTTTATAGAATAAACCGCGGGATTAATACGAAAAGCTGTAGAACCATTCGTTTATCTTTCATATTTTTTGGGAAAAGTAAAAAATGTTTCCTGTTCATTATACCTTTCATGGCTGACAGCTACTGATTTATAACTGGAATTCATTTTGGTGTAAAAGATATTACTCATTTATAGAAATAACTAATGTCTATGATTTATTCTGGTTTCATCAATTTATTTCATTACATTACACCATTATTCGACACGCGCATTACTTTTCATCTTCCATTTGCTTGAGTATGGAAGAAATCGTATCTCTAATAACAATACTCTATCTCTAGTAATACAAATAATCTGAAAAATGCTAGGTTCATGCCATTTCGCCGATTTCAGTTCCGAGAATCTCCGCGTTAATCAGAGTGGCGCCACTTGTACGGCAGTTGAATCGAATTTGCAGAACAAGTTTGAGATTAAGCCGTCCCGCTCTTTATCTGATAAATCGAAAGTGCAACGCCATTTCAGAGCGTGCTTCGCAAGGCTTTGCGCAAGGCAATCACTCAAAGGCAAGCGTGACTTGCACCGCACGTCTAATTGAATATTCTCGTCCTTTCTGAGTGGACTTTCCGGGGAAAACAGATTGAGAAAATTCCAAAAGATAAAAACTCTCAGCTCATGCTTTACTACGCGGATATTATCAGTACTGCTCAATTGTTTTGATGCGGCCATTGGGGAATAATCATTAATTTAATGGTATATCACTTCGCAAGATAACGGGAGAACTTATTAAGTATTGCTATTTGCTATTTATCATTTAAGAAACTTTTCATTGCTTGCGTAAAGCTATCATTTCTCCATTGTAGACACGGCATGTTACCAGCACAGGCTGTAAATTGTGTTCAATGTTCATATCGACAATGCACTCGGTCAAATTACACTTAGAACCGCAATATCTACGTCATTAGATGCCAGATTTTTTAAACAGATTAAGGAGTGACGTAGCATTCTCTTTGCTCTATCTGAAACAGTGTGTTTCAATATGAAAGTTCGTGAATGACGATTTAATTTTCAATTTATATGTCACTTTCCACAGAATAAAATGTGTTACCTGGTAAAGAGTACCGTGAAAGACTAGGTAACTCAAGTAAAGATATTCACTAAATCATTGTCTAACTATAGACAAAACAAATCACCAAAAAATATAAAATAAATTCCATACTATGTATAGAAAATACTATCAGTTTTGAAGTGATGGCTTTAAAAGTTTACAATAAATTGTCTAATGCTTAATAAGACAATAAAAAACGCACAATTCGGTAAACAATTAAAAAATGTCTCCTAACAAGAACATAATACTGTTTAAATGAATTTGTAAATGAGGGGAACCTGCAATATGTTTAAGAGATGAAATGTGTTATTAAGAATGAAATCTATGCTGTATTATAATTCTTATTTATGTTATTAAGCTTTTCTAATGTAAATTTGACTGTGTTGTGTCGGTGTGACTAATGATGACTTATCCTATACATGCATATGCATGTCCTTGGATGAATAAAAATTATTCTTATTTTTATTATCGAGGGATATGTGCATATCGCCATAGTATTTACGCTATTTGACGGTTTTCAGTGATTCGTTTTATTCAATATTCCAACCATCAGCGTCCTTCCTTTATTATTACCCAACTAATTAACAGGACTAAGAAAACGATTAGTAAATGATACATATTTTTATCCTCCACCGTAGTAAAAATACATATTCTTCTTTCAATATATGGTAGCAGATACCATTAAAGGCAATTATTACATATTTAATAAAATACTGAACATCTTCTGAGCTGTAATGATGAATTGCAATGAGTAAGTCCTTGAATTCAGATATGCCGTGACATTTTCAAATAATAACAATGGATATTGTTGCGCAGCATTGTTGAGCCCAACGATGATTATTCTCAACCAGCTAATGCTTCCGTCAATGTCATTATTGAGATTCATTTATAGTAGATTTGTTATAATAACTGTAATGACTCCAGCTGATTTTGACTGTAATTTCGTAGTTGAGTCTGTTTATATATTTTCGAATTTGCATTATTGTAATTTTTATTGTTTTTTAATAAATTATCTATTCAATCGTCTCCTAGAACGGGAGCGGAGTCGCAATTTCTCAATAAACGATCATGAATTTTAAGAGAGAATGAAATGTACATTCTCCTCTATCATTTACCGAGCTAGAAAAATCCGAGTCTCCAAGGCACGGTAGCAGGAACAAAATGTCAATAACATAACCATAAAACAATAGTTGTGATAAACCTTATCACAGACATCTTGACCTTGTGGTGGCAACGAGTCAACACACCAATAAAAGGCAAACGGACCTTTCTCATGACTTTCATCTAAGTCCCCTCGGACTCTATTCCTTCTGAATAATTCCCCTTATCCCTTATAACTTTTGTGTGTTTTTCAGAACAAACTTCTCCGCTTTTTAACGCGATTAATCTGCCGACATGATCCGTCTTTGCGTAACTTTTATCCCTTCCTTATCATTAAACACGACGGCCGGTGTTTTTGGACGTATCTTTCATTCCTCCGAGAAGAATGGGGTTGTCCGTTTTTTTTTATCAGAATGCATTACCATAAGGGGAGCAATTTCGGGGACCACCGAGGGAAAAGGGATGGATATATATATTATGAAAAATGGAAAAGGAGAAATGGCAAGGGCTGTATCCTCGAGCCCCTAGAAGAGGGTCAAGGGGTCAATGCAGAGTGAATCCATCGATCCCTCACTCTGCACAGGGTTCTATTCAATGCCCAGTTCCATCTCGGATCATTATCCTACTTCTTACATTCCTCACAGTGCTTTCCTTTCATTGTTTTTCTTTTTTATTAGAAAGGGACTTTTTAAGTATTCGTGAAGATTGTAAGT
This sequence comes from Sympetrum striolatum, assembly GCA_947579665.1. Taxonomy (NCBI): domain Eukaryota; kingdom Metazoa; phylum Arthropoda; class Insecta; order Odonata; family Libellulidae; genus Sympetrum; species Sympetrum striolatum. The sequence continues at coordinate 75,441,332 of OX388350.1, forward strand.
TGTCCATTATCTATCCGACAGTTATGATAAAAATTGTACTTATATTCCATGCTAAATTTATTTATCAATGGAAATATATAATCATTCATTTTTATGTTAAACTTTAGTGAGCAAAATTTACATTACTTATGGATGTTGTTCCTGCTTTCATACTCTGGTGAATGGAATATTTTCATTTCTTATTTTGTACAAAATAGAGAAAAATATATCTATCATTTTCTTTTGTCCCAGTCATGATCATGGCAGTGATGAAATGAAAGCTACTGAGGTATGAGTCAATAATTGTACTAAACAAGGTCTTTCCTTATGATCTGTCAAGAAAAGCGTTACCCATAGAGACATTGTGCTTCACATGTTCCGCTTAAAGCATTCTGACTCAGTGAGGAATGCAATGGCAAACTACCTCACTCCTCATCCTGCCTAGTTAACTTCATTCATCTCTGCAAGCTTTTAGTGGCGTCAGAGGGGGTGAGGCACCAAACGGCCTTCAGGCTGAATAATTTGCAAATATTATGAATGTTTTTACTTTTTATTTCAGGAGAGAAATTTATGTTCATTAGCTTATTTCTCAGTCTTTTCCATGGCTGTGGTGACATAAAAGCCACTTTTAGATAAAATCAAAATGAATGTCATGATTCACATTCCAATGAAAAAGCGTGGGACAATTTAAAATGAAGGATACGTTCTACTCTATCTTCCATCAAATTACAGATGAAAAATGCCCCATTTATGAACAAGCAGGAAGTTTGTACTTGCGTTTTGATAAAATTGTCAATCTCCTCAAACGTTTATATTCCCTTAGTGACCATGATCGTTCGATAAAATAAACTCAAAATTACTTTCATTAAAGCCTGCTTTTTATTTTATATGTACTTTAAGGCTGTTTATAGTGTATTCAATTAAAAACCGTTTTGAAACACAGTTCTTCCACAAAGAGCTGCCAAACCCCAGGGAAGTGCGAGTCTCGTATATTGTATGAATGGGGAGTGTTGTTACATTAGCTTGCTTTCCTTAGTGAGACAAAGTATAGTAAATGAACAACATACACATAAATTCCGTATCATGGATAACTCTTTGCGTAGTATTTAAAAAGCGACTGAAGTGGATGCAATTGTTCATAACTAAAAGCCGATAACATAAAAGTAGATTTTTTATCATCACAGCTTTATAGGTATGTAAGACTGTATTAAATATAAATTAAATTTGCATTTTTCTAATCTATACCGCCTAACATTTTACATAATTTTATTCGCAAAAATATGGTATTAGAAACTACAAATTAAGTAACCAAAATTTTAATCCTCATGAAATATAAGTTATCTATTGAGGAATTAAAATCCTTTATCCAGATTACTTTTGAGTAACCAGGGCAACAACCTTAAACATTTTATCTCATAACTTAAGTATTTCATTACCTAGAGGCAGCAGTAGCTCAGCCAAAAAAAACATAATTCTTGTCGATAGATATCTGCAAACCTATATACATTTTCATCTGCATTCCAAGTCGAACTTTGAACTATGTAATCTTTCAACCCTCCCTGACCTCCGTAAGTTCACTTGGAATCTCAAAAAACTATCCCAAGAATGCCTTTCTCCGCCCCGTGACATTTACGAGAGGATTTCTGAACGTCATATCTCAACTGTTGATTCGCATCTTCTTTAGGTACTCATCATTTACGAACTGCAGTTTTTTTGTTCCCTGAAAGCCATCCTGGCGCCGACGAAACGCGCTGTAGATCTCTAACTCTTCCCCTATAAATTCCTTACTTCTTTCCCTCTAGCGAATACTCTTGCGGGTACTTTGTGCCTTTGTCCTATTTTATGGTACATTCTTGCAAGATTTTTTTTGGCGATTAACTTACGCGAAAAATAGGACACAGGAACCTAAATAGATTTATATAAGTACTAGCACTAAATTCCTATTTCTTTCCCTGTAACGAATACTATGTGTTTTATCCTATTTTATATTATATCCATGCACGATTTTTATGTAGCATTATTTTTAATTTTTTATTATATTATTTCCACGAAAAAAATGTGATATAGCATAGCATGAGGAACGTTTTTTTAATTTTGTGTATGTTTAAAGAAAAACTTGTTCATAATTGTCGTTGAAAATAGTAATATCATGTTACTGATACTGTTTTAAAGAAATTCTGTACATTTCTTAACTTTATTATTAATAAAGCAATATTTTACTTTCTTAACCGTAGACGATGGGTGTTTTAAAATACGAATTTCATTTCTTCAGTTGTGGAATACCTAACATGGAATTAATTTGTATATTTTGTGGTAGAATACAGATTAAATTAAGCTTCAAAACTGATATTGAACCGATTTGAAGATACACTGGTCATGAGAAATTTTCTTCCCTTCCTTGGTAGATCGTTATATACGTTTCTCACCCCCAAAAGATTTCAAGCCCTGGTTTTTGGTCTCGCTCATCACTCCCTCAGTACAGTCCTATTGGCGTAGATGTACGAGAGAGCACAGACGAGGTAATCCGACCCTAAAAAAAGGACAATATCTTGGAATAAATCCAAAGAACTAAGAGTTACAGGAACTACTTATGCACCTCGTACGTCACTATGGATGCCTCTCCTATTATTCTTGCGACGGATTCTTTATAAACAACTTTGAAGCAAGCATCCTATAAGAGAGACATTGCCTATTTCTTTGATATCCTCCAACGACTGTGAGAAGTTTCTTGCGGGTCACTAATGACTCCATTGTTGGCTGTTGTATAGGATAACGATTGGCGGTCGGATCTTTCCTCTCCAATTTTCATCTCCATGGCGACCTTGTTTCTCGATGCATATAGCTCGCGCTCATTAGGATAATAGACCGCGGAAAGAGAGGGCCAAACGACCAATATTTCCACAAAAATATGCATTAAAATGTATGGGAGAAGTGTCGTCTTATTTTTGCAAGTAGAGGAGTATGATTAGGTTCTCGAAAGTAAGTATTGCTTAACGTATTATATAATATTTGTTAAACGTATAATATACGTATTATTTATTTGTAATGAACGCATGTAATATGAAAATTATACATTTAAAACATTTCCAAGTAACATATAATAATAATTTCTCTAATGGAAACAGAAAGACCCCATTAACATCCATTTCAATAATTATTACTATTTACAAAGACGCACAATAATTCCCTAGCCAGAAAAATCCGACTAGCCGGGATTCGAACCTGGGACCTTGGCATTTGAGTGATAGCACCCTCCACTCCGCCACCGCAGCCGGTAATAACATTTCCGATTTGAAATAATTTATTCAAATATTGATTCACCATGCTATTCAGCACATTGTGCAAAAATCCATGCAAAATCGCTAAAAAGATATTCGTTCCACCTTGAGAATTCCTGCCATATGTTTCGGTTAGCAAATAATCCCGCATAGAAATTGTTAATTGCGGCAGCAGATACAAAGTTAGTTCTATATGATAAATTTAATTCCATCCCAAGTCAATAATATTATCCCCTAAGTGAATAGGGTCTACCATAGAATCGCTTATTATAAAATTAGAAAGTGCTCATTAATAGAACTTGTCATTTTTCCTGCAACAAAGAATATATGTTTAACCTCTAATAGGATGTATTTACTCTAAGTAGTACTTACTTAGACCAATATATTACACAATTTTAAAGCTGAAGCTTTCCCTTTTCATCCGAAAAAGTAATGATACCTCATGAAATAAGGAAGTGATTAGACAGAGTGCTGAAGCAAATAAAGGAAATATTTTGTTATCTCCTGTACCAAAAAAACATAAAAAATGTTCCATTCAGTATAATATGGCTAGATGTGCTGCCATACCCTAATGAATGAAATATTTTTCATTCGTCTCTTGCTACAAGATATACGAAAGTGCATCTTTCAACTACTTCTGAAACATTCTTGCTCATGGCTGTGATGAAATAAGAGCTACTGAAGTATGAGTGACGTTGAATAATTTATTGATTTGCCTCGTTATGGAATACCAAGAAAAGTGTTATTTTCAGAGTCTTTGTGCTTCATTTCCGTGAAAATGTAAAATGTTCCACTTATAGCATGTTGGCATAGTGAGCAACGCAAGAGCTAACTACCTCACTCCTCATCCTGCCTAATAAGCCTCGTTGCTTTTTGTAGGCAAACATATAGTATGATATTTCAACCAGCCTATTTGCTGAGTACTTTAAAGACAGAAAATTGCCGTTAGAACTAACTACGGGTATTCTTGAAAAAAATATGAATACATGTTATAGGATTTGAAATCAGGTAATCATTCACTCAATGCAATCCCTAACTCCATCACTTAGATCGTTAACATCGGTAGCGACTGTAGAGATCCGATCGGAAAACGACGCATAATTCAAGTCCATCCCAAATGCGGTCACCACAGATCGGCATCAGAGCGTTAATTGGCATGGAGGGCAATCAGATGGTGCGACCGGTAATGAACCACCGCGAAAACGCATTCCCTCCATGTCTAGGACGGCGCCAGGGTTTAATTGAAGCGAAACTTGTCCATATTTTCTTTCCGAAGAAGCTGCGGTGGAACCGTCTGGCAACTTGGTCTCCTCTCATTTCCTTGCTCATTTCCTTTGCCCAACTTCTTGGGTATCTCCAAGTGCTGCCTTAACGCACGCCCTTTCCCTTGCTATATGCTTCCGCTTTTGCTAATATTCCCCTACTACACTTCTCCTGGTCCTTAAGGAAGGAGGCACATGATTAATATTATAAATTATCTTTGCTATCATTTATAGTGATTTATTACTTTATAACTATTAATTTAATGCTTGATGACGGTCATGTTTTATAAATACTCTGATGAGTAGAGAGTCCCTCAAGGTTGATTTTTAGGTCCTCCTTACTTACCGAAATATTAACTAATACATTTTTTGAAAATATCCTTCCCTTCTGTATAGACCCAAAGGGTCTGTATTTCAACCAACTATCCTTTCTTGGTACCTGTTAATGTTCTGTACGCAAGAGATGAAAAATTGAAACCTCAGAAACTTACTAACACATATTGCTATTTTTAATAACCTTCTTGTCTTTTGGCAATGTTTGGAAAATAATAATTTTCCATCTACTTTTTCAGTCTTCTTCATGGCTTATTAATGACTTAAATACATTCATTCATTTCTGCAAACGGTAACGTATTTTTTGCTGATTGCTACCGTCATACCCTTACGCTCTAAATAGATAATTAGTTTTTGCACAAATTTACATGCGTAGCATTGTATGCATCATGTAACTAAGGGAGACATTTTGGGTCATGATTGTTCGTATCGAGTATGTAGGAAACCGATTTGGTTCGAGTTCCGTTATAAAATTCCGATGAGTTTTACATTTCCAAAAAGGATATGCACAATTTTTTCAAAAAATGTAAAAAAAAATTCCACGGCTTATAAACTGTGATTGAGCTCTCACACGGCAGTTTTGAGTATTTTGGAAAGTGATACACTTTGATCAAATTAACAGAAAATGTATAAATATTTGCTAAATTTAAGGTCGTAAACAAATGTTAAGGCAGAAATACGGATTTTTTATCAATTGTATTTTTTGTGGTGTGAATTTCGATCTAGTAATGTAAAATATATAATGCTTTATATATTTTGAATTGATGAATTTATGCTCAAACTGAGAGAAATATTTGTATGAGACAACCTTCGCTAGTTAATTAATATGTCATTAACCTTGCCATTATTTCTAAAACGAAAGAAGTTTACTCGGCAAATAAATTATACTAAAAGGTGAAAAAAGTGGAAATGAATGAACAAAAATAATCGTATATTGGCACATCAATCATAATCTTTACTCCGTCTCACACTCCCTTTCTTCAGATTCTTCCCAGGAATCAATTTTCCGTACAATGTAAATCAACTTCCAAACTTTATAAAAGAACTTTCACTTACCTTTCACAAAAGTTTTGGGTTCTAATAACCTCTTATTTACCCGTCGCGGACTTCTTTTTCATGAAAATAAATCGTTGATGCGAAAATGGTCAAGCTTTAGATGAAACGAGGAGAAGCGACGATTTCTGTTTGAAATTTTGGACAGACACACCCGAAATACCAGCCAAGTCACTTATTGTTAGATTAGATCAAGAAAACATGAGAAATAACGCAGAACAGACTTGAAATAAAATTAATTATACCTACTTTTTTGACTTGCGTGACACCTTGAAATATTATTAGGAAAATTATTAGCGCAGATAAACAGAATTTTTTAAATTTATCATTATATCCCATTTTGTCGAATTATTGAACAATTTTGTTCTAAAAATATGACTAAAAAATGGAATGAACTTGCAAGTTTTCGGAGCATGGTTTCCTAATTTCTAGCATTCAACCCTCATTCCTACATATAATCAGATCGATTTTCTTCTGATTTTTAACCTTAATGTGTGTTTCATTCCATTTTGTCAAAATTTTGAACAATTCAATTCTAAAAATATTAAAAATATGTTTTAAATAGAGAAAACTAGCAATTTTCTGAAGCAAAGTTTTCTAAATTAAAACCTCATTCCTCCATGTAATCAGATCGAATTTGCTCCACATTTTAACCTTAAAATGTGTTTTATCCCATTTTGTCGAGAGTTTAAACTATTAAGTTCTAAAAATATTAAAAATATGGCTTAAAAATGGAAAAAACTAACAATTTTCTGATACAAGGTTTCCTAATTTTTAACATTCAACCATCATTATAATCAGATTAGAAATTTTGGACAATTAAGCTCTAAAAATATTAAAAATATGGCTTAAAATGTATATTAAAAAATATACTTGAATATTGTTTTAGGGGATCAGTAGTCTACGCAAGAGTTTTCATTTTTTATTACACAGGCTGACAAGGTTATGATAACATTAACGTACGTAGTTACGAGTCTTTTATTTAATTTTGTACTAATATTTCAGCCATGTATTTACAAATAGTCCACCATGTACAGTTTTTGAGAATTTTGTATAAACATGAATTAAACAAAGTAATTTATTCGTTAATTTTTATCCTCATATGTTTAGGTTGGAAACACTCTAAATGTATATTTTAAACATTCTTCAGTACATTAAATCACTGTATTCATACTTTATTAATATTCCCTGACCGAATTCAAAGAGAAACGAAATGGTTAGTTGGCAAGCTCGTCACAAAAGTGTGGATTTCGGTGCTCACAACCTCAATAAAACGCTGAATTCTCAAAGAATTTAAATTTTAAATGACATCACATTTGCTCATCGTAAATCTCTAAAAAAGACCTTAATCCTAGTTTGTCAACTTATTCAATTTCAATTAGTCCATTTCGATTTTTAGGCGAAGTACGGTTCGGTGCCGCTCGCCCCCGAGAGAAATGCTCCAACCTCGAATCCGTCAATGGGTTCCTATTTCCAGCTGTAAACATTTAATTAGCTATATTCTATAATTATATGATATAAGTATTCTTTAGTTTTTCATAAGAGAAGACTCAACTCCTCGCAAAAAAAGTTAGGCAGGAAAGGGATTTAGGAAAACGTTTAATACACCTTTTGGATTTTTTTGGCCATGTTCAAGAGTAAGTTCAATAATCATTTATAATTCTTATGGAACTATGCCTGAAATTTCAATGATATTTCCTCTTTTATATTTATAGTGTCTTCTTACTTCGTGTAACATTGATGAAACGGGAAATAAATACTCTAATTGTGGTGTAAGAAAACACATGTGAAAAAAACGGTAAAGTCACCATACTAAAAGGTTCCTACGTTTATGTACTTTTTTGAATTTATATCTGTAATCAGCAACTCAGAATTAGTAAGGAACAGCAATTACAATCCGTGTCACCGAAAATAAGTGACAAAATGCTTGCCTGTATAATTAAAAGAGAGACAAAAATACATATTTTAAATAAAATCCACAGAAGAAGGTGCTTTATTGTGGACATCGATCACAGAGAAAGAAAAGACGTAGACTTTCGTAATATCGGACTAACAGAAACTTAATAGTCCTGTTCTACATTTACCCTATTTCTAATGAATGTAAGAGTACAGTTTAATACTTTAATTAACAAGAAAGGTTCAAACTTTATCGATAAAAAACAAAATTACGACGCAGTAAAATGAAGGCGTTATCGAATGAAAAGTAAACTATTTATAATTTTTCGAAATAATTTATTGTTAAGAAAATGGAGTGCACGGTAATTTTTAACTTCTTTATTCCATTGCTATATTGAATATAAATGCAATTTCGATTGCATAGGACATTTTAGTCGCAATAATTTGTTTTCATGATAATTTAACCAACATTTGTCGGATAAGTTCAACGTTATTGTTTCAATCTTAACTTTAGCAGTGGAATTTACTTTTGACCTCCCCCCTGCAGAAAATAAAGATATAGGCGATATATTGCGATATTGCGATATATTTTAAGTATTATTTTTATCTCTTTTTGGTCCAAGTCAATTTTTGTTTCTCAAATTGGTTATATCAAGGTAAAGTACCATAAAATATCACTTCATGTAAACCGTAAAACTTTCATTCTATGTATAATATAATCCGAACATCCTTTCCGAGTATTTCTGAAACATTAAAACGTATTTTCAGAACTTTTTATGGATTTAGAGAAATAAATTGAGGGCTTTCGAACATTAACGCCGACAATTTTCCAGTAATATACCATATTAAATCCTTCCAAAATCGCCCTAAATGTATCAATTCATTTTTTACGGCGGAAATCTTGCGAATCATTAGTCCGACCATTAAGTCCCAATTTTATTTAATTATCGCAATATTTTACTCTAATTCTCTCCAGGAAAACAAGGGTTAACTTTACACCCATCGTTATTCCTGCAACCACAGAAGTTTCACACCTGCGACTTGACGTATAAATCTCCCAACGTTCGGCCGTCGATGGCGGAAAATATTCTGCATTATCCTCGAAACAAGAGAGAAGCATTTCCCGCGTTGTAGCGAGATAAATTGCGAGATTCTCGTACCTATAACTCACTAGATTTTCCGCTGAAAAATGCAGAACTCGCAGATTCTCATCTCGAAGTCTTCCTTCTCCTATATTTCTTTCCCGAGGTGGAAGTATAAGCGATGTAAATGACTCATACATAAAGATCTTGAGGCAGTGCCCGCTTCCGCATTGTTCGAGGGTTTCCTCGACTTTTTGAGGTTTCCTCGAGGGAATCGGAGACTCCTCGGATCGGTCAGATTTGCGATGGGAGTGGAAATATGAATTGGAACGGTCCCTAGCGGCGACAAACGGAAGTGAGGAAAAAATGTGGTCCTCGAGAATGTTTTGCGGGTTATAAAAGAGAGGGTTGGGACAAGGTCAGATCGATGAGGGCTTTTGTTCAAATCTAGAGATGTTAATCTGGATCAATATGAGATTTTTAAATTTTGATAAAGGAAAGTAATAGAAGCTATTATAACATCATCACGCACATGTTTATAAATATATGTATAGTGATATATTTTTTATTGTTGTATAAATTTAATGTCGCCGCCAGTCCTTGCGACTAACTGCGGTAGTTTAGTATAATAAATAAATGTAAACTTATGCCAGATACTCATATGACATTTCGTTTCGGAGCAGCCATTTTTCTTTAATACAGTTGATTTATTATATCTTCTTTGAAAATGGAAACTTCTGTTACTATTCAGAAAATTCAAATTTCGTGTAACTTATAAGAACACAGAAAATTGAATGGAATTCGTGTGAAAGTAACATATGGAAGTGAGGAAAATATTAAAAAATGATCTAAAATAATAGTAGGCTTGTCTTTCAACGTGTATGGTCTCGAGTCTTGCTTCCAAGCCTTCAATAACAGTATTTCACGCAAGGGTGCATAATTTTGGCTTTACTCCTAAACGCAAGTTACCTTTTATACTTACTTTTTGATGAATGGTATTGAAAATGCGGAGAGATATCCAACAAAATAAAATATTAGAAAGATTTAGAGCTGTGATATAAAACAAAAGCCGTCAGCATAAGTCCCTATCACACAAACGAGTCCCTTTATAAAGGGAGAAAACGTTCTTAAAAACTTAATCAATGCTGCTATAATTATTAAAAAACTTTTTAATTAAAAATATTTTGTTACTGCTTCTATCATTCCAATCTTTGTGAAATAATGAAATCAAGATAAAATAAATTGAGAAACTAGAAAGATCAGTTTCATGTCTACGTACATCACTTGTCTTTTATAAGTAAGTTTTCTTCTTAAATTTAGAAGGAATATGATAAAAAATATTACTTAAATGACAATTACTTCATAATTTAAATTCATAAATATTCATTCTTTTATTATGTGCCTTTCAACTATAAAAATGTATTCGAAAGATTTAAATTGATCATAGATGATGTTACAGGAGGAGATGAGCCTGAAAGCTTCAGGAAGAGAAAGGGCTACTTTTCCCTAAATGTGCAAGTTGTTTGTGATTCACAAATGAAGATTTCAGACATTGTAGCTAGATGGCCAGGGTCAACCCATGACCAAACTATTTTGAAAAATTCTTCCCTGGAGAATAAGTTGGAAAATAAATACTTTGAAAACTGGATATTGCTGAGAGATTTGGGCTATAAATAGGAAAATTATCTCATGACACCACTTTGAAAACCCTCTGATCAATATCAACGACTCTATCATGAAAGTCACACAAAGACTAGAAATGTAATAGAAAGAATGTTTGGAGTATGGAAGTGACAATTTTCCTTCCTTTCAAATAGTATGAAAATATTTTTCGATACAGTAATGAAACTTGTAGTGGCATTTGTGGAACTGCACAATGTGGTAGTTATAGAAAAAACAAGGAACCACCTAATTAGACAACAGAACAGTGTTTTAGGAAGTGCTACTGCAAAACTTTAATAATATGAGACAGAATGCGAGCGTTACAAAATGTTGTGTCTATTAATCCTTAGGAAAGTGTGATTATCAGCTGTGTAACAGCACATCATAATTCTTAGTTCTTACATTTCCATCTTCCTTATTTTAATTTAGTATTAAGATCTGCTCTCCCTCTGTAAAGCTTCTGCTTCTTTTGGCATTCATTAATTATTTCTTACGATTAGTTACTGTTCAAACAAAATTCACGGCAACGGGTTTGAAAATTATTATCTGCATTGTATCTCTTAGTTGAAGTGATTGTTAACTAACCGTGAGTCGAAAAAGCTTTATAATACTGGCCATCCCACTAACAGGTAGTTAAACTTAACCTTCAGGTTACGTAATTATCAGATAGATAGAAGGGCTTTAAAACAGCATCACCATAATCACAATTAGTAACAAAACACGCACAACCAAATACAGCAATACATAATTAAGTTACTTTTTTAATTTTGATTTAAATGTTCATTTGTTTCGTGGAAAGAGGCTGAAAATTTCCTTAGAAAGACTATTCCAAGCCATTGCCGTACTGTGTACAGTATTAATTATAGGAATGATATATTTTCCTCTGTCATGTACCAAAGAAATAGAAAACTCTCCATTCCCTCAAACGTGTTTTAGCAGGAACAGGTACGAGAGCAATACGCAATATCTTAAGAGAACGTGGTCTTTCTTTAAGAGCAGGGGAATCGCTGGACCTTAAAGACGAGGAGAGAAAAAGTGGTCGTTGTTGAGCGAGAACGAGTCGAGGAGAGAAAATAAGGGATATTAGAAGGAGCTGGGCTCCCAGTGACACTCGGGCAAGTGGTCAAGGAGTGGCCCTTGAGGAGTCTGAAGAGGAGCAGGATAGAGGGGAGGCACAGGTGGAACTGCGGTTTAAAGGGAATTGGAGGAAAACCCAGAGTAGGAGATATTTTATATGAGGTTATAGAAACGGTGTTATAACAAAACTTGCTCTATAAATTAGGGGATAGCGATATATGCAGCAATGGATTAGGAGAAAAAGTGTGGATTTCACCCAAAAATATATAAGTAAAAAAAGCGATACAACTGGGATTCGAACTAAGGTCCCCCATTTAACGGGAAGGTATTATAACTACTAAACGCGTACTATTACTATTCCATGTAAATGATATTATTACTACTTGTGAGGAAAGCATCATGCTTATTGATAAATTTGTTTCATTAAAGTAAAAACATTTAATATTATCGCAAAATATAGTTTTTGGTTTGAAATCGTGAAGAATTTGATCGAAATTTCGAATATTTGGTCAAGTGTTGCGTCTTTGAAAACGAGTCACCTTGACAACCAACTTTATTTATTTATTTACAATTTTCGCCGCAGTTAGACAGCAGTCTGGTGGCAGCTAATCTCAATATATAAAAAAATACAGTTAGTAATTAATACACATTCCATCAATAATACAATCAATTAATAATGCCAATGAAAGAAAATAATCACATTACTGTACATAATCATACCAATACCTAACTTTATGCAGAAGTCGTTTTCAACTTAAATGGGAATTAAATATCAAGAGCCTCACTTGTAGTACGTTGTATTGAGCCTGAAATTCACATGTCCGGTCAACTATGAATTTAGCGGAATTGATATCCTTTTACATTAATATACTTAGAGTTCTTGGTTAAAAATCTTTAATTGCCGACTTTTTCGGCTACCCTTGTCTCATCCACCGGTGATCGTTGAAAACACGGCAGGAGACAACACTTTAATAGAATTAAATGAATGTGCGGTGTCCTCCCTTGTTTTCTCCTAATATCGGTGAATGAGACGAGAAACGCCGACAAAGACGGCTACTGGAGATGTTTTTACATCTAATTCCCTAACAGCCGTGTTCCAATTTTTTTTTTTTACACCTCAATATACTTTCATGCATAAGCTTGCTATCTGCCAGGAAGTCCTTTTTTTCGTTGAAGAAGAATTATTGATTCTCCGAACGTTAATTCCTGCCGTAAGAATTTTTTCACATGCATACACACTCACGTCTATATTGTGTGAAATGGGGACTATGAACTTGTTTGCCATCTTAATTAAATCCGAAATTTCATTGATGTACCCTTTGTCATGAAAATTATAACGTACTATTGAGCACCTTTACTTCTACCGTTTTCAGTTAGGTTACTTGCTATTAGATCTTTATAACTTTTATAGTATAAATGAAAAGGTGTTATTGTTTTGATCGGAAATTTTTCCCTTTGGTTTTGTTGTCAAGATCAATGTTTCATCGTGTCCTAAACGGAATAAAAAACTCGTATAAACTTCTGTAGATCCAGAGATGCTGTAGGAAAATATAAATATCTTCAAAGGTATATTTAATGATTTTTCATACGCATTATTCTCTAACTGTATCTGAAACGCTAATAATTCTAACTAACACTAAATATAGCCCGGCAAAACTCCCGATATTTCTCCTGGTCTGCTCCAGTTTTCTTCGTGTTACGTCCCGACTTTGTCGCCGTTTCCTTCCCATGGTTTACATCAGTTCAAAATTTGATTTGTCCCGCTTTCTCGACATCAGTATATGGTAAGCGCGCAGTTATGTGACTCGGGAAGATTGAGTTTCTTTCCATTGTAATGCTCGGAGAGGCGGAAGAAGTCGGTTGAGTAAAAAATGTTTGTGAGTGGGAAGGAAAAGAAACTGTTATTGGATTCCAGGATCACAAAAATATGGGAGCGATTTATGGGCCGCAAACTTGGCTGCAGAAATGCGGGACTGCTGTGATAGAATGTGGGCGTTTGCTTAAAAGAGGGCTTTGCGTGTTGTTCGAGGAAACATTGGAGCTTTTGCTTTCAGATGTATACCCTCGTCCTTATGCTTTGAAAGGGATTCACAGACTTTCCCGTCCTGTCTCTGTTGTACAATTTCGATTTGTTTTGTCGTTCACTTTGTTGATGAAGATATGTTATGCGTATATGTATTGGTTTTATTTATTCAGGTTCATTGTCATGTGATAAAGAAAGAAAATTGGAATTCGGCTGTTAAGGAATTTGAGGTTTAAAATCTCCAATCTTATGTCGGCGTTCTTCGTCTCACGCCCCGGTATTCCGAGAAAACAGGGAATGACACCGCACTTCTGGAACACCCGCTATGTATTTTGAATTCGATGCATTCATCGTAAGGATGGAATAGGTACCTAGGTATATATTATATATAATATATTACCTACAATAATGAGACGAGGAACGCCGACAAAGATGGCTATTGGAGATTTTGAACCTCTTATTATTTTCATGTGTTGTAGTACGAAGCTGTGGGGCTCTGATCTGATTCTGTAGCATAATTGAACTCTTCGAGGAATTTCCGTAGATACCTACGGTATATCAGATGCTTACGTAAGCTTGGCCTGAGTCATAATTGTTTATATGATATGTTTACTACTGTTATTACTGATATGTAAGTCTGTAATTGATTCATAAACATTGCTTCTACTCTAGCTAATTTTTAAATGAATATAGATGATATTAATTAATATTTATCCCTGAAGCAGTGAATAACCACTGTTGTTATATCAGGAAATACGCTGTTGGCTTAATGACTGTAAATGTAAATTATTGTTTATTTATTTCATAAAAAGCTTTTCAGGAATGCTAGGAAATTATTACCCGAGAACCTAGGGTATTCTAATGTTTTACGGGTACTTTTACGTTTCGATTTTCTTAATAAAGTTTTCCTGAAAAAACTCATTGACATTCCCAGAAAATACTTTTTCTCATAAATCTAGATCATATAAGATTGTTGAGAAATTAATGTTTTATAAATTGAGTAGTATTTCACAGCAGTATTGCTGAGCGTCAGCTATTAATTTAGTATTAGTTAGAAACTATTCGAGAAGCGGCGAAGATTCAACCGAGAACCTTTTCGCAGCCTCATTTATTCTGTTTCTTTCTAGTGCCAAATATTTTGGATTATTCATTTTTTTATCAGCCACCTTTGTAAAATATAGTTTTGCATTTATGAGTGACTCGTATTCCTGTAATCCACCACCAACATAAATTTCATTCGTTTTTAAAAAAATTACGGTTCCTGAAGCAACCTCTAGATCAGGAGTCTCAAAACTTTTCAGCCCGAGGGCCGCATTAACTATCAAACAGCGGTTTGGGGGCCGACTACACACTCAAGGTCCAAATAAAAAGAATCAAAATATAGATTTTGATTTTAATTGTCAATTTAATATTATAAAATATAATAATTATTCTATTTTAATTCGGTAAAAGCGTTACGTCCACGTAAGCGGCGGCTGATATTGGCAGGATACACGTAAATGTCCGTGATTCTTTTCCGTGGATAAAAATATCTCCGCGGGCCGGATGAGAGGGCCTCGCGGGCCGCATCTGCCCTCGGGCAGAGTTCAGGGCAGTTCGGAGACCCCTGATCTAGATGAATGGAATATCCATTATTTGATTTTAGAAGAGGAGAGAGGAAAATACGTTAATTTAATGCAGGAAGATTTCACGGGGTTACTGCCGGGTCAAATCCTCGATGGTAGTCGACTTTTTGGTTCCTTCCCTAGGGGCCATCTTCTTCTTTTCCTTGCTTTAACTTTGATTTCTAAACCTTAATCGGCAATTTAAATTATTCTTAACCCTAGCGTAAAATTGAGGCCTTATATTTGAAATTCTGGAATAAATGAAGCCCAAAAAATGAATAGAAGATGGCCCGTACGGAAGAAGCCGAAGCATCATATACGCCGGGAAAATACGAGATCTTACCTTAATTTTAATCTTTAATTTATTTTCTCCCATTCAAATTGACGGCTGACAATATTAAGTCTACTGAGGTTTGAACGGTGGCATTCATTTGTTCACTTCTTAATGTACACACTTATGTCTAATGCTTCCCATAGGGTTACTGCGTTGCATTTACGTAAACTTTATCCACTCGTATTTGGCTGATTGAAGAAAAACTACGGCAAACTATCTCATCCCTCAGCTTGCTTAGTAAACCATTCCTTTTTTAAGATTTCAGTGGTTTTCCTGTGAAAGGGGTTCAGAATAAAGTCAAATCTTATTGGCCGTATATTTAACATATAGAATACGGCAGGTTGTCACCGAGTCAATTCCAACAGAACCATAAACCAGTGAGAAAAAATATCATGAAAATTTTGTGAATACTGGGTGTATTTATATCCCGAATTGCTATCCCATAATCAATCATGGACTCAAGGAACGCATTTGTGGAATATAATAGGCAAAAGTCCAGCCGTGTTGAGGATATCGGATGAGTTTGAATCGATTATGGATGGAGTGGGGAAAGTATTTTGGTGGAAGGCCATTGGAAGGGGAAGTGTCTCCTAAGAATCGGAATGCCATGAGGAATGTAAAGAGAGGAATCTAAAAGGAGGGAAAATGAAATGGGAAAATAGAGAGATGAATGGAATTGGGCAGACATGCAGTCATATATGCGATCGCTTTGTGATGTGGAACCCGATCTTTTCAAGATGAAAGGCACGGTATGAATATAAAATTCTTAATAATAGGAGCGGATTTTGATTTTCTTGGAATTATGCAAATCTCAGCTAAAATGGGGTAGATTCTTGAAAAATATTAAATCCATTGCGCAATAGCTCATTGAGTAAGAAGTAAGAATTTTTTTTTTATTTGATGGCAGATGTTCGAGGTATTGAATATCATACCGTATCATTTGCTTCCTTCCGCTACATTTTGGTTCAGGCAGGTTCGCAGTTACCAGTTTTAATGATGTAACGGATTTGTATAATCAAATAAATAGCTACTTAATATTTAATCAATTACATATTTAAATGTTTCGTGCATAACTGAATGATTGAATAATTTAAATTAATTTTTTAAATATTGAAATATTTTTTCAAATGTTTTTTTGAATTTGAAATATTTATATAAAGATATATTCAAATTTTAATGATGAATTTATTGGAACAGATGTTTATTTAAATATGAAATGTTTAAAGAGGGAATTATTCAAATATTTGCTATTTAATTATTACGTTCTGCAAACAGTCATAAAAATATTTACGTTTGTGGCCTTTTTTTGGTTTTTCAGTTGTAGGAATATCAGTAGCTCTGATGAAGTTTTTGCTCTGCGCATTCACTCGGATAATGCTAGTTATATATAAAATTTCCAAATCCAAGGAAATGAAAGAGTTCGTTATCCTGACGAAGTGCGACTTTGCGAATGAATATCACAATGTAGTAAGGACGTAGACCATTTTATTCATACCCATTTTTATAAAGTAGCGAAGGAAACAGTAAGAAATAAAATTTTGATCAATTAAGAAGATAATGGAAAACGAAATACTGGTAATGGAAAATGTACGTGCTTATTTCCGTTTTTTTTCGTATTGTGCCATTTTTGTTCTCCTTGGCCCTAGCATTATATAAAGTTAAATAAAAATATTCAGCAGAGCTTGAATGTATCTACAAAAATACCTTGGTCGACTTCTCCAGAAGATTTGATCTGTATCAGATATCAATCTATAAACAGGTGTGATATATTGTATTTCAATTCTGTCAACTTTATAAATTGAAATAAAAATTTCAATTATTTTGAAGGTGTTTTGTGCCGTTTTATAGTTTTTTCGCAAGTTATCTTGATATTCTTTCCACCAGTAACTTATTTTTTTGGATTCATATGAATATGTTCCTATGAACATCAAATAACTAGCCTTGCTGTTGACTGAAGGTAGATGGTAATTGAGGTGAACGTTTGAAGGTAAAAAAAGAGTATGCAAAAGAAAAAATACCGGGCAATATTTTATCTGAAGCGACTTTTACTCCCTTGGTAGATCAATCGAAGTATTTGCATCAAATTTCGACAATTATTATATCTATAAACAGATGAATTATATATATTTTATGTATAATTTTATGCAATTATTACTCTCCTTTGTACTTGTCCTTAGGTCCTTTTTATAAAAAATTTCCATTCGTATATATTAATTTACCAATTGTAATTACCTGTTACAGTTTTCACATGTTATTTTAGTATGTTTCATTTTCAAAACAGGTTTTATTATTTGAATGTTTTGCTTTATTTTTTATGATATGATTTTCTCATAATGTATTCCTGCAACTTCCTCTTTTTGATTTGATATTGTATTTTTTTTTATTTCGTTTGAATGTTTTGTCTAATGTTTTTGTCGTATTTATTACTTTCTCATTGTTCACTATAGCAATTTTCCTGTTTCTTATCTTATTTATTATTGATTTCGTAATTTTGCTATCGTGCTGCTTTGTAATTTACATTTTATGTACCGCTATCGTTTTGCTTGTACTATCAGAAGGTTTTCGCAGGTTTTTCACAACCCCTTCTTTGCAGGCGTTTTCCTGCAGTGGATCTTTTTCCATAAGATATCAACTTAGGTTTTTATTTTACATCCACTCCTTCCTAAGTTTTCCTCTCTATTTCTCTTCACCTTTTTTATATATATAATATCATTGACGAAACATTAGATGGAAGAAGAGACTTTTCAGCCACAATCTTGCCTTAATTGAGGCCTAGTAGACCTTACAGAATTCAAAATGTAGTTTCATTGATTTCGTAGAAACTGCTAAATTTCTCATTTTTTCAGATTTTTTCCAAATTAAATGCTTAGAAGGTCAGCTCCATATTTTTTACTCTGAAAATTTTTATTTGGGCTTCATTTATTCCCGAATTTAAAATATATAGCCCCAATTTTATGTTAGGTTGAGAGTAATTTTAATTGCCGACTAAAGTTAAGAAAACAAGGTTAGAGCAAGGAAAAGAAAAGGTGGTTCGAAGACGAAAAGCAAAAAAAGAATGATCGTGAAGGGAATAAAGACTGCAAAAGGAAAGAAAAAAAGAAAAGATAAGAAAGAATGAGAAAACGAGAAGAAAGATCTCCCTTATCCCGAGGTATGGGCTGAGAAATGAAGGGGCAGTGTAAGAATGGAGAAGATGAGAAATAAATGCGGATCGAGTGGGCAGTTTGGAATGTACCAGAGGGAATAATGGATGTGGATTGATGGTAGGTGATTCCAGGCTCAAATGAAAGGGAGGGGAAAAAACCACAAGGATATTTATCTGCCAGCAAATGTTTCCGATTCGAGGATGGAGTGTTGAATGATAGATGGAGTCGCTTATACACCTTCTCTTGTTTTTGCGCCCGCCGTAGATGGCCGTGGATGTTACAGGTGAAAGGCGTCTTTGGAGAGAATTGATAGAGATCACTAGGAGGAGCTAGGGAAGTAAATAAAGTAGAGGGTTTACGGTAAATGCTGGATAGGATAATTGCCAGATCTGTATAAATAGTAGATGTTACCAAGATATTTAAGAAGAAATGCTTAGAAGGTAGGTTGCTAAGTGAATGTATTCTGTATCCGTTGTCGAAATAATCGCTAGGGCATTTTGGACTTGATGGTCGCTGTAAAAATCATTTAAAGAAGAAATTATTTAACGGAGAGTTCGAGTTAGTATAGTTACTAACGCAATGAAGAAGTTATTCGTCGTCAAGCAATTGTTCTAACAATCATCGACATCGTTATAGATTAACACAGATGTAACGTATGAATGATATATTTTACTTCTGCGTATGTTATCTTACGTGATGAAAGAATAAAATTCAATGTCAGTGATTCCTTCAGTTGTCAAAGTAACTGCGAACGAAATATACCGATTAGGCTTGAATCTTATCTATGTTTACTAATTTTCTGACGAATCTAGACAGGAATAAGAAATTGGTTTCTGTTAATAAATTAAACGAAATATTATGCATACTTAAATGCAAGATTTTTGTCAGTTTTCTCGTAATTTCTTCGATTGAGCACTACGCATTCTCTTAGAAAATATTGTGATCCTTCCCCTAAAAGCTCTTCTTGCTATTTATAAATATCGAATTCTGCTATGAGCTTTAAAACGTATTCCATAATTTTAAAATTTAAATTTTCCTCTCTTAAGAATTCATTGGGAAAATTAGCCCATTATGAACGAATTGCTAATTACAATTCATAGTCTCGTACTCGGGAGTGAGAGAAAATATTTTGTGCGACTTATGAATCAATTTAGCGAAAGAGATGTTTTCAGGCGTTATTTTGTGGAACTTCTCCATCTAATCAAAATGAAAACAACTTTGTGATTTCCACAGTACTGTCCTTTATTTAGACCACGACCCGGGTTTCATTGCATTGCAACATCTTCAGGTGAAGAAAAGAATTTCCTCTTCCTTATATACACTTTCCAGAGGGGTATAGGAGAGGTTGGGGAAAGGGTTGAATAGATAGTTGTGAATGGGGGAGTTTAGGGGGGAAGTAGGTGATTTGTGAGGAATTTTAACTGTGGAACTTGAGAATTTGTTTAACATAACGTTTCATCTATGTTAATGTCTTTGAATACGATAAGCCATAACTTTCTACATGATACTTTACTGTAAAATGTTATTTTCAATCAATTTCTAAATGTTTTCATCGATAACTTGTAAGCAAAATAATGAAACTATGATTTTTATACTTTAAAATAAGGAGAAGTAAGCATCCGTTGGGATTTGGCAGTATTTCAGGATGGATATCTTAGTTTACAGAATATAATCAAACTTAAAATAACTTAAAAAGTAAGATACTTAATAATTTTCCACAGACTTTACTGTGCGACCGGTTTCGTAAGAAGTTCTTACATCTTCTGTGAAAAATTTCCAAGTATCTTAATTTATTATGGCTTTCCACAAAGTCACGCCTGAGCACATTGATTTTATTAAAATAACTTCATGCCCAATTTGAGAAACCCTACATACTTTAGCTCTCCATAAATCAAGCATTCATATGTTCTAATGGGACGAAGAATCAAGTCTGTGAACATTAGACGAAATTAAACACCTGAGTTCTCCTCTCCTCTTGTGTTTGCGTCATCCCTTTTCTCTCTCAGCTGTTTTTTGTGATCCTCGAAGATTAGTGTGTCCCTTAAGAGATCATCAATATCTGTTCCTTAAACTTTTTTCTTCCCACGCTTTCCTCTGAGCAGTGATGCAGCCCTTTTAAAAAAGCCATGATAATGCATCATCTTTGGATGTCAGAACATTCGATGGCAAAAATACAAGATTTATGACGCAGAATAACTCAAACACATTGTTCGAAACAGTTTCCCTGGATACCAACGGAAGAATCCAAAGATTTTATCTTTTGGGTTCTGTATAAATAGATATATTACTGATTAATGTCCATGATTTGGTTCATTCATGAATGATTCACTCTGTAGGTTTTTTTTTGCCCCAAAGAGGTAGATCTTTATTTATATATGTACATCATAACTCTACGATGATATTCAGTGTGAATTTATGATAAAAAAACAGTATAATAGGCTTGTTTCTATAGAAGAGAATACTACTTCCCTCATTATAATTTAGTTGATCGTAATGATTCGAGTCTCTTGTGTAGAGATACTATCCGCTTAATCTCCTCGTGTTTACTATACAGTAATCAGTGAAAATTTTAGTTTACGATGAATTCTGTTACTAATAATTATTTAAATCACTACCATTAATTTAATTGCTATTAAGTATGCTGATCAATCTTCTTGCTACCACATTTTAAAGAATGGAATATTAGGTTCATTTACTTTTTGGTGTAAGATGGAGACCAATTCATATTTCATTTACTTATATTATATTCTTGTTCAATGCTGTAAAACTTGAAATCTGCTGAGGTATGAGTGACGTTGAATGGTGGCACTAATTGATGTTTCTCATTGTTGAATTCCAAAAAAAGTGATATTGGTAGAGTCACTGTGCTTTACTTACGTATAAATTCTTCTTATTGCCGTTTGATTAGGAAAGCAAGGACAAACTACCCCACTCCTCATCTTGCTTAGTAAGCCTCATTCCCCCGTATTAGCTCTTGGTAGCTAATGCTAAAGGGAATGAAGCTCCAACCGGTCTCTGTGCTGAACACATTTCAGACATACGTTTAATTGGGAATTGCTACTCTAAAAACAGAGCACAAATTGTAATTTGTCTGTTAGGGATTGCGCAGAGTTTGAATGTAGGGGCAAAACCCAGAGATAAACAGAAGTGAATTAATAATGTTTCAATAAGCACGCTTTCTCTTGCTAAGTCGAATTTCTTTTCGACTTCATTCAGTCGCAATAAAATGAGTGAGATTTTTTTACGACGTAATCTTGTGAGAAGGGTGAAATATTAATCATTGGCTCGACTTCAACAATAACATTAGTCGCCAAGACGACGATGTTTAGAAAAGGGTGTATTCTAATAAACTACAATATATTTTATGCAAGTGAGTGTTATTTTGACGACAAGTATACATTCTATAACGAAAAATGTTTCACGCTTTATGTTCTTGTCTCTTTTTTGCATTTTTTTTCTTAGTTTAATCTTGTAAAAGGAAGCTAGTATTCTAGTTATGGAATGTGGGTCACATTTGTTTCTTCATGGAAGCTTTGCAAATTGAACCGTAGTTATGCAATTTCAATTAATTCTACTTTGAGTGTTCCTTTCTTTCTAAGCTCAGATTAGGGGAGGATCGTGAAATTCTGGGATGACTTGCAAACGGCGTAGAGGAAGCTGTTACTCGAACCTTTTTGCTTATTTGTGAGAGCACCAAGAGATGCTGTAATCCTTATCTACATGTGCAACTTGCGCTTCCACGTGACCTCCTCGGATTCCCAGTTTTAGTTGAGACAACTGCCTCCACTTGAATGAACAGCTGAATTCGGAGTTATCGCGACGAAGGGTTTATTTATTGCGAATTGGGTTAAAATTTGCTTGCTTCCCTGCGTATGAATGACGCCGTTAATCTCTCCCACTTGCTGAGAGCTATATATTCTCCGAGAAGTTTTAGACCCCGGCGGAGTCTGTGTTTCCATGGGCGACTGTTTTTCACTTCACTTAGCAACCAAATAATGGCAATTTCAAGGCAAAATAGGCTAAATAATTTCGAATAGGATTTGTTTTTTTTTAGATAATGGAAATTAAATTTAACTAATCACAGCACCTTGAACCCAAGTTTGAACAAGTTGTGTAAAATAGCGCCAGCATTAGGAATCGAACCCAGGCCTCCCAAACACTAAAATACCATTTAATAATCGAATTTTTACGATGAATAAATTCCTCTCGGGTTCCCAGCCGGGTTAAGTTGGTGTATTTCACCGACGTTCCGGCCACAGACTCAGCAGCCATCTTCAAATTTTTACGATATTGCGAAGAAATTAGTATACATCCAAGATTGTTGAAATTCCTTACGTCTGTATATGACGTTGAGTATTGGTTGCCCATTGTTACTGCTGTAACACCAGCGATTGTCCAAATTAGTGATTATAGGAGTATATACTATACGAGTAAAATGTAGCTTGCATACTGCAAGCAGATCGGCAATATTATTTTATTTCGGCATCATATCGAGACGGTCCTCAAAACAAAAAAAAAGGATTGAAAATATTCTTAAAATTCGCTTCAATTTTAGCGTCTTGCATCGAACCCGGGTCTTCCTGGTGAACTTACTAAGCGGCACAATAGATGATAACTATATCTAACTATGTGTGAAAATTCAAGCAGAAATATTTGCTACAACTGCTTCAAACGACGTTCTACTTTTCACGAATACAAATGGCTCTTTGGATTCGAACCAAGGACGATCGTGGGAATCTAAAACATGTTCCTGAAATGTATCAATAATCTCTATCTGTATGCTGAATTTCAAGTTTCTATATAATTGGGATATGGTTCCAAAAAATTCTGAAATATCGGATCATTTACTGATTGTAGAGACGCCTGGTGGTGAAACCAGGAAACATTGGTAGCTGTGAATTCACAGTTTGATTAGTAATGACTTGATCTTATCTTATGCAAAGTTTCAAGTGGATATAATATCGGGAAGCACCTAAAATGTGTTTCCGTAATCTCCATAAGAAATGCATTGAGGAATGTAAATGGCCCTCTGGGATCGAACCAAGGACAATAAAGGAATATGTAAAATTTGATTATGAAATATAATTATGATATCTAACGCCATGCCGAATTTCAAGTTTCTATGCCATCGGAAAAGGGTTCAAAAAAAATCTTAAAAATCGCCGCAATGCATTTTAAACGGCCGATTTTTGCCCCGACCTAGCATCGAACCAAGGATAATATTTGTAGATGTCTTTATGGTTTCCTTTTGATATGCACGGCATCTAGCGATCCCTCGAGTTTCAACTCTCTCCTTTTCCGGGAGAAGTGCCTCAAATAAATTTTCGAAAATCCCCGCCATGTAATCTTATGGGGAAAATCGCGACTTTGGGGCCTTCTGGAATCGAACCCATGACACTAAGGTTCAAAATCACATTTTTTCTGGTGGTTACACGTTATGGCCAATACGTCGTAAAAATTTCAAGTCAATGACGCTTTTGGTTTAACCTGTGAATTTGTATCCTATCTGGGTATATATATGAATGAATCCGGAGAAGCATCTATATATAATAGATTAGATTACTTGTATATTCGTTCCAAAACTGAGTATCTATCTACCTATATATTCTTACCTGTATACTACGAATTAAAATCAAATTTTATAATTTTCGGATAAATGGTCAGATTTATTACAGTTTTAAATGGGGTTTGCCCCACCAAATTCCTACAATAATAAATCTCTTTTAATGGAATATTTTTATTAGTATTTTGCCTAATTAAAGGTAGAAGAATTCAATATATTGGTACATGTATTCAATATAAGCTAATATTTCAGTATTGTTCAGGAGTGTGATATTACAGAAAATGTCAAGGCATTAGGAATGCTGGAATCTCTTAGTCTCAATCTCTCCCAAATAAAGACGATTTTGATTATTTTATTATAACTAAGCATTGTACCGCATTCAACCCGGTTTTATATTCGTTACAATTTTCATGTTTTTGCAAACCAAAGAAATTACTACCATTTGATTAATCGATACTGGTGGTTTTATTTTCTCTCCGATTAGGATGTCAATTATATGCGGTCTCTTTAGTACTTTTACGACTGCGGCAATACCAGCATCGATGCTTATATTTTACCTTAGGGGACGTTTTTTATGTCCAATGGCCCAACATTTAGATTCCAATCAAAACATTTACGATATCCTTTTACACATGTTTTTTGCATCGCCATTAAATGTGTTCTTTATGAGGGTAGTTAATCTATTCCAGGGCTTAAGATGGTTTTATCGCCAACTTAGGGAAATAAAGTGGATGTTGAATACAGCCTTGTAAAATATCTCATTACCCTGGTTAGAATAAGAAGTTTCTTGTAATTATTGTATAATTTACTCCCATTCTCAAGCATTGTGAAAAAAAGTTGGTTTGATTGGTTCTTTCTGCATCCTACATGGTATTATTTTTACTTTTCCAAACCCTTATTCTGTATTAGCATTTTTCGTACTTTACTGGGCAATAGAGAGGACAATGTTAATTATAATTATCTGTTTTAAAAGTCATCGGTCTAAAATAGGGTTGAATTCCCAATCCTCCAACACATTTCGTGAGAATATTTACTGAAGGGATGAGGTTTAGATAATAATAATAATAAATTTTATTCCACCCTTTTTTTACAATAATAGATCATACAAATACAATTTTTTGCTCTAACAAATTAAATTTGCATGCGGCCAAGCAAAAATGAATTATAAAGAAATTTACAATTTAATACAATTACATAAAAGGAAAAACAAGAAAGAATGTATTTACAAAATATTTTCCAAGTTTTCACTTAAAAAGAGCCATTTCCTTAAATTTCTTAGAAATACAAAAATCGAAATTGAATTAACCAAATTACATGGGAGGAGAGAAAATAGTTTAGGTCCTAGATACAAATAAGTATGTTTGAAGAATTCATAATTAGGTCTAGGTATTAATATAGACGTACTAGTTCTTAAATATTTTCTGTAAATATGTGTACTTAATTTTGTGTCCTCCCCTATTATAAAACATTTTTAATACCTTATAGACAAATAAATGTCTTAAGGGTAAAATACCTAAGAGTATAAATAAAGGAAAAGAGTGTTCTCTACATTTTTTGAAGAATGACTCGCATACACGTTTGTTGGACAATTTGGAGTTTCTTTATATTAGAAAATTAAGCACCTCCCCAGCAGATAACAAGGTGATATTTTGATAATTCCAATAAGAAAAGGTATACATGCATGCAGTTCATTTTTTTAGCATTCAGATAGAAGATACGGAGATAATGATATATCAGCATCACTCACGTCTAGACTGACCAATGGTCAGTCAAGATGTATCGAAGTAAAACGTCTAGACTTATTTTCCTATTATCGTTCTTGGTAGATTTTAGTCGGTGGGGTCGAGTTATTATAAAGGGGGATTGCGAACCCAACTTCCGCAACATTTCTGAACATTTGGCGTGTTTTGACTAATTTTGGTGATCTAAGTAACCATTTTTCCTGATTCAACATACAAGCAATATATTTAATGTTTTGCCATTAAATCACTTCGGAAACAATGAAAAACCATAAGGAAAAATTGCAACTTTTTAAAATCTTTTCATAAGAATTTCAAATTTTGACTGAAGATCGCAGCCTCAGGATATAATCTGATAGAGTTAAAATTTCTCTCGGGTTATAAGGATCACAAACCATAAACTTTTAGCACTAGCTGCAGACAAATTTCGAAAACTATGTCTTTTTGGATCCATCATACTGACCATACGTCCTGTTTTCGTCGGGACAGTCCCGTTTCTGACTCTTTCGTCAATTCCATATCTTTTGGAATTATACTTTGTGCTGTTAAACCTTTGGAGAAAATATGATTCTTTTTCAATATGGTATTCAATCGCAAAGTAAAATAGAATTTAAATATACATATGACCCGAAAGAGTCAAAGTTTGCATTGAAATGGAAATAAAACTAATCATCAAACAGTTCAACTTTAAATAGTATTGATATCAGGATAAAATATGGATAGAAAATCTTGGATTCCAAAATTGATTATCTGATTAAGATTGAATTTACACGAAAACAATGGGCAAGAACACATTCAAATAACAAGTATGAAATCAATAAAATGGGAATCTAGAAAAATCGAGCACAAACTTTGTCTCTTCTCGTAACCTTGTACCGATTTATAGTCAGCATACTAATATCTTAGCATTTTATATGGTGTAGTATAGATATACATTGTCACACTCATGGACAATGCAGAGATATAAGCTTATAATGAATGCATGTACCACTATCTTATATTCCTACACCTTTAATTAATCAAAAGACTAAATAAAGAAAGGTCCACCGAAAGAGATGTACGATAGCAGTGTTTTGGAGTGACAACCCCACATAGAACTAAAACTATATTAATCTGACCAAATTTCTGCAAATTATAAAATATGATTATTAAAAATTCGGACCTTAATAACTTGGACTGCATAACGATATATGTTTGCAGTAATTTTTTGTGACATTCCTAGCACAAAATCGTAGTAAATCTAGCCACTTATTGTCCACACATAAAGCTTATGAGATATATCATAAAATTTAATTATTCAAAAATTGAACCTCGATAACTCTCAGGACATGAAGAAGGGTATCGTTTCTTATGTCTCCAGGAGATGTTATGACCCTTTCTTATGCTGGACATAAATTCCCTCACGGACTTTGAAAAAGGAAAGTCCGAATCCTTTATGGGAAGAATCTCTATCCATAAGACACTTTCCTTTCCTTGACTCCTGTCTCGTCGAATTTTCCTCTCATGCGCGCAACGATTCATTCCGACCCCGCCCACTCAAGGCGCTGCCTCCTCCACTTAGAGAGAGAACCTCCTTTCGCAGTGTTCCTCCGAAAGGTCGGGCCCATAAAAGTCCCTTACTACCCCCCCTGTCCCCCTGTCTTTTGTGAAATCCACGAAACCGGAAAGATATCTCCCAGACTTACTTTTATCCTTTAAGATATCATTCTATCCGAAACCACGAAAACGTAACATTTTGCGTAGGAACTCTTAATTTACTGCTTCTGCAGGTCTGAACTAAGCTATGAAAATTATTTTGATTTGAATTAAATTTAATTCATGGAACATTTTTGGTATGGAATGGAAAAAATATATCACTTACGTTTGTTACAGTTATCATCATGCCTGTCTTGGTATGAAAGCTACTGATGTTTGAGTGATGCTGATTGATTATTCCTAGATTGCTGTAAAGTGTTTCTTTTTTTTGGTGGGGACGGTTGAAGTGCATTCATATGGCGGCAAACTACCTCTTTGCTCATCCTGTCAAGCAAGGGTCATTCCTACTCCTATGCTTTCGATAGCTTGTGGTATTGAGGGTGAAATTGGTCAACGGTTTACTACATTATGGAATTAGTACAGTAGTAAATTACATGTCAAGTACGTATAAAAATATAACGGGTGATATCGAAGCTAAATAGTTTTCTCTTCCCATCGTAAATACATTCGTATTATGCAGTCGTATTTTTTATTCACTTTAAGACTCATCATAATTATATTTAAATTATCCTCTGAAATAATCATTTCCCGGTAGTAACTGATTCTCTCTCAATATTGTGGTATTCTCTCATCAGTAGGGGCATTATCAACGCACCTGCATTCATATTTCTACACAAATACTGATGAAATGACTTTCTTGAGAAAATAAGGTACAAAATAAATATTTTCGAAGGATATCTTCTCCCCTCCATATCCTCGACTACTTTAGCTAGTTACATAAGACTACGAACATCGCAGTGCAGTATTAGTTGAAGTAAATGATTTAGAAAGATTTATACTAGAAGTAATATCATTTGATTCTCCAGATAGACTGTTTTATTCGGTGGCATTGAAACTCAAAAGTCCCACATTACACTTAAACTAATCAGTCAATAGATCTAAAACATCATCAAATATTGAGAAAGCAAACTAAAAACTCATATTATTGAGGTGCTATGAATGTTAAATGATGAGTCAAACCGGAATAGATATGTATTGAATCCATCAAATCTGCTTTCACGAAAAACTTCGGGATTCTACCGTTTCCTCCAGCAATAAATCATCTTCACGTTGTTGTAGCAACCGTTACCATCGGAACGACTTGTGTGGAAGCCAGAGAATGCCTAAAGAATACGAATGAGACGAAATAAAGTCATATTTCGTGGATCGATGTGTGTTGCGATGTTTATCCGTATCCAAGCGCCGTGGAACAAATAAACAAAGTCAAGGAAACGCATAGTTTCCACTCCCACTTAACGCTGCCAACTTAAAGCTCTTCTCTATTTAGATTCCGTATTGAGTTTTTACCGTGGAATAATATTTCCTTTAGAATCAATTGAGTTTTATCGTTGGTGTAACATAAACATAATCCTCTAATATTTTTTGCATGTCTGTTTGTGCACCTAAATATTTTGACCTTTCATCTATATTGATTTCGTCGATTTCTATAAGTGTATGCCCATTTTGCATCTCCAGCAAAACGAGTCTGCCTTACAATAAATGTGTCGGGTTTGACTCTAGATCGTACTGATTCTATGATAAATAAATGTGAGATTCGTTTTAAAGCGTGGCAGGATTTATTTTTATGCCAAGTCTTATTAGATTTTCTATTCCAAAAATTCAAAGAAAACTTAAAAAGAAAAGACGCCGAAAAAGTATTTTTATTTTAGTCGAGGAATATCGTTTTCAATTCTAAATTGCAAGAAATTTGGTGAAATATAGAAAATATTTGTATAGTTTTGTGTTGCTTTAAATATCTGTCCTATTACCGACCCTTGAAATCAATGAGGTCAAGTATTTGAGTTTTTAAATTTAATTTGAACGTTATTTTATTTTGGTTATTCAGCCACATATACAGCTGTAACCAAATAATTGTCATTTTCCTACATAGTATACTGCTAGAAATTAATCAGTTTCCGTCATGCATACTTAAAGGGAGGTAAAAATACATTTAATCAAAGTAAACAATATTCATTATACAGTATTAATCTCTAAAAATTAAAAGTAATTTTCAATAAATTACAGTAGTGTTTTCCTATACATGAATAATTAATATATATTATCGGTTCATTGGTATATTCATGTGCCTTAATATTCCTTAATCAAAGCAATATCCTTCGTTCCTTTATAATTTCGTCCACCATTTATATTATTCTTGTCCAATAATAACAGCAAATACCTTGGAGTGATAATTTATTGTACGATTCAATTTCCTCGGTGACCAATTCTACGATTCCCAAAGGATTTTTTTTATATATTGCCCTCTCATGCTACCTTCATTTGATGTTCTTTTCCATTCATCTACCGATGAAATGTAAACTACATCAATCATCTTAAGAAAGCCCTGCACTGTGTATTTATTGACCTCCTTCTTGACCTTTTCGAGTACGTTCCATCGCAGGTCGGTACTTCAGCTTTGGCAATTTCTTCAGTATCCACTATCACTTAAATACCCGGTGCTCTTTGAATGACTTCTATGCCTTGCACGTGAGCTGTTCTTTTGGATTTCCTTTGGACGCCTTCCAGTTTGCATATCTTCACGGCTTGTGAGATCTCAAGACAGTCTCTTTCTCAGAAAGGACAGACGCAAACTCATCGTCAGAAGGTAGCCTAATTTACTTTGAGCGCATCGCTAAATGTACCTTGAAAAATGTGTTTTTCTATTGTCGATCTCAGATCTTTATTTGATATGTTGTCTCATTTTTTTCCTAAATGAGTGGATAGTTCTGCCATATCCCAACAAAGGAAAAACCAGTGCAATATATACCCTGCACGATTAATTTTCGTTAGTAGCTCATGAGGTCTTCGCAAAGATCGAGTGAAATATCCACTTTAAACCATACCATCTTATTTCAGCGATAAAACGGTAAAAATCAAGTGCAAATAGTTACGATAACAATGAATAGCAATAATGAAAAAGCTGTATCGTTACATCACTCCATAGCTATGGCCACTGAAACCTGAAATATCAACAATGCTAACGTGGTAAAACAATGCAATGCTATCTGATGAAGGGAAGATATTTGAGGTCAATTAAATTTCCTCATCAAAAATCAGTAATTCTAAAACATGAATTTTCAATACCAGCAAACTTCTCTCGTAGCTAAACTAGGAAGGTAAAGTTTAGATTTTCTAATTATTTTTGATTGATTCAAATTTTAAATGAAATATTTAAGGGTCAATTATAAGTAGTATATTATTTATATAAATTATAAGATATTATTGATTTATTCATGAAGAATTCCTCGCGGTTCGGTCAGTGTACCTGGTGGAAATGGTTAATTTTATAATTGAACTAAAAGTCTGTTGGAAAAATTATTATAACGATAGTTTACTTTAGCACACTTACATACTTTACAGCCATATAGTATTGTAAAAATAGTCTCAGTGATTTACCCTTGCCGGTACCACGATTTGAACCTGGATTGTTGCGGCCACAACGCAAGTACTAGTCACTATAGGATCACGGCTTTCAAGAGGACTATAGACCTGTAATGCGCCAAAGATACAGTAATTTTCCATCAAGTGTAACGAAAAGCTGTTATAAATGCACCTCAATAAATCACTGGTAGATTATTTTATTATGAATTATGAAGTGAATGATAAAAACATGACTGGGAGTCATGGGGTCACACATTTTATATTCTACAAACTGAAATGCCATTCTCCCCTGTGTCAGTTATGAGCAATAATTTTCATAGGAGCTGCATACAAATATAACTTTGAACTCTCACTAGAGACACTCATATCCTTTGGTCCAGCTTCTTAGAGTACCACTACGACTTCGAATTGTTTCGATGGAAAATTAACGCTGCAACAGAGAGCGAGATATGCGTAAATGGAGGTTTCCTTTACAAACGAAAATTTTCGCTTTTCGCTCCATCATCGCGAACTTTTCTTTGGGCGCCATTGTTCTCCTCTTCTGTAAGCGAAACACGAAGGCTCAAAAAGATTCTTACAATACATCTTCCGGCCGCGAAAAGTCCGTTAATTTGGACCGAACGACGGCAATCGCCGTGCGGACGATGGAAAAAGGCTCCTAATTATTTCCTTTGTCGCCCTGTTGTTATCCTTTGCCTCTTCTTCCAAACTTTCCTCCCATCTTCTGAGGCTCTAAGGGATGAAAAGGGGAGAAACAATGGGCAATGAGTGGATGCCTTTGTTCCAAAATGGAAGTTTTTCGATTAAAAATTCGGCCGCTAAGTGGATGTACGAGCAATCTGTCCTCGAGGATTTACAGCGACGGATGAGAAGGGATCGAAATTTACGACTATTTCACGGCGTTCAAGTGATTCTGGCGTTTTCTTTCAACTTCCTTGGACTACTTTTGAAAGGCTCGAAAAAATGGATTCTCCCGCTCCGTTAATTTATTCCGTCGCTAAAATTTCCGTCCGTGGAATTTTTGAAAATAATGGGAAAACACCTGGCTAGATAGATATTTATGGGTCTTTTATCTCATGAATCTCGTAAATCCATTTTATAAATACGAATATTAATAAGAATAGTTATTGTGCCTATGAATAAGTAAGCTAATATTTTTTTAACATATAGGGGAAACTATTTTAACTAATAAAAGGTCCCATAAAAGTCTTAAATTAATCTAATATATATGAATAAGAATTGTTATCACATCGATAAATAATTACGTAGAGTTTACTTGAAAATTTGTAGACTAACCTCCGTTTCAATTCAAAAATTCTCCTTTAAAGTCGAAAATTAATTTTATACATACGAATAAGGATAATTATTGTGTCAATAACTAACGTAGATATTATTTTAAAGTTATAGGGAGAAATTTATTGTTATTAACGAAAAGGAATTTTAAAAATTTAATTTTCCCATTTACTTAAAATTAATTTCTTTATGATGTTTTTCTAAAAGTCAATGAATGCTATGTTTTCAATTTATTGTCACTCTTCTTGGCCAACTGCAGTATTTATCTAAATTCATTGTAAGAGGAGGAGTTGTTGAATTCATTTCAGGAAAAAAATCAACTTAAAATATAGAAAAGTACAACCCCTCTTATCATTCTACATTCAGTATGTGTCGGCCATTCAGTCTGTCCATTGACTAATTTTTCAATACCTCTTTCGGCCAATCCGCATTCTGCCTTCGATTTCACAATTGAAAATTAGGCGAAGGTAATGGTACTATAGTTATCGCATTATATGACCTAGATATTCCAATTAACTTTTTTCATTATTTTAAGGAGACCCATATCTGGTTTAACCCTTTTAAACAGATCTTTTTTTCATTTCGTTAGTTAAAGGGATTATCACTATATAGACTAATCCAATATTGAACAAATTTATATTATGAAACTGCAAGTTATTGAGTGTTGCTGTCTTTGAAGCCGCACAATTTAGACGCTATTTTAGCAATTAATCTTATCAATCCACAGTTAATAAGCTACTGTTTACACTTTACATAATTTTTAGGTATCATTTCAGATATTTTAATTGAGATTTTATATTAAACTCATATTAAGTGTATATTTCTCTTTAACTGTCTTCATTTCGTTTAAACCTGAAATTAGCGTCATCTCCCACTTCCCGGGCAGGTGTTCTTATCAACTAAATTACCGAATCACGTCCTATTCTACGTTGGTAAGTGTATGTTGGTATGCCCGGAAAGTGGTAGACCTGGGTTCCCAGCCAAGTCACTATTTTTCTCTTCTTGTACAGACTTTTTCGGGTAATCGCGATAACTTAAAAAAAAAGAAAAATCCCAACCTTCCTCTAACTCAGCGACAATTGAAACCGTCTCTTTAGCAACCGAAGGTATTTTTGAAATATCTAAAGTTTAACCACTCGTGATGAATCAATGGAAAAATTATCCACTTTCTAGTATATTAGAAGCATTTCTTTTTTAATCCTTTTGTTTGTCACGTGTTAAATACAGCGGGAACTCGTTCCCTCTGTATTTATCCAATTAATTTCATTTACTAAATGCCCATCTAAACGAAGTCCACTCACGTTGATAACCGACGATATTTATTTACGTTTCTGTTGAGATGTTTATTTTCTATCCCATAGCCTCATTATTCCTCTGCATGAATCGCCAGGAATCTAATTAACAGAGCAGACGGAATTGTTGGAGGAAATTTGAACGGTGAAGATGTCCCAGAAACCCAGAATCCATTGGGCCGTAAATTTCTCCATTCGCATCTCCGACAGCGAATTTCGTCGAACGCGACTCCATCTCGCGGTCGGTTCGGGAAATCCGCGGAAAGAAATAAAAGAATGACGCCGTGCATTTCCTACGAAACATGCTAGGCAACGGGTGCCTGCCGTTCGGAAACGAGCAAATGGGAGCCTCATTGTGTCCAATTAAACCCGCTCTCTCTCTCGAAGGGTATTTTTGAGCGGATTTATCTCAGCATCCCGAACAGCGGTTCTTCGTTTTGCAGGAGACGCTTCTTCGATCGCCGTTCTGCTTTTGGCTTTCCTGGAATTCCCGTTCCGAAGCCATTCAATCTGCTAGATCCGTTTTCGGATTGCGATGCTCAGATGTTAGCGTTCTGTAGTATGGCTGCAGTAGGGTTACCTTTTCTCCGTGAAATTCCGTCAATCCTAAGCTCTTAACATTAGTTATTCGGTGAATCTGGTGCGAATGGCGAAAGTTGGATGTTACGTTAATCTTTTGGTTACTGGGTGTGCCATGAAGGACTCCCAGGTATTAAAGATGAATTAATTGTCGAAATATAAATCTATCGAGGGCTGATACAAATTATATTTTTATTTTGAATATACAATTCATACGGCTTTTAAAATAGACTTATATCGGTATCCCATTTCGAATTATTTTAATTTGATATCAGATAACCCCTGATGGAAACAAGACCCTTATCCAACAAGAAAAAATGGAGTATTCGGGGCCATAGTATAAATTCTAACACTTTAAATTAATATTTGCATACTTTTCAGCGAAGTTTAACAACTTACCTCGCCAGGTGCATAAACAAGGAAAGAGTTAAGGTACTTTGCACATAAGGGCGTGCACCCAGGAAAAATCCCAAGGAAAAACGGATTTGAAAAAAGTCTGACAGGGCCGGGAATCGAACCCGGGATCTCCCTCTATCCGAGAGGGAACTAAAAGTTACTGAACGATTCCTAACCCGATCGACTTATATTTGTATCATTATGATATTTGCCATTATAATGTTCTCAACTATAATATAAAACATAATATTAATATTTGTTTTCCATATTCGGATTGCAGCCATCATCACGCACTGTAACTTCTTCATCACCTGAGTAATTTCATCATCTCCCGAATGAGTACACTTTCCCAAACCATTCCCCTCCCCTTACTCTACCCGCAAAATTTCTTTAAGTATGTATGCCTCTGCATTTCTGTACTCTACACCTGGAGATGGTCTAATAACCTATACCGGTCGATAAATAAAATCCTTAGTGTGAAAATCTACAAAGTTCTATTTCTCTCCGCATAGAATGTCGTTCCACGAAGTAGGCCCGAATATGATGGAATTTAATTTCATGAGATTTTAAATGTGAGCTTTCTTAACTCTTATCTCCGGGCCTTGTTAACGAGTTTACAGGTTGAGTACTTGACACGTTCCGGAACGTGGATTTTTTCTCGTAAAAATGTGTAGCATAATGATTTCTGCAGCGCGGAATGTGTTAATTAGAAAGGAATGGATATAACCACGTCCTATTCGCTCCAAATGCTCCTCTGTGTTAACAAAAGTAATTAAAATTCTTTCCACATATTTCGTGTGCCCGAGTTATCAATCTATTCTGCCAATCTCACCGCAGACTCTGATTTACTAAATTTAGTCATATTTAAACAACTTCTTTTTCACCTCTTGTTACTTTTCATACGTGTTCTCAGAGTTCAGGAAGGAAGTACTGTCGGATATTTATTCGATAATTTTGTAGGGTTCGAGTCAAGATAGTTCAGATAGAATTCCATGAGAAATACATGTAAGCTTCACGATTAACAGTCGCAGGCTTTATTTCTTTTGCAAAATTAAATTGGAAGAAATAGTCGCACAGAATCGAGACAAGCACTAAAAGAACGAAAATTAAACGAAAATTTGTATTTCTGTCGTGAAATATAGTTTTAGAACCGAAATATCCAGGTTTTCAAAAAAATACGCGATAGTTCTCCAAAACTTTTGAAGTTGTAACCAACTAGCCCGTTTTACAAGCAGTACGATTGGTTAATCTGAACTCACGCATTTTCTCATTGGAATGCAAAAAGCATTATTTTCCATCTGCTGTAAATACTTTTGAATTATTAGCTGAATGACCATGTATTCTCCTCTGTAGAAACAGGGCAAATATATTTAACCATTCTTTTGTTTTCCCGTTCAGATTCAACGGGAACTTCAACTAGTCTGTTAATACCTATTTCACAATATTCATCTTCCCATGCTGTCATGGCAACGGAGATTGTGAGAAGGTTGGACACATCTTCAATAGCGCAGCTTTAAAACGATCCGCAAATCCTGTAATGCAACGGAAATCAATCGAATGATTGCGAGCCTCCCTTCCCACCATGCCTTTCAGACTGACTTGCATGTGTAACATAAGCTCAAACACTCAGAAAAGATAATCTCCTTGCCGATGATTGTGTTTCTATTCATACAACAGCTTTCGCTACTGTAACCATTAAAATTTGAATGGTGTTTTTTGTAAAAGGTTTCCTATATAATTAAAAGCGAAAAAAAGCTTAGGGGTCATCCCGAAAAAGTATTGGATAGGGAAAGAATAGTGGCTCATCGGTTTTAAAAAGCCATTCAAATGAGAGAGATTGATTTGAGCCCTATTCAGATATACTTTTTTATTACCGTTTAATCTTCATCAATGTTAGTTTTCCAATTCTCTGCAGCAGTATCATCTCCACTGCCTCGTCGATTATAAACTCAAGTAAGTCATTTATTCGATTCCGATTCGAGTATATTTTTTACTAATCTAACTTGAATTTTCCCGATAATATACAGCTTACTGTTCCAGGTAAAACGGAAGACGAATTTCCAAAACCTCTCATCTCTCTAATATAATAAATAGAACTTCAGTGTGTATCTATTTAAGTCGTTGACAATGATAACCCATGATTGGGGAACGAAAATTATCCAGATTTTACTAACTATGAAAAAATATCTTTCCTTAAGAATGATTGTAAAACCATTCTTTTTAGCCGTTAACTTTATCTAACTAATTATTGACCAATAAACTATACATGCAGGCCTTAGGAGAGCAATTCCTTTAAACGGTATTGCTCTTATATGTGATTTCGTCCAGTAATCGCGTAAACTTAGATAAAATCAATAGATTCATAGTAATGTAGGTATATTTATTTGAAGAGTCATCGTCATAACGACTCAGGCATTAGGTTTAAAATCTCCAATAGCCGTATTTGTCGGCGTTCCTCGTCTTATTCACCAGCATCCGGAGAAAACAAGAAAGGATCACCGCACTTTCGAATACCGGTGAATGAGACGAATAACGCCGACAAAGATTTTAAAACCTCCAATTCATTTACAGACGTTTTCCAAATTTTCTTAGAGTGCGACGCAGGCATTATTGAAAATTGCCATTTTGTGAAATATGATAATAATAATAATAAATCGTCTTTATTTGGGCGAGATTGAGACTAAAAAGTCTCTTTTTTTATCAAAACCATCGTAATTAATTATAAAATTAAAAGTAGAAACAATTAGAAGAATTTTGGATGTAAAACATTTAAGAGATTCTTGGGGAAAAATCCACTGCGGAAAAACACCCACAAGGAAGAGGGGTGTGAAAAACCTGCGCAAACCTACCAATAAAAATACCTAAAAGATAAGAAAAAAATATATAAATATAAAGAAATACACTACCAATATGTACTTGCATGCGATAATATAATAATAATATAATATAAGTAATATAAATAAAAATTGTTACCATAGAATCACAGCATACCTTACCACTATAACTGTACCGCGATTTCTCTCTTAAGAATTGCGACACAAATGTGATCCAACTTTATTAAATTCATTTCGCTATTCGTAAATAAACCCGATGGGGGGATGAATTGATTACATCAAAGGTATTCATCCCATTCATTAATTCCACTTTCTCTCGCAGTGTATTTCAACCTCAAAACTTTCGACCGCCGCCATTTTTTTAATCGTCAAATGGGGCCGTGCAATATCGCAGACTCGGCGATTTCCACTTTAATCTCCGAAGAAAAATGAAAAAAAACTCGGAGAGATTGACGAAAAGGGAAAAAAAATCTTCATTTTCCGATAATTCGATACGGAGGGCAGGATGCACGGGAAAAATATAAAGCTTATGCCGCGGAAAAGGGGAATTAAAAAAAAAACACCGGGAAATGTTCCCCACGGCAATTTCCAAAAGGCATCCTTCCTTGTTATTTTACCTTCTTGGGAAGCAGTTCTCTCCCCTCTTTTTTTATAAAGGTCTCCCCTAATGTTAATGGTACTCCCCCCCCCCCCCCCCCCCCCCTGATTCATTTCGAGCCGAGAATTTTACGGGTGATCATTTGCGGACCACTTTTAATGCGCGGAAGGTCGCGAGCTTCCGCCGAAACGCCGCCCGCGGCGCTGCGGTCCCCTCCGTTTTAATCTCCCCTCTCTTTTAGGTGATAAAACCTGCGAAATACGACCGTCAGATTGCTGCGCCACTTAAAGGCGGCTGATGCTGTAAACATATTAATCTCTCTTAACGGGGAGGATATTCCTTATGGGAAAACATTAAGATGAGAGTCCCACAAGTGGTTATTCTTCTTGTTCAGGAATTTTGTGATGAAATATTAGAGAATTTGGTGTTTTCAGCGACCCGTTCCCTTGACGACCAGTGGGATTGTTGATGCCGAGCTCATGCGCTTTTTTTATAGGAACCCGTGGGAAATTCAGGCCCATAAGGAATTAATGGTTTTGAGATGAGGGTTTTTTTCCTTCTTAAGCGTACTGCCCTCCGTTCAATCATTTTTAGGCTAAGTCATTGTTTGTAATAGGATTACAATTTTGCAAATTAGCCACACGGTATTCCTATGTTCTAGAAAATTTAATGCAACCCTGGAATTTATCTTGAGTTTGAGGCACTCAGCAACCTAAAGGTTGACAAAGTAAACTAATTATTTATGCCAAGGTAACTGCAGTCAGAACGAATTTGAGTTAGGGTGATGAGTGTTGTCATTATTTATAGAAAAACCACCAAATTTTACCCAAACTGACCCCAAACTGAAATCTTCGATAAAAAAAACTCTTTAGTAGCCGCGGTTAATGGTTTAAATTTCCTTTTATTAAGGAATTTCAGGTTAGCTATATATGTTACCTTCATCATGAAAAGACTACAGGAACTGAAAACCATGCATAGAATTAAAAAACTTAATAAATGGTGACAGTTAGTGGGGAGTAGTTACATTTATAAAGGTAATTTGTTTTTAGTCGTTATTCATTCAAAATTTTAAATTAACAGAAAATAAAATTTGTCTTTTACCACGTTACTAATGCCAAAATGCATTAATCAACAAAAGTGAAGATATAAGTGCAGTGTCCTCTCTTGTAGAAATGAGGAAGGCTTGTACTTTTTCCACAGGTTTATTTTAAAAACACGACCAGGTTTCAACGAGTAATCGCCATCATCAGGTGAAAAGCAATAACCGTAACCATATATATATACAAAGGGAAGACTAGCGGAAAAACCATGAAATAGGAAAGGTGAACAAAGGAAGGGGAAGGGAGGTGGAGACATT
Organism: Sympetrum striolatum; assembly: GCA_947579665.1. Lineage (NCBI taxonomy): Eukaryota > Metazoa > Arthropoda > Insecta > Odonata > Libellulidae > Sympetrum > Sympetrum striolatum. The sequence continues at coordinate 75,480,827 of OX388350.1, forward strand.
AAGGGTAAGAACTTGGAAGTGCAGGTAGAGGAACCGTATCTGTGGGTGGTAGGATGCATTGAATCAGTGGAGAGTGGGAAGGGAACAGGTGCTCATTGACAACAGAAAATTTCGCGGAATTGATATGAGAAAGTATTTCGAATTGTTCCAGGAAATTGAGTCTCTGGCCTCTGTTGGAGAAATGTAGGATTTGGGGTTTAAAGTCCGAAGAATGGTTGTTCTCCAGAAGGTGCTTGGCAAAATGCGAATAAGTTGCTTGATTGCTAAAACATCTTTTGTGTTCGTTGGCTCTGATGGAGAAATTGCGCCTAGTTTGCCCGATATATACCCCTTCACAATCGTTACATTCGAGCCGATAAATACCTGATTTTTTTAACCGGTCAAATTTGTCTTTGCCATTGCAAAGTATTTTCTGAAGGTTGAAACGTGTTTTAAATGATGGCCTCATTTTTTCTTTTGGAAGGAGGTTACCGATCTTTTCGGACAAACTATTTAAAAAGGTTAATTTTACCCATTTCTGATTAACATCTTCGTCGACTTTTTTGAAAATTGTATTTAAGGCTAGTTTCCTATGTTTCCGTACTAAAAGTTTGTTAATTAAATTCTGGTGAAAACCATTTTTCTCGGCAATATATTTAATGGTAGACAACTCAATATTAAAACTGTCCTTCGAAAGGGGAATAGAGACCAAACGATTAATGAGGGAGTGGAAGGCGGAGAGCTTATGGGAGTAATGGTGGTTGGATTGGAAAGGAATAACCTGATCTGTGTAGGTAGGTTTACGGTAAATAGAGAAATGGAGATTAGGGCTGCGAAAGGATATGGTAAGGTCCAAAAAGTTAAGGGAATGGTTCATTTCCAGTTCTTGGGTAAAACATATGCAGGGATGGAGGGAATTAAGGAGGGAAAGGAATTGGTTAAGTTGCCTGAGGGTGCCGCACCAAATACAAAAAACATCATCTACATATCTCCATCAGAGCCAACGAACACAAAAGATGTTTTAGCAATCAAGCAACTTATTCGCATTTTGCCAAGCACCTTCTGGAGAACAACCATTCTTCGGACTTTAAACCCCAAATCCTACATTTCTCCAACAGAGGCCAGAGACTCAATTTCCTGGAACAATTCGAAATACTTTCTCATATCAATTCCGCGAAATTTTCTGTTGTCAATGAGCACCTGTTCCCTTCCCACTCTCCACTGATTCAATGCATCCTACCACCCACAGATACGGTTCCTCTACCTGCACTTCCAAGTTCTTACCCTTAATGTCTCCACCTCCCTTCCCCTTCCTTTGTTCACCTTTCCTATTTCATGGTTTTTCCGCTAGTCTTCCCTTTGTATATATATATGGTTACGGTTATTTCTTTTCACCTGATGATGGCGATTACTCGTTGAAACCTGGTCGTGTTTTTAAAATAAACCTGTGGAAAAAGTACAAGCCTTCCTCATTTCTACGAGATGGATTTCCACAAAACAACGCCTGAGACTGTGAATTTTTTGTCCTCTCTTGTTTTCTACACCGGCGGATGAGAAGAGGGTCCCGATAAAGACTGCTATTGAAGATTTTTAACCTTAACTTCTAAGTATATTAATGTGAAGGATATCAATTCAACTACATTTATAATTGACGGGGTATGTGAATTTCAACCTAAATATCTATCGTAGAAAAGCGACTTCTGCAATATAGTTGATTGACAAGGAGACTCGTTTTCAAAGACGCAACACTGGAGTTGTAAGTCAGATGGTACGCACAGGTGATATGAGCGATTACGAGTACCTAGACTACCTATGAGTAATAAATAAAACTGAAAATTTGCAATAATCGTTTTATTTTTGCCTTATTATAAAAATGTTGTCAATATACATAGATCGCTCTATATTTTAAATAAAAATTAGCAAGAAGAAATTGAAAATAAATCTATATCTATACATCTATCTCTATTTACTTAGTGTTGTCTTGATAACGGGTTGAAATAAACGATGTACAAATGCGTTAATTAAATATGAAGTTTTCTCGGTAATTTAATTAGAATCAAACAAGCCATTGGGCACTTTTCCGACGTTAAATATGTGTTTCTAACACAAAGTAGGACTAAATTCTCAGCAATGTACCAAAATCAAAGAATTTCTTGGAAAATCGTTGTTGGCATACCAAAATGTCTAAACATTTCCCTGCTCTATGTGAAGATATAGGTCAAATCATGCAGAGTATAAGGTCAGCATTGAGGACACACTGAGATTTCTCTAGTAATTGAAGCTTTCGACTCCAATCTTTCATCGTTCAGTACTCTTGAATAGGCGTCCTGTTTCGAGACGATATCAGCCCCACCTAGATTTATTTACTCCTTGAGAGAGGGTTCGAAAAGAGGACCTGATCTATTGGTGCATTCGAACGAAAGGACTTAATGAGAGCGGGTCGAGAGGTTACAAGACACTTGGAGCGCATTGAAGGCAATGCACGGAAGGGGATGTGATGCAAACGATGACATCCTGGATTAAGAGGCGATCCTTTTTAATGAAAGACCGCAATGGATCGCGGATTATGACTCCTGCAAATTGCATCTTCCGCTTCCAGTAGCCAAATCAAAACGTACTCCTATGAATCTGCATCGTCCAACGTACCTTCCGTGTATCGACTACTTAGGCCCTGGATCCTGGGTAGGACTCCACGAAGGGACAAGGAAAGGACGAACTAGTAGTAGTATTGTAAAAAGTGCTTCGACATCGCGGATAATTTCGCTCGTGGACTCCCTCTGGGAATCAAATCCAGGACCGCTTTCACCATAAGCTCACTTGGCTGTACTGGTGCAAAAGAACAAACTTTTACCAGCCACAGAGTTTACTGAAAAACGACCATGGTTTTGTCTCCTAGTCAGAGCAAGGAGGAAGTTAAGGTCCGAGGATAGAGTACATTACTGAAGCTTTTCGCATCAGTAGAGATGTATCCCTTAGATTAGAGAACCTGTGATGATTACTGCACATACGCTGCTGAGATTCCATCAGAATATGTCTCAAGTTTAGGATTCCATTCCTCCTTCACTTGTAGATAAAATGACATTAACTCAACTCTTATATGTTATCGTATGCATGATTTAGATTCCAACGGAGATGTCTACAGCTGCGATCAATGCATTAGTCCAGCTAATACTGCCCTCTTTTTGCATGTGAACCACGCTGCTTCTATGAAATAGTGATTCAGTTTCTATTCCTATACCTTTGATAATAGACTGTTTAATTTACCGAGAGAGATTCAGATGTATTGTGCTGGGACGATATGGAAGGTTTACCGTATTTTTTGCACCTACAGTCGTTCTTACGTATATAATATTGGTTTATGATTCGTGTTTTAAGGAGCTATTAAAGGTATGAAAATTATAGAAACAAAATTAATGTTTGAGAGTACTTTGTTGATAAATAAACATCATTCCGAGACCTTGTGTTGTTTCGAAGGATGACTGAGGAAAATTTTTCTTTCATTTACCTTTGTCTCTTTCTTTTTCATGGCCGTGATGAAATGAAAACAATGAGTGAACAATTGCCTAAGTTGATGTGCGTTCTTATGGAGTATTAAGAAAACTATTACTCGTAGAGTCACTGTTTTTCAATAATGTAGACATTTTCAACTTATAGCTTCTAGATAGGTGAGGAAATTAAGGGAAAACTACCTCATTCCTCTAAACTTGCTCTTTATTGCTGATGTTAGAGGGATGAGGTACCGACCGGATAAACGCTTTACAGGAGGTAAAATGAGCCTAACCTACGTCACTCCTCATCTTGTCCATTAGGTCTTATTCCCTCTTCAGGACTGTCCATAGCTAGGATAGGAATCTATTAGACTTAACTTTAATGTAGAACATCTGTGTAGGTTGTTTACTACCCATAGGAATCTGTAAGACCCAATTGGAGGTAAAATATCTGTACTAGATGTTTACTACGCAGTTTAACCGTAGATATTGGCTCTTCTAAATCCCCTTTAACTTCCTTCAAAACGTGCCCTCCGAGGGACTCTAAACTTCGGTTAGCGACGACAACAGGTGGGATTGCCCACGCACCGCTTAAATCTGTTAGCGTTTGGAAGAGAATTAATGCCTTTTCCGTCGCTTAGCAAAAGGTTTTCATGCTTCCGTTTTTACGGCCCCGAGAAGACGGCGTTCTGCAAATAAGGCATAATCTCTCCTTGGAGTGCAAATAAGGGAGGGGGCCGTTTTTTGTAGTTACTGCTCCGGGAAGATATGAATCTTGCTCTAAAGAAGCTAGTCAACGAGGTAGGAGTTACGCATTCTCCTATAGTCAGACATCGTTTCTATGAAATTGTGATTTTCTATTGTTTTCCAATGCAATTTATCGATTTTTATCCACTCTTTACAGTTGATTTTATTTTTTAGTTTTATAGATTTTTTTACTACAGGTTGGCTGAAGGTCAGGTGGAAGTTATTATTGACTTGGAAATAAAAAATTGGATGGAAACATATCTTATAAGTACCAAACGTTATATAATACCATTTGCAAATTCAAGCCATACGCAGAGTTATGTACAATTTAGAAAATAATTCATACGTCATGATTATTAATTAAAACAAATCTATGATCATATTGTGATAAGTTTTTAACAATTTTATATTATAAATATTAGAATCTAAGACTTATAATTTATGGTAATTGAGATATTAAGTAAGATCTCTTGTTTTTTTTAATTACTAACACAGAATTGAATATTTTAAAATACGATTATGGCAGTTCATTGCATCGGAAAGAGATTTAGAAAATGAGGAGTAGTGAAGATTGCACATCATCATATTTGAAAAATGTAGGAAATCTAAAAAAAAAAAGATTCAGAAATTGACTCACTCTAAACAAGATTTATCCAACATTATAGCTACGTTAGATGGATATTTGCGGTATGCAAATATTTCTCACATTCCTAAAGATGCATCTCTTTTAATTTCAGCTATATTTAGTTCTATATCTCTCTGTTAGAGTATGTACGAGTATAATACAGTAGTCTACCTGTCTTTATTTCGTATTTCTGTTCAATATTGTTAATATTCATCTGCGAACAATCTACAGAGAATTTTAATTCTAAGTTATTTAAGTTATAAGCAACTTAAAAATCTACAAAATATCCAGTAAAATGTTTAAGATGTGAGCTATTACTTTAAGGCATTTAAGTGTCATATGGAATCATACGTTGAACATTGAAATTCAAGCAATTACTATGAGCAATGAACAGCTGTCACAACGTCATAACAAATGGCATACCATTTCGCACACACCTTTCAATGCGGATTATCGTTATGTTGTGTCAATGGGCATTCGGAGCCTCCCTTCGCAAATTTATGTCTGCAGTCGCAATTAGGATGCCATATATCTTTCGCTAACCGTTCCGCTCATTTCCACCGAGTGATAAACATCCCTGCTGTTAATCAAACGCGCCGCTTTATGCTTCAGCCCAAATGAATACGCGGTTTCGGTTGATAAACCGGCAATGCATGACTCTTAATTCTCTCTGCATTATACAACCAACGCTCAATAGTTTTGCATATGTTTCGTGAGGTATTGTTTAAACGTTTATACGAGTAATACGTTTCGGAGTTTGTACATATTTTATCTATCTCTTTTTATCATGGTGATCCTTATTACTCCCTCTTTAAAGTATTTAATATGAATGCCGGTTAGAAAGGTAACCTCACTAAGATTAGCTACAAAAAGATAGCAAAGAGGAATGAGGTTTACTTGTCAGGATGAGGAGTGAGGTAGTTTGTCCTAGCTTTCTTAACCAATCTAGAATTTTATGAACGGCTGTCTCATGATGATAATCCTAATAACTCCCCAGTCGGTCTGTAAAGAATTCGGCTTGAATGCCGATCGGAACCTCATCCCCTCTAATATTAGCTACCAAGAGATGATAGAGGGAGTGAAACTCGCAAGACAAGATGAGGAGTGAGGTAGTATGCTATTTCTTTCCTAACCAAGCTAGAGTACTATATGGAATATTATCATCGTTATTATTAAGACAAATATAAACGAATTTTATAGCTTACTCTATCCTGAAAATAAATAAACATACTCCGTAATGATATGTTAGCAGGAACTAAGCAGCTATTTCAGATGATTGTTTTTGGTAAGCTTTCCAGATGCTCTGCCCCATGCATCTTTTTTTCACTTTCACTTGCATTCTTAAGGATTCTCTTCTTCTAAATATCTCATTCATTACAGTAAAAAAGTATTTCCTCACTCTTTTCCTCAAAAAAATCACTTTCTCTCCCTCTCGCTCTAACTGTTATTTTATACTTACCAAAGAAAAGAACTATTTTTGTTTCAAAAATATGCTTGTAAATTTTCGTATATTTCACCTTAAAATTATGTACATGTAACTCCATAGCTGCGTTACTCTCACGTTAGAGCTACTCAAATTTTCCCGATGTACCATTTCAGTCATCCATCATGTCCATGCGATCAAACTAAAATAATCTCTATCATAATTGAGCAGTAAGTTCATACAAACTACGGCCTCTTTACCTTTTAAGTATTTAGCTTAAGTATCTTATAAAACTTTTACTTTGTTATGCTGATCAATCTCTATATTTAGTGCAACGTTATAACTGAGTGTTTCATCTACCAAACTACATCTACCAAACTACATCTACCAAACTACATCTACCAAACTACATCTGTTATGTTAAATTTAATTAAGGAGAGGACCATTAATTCTAAATTTCACTTAAAATAAATACCTAAATATGCAAATCTTTGTACACAGTAGAGTTTCTTGCGATGGCACATAATTATGTTCTTACTATTATGAACTTCGAAGAATTAAATTTATATAAACGTTTCACTAATACTTGCCTTCATATGCCTCAGGGTTTCAAGATATATGCATTTCAGTTTGCAAATATGTGAAATATTTCCTTCGTTTGTCCTTTTATATAGCACTTGCAATACAATAATCCACCCTTTTATGGCTTTATATAATGATATTTCCTTATCTTCATAAATCGAACGTTCAAATCATAGCGATGGGAAAAGTATAGAACGAAAATAATCCCGGTAACCATGGAGATAGGGAAACATTCGGACTAGCTCTGCAAAGACAAGGAGTCTAATGAATCGCAGAAACAAATCGTCAGTTTGGAGGCAATCGCCCTTTTGTACACAAACGCTCTCTGATTGGTCAGCCAAGAGCACCACGTGGCGTTGACCTCAAATAAGAATTAATATTTTCCGTGCTCTAGCGTGAGATTTACGAATCAACACGATGCGATGATTGTGATTTTCTCTGCCAAATTTATCGCTTCGAACCCTATTTGTCGATTGCCTATAACAAGGGAGATTATTTATATTTCTCCAGCGGTGTTCGATTCCGCACCTTCTGCTGATGACGAAGAACGGCTCCCCAATTAGGGATGGGCAATTATTTTTCGCTGTTAATCAGACCTTTTCATAAGGGAAATTAAGCCTTCTCCCATCACCTGTGCTTTTGCTACCACATCTTGATGAATGGAGCATTTTCATTAGTCTTTTGGTAGAGTAAAGGGATACATATATATAAAATGTATCTCTCGGTATTTCTGTCTTTTTCATTTTTATGATAATATAATATTCTAGATGAAGCGTCCGTTGAGATTTAAGCGCTTATAAGTAGGATTAAACATAAATAAAAAGATCTATTTCTGCATAAGAGAATTTAAAATATTTAATTATTAAATATTAATAATAATTAAAAATCTCTTTAGCTTAAATCAGTGAAGCAGGGTATCGAAAAGAGATATTTTCCTCATACCAAAATGACCATAGTTTGGAACTAATATCGATGTTAAGAAATCATCCTTCATGGAAATTCTTTCTCTTCTTTTCTGTGTTATGTATGTATCATATGATTATATAATATAGTATTTTCATAATTTTGATTATATATTAGGATTGCATTAGTAGTAATGATAATAGATATTTTTAGATGTGATCGGTAAAGTATAAATGATGATTAATGATAACATTTTAATCGACTGATACTAAAACTCTTTTTCACCATTAAAGATTTCATTCATCCTGCTTCACTTCCATATACGTTTTACTCTTGTAGCATTCTGGTTCAGAGAGGAAGGCATTAGTATAATATCTCATCATATCCAGATCACCGCGCCTCTTCTAAAGGACTTTTAGTAGCTTTTAGAGGAGGGTTAACGTTCAAACCTGCCTCTAACCGGATTATGTTTTATAAAGAGTGCAAACCAAGTCTACGTACCCGTTTCCCACTCCTTGTATATCCTAATTAGACTCATTCCCCTCTAATTAACTCTTGTTTGCTTAAATTTTAGCATATGAGACTCCAATCAGTCTCCGGGCTGAGTACTTACCTTACAGATAAATTCATCATCTATATTTCGGGTCTATAGTATACATCTTAGTAATATTAAATCTGTCCATGTAGGATCACATTTAAGGACGTAGCATGATAGTAAATTGGTTAGAGCACCTATACCTGGGTTCGAGTCCACGTCGTGTCACTATTGTAATTTTCCAGGTTATATGTACATTGTTTTCTTTAATGTCTTTTAGTTTTTGCTATCGGTAGGTTTGTGCAGGTTTTTCACACCCCCCTTCTTTGTGGGTGTTTTCCTGCAGCGGATATTTTTTCCTAAGCTTTTCTTAGGTTTTTTTTAAATCCGCAATCCCTTCTCACATTTTCTTCTATTTTCCTCTAAGTTTCATTGATACATGTAATATACTTATAATAATGTAACAACTTAACGACAGGTTAGATGGAATAGGAGACTTTTTAGTCTCAATCTCGCCTAATAAAGACCCTAATAATAATAATAATAATATTTTCCTCACCTTGTACAACCCTTATAATATTAGGGATCTTATTATATAATATTATTATCATGACAAGTTTTTGTGGAATTTGTGTAGTTCATTTGCAGATAATCCCGATTACAAAATTCCACCAAGTTAGGTTACTTCGATTTAATTTATTCGATTAATTTACTAGTAATATTTATTGTGGATATATATCTGCCGGACCGTTCAGCACCCGACAGATCACCGCGCAAGCATAGAATGCTGCTAATGGATGGCTTTCCCCCTTGCTCTTACGTACCCCTTTGATTTCTCAATGTGACGATCTGTCAGTAACAGGTTCTTCTCTTCTGAATTTTTGTTTTAATTTAATAATTTTATTAAAATGCAGAAGTGTTCTTTTCAGAATAAAGGTGAAATCAGAATACATATATGTATGTTGAGTTATTTACTTCAAATGTGATCTACAGCCCGAATAAAAAGATTATGTTTGTAACCATTTATAATACGTACCCTACTTTTCTGACGTATTTTCGTGGAAAAAAATGAGTACTATTAATGGAAAATTACGGTACTTATTAAAGGGTACCTATACATTAGAACTTATAATATTGCAAAAATACGAACCATTTTTCGAAATTTCAACTAAGAAGGCGAATTTAATTTTAATTAGCTTTTTTCGCCATGTATGATATCTGATAATGGACTGAAGCGAGTATATCAGCACACAACTCGAACCCAAACCTTTTACTTTCAGCGAAGATGTTTTATATAATTCAGTCCCCACCATCAAAAATCAAATCCACCAATCATTCAAAATATCGCTCAGTTTTCCTCCGATGTGATTCGCATCACAATTCGCATTGTTTAGCTATGTTTTGATCATTATACGTATCGTGTAAATATCAAAAGCGAAGTACAAATTTGAACTGAGTGGTAACTGTGATGGTGGAGTCTAGTTATGTAGCATAAATGTCTTGGAGAGGATACTGGGGATGATAATTTATGAATTGAATCTTATTTTTTTGGTGCTATGTTACTGTTTGTGATTATGGTGTTGTTTTGAAACTTTGGAACTTGTGAGACTGGAGTTAGAAATTAGACATAGCAATTTTGGGGCGGGCGATACGATACGAATACGAGCGGGCGTTTATACTCGTATATATTGTCTTACTTGAATGTGCACGGCCTGTTTGGCGAACCTTTTGCAGCAAGAGGGCCATATTTGATGAATATAAAGGGCTTGCGTGGCAATTTGGTGCCGAACCATACTATGAGTTTGTGATATTATTAATTTTTTATGTCAACAATATGATAAAGTTCTTTTATAAGACGTGTCAAAAAATTCTCCTGCCTGCCACTTTGGGCACGTGTGCCATAGGCTTGCCCTCCCCGGTATAGGGGCTGCCACCTGTCCGCAGGTCTTACTGCAGCTATACCTGATAATATTAATAAAAGATAATCATCCAACCAAAAGGTTCGTTCCATCCGTAAGCAGTAATACATTTCTCCATTTTCAGAAGATGATTTCCCTAGCATAGTCACTGTAAACTGCTAAGTTATTTATTTTCCGGACGTGGGTTTATTTTCTTGACCTTTAAAACCTTGTTCTTTCTCATCGGATATTTTCTTTCTTGATGCAGACTCTAAATAAACAATGATGTCACGGTCACACTCACGATATTTACCTTTCCGTTAATGAATTCAGTGTCACGCTTCGTCGTTTCCGAAGAGTAAAAGATGGAGAAACTACTGCGCAAATACGGTGCGAAAACTGAATATAAATATGTATGAATATGAATGTAGTACAAATGCACATAAAATTTTATATTTATTTATTTTATAGTTCTATTTTGTCAGATAGTGAAACTTGTATCACTCTTATAGTATTCATGTCATGTATTTATGTGTTATGTAATTGACTTCCATACTGTGATTCAAAATTTTTACAGCAAATTAAAAATTATATAATAAAAAAATATTTCGTAAGATATGCATGAGTGCATAAAAGCAAAACAATATCACAAAAAATAAGTACAAAATATGTTTCAAATACAAAGTATTTTTTCGAAGAGTTATTTACATGAATATTGATGCGATGATTATTTTGATAGTGAGTCATGTCATGATCTAAAATGGTCAATGGGTAGGTTTAGAAGGCGAGGAATCTTATATAAGTATGATAATAAATGGAAGAAAAAGAATTTTGGAGAATATTGTTATAGGAGAATAACTAAATGTAAAATCACAGAGGAGTAAGCTTACCAATTTTGGAGTGGAAATATTTATTGAAATGAAGAAAAATACTTCAGTAGAATCAACATGGGAGGTTATTTTATTACAAATGAGCGAGAGGAAAGATTTTACTAGCATTTCCTTGAGTGTTATAGAGGATTACTTGCGTATTTCTATAGGAAAGCTGTGGAAATATTCCGTAGGTTAAGTTCACTGGATTTTACTGTATTAGAAATATAAATTAGATGTTTTTAAGGTTAGATATGAATAGTAGCCAGCATAGACTTAATGGGAGAGCAATATGCAAAGGCTAGAATTAACATTTAAGTGAAATATAATTTTAGGTTTTCTAAATACTTCCTTTTGGCGATTTTCTTTTTATAAAGGAACTAAATCGTGGTACCACGTGTCAGGGCTTACTTGGTACCATTCCTAGTAAAAGTAATATTGATTAGTTATTTATTTGTTGCAAAAAATTCAGAACAAGGGCTATCTGAAAAACTGAGATGTCCTTTTGTATTTTTACGAAAGGGTGTGACCCTAAATACAATTCACCAAATGGAGGCTTAAAACCACGCAATAGAGTATTTCTGGTTTTTATCCATGTTTTTAATGCTGTGGGAGTAAACTCTATGATTCTATTAAGCCCAGAATGAATTAAAGTCCTAGAGAATCGTCCCGTATAATTGGAGGATCCGGACTGCCTGTCTGTTGGCAGAGAAAGGTCACACAGCGTTGGGGCGTCGCTCTGTTTATTTATTTTGTTGACCCTCTCCTCACCTGTTCCCCCATAACTTCTCTAAACTGCCGTATCTCTCTTATCCACAGGATAAACTACATTCCGCTGGAGCCTGCGCTCACTGAATCGTCCGTGGTGACTGCGGCCTCTGACCTTTCCATCGGTGTCCTCACACAGTCCTTTCGCCTTCTCTCTGGTGAGTACTTACACACTTTCACCAACTAGAGTCTGGAATAGTACCTTATTCCAGGGTAAACCCTATGTACCTGAGATATTACACGTGCGATTTAACCACTATCCTTCCATTACATTTATGCAAATGTAAAGGCCCTCGTAAACGATCAAACGAATTGTGTAACCAAAGGAGTTGCACAAACATTTTGACGGTGTATGATACGGATTGACTAGCTGTGTAACAGTTTGGAACAAATCAGTCAAGACCGGAATATATTGTGCCAACTGTTTGATCACCCCAGTACAAAACCTAGTTGCATTAATTCTTTAATGCATCTTCACCACAGAAATCATAAATTGAAAAGACGTGCAATTTTTGGTGTTGTACTTTACGCTAAAAGAAGTCATCCGACTTGTATTTCAGTCAGCAGGTTGTTTAAAAATTTATTGATACTATTATTTTTCCTTCTTTACTCAAATACTTTTTGAAATATTAGTATTTTTTGGGAAAAAGTTGACTTAGAAATCTTAGAAACTTCAAATTATTGTCAAAGGTTCGAATTTAAGGCACAGTGACGTTGTGTGCTCTAATTACTTAAATACAAACTTTGGCTGATAAGATAATGAATGTAGAAATCGAGTTTCAACATTCCAAGTTATTTTCTTGAAATGAATCACTAACCTACTACCTATAGGGATTAAATTATTAGAATGAGAATTCCAGGAAGTTGTAAAGTTTTATCATTAAATGCCTGATTCTGCGAATTTCAATTATCATGAAATGTAATTTTTTGTGAGGAAATCGCGAAAAATTGTAATAATAAACTGATGTTTGTTTTTTTTGCGTTTTGCGTTTTGGAAATATCCCACCTTGACGCCTAACGGTATTGCTGACTTTGATTCAGAAAAATACACCGAGAAGACAAGTCTATACAAATCAGTTTCGGTCTAAAAAAGATGAAATTAAAATACAATATTTAATTAATAAACACTATATTTCTAGTAGTGTACTTTAAGAAATAATGTCTTTAATGAATCATTCATACTCTCTTATCACTAACGTAAGCCATTATCATGCTCCTTATCGACAGTAATTTCATATCAGTAGAAATATTTGTACTTGCTGCCCCTGTCTTTAAATTAAACCAAACACAATCTACGGACTTGTAAAGAAAGGAAATTTGGGACACGGCTGTTGAGGTATCAAATCTCTAAAGGCCGTTTTTGTCGACCTTCCTCTTCTCATTCCCCGGTATTCCTAGAAAAAAAGAAAGGACGCATAAAAACTACAATCATGACGTATTAGAATATGGCAAGATAAAAATGTTTGGGAACATGCGAAAATGTTTGCCTTTGGGACGTATATTTCAAGTTCAGAGAAAATGTAGAAAATATGTTTTATCTTCTCCCCGGGAAACGCTGCACAGTGTGTTTGAATCGGCAAAATGATAAGAGACCAAAAAATTTTCTTTCTGTGGTATGCGAGGCATTTGAACGTTGTTTAAAAATAGTTAATCTGATTCCATAAGTCATTCATCGATATCCATACGCGTGGAAAAAAAACTGGAGGTCAAACTTGACAAATTTTTATTGGAAAGGATAATCACCGCTTTATGGGAGAAACGTTCAAATTCGATCCGATATAGGGCTGTTGAAGGCAAATATTGGAAATAAATGACTATGCAGTCTTCTAATACAATTTTTTATTTAGATTCGTCATACGTACTATTTGCGCTTGTAGCTGAGTCTCTCAAAATTTAACGAAAGGGCTTCCGAATGGCCAAGTGGATCTCTCGTTCGTCTTTGATATAAGCTGTCTCGGGTTCGATTCCCGGTAAGTGTGTGTATGTGTATGATCTCAGCTGTCAAAATGCTTTCGAATTTTTGTTTCATATTTACTCGAGAAAATGGGAGCACTTTTCCGGCCAAACATTGACCTTCAGTAAGGAAAACAGTTGGTAAAACAGCGGCATAAAAACTCGTCTCTTACGTAATGGCGTTTTTTGATGTTTCTGGGAGAAATATCTTAAAACTAATTGTTTTGATAAACCAATAAACCGTTGGAATTATTAACAATACCTCTCCTTTGGGTACGTGTCTTTATTTCCAGCCAAACGGCACGCATCCTGTTCGAACGTCACATACATCTATTCCGCCAGGCTTTTGTTCCGCACTCCCATGACCTTTGCCCTTATTAATTTCGCATGTTTTGACAGCTCCTCTTTTGTTTCGGGGATCCTCGTCGATCTCGGGTCAAGTACGCATTTCTCCCTCCAGAGGGCTCTCATAATTAGCCGTCTCACGCGATCCTATCTGTTGGGTAAACATTTTCTTCTTGTGAGCATTCCGAGAACATCTTGGCTCAATCCAAAGGGAGAACACTTGTGAAAATTCCACCGACGACACGAAGATGTTTCTCCCTTTCTTGTGAAAACAAAGTTCTCGACAAATACACTGCGAGCTTCATCAAAAGCCGGAATTAGGAAAACAATTTGGCATTATTATTGACTGAAGCTATTTCAAAATGGGTACTTCCTCAAAAGTCATTCATAGTTTCATTTTGCTGCTATTACAAGGGCCTTATCTACTCATTCCTTTTTTGGTTCAACGAGAGAAAGAAATACTGTCTCTTTCTTCGTGGTACATATTAATCAATAAATCAACTGCGATAGGTTGAAGAATCTATTGCCCTTGTGGTTAGTCACTGAAAATAGGTTTAAGATACCATAAACGTTGCGCATGTAATGCTTGACACAAATGCTACTCATGTATGAGATTAAACTATGATATTCATCTTGTTTATTCGTTGACTCTCACCTTATAGGTCATTCATTCATAATTTCATCACTTTGATACTTTCACTTTGAACTTTTCTACTTGTTGCATTCCGGCTAACTGAGGGAAGCAACTTAAAACTACCTCATACCTCCTCTTATCCATTGATGAATGAATAAATGAGGAAGAGTTGAGAATCCTGTCATCTGTCGGGTTGCTGACTCTTCTTACAATGCTTCATTGAGACCAAGAACGTTTCACTAAATATAATTAGCATAAGATGCTTCTGAGTTGGGAGATTGAGTAGTAACATTTATCTTGGTCACTTGTAGACTATCACCTTATGAATTTTTACTGAGATTGTTAATCTTAGTTTATTTGTGCTACCTTTACAATGAATGTTTTCTATTTGTTTTATTCTGGCTAAGGTAAATAGGTACACTCCTGGCCAACATTAACGCTGCACCTCCCTAGCGATCCTTACGGCCGGTGCTGCGTTAATTTTGGCCAGGACTGTACAAACTTCTTCATACATCTTGTCCATTGATGAATAAATTAACGGAGAAATGTTGGGAATAGTTACATGCTTGAGATTGGAGACTAATGGCAAGGGCTCTAAGAAAACAAAAACATATCAATTAACATAGGCAGATATTTACGTATGTGGTTTAGTTATGATATTTATTTAGTTATTGTTACTAAGTGTTAGTCTAAGTTTGAACGTGTCGCTTGAAAGTGCTCTATTTCCCTCCATTGCCCCATCATATAAGCAGATTCAAAATATCTCACTCCTTACATTGGCCAGTAAATAACATTCCTTCTTTAAAGCTTTCAGTGGCTTCTTGCAGATTCATACTCTGAAGGATTTAATTTTATCACAGCATTGAAGACGTCGGTGATGACAGAGAACTCATGGTGCATTTTCTTTATCTTGTGCCAAAAGTAAAATGTTAAGTAATACATTCACTGATAAATTCAGCAGGAAAAACTGAAGCTTGTACTTTTATTAAATCAGTAAGTTTTTGTTTCCCACTAATGGGAATTTTCCATATAAGTTCCTTAAGATGAAAAACCACTCTTAGTATTCTGAGTGCCGCTAAATCGAATAAAATGAATTAAATTCAACAATATTTTGAGTTCGGGTGACTTCTTAGCATCAACCGCAGTCCACTTCTAGAGAGTGACTTCCAATCATCATTTTCTTTCTCGCCCCTCATAGTTGCGATATTCTCTCCCGTAAATCTTAATTAGATTTCTACCTTATTAAGAGAGCAATTTCACCTCTTTGCACTTAACTGCCATTTGCTTTCGACTTCGTCACCGTGAATTCAATTTCGTTCCGATCTTCATCGCCAAAGCAGTAAAAATAAAGTGGAAAATTCGTTCTGTTCTCTTCAAATCATTTCCACCAAGCATTACATAATTAGAAGTAATAATACGGTTGAAAGACAGTCAGCAGCTGAGGTAATTTTGCGCAAATGGATCCTCTCCTGGACTCGAACCCGGAACTCCCTTCACCAAAAACAAACACTTTTACCCACTTGGCTATCTGGGAACCCAGAAACATAATTAGTCTGAATCCAGTCAATAATAACAGTATAGAGTAGACGGTAGACATCATTTAACGGTATAACAATTTTCGTTTTTTTTATTTCCATGCAAATATTATTTGAAAGAAATATAGGCATTGTATCTATGTAAATTGTATATTGAACATTTATAAAGTACTCTTAGAATGTGAGCGCAAAATTTTTATGGTGATAAGTTTATTATTAATTTTAAAGGTGAAATACTTATTTATTATTTATTCACCTGTGGGCTCGATGATGAGTTTTTGAATAAGCCGACAATCCTTAGAATGACACTTGCATAACTAACTACTTTATGCTTCAATAGCCCCCTAGTAAACCTAAATCTGTGTATTTATTGATTATGTGTGTCATTACCGAAGGATATAATGATAACGCCGCTTGTCCCCTTCTTTTCAGTTTGCGAACTTTCACTCTCAAAAGTTTGGGGCACCCTCTCGTGGAAAGATATAGAAGCAGCCTCTTCCGCATTCGGGGGCGGAGATTGCACCGTCCATTTCCCAACACCTTTTCCGTCCCCAACGCAACCGGAACCGAATGGCCTCCTGGTGGAACTGACGCGCCTCAACGTAGCCTGCTCCCTGGGCCACCTCCAGTTCGGACCATCTGCCAGACACGTCTACTGCGGGAAGCTGGAGGAATACAGACCATCCGAGAGGCAAGTCCACATGAGAGGGGACGAAAGACCGTTCCTCCGCGTCCACTCGAGGGTTAGAGGTGCGGGACCTTCCGGGAGGGGAAGGTCCAGACAGATACAGCTGCACCCTCCACGTCTGCAGGTGTCCTTCTCCCTCCGGTACAGACCGGTAGAGCCGTGCTACAACGTGTCCCTCACGGCTAAGAATGGGTCCTTCCTGATCCCACCCCCATCTTCCTCGTCTTTTCTATTTCCACCCTTCCGCCAACCGTCCGATAGAGTGCGGTGTACTCTTGTGGTACACCTCCCTTTCGGTTACAAAGTCCAGCTCAGTCTGCGTCTCCTGGGATCCGCACCTAGGGAAGAGTCCTCCACTTCTCTAGAGGCTGCCGAAGACAGGGAGGAGGAGGATCTGAACAAGTGGAGGGGCGGGGAGGAGGAAGGGAGGGGCAGGATGTGGAGGAGGGAGGTGGGGGAATGCAAGAGTGGAGTCATGGTTGGGGCCTGGGAGGAGGGCCCCTGGTGGTCCAAGTGTCTGTCGCGGGAGAATGGGATGGTTACGGAAACTTCGGAGGGCAACATGGTCACAGTGAAGGTTTATTGGTCTGCGGAGAAACAGCTGGATGGGAACGAGTTACCCACGGAGGTGATTTCAACGCCTGCGTCCCTCTTGTTGGAATATACTGCTGTGGAGATCCCGGCCATCGTGGGGGATTGTGGGTTTGGGTGGGTGAGTCTGGGACGTAGGATTGGATCGGAGGCAGGTCGGTGGGGGGCGGAGAATAGAAGGAAGAGGAGGGTCGAAGGGGCACTGGTTGGGGGCGGGGGGTTCCAAGGGAGAAAATGGGCTTGTGTTGGATCGGTGGAGGGCAACCCTCTGCCGTGGGGAGACGCGGAGGCGGAGTGCGTGCGATTGGGAGGACATCTGGCGAGCGTGAGAAGTGAAGAAGAGCAGGCGATCCTTGACCTTATGCTGACCAAGAGGTGAGTTCATTCATCTAGGAGGGAGACAGCCTTCTGATTGCTCTAACGAATCCCTTTGTCCATTGGAAGGCATCCCTAATTACTGTTACGACGAAAGTTTATTCTATGGCGAGAACTTTGATACTAAAACTTCCGAGAGTATTTTGATCCCCTCCATTGTAAATGAATATGGTTTAATTGGGATACACCTGTACGAAGGGCACCAAAAATGTTTGCAGAATTAAAGTTTACGGTCCTGAGAGAACTTCAAATTGAAATGAAGCTGAGCGATATGATCGAGCAGCTAAGTTGTTAGCCTATATACAATGGGTGATAACCTTCAACGGTGACACACTGGCGAGAATAATTTAATGAATTTGAAAGCATCTGATTTTCCTGAGAAGTAATAATTAGAAATTCATTCATCCTAGATTTCATAAATTATTTCGTTAAACCGTTAAAAAAAATAAAATTGTCATCATTAATTCCCGAAAGAGATATTTCCAATGAGCCCTAAAATTCTCTATACATTAAATACGTACCATATTTAAGATTTGGTTTTTAAGAACAAATAAACTTGATATTTCCATCACTCTCTCAGTCACAGTTGTACATGTTGTTTTTACATTTATACATCCAATCCACCAGCAACCAGATGAATGGCGACATTCGGTAAAAATGTTTTTAAAAATTAACTCGAACATTAATGCCATGAACATTCTCGTTGAATCTAAACGTATCTTTGGATAATCTGCATATATTTTCATCAATGCTAACTGCATAGAATAGTATATGATTATAGCTAAAATATTGCGTCTATCTCTTCTTTTCTAATACTAAATACTCAAGTATAAAATTTTTCAAACAAAATATCGTACAGGTCATAATGAACCGACGCGACCACTTAATTATTAAGAAGTATTTCTCATAGAACTTGAGTCAAGGGGTACCCTAGTACCTGCATGTATTATATTCCTAAGATATTATCAAACCATTACCACCTTGAAGTTTAATATTGTCATATTTCTCTATTATTAAAAAATAATTAAAGCTTGTGTATAAATATGTATCTTATTTTTCATGTTTGTACCTTTTCAGCCCTGGTTATCGGGAGCACAACTCCTATTGGGTTGGCGCCTCGGACGTAGTTAGAGAAGGGGACTTCCGATGGACGGATGGGGCCGAATTCTACTATTCCAGTAAGTAAACGCCCATTTTGAACTCTTACTTTTACCGTAGAATTAACAGGGACATTTCAAAAGATTATCCCGCTGGGCCCTCATGAGCGCAATAGCCTAAAACGAAACTGTGGTCTCTTTTCTGATAACTTCAAATTCTTGTAATTTTGCTCAAAGAGAATGTATACGTTTCATAGTGAGAATCTCTGGGACACTAGATTATATTCTGTGTGATCTACTATTAGTAGTGTGTACAGAAGTGATGTTATGTTATTTTGTTTTTATCTTAGAGCCCTTAGCAACCCACTGCAAAGTTGTTTAATGTTTTGACTACCGCACCTGGCTTCCAATATTTGGGCATTAGCATCCAATTTCCGATGAAATTGAAAGCCGACGTCCCTCATTTAATCATTCAAACCCTTGACCCTCAAAATTCGATACTCAAGTTGAAAAACGCTTCGGAAGATAAATTCGCGATGTTTTCGGAGCAAATGGGCACCTCTGAAGGGTTCCAATGAAAAGAGCTTTTGAGTTGGTCGTGTAAATCAATCGCCTTGTTTTTGATACAGCTCTGAAAGATGAATTGGAGTTCCTAAAGGAAACTTGAGAGTGAAAGGGAAATACGATAGAACGTCGCATAGGATACGTTGATTTATGCGATAGAAAGGTAGACATATGAAATGAATGAGAGTCATGTACTTTTCCACATACAAAGAAACTCTATCGCAATAAGTCTTAATCGGATCTACTTGATAGATTATTTTACATGTTATTAATTTGCTGCTGTGTGTACTCCTTAGCTTTCATCAATGTCAAATTACCCAATACTCAATTATGAATTTATCTCATTTTAATTAAGATGTTTATTATTACTGCATAAAATAAATTGATATGCACAGCAAAAAGTTTCACTGTGAACATAGTTGTATTTTAACGTTATTGTTCACCTGAAACTTCTAAGCCCTCTAATACTAAGTGGTTTCAAGTTTCATTCAGTAGAACCGGGTACGATTCTCGGAGGAAATGACTCTCAATGAACTGAGCTATCGAATCAATTTAACAATCAATCAATACATTATTTTCATACTGTTCCAGCGAAGCAAATTATTAGAATTCTTTATTTCTTCTATTGCGTATCAGACTATATTAATCATAATAAGTTTAAATCCATCCAATCCGACTAAGCGAATTATATGTAATTATTTTTGTACATAACTTTTTTTTCAAATGTCATTTAAACTAAAACACTATCTTATAGTGTTGTAAACTTAAAACTATGAGAAAGAAAATTGTTTTATTTTTATTTAAGTTCTAAATAATGTACGTATGTGTAATCTCGTGCACACAATGTTACATCATTATTTGTGTAACTTGGTTTCATTATTTAATGTAACGACTCTTTTGGATACTAAATATTTTTCTTAGAAATCTAATTTATAGCGTGTATCTTTCGAGACTCAGGTCCTCGATCCATATGAAATTACTTTGGCTATTACTCGGAGTGCAACAAATAAAAAATAGTAGAAAAAAATTACTTTTCTATTGAGTTAGCGAATGAATTTCTCTTCCCTCACAACCGTTCATCACTCCTAACGGTATTTCTACCTCGTTTATCCCCCACATCTCCAAACACTGACTTGCTGTTACTCACTTTCTTCCCCATCCCCTTTGTTACTTTGTATACAACGTTGTTGTCTCCCTCTTTCTACCTTTCCCAATACGATGCATATAATATTTAGCTCTTTGTGTTTTTATTTAGGTCTGATGATGGCGTGATTTTCTCCGAGGCCGATAAGCGTGTGTGTAATTTTCTTGCGTATTTTGTGTAAGTTTTGTTAGTAAAGAGTCTTTTTAAGGGGTAAAAAAGCTAAAAACTCGGTATATATGTTTGTATATTAGTATACCTTAGCATCGTAACAAAACTAAACGTGCAAATAGTTCGCAATTCTTACTGAGCAAAGATGGATTGAGCTTGTGATTGGTATTAATGTTATTGTGTGTCGATAAGAGAAAGGAAGGGACGGAGCCCTGAATCGAATGGGAGGGGTTTGCCATGCAAACAGCACCCTTGTTGCCAATTGCCGCTCGTGTATGAGTGCTCATTCCCTTAATCCACTTATCCCGTTGACAGATGCATTGCCCAATTGGGATCCCCTCTCAAAGAACCCTTTCAATCAAACCCTCACGACGCTTTGCAGGGGCTGCCTCGTAATTATGGCTGCCTTTGTTGTGCTTAAGAATTCATTATTTGCTAGTCGAAGTAAAGGTGTTTGATTAGCCGATTACAGGCCCTGCTTCTTAAGAGAAATTCTCCGTTTTTTTAGTTTCCCGCAATTTAGAAATTGCAATAGTTATTATTCGTACATAAATTGTATTATCCAAAGCAAAACTATGTAGATGTTTATTATTTTTATTAATTATATTTTTAATTAATTGATTGAATTAATTTAAATTTGTATTAATTTTATTAAACCGGCCTCCATGGTCAAGTTGATAGCAATCCATCTGTGCTATCGCTCCCACCCCAAGGTCCCGGGTTCGAATTCCGATTAATCGGATTTTTCCGATTAGGGAATGGTTGTTTGTGTCGGTTGTTGCTGTTGATATAGACACGACATTCAATCTTGTGGTATCCTGTATAAGTTTTTTATTCTTCCTCCATAGAATATTTTTTTATTTTTTAGGAGAGTTTGAATTTTTTGGCTCGTGTTGTGTTTGACGAATGTAATGAATAAGCATAATAAATAAAATTAAATACATTTAGAACTCGACTTCTGACTCTGGGGTGTTTCTTAAGAAGTCAAGATCGTGACAATTGTTCATCAGAAATAAGATTGGAAAACGATAGATTTGTTGAGAGAGGCTTGAGGCGTGTCGGGAATTGCTCTGTCGAAAGAGAGAATGCCGAGAAGTAAGAAAGATGGATCAGCCGGAAGAGATAATTGGACCGTGCGAAAGGAGCTTAACGAATTAAAAGGATGGACAGCGGTCGTTATAAGAGCTGTACGCACAGAAATTAATCACAGAATAACATCTGAACATTCAATAGAGTCAATTGTCTATTTCCGTGGTGGATATTTTGACGAATGCAAAAATTACGGTTAATTACGTATGATATGGTTTTAATAGTCGCATCATAATTGATGTGAAATTTGTGCATAGAATCATATCAACGAACGATTCCAGTATGGTATACCAACGAGAATACGTGGAGAAATTAGAAGTAAAAGTAATAGATTTATTGCTCCAGGACAGTGCCCTTTGAAACATGTTAGCAATAAATTTAGCCAATCACAAATGCATTGAAGAGTTTCTCATTTAATCGTCGTTGAAGTAGCGAGTAAAATAATTTCATTGGTAAGCGAGAATTAAATTCGATGATAATCGATTACTAAAAAACGCACACGAACGTGCTCAAATATGTATGAAATTCACAAGCTATTCGAAATTTAAACGCCAAAATTAAGCATTTACGATAGTCTAGATAAAATTGGCAGCCTTTTCTGCTCTTTTAAATAATGCTGAATTATTATTACTGGCTCGGGACATGCCATTTTGAAGTAGTGATTTATAATCATTGAATATATGGAAAAATTGGGACAATAAATTTACTTCTGCTATGAATCTGTTTGCCTCTTCGCAATTTTCTATTAAAACCCTATTTTTAAGTATTTATTGTCGGAGAACGACTTTCATATATTGAATGAGAGACGCTCATTGTTGCAAAAATTTTAAAAAATATTCCATTATATCCCGTTAATAATGCGAAATTTTATATTCAAGTTTCATTCCTACGCTATTTGACATATCTGCGATGAAATTTTACCCACATCCTATTAATATAGAAATAGAAATCTAGCTAATTCATTGCTCACATAAAAGTCGTACGAAATGCCAGATTTTATCTCTGGAGCCATTAGCATAGTTATTAATAGCGTCGTGTGTTTTTTCTATATTATAATCCCCAATATTTTAAGTTTTACGACATCACAAATTCACCGAAATTTCCCGTCTTCCCTGACATTTTCGAGACCTTGAGACCTTTCTCTTTCATAAACTTGTACCGATTCACGCAACAGACGGCAACGCTCTTCACATAATTCATTCGCGTAGATAAAATCTCAGTTTATTGAATACTCCTTCGTCTTGATGATTCATGAAGGTACATTTTTGCATCTTTATGTATTTCTCTGTTTTTACAAAGAATACGTATTCTGCAAATCACCACAAATTCTCTTGGGCTCTTTCTATGGAATTTTGAGGGCTATAATAAGAAACATCGCTAGCTCAAAAGGGAAGGGGTTGATGATATTTCCGTTCCTTTTTCTGTCAGTAAAGTTGTCTATGTAGGTGGCTGTCTAAGGCAAACCATATTCAATATGCTACCAGAGGTTTAAAGATGAGTAACTTGTACTTATTGTTGCTATGCTGAAGATTTCATACTTTGTTATTCAATAATTTTGTTATTGTATTGTATGACGTACTGCCTTCGGGAGGTTTCCTCCTGACTAGGATGAAAATAAGGCAAGGCATTTCATTTTTCCCTCCTCCCACAGGAATAACTGCCACGTGGCCTGGTACCTATTTGAAGTCTTTAAGTATACACAAATAAATCAGAGATAAGGAGTAAGTTAATTTGGCCCCGTTTACCCTGGTAAACCTAGGTTACATTTTGGTAGAATACTGTCAAAGAAAACAAGTGCGAGTGAGTAAAATACTTCAACCCAATGAATAACACTTTTCATGAATGATTAATCCTAGCTCATTCAACATTAATCGCATTTTTGGTTTAATAATGTATCTTTCATTCACATTACATTTTGTATGACCGTTTTGTCATAAAAGCAGATGTTTAAATGATGGTAAATAATGGGATATTTGTGATGCATCTACTTGAATATTGTGAACTTGACAGCTTAGTTAGGTTGTGGTAAATATAGGAAAACTACCCCACTCCTAATTTTAAGCAGTAAGCCTCATTCCCTCTCCCAAGACTTTGTTAGCTTATTGTAAAGGGAAACTAATCAAACCGGCCTTCGGGCTGTAAGATACATCAAAACATCGAGAGATAAAGAAGTAATTTCCCCTTTGCAGAAATCAAACATTCAGATCCATTCATAATTTCCCTTTATTTATCATTATCCTCATAAATTATTCAAATGTTACTTTCTCCCTTCCTCTTCGGATGAATACAATTCCCTTTCGGTCTTAAGTAATTTAAGACGTTTCATGCCGTTTCCCCTTTCACGTTTCATTGCCTCGGAAGTGTTCTTTAATTCCCTTTCGGCGCCCATTTCACTTCATATTTCACAATCAACACATTTTCTCTTTCTGTCTGATTTCCTTTAGGAGATACTCTCTCCCTCTCATGAATTCATAATGAGCTTCTTCTTCGTGTTAGAAATCGTGTCTCTTTCACTATTTATCTTTACAAAAAGGGGCATTTTAGATTGCGTTTTTCTTATGACATCACTAGGCGTTCTAGACTCATTGAATTACCATAAAAAAGATTCAAAAATGGGTTTCTTTCAACAGTCGACTTTAGCTACGCGGCGGTCATGCGGTAACAATTGCCTTTGTCTCGATATTCAATTTTTTTCTTTCGATCCGCTTTTCAAAACAATGCCGGTTTCGGTCATTGTTTCGTGGTCATTTGTATTTCCCGAAAACTTTTCCTTTTCAATTGCTGTTTTTCTCTCTCTCATTCTACTAAATTTTGACGATTTTTTTTTACTTCGATCATTGTTCCTTTACGATCTATTAGTTGAAAAATCTTAGTTTCAATTGTTAGCTACTTCACTTTATACAGCCGTTTTTGATCATTCCCTGCTCTGAACCTCATATTTGTGCAGTACTACAGTAGTTGCAACAAATAGTATTAGTCATTCATCATCCCTGTCTGTGCAGCATAGTCAAAGAATTCCTGAAATTTCTCGTAAATAGTACAAATTGTATTTGTCATGTCAATCCTCAATGGCTGTCTGGAAATGGACTGGAGTCATTGGCCGGAAGAATTAAATGGAAGAATTATCAACATTTTCAAACTTGGCACAACGATAAATATCTTATGGCATATCATATGCTTCATTTTGATAAACCAATTGCAATTTGTAGTACCCTCTGATGAGGCTTTTCAGCTCAGGTGCTTAACATTATCCGCTTGGTAAAATTATAAGAATTACAAGGTAACATTTCTTCTCTTCATTCTCATGAAGTTTCTTTTCCTTCCTTTGATCTCTCCCCTTTCCAAAATGCTGAAATCGTGAACATCTCTATGAAAATATGTTCAAAGACTGAAATTTTGCAAAGCGTTTGA
This sequence comes from Sympetrum striolatum, assembly GCA_947579665.1. Taxonomy (NCBI): domain Eukaryota; kingdom Metazoa; phylum Arthropoda; class Insecta; order Odonata; family Libellulidae; genus Sympetrum; species Sympetrum striolatum. The sequence continues at coordinate 75,506,238 of OX388350.1, forward strand.
ACAAGTTGAGTGTTAGACTTGTACATTGCTCAAAATATCAGATAAATTGCTATAATCCCCATCAAAGCGTGGATTAGAACCAAGGTATCCTTGATAAGTTTCCTTAGACTCCTAGCGATTTCTCATTGCCAAAGTGGAAGGATTTATTCTTTTATTCATTACGATTTTAAGATATTATCTAAATTTGATCAAATGTTGCTCATTAGACGGCTCAAACTATAAAATATCTTATAACTGCAATTACTTTAAATTTTGCTTCCTAAAATTACATTAATTTTCACTCTGATTCGAGACTTGAAGGATAAATCTCTCTCTTTTTCCTAAATACCGAAGCGACCAATGATTTTCGCATTTCGAGACCGGAGCAAATAAACTCTGGAATAGTTCAAGCGTCGGTATATAAGTCTTAGCAACCAAGATCTGTCGATAGCGGCGCTAACAGTTCTTCGTGAATTTTACGACTTATCGATGTATTTTCTCAAAGTCTTTGATATTTGGTTTGAAAAACAACTAACTGTAATAAAAAATAATTTCTGTTGAATTTAGTTTCTTCCGGTTATTGTTAAGATTAAAAAAGGCTATTATTAGTAATTAAATTCACAGAAATATAGGTTTGGATCGGATACAAATATAAAAACTTAACGAGGAAATCCTTGGAAAGTACCGAATATGATTTTAAAACACACGACTTTGATTAATTCTATAGTAATATACTTACTACATACGTATATACTAATTAATGTATTTTGAAAAATTCTTTAAGGTTACGTTTGGAAAAGAACATTCTTTCGATAGAAAGTAAAGTTTCTATTCAATTTTATTTCTTCCGGTAGTTGCTAAGATTAATAAAGGCTTTTATTTATAATTTATTATTTTTTAATTTACAGAAATAAAGGTTTGCAACGAACACAAATACATAGAATTTACTTGTATATCCTTCGAAATTTGCTGAATGTAATAAAAGAAGTACTCGAATTTGATTATTGAAATAGATTATGAGAAATCTTAGAAATTTTTGGAAACTTTTTACGTCGAAAAGTTTTAATTTAAAACTCAGAATTTGCGGGAATACGGATTCAACATACGGGGGTCAAAGAAAACTACGCATTTACAGTATCCGTTTGGAAGGGGACAAGCGATTATTGATCCACATCCGGGACGCGATAGCACGGCTCGAAATCCCAGTTCAACTTTTTATCCAAGATTTTATTTTATCTCTCGTGTGCGCGGCTCCAAACATCTTGTTTTCACTGCCAGTTTAAGAAGTGGTTCATTTGCTTCGATCCGAGAGATGATTTTCACAATTTTCTCCGACTGTGTGTTGGCCGGGGTATGTGGTATTGAGTTTTCAGGCCCTCGGTGGTGAAAGGTCAAGGTTCGACGAACCTTATTGATACTCGAGTGTGTTAGGGAGAGCCGATGAAGCTTGCCATAGGGGGTCTCTGAAATGAACGGTCATATGAGTAGATTTATTCCAAAGTAATTCTTAGAAAATATGAGTCAGTTGAGAGGGTTTATATCAAGATGGATCAAACATTGATGAGATTGTGAATACTTTTTCTCTTCCCCTGTTAAAATTATTTAAAAGACAAACCATATTTTTAGCAGTCTTGTGAGATAACAGATTGGTCATAACTGTCAAGTAAGTAAGGATGTACTAAGTGTGTGAGCACAAGAATTAAAGATCGATAAAATTATGAATATTTCTTTCATTTCTTCTTTTTAAATTTTTTCGAAAGCCTTAGCTTTTATATTCTTGTAAGTTAGTCGATAAAATACATTCGTCAAGCAATTTTGGTCTTAAATGAGTTTTTGAGTGCATAAATCACGCATTGATGATATTATGACTGATTTTTTTATTTTCCATTTTACAATTTTTATTAAAGCTTAACTTTTTAAAGTCTCGTGAGACAAGTATGGGAATATACTCGTCATCTAATTCACGTCATGCGTAAAATTTTGCTACACATTGCTTTTATAACTTCAGTTATTTCCTAGAGGAAATTCTTTCTAGAATTTTAAGGAATTATAGTAGTAAATCTCGATCTTGAGGATACAACAGGTGGCGAGAAAGTGAAAATAAAGTTATCCTTTTGGAATATTGTTATCATTAATGAAAGACTTTTAATTTCCATTATACTTGCAATACTACTTTAATGATAGAAATAATCAGAGTTATGTTAGAGAGTGCAGAGGGGGTGTACGACTTCGCTGATTTCTTGAAAGAAACATTTCGGATTTACTGTGAAGGTCTAATAAATATAGAGATGAGTAGTAAGCTCTGTGAATACTTTTTGTTTGTTTTTCTGAGAGTCTTTGTGGGCAATTAATCATCATTATTATTTTAAAATTTAAATACATAGCTTAAAAGTCCAAAGAGAGCTTAAATCATCTAGGGCTACTGTTTATGTGCATTAAATTCGTTGTTTGTTTGTTTGTTTTGTGCGTTTCTTAATATATTATGATTAAAATTTTGAAATAAAATAATTCTGCGTCCTGAGAAGGCGATTTGTATGTGTAACTATAGGGAAAAATATGATATCATTGTCTTAGATGAATGAAATTCTCCATTCTTCCATTTATCATCATTATATATATGCATTGAGATATTTATGTCAGATTTAAAGCTAAATCCTTTGAACAAAATTCTCCCGGGCTTTCCACCAGCTCAAACAGACTCAGTGCCCTGAGAACGATGGTAGAGTTAGCTATTAAAATGTCGGAGGAAGACTACCTGGTGGGAAGCCCGAACACTTTCATACATCATGTACGCCAAGAAAGAATTATATTTTGGGTATATGTTAGCTTAGGTTCTTTGATAGTTATTTATTTTTATTTTTAATTCATTAGATATTATTACAACGCCTCTATGATCACATTCATGCATGACAATGAAAAGTTTTTTTACTTAATATGTGGGATTGTTATAGAAGTAAAGCACATTCGTGTCAACTCAAATGAGGTGTGGCAATGACGTAATAGAAGGAGATGGAGAAAGCGGAAGTGAGTTTATAAGTGAGGGCCTTTTGTGTGCCACCTGTTGTTGACCTTACGAACCTTCTTACTTTCCCTTATCTCTCTTATATTACCCTGACCGCTTCCACAACTTGACTTCGCCCATCCAATTATCAGGTTCACTCATCCCTCAGGGTTGATTTCGCACATCCCTCTGGGTTGATTTCTTAAATCAGCGGTTTAAGTCATGAAATGGTCAACCGACTTTCGATGCTTTGTTAATGGATCAATATTAAATCTTGCAATCTTAATATTCGTAGATGTAAAAATAGTTAATTGCTTCTCGCGAGGATGAGTTCTATTTTCAGTATTTGAATTTTCTTTAAGTACTGGTTTTAACCGTTGCTTTTGAAGGCGTTTCTGCAACCATGTTGAAATCAATATAATTCTTTGCTCGTCTATCGGTGTAAAATAGAAAAATTTATCTTTTATTTCGTCTCATTCTCTTTTATGGAGGTATGGGTGATTTCTTCTATTTTACCACTGCTTTCGGACTATTTTGTCTCGATTTAGTTCTTTACGTAGAGATCAGGTTGCTACCAATCTAAAACAGTCAACTGAATCTGTAAGGATCGTATTAATTTGATTTGCATCACCATATTACCTATCCGTCTGCAATCTGCCTAACGTTATTATTACATTAGTAGCGGCAGCTATTGATATATTTATTAAGACTTATAAAGGTTGTTTATTTTTGTACGCAAATTGCGAAATTAATTTATTAATTTATTATATATAACTATCTTACTGGGTTTAAATAAATACTAAACTTACGTAATTATCAGGTAAAAAATGTTTAAAAACGGTATAGCCGATATTCTTATTGCTACCTATTATATGGCCCTTCATGAGAGGAAGATCTAGGAATAGAGTATAGAACAATTCTTTCTCGTGAATTCATGTTTTTGCGAACAATACGCGAAAGTAATCGATTAGGAAAGTAGAATCATGGATCATACAGCCCCTGCCACACGCTGAAAGGTGGTTTTTAGGGTACATATTTAGATGTAGGTGTTATGCTTCAACAAAAATTCCCTCAATATACCTAGCCTCACTCATTGCAAAATCTTTATGCTGATTCTGCCCTTATATTGCTAAACGTTATCCGTAAGCAATAATGAAGAGAAAAAAAAACTTAGTTTACTTCCTCAAGATAATTTATTGCGACCGGTTTCGCAACATTACTAGCATCATCAGTTCTTTTTATACCATATACTTTTCTTATAAATGCATCTTTCTTTTCTTAATGAAATAAAGCTGAAGATGGCCTTGCGCTGAAACCGGTAGTCATAATAATATTGTGTGGAAATCACAAAGTGTGTTTCTTTAATTCACTATGTAGTTCCACGAAGTATGGTCAGAAATGATTGATTTTGTTTGCTTTTGTTTGCTTTCCTTAGACTGGTTCCCAGGATGGGCTTCCCACGGCCACTATAACCGCCAGCCCAACGACGATGGACTAAGTGGACAGGATTGCGTTGAATTGCGGAGGGCTTACCAACTGCCCGCGACCCCTCCCCCTGTCTCATCCCACCGCCCCCAGCTCCCCAAGCCCCCGTCCTCCCGTCACAGGAGCCTCTGGCCCCCGCCCCCGCTGGGGGACGTGGTCCCCGGAGGAGAGGACGTGCCGCCCCATAGACTATCAGCGACGTACGCGTGGAACGACAGGGACTGCTCGGCGGCTAATTACTACGTGTGTGAGAAGGAAGCGCCTCCGCCGACTGTGAGCGTGGAGGGAAAAGGCGTTGGAGGAGGAAGAGGTAAGGACTGATTGGGTTAATTGTCTCTGGTTGACAACCTCTAGTTTTCAATCTCTTAAGACGAAATCTCTGATAATTAAAACACTTGAATCTCCATTTCAAATGTGTAGTCTTCCCGAAGTAATGCTACCGTAGGAACAGAAGATAATGGAAATTTAGAATTTTTCGTAGTAGCAGCGAACAAAACACAGTAAATATGCTAATAAGAAAAAGCGTTTAACAGAAACCCTGAGTAAGATCACTTCAAAAATTAGAATCAACGAAACTTAATACTTCCAACTAAAATGGTGGACTATTGCTATTCCGCTATAAAATTGAATGCTACTAGTTATTTAAAAAAATTTAAATGACGTTCTACGAAGTTAAGCCAGCACAGTTTATTCACTACAAATATTTCTAAGCTCTTCAGTATCGTTCGAGGTAATTCAACAATTAACTATAATGTTACTGTTTCATCATTAATTGACGGAGGATAGAGGCTGACATAGAAGTTGATACCTAAACGATTATTGATCGAATATATAAAATGACACTGAAATTGCTTCCTCAAAAACCAGTTGATTTCAATAGGGGAAAATCGAAGCAAGAAATGATACATTCTATTGCCTTGTTTGCAGACCCTCACTTCTCTCTCGCCTCATCTTCATAAGATTAAGCACTCTCCAAATAAATGAAGATGGACGTTTGATGGATCTAACTAGACGGGTTATTAACTTTAAAGGAATGCCTTGGTATGGCTTGGTAATGATTTGTTCGCATCAGGTTAGGTCATTGCACTAACTCCTTGTATAGCCTACTTTCATGCACTCCCTTTGCAAATGCAATCCTGAGTTTCATTCTCATTCTGTGCTTTGAAATAAATACGCTATTTAAGGAACATATAGTCGAAAATAAATCAATTTTGAACAACAATTATATAAATTACACGTCATTCCTTAAATCTCAAAACACAAACTCAGCCCGAAGGATAATTCGAAATTCCCCTTTATCATTTTCGACCAAGTGCTAGTCAAGAATGGATGAGGCTTACTAGACAAGATGAGGAGTGAGGTAGTTAGCCCTTCATTTTCTTACTAAGCCAAAATGCTATAATAAGCAGAACATGTCAACATAAGTGGAGCACAGTGAGTCTACAAATAATAATGTTCTTAGCATTCAGAAGAGACATTCATCAGCACGATTATTCACTCATTTCTCAGTAGCTTTCATAGCATTATACCCAAGAACAAGACTGACATGACAAAAGTAGATGGAGGATTCATTTTTCTCTATCCTGTGCTAGTTTCAAATAAAACTAATCCATGGGAGCGCACGTGCGAAATGGTTTAAACTGTCGAAGGACTTTTAATAATGCTAAAAGTAATTAATTCATCAGGATTTGGTCTCAAGACTATAAATCGCCAACAATGAATGTTTGTTCGTTTCATTTCATTCATTTTCTGAAGTACCCGCAGATCTCCATCCATCCAACAATTTGCATTGAATATTTTAAAGGCTTTCCCTGGTACATCCCCGATTATACTCGAACCGGGGGCTCGAACAAACAGGGGAAGCTAAAACCACGCTACAAATCCACTACCGCGCCTCTTTTAAAGAAAATATATACTTGCTTTCTGATAATAGGAAAATAACTTATAAAGCGCATTTTATTCTTAAAGAATACGTTTTCAATTGCATCTATTTCGATAGTGATTGAGAGGCATGAATACTCAATCGCAGTTCAAATAGCAGTTGTACGGGGAGCAATCGTTCGCAAACACCCCGTGGATTAGCGTGGGAGACTCAATTTGGCCGAATCATGAAAGTCAAATCAATGCAGTTGCGTAGGGAAGCGTCCGAGCATAAAATTATTCGAGGATACGGCGCCGTCTATCGGGAAAATATTTGACGAGGAACAAAAAAAGACGAGCGATGAGACAGTGGGTTGGGTGGAACGCCCACTCAATTAACGTCACGGTGGGACCGTCTCAATTGCGCGGAACCAAATTTAGACAGGAGACAAAACAAACCCGGATTTTATTTCCGGGACCAAAAGGGAGAGAGGTTCATTGAGGTCAAACTCCGTCTCATCTGTTTGAATGGTGTCTCCGAATGTGAGAGACTGAAATTTTTGGAACATCATCTTCATCTTTACGTCTTTAAGAAAGGGAAAACATCAAATGTTTCAACATCAAATTCAAATGTTTTTACCGTTTTCGGAGAACGGTACTTTCTCTTCTTTTATAATCTTAGTAAGATTATAAAAGAAGAGAAAAATAGTGATTTGACTGGAACTCGAACCCATGTCTCCTACTTTCAGGGCAGGTGCTCTAGTCGAAATATTTAGCTAAAATAGTAAAGCTAACTAAATTAGCTAAAATACCGAGCTGAATTACTGTTTTCTTCTTATTGTATAACCTTGGGTAAAGTCGCACGCTTTCATTTGCTATGTTAAAACGTAATGCCATCATGTGTAATTGTTCTGAATTTTTAATTGAAATGAAATAAAATATATTTAGCTTAAATATTGTTTAATCTAATGATTTCAAGCCTGAATAGCGCTAACTGATTTCTCGTACTGATTCTCAATACCCTTCGTTCCTTTCACTCCAGTTTCTATGGTAAATCATTTGGTTTCATTTTCATGGTGTCTGTTCTCTGCTACGTCAGTTATCGTTTCAAAATTTTATGTAGTTATAAAAATCTTTTAGCAAAACTGAATAAGAAACGGCGCATTTTTTGCTATGTTCTTATGGTAACACTTCAGTTGCCATGAGAACAGACGTTTCCTACTGTTTCCACGGTAATTTGCTCATACGTTTATTTATTACTCATTGGTTCGAAATGTAGATCAGTATTTAAAAGAACATCAAAAATGCATTAGGAATGCTGTATTATTTCGACCTGTTCCCATGGTAACGCTTTCATTTCCTCTTCCGTGGTGATATCACATTCTTATTGTCTGCATTCGAAATCGCAGTGTGTTGAGATCATTCTGCTTCATCTTCCTCAGAGTCTCATCCATCCGGTGCCGAAGTTGAGGATACCGGAAACCCCGGGGGCGGCGAAGGGGGCAGAGGGGAGGATGCTAGACCCGGGGGCGGAGGAAGGCACCACGATTGCAACAGGGAGATACGGCTGGGAGGGGGGGAGAAGAAGGCTTCTAAAGGAGAGGGGGATGGTGCGGGAGAAGGGGAAGGAGCGGAGGTGATGATGGCGGGGTCCTCCACGTCCAGCGCCATCGTCACCAGCCCCAACTTCCCCGCTCCCTATCCGGATGACGTCCGATGCGACACCCTGGTCACCGCACCTCCAGGATACAGGCTCCTTCTGGAGTTCGAGGAATTGGTGCTGGAAGATGAACCGACGTAAGTGTTGCCTTGCGCATTCATATACTTTATTTGTAAGGGGCTTACGCCCGAAGGGTGTCCCTGGGGCATGAAGTTATCCTTCTAATAAAAGGAAAGTAAAACGCCACTCTTTAGCTGCGGTATGAATAGAGAATTGAATATTTGATCTACTCTACTATTAACCATCTCTTTCAATGATTCAACTCGTAAAAATCATGTTTCGTTTATTATTTATTTATCATGTGGCGAATCATCAAATACATGGAAATACAACATATAGATTAAGTTATTATTATAATTACTAACGGCAAATGATAATTTCCATTTAGCATGTTACACCCTAGTAACAGGTAATTTATTATTTCACTCAAATAATGGAAAGATTCCCGATATTATAAATGATGAGGTCCTACACTTAGAAATAAAATTGCATACGTATGTTACATTAGATGCATTCATGCCGATTTTAATATAGTGATGGTTAATTTCCAATGCGTTCATAGGCAATTTCGATAATATTTGTGGTCACCACATTGGCACTTTTTAAAGCGACGGATATTCACAAAAACCATTTAGATTTTGTAAGTCTGCCACGTTTTGATCTCAATGATTTCTTGATAGAAACATGAATTTTGATATGTTTTTCTAAATGTCATATCTCCAGTTTTAGGGTTGAGATTAAGGGAAACACATTAATAATTATATGGTGGTCTTCTGCATTTTTTTCTAAACTCCTTTACATTATCAATTTTCCAAATATTCACATTACCCAATATTAATATTTTTGGAGGATGGGACTTGAAAGTCTAAATTTCGCCAAATAAAGTCCTACAATAATAATATTTATTATTAAGAAGTTGCAATTCAAATGACTGCACAGATAGCGATCATGTACGTCTCACATTAATTATGCAATAAATGCTCACGTAAATTTCACAATTACGTAATCAGCATACCAAGAAGCATCAACGATACGGGTGCGTAATATAGTATTCTACCTGTTATAGACCATAATGAGAAGAAAATTCCACCTGCAATCTCCCCAAGGTATCCAGACAATAGTCTTTGTTACAAAAACGAAGAAATATCGCCTCTTATTGCAATACATAATAAGTCGTTAGAAAATATAAGATTGATATACGAAACATAACGTCGAAGTGTCTTTTTATAGTAATGACGTATGTGATGCGCATAAATGAACATTATGACTTATTGAAAATACTGTGTTACCATTGTAATATAAGTATACCCTTCCTATGATCGGCATATAACTTTAAATAAATATCTTAATAAAGTCCTCTTTATAAATAGAATTTGATTACATTCTAGTACAAATGATTAATTTATAACTTTTTACAGTAAAAAATATATAAATAATTCAATTTATTTGATTCCCTACAGTTTTTTTTAACAATGATTTCAATATCACAAATAAGAAAGAAAAAAATACATTCGTGTCCCCCTGAGCCTAATCTGGATCTGAATGGGGTTCTTAATTTGGGCAAATGGCTCATCATTCTAATGCACAATATTTTTTCGTATTTATTTTAACCTCGGATGAGAAATTAAAAGCCATGCATGTAGCCAGACAGGCTATTCAACATTGTAGGGACCACAACATTTAATCTGTTTCCACCATATTGGTTGAAGGATCAAGGTACATCATAGTTACATTTTCTAATATAGCTAATAGTATTCATTCTTCATCTAAATTATCTAGAAACTGCATCCAGGTATTGGATTAGACGTTGCATTAAAGGGATTTAAACTTTAGCTGGATATTCGCTAAGAACATACGTCTTTCCGCCTTAACACTTCTTAATGCGACCCCATTTTGGTTCCCTCGGGACTTAATACGCCTCAAGAGACATTTTCCTCGACTCTATCTCAGCTCAAGAGTGAGAGAATGTTACCGTTTTTCTCGCCTTGAAACATTAAGCATCTTTTCTAAGATGCGTAGTTTATTTTTAGCCTCGCTCGCTTCCTTTGTACAATCTTCTCTCTGATGTACCTGAGGAGCGTTACTTCAGGATTTCGAAGAATCTCCTACCTCTTGATTAATCCCTTAGGCCATTTGAGGTTCCCGCTGATTTTTTTTGAGATACCTACCTACCTACCTACCTAGCTCTATAAATATACCTACCTACCTAGCTCTATAAATGCACGATATTTCTTTTCCTTTGTCTAATTTCCTTCAATCTTTACTCAGTACAAGTTGAAGTGCTAGCGTTGCCAAGGAAATGGAATAAGTTATTCTTACGCAAGATTTTGCTTTGGCGCTAACTATAAGTTTAGACTCATGCTATAAACCTTGCCCTTGTAGCTTTTCCTTGTTCGTGATTGAATACGTTAAAGTCATCAATTTTGTGAATGATGTTCCAGAGAGTAGCATAAGGTTGTAAACAAATATATGCACAGTGTCCAATTACCTTTTCTCAGTTAAATCTGCGAAGTTTCAAACTTTTACTGGCCATAATTCTCTATTTTCAAGCAAAAATTTATAGTATCATACATACATATACACATAGCTTTCTGTCAAACATATTACAATACGAAATTGAATAAGGTCATTAGCCATTTTACATAAATAAATATGCATTCATAGCTTTTCATCATATATTTTATAATAGAAAAGTGAATAATAATAGTAATGGACTTTATTTAGGGCGAGATTGAGACAATAAAGTTTCTTCTTACATTTAACCCTTTTTCATGTAAATTTAAATGAGAGATAGCTTTAAAAATACACTGAATAGAAGAAGACTACTTTGTGGATTAAATAAACCCAAGCTAAGTGCTTAGGAAAATATTTCCACTGCAGAAAAATACCCTTAAGAAGGAGATGTGAAAAACCTGCGAAATTTGCAGATAAGAAAACTAAATTCAATAAAGAACTCAGATAAAATGGCACTTAAAAAGATGAGAAGGCATACCTTTAATATCATGCACAACAAAAAAAGGAACGAATAGTTAAATATTTTCATTAAGTTACGTTAATTCACATATTTATATTAAAATGATAAAAGGAAGAAAATAATAAGTGAGATTACTAGACATTTTACTTCAAGAAAGAACATCGTGTTGGTCTGTATATACGTATTCATGATTAATCATTCAGTGGAATCTCCATGGAGACTGCAAGTGCACTTCGATAGAAAAACATTACTCCTTCCCCTGCATTCCTCCAATATCATCCATTTCGGAAGCACGAGTTCGGAGGATGCACCAGGGGGTACAGATGGAATCTGCCTCCACAAGTGGTAAACTTGCACCGTAGTTCGTCTGCGGCTCCTAGTCCATCGAGACGCCCGCAGAGTGAGTTTTATCGATCACAGCCGCACGGAGGTCTACAGTTTTTCCTACCTGAGGCTCGTTATCTCTCTCGGGAGGCATTTTCGAAAGCAACTTGGGTTATTCCACAGCGGTTGAGTAGAAACATTATTGAAGGAAACAGTCTACCCTTCCAGGAGCCACGTATTCCGCTGTAATTTTCAAGATAACTCCACTTGCGAACTCGGAAAAGATAGATCATTCGTCCCTGTGATAATGTTCATTAGTGGAAATGTATTAGGGAAATAAATTCCATTACCAAGGCAGGGAGAGCTAATGTTTTTTTTCCTATGGGTAGCGTATTCAATAAAATTAAAGACTTTAATTGCCTTTAAGTAGACTCTTCCAGACTTCCTCGACTTTCCATCAGGTCTATTTCGGATATTTATTTCATTATCTTAGATGAATATTTACTATACCAAACTCTTTACCAATTCAGTAAAATTACATCTTCCAGTATAACTCTAATCATGAGTTAGTAAATAAATAAATATAAATATCAATCCGAAGATCAGATATTTTGTCCTTCGTCTCACTCATAAGAAAATCTTGAGTATACAATACTTCCTCGTCTTTTCAGTGAATTCTCCACAGTCTTAAACGAATGGGGTCTTATTCTTTGATTTCCATAAATAAGATCTTAATTTACAATTATTCTTTTGCTTACATGTCAAACGAGAGCTGTTGAAAACTATTTCTTAATCATATCTTCTGCGCGTAGCGCTCTTCGATTTTGACCTTAGCGCCTGTATCTTATGCAACCCAATTGGCATTGCTTGTAGTATAACTCTTAGGATACCCCTTAGTTCGTCGAACGATATAAAGGGGAGGTTTATCAAAACCATTATGGCTCGCAGGATAGTTGCTGTAGGATGGTTTCCAGCCAAGAATACAGATATAGACATTCCCCAAAATTAGTATTAAGGAAATAGGAAAATGCCTGAACAATATAGTTTAAAAGAAGCCTATTTTCGGTTGATGTATATAGGCTTGGCGATTTTCATAACGATAGTGACGGGGATTATTTCCGAAAGATGTTAACATGACAATAGTTGAGATAATGATGATGATTACAATAATAGTACTGATAATACATGATGACAATTTGTACCTTTTTTCGGTAAGATGGATAGCTTATATTTTGGGACGTTGATTCCAGAAATGAGCTCGGATAAGTTCCACCACGTAAGGTATTTTTTGCAATTGTAACTTTTACTTTTTTTCTTTTCCGTAAGTTTACATTTAATTGTCTGTATTGCAAAAATAATTTTTTCGGTAACATAGATGGCAACAGCTGTTCTTCTTTATTAATTTTGGGCCGCTGATTACAGTAATGAACTCGAAAAATCTCGAAAGCGTAAGGATTTTTTTTAAGGTGACTTATCTTTTATCATCCGTAATTCCACGTGTTTGCCTACACTGCAGTTATCGTGTTTGCGTATTTTTTTCTCTTTTCATCAATGTTGTACGAGGTAAGAAGACACTGCAAATATAACAAGTTTAACTAAGATTTCCCTTTCATAAAGAATAAACTTGCATATCCGTTTTTTATCCACTACCTTATTACACTTCTTATCTCCTTCCTCCCTATCCACCTCTACACAACCATATATTAGGTACCCTCTGAAGGGTGTCCTGGTCTTGTGATACACATAGGCCCTCTGGTATTGTATTACTTTCTATGAATCAAGAGGACAATAAACGATAGTTTACCTCTGTAAATGGAAACCCATTGACCGATATGAGAGCCATCGCAGACCCGTATTTTGCATTAAAATAGAGTGAGATTAATTGTAATGGAATCAAATTGCATACTTTAATAACGAAATTTTTACAGCTTTCAGATGAGTGTATGTGATGCCTAGTAAGTTAAAAACCTTTTGAGAAGCGAGCGTTTAAAAGTGCTTGCGCGCACCAAAATCCACTTTTCTGGGGACCTCTTCAGCTTGCCATTTTGTTGCTCTTCCATTGCGGTCTAGGAATATTAATTAAATGTTAATATAGTAAATTAGTGAACTGATGAACAGCGTCGATGTACAGTTAGAGTGTTTCCAAAAAGTAAAGATAAAAATTAACGAATAAATTACTTGGTTTTGTAAATGCTAACGCTATTTACTCGAAAACGTTACGTGGTGGATAGTTTCAACATACACGGTTAAATTTGTCGCGGAAAATTCAACAAAGGACAAGTAACTATGACAATGTTACCAAAACCTTATCGGCTTGTGTAATTATGAACTCCACTAACAACTTATTGTAAATCGGAGATGTTTCAATGAAAAGTTTGGATGAAGAGCATCTCATAGACTCAAGATGTTCTGATCCAACGGTCGTAAACCTTTTACACTGAAAGCTACAAAATTAGCGTTTCCCTTTCATTCCTGTGGAAAATATAAAGTTTTTGATTGATTTTGCTTTAAAAGAGGCAAAAATATCTCAGCGAAAAAAAATACCTTTTTAAATTGTTAATATAATCTAACCGATCACGTACTATATTTATCATAGAGAAAAAGGAAGGAAAAATCTTATTTACTTATCCTAATTCTTAGGATAAGTAAATAAGATATTTCTGAGTGCCTATAACGCCTCTCCGGAATCGAGGTACGCATTCCATTCTGAGAGAGAGAGCTTTAAGAAGATCTAGGGCGACGAATATTTATATCCTTGAAGAGGAGAAAACGTTGGCTCGGTTGATACCTCGTGTTGACGGACGGCGATAGTCATGCGGAACGGATGTTTACTCCGCGGAAATAAACTGCAAGTTCTAAGGCCTTCGCGGAAATGTGTCCGTTGATGGGTTTTCATTTCATATCTCTCGAAGGACGCATTTTCGAAACGCACTTTATTTAATGCCTCACTCACGTTTGCTATTCTATTTAAGGATGGAGTTATACATTACAGGATGATTAGCGTGAATGTAATTGTTACGTTTCTATTTCAGCTAATACAAGGTGAAGAACCCGACTTTGCCTGAAAATAAATCATGTATTCTTTAAGTGATATACTGCTCTGTTTCTCAGTACTTATGGGTGCAAAAATTCAAAGCTTTTGCCCGATTCCTTGCCGTCCTAGTATTTCCATTATTTAATTCGTAATAATCTCAGGTATAAATTTTTACCTTAAAGTCATCAATAATTAGTCTATGTTAGATTCACAAATTAAAAGACGTGGTCGACAAGCAAGATGAATTTTTCTTTTAATGATTAAAAAAGTATACGAATGCTCTGCTTATAAATATTCCTTTGCAATCAAATATTACCATTATTGCTAATCTATTTTCAAAGGCTAAATCTTACTCGTATACCCTTATGATTTGCTACTTCCAGAGTGTCTTTGGTCATCAGTATTGAAATCATTCTGTGACGCAAAACTTAAATGGACTCCGTTTGCGTTTTTGAATTTTTTGGGAATATCAACCATAAACTTATTTAAAGTTAAAAATAAAATTTGCATGAATTCTTCATCGAATTTTAGATGGAAGTAATAATGACTACTTTAATGAAATTATTACTGAAAACAGAATCACTTATAGTTACGCACACCCTTATGATAAATTATAGTACTGGTTTAAGACGAACCTCGGTCTATGGGATTAATAAATGGTATGCTAGTATTAGCCTATGTCCCGAACTGGAACAAGGTTAAAAGTTTATGAAATTTTAAATTTTAGAAATAATGGTCCTTCAGAAATAGACGAAAATTGATCATAATGTGTTTGCATACAAGCAAATTTTAAGTAATTTATTATATTGCTATTTTATTCTCGTTTTTTTACTCAGCATCTGACTTAATCGTATAAAAAGTTTCTTTTTGTGCTGTTATATCCTCTCATTATCCTCTCAAAACTCAATTACTGGGGAGATATTAAAAATCGGCTTTATTTCAAATACCAGTTCCGTTTTGATCATCAAAAATGTCCCATTTCCGTTTAATCTTCTTATTATGAAGCTTCCTATGTATTGTATCCTCTTTATACAAAATTACCGGTAATATTTGATGGTGCTTGCCTTCTTCCTTGTGGAGTATTTATTATCTAGCGAGTTCAACAGCATTTAGTTTAATGTGTGGGGACAAACAGCCGTTTTCGTGACTAATAAAAACACCGTAACAGTCAGTAGTTTAATGTTTATTCCCAACTCTTTTTCTAATCAATTTAAGAGTTTTCCGTGAAGGACACTTCCATCCCGTGACACGTATTCCTTTCATTCGCACCCCAGCCGCGACCCACTTGCTTTATCGCTCGCAATGTAGACCACAGCAAGTGAAACCACGCTGTTCATTTAACTTTTTTGCTTGCCGTCCTACCTTCTCGAGCAGCGCGTTTCAAATTTTTCCGCATCCATCTTGTTTACATTTTTCCCCAGCGGCGCTGTTACGCGCGATACTGAAAAAAATGAAGAGCGAAATGCGCGCGGACATAATTCCTTCCTCGGAACGAGATTTTAGCCTGTGACTTTTATGACGTTGGACTAGATTTTGAAGAGATGTCCCCGTGCGTGCAAAGCGTCACTTTTCGTGATCGTCAGAGTCACGGATGATGGAACCCTTCTAGCGGCATTCGCTGCATTTTAGGGGTTTCAAGTTCGGACGGAGGATTGTAAAATGTTTGGTAGATTTGAGTGAAGATCACTCAAACTTTTTCAAATAAAAGGAAATTGCCAGAACCTACTGTATTCCGTGTACTATGATATATCCCAATAATTGGATTGTGTATATTCCTTTTTATACAATAGGTATAACAATTCACTCACACATTTAAAATCTTCTGCTTGCAGGCAGCTCTTTTACAACTTCATATTCTTACTGCTAAAATATAAATGTGTAATTGAAATAGCACTCAATTATCTTTATGTACAGCAAAGAAGAAAGCCCGTTATAATATATTGTACCCGAACGTAATGTCTCGTACCCTTTTGCATACTGACAATTGGGGTTATTTTCTCTAGTTAAAATTATATTAATACCTAAAAAGTTGCCTAAAATTTCGTAAAATTTTCATTAATAAATTCAAACAAGCTCTCTAAGCGTTAGAAAAACTTCTACTTTTTTCCTGTTTTCTTGAAATATAATGTCCCATTCACGTCTAAATCTACATTAATACATTAAAAGCCGTATTTCTTCGTGTAGTAGGGGGTTTAAACACCAAACGTTTGAACCAATTCTTTTGTTTCGTGTGTAATTCATGGAAAGAATAACTGAGTGTAAAATGATTTGTCCAAGCATCTGTTTCTCTTAGTATACACACATTATCGGATCAGCCGAAGCAGCATTGTGATCCCCCAATATCTGTTACGTCTTCCACAAACGTATTTTTCCTGCATTTATCAAGCATTTGCAGCCTAGTTTTTGATCTTCTGTGTCTGAAAGCATTTTTGTAACGCTTGATTTTTTAATTCGACAATTTATAACTAAATTTCGACTTGTGTTACACATTCTCGAGTTTATGGGGAAACTGTTCATCTGTCGACTACGTGTCTTATGGTCTATCAAAAAGTTCCATTAATGGGGAAAAACTGTGGATCATGTGATAATTGTAGTTATGTCTTTTTGTCTTTATTCGGGCTGGATTGGGACTAAAAGTCCCTTCTTCTATCCAGCCCATTCTCATAAATTGTACACTTATGTGTACCTCCTTGTGAGTGGTAGTTATTTATTTATTCTGTAACCACATTACTTTTCCCATTGCAACATAACTACGGTAATCTTCTTGTAAATAAGATTCGTTGTGATCTAAATTTGCCCAAATCGAATTTCATCCTGTAACGCTTATCCTCCCATACTGGGAGTGCTGCTGTGAATGATGGAAAAGCCCTTTCCAGGAGGAATCCTTCATTCAAACACGCAAAGATGGACCATTCTGCGGACAGAGGGTCGCTGGAATGAATCGTTCCGAGGCATGTTTACGCGCAGCTGGTGGCCACTCATCTTCCGCTGGACCCACAATAAGCAATCTATCATCATCTTCTTCACGCCTCCAAACATACTCTTGGGCACATACATCGTCTTGGCAACTCTTTCTAAGATACTTCACTCGAGCAGCTAGCTATGTAGCTAAGCGATATCTCTTTATTCCAAGCATTCAACTCGTTCATATTTTTTTTATTTATTTACTGCATATTAAACAATCACTCCTCAAATTGCAATTAATTACATTAAATTAATTTAGTAAGCTATAAAACCAGCCACACAGTACCACTCTAGGCGTTTCCTCAGATGTTAGGCTTGCTATGCTTGTTTTTGCTTTTGCTCAAGCATATTAGAATTAAAATTAAGTAAACGTTTTATAAATATCGACTGCGACGTAGGGTATTTCACAATGTCCCGGCTCTACTTGTCTAAATTCTGGTTTCCCTAATTATACCAATATATGTGGCTGAATGGGATCCCAAAGATTTCTTATTCCTGATTTTTACACATCAAAGTTAACAAGGGTGGTCTATATCTTACTAAATACTATCCAAAACGTCCTCATTCGAAATTCTCATCCAAATTTGATGTGATATGGCAATTTAATAATCTGTGTTACGAATTCACCTAATTGAATGGAAACACATCGATTCATCCTGCTTTCTCCAACAAAATGTTAATTTGGATATCATATGCTTACCTACATGCATACATTAGTTGATAATATATCGATAATTTTACTGACATGAATGTAATCAATGTATAAGAAACCCATCTAACTATATAATTACTTTTAGTGGAAAGATTTCTCCCTCTTTGTAACTCGTAAAGTTTGATAAATGGTTATACCAAAAATGATTACAGCTTTCGGTAAAACGATGTCATTTATCTCGTGGAAATTTGCATGTGCTTCCAATTGAAAGCAAAAGGAGAGTGAAAATGAGTTCTTATATGCGTAGAGGCGTGAGCCTATGAAATAATTCGCATGGAGATTTGGCTATGGAGCTTGGATTGATTATAGGATCTGGACTCGAACCCGGGTATTCCAGTTCCAGTTGGTTGCTTTTTCCAAGTTAGCTATTCGGCCAGAATATTCTAACATGCTGATGAAAATGTCACTCCAACTGCAAGTTTGTTCTATATTTAAACGGAACAACCAACCGGCAGTCGGAAGACCCAAGTTCGAGCCCCGATCCGGTTCGATCTTATTTTCACGTCCGTTTATCCTTGGGATTCTGAGAGTGATCTCTTTCATAGCAAATATTCATGTTAATGTGTCCGTTACAGTTTTAAAACAATGATATTTCATAATTATAATACCTGTTGACTGCCCCAAAGCTACAGCTACTTCTAATTATATGCGGAGGACATGTTAAATTTTACTGAACACAAATCTAAAGATATTCCCCTAAACCTGTGTAAATCCAAGAGACTCCCGGTATTTCAGGAGAGATGAAATACAGACCTATAAGGATACATTCAGTGCGTTTAAACACATTTTTTTGCGCCTTCAAAGATTAGTATGAGAAATATTTGGATAGGCAATAAATAACATCGCATTCCCTCCCATTCCACTGGACCAAAAAGGGTAATATTTAAAAAAAATTCTCTTAATCATCCGACTTTCGGCTCCAGATTAGGAGAGGAATAATTAATGCAGATTTGTTTTCGGGGAACAGCTGCGGGCAGTGCTCCGTGGCCGAGGCTTTTGAGGGGAATCCAATTAAAACGGGTCATTCGAAGTGAATAGTTCCCGCTTTCACCGAGCGAGGGCGCCGCGATAATTGGCTCATTTCGCGGCTTAAAATGAATCATGTTAATGCTCGCTGATGTACATCACCAGCCGAATATAAAAAAGGACTTCTTTTGACTTAGGTGTAGTGTTAAGGATGAGGAATGGAAATAGCTATACCTGGATTAATTCCGGACATATAAGCTCGCAGCTGCAAAAAATTTAAACGATTTAACTCGGATTTAATAATTAAATGCCCAGCTTGTTCCATAGAGAATATTTATGGATGTATAGTAATATATTGAGAAAAATGTCAAAAATTATTATAGAACATACCTGTATATACGCCATCTGCTATTTTCAATCCGACGACAAATGTAGCACTACCCGAATCTCTCTATTTAAGATATTCTTTGCCATGTTGTTATTAACCCTTAAGGCATTGAGCGCGATATATGAGAATTTTGTGGCTTTAAAATGTACAAATAGTGTCGTCATAACCTCTCTATTTTTGTGTAACTTACCAGTTGTATGTTCCTCCTACCATAATTATTTATTTAATCTATACGTTGCAAGTTGGTATGATATACAAGTGGCTATGGTTGAGGGAGATATAAACAATACAATCTGTCCGGCATTCACCCAAGGACGGAACGGAAAACCCTCCTAAAACCTCCCTTGGACAGTTAAAAATTTTCGACCCCGACAGGGTTTAAACCTGCAATCTTCGAATCCGAAGTCCTGCGCCTTATCCGTTAGGCCACGATGCCCTCGATCTTCGTCGTAAATTAATATAAATTAGCAATTTCTAAAATCCATAAATATCCTTATAATTTCACCATTATGGCTAGTAATATTATTGAGGTATTTCTGCATAAAAATAGAGTTTGATAGAAGAGAGAGAGAACCAGGATAACGGCTTTGGAAGGACAGAGGAAATATGCGGAGTTAATTGGAAGAGAGGCGAGGGTTTAGCGGCTGAGATGTAAGGTTTTGATCCGTTAGGGTCCCAGGATTTTAAGATTTGGATTGGAAAGAGAAGCAGCTTGACCACGATGTTGATTCAGGATCAAACCGCCAAGTGGAGAGAGCAGACCGGATGTGGGTTGAAGACCAAGTTAGGGAGGGTTGAGAAAGGTATGGAGAAAATAATCCAAGTTGTACCTTTGCAATAAAGAATTGTGTGGGAGTCTGAGGAACTTTGAGTTACATTTTTGCGCGACATAGATTAAGGACTACCATAGGTTTTAATATAATACATTCTTATCACTTCTGTGAGTTTCTGGGTCTTTTTTATTCTCTATTACTCCTCAACATTTATTTTGCAGTAGTCTGTTGAAAATTTAATAAGCAGGTCTTCAAAAGATTACGTAAGTTACTTATTTCACCTCCAGCTTTGTCCAAACCATTTGCTAATTATATATTTAGCAACCAAAGTAAGAATGAACTTCCTGGCTAATACTAAAAAGAGCTAGTACTATTAGTGCCAATAAAACTTCTTTGAAAACAAATATTGCGGTTACAAGTGATTTAAATTTCAAATCCGCCATATTGAAAGATTGTTATTAATTAGAGTGAATTAATTTTACGTTAACCTACTGCCAAAAGGTTCAATTAATGAATTCAAATGATCCTTCGTTATCTTACGGTGTTGCTTATAAATAAATATATTGGTACAAGAGTTTTAACAATATATAGTATTTGCCTAATGTATTTCCACACGGTCTTATTAATTGCTTAATTATCATCTTTCCTCAGTTTCATCAGATAAAAACAACAGAGAGTTAAGTAACAGTCTCAATTTTGCTCTTGTTGGAGTCGTATGCTATTCAATTCTAGCATATTTGGGAATATTACAATTTTTATTCATTTTCAACAGTTTTTATTTATTAAGAGGATACGAGAAATCTGAAGTGGTGGTGCAAAGAGCTTTACGCATGAGAAAGGAATTATTTCTCAAAGCAAACAGTTCACCGAACTTTGATTTTCCATTCCTAAGTCTACAACCGTTATCATGCTCATTTGTTCCCAATTAAGACTTACATAGCATCACATATTTTTAATTTTTTTTTCATTAGCAAACTTCGATATACAGCACGAAGTAAATTACTGCTGGTGATCAACGATGATAATTAAGAACAAAAATATCGATAAAATCCTGAAAAATCAACAAATTAAACATGTAATAAAATATAAAATGAATACAAAAAACCATAGAAAATTATATTTTTCCTTGTCAAACTCTCGCAACTATATTCTGTATAAATTCCGGGGTTAAGAAGAAAGGATCGAAATGAGTATTGAAGGAAAGGGAATGTATGATTTGAAGCAATAACTAAGTGAAACTCTGTCTAGAAGAAACATGTTGTGCATTTTATTTTTACTTAGGGCGCATGAAGGCTCGTGTTTAGATAAGTAGTTACTGAAGTAACCACCCGAAGGAGAAGCAATCAAAGCTTCGTCAATATTTGAGCTCCGAAGGTTCGTGCAAACGTCTCAAGACTCTTGAGGTTGAAAACTTAGAACTGCTTGCTGTATATAACTAATTCGGACAAATGCTACCATTAGTTAATTACAGACAGAATATTCATCAATAACACTGCGCCGCCTAAGATTGATTAATATAAACATAACATCTAACTGTTGCGCCCATTCCATCGTTACGTGACAATAATCAGTACCTTAATTTAATTAAGAGGAGTGAAAGAGTCATCAGGTAGAGTCCTTATCTTCACCATGTATTCTAATTAGAAGCGACTTCAATAATCACTGAGGTAGTCAAGATATAACTTTTACAAACCTAAACTTTTCTACTGATAATCCCTTCATTTGATCAAATTTCGATCTTAAAACAACTTAGAAAAAGAGACAAAAAAATGATAAGAAAAAGTTATTTCAAGATATTTCCAACTTATATCTTGAGATTGTAATTTACATGAGTGTTACACCTTTCGCTAGGTTGATAAGCCTCAATATTTCCTTTTAAAAATTCTTTTTTTTTCATTTCCTGGTAGCTGATCCCACCCTTATGCCATCTAACATCTTCTGTTCTGTTCCTTTCCTACTATTTTTCCCTTGTATTCCACCCTAAATTGCTGTCTTCAGTAGTCCCTCTCTTCTCAATATTTGACCCAGAAAATTCTTCTGTCATTATTTAATTGCTTAGTTCGTATTTTACCAAATGACAATTTGTCCCTCTAACACTCAGTAATTCGTCAAGTTGGAATACATAATTATGAACGTTATAGTAAGAAAAATGTAACGCTGCGCAAACTTTAAACCATGAATACTATTTAGATACAAAGGAACCTTATATTGCAACGTAACATTTAACGATTTCCTAACGTTTATAAAGTTCTCAAACAATAGCTCCTCAGTAAAAGGCGACCATCGACGATAACACCGCTGCATACTCACAAACTTCAACTTCATTCCAAGGCTATAAATCTAAGAAAAAAGCAATTGACGCCCTTCTTGTTAAACATGTTTCCAAAGAGACGCAGATTTAGGTACGGATAAGTTCTAGGCCTAAATTCAACTCAACTCAAACTCCAAGAAATTCGCCAACGAAAGGTGAGCTGAGAGCATGTTTGGAAACATTTTTCTCCGAACTACTTCAGGTGACATTGCCCCCTATTTAAAAGCTCGATAAATTTCTCAAACACCTGCGTTAGACGCACGCGCCATCTGCGGAAGACTGAGAAAGCGTGAGGCAAAAGATATATGCCTTCCAGCCCAAGATTCCGCAACTCTTCATCTCTGTCTGAGATGAAATTAACAGATCGATCAAAGGGGTATTGGAGCATATTTTTCAACGCATCCGGAGCCCCATTATCCCTGTCGCGTTTCCCAGGACAACATCTGCTCCCGTTATTCCCGCGATGCTCATCTTTTTCTCCCGGGAGGCCCATTACATGCTGCGGCGCCAGAGGACGTGATGAAGTCGTTAATATCGCTGCTTGAAATAAAGCCTTCGCCGATAGAAAAGTTTTCCCTCCAATATCCAATACCGAAAGACAAGTGGCGCCACTCTGGCGCGTGACGGCGGCTTGCGGAATCGTCCTAATATGGAAGTTTGTTGCCCCATTTGACAGGTTTGTGCGGTGATTGTCCCTAGAGTGGCCTGCCTTTTTTTGCCCGCAGAATGGAAGTGGTGGCAGTTATTGTATCCCTTAAGATTTTTATGGCTCTCTCTAACAATCTCTTACGGGGTTTTTAAGGGGCCATTTTGTGGACCCTAAGAAAGGAATGTTGGGGAATAAAAGTATTGCAAGTGTTTTTCCAGAATGTCCGTTCTTTTTTATGGGCACTTAATGAGGTTTGGGTGTCGCAGACTTCTGTTCTTGGAAAGTTTTCGTGTTTATTACTTTTAAAACTTTTGCGCAGGAGCTGCACAGTCATAAACGGAGTTTATTAAATTTAAACTCCTTAGAGTTAATAACGGGGAATTTATTTTTATTTTTCCGTGCTACTCTCTGCCATATTGCATCTTTAGGAGAAACAGTATGTCGCGCTAGATTATGTACAAAATTTTTTAACTCATAAAAGTATTACAGTTGTTCCTTTTTAAGTTGTTATATTAGAGAGTCGAAGTTTATTTTATAGAGTTTAATTTGTAAAATTATGTAATTAAAAGGAGTATAATTACTTGCTTGATATTAACCTGTCTGCTTGTGATTAAAAATGCTTTGATATACCGGATTGATAAAATTTTAAACCTCACTAATTTCAGACGTTTTTCTTAACTTCTATTAAGAAGAGAAAGATTAAAGCACATATCATTTAATGAAATTTCTTACTGGAAGAACTAATAAACAGTGTCTAAAATTCACTTCCGATTCTGTAAGTTGTTGGTTCCTGATTGTTGCTGTTGAATTTTTGGAATATTGCAGTTTGTAGAATACTAGTTGTAGAATCGATGTCATGGAATTTTTATTTTCCCCTGCTATATACCAATTTTTTACCAGGCGAAGTTTATATTAGTTTATGATCCTTTAATACCTAAATATTTTTTCTGTTCATTAGCTCATAAAACCGTGATTTCTGTTCGTAAAGGACGAAAATAACCTTTAGACGTAGGAACCGACTTATCGGTCTCATTATCGCCATAATGTAAAATTATGCAGTGTTTGTATACAAATATTCTTAAATGAGTAAAACAAGAACATAACTACGGAGGGAATCGGACTGAATAATGATTAGAAAGGGCAAAACAGAGAACTGGGTACTTCGATGAGAAATTCTATCGCAGATAATTTCGTTCTAACGACGATTCCATCATTTACCGATTGAATCATACGACGTTTCGTTCAACAGATGATTTTGACGTCTTTATTTTACTATTTTCGCAAATTTTTACGATCAATCAATTTTTTCGATATTCCAAAATCCAATCATTTGTTCAGCCGTCAGTTCGATCATCCGAAAATATTTCCATCCAGCGCTTCGATCTTCTAACGTATGCTACTATTTTACCATACGGACGTCTGACTATTCCATCGGCGGATTTCTTATCCGGCGATTCCGTCGTCATTCCCCTCGCAAACCGGCCCAGAAAATCGCGAATCTAACATGTGTGTCTCAGCCGCTACCTTTGAGAGGCGTCCTTCAAATTCGAGTGCTTGAAATCGCTCCACCGCCATTTACCTCCGCTGATTGTTTCCTCCGACTTGGAAACCCTCATCCAGCGCTCACAACGGGGAGTTTTCAGCGAAATATCAAAAAAAAAACCTTCCTAATATCAAAGAGACATACTTTTACAACTTTTCCGCGAAACGGTTCCAAAAAAAAAGAACGGTAGAATCGGTGGAGGATCGGACTGAAAAGCATCGACCCTGACATTTTTCCCACGATTCCCAGACTTAAAAGCTTCGGCTTCGGAGGAAAAAAATGGGAACAGTAAACAAAAGACGTAGCGCTCGGCCGTGCTTCTTTTGTTTCTCCGCTTCGTGGGCGAACGTCCCTCATGTGAGATGAAGGCCTCACCGGAAGTGAGTCAGCATCTTTGGAGCCCTTGTCGAATCTCCGAAACCGGAAGGGGGGAATCGTCTGCGCCTTGTCTTGCAGCCTTCGGGGCGCACCCTTTGAAACGCCAGCTCATGATTACAGGCAGCGCTAAGGATTTAGGAAATGAATATTGCCTCAAGGTTCCCCGAATTCTGATAAGAGACGGTGAGTAGCCTCCAAACGCAGGGATAAAATGTAATATCCGTAATTAATTTCTTTAAGAAATTTTCGCAACTACAACTAACGTCAGGTGGGGCAATAACATTCATAATTGAGTGTCTTGAAACATATTAGCTGTATACTTGTCTACAACTTAAATATGTAACTAATTGATTGTATATTATTCTGGTAATATTCTTAATATATTTCTTTACGAAATTTGGTCAAGTGAGACTGACGTCAGGTCAGGAACCATAACATTCGTATTCCTGTGTCCTGACAATTTACTATACTTACTTAACCAATACTTACTTACCCAAACTAGTTCCTAACCAAACCTAGTTTCTAAATAAATAGTGCTAACGACTAGTTTTACGATAAGAAAAGAAAATGAACTTAACAAGCATATCCAACTATAATTATAGGTATCGTATAAGCAATACATGAGTATAGTCAACTATGGCTATTATAATAGATTGCATGTGGTAATGACATCATAGAACAGGAGTACACAAGCATATCTTCAAACACAGTGGTAGGTCAGTGGTATCGTCAAACAAAGTTAAAAAAGGTAACAGTGCTCAGTTGAGTTATCATTCATATATATTACCGACGATAAAAAGTTTAAAAAATACTGTCCTACCTTGCAATCCTCACAATTGTCTATTATTTTTAAGTTTTTAAATGAAGAGACGTTGACTTCACGTTGAAAAATGAAACGTTATTAATTTTGCAGTTTTTCTCTGAGTAAACTAATTATCTTGATCTTGAAAACAACTTTATAACTCAAAAGTCACCTTTGTGATATCCATCAAAACTGACCTTTCCATATCTTGGGGAAATACCAAAATATTGGGCTGGAAAGAATCAGAATCAAGGCGTAAAAAAAGAATAGGGAATTTATGAAAAAATAGAACAGGAAAACTTCTGATGAAAGAGTTTAAAAGAATGTTCAAAGACCCAGGTGACCTCGGGGTAAGCGGGCATGAATTTAAAGTCTGTGCTATTTTTTGCAGATTCTATAGCTTTTCAGATTCATAAGTATACTGTATTCTACAATCTCATGATTTGACATACTCTGATACACATAACTACTACTATACAAGTATGTTTATGTGTGTATACTATATTTATACCACTATAACTAATACTATATTATAAAGGTTTCAAATTTATTAATCTAGTCTAATCATTACAGTCATATGTGTTCAGTGAACCCATTTTGGAACACTTTATGTTAAAATCTTTTCGATAATATCCTGAAGCATTTTCAGATATCATACCTGTTTTCCTTAATTTTTCTCTGTCTCAACTTGTAAATATTTAGCCTCGTATTTCCTTTATTTTTTCATACTCTGGCTTCTGTTTATTTGCTGCTTTTGATTTACCATAATATTCAGCTCTTCTATTCCATCTACTCATTTGTCGTGAGCGTTATGCCCTGAAAATCACGTCCTAGGCCGTTAACCTTGCTCCTTTATTCGGCAGCTAATGGAAATTCCACTATCCTCCTAATCGCGTCTGTAAATTACTTACACATTACCTTTTCTTTTGCATTTTTATGATCTGCATCCGACCCTCTTATGAAGGGTCAACTTTGAATAGAACATACGTAGTATGGGTATTCATAGTTAAAGCAGAATAATTGAAAATAATTAAGCAGGATATCTAAAGATAAATATGATTTAATTGGACCACCACACAACCTCTTCATATCAGTGCATATAAGCGATTTGAGGTGTAAGGAAATTTAATCAGGACCGACTAAGAAGGAGTAATCCAGTTGTAACCAGTCAGAAGACAGATTCCACTAAGAAGAAAAATTAATCGGTGTTAAATATGTTTTGTTTTCTATAAAGTTCAACCAAGTAAAGCGAAACGTAGTCTACTTCACAGAAGATAAGACAATAATACAAGAAACGGAGTGAACGCTAAACTATTTAGCAAATTATGTTTTGGACTTTCTTGAATGTTGTGTTCAATGTTAGACGTTGGCATCACATCACACTAGTAATTCTGGTTATATAGTATTTGGTTTACATTTAATTGCAGTCCTTCTTTCTTCGTACCACAAAATGAATGTTACCTTGGTCTACTTAATAGTTTTTATAAGTAACAGCAAATCCGGCGTTACTAAATGTTGTACACACCATAAATCCGTATCATCAAACCATATTGCCTTTCACACGTAAACTCATATCCCGCAGCACACGGCGTTTTCTGATTATAGAATAAATTTAAATGAAAGCATTACTAGGTATGTACTATCGTAAAAATACCCAATTAAGTTAAAAACATAAATGGCAAAATATAGCGATTATGAATACAGAACAAGAAATATAGGTCATAATATAATACAACGCGAAGCACCGACAGCTTTGTAACACCACACTAAATAAATTAAATGGAATATAATGTGGCCTAATATAATTAAAAATAGAATAAAGTAATATAATCCAATTATGACCCATGATAAATTTCCCTTAAAAAAATTCAATCCGCATGATTTTGAGGAAACAGCGCTGTTTCGCTTTAAAGGTTTTCCATCTCTCATATTCGAATCCGTGATTTTTCAACAGCCATTCCAGACCCATATATATCATCAGCAAAGGATATTTTTCGCTTTAATCGAAAACGGATGTCTTAATTAAGGGTTTATTTGTTTTGGCGCTTCATAAATTCATCTCTTTCATTTCCGTGGATAATTTATGTCCGAGGATCGTTTGATTTGCCCAATGCGACACGTTTTCCCGTCTCCAAGGACCCTTATTGATGAGGAATTACTGAAATGTTTTGTGGCGTTCGGGAAAGCGTAGGCTGCTTCTTTGATGGACGCATCCCGTGTTCGGAGATTCTCGTTTGACGAATTGCATTTTCCCCAGAAACATATGCGTTTGAAAATGAGGCATTCTTCCACGTCCGATTGTCAATTGATCTCATTCCAAACTGAAGTTGAATGTGTTACTGGAAAATATACGCTTTCCACCATCTTATATGCTGCTATACATGACCATGTTTTCCTAATCAGTGCTATTTAAGAAAACGGTTGAGAAATTCAAGCTTCTGCTAACGTACAGTAGTGAATCGAATGATTTCCATATGTATTCATGTCCAATATCTTAATTTTAGGACATTTAAAGGAAGAAATTAATCGTAATTAGAACTGAAAACTCTTTGACTCAGTACTTTCGAAACTCCTTTTCCCTATTGGTGAAAGTTGAAGGCAAGGTTTGGCGTTAATTCTAAATCATCTAAATCATCATCTCTGTTAGCTGTTCCGTTTTCTAAGAAGACTTTGCACATGTACTCACCGATTCCAAGAATGGCCAGAGCCGTAAATGAGCTCTCTAGCTATGTGGACTTTTTTGTGGACCCACTTTGTAAAGTTAAAAACATTGCTTATGATATTTTGAAATAATTTTTATTTTCTTACTTTATGTAGATGTTTTTGTGTATGTTATTTTTATTGTCCACAAAACTGTATTTTCTTAATTTTATGATAATTTTATTATACATTTATTATAATGGATGTAATTGGGGAAACCTGTTTCCATTAAAGAACTAATAATTATTATAATAATAAAATGGTTTTAGGTATCACTTAACCGGAGAAAATTGTATACTATATGATTATTATTTTTGAAAAGCTACAGGACTTTCAATTCGATTTGATGATCACTATCCATCTTTCTACTTTCCTAAAAATTTCATAGGACATTTAATTGTAGATATGATTCTTCATGTACTGTGGAGGTATTCACCCACTTTCTTCCCAATCCTTCTCATGCGATTGTAATAAGGTTTAGTTCTTAAGTGCAAAGAAACGCTCGCTTTACTTTCGGAATTAAAGGCATCCCTATGAATATCCCAACATTCATCTTATCGCTTACATTAAAACCGCTCTTAAGGTTTTTCTTCTGTATTTTTATTATTTCAGATTTTGAAGGATTTATAAAAAAACACGTGTAGATTTAATTGCATCAAAAATAAATTTACGTTGAAGAAGGAAAAAAACAGATATATGGAATGAGTATGCAGCACTCATCAAATATCCCTTATTAGGATAATTAAGGAGCTAGAAAGACCGCAAAGGATATGTAATGTTGTTGATAAGATGTAATTAGAGGTCAAGGAAATGTTGATCGAAGAGTTAATCCCTTAAAAATTCCACCTTTTAGGTCTCTACTTTGTGGTAGCTCTTCGTGATGATGTGTTTTTATTCCTCTTTCATCCTTCTCTATTCAAATTTTCATTACCCTCTCTTTCGTATGTATACGTATATTCACATGGTGTGATACCATAGAATAATGGCCTATGATAAATATGGTATGAAGAAGCTAAAATCCTACATATCTAGTGTGAAGCTTATCGTGTAGTTTGTAAGAGTAGAATCGATAATATATGGTTGGATACGTGATTTACAATACGTTCTATTCAGTACGTAAAGTAAAACAAGCAAATACAAGTCTAAAATTACATATCACGATAGGTTTAAGTTTTCCATCGATCACTGTAACATTTTTTCGGCCTTGATATGAATAAACTTTTCTTTAAAAGTGAAAGTAAGAGGAGGAAAAGGTCCGTTGGAAGAGAAAGTCAGATGTCTTCGGAGAGGTGAAAGGGGATGGCCGGTGATGAAAAGAAAGGCACGTTGTCCCGATCGAGGACGATAAAGGGAACGAGGATCAGGATCTAACAAGATACTAAGAGGGTTTGCGATTGGATCGGGAACACTTCCATTAAGCCTAACGCGGACTCCTTTCCCAGAATTAAGGATGAATTGGAGTAAATCTTTAAAGCTTACCTCTGAGCAGACCTTGGTAATATTCGATTCTATCCCAAAGTAAGTTGAGTGTTTCATTAAAGGTATAAGCGAAATAAATTGCCTAGATGAGGATAAGACGATAACGAAATCTGAGACGAGAAGGGGATTACCTAGTTTGGAGATGTAAGGAGAGGACCTAAGGGCCTTGGCGGTAACCTTGACAACTTATCAGGAACCCTGAAAAGCTCACATGAAATGTGATGCTAGCTAAGTCGTATTTAAGCTATTTCAAGGTAATAGTAAATCACCTCTATCAATCGAAGTGAATTGTAAATGTTTGTAATCAGCTCTTCAAGAATTTAATGTAACTAATTATGCAATTTTTCGGAAGTAATTTCGAAGTGATATCGAATAAGTAAATCGTATGAACAAACCTTAAAATACGTTGGATTAATGTAATATTCTCTGTTGCGTGCCACAAGAAAAGCTCAGGAACTAGAGTCGTGGAATGGTATCAAAATTTCACTTTTATCGAGACGATGATAAGAGAAAATATTAGACAGTGCATGGACCCCCTGCCAATCGCCCTTAGGCAGCTTATAGGATATGAGGTGATTCCGGGTGAGATGTCCCAGTCGTAATAATTTTAAGGAAAACCACAAGATTGCTCTACTGACGGTGTTAGTCAGTTAGTTGGAATGCACTTGTATATTTGCAAAAGATTCACGACGATTAATTCTTTTTACGCAGTTTTATAGCATAATTTCAAGTAGGTACTGTTTTTTCCGCCCTGTTATAAGATAGGGTGTAATGTTTCTGGTTGGCATCAGTTAAAATGTTTGAATATTTTGAAGTAAAGGCCAAAGACTTGTAGCTATAGGTTCATCTAATATCCACATGATCAATCAACTGGCCATCTTGGACAAAGTGTAACCTCACTGGCTTCAAGGGCATCTCTCCCGTACTGAAAGGATAGACCTCTTCTTGGTATAGATGCTCCGGTGCTATATTTAGGTATATGTACCTATTAGTATCAATTTAACTTTAAAGTGATATTGATTAAGGCTTTATTCAAGAAAAAGTTTTTAATCTACATTAAAATTTCAATTAAAATTTAAATCCACGGTCGAATGCAATTTAAGCACGATCAAATTATGAGGTATAGTTTAGGCACTAGGGTGGAGCGTTTTGTCCCTTTTTTTCCTGTTTAAATGTAATACCTGGCAAAAGTTGCCCACTCAAATGGATATTTCAAAAATATTTTTTTTCGAAATAAAAAAAAATCTGCTGCGAAAATGTTTGCCTCGAAGTTTCGAAATTTCTACAAAAATCTCAAAATTTCCATACATTTTGTTTCGGTTAAAACGATAATATTATAAACAAATAAATAAATAATATAAATACAAATAGATAAATTTTTTGAACAAAATTTGTTTATGTACTATTCATAATCAATAAATTTTCTATTCTATCACGCAGTTTCACATTCTTTGTTATCACTGAAGTCATTTTTATGAAGTCATTTCCTTAGATGGGGCATCTCTCCCGGAATTACCTTATATGTAGATGTTTAGAAAAAACAGCATTCTCATACTTACTGGCCTTTACCGTATTAAAAATTACGTGATTACCATTTTCTATCTCTATTAAATCTTTATGCTCATTCTTTTTCAATATTTGTTTACCTGAAATTAAGCATTAATGGTATCCGATACAATACTATGTCCAAATATGCATGTATGGATTCGGCATACAATTCTGATTTAATAACAATTTTAGGGAGTCAAATAGCTTTAAATCTAAAGTAAAGTACTCAGTACATATATACATTGATGTTTAATGGAAATAACCAACACCTAACCCGACTCACCCCTGCACAACATTAAATATTAGTAATAAAGTTTGCTTATGAAAGTGTGTTAGGTTATAAAATTACATTTTATTTTTTGAAGACTATATTTTCTGCATCCTTTAGTTTAGTTTCTCGATACTTAAAAACGTAAAAATTCAAGAAGAATGTTGTATTTGTTATTCAGCAGTTGAAAACCACGACAGATGAATCGAAGTGAAATCAAAGCGTACATGGAGGAAATGTTTCAAACGTTCTTATTTAGCACTGCCTGAACACGTCGTTAATTCTGAACTGGAAGATAAAAACTAATAAATATCATGTTAATTATCCCGATCATAGAGCCGAACTTGACCTCCGAATTCATAAATGTCATTTAATCATCATGAAGATGATGCATACGGAGCATTGAAACAAAGGAGAAAGAAAATTCAAGTTCTCAAAAAAAGAATGATGTAGATGTAAATCCCCATTGGAACCAAAGTCCTGGAAGCATATCAAAACTTTCTTAGTAACACATTTTCTGTTAAAATTTCTCGAAACTGGGTAGAAATGGGAAAAGCGTTGATGAGTTTCTGGAAATTATACCAAAAAATGTGAATTACTAAGAAAGTTTTGATATGTTACCAGCACTTTAGTTCCAATGTAAAATTCAATGTCTTCATCGCGCTCCATGCAATGCATACAGAGTGACCTAAATACTTAAGTGTACGCCTATCTTCATCAAAATCAATTCAAAGAGAAATTTCCATCTCCATTAAGGTTAGAGAAACAAAGCAAGGCCAAAGGTTTTGTATAGAAAGAAACAAAGAATGACGAGGAATTCGGCTTCTTAAGAGCCTCTATTGTTTCCAGAGGAAAATTTGGATGGTACTTCTGACATTCCTCTTCGGTCTCCACTCATTTCGAGATATCTTTGTCCGATTATTTTCGGAATCCGCTCTCCAGCGCCATTTTTGCCATCCGCCATCTTGTCCACCGCCATTTTGTTTTTCTAACGCAGCGTGCTTTCGCCATTCAGTCGAATGCGGCCACCCTTTTGTGGTTCCCGGAAGAAAAAGAATGGCTTGGACATGGACAATTGAAATGTCTCGTTCTGCAGCTCTATTTCCAGCGTGTCCCCTCTTTTTCTACCCGTTCTAGTGGGGATTTCCGACCGATTCACTCCGGCTATTTACTCTTCGAACGCTACCTTTTCGAGATGTTATTCCGGTCGTCCTCTCCCCAATTGGAAAGGACGGGAACTTCTATAAACAAGTCCTTGCTTTTTATCGACGGGATCTCGAAATATACCCGGCGCATCTGCGGGGATATGTGAAATAAGTTATTGAGTGTTTCTTCCGGATCGATGCAGCACGAAAAAAAGACGCAGGAGTGCCGTGTTTGTTTGGTAGACACTGGAAGTGTTATCGTTCCCTTTCGCAGTTTGTTTGCACTGAAAACATCTTGAAAGAAAAAATGCCAAATTAATGCATCCTTATTTTATTTGTTCTTTATTTCAAACTTCAAGAGAGTGTGGTAACTTGGGATGTAATACTTTAAGAAATGTAACTTTAATATACATTTGATTGAATGGCAGATATCTCGAGTCATACATAAATCTTAAGATTGAAAAGATGAACGAAATGAAAAATATGAATCAGGTTAGCATAGAACTATTACTAGGTAGTAAAGAACTATTACAATTTGTGTAAAAACCAAACGTGTGAAAATTGAGATAAATATTCTTTTTGATTTTCTTCTTGATTTTTGTCTTAATCTCTTATATCGTCTGTCAGCAAAGTCATAATCCCGATGACAGATAAAAGTCTCTATTCTCTGCAACAATGAGGTAGTTTACCTCAAGTAAATTTGGCATGAACAAAGAAAAATTTCCACTTCTAATAAATCGATCAAATTTTAAAATTTTGTGAAAAAATAAAACACTAATAAAATTGGATATATTCATAAAGCAGTGCTAAATTATAATACACTAATTCAAGATAGATAAGTATCACAATAGTTCATCTTTATCACTTAGCTTCTTTCAGCTCTACTAATTTTCCCTTATCTGTTTCCATTTAAATTATATTATAGACATTTTATATTTAAATGTAAGATATAAGGCTCAATGATCGCTCAATGTTGACTGCAATTAGACAAAATATTTATTGAGTTTCTTTATATACTCAGGTTATTAATTATACGCTTCTTATGTACGTCATTTATTTGTACTTAATCTAGGGTTATTTATTTTTTAATATATTTCTTTATCGCTCATTGCTATGGTAGCACGAAAATTGCCGGAGCATAATTGATGCGAAATGGTGCATTAATCTCATTCACTTATTTTAAATGCAACGGAAAGTATCCTGTAATTGTGCTGAGCTGACGTGAGAATTTTCTACACGAGGCAACCTGGCTCACTATAATAATGGGTCTACCACCTCATCCCTCATCTTTCCCAGTGAGTCTCATACCTTAACCAATGCTTTTAGTGACTCATTGTGGTAGAATCGAGGTTCAAACCGACTCTCAAAGTTGAACACTCTACTTTCAGTGCATAGAATATACGTGGTATAATGCAAATTTGTGTTTATTTATTCGAGAAAATCTCGTCACCAAGGGAACGCAAACATCGCCAAAATCAACTCGTTCATTAAGAAAGTATGTCAGGATAAAACTTATCCTATGTTAGTTTAGTAAAATACGGTAGTCATAAACTATACTCCCAGTTATTCTAACTAAACTCTTTCAGACCAGTGTCAATATATTGGATACCATTTTCAGTGCTTATTTGATATTATTTATATTAATTTAATAATTATTTTTTGCATTATTTCATGGTTTTACTTCTTTTATTTTAATATTATGCCAATTCCTAAATCAAAGGAGTCTCGTTATCAGATGTTATAGCTCATTGAATAATGGAATGTCATGAATTTAAAAAGAAAATTTCAGAAGGTAATTTATGTTTCCATTTCTACTCTTATAATAACTTTATATGTATATATATATATATAAATCATTGACCATATGTTGCTTTAGTCTTCTATATGTGCTATTTAATATCAAGCACAGTTTTAATTTATAACTTAATCTTTAGTGACAGTTTAAAATAGTTGTCCAAAATATTGGACATCTCATTAATTGTTAACTAAATTATGAAAATTTCAAAGTTTATTAGTGGAATAAGTATAAATATATCTAAAAAATTCAAAGAAAAAATTTTTTGTTGGAAAAAACTCGGGTCTGAAAGGGGTAAGGACGTAATGGAACTTAAACGCATTAGGAAACACGACTTCTGTTACAGCAATATCCCATTAAGTAAACGCGTCAACGCAGTTAATTCAAGCAGATTCTACTTTAACAAAGACCTAACCTTGTTAGTGCTCGCAGTGTATCATCAAAAGTACGCTATTGTTCAAACTTGCGAAATTCCCCTCAAATACTCTAGTGCTCCGTATAGTTCTATATTTAAATCCGTGCGTCGTTCCCTTAAACTTCGTTCCTAATCTAATCTTCCACTATTGTTCCCTGCCCGTTATCCCAATTCTGCTTCCCGTGATACAGGAGCATTTAAAAGAGGAAGTTATTAAAAGAAACGTTATGAACGACACAGCGACTTCCAGAGCTTTTACAATTATAGTGCTTCTACTCCTTCTCGGGAACTAATTATCTCATTAAAAGTTTCCGGACTCAGGAACCAGGATAAAACTTTCCTTGCATCACTCATTTTGCTCTCGTTCTTCATTTATCACACGTTTTCTTCCTTCGCTCACATTCTTTTTTCATGTCGTCCATACGTGATCTCGTATCCCTATAACGTCATCCCTGTGCTGTATCATCTATTCGGTTGATCTCTTCAAATGTTCCTGACTTTATTCGTCGAAATATCATGCGATAATTTCCGTTGAAGCAATACAAAACCACCGCTATCGTATTAATTTAGTTCCCTGGGAAATGAATCCCTGAAATGATTTTTTATTTCAAAATTACTCAGCACTTTTAAATACAGGACAACCGTTTCGACGAATCCTCTCACCTTAATTTATTTATGTCTCAATTGATTTCGCTGAATATGCTCTTACTTAAGTCGACCTCAACGTTTTTCGTAATTACTTAATACGGATGCTTCTTATATTTTACTTTTATAATTAAAAATACATCTCAATTAATAATTACTTATGAAATTCTAATTTATTTTTTCATCATATTGTCTTGAAGCTTTGGAGACAAAAATGCTTCCGAATGAACATTGACAACTTTGCGATGATGAAATCGAAAGCTTTAAGTAGCAAAAAGTTGGGCAGAATCTATCATTCGCATAGGGATAATCAACATATTTAATTTTGACAATTCTTTGGACTGAATCAAGTTCTGCGAAGACGCTCAATACCTCTTTCAAGCATAAGTCGATTATAATTATCATTGAAATCTAATTAAAGTTTTATTGACTAATTTAATTCATGTAAATCTCTGTTTATTTAGATTCATTATCAATGTTTTATATTTATATTACATTGGAATGCTTTCATCGATACTGTTTGGTGACAATATATAGTAATAATACGGGAACAAAAAAGCATTTTTGTCTGACAAAAGAAAAACCGAATGCACTGGACAGTTATAATAGGCATTGGTTTAAGAGTAATATTTGCATTGAAAAATAAGATTTGAACAAGAAAACTAGAATATTAATGAGTTTGAAATTCCTGAATAATGTTATATAATCATATAAAAGAGGTAGAATACGGAATGATTCTTTGTTCTCTGAATAACAAATAAAACCTACTATTTTCATGAAAAATGAAGATGCTTTTTAATTAATTATACAACGACCTCCTTTGTGTTATTCTCAAGTCCTCCGTAATTTGGTGTGTTGTCTACTAAATTTTATGATCTTTTGACGAAGAGAATATTTATCATCCTTATGTGAATAAATGAGGTTTTACAAAAGGTTATTTTTACCCTTTAGTCGTAGGCATGACTTAGTTTGGACTTTCCAGCGCTAAATGTATAATTACAAAAATTCTGCAAAAAAATTCCCCGATGGCATTAAGTTTTATTCCGAGAACTACTTGAACGCTTCTCTTTGATGTTCCTCAGAGTTAAAAACTTTGGTAAGCTCACTCCAAAGACACCCTTATAAGTGGGTCGACCATTCTTGCCGCAATTTTAACCTCTACGTGGTTCATCTCCCTCTAATTATATGAACAATTCCTCGTCTCAAGGTTTGTTCAACGTTTTTGTCGCCAGTCCTTTGTAAGGTTTATCTCACTTTGATAGTCCAAGAACTTCGAGAATTCCAAGTATTCCCTCAAATTATCTCAATAAGTTTTCTCGTAGGAGAATGTGGGAGGGCTTTATCAGGTAATCAAGGGTACGGGTTGCTTATGGCCACAATTGTTTACCAAAGTCTCGTCTTTTTTATCAAAATTCTCGTCGTTTTAAATCAAAAACAATAATAACGATCAAAATTAGATTATTTATTTAAGTTCTCTTCCTTTGATATTATTTTAGATTTATATAATCTAGAGAACCTGTATTTCTAATTTGATTTATTGAATTAAATGAAACCTACCAAGGCTAAAAAAATAATTCGCGTGCATTTTATATTATTGCTTTCATTATTTTTAAGTCGTCTGTAGTCGAGTTCCAGATACTTTTGTAAATGTGTCGACGAACTTTAATGTTGATTAGTCCATCTTGAGAAATCTGTTATTTCGTACCTCTGTTTTATTGGGAAATGCAGCAAATTATTTTTTAATACACATCTCCTTTCTGTTCATTATGGATGCTCACAGACATCGCAGGTATTATTATATAAATGACATTATTTTCAATAGTAGATGTTGCGATTCTTAATATAGCTAACTGGATAATGCAGCTTTTCCTGAAATTGGGAAAAATAGAAATTGTAAAATACTTAGGCGACAGGTAAAAATATTAACCTCATGAAACCTGGTAGCATAGCAGTGGAAGATAACACTGACCAACTAGCCAAAGAACTGTTATAGTTATATGTATGCCTATTTATGTGGATTTAAAACCTGACTCAGATACGTTTTTAAATATTAATGATTTTTATATTTTTTTCATGAAGTACACATTGATATAAATTGTTTTACCATTTACCATTTTTTTAACTTAGGTCAATATTAATACTGCCTTTAGCCGTCAGAATTTCTTTGAACCATAGTCATTTTCTTGTATCAAAATATTACTTACGCTTAAGCTATTCCACAGTCAAAAAGGATTAATTCGTGAATGCCAATTTCAGTCGTATCATCCAAATTTCATGGTATTGATAATCGTCTTATATAAGAGCGAAGTTGAGACTATAAAGTCTCTTCTTTCATTTAGCCCTTCGTTGTATAAATTTAAGGTAATGGATAGCTTAAAAAAGGAAACAGAAGAAAACTACATTGTTGGTTTAAAAACCTAAGGTTTGCGTAGGAAAATATACACCGCAGCAGGAGAAACCCTCAAGGAGGGGGGTGTGAACAACTTGAACCACCTACCGATAGTTACGTAAATTTATAGAGAGAGCAGTTTAGAAAAATCTGAAAGGAAAGCAAAGCAATACAGTTACTTATTCACATAAATAAATTAATGTAAATACTTGCATAGTAGTAAAGATAAAAGCGGAAAGCTAATCATTAGATTACAAGAACAAATAAGTAAATGACTGCAGGACTGGAATATTGGATGTTAAAGAGTTCACTGGTGTAACTAGATTCGTTTTTATCAGAGAGTGATAGTAAAACGTAATGACCCCGACTTGAACAGCAGTTACTCTTCCTAGCTCTATCAAATGAGTCTCGGTTGTGTGCTCTCCTTCCATTTTTCGCACGGACGTAACTTTAAAACGCTCCGACTTAATTTACCCGTGATCCTCTATTTTCTCTTCCCGCTTCCAATTTACCCACCTCCCCATTCTTTCTCCCCGACCTAAGCGATTTTTCCCAGGGAAAGCAATCTCCAAAAGGATTATAACATTTTTCCCGGTCCCAGCAACGGACGCATGAAGAATTCAAAGTTCTCCTGTGTTGCCGGGCAACAAGTAATCTCGCAGCTCATCTCCGGAATGTATCTCGCTATTTCATTAAGGAGCTCCACCTCGCTCATTTACTTCATTTGGAGAAAAAGTATTACACGACAGACTTTCTCCCCCACGGACTCCAAAGTGACAAAGATGCGAACTTTTTCATCGAGGAAAGGAAGGGTCCCAACAACTTTCTCTCGAAGTCTATGCTTATTTACACAGTTTTATAAAAATCACGAAAAATTTCTACGATGATGTTTTTTTAACAGCTAGTCCCTATGACGGCCAAAGCAATTGTTGTTGAAGCCGACCTCTCGCATGTTTTCGTAAGAATACATGAGGAGGTCCATTTAGTATTTTCTTATTACTCGTAGCTGTATTGCTGAAAATTTAACTTTTTTAACTCAAATCTTATATAGTGTAGTCGAATAATTAATGAAATATAGATTATTACAAGTTATTGTCGTTTGAAATGGCGATAAAAAGTAATGATGCAATGAGATATTTTAACGTTTAAAGAACGACTAAAACAATTACAGTTGACTAGTTCAGCTCGATGGGTTGTTTATATAATGTAAGTACAAATTGGCTCTATTCGTCGTAATTATTCATCGTCACAGGTATTTTCATAAAAATATGTAGCTTTGAATATACGATAAGGCTTATCACGTCGTATGAGGAATTACGTTATTTGCCCTTGGCTCAATCGTAGCCTTTCGCTCATTAAGAATACCTCAAAAGTGTCAAGCCAACGTAAGAGTTGCACAGTACCACTATAAATGGCACTCAACTCTGTACATGGTGAGAGACCAAAGTAAATTATATTGAGTAGCATTATTTATACTCCAGTAACTTTTTTTACTATCGTAGGCATGAAAAAATTTACACAAATACAAACGGAAGATACATTTCTCTATTCCTCACCCAAATACAAAATAATTTATTCACCTAGAAGTGGATATAGAAACATAATTCTAATGATATAATTTCTTCTAAAACATTATCAAATCGATGATATCTACAAAACTGAAGGATAGCATTCCACTGAGAGGAGATAATAAAAATTCTTGGTTCTAATAAAGCTATTCAGAGCATTCTAATATGCTGTTTACCTTCGTATATAAATAAATATAATATATCCTTTCAGCCTATTTTCATATTCTTTCTTCCTTGGGTAGCATATATTCTTTTGTGGAACCTACCAAGTTATTTCATTTCTTTCTCTATAGCGTTCTACCAAGCAACGCTAAGTTAGGCGGATTATATAACTTGGGGTACCACAGTTTGCATTCTCGCTTCGGTGGGTTGCTTTTGTTTTGAAAGAATTAGGGCATTTGTTATTTATGATGCGTCGCTCTCTTGTGAGGACTCAGTGGTTTATTTTCCTCGTTGCTGTCCCAATTTGAAATTTCCTTTCTTTTTTCATTCCGTCCACGCCCTTTTCATCCCATTACGTCCTCAGTGTTCGAGGGGTTTTGATGAAGGCACTCGTCTGTGGGGTCACGGATTGACGAAAAGCCCGAAGTGGGCAAACTTAGGGGCCACGGACGTGATCTCAAGCAGTGAAGGACATACGAGGGAACGAATGTACCCGAGGCTTTCATTTGACATGCATTGGCAAAAATAGTCAAGTTGCAAGGAATGCAAAATTACGAAGGATTTAAAAGACATTGAAACGTATATAATGCGCGTTGTTTAACTTAATTTTCCTGTTTCGATATCATAATGAATGGCTCTGTTTTAATCTGTATTTTAGAGCTGATTTGAGAAATACGTGTCTTTATTCATTAAATTTGGAGGCATTTCTTCTCTTATTATTTGCTCTTCCTCTTCCGTGATAGCCCCAAACAGAATGAAAAGAGTTTATTATCTTTGCATATAAAGGGCGCTCACCCATGAAAAATCCCAAGGATTTTACCAACTAAGCTATCCGGCCAGAACATTTTCTTAAACAGTTTTCTGAAATATGTTTTGAACGGTTTAAAAAGTGATCTACCTAGATAACTTTGTTGGTTTGAGCAGTTGGTGGAAAATTCCCGGGTTCGATTCCCGTTTCCGTCAAACATTTTTCACGTCCGTTTTTCTGTGGAATTAGTTACTAACTGTACTGAGTAAAATTAAATCGAAGAAGTGTCGTTGAAATCTAATTTATGTAGTATAAATTTATATAATAACATATTATACAGCAGTCCATAGGCAAATTTTCGGAACACAATTTTTAAGAGCAAACTTTTAAGATTATTAATTTTGATTTGATGTTTGATTGACTGACCGTTTTATATTTTGTTTTCTAATAACTTCCATTTCTCTTATAAAGTGTATACACAACCTTGGATGACATTAAGTTGCTGCAAAGAGCGCAAAATCTTTCTTAATTGAAAATTTGCGGATAGCCACGACCCGCCGCTCACGAAATGTGCTGACTTATGAATGCGTTGGTTTAAATATTCCCACTCCATAAATCCAATTATCCCCTCGAGTAAACGAGGAAAATTACCAAGGAGATAACTGAATGCGGAAATTACTTGCCGAAGTAGCTATCATAAAGCTAGTAGTTCATCATAAACGAAAAATTTTTTCGGGCATGTTTCATGTGCATACATACTCGGCCATTAACTAACGACTTGGGTGATGTTTGAATAGGGTCGGGTTGGTTTGATTTGGTTTCTATTCCAGTTTCTTTCTGTTGCCTGCGTTACATGGGCTCACTTCTTATACGGTCTTGCATTCTTCGCCTGCTTTATGAATTTGTAAGAAAAATACTACATTCAAAAGCCTACATTCAGAATCATACTTTTTCCTATTACTACCGAAATGAATTCGTGAAAAATTAAAGAATAAAACACAAAGGTACTTATATTTAGAAGAAAGCGAGAAAGTTTATGAGAAAATATGTGGTTTTTCTTCATGTAATTTTGATTGGTTGCCGAGTGTAGTTATCAAAATTAGCGAATAGCCGTTAGAAATTGTTTTAGATCCATCGAAAACCTAGACTAGCTTCATCCTAGACAAACATTATAGAAGTATGTTGTACTATTGCGATTTTTATAAACAATATTACATTCTATTTATTATAATTAATATACCTTATTACTTACCTCATATGAAGGAAATAAATGTTGTAGGTAAAAGATTACATTGACAAATCAAAAATCACTCCATATTCCAACTAAGGAGTTGTTAAAGACCAAAAAGAATTAAGAAAGACAGGAAATAATTACAAATTATAAACTAGGAATGTGCATTTGATTTGAAAGTGATGGAGGAATATTTGAGTTAGACTTTAATGTCTATATCTCTCTTTCTGTAGAGTGTCAAGTACAAGGGCTACGGTAAATTAATCGAAGTCATGGGCACATGATTCCACTTCCGGTACTTGTGCTCTTTTCCTGTATGAGATTCTTCGTCCACGTATCTCCCCTCCTTCAGTAGGAGTTCCTCTTCTTTCTCTCTTATACTGGTGAGATTGGGGGACTTCTACAGGATGAGACACGACCTTTTTCCGTAGCAAACGCTTAAATCCGTTAATTAATCATCGATCCTTAGCATTAGAAGCGAGTCCACTTGAGGACTCTTTCTGCAACTCTGATTGGATCCTTTCATACGACTCACGTTGGTTCCCCAAAAAGAGTGCTTTTCCACTTCTGATTCGGTGAAAGACGTAGCGTTTTGTGGATGTTTTTAGAAATTCAACATCTTCTTATAAAGACAGGTGTCTTGTCAATGTTTTCAAACATTTTCCCCATCTCTTTATTACCCTTTAATTGCATGAAATGACTAGTAATCCGCCCGTTACATAATGTCCCGAAGCCTGGGTACTCTGGTTCTAAATCTCGTTCTCTTGCTTAAGATTTTATCTTCAAGATTCTTGTTGAACAGCTGACTGCGTTTAATCAAATTGTCAATTACATTCTTTTTCGATAGTATACAATAAGTTTCGTCCATTCATTACTTCGTTGAACTCTTTCTCGTTTCATTCAGTTTGAGTTCAACTAGTTTTTGTGATTTCCCTTCAAATCTCCATTTCAGCATTTAGTTTATTGTCTTGTTCTTTTTTCTCCAATTTAGGTATGTGATCAATATTTTAAGTATCAGTTAATCACTGGGGCGGGAGAAGCGTAGTGCCAGCCGCGCTACCTTCATTCATACCGTTATTCTAAGTAACCAGGCTGAGCCTGCTAACTACCAGAAGCGTGAAACGCTTAGAAAGGGAGATTACTACTACTAATCATTGGGCATATGTCGATGGTAAATGGTACTCTTCCAATACAAGATTAATCGCAATAATTTCTCTCCAGCAAGTTATGTATCCCCCGCAAACTTCTAAACAAGGAACTAAAGAACTTTACTTGCGCTTTATTTTTTCTCGGTAAAATCATATATTTAATGTATTTTCCTCATAAGCCCAGCTCACAATATGCTAGCAGATTGGGTAGTAGAGTCATGGTGGCAGTTAATATATTTATTCGTTAATAGTGGAATCAGAGAGTGGAACGCCTTACCTTACGTCATCCATTAGAGTTAGTGCACCACAATAAATACCTAGGAGTCACAATTTGCAGGAACTTATCTTTTAAAGATCATATTCGAGATGCGATAGGAAAAGCGAATAGAATGCATAGCTGGTAGAACGTTGAGAGGATGTTCATCGAGAGTCAAAGAAATAGCTTACTTTTCTCTTATTCGTCCGAGTCTAGAATACTGCTGTGCGGTTAGGGACCCACACGAAGTAGGTTTAGTGTCAGATTTAGAGATGGTCCAGCGTAGAACAGTACGATTCGTCTGCGGGGATTTCAGGTTTGATAGCAGCGTTACGGCAATAATAAAGTCCCTCGGTTGGAATTCACTACAGATGAGAAGATCTGAATATCGTCGGAAACTTTTCGAAAAGTTCATTCGTTCAGAATTTACAGACGAAGTAAGTGAAATATTAGTGCCAGTAAGGAGCGAACTCGATCTCCGAGAGGCATCGACGAAGCGTTATAGGGAAGTAATCGCAAGGACGGATAATTAACATTGGTCGTTTTTTTCACAGGCTATTAGAGATGCTAATAGGGAGGAGTGAATAATGGTGGTATATTACACCCCCTGCCATACGCCTCTGGCGGCTCGCAGGGTATATATCTAAATCTAAAAACCTGGAAAAGTTCTCTTTCCAATGACAAAAATGTAAAAAAAGGATAAAAAAAGCTCAAATCCATTTGTACTTCTTAATATTTCATATTCGAATGCTGTAATATAATGTCCTTTAGTATGATTTATTAATGTTAAGGTAATTTTATTTATTGTAGAACGTAATTTATTACCTGGGGGAGGTTTTCGGCCCGTTTAAGGGCTTTCCTCCCGTCTTTGGGCGAATGGCAGGCAATCAATCATTTGTAATATGGTATGTCCCCCTCATACGCTGCCATTTGGCCAAATGGTAGAATTGCTGTGAAAATGAAATTATATAGTAAATAAATATTGGAATCTTATCTGCACCATTCTCTGTTGATGTGTGAAATATTTTCCGTTTAATTTTTGGTGGTGAATAAAGTATACGTTCACTTTTTCCACACTTGTTTGTGAGTATACCAAAATCATAACTCATATTATAATTATAACTGTAATTGATACTGAGGTTTCAGCGATGCTGAGTTATTACTTTAATTCTGAAAACTTCGTGTTGAATTTTATGAATAGTGTTACTTTAGGGTCTTTCTGCTACACCAGCGTAAATGTTTCCATGTCATAGAAATCAGGTTTAGTAAAGATAGTAAGAGAAATATACCTCATTCCTCATCTTACCTAGCTAACCTCATTCTCTCTCTCCTTTTGTTGCAATTGATGGAAGTACCAGCCTCTGGGTTGAATACTGTGCAGAAAAATTTGTGCATGTATGTACCAAGGATTTATTATTTATCGGGTAATCTAAAAATGAGTTGGCAATGATAGGTATTTTTCTCGACATGAAATTGTTAAGTGCACGAGTGTGATGTAATTACTTTCTTTGCGTATTTCTATAATTGGAAGGGAGTACAAACATTTTAAAACAGCATGATCAATTATATTTTCTCCCTT
Organism: Sympetrum striolatum; assembly: GCA_947579665.1. Taxonomy (NCBI): domain Eukaryota; kingdom Metazoa; phylum Arthropoda; class Insecta; order Odonata; family Libellulidae; genus Sympetrum; species Sympetrum striolatum. The sequence continues at coordinate 75,551,177 of OX388350.1, forward strand.
AAGATTGGGACTTCAAAGTACTCATAGTTAATAAATAGTCATAGCAGGTTGTACAAGTGAAAAATGGTGATTTGGCTGGGACTCGATTATACGTCTTCCATAAAAGCTCCCATTCACTGAAGTGAAAATGTCGTGGTCAGAAAGAGGGATAATTGGGTTCGAGTCCCAGCCATGTCACCTTTTTTACTTCTTGTACAACCTACTATGGCCATTAGGACTTTGAAGTCTCAATCTAAAGTGAGAATGTATAATGACTCACTCAAAACCCCATTAGAAAACTTTTAGTATCATTTGATATCATCGATTATCATCATATTGATAATCGATTAGTCAGTATTTGAACGATCGGTTATCGATATATATTCGTCATCATATCATCGAACAGTTCAATCGTAAGACTAAGATAATATTTCTGGTCAGTACAAAAGTAATTCATATTATATTCGTAATTTTTTCAGTGTATTCTTAAAAGTTATAGTTACATAGGTTTGTGGTGCTGATTGAGCCAATGAATCGTTAATGTGTTACAGAGTATACAATCCATGCTTTGGCAATTTTGAATCTTTCCCCACGTTTTCGGACTGATTACTTCAATATACGTCCAGATTGGCTGCGGTTGAAGGCTGCGTATTTTTCAGCAAATGCATTCCAAACGTAAGAGTACATTCGTCATGCCACTCCACGTGGATTGGTTTATCGCGTGAGGAATGTTCAGCAATACAAATACCCTGGCGTTAAACACACGAAATAACTCCTCAATGCTTCGCAGAACACATGTGAAACGAAATTAGGTGTCTGTGATGGTAGGCGTAGCTCGGTCCAGATGACATCATAACTGAGAGCCTTCATGTTAAGTTGGAAAGATAATGAGCTTAATTTGCGTCGCAAGATTCCGTTTGGGATAATTTAACGAGATTAATGAAGAAACTTTGCAGCAAATTGGATTGGCATCGGAGAGTGCGCTAGCAAATTGCCAGCTTATGAGCACGTGTTTATCCCTGCGCAAAATGGAGAGGTAATTTACCGAGTCGATTATTAGGAACATTTCAAGAATTAATTCATGAATATCTAATCGTTCATACTAATCATCACTTCATCCCTGAAGATGACTATGGAGTTAATAGTCGAAACGTCGGACCCGTTCCTGTCTGTAACCCGGTTGGAGACCCGAGAAAACTTCCTACATACTAATCATAATAATAAGGGCAGTAAGTCATCGGCAAGTTCTTATTTTCAATTTCCCATTTTCTACAATTACCTTCCGATGGTATTTTGAAACTTTATCAATGCATAAACTTCACATTATAAGGCGAATTATCGTGAAAACTGGTAATTAAAAAAAAACTTAAAATTCTTAACTTTTCTGGGAAAGCTTTTTTTATATAGTAACATAAACATGACCGGATTTGACTAAGAACGATGACTTGATGAATTTGTATGCAATTACTTATATCAGTAAATGTCTGTATACATTCTAACATAAGACAGATGGGCAGACAGAGAGACTTTTAAATGAGTGAGTTTAGGCTCAGTATCACTTTTTGTTACTAAATTGACCACTTATTCAAACTTACTTCAATGTACAGACATGCCTCTGTTACAGGCTTTCTATAACTTTTTTCTTTTTTCCTCTAAGCCTTATTCCCTTATTCTTTGGGGTCGGCTGATCAATGATGTTTTGGGTGATGATTTGACTTCTACGGCAGAATATGCCCTTCCTTTCACTGACTCTGAATGGAAAAATCGAAAACACCCACAACCATTCCCTGATCAGAAAAAACAGGTTTATTATAACTATAGAGTCTAATAAGAATTGTGAAATATATAATCAGGTTACGGCATCATTGGTTGAATTCTAAATTTTACTATAAATAAATAAAATTACTATAAATAAATAAAATTACTATAAATAAATAAAATTACTATAAATAATAAATATAATATAAATAAATTTACGATAAAAAATAATTGTTAAACGCAAAACTCAATTTATTTCAAAAATATTTTCATACTGAATATAGTAAGTTTAAATTATATTTAACATGCACATACTAGTTCAATTAAAACTATATTGGTATGTATGTATATATATATATATATATCATAAACAATATTTGTGTTATTAAACACATAAAGAAGTATAATTTAAGTATATAACTCATTTACCAAAGATTAAATAATTATTTACTCCTGAAGAAGAATGCATCGCAATCGAAATAGGTATTGAGTGCTCAAAAAGTGCGGTGTCCTGTTTTGTTTTCTCGGAATACCAGGGAATGAGAAGAGGAACACCGACAAAAACGGATTTTGGAGATTTTAAACCTCTATTTCCTTAATAGCCGTGTCCAAACTTTCCTTTCTTTTCCACTCACACTCACTGGTATTGCTATTCGTTTTATCCATATTCATAAAACTCTGCTATAGCCTTCCTTAAAATTCGAATCTTTCTACATTTCTTGAACATTTACACTCGGTTGGTATGCGCTCCTACTAAAGTGCCTTCCATTTACAAAGTTTGCATAAAAAGCTTCAATCGCTCCTCTTTGATGTCCGGAAAATGTCTCCGTCGACGATACTTTGTATACGAACCGATTTTTTTATTTAAGATCAAAGTGAAATCTCCGCCGAAATGAAAAATTATTGAATTCTTCAACCTGATTCTTTGCACCGAAAGATACCATATTTCTATGCTTAGCTCATTGTTTACGCCACATTTTACACAAAAAATTCGAAGTGAATATTTTCTAGCGGACGTGTATTGATAATTAAGTTTTACCGTGTAAAGATAGATATTATTCTCTGGTAATTTAATTCTCTTGATTAAACACTATTTTAGTTTAGATAACACGCGATAAATTTGACGTAAACATTTTGTAGCAAAATTATCTTAGCCATTAATTTATCCTTGGAAGGACGAATATTATGATTCAATATTTTCATTTCTTCCTCTTGATTAAACACTATTTAAGATGTCAAACATGCAGTTCAAAAATTGCACGTCAACTTGAGAAATCCGAGCCAAAATATATCAGTTTGTAAATTAAACTTGATGTAGCAGCCTGTGTTATGATTTTCTGTGAATTTACAACCCGCAATCGATTCATCCTATTCTCTAGAAGGAAAGAACGCAAAAGAGTCTGACGGCACTTGATAAACCTGCCTCTGAGGCAGGTATATACCCACTTGATATACCTGACTGAGCAACAACCGGTATTTGGGAGATCCAGGTTCGTATCCCGGTGTCGTTCAGACTTTTTATGTCCGTTAATCCTCTGGAATGTTTTCTGGGTACACGTCTTTACTTGATATGTCGCCTATGTACCTCTCCTTGTTTCAACCTATTCTTGTTTAATATACTGTATATATACGCAGAGAAGATGATTCATAAAAATTATATGAATCATAAAAAATGCCCCAAATATCTGGATATCGGCAGTAAGCATTTAGTCTGCTGCAGAAATCGCATGACAAAGCTGTTAGTTGCAATAAAATATAATTTGTTAATTCGAAAAAAAAATTAAATATAATTCCATTTACGTGATACAGTATCTATACCCTGATCTATCTAAATTAAATGCTCATCTAAACTAAATTCACAGGCCGTTGATACATAGGGGGTCGTCTTATAAGACGACCCCCTATGTGCGAAACGTGTAAGCTTTGATGAAAATTCATAATTCGTCTTAACTATAGATTGTCTAATCTAGGGAAATACTCGGTAATTAGATTTTATAGTACCGAGTTTGGTTGCGTGTGTTTAGATCGTACGATTCTACAGAGTCCTTACATCCACAATTATTATCCGTCTTTCAAACTAATGCGTTTGGCACTCATATCTGAGGTCAACGTAAAACTTCAATGACTAAGGAACAGTAAAAATAAATTACTTGAATAATAAGAAAAACATTTTTATGATTTTGAGAAAAATAAATAATTTTAATGAGATATAATTAATAATGATAATTATTAACGATAAATTAAATAAAATAATAATTATTATGAAAAAATAAATTATTGCTAATAAATAAATTATTATAGGAAAATTATTTTTATGCTTATAATATTTTTATACTCAGTACATACCTCAATTATATTTTGTTTACTGTTCGATATTTGCACATTTCTTCTCTAGTTTGAACATGAGTGTGATCTCATCATCGCTAATAATTAATTGATATTGACATTGATTACTTGGCCCTGTGTGGTAGATGCGGGTTCATCAAATACGTCATGTTTGTCTTTCTGTGGGAATCGCTAATTTTCAGCGAGTGCGACTCGAAACAATCTTCCGGAAGTTCGTCAAAGTAGAGCAGTGTGAGGTTATGCATGAGATGTACGGAGTTGTGGTTGAAATGCAGTTTCCATTTTCGAAGCAAACTCGCCTGATAACGCCACTGTTGCTACTCCTTTAGAGGGAGAATGTACGCCTAACGTTTGGGAATCACAAGTCGGCATTTATTATATAATGTCAATAATATTATATATTTTAAGTTCTGTTTATGTTTGGAATTTTTAGATACACACGCATGGCATTTATACTGAAGGATTTCTATTAAATGCTATTTACGTAGAGATTTTTGTCCATCCTCAAGAATTAAGGTTAATTTAAAACAAACAAGATTATTTATTAAGTTGCCGTGTTTATTCCGTATTTATATTTGGTGTGAGTATTAAATAGATAAAATCTTAGAATTTCAGTCAATTTTTACTCTGTATTACTCGTGGTCCTTTTTCAACTTTTTATGACTTTATATGTTCATTATCTTTTTTATTAAAAATATATTTTAGTAGTAATGAAATAATTCTTTTCTCTCACAATTACCCTCAAACCATTCTACCGTTTTCAATTTTTACTTTGAATATTTAAGTACTTTCGCCTCTAATTTTGTACTTTTTTAGTTAATTAATAATATAATAACAATACTTAAACAATAAATCAATAGTTGAAAGACTTATTTATGATTGATTTCCATTCAAGATTGTTTATTGCGTCTTTATTTAGTACAAATATAAATTCAAAATTTTATTATATCATAGTTGAACCACTCATATCCAATAAAGAGTGCCGTAATTCAATCTTTTAATTCAACATTGTTTCTTGCAACAATTATATGATAACAATAAAAATAAAACGACTTTATTCGGGGAAAATTGAGATTAAAAGTTTCCTCTTCCATCCAACCCATTAACAGTTCAGCATTTACCGAAGATCATACGTTTGCGTATGTCTTCAAAAGAATAGATTATTTTTCATTCGTCTTTTACCAAATGATGAATATGAATTTATGTTTCATTTACTTCTGATTCAGTTTAGTTAATGCCTGATATAATAAGAAACATATATAGATATTAGTTATTCCGAATAATGGCATTCAGTTTCGATATCTTGGGCTTCCCCCCTACGGATGGGGTATGAGGAAAAACCGTCGAAACCAAGTGTTAGTGAAATATTTGCTATTTTAATTAACACATTTATATGTCAATTTTTACAAGTACCCGATCAATCGCCTTAGAAATATTAAAACCTGAAACTAGGCTGCACAAAGTATATTTCAAGTACTTAATAAGCAAATCGAATACTTTGAAAGGAAATTACATCGCAAAATTCCTCATTGAGTAAAATATAATTTTCTCTTGACCTTAGGACTTTATAGAACTTTGACGCCATTATAATTAGACCGAAGCTAGATTTTCTCCGAGGATGAGATTGACCCTGCATTCATGTCACGTGACAATTTGAACAAGCCGTAAGACGGGGTTTAAAAGTTTTAAGGGGTTTTCAGTTAACTCCATCAGACTATATTCGGTCTCCTTTCATTGCATCTTCTCTCCAGCACCCTTGCTACACCCCATCCCCATAGAATGGTTATTTCTATATTCTTCCACTTTCCCAGCGCTGCCATTATTCAACCATCCAATTTCCCAAGCGTCTCTCCTCCAAATCTGCTGCATTCTCCCTCTTATTCTTTCCTTCCCTTTATCATTTTTCTCCTTCAGAAGTGAAATGATTATAAATCACAAGAGCTGCAGAGTGAAAAGGCTTACACCTCCCTCCTTATATTTTTTAACTTGAAAAGTAGTCGTATCTGAACGACTTGTCCTACCATATATGTTTCTTTAAGTGTTTTAGTTACTGAGGTTTCGAGGTTATTCAGTAGAAAGGATATTAAGCCCATCCAATATTTTATAGTATGATATTTACTTTGAGGATTCTTGCGGTAAATTATCAAGAATAAAAAAATTGACAGCAGAAAAGACCCGGCGATATTAAAGCTGTTTATTAAATTACATATACGATACTTACTCTTTTGCAATTCAGAGTTTCCATGCAGTTTCGATCGAAAAAGAGATAGCGCACTCTTAAAGATGGACAATTAGCATAAATATCTAGGAATAATCATAATTGTAAATTTATTTTTATTCCCAATCTCTCCTGTTTTCTTAAAATCGTTTAGTTTCCCTGGATCTTATGCAACTAATAGTGTCCCCGTGGTTGTATGGCTTACAGGATACTTCCTATCTACCTCGGCCGGTTGAAGTGAATGTTTTAATCCTTCCCGTTCCATGTAATTTTTCCTCTTCCTATTAATGCACTTGAAGTTTAATGGAGCACCTGGTTTCGGACAACTCTGTCCATCACAACGTACACACACGGCAATTATTACATTTACTTAGATCTTATTTCTACCCTGTTTTAGTATTACTACGAGCATATCACTTGCTCGATACTGTCATCCTATAACAACCTTTTGTTTTTGTATCAATAGATATTTCAGTGATTTTGTTGTAATCCAGTTTTATTATATATCTGTTTTGAGATTCATATTTTATGGCACTAGTTCCCAAGTATTTTGAATCGCAACCCCTTTTTTAATATTCGCGACCCCTCTTTCTCATCCCCCATGTTAGATCTACGAAACAAAAATATAGGGTTTGAATAAATACATTTTAGGACTTAAAAATAGAAACTATATTTTATATTAAGTATGAATGATTAATAAGAATTGAATTAACGAATATAATACGAGTATTAAAAGAATTAAGCCCATAAAGATACAACAAATGTCTTAAAATCGTGTAAATGCTCATATTTATTGTCCATTTTTATATATCCTTCATTTATGTTATATTATATTTTTTGTGACAATTTTGAATTGTTTCGTTGTTATAATTATTTTATATATTGATATTAATTCCTTGATGTGTTTAATATTTACTCTGACTTTGTCCTCACGGCTATTTTTTAAATGATCACTATACTGTAAAAATACTAGATTTACTAACCAAGAAGTTGTCCTAGTACATAACATTCTATCCACGAGTTAAACAAGGTAATAAATTTGTGATAAGAAATAGAGAATTTAACATCAGAAACACTTGGGAATTAACAATTTAACGATTTAGCGCGAGGTTTACTAAGAGGTTACGTCCCGGAACTCAATAAAGGGATACTCTGAGAAAGGGAGGCGGCATTATGTCGGCGCATTTTTCGAAGTATTTTCAAAGTGTTTTCGTAGTGTTTTCGTAGTATATTTCATTAAAACTTTATATAATTGATGTAAAAGGGTTTTCCCGTATATTATGGATTAATAAATTAATTAATGAGATGATTGAGCTTGCTTCTGCTTAACAAGTGCTGTGATTCTTCTTTCTTTGGGTTGCTACACACCGTTTGGGAACCTGCTTTCAATGGGGTTCCTTCTGATTTAACCAGCAGATGTTCCGCATTCCTAGAACCATGAAATTATTCACTTAAATGTTTTCAGATTCTATTTTAAATAGGTCTCCATACAGCTTGGATTCGTTGAGCGTAGAAGTGGTCTCCCCGGAATATATATATCAAGCATCTCTCTCTTTTAACCTTCAGGTGCAGCTACGACTACTTGGAGATCCAGGACCTAGGGCCAAAAGGGCAACAGGACGTCCCGGAGGATGTGTTGGCGGGGGGAGGGGCGGAGGAGGATGAGAGGGGGAAGGGAGGGGAAGGGGAGGAAGGAGAGGTGGAGGGGGGAGTGAGGGGAAGCAACGGGGTGGGGTCTGGGAGGAGGCTTTGCGGAGACTGGAGCTCACGGCTCAAACTGCTTCGTCACGTGACTTCCGGAAGGTCCCTTAGGCTCCGGTTCGTGTCTGACTACTCACACAGATTCGGAGGATTCCGGGCGCGGGTTTCCATGCTATCAGGTAAGAGCCGAATGGCACACCGGGAACTGGTTCCCCCGCCCCCTCTGTTAAAAATTCAGGTGGCCCGTAACAAAGTGGGTTAAAAATCGAACGTGATGCCCATGTCAATCTTCAAAAACACTACGCCTTCAAGTTTTGGAATAAGGAAGTAAAGCTTTTAGTTGACGTTGTGAATCCGAGCCAAAGAGGATTATGATGGAAAACTAGTTTCAGATACACACGTAAAGAGTGATATTAAAGTAGACCTACCAAACCCTAAACATTTCTGCTTATAATCTGTAGTTTATCAATTATATGCAGTATTGAAATGAATCGGAAAAGAGCTGGGGATGGTGAGTCAATTTCCATATCATCTTTCACTTGTGTTGTCGTAGCCTACATCAGTTTTATAACTTAAAGTCTTTGGCAAGGATTGCCAACGATAATTGAGTATTGTCTATAGTGTGATATGCTATCACGTGGGATTGCAGATCATGCCACTTTATTCACCTAACATTTAAGAATTATAATCATATTCAGCTAAACTTTAAAAATATAAAACGAAAGAATGTTATAATTCCTGAATTCTTTCCGATTTTTATGAGAAGTTTGTCTTCAATATTTCATCCATCTCAAACATATATAATTTACCTCAGCAAACATAATAGGTTTATGTGTTTAATATTTTATACAGAATACACTCAATAGATACTTAGGTACATCGTAATAATGATAACGGATCGTCCGTGACAATTAAGAACATTACGTACTGTTTAATTACACTTACGAAAAAAATAACACCAGTAAGATGTATGAGGGTAGAACAAGAAAACCTCAATTTACGTGTTTAGAAAATGTTTTACTAAAAATCTAGATGTGGTTTGGGTAATTATTTCAGATATATGAAGTAAATGAAAGATATCTCCGATATTTAAAATATTATATTTCATCAACACATTTGGAAATACGTCTGAATAAAGAGCTTTGTTAGCGTGATAGCAATACAGAATAGTCTTTTATTGCACCTATCAAGAATATTAAGTGATTAACCGAACTGAAAAACTTAGAAAATATTGAAAATATATAAAATAGCTTCAAAAACATTAATTGTAAGAGTATTCTTCAAGTATATGCCTAAGGAATATTCTAATTATGAAACATAATTTTACATTACTAAGAGAACATCTGAAACTGTAAAAAATGTCGTAGATATGATTTTTGGAGTGGGTAATTTAATTTGGAGATAAATTCAAATGATGCACAAGTAAGAAAGATGGTAAAACGAAGAATCGAAGCCTTTTATACCTGAATAAGTATACCACAATGTTTGAAGTAATGATGTGATAGTTGTGAAATAAAAGCCAAATCAAAATATTCCAGAAAAAACAGTAAATAGTGTAAAAGATGTGAAGGCAAGTTCTTCACCCCCTCCTTCTTCATCCACCCATTGGAAGAAATGCATCAAGGTAAGGGATCATCTGCAAACCGTAGTCGAAGGCCGGAAAGGAGTGATAATTCTTCATTCACTTTATAATATGGGGACGGAAATGGAAAGAGAAGATGAAAAATGACAACGCTTTCCGCGAAAAGAATTGAACAAAGAGGACTCGGTAATGGAGACTCCAGGGGGTGAAGGAGGAAAACCGATACCTGAAATTATGGAAGAGGGAGAAGCGAATTTGAAGAGATATTCTCTTTATTCATTCAGGAAAGAAGAGGTGGAATTCGATACGAGTAATGGAGGTAATAAAAGATATCGGATACGAGGAAATTTATGAGACGAGATTTTTGATCGAATGGTTGATGCTGGGAATGGAGCACGTGGGGAACCACGCACCTTGGGCTTATAAATTGAAGCGTCGTTTGGGAAATATTTCTTCGGCTGATTGGAGAGAGAATTTGAGGTACAAGAGTCATGGAGTAGATTGAATAGGATCCATTACTCACAGAAAAACCACCACCACACTATTCTACTATTTTCGTCAATGCAGGTTGGCTGTACTTCGTGGAACGACTATTAATAATCTGAAGGAATTCTAATGAAAGAAAGAATTTAAAATAACTGTAATTTTTACAAAAATATATTAATTCAAAACTAGGGTGATGGTATATAGGTGTAACTGGTTGTGAATTTAAGTATGCTTTTGTGGAACTTGCAGTTTCTTTTTCACTTTTTTAGTAGGCATGTCGTTCCACAAAGTCAAAAGAACGGCCTCTTTCTATCAATATGGGTATTCTATCTATCTATAATGGTAGATAAAAGACGTATCATTAATTAGTTGAGTTTCAATCAAGCAAAAAATTTTGATCTCCCTAGTTAATTTGTAGGATTATGCTTTGGCAGGTTAATATGGACCTGTGGATTGATTGATAACAAAAGGCACTTATTTTTTTCCAAGGTGGCATTGAGACTTACGATTTTCTTCTTACATCAGACGCTACGTCTTAAATATTTAAAGAAGCATCTTCAAGGAATAAGGCAAAAGAAAAGGCAAAAAAGAGGGAAACATATTGTGAGTTACCAAAATAACTTTAGTTGGTACGTAGGAAAACAATTAAAATAACTATTCAGGCAAACACTCGCAAAAGGAGGCGCCTAAAAAACCTGTGGAACCTACTGACAAACCGTGAGTTTGTAAACTTCGGATTAATTAGATTCAAGAAGCCTGATACCCCTCTATGACACTTCCATCTACCAATATTCTATGTAGCATCCCTTGTTATTAATCTTAACCGAGTATACCCATAAAAAATGAAAGTATCCGACGGTTACCTGAGAAATATTTCGGTGTTCAATTGCATAATGTAGGTGTAAAACGTTAGTATAATCCTTCAAAGATAGCTAGCATTTGTATATGTTCATTTTCGATTTAATAAGCGAATTTTTCTGATTCTCAGCACAATGACAAGTGTAGGAAATTCGACTGTCATGTCGGGTTTCCATTTTCACGTTAAAATAAAATCCAAAACGGCAAGTTTTGACTGAGTTTGAGTTTTGAGATTCGAATTTCATCAATAGCTGAGAGTTTCGGAAGAAGTAACCAGAGATTATCCATCAAATGTGACATTTGGGAGGCCGAAATTAAACCGGGAGAAATCCATTGGGAGGAAGTCTCAAATTCTCCTCCATCAGAAATTGCACCTGTATAAATTATTCGCTGATTAAATGGGATATCTTCGTCCGCAACATCCGGAAATTTTAACCCTTGAGACTGGTGACAAATATGAAACAGATGCTTTGAGCTCATGTGGAAACATATAGAATCAATGGAAGAGATATGGTAAAAAGATGTTGTTATGAATTAAAGGAATATAATGGGTCAAGACATGATACAGAAACCAAAAGGTAGAGAGTCAATATCCGACGGAAGGTCGCACGTAAAATTTATGCTGCATATTAAACCATCGAGCTGCACGCTTTCTCTCTTAAGGCCACCCACACACAGAGTTGTTGAAACTGATTTATACCATCAAAAATTCTAGTCCCTCCGAAATTTTCTTATCGTTTTTAAATTTTAAATATGCCATATACGAGGTTTAAATAGGCTTGATTAGGATTTATACTACGATCAATATTAAACAAGTCAATAGTCCAAGTGGCAACTGAAATAAAATATAAGGAAGGTTTAATGTGTTGAGGGAGTTCCTAAAGGAAAAAGATCTAATCAATGATATAAGCAGATGTATATAAAATCTGACAGGGCCGGAATTGGAACTGGATCTCTCAATTATCGGTTGGCTGCTCTATCAGACCAGAATATTTAGACATGTCGTTTGTGACACTGTATTGAATGTCCCAGCCGAATCAATAAAAAAACTGTACAGCAATTTCGGGATCTGAGTTCTATATTCTGTATTTACAGAATTTATTCATCTCTGTTTATCCTAGAAAATTTTCCTAGTCGTACAATTTACGTGCAAACTCACCTTAACCCCTTTTCTTAGGATAAACTCTACTTAAGAAAATAAAAGAAAATATATGAAAAAATATTGGATCTATCATAGGGGAATTAAATTTACGAAAAGAATATATTGAACGATATTGCAAAATAAAGAAGCTATCAAGTGTAAAATTATTGTGAAATATGCGACCATTTTAAACGTTCAGTGTGGTATTTGCTTCACTTTTACCTTCCCTTTCTCGACACTAGGATAGCTTTTATTTTTTAGCATCGCTAGTGACTTTTTACGTAGATAGAAAGGAATAATTGCGATATAATACGATTTGGAATATTTAGGTGCATCCAATGCCATCCTCCAGTCTAGCTTTTGGTCTCAAATGTGACCCTGTGGCTTCCTATGTGGCACAATGATACATGCGGCCTTCCATTAAATACTCTCATTAGCTAGTATGTACAGTCCTGGCCAAAATTAACGCAGCACCGGTCGCAAGGATCGCTAGGGAGGTTCTGCGTTAATTTTGGCCAGGAGTGTACCTCTCGAAATGCATAGTCTGATTATTATGTGATCTAACGTATCGTCATATGAAGATAGATATATTCTCAAATACAATTTCAACTATGAATTTCTACTTAAATATCATTCTCGAAAGGACGAAGACCCCAAAGAAATAAGTCGTTCATCCTCTTGGAATCGTGCATTGAAATAGTCGACCAAGATCAATATAGGAAAAGGTGGAAGAAATTCCCATTTGAAAACTCCCGTGCTCAGGAAGTGGAAGAAAAATCCGTGAAGAAACTTGCTCGAAGCACCGCGGGTCGCCAGGCAACAAAGAAGCGGAACGCTTCCCAATGATGGTAGCAATAATATTGGATCCCTCCATCCCGAGAAGATTTTGATGACGTGGGGGTGATGAGAAATAACCCAGTATCAGATAGATGACGACTGCCATTATCTGGGTAGGAATGAAGAGGGTTCTAGTGCCTTCGCGTGCGCCGCCAAGATTGAAACTTGTTATTTCCCAACCCTTTCCTCTCCTCGGGAGTTATGAAGAGGAGAACTTTCTCCCATTTGAGGAGAAAAGGTGTGGGAGGGACCGTGGGAAATGGAGATTGCATGGTAAAAATAAGAGAGAAAGAAAGCGGATGGATGAAGCGTGGAATAAAGAATTTCGCAGAATGATTCCCACAACGTTCTCAGTCGATTGAACATTATATGTGGAATATCTGGAATGTGCCACGTGAGAAAATTGAATTGAAATGGTGCGACTATTCGCTTGATAGGTGGAAATTTGAGTCAGAAATGGGATGGAATAGATCGGTAGAATTTCTAGTTAGATATGCTGAACCTAGAAACGCCACAATTATTCAGCGTAGCAACTAAACAAACACAAATATCTCAACTACCTTCTTTCGCGTGAATATCCATCGGTACTTCAACGCCTTTGAACTCAACACACTCAAAAAGGCATAAAGTCTATAAAGTCTTACATAAGGAGAGATTGAGACTGAAGAGTCTCGTCTTCTTTCGTCAATGATATTATTTACATAACCATTTTTGTGTAGGTGAATAGAGATAGAGAAAAAACATTAGAAGGAGTGCCAAAAAAAAACTTAGGGTGATGTCTTAAGGAAAAATGATCCATAGCAGGGAAACACCCACAAGGAAGGGGGTGTTAAAAACTTGCCCAAACCTATTGTTAGTACAAGGTAAAAGAAAGCTGTGTAAAGCATTGAAATCAAAAAGGCAATAATAAAAATAAAATCAGGAACAGGAACAATTGCGATAGTAAACAATGAGAAAATTATAAATGTGACAAAAACATAAGGAAAAATATCCAAATGAAGGCATACGTTTTCTTATTTGCGTGTTTTCATTGTGTGGTTAACCCTAGTTTTTCTGACGCAAAACTGTATTACAATCGTATTTAAAGTGCTTTAATCAATAGCCTCTTCAGAATCAGTTTAAACTCTGGGGTAGAAACAGTCTTTCATTTTAACACGCTGTTATAAAAAAATCGAAACTCTTAATCATTCATAGATAGTTTAAAGCTACTTTTTCCCAAGTATAGCATAAGGTAAAACTACTAGACTATAGTCTATTCAAGATAGGTTGTTAATTTCAACATTGAAAAGATTATTTCTTAGGCATTTCTAGCAAAGAATGAGATGTTGGTGCAACTCAAAGATTCGTGCTCTATTCAGACATTTACTCAGTATGTTTAGTTCCAAAGAATACTTCTACGGTAATTCTCCTTAAATTTGTAGGAATAAAACAAAAACATTCTCTTTTGAATAATAGTCTGGAGCCACTTATCACCACTACAACATGTACATTGTAATGTAAGTAATTCACTAATTATACTCTGTGAATGAATGTAAGTCATGCTTATTTATTCGATGTATTCTATTTTAATGTCATGCTTGGAAACGTCTAAGGAAAACTTTTATGAAGTATACTTTTAGAAATAAATATACATTAAGCATTAACTTAATCCAATGCTTCTCAACCACTAGTCCAAAATAGTGCAGTGCCTTTTATCTACTTATAGAAGAGTATGTTGCGTATGATGTATGGCGCAACGAGAGCTTATGATACGCTAGCGCACTGAGGTACACTTGTTGGGAAGCATTGATTCAACCTACGTTCAGTAGTTAATAGAGTAGAATTAATTTCACTGGATTTATTTTTTAATTATTTTATGAATAACGTGTTTTATATTATGACAATCATCTCTTATTAATCTAATCTAGGTGTGTTAGTAATTAGTACGTGATTTTATGTCGATAAAAGAAAAGCATGAATATATGACAATAGGTATGTGTTATTGTAAGTGTAGATTGTTAGAAGTCAAAGAAAAACAGGAAATATGTAGCAGTAGTTTATTGTGTGTTGTTTAAAACGTGTGAATGATATTCTAGAATAAATAAACGGTATCATTAGCACATAATAATTCAAATAAGGAGAGGTTGACTTAGGCTGGCTATACGATCAGTTGTCTTTGGGACAGATTCGTTATTTTCGTGATCGAAGATTTCAGAAGTTCCATCCTTTGCAATATACTTTATTCCATTTAAAAAATTCCTTAACTGAATATATTTTTACTTAATGACATTCATCGATGGAATAAAGGTAAAATATAATTTATTATTAGCTATAATCAAAACTCTTCAACTTTTCTGCAAAATTAAAATATAAATCAAAGATTATTTAACAAATTTTATCTATAACTGGTAAAATCAATATACCATGACTAAAATAAGAATATTTATTCATTTTCATTAATTTTTATTTATTAATATTTGATAAGATTATTATTTCTAATTTAATTTCGTAAAGGAGTGAAGCTTGAAGG
Organism: Sympetrum striolatum; assembly: GCA_947579665.1. NCBI lineage: Eukaryota > Metazoa > Arthropoda > Insecta > Odonata > Libellulidae > Sympetrum > Sympetrum striolatum. Next base: position 75,566,592 of record OX388350.1, read on the forward strand.
AGATAAAAAGGATGAGCTGATGAGCATTCAAATAAACTCATAGGTCACTTTATACGAAATAGTCATTGTAATTAAACATGCTAAGTGAATTTTAAGATTAAAATAATTCTCTATCGGTAGTTAATATAGACATTTTAGTGAAAATGATGATAATTCTCTATCGCTTGTTAATATTAGCTTTTTAGTGAAAATGATAATTAATGTTTTTATCATAATGAAACGTAAAAGAATTCTTTCTAATAAAATAATCTGCGATAAAAGTCATTCAGGATAACAGCGAAATAATTGCCACTACTTTGTGTCGTTATTTTCTCTTCGTCCAACTCTCCCCCGTTCTATCTCGTCTTTTCTCAGACATGTTACGATATAGTCAGCCTATGTCCCACTCTCTCAAACCAATTTCGCGACAGCTATTTAAATGTTGTCTCCCCTTCGCCTGGAATCACTGTGTATTTGTCTATCTCTCACACACGTGCATTTTGCTTGAGTTTCAAATCACAAGACGAAAGACGTAAAATCTTTCTCGTTTTCAAAGGGAAATCTCTTTTCCCGAGTGGACTGGAAAACTCGCTCTGCGAGTAAGTTGCATGGCTTTTGTGTGTGTGTGTCTATGTTCATACGAACCGTCTCGTAAGCAAATCCACAAGTTTACGCAGATACTTACTTACGACTCTTGATCTATGTAGGAATGTTTTTCCATCTCAAGAAAAAGAGAAAAGAATTTTTTTTTGAAATCGTCATGTTCTTGCTTTTCTATTTCACTGTGCCTTCCGCTTCTTTGACTCGCAATGAAGTGCGATATCTTCCTTTTCTCTTACTCTGGATTCGTCTCTTTGTCTAGCTTACAATCGCCCCAGAGGTGAGTATGGTTCTGGAATAGTTCACTCTTTCTCAGTTAAAATCCTTTCTGCTTCTTATGACACTTCTACACTATAGATAAGCCCCTGAATAATAATTTAAGCTACAGTTAAGCCGCGTAGAAAACGACCTGCGCAGTAATTTTACGCGCATCTCCTCGTTGAGAAGTGGGAGCAATGCAAACAACCGACAATCGGAAACGAAAGAGTTTTATTCTTTCAGAATTAAAGAAACCTCTGCAGGCCCTAAAAATCTAAATTGACGAAGCTAAACCGAAAAAATCAAAATTCTTGGATCCGAACCAACCCAAAAATTATTAAACTGCCAAGTATCCGATGAAGCATTGCGGAAATCTATCACGGAGAAGAAACTAGTTATCTCACTTAGCTAACTCAAAACTACCCCAACATTTATTTTAAACTTTGATTGTATGTGATTCGATGTTAAAGTGAAAATGAAATGTTACTTAAAATGTTTTACATAATGAGTAAGTTGTGGAAGGGTAATTTAACAGCCAGGAAAATGAAAACCGGTTCAAACAGATATGATATTGTCAAACTGAGAAAATTTGATCTATATTTTGTAATTTTTACTAAATTGGAACAAAAACTTGAATTTTAAACATTACACTTCTTTTCTTCCACATTCATTCACTTTCACGTTGTTACCAGCTTTCAGTCTCTTGGTTGTGATAACTATTCCTCTTATAGTTCACCTCTCAGTCGTCAATAAATCATAAAAAAGAAAAGAAAATTTTATAGAAAACATGATTCGGTGAGCAGTAGGCATAACAAAAGTCAAACATTTTGGGATATGGTTGGTAGTGGATGCTTCTCCCATTGGGCTAAATAGAGGTCGTTTTCTACATGGTCAGACAATATACCCGTATGTTAATTTTGGTTAACGCCCGTTTACATAGTCTAGACGACACCGAATAGGCTATTTTTGACGAATCAGTAGCTTAGCTGTAGAACCTTACATAGGTATGGTATACTTAGAGTTTTACTAGAAAATTTGTTACCATTAGTTTCTTAATATGTAAATACTTTTAGGCAATAGGAGAAACATGTATTCAAAATATCTCAGTAGAATCGATAATACGTAGATTGGTATAATATTTTTATTCATAGATGATATTTTATGCAATCACCCAAGCATGAATTAGCTTATACTAACTTTCTTATTAATATCGCTTTCCATAGTTCCTGTTCATAAAACTCCGTAGATTTTCTTCTCCAACCTCTACGCTTTATTATGCTTGAGATCGAGATTTAACTTATATGTATTGATGCTTACTCTAGGCTTCTATCATCTTAATATGCTTCCCTCAGTAACCTTAATTCTAGTGCTTTTCTTTTGGATATTCTTCTCATGAAGAATACCTGGTGATTGGTAGGTATTCTCTGTGTCTCATGTAAAGTGAAGTGTATCTATCTCAATCAATTTATCTTTTTCCTTAGATAACAGGATTTTTATGGGGATTAACTCTGTGCCTTATTCTTCAATCATGTGAACGTGAGAGAGATTACAAGGTATTGACACCTTTGCGAATCTCACATTATTTTTCGTATTTAGCCTCCAGACATTTTGCAGAAACGTTTACGTTTCACAGAGAGCTCATGATGTTTACTCGAATAACATTTGATTCTAAAGTGATTGTGGAAGTAGGTATTCAGCTGAATTTATAATAGCCACCAGAGTTGGCATAAGGGTATTCACCTGTACATTATTTCAAAACTGCCATAGTCTCGCTTCTTTAGAGAAATCTCTCCGATCTCCCGTCGGCAGGTTGTATTTCCCGTAATACATAGATATTCGTTCTTCGTCTTATTTAAATAAATATATTTTATAGTGTTACTTCGGTATTAATCTATTACATAATGATTTTGATTTAGTTTTTACATTATCTCGCAACTCTAAACTTTTAGATGAATCATAATGCATAAAATACGTAAGGACTTACTTAGCAGAATAGCTGCAACTTTTAATTTTATTCTTATATGGAATTCCTTTTCATTTCCTGTAAAAACTAAATCAATCTAAAACATTGAGATTAAATATATGGTATCTTAACTTTCTTCTACATTATTCACAGAAATTCAACATTTTACATTTAGCTAAGAGTGATAGAATAAGAAAATAAGTTTTTCACAAATATTGAGTTAAACATTGCTTTCCGTATGAATATCAACAGATGGATTCATAATAGCACTGAAATCATAGCTTTGCTGGCATACTTGGCAATGAGGAAATGAATTTTCCGGAATCTCTTGGAATTACTAAGCATAAATTAAAGACCTTTCAGGATGAACTATTCACCATGGGAAACCCTATCTTTAGGTTTGGATTTACATAATCATCCCAAAAACCACCAAGAGATCAAGGCAGTTGTTGTATCATATCAGCCATTCCTTTCTGTATTTAGTGAGTTATCTTTTCCAATTGCCCACGGCAGCGATTGTTAAATTAGGGCCAACGGGTCACTGACACTGGGTTGCCACTTCCTTTAGAATAAGAAAATATTTCCGTACAATATATTAAATAATGTGGTAGAAATTAATTCAGTTGAGTGTATCTGTATTTGGTGGAGTTTCTTGCATATTGTATATTTAACTCATTGTACAAAATGGGCTTTTGTTGTTGTTGAGATGTGCACTGTCCACGGGAGGTTTTTTGGAGGGGTTTCCTTGGTCGAATGCCGGACAGATTGTATCGTTATATCCCCCTCAACCGTTGCTACCAGGTAATAATACTAAATCGCAGCGATCACATTAAACAAAGAAATATTCAAAAGAAGTCCGCGTTTGTTAATTTAATTTGTTCGAGTAGTTTCTCTATAAGTCCGCAAGTCTACCGCTTTATCGATCTTTCCCCTTCAAACCATCCCACCGTTATCAACCAAATTTTCAACACAAACTCTTAGCAAAATTAAAAATAAGACTGCAAAAGGTTAATTTAGTAATATTACCGGGTTAGACTCCAAAACGTTCAGCAAGGCTTCCGTAAGGAATGCATGTAAAAATTTCGTTTCAATAAAGTTCTTGGGACATACTATTTGAATCGAAATTACAAAGACTATGGCCGAATTAACAAACAAGTTGATCCCAACGTAATTCCTCATCCTGCTAAAATGTTTAAGCCCGCATTCTACGAAGAGGAACACCAGGAATGATTAACTGTGTTAGGGATTAAAGAGATGGCGCTCAATAGGGATTTTTGAGTGTACATGAATCTACCGAAAGGTAGAACACTCATGAATGAATGAATTTCCCTCGTATGCGGTAAACAGGTTCAGCTAGGCTAGCGTGAGTGTGGCAGAGAACGTAGAAGCTTAATTTCTCAATTTTCAGTGGTACTTTTGATCAACGTCGTTGGTGGAGTTCACCTCTGCTTCTTTATTTTTCTGTTTTCCCATCCTTTTCATCTGCGACGCGTGTTTTCCAGATATCTTCCAGAAGGCGCTTCTGAAATTTAGTGTCTGTTTTCATCTTTCTGTCGACCACTTTTCTTTTACCTTGACAGCCCGCAGGAGCTCTGATATGCCGCACTTTTTCCTTATGTTCATTACTCATTCGACTCATTTTATCTCTGACTTCGTTTTTTCTGATGGTTAAATTTACACAATTGAAGAAATATTCTCATTTTGGGAATAAATAGTGAATGTCATGAATAGTCAAAGAATTTGATGTTGTTGTATGGTTATAGTCACATAAGATAGGCCTTAATTAATTTGCCGTTTTGCTGCTACGGTATTGTATATCTATTTATATGAAAGCTTTTTCATGTTGGATTCCAACTGTCCAATGTGATTGAAGGTGTGTTTGTAACCAGTGTCTATAAAGCCAATAACCCCTGAGCTAATTTGAGCCTCAACCCATCCGACACTTGATTTAAAATTTGTGGAAGAGGGAATATGACGAGAGAGGAAAATGAGAAGTGAAGTACTTTGTCTTTGCTTTCCCCTCGGAGCCAAAATAACATGGAAACATTGATTAAAGACGAGTGCAATACAATAAGCCAATGAATGGCCCTTTTTATAGACAAGCTGTGACCTCGATTATTTTAACAACAATCATTTAAAGTATTCTTAATCTCTGCGATAGTGTAAATAGTAATGAGGTATGAGTAAAAAGATGAATATTGGAATTTATGTTGGCTACCCATTATCTATGATATGATAGTCGTCGTCATTGACTCATTATACTTATACACATACCGCTTTATTGTAAGCAACAGTTTATGCGGTTTTATTGTGGATTTTATTTCACTTGAAAAATTCTAAAAAAGGATCCAAGAGCTAACTACCTCACTCCTCATTTTGGCCAGCAAGCCCCATTGGAGGAGTTATGCATCCAAGTTGTCTTAGGACTGATGACTTGGCCAACGGGCATGTTAGATAGACAAAGTCGTATAGGCTCGTAAAGTAGATTTAGGGCAAACGTGACATCCATTTTTAAGAAATAGATATTACCAGACAGCTTGATCTTGTCATTTTTCATCGTATTCCTCTTTTTGCATTTTTATCTCTGATACGAAAACCGTATTTAGATGAAAAAGTAGCCTTACGGGATTTATCTTAACTCTTTCATTCATTAAAAACTTTAGACCAACATATCTTATCAAACCGTTTTCTCCACCATGTATTTATCTTTAGGATTAACAAGAGATTGTTTTTATCTCTTTTTCATTTGAATTATCCTTTCCCGCTTCGTATATTCCAAATCTTTATTCACACTTTTTACTCGCTAAGAAGACCGGCCATCTCTTTTTATCAGCACAGTCCGTTTTTTAATATATTTTTGGAAAGAGTGCCCTATTAAGACTTTTTAATCCGTTCCAATCTGATTTCCCGCAGCGATAGCTCCTTAGTCGAAATTTTTGGAAAGTTTTGATAACGAGATACAACTTTCAGTTCTCACTTTTAAGCCCATAGAGCTTAACAACTTGAGATGTGGTAAGGATGGCCATTGGGTGAATCATAGGTAGGAAGGGTTATTGACCTACGAAAACTTTTCAACTCTGTTAATTGCTTCACCAGTAATGTCCTTCTATCCATGTTGATCTTGCGGTTTGCTTTAAAATGTATATATCATTGCGGTGAATAGAGAGTAGGGATAAAACGTGTATATTACAGCAAAAGTGTGAAGTATTTGTACCCATTCACTAGTCAGTTTATATATTTATGGATAGAGAATGCTTACACTCACTACAGCAGATTAGTATGAGTATGAATTAGATTTAAGATTGCTATTTGATCGTTAATTAAAGCGTCCTTGGTGGCCGAGTGGATAGCATATAAGCTATCGTTCTTACCCCAAGGTCTCGGGTTTGGATCCCGGCTGATCGGATTTTTCCTATCTGGGAATGGTTGTGTGTGTTCGTTGTTACTGTTGCATCGGCGAAGCACCTCCTGGTAAGTTCATCAGAGCTTTGGAGGACTTCACCGGTGAAGGGCAACAGTAGCTAAGCATGAAAAAAAATATTTAGTGTGGCTATGACAACTTCAGTTATTGAGATATTAGCTTTGCAATATTTTCTTCTTTAGAATAGTTAATTGTGGATAGCGTATTCCAGTACAAAAACGCGTGGATCTGCTGCACTTTTAGGAATGAAGTGTTGAGCTTGTTAATCAAGGCATTGAAGACGTTTGCTGTAATTTAAAATTAGAACCCTCCCTGAATCACAACCCAAAAGCACTACGTGAATAAACGCAGCATATGCATAGCAAAAGCTAATGATCAACGGTATGTGAATATTTATTAATTCATTTATTATGGGCATGGACCATTCGCCAATATTAAAATGTATGAAAAAGATGTAACACAAAAATACATTGAAAGAAAAACAAAATGGCAATGTATAGAAATTAGACTTTTCAAGATTCAATAAAAAATTATCATATGAATACAAAAGTAACAGTATAAATAATAAGTAAAACGTTACGCAATGAGTTCACATTTGACCTACAGTTTACATATAATAAAATTATAATGTCTTGTGTTGAGATGTTGTGAAGGTCAATACCATAATTAAGCAATATGGCCATAACGTCATTGAATAATATTGATTGTGACATATGTACAAGCATCCTAGCTTCCTACAGTACAAATTCATTCATTCAACGCTCCAAAGATTCATTTCACATTTCATTCATTAATTTCTCAAATTACATGAGATATTACGTATTGATGTATCACAAATTTCTCAGAATTTTAATATTTGTTAAGTTTCGTTTTTGAAATGTAACAGCGTTGGAGGTATGAATGGCGAATCATTCAAGTCGTGTACAATAGGTTCTGTTCTTATCGTCAGTTAACGCTAATCCTTGTGATATCGCGGTACCAGTGTATATCAGTGTAGATAAGTCATTACTGTTTTAGAACCTCAAGTCTCTGTATACTTGTTCCTCGGACGTCACTCAAATTACCTCATCCCTCATTAATTATAAACGTATTGATTGATTTTTCCGAGTCATCCGTCATGCTCACGCCTCAAGTTATCGTAGAGAGAATTGTGTTAAAGTTCGCATCCTCCGGAAAATTAGATTAAATTTCCCAAACTTCAACCCGCTTCCTTAACGCTGTCGATCCCAGTCACCCAATCAAATGCGTCTATGATTTTGAATTTCATTTTCGCGACAGGTCTTTCAACGCTCCCGTCAGTCACACTCGTCCTAATTAAACTTTAATTCGCTCCACCGTGCACTCTTCTCGGCGTTTGCTTCTAATGGAAAAGCGAGGTCTTAAGGTCTCAATTTCGCCGCAGAACCGCGTTAATCTGCTCCCACGATCCCCTTGCCCTTTCCCCGCTCATTGTTTTCGTCATTTCCCGTTTAATGCAATATGGATGTTTTATTACAATACTCCCCCGAATTCCCATTATGAATCTTCCCCACGCAGCCCTCCTGCATTATTCATTTCTTATTAACTTCGTCACTCTTTCCATTTGCCTCTTCGTCTCGTTTTTCGGGAGGATTTAAGCCGAGGATCTCTCCTTCCAAAGGATGGAGAGATCTCTTTCGTTGAGATGAAGCCAACCGTCTTTCCAAAACGACGTGACAGTTGTGGAGAGAGTTGTTTGTTTTTTATTTCCTCGGATCGCCGAAGTGTACGCGAGAGGTTGAAAGTGGAACCATTTAATACGGTCTGAGTATGCTCGTACAAAGGTTTACATTTAAACGCTGAATTTCGATAAAAAAAACTATAGTCGATGTATATACTGTAATCAGAATGATGATTAACATTCATCGTGGCATGTGATCTCCTTTCATAAAGCTCATTTTGATAGAGTCAAAATATGCTCGTACTATGGTTGACATTTCAACACAAAATTTCTATTTGAAACCTTCTATAGTTTATACATAGACATATAGTCGTTGTTTACATCATAATCAACTTGACGATTAACCCAAGGAAAAACGGACTTGAAAAAAGTCTGGCAGGGCCGGGAAACGAACCCGGGATCTTCCTCCATCCGGGAGGCTGCCTTAACCGTCTAGGCTACCCGGTCTGAACATTTTTTTTTAAGAAGCCGTTTTTAGGGAACTTAGTGCGCAAGGGCAAGTGTAGTTTCGTCCGACTGATCGGCATCGTCTACGGCCATGTCCTCATCGAGGCACCGGCGACACAAAGTTCCCGGCCCTGTCTGACATTTTTCAAATCCGTTTTTCCTTGGAATTTTTCCTGGGTGCACGCCCTTATGTGCAAAGTACCTTTAACCCTTTCCTTGACGATTAACATTGATCATAATATGTGGACTCCCTTTATGAAGAGAGTGAGGATAAAGCTAATTCAAATTGATGATGTATCACTACGCGGGATGAGAATCTTTAGAAGACAGAAGATTTATACAAAAGATGAATTTACTAAATAGATTCAGATAAATTATGTCCTCAGAAAATATAATACCTAAAGTGCGATCCCCTGTAGTATATTTTCATACTGCGAGGGAGATCAGAGGCAAAGATACTATAAAGATTCGATTTAAGAATTCGTGTTTTCCGCGAATGATTCGCAAAAACAATCAATTTTGGATGTAGAGTCATCGTACTTGCACCTCCTGCTAACCGCTGAAAGTGGTAAGCAGGGCAGAGGTCTTGACTAAAAAAATCTAACAGACGCAAGTAGTATGATGGAAATGCAAAATGTTATCCTTTAAATCCCTTGCTACTTGTACATATATGGACGAAAATTATTGAAAATGATCCATTGAAAGACAATTATATAATTTACGAATAGGGTTCTGCGACAATCGATGTTTACCCGTTGCTACAATACGTTCGTCGCGACGGATAAACAAATATAAACAAACAGATACGTATGATATGAAGGTTGTGATATGATCAGAAACACGGTTACAGTTCATGATTTTAATTCTAGATACTTGTGTATTTTCAATCAAAAATCAGACTTAGTTCATCCATTCCAATTTTAAGGTAATCAGCCAGAAATTTGGTTGGAGCATCCTTCCTTCCGACATAAGTGGCAAAAAGCTGTAGAGAGCGCAAGAGACCTCACTGAGTCATAATGCCATGAAAGGGTAGAGTATAATTAATAAGTCTAATAATCGTAACGTCTGTAATAACAACAACTTATTTCTCTACAAAAAATACAAGACACGGTCCCATTCATTAAAATATAATTACAGTGTACACAATAAATACCAGTATTCGGCATCATTCATTCAACGGCTTTCATTTAATCAAAGCTACGGATAAAACTGAGACGAAAGTAGTTGAAAGATACGAGCAATCCTATTCAAAAAGATAATTAATTAATGTTCAGTATCCCAGATAAGGCAGCTAGAAAGTTTGCTGAGTAAAACCTAATGTTTTTAACGCATTAATTTCAATTTCGATGCGAAACGCCGTTCATAGAACCTCTCTCGAAAATGGTCCACCTCTTTCAACGGCCGCTAACGTAGCACTTAGTGGCATCACGATCATGCTCGTTTCAGCTAATTGAAATTTGTGAGAATGTATTTCTCTCATTTGCTTCCAAAATAAAAATGTTAGGATTACCTTAAAAGTTCAATTCTAAAATATATTCATTCAAGGTTATCTAAAAATACTAATTTTCGTGATCAATTCCCTGCATTCATTGTAGAGAGAATGAAAGACATTTTAATCTATCGTGTAATAGAAAGAAATGTATAATATTAAATTGAGGTATCTTCGCGTATTGGTCAATAGAGAGTCATAACTATAAACAGGAAATAAAAGGAACACTTATGTGTTGAATTACTTTACATATGTTTTACAAGTACTTACCCCCTGCCACACGCCGAAAGTCGGCTTGCAGATTTCTTACATAGACATAGACAAGTGTACTCATGTATAAGCATTTGTAACTTTCAGTTTCTGTGCAAGTAATACAAATAGGTTCGGTTAACGTTCTGTGCTCGTTTTCCATTTCTCTCCGTGTCTCTCCTCCTTTATTCCGTTTTATCTTTGTCCCCCCTGCTATTTCCTCTACACGATACTTCTCCGAGCGATTTTCTCCCTTTCCCACTTTATCTTTCTCTCTCCCCCACTCACCACTGTGACACTTCTTTTTCCCTTTCAACGCCTCTCCATCCTGGCCTTTCTTTTTCCTCCCCTTCACAACCACTTTTATGCTTCTCTTCTCTTCAGTATCCCTTTAATACGCCTCATTTCACCTATTATACTAATCGTCATCGAATGTATTTCAACTTATTCAATAACAGTAACCGCAATAAAAGTACTTAAACGTTGTTTTTTCTTACATTGACTCCCTTTATTTTCAAAAACCTAGATTTTATTGAATCGTACATTTGCATATACACCAACACGAGTGAAGGTTAAACAGCATCTAGTTTTGTTAAAAAAATTATATCTTGCCGTTGCTGATTATTGCGATCTTTTATAGTATACTAGCAGAAGTTCCCGTTGATTCTCAACGGGGATGTTACATTTCATAAACACCATAATCGTAAAACATACTTCACATTTGTTGATAGATAGCTTATACCAGACTTTTCAATCCAAAATACCAATAAATTTAAGTTACAATGAATTCTACAAAGCCGCACCAACTCAATATCCAATCTCAAATACTCTGAATGAATAATATCTCCAACTGAGGCAAAATTAAGATGTATTGTAATATCACATTAAGGTAATAGGTAACACACGTTTAAAGAGACATTTTCAGACAGGTACAGGGGTACTAATGAATCAAACATAAATGACAGAAATAAATTATATATCGCTCTAATAAGCATCGATGAATATACTTTGCGGAAGGAAAGTGTATTGTGGAGCTGACTTGCTTCTCAATCTTAGTACCTGCAACATATACACGGAAGACAAATAACACAAAAGTTATCGCAATATCAAAATAGGAACAAAAATTAAACACCAATAACAGAAGGATAGTAAATGAATATGGAATGGAAGCACTTAAAAGCAACGAATAAATCAATTTTTACATTCTGCATACAACAAAATAAAATTTCTTTACCTTTTTGGTCTATCATACGATGCTGGAGGTTTGCTACAACTTTACAACTCGCCGTTCAACTCTTCAAAGATTACAAACACCGAATCTGGGAAATCTTTACGTTCTTCGCTAACTCCATTCATATAAATCGCTAAATATACATTATTGCAAATAAATTAGAATTAGTACTTAATTCAGAAGAATATATATTCAATACATCCGCAACTTACCAGGATGTTTATACGCAGCCCGTTGAATTGATCGATAAAAATCAATTTTTGGTAAACCACAAATATAAAACTCATTTAATTTACGAAAAAGACGGTAAACAATTATGTTGCTATAAATAAAACTTGGTTGCTATAGACTCGTCAACAAAATTCGAAATTTTAAAAATTTTCTAAGTCTTCTATAGAATTACGCTTGAGCTCGGAATCAACAATCGCCTTGATCGTCAAGGGAATGAGTTGTTTACTACATGGAAATTTAGACAAAATTTTCGTATATTTTATCAAAATTCTCGCAATTTCGAATAGCAAACGATATTCCACGACCAAAATAAGAATCTTTATTCTAATTCCCTTCTTTTGATGCGAATTTCGACTTCCTACGATTGTTCTTTCTAATTTATTTTTGCAAATTAAATAAACCATGCAACGAAAAAAATGAACTTTACGTGTATTTCTTATGCAAACTGTTTTACTCGTCTGGGTTCGAACCGTGGACTTTAGGCAAATAAAAATTACCACTGCATCATCGCCGGAAAAACTTTTAATGATGTTAAAAGTTAAAACATTGTGTGACATCTAGTTTTCGAGATTATCTGGAATATACATACATACATACATACATACATACATACAAACAAACATACAGGCATTTTTATAGATATACTAGCAGAAGTACCCGTTGATTCTCAACGGGGATATTTAATTTCATAAATATCAGTGTAATAACCTTGATCGTAACAAATTCTTCATAATTGTTGTTAAATAGCGAATACCAAACTTTCAAACCAATATATCAAGAAATGTAAGTTGCAATTAAGTATACAAATCCACTCTAACTCAATATTCAATTTAACGCAGGTTGATGATCTTTTCCGTGACAATGTGTCAAAATGTATCTACATATGAAAGTGAGGCTTACTTTAGCTTCTTCTCCCTTGGCTTACATCTTCTTTATATCTAAAGGCAGGTTCTAGTATCTGAATGAGCTTTTCGGTAACAATGTATGAAAATTTATCTACGTATGAAAAGATGCATACATAATAGCTTCTTCCCTTCTGACTTTTATCTCCTAAAGGAGCATTTTTCTTCTTTCTACGCCGACTGAAGCCGCAAACTTTCGACTGGTCATCATTGAGAGGATATCGTCAGTAACTGAATAAGTGTAATTCCGAGAATGGATAAATACGTCATTGTTGTATTTCTTACGTGAAGAAAAAACTATAGACATTAAATATTAAATGGTGTATCATGGAACCAGAAGGTATGTTTCATTGTTTTATCTTGGCTATACTTTTAAATGAGGTTGTTAGTGAGACTTCGTGACTCGTATAAAATGTAGTGGTATGTTAATTAATGCCCAGAAACGTAGTCGTAGATCTTGGGAATGATTAAGTGCAAGACACAACGCCATATTAGGATGAAACGATAAAAGCCATGACAATAGAGCGACATCTTTACCGAAATCAGTCTGTGGAGCTATGCTCGTAAGTCGAAATTCATTATATGATAAGTGCATTGGGTTAAGTGAGCAGAAAAGTATTTGCTTACAAACCTAATAAATATTTGCAATTATTTTATTGCTGAAAATATTTTCGATCGAATAATAACATTGGCAGTCTCACACAGAAATATGTCAGGAAAGTTCCTTTTGGATCCAAGTGATAAGGCTTCGAAAAATACAAGTTTGATCTCGGTAAACACTTTGCCGATATGTCTGTGTACGGGACTTGGTTAAGATTTTTAGATTTATGTACTCTGCGAGTGACGTATGGCTGGGGAAAATATTGGCAATATTTCCTGGGCCCACAATAAACATTCAGCGTAGAATCTTCACAGTAATCAATAAATACAGACACCACCTACCTCCGTTGAGAAGTTGTATAGTGGCTTAAGTAAATTTACATTTTGTGGTTATCTGTATAGTTTCTTATCCCGAAAACAAACTTATGTTCAAGATGTTTAAGAATTATAACCTATTCTTCGGCTGAGGTCAAATTAATAAATTTCAACGTACAGTATATTAAATATGTATTTACATTTGGTTTGGCTGTTTTCAATATCAGAGTTTTATTTCGACATGGCATTCCGTCCAGTAAACACCTAGGTAAATCATACTATATATTCATAACGAAATGCATAAATCAGTAAGTTGATCACGATGCTCGTAATTATAATTGATCGTTGATATTGCTACTGCAGCTATAATTTACGCAGCATTAGATATTTCTATACGGTTTCGAAAAGAACAGAATTTTTCACTTTCAACAATTAACAATACATAAAATCATGCAATTTCATAATATTGAAACTGATAAACAATATGACGAAAAGACAAAGCCATTTATATGAAGATTAAAGTTATAAACAACGCAAAATATACATTACAATACCGGCCATTAATGTTACATTAGTTTTTTAAACGTTTTTACATTTGTTGCAGTAAGAATTTTCAACACGAAATAGCATAGTATTATAGTGCAGTATAATAGACTTTATTCATTTGTGATTGAAAAACTGAGGAATGATTTCAAAAACTATTATACTTGTGTCTATTATATCCACAATATACTGCGTTTCAAGTAGGGGTCTCCAAACTTTTCAGCTTTATTAACTATCAAACAGCAGATGCGGCCCACGGGCAGTAGTTTGGATTTGGATTGATGTAAGGGATTACCCATTCTACTAAAATATCGTAGATTTTTTGCGGTCTACAGATAACTGGAATCCCTTTACCTTTTTAGGCTTTGAAATGTTACTTATTCGCTCCTGACCACTCGTCGCTCAAAATTTATAAGAAAACAAAGACCGATTAAACATAAGAAATAAGGACGTCCGTAATTTCCGTCAAAACTCAAAAATAATATGAGAGATGTCCACAACTCACCACGTTATTATTTTAAATCAGTGGAATTGACAGCGAGAATGCAAATTCTATCAACGTACAAATTTCAAAATCGTTTTATTTCACTGAAAATTCAGTTAACAATTACGTTACCATAAACAAAACTCGGTTTTCACAGACGCTTAAAGAAAATTGAAAAAATCAATGAAAAAATGTTCGTACCTTTCAATGTGCGTTTCTTCACAGGATATTGTTTGTCACAAAAAAATTTAAAATTCCATTCAATTTTTTCTTCTTCATAAATCTTCAACTCTTATTTTCAAAATTTATTTTAACTGGCCATTGATCCGCCATGCCTTCTTTTAGAATTACACATGAGTTCGGAATCAACAGTCGCCTTGATCGTCAAGGGAATGGGTTTGTTTATAACATGAAAATTTAGACGGAATTTTTGTATATTTTATCAAAATTCTCGCAATTTCAAATCGCATACGATATTTCTCAGCCAAAATTAGAATCTTTATTCTATTTCCCTTGTTTTGAAATATATATATATATATATATATATATATATTTCAAGGATTGTGTGACGTCTAGTTTTCGAGATTATCTGGAATATACATACATACAAACAAACATACAGGCATTTTTATAGATATACTAGCAGAAGTGCCCGTTGATTCACAACGGGGAAATCCCAATTAATAATTACTCTTGGTACAGTCTTGATCATAAAACTTGCCTCATCATTTTAGGTGGATGGCTGATTCCAGGCTATAATATTTTCCAAACCAATTAACAAAGCAAATAAAATTATAATTATGTCTACAATGTCACCTAAAGATCTAATCTCATATTCTTTAAATGCACACTTTCTTCGATGATGACAAAAATGATTTAAAGATTATAAAATATATTCGATGATCACATTAGGATAAGCAGCACCACCTTCTCGTAGACATTTTCTGAAAGGGAAAAATGATTCTCGGAAACGATAATTAAACTCAAATAACAGAAATATATTCTAATAGGCCCTAACGTGAAACCCCCAGAAAAAAGGTGACTTTGAACGTCAGTGTCATGGGTTCGATGCCAGGAGGTTACAATATCCCGATTTTTTCCATTTAAATGATGTTCGGAAATTTCTAAAAAATGCCTTTCGGATAGGTAGAGAATCAACATTCAAGGAGCTCACAGATATGGACATTATCTATCGAAAACATAAATTGCTTTAATAGAAAATGTCCTGGGTTCGATGCGAGGACGATGCAAACATCTCCAATTAAAAATACATGGGGTAATTTTTAATATTTTTTGGTGCATTTATTGAAAGGATAGGAAGTTCTCTCTTACCTGGAAGATGTATATTAAGTCACGGTTTAAGAAAACAATTTTAATAAAACCATAGACTTCCTGGTCTCGATGCCAGAGCACATTAATATTTCTCACATAAGCAATATATGTGAAAAGCAGAACGTCGTTTTAGGCAGTTGCAGCCAATATGTCTGCTTGAATTTTCACATATAATACGCTGTAAAAATTTCATATCATTGACGTTTGTGGTTTAGCCTGTGAATTAGTATCCTATCTGGGTATCTATATACGGGTGAAAGTTGCTTGCATATTGCAAGAATATGAAATGTATTTATAATCTTCATTCACATTGCACGTTTTTAGTTTCAATGTCATTGGGAAGAGATTAAAATATTTTTTTAAATCTTAGCAATTTCTAATTTTGTAGACACCTGGTGTCGAACCCAGGACTTATTAGCGGATGCAAATGGGTTATTATAACTTGATAGGACCTGATCTTCGTAAATGCTAAGTTCGAAGTCCATATCATACCGGGAAGGTCCTGAAATAAGACTCCATCATCCCCGTCTGAAATGCATAGGGCAATGTAAATGGCTTTCTGGAATCGAACCAAGGACGATCAAGGAATCTTAAAACACGTATTTGAAATTTATCTATGAAATTTATTTATATGACAAGTTTTCAGTTTTTATATTGTAGGGAAGAGGTTCAAAAAATTCTTAAACATCGTAACAATTATTAATTTTAGAGACCCCTGAACCCTGGACTTATTGTTAGTTGTGAATAGACCGAAAGACTTATTAAGAATTGATTTTATTTGATGCAAAGTTTGAAGTCGATATCATGCCGGGAAGTAATTAAAATTTGTTTCTGTTATCTTCATAAGAAATGCATAAGGACATCCAGTAGAACGGAACTCTAATTTTCCCGCGCTCTCTTTTCCCGCTCTCTATTTTTCCCGCCTCTAGTTTTCCCGCCTTCTAGTTTTCCCGCCTCTTGCTTTCCCGCCTCTAGTTTTCCCGCCTCTAGTTTTCCCGCCTTCTAGTTTTCCCGCCTCTAGTTTTCCCGCCTCTAGTTTTCCCGCCTTCTAGTTTTCCCGCCTTCTAGTTTTCCCACCTCTTGTTTTCCCGCCTCTAGTTTTCCCGCCTTCTAGTTTTCCCGCGCTCTATTTTCCCGCGGCTCCTGCGAGCAATTGGAAGTTTAGTTCTGGCGTTTAATGCGTTTGATGAACAACATGAACAACATCAGATTATGAACTTGGAGAAACATGTCGTCCAAACACATTTACTACATTTAATGCCTGATCCCATCCTTATTACCGTTGATTACATCTCTACCACTATTCTGCACTTTAAAGCGTTGCTCTGTTTGGCTCACTGCGAAGAACTTCAGTGAGTTGTGGTTGGAAATTACTGGTAAATTAATATCCAAAGTAATACGTAAGTTTCCTTAAATGTGCATCATTCACTCCATATCCATAAAAAAAAAGGTGTGATGCTCTGACATCTTTTCCTATCAGCTAAGAAAAACCGCATATTCAGGTAATTTTACGATTATATTTAACGCTAGCAAAAGTGCTCGTTGATTCTCAACGGGGAAATCACAATTGATTATTACAACATATATATAAAATGTATTTACAGTCTCTATCCACTTGCCGAGATTCAAGTTTCTATCTTATCGGGAAGTGATTCAAAATAAATCTTAAAAATCGCGATGTAAATTAAACGGGAGAATATTTGCCATGACCTAGCGTCGAACCAAGGATAATCTTCGATGATGTCTTAATGGTTTTTGTCGGACACGCACGGCCTCCAGCGATACCTCGAATTTCAACTCTGTACTTAGCCAGAAAGTGCCTCAAAAAAAATTCGAAAATCCCCGCCATGTATCTTTATGGAGAAAATCATGATATTGGGGCCTTCTGGAATCGAACCCATGACACTGAGGGTCAAAGTCACCCTTTTTCTGGAGGGTACACGTTATGATCACCACGTCACAAATATTTCAAGTCAGTGGTACTTGGGGAACATGGGTAGAATTTCGATCCCCTATATGTGGTATATCCGGAGAAACGTCTATATATATAATAGATAGATATGAATGAATCCGGAGAGGCTATTATATTTAATAGATATCTTACAGCATTAATTGTATCTGGGCATTCATTTTCCATGTCTTCTTATGGAATTACGCATGAGCTCGAAATCAACAATCGCCTTGATCGTCAGGGGGATGGGTTGCTTTCGACCTCAAAATTTCGATAAAATGTTGACGTACTTATCTAATTGGGCACAATTTCGAATCGAAAACGATATTCCACGACCAAAAAAAAGTATTTTTATTCTATTCTCCTTCTTTTGGTGCTAGATTCGACTTTCTAGGACCATTATTTCTAATTTAATTTTGAAAAAGAAATAAATCCTGCTACAGAAAACTGACCTCTACGTGTATTTCTTATGGAAATGTTTTGACCCGTCTGGGTTCGAACCGTGGACCTTATGGAAATAAAAAGTAGCCTATACTCTGCGCGGGGTCGACTTTTAATAATGTAGAAAATTTCAAAGTTGTGCGACTCTCGGTTCTCGAGATTTTAGCGAACATACACACACACCCACACTCTGTTTTATATAATAGACTAGCAGAAGTACCCGTTGATTCTCAACGGGGATATTTAATTTCATAAATATCAGTGTAATAACCTTGATCGTAACAAATTCTTCATAAATGTTGGTAAATAGCGAATACCAGACTTTCCAAACCAATATATCAAGAAATGTAAGTTACAATTAAGTGCAAAAATCCACTCTAACTCAATATCCAATTTAACGCAGGTTGATGATCTTTTCCGTGACAATGGATCAAAATGTATCTACATATTAAAGTGAGGCTTACATATAGCTTCTTCTCTCTTGGCTTATATCTTCTAAAGGAAGGTTCTAGTATCTGAATGAGCTCTTCGGTAACAATGTATCAAAATGTATCCACGTATGAAAAGAGGCATACATAATAGCTTCTTCCCCTCTGACTTATCTCCTAAAGGAGCATTTTTCTTCTTTCTACGCCGACTGAAGCCACAAACTTTCGACTGGTCATCATTGAGAGGATATCTTCAGTAACTGAATAAGTGTGATTCCGAGAATGGACAAATACGTCATTGTTGTATTTCTTACGTGAAGAAAAAACTATAGACATTAAATAAGAAATGGTGTATCATGGAACCAGAAGGTATGTTTCATTGTTTTATCTTGGCTATACGTATAACATGAGGTTGTTAGTGAGAATTCGTGACTCGTATAAAATGTAGAGGTATGTTAATTAATGCCCAGGAAATTAGTCGTAGATCTTGGGAATGATTAAGTGCAAGACACAACGCCATACTAGGATGGAACGATAAAAGCCATGACAATAGAGCGACATCTTTACCGAAATCAGTCTGTGGAGCTATGCTCGTAAGACGAAATTCATTATATGATGAGTGCATTATTTACGCAGCATTAGATATTTCTATACAGTTCCGAAAAAAAAACAGAATTTTTCACTTTAAACAATTAACAATACATAAAATCATGCAATTTCATAATATTTAAACTGATAAACAATATGATGAAAAGGCAAAGCCATTTATACGAAGATTAAAGTTATAAACAACACAAAATATACATTACAATACCGGCCATTAATGTTACATAAGTTTTTTAAACGTCTCCAGGGGTCTCCAAACTTTTCAGCTTTATTAACTATCAAACAGCAGATGCGGCCCACGGGCAGTAGTTTGGATTTGGATTGAAGTAAGGAATTACCCATTCTATTACAATATCTTAGATTTTTTGCGGTCTACAAATAACTGAAATCGCTTTATCTTTTTAGGCTTTGAAATGTTACTTATTCGCTCCTGACCACTCGTCGCTCAAAACTTAAAAGAAAACAAAGACCGATTAAACATAAGAAATAAGGACGTCCGTAATTTCCGTCAAAACTCAAAAATAATATGAGAGATGTCCACAACTTACCACGTTATTTTTTTAAATCAGTAGAATTGACAGCGAGAATGCAAATTCTATCAACGCGTACGTTGCAACGTACGAATTTCAAAATCGTTTTATTTCACTGAATATTCAGTTAACAATCACGTTACCAAAAACAAAACTCACACACGGTTTTTACAGACGCTTAAAGAAAATTGAAAAAATCAATGGAAAAATGTCCGTACCTTGAAACGTGCGTTTCTTCAGAGGTTTGTCACAACAAATTTTAAAATGCCATTTAATTTTTTCTTCATCATAAAATCTTCAACTCTTATTTTCAAAATTTATTTTAACTGGCCATTGATCCGCCATGTCTTCTTATAGTTCATCGTTTAAAGTTACATTTTCATACAAGTACAAAGGGGCTAAATGAATCAAGCATTAAACGTAAATGACAGAAATAAATTACATTTCACTCAAATAACCAACGATGAATATTCTACACGGAAAGTAAATGTATTTTGGAACTGACTGGTACCTCAATCTTAAAATGTGTAACATAAACACGAACCACAAAAGTAATCGCAATGTCGAAATAGAAATAAAAATTAAACACCAATAACAGAAGGATAGTAAATGAATATGGAGTGGAAGCACTTAAAAACAAGGAATAAATCAATTTTTGCATCCTGCGTTTAACAAAATTAAAATTGCTTTACCTTTTTGATCTATCATAGGATGCTGGAGGTCTGCTACAACTTAACAACTTGCCGTTCAACTCTTCAATGATTACAAACTACGAATCTGGGAATTCTTTTCTTTCTTCGCAAACTCTATTTCCGTAATTTGCTAAATATATATCAAAGCAAATAGATTAGATTTAATACTTAATTCAGAAGAATATATTCTGAACATCCTCAACTTACCAGGATATTTATACGCAATAGTTGAATTGATCGATAGAAATCCATTTACATTAAACCACTACATAAAACTCATTTCATTTTACGAAAAAGACGGTAAACAATTAAGTTGATGTAAATAAAACTTGGTTGCTACAGACTCGTCAACAAAATTCGAATTTTTAAAAATTTATATCGTCAAGGGAATGGGTTTGTTTACACATGGTAATTTAGTCAAAATTTTCGTATATTTTATCGAAATTCTAGCAATTTCGAATCGAAAACGATATTTCTTGACCAAAATAAGAATCTTTATTCTATTTCCCTTCTTTTGATGCTCGTTTCGACTCCTTACGACCGTTCTTTCTAATTTAGTTTTTCAATAGAATTGAAGCCTGCAACGAAAAATATGATCTTTGCATGTATATCTTATGAAAAAACTGTTTTAGTCGTCTGGGCTCGAACCGTGGACTTTAGGCAAATTTAAAGTACCACTTGATCATCCCCGGGAAGACATTTAATGATGTTTAAAGTTAGAACATCGTGCAACGTCTGGTTTTTGAGATTACGTGGAATATACATACACACATACAGGCATTTTTATATATATATAAGATAAGATAAGATAAGATTTTGGGAACCTTATGACTTAAAATGATGTTGTCTCTTCTCTATTATATTGACGCTGTCAAGTGGAAGATAGTAGCAGATTCGCCTATAAAACACTCTTGAAAAGGAAGACAATAAAACTTTCCTGATTTCGTTAATGCCGAAAATCATTTACTGAATATATTCATGTAGCTTTAAGTTTAAAAGGAATGAAAGAGATGTACGCTACACTAAAGAAGGTATCAGGAAGGTATTTGTTTATCAGTTGCGATGGGAACATTACAGCGACGCATAAATATCCATTCTTGCAAGCATAGGAAAGGTAGCCATTTTCGCTATGAGACGCATGATGAAATTGATAGCGTTGTATCTGTTGTGTTTACAAAGAGCCTTGAAGTTCATATAGAACATGTTTCTTTATGATTCCCGCATTGAGTGATAAAAAAGCGTAATAATGTGTGCATCATGTATCGTTTTAGATTCTCGTTCAGAAGTAAAGCTTCATTATAGAGAAATTAATACGTATATGTTATAATTAAATAGAGCTTCACAAATGTAGCTTAAAAGAATCTTCATAGGACGCATTTCAAATAAATGACGTCAACGCTGCTTGTAAGAATGGTTTTGTGTATGGAGCGAAATTCGAATCCATGCCATTAAATAAAAATTGTTCGAGGCTCGAGGCTTAATACGATATTCTTTCCCGCCGCTCCATTTTGACTCAAATTCAAGGAAGAAGATCCCATTCCCCGCCTTTCCTCTAATATCAAAATTCTTGATCTACATCTGAGTAGATGATGCGATACGAGACATTGACGTTCCTTAGAGGAAATGGGGCAGAAATAAGTGCTAAATGTAGCAGAAAATAAGATAAAGTGTATTCATTATCGTGAATATACATTGGCGTCTAGAAAAATTAAATAGTGGAATGTTCATATCCTTTGCATAGTACTTTTACAATCACGTTCATGTATGTGTAAAAATTACGTATTGCGAACATTTTTCCTGTTAACCATTTCCGGTGTGAATGGCGAAAAAGTTGCACAAATGTATATTTCCAATGTAAGGTTTTGAAAATGTTATCTATCTGTAGAGTATCTTTAATTCGTTCGGACGTTACTAAAGCCAATATTTCTGACACTTCCTAATGCACTGAAGTTACTTTTGGTGATAAAAAGTTTTCTAAAAATTGTTCGGCGCGACCCCTTAAAACCTTAAACATACATTTTTGAACGCTATTGAAAGATTTTTTAAGTTTATACGTGAAAATATTCCGCTCGCAGTCAGTTTCTTAATAACGTAAGCACCACCACTGATTCACCCTGACGATAAATTGCGAGCATGAGTACAGAAATTTTCATCTACAGCAGAGGATTGTTATTTTTCTTGATTAGCGAGTCATAAAATCTGCTTCTGGCAGTATATACTACGTCCTATAAGCCAAAATGGAGTCAGCAGGCGATATAAATGGATGCTAGAATAAAAAAGCGAAGTGATCCTATCTGCTTACTGGACCCGAAAGGGTTATAGATGAACCTATGAATCTCACCTCCATCGAATATGGTATAATATCCAGGATATAGATTAAATTTATCACCTTAATAAATACTTACCATCAAATGTAATAGCAATGCCAGATTTTGTTAAACATAGAAATATACTCAGTTTCCTGCAGTACTAAACCTTGGTAGGTAGACGGATGGATAAGGGACTTTATTAGGCGAAATTGATACTTTAAAGTCCCATCTTCCATTTAACCTATACAAATTTTAAAAATGCGCATCGATACTTACATTAAAATACAATCATATACAAATATATTAATACAAACATACATTTTTATCAAAGTACAAACCAAAACTATACAAATATTAAAATACAAACTCATAGAAATATTACAGTTCAAACTTAATCTATAAAATTATTAATCATACAAAAATTAAAATATAAATATGAAAATACAGATATTAAAATTAAAATATTAAAATGTAAATGTTAAAATACAAATGTAATAATACAGATATTAAAATATAAATATTGAATACAGATATAGAAATGTAGATAGAAAAAAAAATATTATGACTAGAAACTTTCTCTTACTAGGATTTTTCAATCCGTTACTCTTCAACGTATGATATTTGTAAAATCACTCACTGACAGGGTTATCAAATCATCAATTTGAATAATTTTCAAGTATGTGTATTAATTTATTTATGTATGACTCTTTTACCCCTTCCATTTATGGGAGGTAGCCTCTTCATTTATATGAGATAAATAGAAAGTGCAGCAGAAAGCGGGTGTTGTTTCTCTTGAATTTCGTCCTGAAAAATGTAAACATTTGCACCATTTGTCAAATGTTTTGTCGACAGCGCTCTGCGGAATAATAGCCCCCAAATGATGGATAGTCTGTCCCGCTGGGAGTTTTGAATTGTGGGAGGAAATTTATCTTGCCTAATGTATTTTCCCCTCCCTAAACTGATGTTTTCGATTTCGACTGGAATTAGCAGAAGCACTTAAAGGAATTAGAGGGCACTTGCACCACTCAGAGTAGTACTTCCCGCGGGGAAAAATTGGTCGTTTCTTTTTTCAGAAATCAATGAAATTACATTCGTGCTGATGGCCTGATTTTTAGGGAGATGTCAAATTGGGGAGGGATTTTCTCCAGTCCGTAAATGTATCTCAGGTTGGCAAGACTCTTCATTGACGAGATTTTTATGAACGGTATAAAATATCACGCGTTTAAATTACATTTTTTCTTGATCCTTCTACTTAAAACTTAGATTCTTCTCTATTCCAATCTACAGAGATACCATATATCTTCGTAATATGTTTTTATGCAATTAAAAGACGAATTAAGCTCCATGTGATATATATGCCTATACTGCACTGTCGCACAGTTAAAATTCTAAACGTGAAATTGAATGAAAAATGAAAAGCATGTCTTGGGTATCCATTATCCATTTTTGAAGGACTCGAAACTTATTAGTTGCTTGGTCCATTAGCAACTTTGAGCCCGAATCTGTATAAATTCCACTAATTCCAACTCGTATTACCTTTTACAAATTACGTGTGTTTTTTATGAATTTCAGCGTCTATTTTGTTCATCAGTTGGTATGGGGGCATTATAGCAAAGCATGAATACGTATTGTTGCAAGCATAAGCATGGTAGCCATTTTCGTAGTGAGACGTATGAGGAATTGTGTTGAATATCGTTGCGTCTGTTGTATCGGCTGCGGTGGCGGAGTGGTTAGCGTACTAGCACTTTAATGCCAATGCCAATGCCAATGCCAATGCCAATGCCAATGCCAATGCCAATGCCAATGCCAATGCCAATGCCAAGGTCCCGGTTTCGAATCCCGGCTAGTCGGATTTTTCTGGCTAGGGAATGGTTATGTCTGTTCGTAAATAATAATAATTATTAAAATGGATGTAATTGGGATCTTCCTGTTTCCATTAAAGAAGTTATTATTATATAAAACATATTTCTTTACGATTCCCGCGTCGAGTGATGAGAAAGCTTAACAATATTATCTTTTTATAGCTTATCATCTTATGTCAAGCAGCAACTTGGTAACTGCTTTCGAACGACAGTAAAAAGAATATGATTTTCATAATGTTAAATCTTATTGAATTGACGTGTGTGTTCCTGTATGAGTGAATATTTTACATACATAGCACTACAAGTATGTGCAGGACCTGATGGTAGTGCTTACAATATAGGAAATATTTACATTATACATACGATATAGTCAAAATTACATACATTTTCTGACATAGCAGTAATTGAGGGTAACACTCATCTGCCTGGAATTTGCCTTAGAAGGGAGTGAAACACCTCTGAAAACCTCCCTAAGGTAGTTGCTATTGAACCTGCATTTGATGAAAATAAATTCAATATACACTTCAACGCATAATTTTATTTGTTTATTTATTCGTGAACTACAATTAGACTCCATTCCTGTCGGTATTCATTCCTGTGGGGGAAGGGAAAAATAAAAAATACCCTGCCCGGTATTCACCCTAGTCGGGAGAAAAAAACCCAAAAACCTCCCGGACATATAACTAATAATAACTCCTAAGATTTTTAATTTTGTATGTAAAAATGGAATTATGATAAGAATAGTGTAAATAAAACGATTTCCGGTAATCCTAAATCCGCTTAGAGACCATGAATCTCCATTGAGTGTTGAAACCAGTTTCGCCGCTCGGGCACGGTTTTATTGAATTCGGGGGAAAATCGTGAAATGATTCTGTGCGGGTGCGTTTCGGTTGAACAAAAGAAGGGTGAGAGAATGGAGAAAGGTTGAAAAAACACTCATTCAGAGGAGAGAACAAAGAAAGGGAACATATAGGCGAAATGGGTGGGAATGTGCGCAGGAGGGGAGAGAGAGAAACGCCGGAAATTGCGTTAAGATCGTGGGAAAGGAAGTTACGTCAGCGGTCGGCAAAGCAATTGTATAGCTCTGGGAATAGCAGAGAGAAAATAAGCCACATTCAAAATGCGAAGAAGTTGCGAGGGGTAACGAAATTTTCGCTCGAAGAGTGCGCAGCGAACCGAAGAATCCTGCGTCGTCTTTCCGTGTTCAGCTAATCCGATTTTTCCTTTTTCTTTTAAACGGAATTTTTAAACGAATTTAGTTATCCGTTGCTTTATCTGCTGGAAATGGGCCAAATTGAGTTTTCTCCTCTGAGATATACGTTGCGAAGATCTTTCCTTGTGGTAGACTGCAAGAGAAAATGCATGCGCAAGCGTCCTAATTTGCGTTCTTAGAATCGGTTATTCGAATTTTGGTTGCAAACAGGAGTATTGGGACTCATATTGTTCTATGTAGCGTGTTGAATGTTCCTGCTGCCATGCTCTGATGAAAGGAATATTTTTATTTTTCATGCAGTACAGGATAGAGAAATATGTTTCTTTCATTTTCTTTTGTCCCAGTCTTGATCATGGCTGTGATGAAATGAAAGCTACCGAGGTATGGGTGAATAATTGCACCAATCAAGGCCTCTTCTTACAGAATGCTAAGAAAAGTGTTGCTCATACAGTCACTGTGCTTCACTTGCATGGATATGTACCATTTAAAGCATTCTGTCTCAGTAAGGAAAGCAATGGCAAACTACCTCACCCCTCATACTGCCTCGTGAACCTCATTCCTCTCTGCAAGCTCTTAGTAGCTCATGCCAGAGGGTATGAGGCACCAACCGGCCTTTGGGCTGAATACTTTAAAGACAGCGTGTTGAAACATTCGTAGTCAAATGAGGACTTTGAATTTAATAATATCTACGTTTCGGGTGAGCATATTCGTCCATCACATCGTCATGAGTGGTATTTATTTTTATTTGTCTTTTAGAGTGAAATATAGACAGGAAATGAGCCAAATTGAGTTTCCTCCACTGAGTTATACGTTGCAAAGATTATTTCTTCTAGATAGACGGCAAAAGGAATTGCATGTCCAAGCATACGAATGCGTGCTCTTAAAATACACAATTAAGTTTAGGTCGTATGTATGGGACTCATTTTATTTCGATTAGAAAAACTCCTAGTGCAATGAGAACTAAAAATGTAATAATAATATATATGCTTTAGATGAGAAGAGATATTCTTCTTCTATCATCTTCTATACAATGGAATTTTACATTCCCCTTTCAGCACAAAACCTTGGTGAATTAATCTTTTACTTATTTTTTTCAGTATAGTTTATATCTGTCCAAATTGGAAAGCTACTGAAGTGTCGTGAGCTAGTAGCTACAAAATTGCCATTTATTAAGTCTGGGACCAGCATTTACTTATACTTTTTCCACTTACATAATTCTGGCTCCGCTAGGAAATCAATGGCAAACTATCCCACTCCTCATGTTGCCTAGTATACCTCATTTACTATCTAGATGTCTTGGTAACCAAAATAATAGAAGTGAAAAAATTCCAAACAATTAGGAATCCTATGAACTTCTTGGCAGTGCGAGTTTGGCTGGGATTAAGTAGTTAAGCGGTCCCAGGTTCGGTTCCTGGTGGGGATCCATGTGCGAAATACATTAGCTATCCAAACACTTCTATGTCAAAAACAAAGAATGACCCAATGCAAAAGAGTTTTTATTTCATTCCAAAAGAGAAGTCTAAGAAGAATGTTATGTCTCAGTAGCTTTCATGAATTATACATGATTATATACGATTAACATGATTAATATATGATACCCTGCAAATGAAAAAGTCTTCCTTCATCCTATACTCAAAGATAAGTAAAAAATATTAAAATTTCCATGATATGGATTCAGACACTGCTTATGAAGTCGTTCCTATATTTTGCGCCCCATAGTATTAATCGGCACAAAACGGAAGAGGAATAGGAAAAGCGCAGATTCCAATATTCTTCCGCTAAACATTTCGGAATTAAATTCTCTCGATGCAAGCGCCGGAATGTGTGCATGGAAAATTCAATTAAGAATACTTCCGCACTCTTTTATGAAGTCTAGCGCAGAGATCATTGGCTCTTGGGCGGGATTCCCGGCGAACGGAACGCCATCTATTGAAAGATCGCGTTTTTTCTTTTTCTTCCATTTCGTATCTTTGCCATGCTTTATTTGTGATCTAAATTTCGATCAGTTATCGTCTTGTCTACCAAGGATATGAAAACTTTGAGCGATCCCACTTGAAATCGATATTTATTCTTGTAAGTGTCTCGTAGGAATGAATGGGATTCTGCTACCAAATATTTAATAATAACTAGCAGAAGTACCCGTTGATTCTCAACGGGGATATTTAATTTCATAAATACCAGTGTAATAACCTTGATCGTAACAAATGCTTCATAATTGTTGGTAAATAGCGAATACCAGACTTTCCAAACCAATATATCAAGAAATGTAAGTTACAATTAAGTCTACAAAGCCGCTCCAACTCAATATTCCATCTCATATACTTTGAATGAAAAATTTCTTCAACTGAGAACATATAAGTATACTCTAAGATCACATTAGGATAAGCAGTACCACGTTTAATGTAACGTTTTCATACAGGTACAAGAGGACAACTGAATCAAACATTTAACATACATTGCAGAAATAAATTGTATATCACTCGAAATAGAGAGAGATAAATTATATATTATATACCCGTTGCATCTCAACAGGAGAAGGAAGTACTGTTAAATACAAATACTAATACAAAAGCTCCAAACGATAAACCAAATACTAATTACCAACTACTTCAAACTGTCCACTATAAGTAAATGAAATCGTGTGAATGTGTGTATGTATGCATGTATATGACCATTATTTTCATATAATAACCATGCCTCAGTTTAAAATTCCGGCAGCGAAGCATACGTAGCAAAAGAAGTTGGTTCACTCTGTGGTGCAAAGTACCAAGTGAGACCACCCGACCCAAAAAAACCCTAATAAACAAATGCTTCAAAGTGTCAGTCTATAAGTGA
Organism: Sympetrum striolatum; assembly: GCA_947579665.1. NCBI lineage: Eukaryota > Metazoa > Arthropoda > Insecta > Odonata > Libellulidae > Sympetrum > Sympetrum striolatum. The sequence continues at coordinate 75,595,202 of OX388350.1, forward strand.
ATGAGACCGTGTGAATGTGTGTATATATAACCAAGACTAACCAAGACTTTCTTAGAGTAACCCCGCCTTGGATTAAAAATGCAACAGTGATGAAACGAAACGAAAGAAAAGGGGGATCCATCATATATAATTCCTTCTCCGGATTCATTCATATCTATTATATTTAGACGCTTCTCCGGATTCATTCATGTATCTATTATATATAATTCCATCTCCGAATTCATTCATATAGATAGATAGGATACCAATTCACAGGCTAAACCACAGGCGTCATTTACTTGAAATTACTTCCCGAGAAGATTGCATCGAATTTCAATCCATAGTTCACAGCCAATATCATCTCCCATTTTTACTGATATGCTTCAATACGCCTGGTTCACCTCAAAATTAACAGACAACCAAAAAATTTTTAGGAATGTTAACTAAGTTTGCTTTTCAATAGAACTGCTCAAAACTCCTTGTATATGTCAGCAGCCATCATTTATTTGTTGCTCAAATTACCGAAATATCTTTGGCTTCGAATGCTTTTATGATAATTATCATTTGGGTGCTTGCGAATGATTAAAAAATCGGATTATGAATAAATATAAGCACAAATATAATTTCTATTCTTCGTGACTTCATTATTCTCCTATACACAATATTTCCGATCATGCATATTCTTACGATGTATGATGATATTTGCACGATTATCAGTATAATAATAAATTAATTACAAAATAAGAAGAATATAAAACAAAATTTGTGAAAATAAAAAGGAAAAAAATTTTGGTCTTCCAAGGACTCGAACTGGCAACCTTCTCATTGCGAATCCGTGATGCTACCGCATCAGCTACTGGGAACTTTGATGAGAAAAAATTAAAATAGTAAATAATTCTTCTTAGTTGTTTACTACATGGAAATCTACCTAAAAGTTTCGTATATTTTATCAATATTCTCGCAATTTCGAATCGCAAATGATATTTCTCGACCAGAATAAGAATCTTTATTCTATTTTCCTTCTTTTGATGCTAGTTTCGACTTCCTACAACTGTTTTTTCTAATTTAGTTTTGCAAAAGAAATAAACCTCACGACGAAAAAATTAACTTTATGTGTATTTCTTATGGAAACGTATTGAATCTTCTGGGTTCGAACCGTGGACCTTAGGGAAATAAAAAGTAGTTTATACTCTGCGGGGGTTGACTTTTAATAATGTACAAAATTTCAAAGTTTTGCGACTCTCGGTCCTCGAGTTTTTAGCGAACATACATACATACACACACACCCACACTCTATTTATATATTAGATATCCCTTCTTAATTTGAGAAGAAATCTTTCTTATAAGAGACATGTGATGTACTTAACCATGACACTGATCTTCATTATTTTTTAATATCCGTATATCTTAATTATTTTACAAAGATATGGATGATAGAAGCAGTAATAAAAGATATCATTAATTTAATTTACTAATTACAGCAACATTGCTTGAGATTTTAAGAACACTTAATAACCTGGTGATATGATTTTTATGTGTGTGGAATCTATGCAGCCTTGGGAGACAGCTCCCAAGACCCTTGGGAATGAGGCCATGCTGTGAAATTTTTGCATGTTAAGTCCAATCTCTCGTTTGCTTGTTGGTAGATTTATATATGTCATTGATTGTTCAGCAATGGCTCTAGTAACCTTCTTAACTGTTCGGCTAGCAGTTGATTTATGGACACCAGTGAAGTCTGCTGAAGCGATTAGCATCGAACCAGTGGCATAAAATCTTTATGTCAGTAGAAACTGTTCCATTGCTGACATCGCCTTATTTCTTAAAATAGGAAGTGTAATGATCAAGCAGTTATTTCATACATCAGATACTTTGAATAAACTTTGCAATACCTTGTTGTTCGATGCTCTATTTTCATCGTAATTTTTTCTAAAAACTTAACCACTGTTTCTTTATTCAGTCTAAACCTTATAAAAAACACTTCTTCACTCAATGTGTTGAGATAATCCGGTCGAATCTTAAATATTCTAGGATTTCTTGTTCTCAGCAGTACTCGAAATAAAAATTCATCGTCGTCATCCTCAATATCTTGAAACGTTTTCAATACTTCCATTTCTTGTCTATTATGTGAGGTAATAATAAATATCGTTATTAGAGAAGTATTTAGCAGCATTATTTAATATTATTTACCTGTGATAAGCATCCCTTTTTAAAGGGACTCGTTTCTGAGGTAGGAAATTATGCTGGCTGTTTTTGTTTTATATCACTCTGCTTAAAATCTTTCTAATATTTTATTTGTTAGATATCTTTCCCCATTTTCAATAATTTTTATCAACAAATAAGTATAAAAAGTAACTTGCGTAACTTAAGTACGTCCAACGTTATGCACCTTCGCGGGTAATACTTTTATCGAAGCCTTCAAAGCAATACTTGAGACCAAACACGTTGACAGGCAGGCCTACTATTAATTCATATAATTGTATAATAGTTTCCTCAGTTCCTTAATTTTACTTTCACACGAATTTCAATGTTCTTTTAAGTTACACGACATTTGCTTTTTCTGGCCAGTAGTTTCCACATCAGAAAATGAAGAGCTTGTTAAATCATGACTATTATCTTGATATCTTAAATGCTCAAAATCATCCCAATATTAATATTATATTTATTACATATATAATAACTTATTGTACACATCTCCGGAACCAACATAGTTCTACGCGTAATGAATGCGACAGAAAAAACGACCTTAAAATATTACATATACATTTAATTGGAGTCATACCAACTTAATTAGAATATCCGAACAAATATTTTCCAGAAATTGTGGAGTATAAACTTAATTTTCATCAACAAACCAACTGAGTTGATAAGTTAGCAGTAAAGCTTGTCCGCCATTACTTGTTTACACTGGTTTACTCCCATGATGCGTTGCGCTATCAATCAGTTGCATTCGTCGTTAATGGGAACGGACTTGTTTATAACCTCAAAAATCTCTCTAATATTTCTTCTATTTTATCAAAATACTGGCAATTTCTAATCGAAATCGCTATTCCACTACTTAAATAAGAAACTTTAATAAATTTTCCATCTTTTGATGGTATGCCCGACTTTTAACAATGATTCTTTCTAATTATATTTTGCAAAAGAAATGAGGCCTGCAACCGATAAAAGTGAAGTTTACGTGTATTCCTTATGGAACCGTATTATGGACTCCTGGGTTCGAACCCGGGCTTTCTTAGTATTGGGAATAGTTTTCCTAGGGGTTTCTAACTCGTAGAAACACAATGCAGTTTGTTTCGAATCGCTAAGTCAAACCGTTTCTGAAATAAAGGGGGGGACGGACGGACAGACGGACGGACGGACGGACGGACGGACGGACGGACGGACGGACACTTCGGAAATTATATATAAAGATAATAACTTTATTCCACCTTTTTACAAATTTGATACAACATACAATGTACAATGTTTTGGCCATATATTAGACTAGAAAAAACACTAAGGAAGGGGGGAATATAGGTACCTCAGGGGAAAAAGAACCTGTCTCGGAGTTACCAAAAAATTATATTTGCCTGCAGCCAAACAAAAAATACAAAGAATTTAAAATGTCACAATAATTACATAAAAAGCATATAATGAAAAAACTAAACAAGAAAGAGTGTATTTAGAAAATATTTTCTAGGTTTTCATTTGAATACAGCCATTTCCTTAAATCTCTTATAAATACAAACACAGAAGTTGGATTACCAGATTACCAGGAAGGAAAGAGAATAATTTAGGTCCTATATACATACAGGTAGTACCTGTATACGTATGTTTGAAGAATTTATACTTGGGTTTAGGTATTATTATAGACGTTCCAGTTCTGAAATGTTTTTGTAAATCTTCGTATTAAATTTGTGTCTTCCCCTATTATAAATTATCTGCTACACTTTCTTCTCCGAACTTTCCTACATATTTTCCCACACATGCTTCTGATTCCCATCCCATTTCTACCCTTCTTACCTCCTCCAATTTAAAACTGGGTTTAGTTGTGCATATGACTCGTTGCCATTGGAGACTTTTTATCCTCTTAGCCTTATTCCCATATTCTGATGGGGTCGGCTGATGAATGATGGTTTGAGTGATGATGCGGATGAGGTTGGTTTTAGCGATGAGTTGACTTTTACGGCCGGATATGACCTTTCCTTTCACTAACCCTGAATGGTAAAGTCAGATAAACACACACAACCATTCCCTGATCAGAAAAATCCCGATCAGCCGGGATTCGAACCCGCGGCCTTGGGGGTTAGAGCGATAGCGCTTAGCACGACTCGGCCACCCCCACAAGGCCAGTACTACATCTGTAGGTATTAAAATCCTGCCAGGTCATATTATGCCCAATTTAATACAAATATAGTTCATTCCTAAAAAAAATATCATAGTAGGCCGGACTTGGTGGTTTCCTCTAGATTGTTTTTCTTGTGATAATTACCAAGTATCTCTTAATTATTTAAAATTTATTCGGGCACCGGCAACACAAAAGAAGAAACCCCCCTCAAAGAAATATAAGGTCGATGCTTCACATCCGGACGAATCCATAAAATTTATCCTACATAGTACTGAAATTTCCATTTGTCTTTTACAGGATAGAGAGAATGTATCTCTCTTCGACTTTTGTCTCTCACTTTTTCATAGCTGTGATGGTATGATGGAATGAGTGACATTAAATAGTGCCAATAATTAAGGAGTATTTGCATGGAATGCCAAGAAAAGTGTTGCTCCTAGAGTCATTGTGCTTCACTTACGTGGACATGATCCGCTTATAGCATTCTGGCCTAGTGAGGAAAGCATGGGTAAACTACCTTATCTTACCTAGTACACTTCATTCCTCTCTACTGGGTAGCTAATATTAGAGGGGGTGAGGTTCCAACAAGCCTTCGAGCTGACTAATTTACTGACATATGGAGGGACAAAGTTATGAGGATGCTTCATAATGATACTCTTTTAACGATCACTCCTTATTTTATACGATAGAAATGGATGGATGTTAAAATATTGTATTGTTCTTCAGACATTATTCTCCTAAAGAATTTAGTCCGCATGAGGATATCAACCCGTAGTACCCACGTCCCTAGTCTTGCCTTAAGTAAACTTTACCCCTTTCTCAAAAGCTTTTGGCAGCTCATATTATACAAGTTAAGTCTTCAACTTTCAGTCGGTTTTGTACTTCCAAAGACGCACTTCTTTTAACTTGATAACGCTAAACCACGTCTTCAAAGTCAATTTTCTGAAATAAGCCAGTAAGACGTGAAATGATTTGATCGAGAAAAGTCATCACGACACGAAAATTAACTTAGCGTAGATTCCTATCGAGCAACAACCCCGCAAGAATTTTCCACCGATTTCCTCACACGAATACAAGATTAGGTCCTCAAACTCCTTGTCGCCTCGATTCATTTCCAGCCCGTCAAAATAACCATACACCCCAGAAGTTCATTCAACTTGGGGCACGCCCTCGCTTGTTCCTTCCCCGACTCGATAAATTCCCACCGTAAACTTGTTCTGACGTGAGTCTCGTCAAAGCAGAGAAGTATTGAAAGTTACAAAGGATTGCCTCGCCTCAGAAGAATATTCATCAACGTGTCCGTTGACGAATGAATGATAAATGAATTGGTGTTCGTATTACGTACGTTTTCTCCGAATTTCTGTTTTTTCTTTCCCTTAGTCGTGACCCCATCCATCTTCACGCATTCACGCCTTCGTCATCTTTTCCCTTTTCATCCGTTCCCTAATATTCACCTCTTCTCAATTTACTTTCATATTTGCCCTATCTTGAATATTGTAGCACTCTGTCAAAACTTGATAAGGTCATCCTTTCACCATTGAACACTGGGGGTGTACAATGATGGGATCAATAAGCTTCCTTGCTTGAAGACAGGTTGATTGTTAGAAAATATGGCATAACCATAGCAACTTTCAAACAATACCAAAGAGAATTCCAGAATGTTTGACTGTTTAGTCTCGATTTGAAATCCATAGTTTCTAAACTAATTTGAGGTAATAAGATGGTTCATTTATCCCTTTTTCAATACAGAAGGAGTTTTTTAGGTAAGATTGTCACTATTGTGTGCTACTCTGTTGCAAAAAGGAACTTAATTAATCAATTTAATGTATTTTGTTATGATTTTTTGTAATGATTCAAATTTTTGTTTTGATTTGATAGCTAGTAGTATTCAGCATATTGATTTCTTTAACTATTAAATGTAAAAAGAAAAAGCATCCTACATAAACTCTGTTAATTCAAATTTGCAATGATTTTCAATATGATAGTATTTTTGAACTTAAATAAGCTTCCACATGGTACGATAACTTCAATCTCGCGACTCAATATCGATTTTGTCTCCTTTTAGATATATCTAAATATCTGCTTGCTCTTTCTACCATAAACGAATGTAATCTATGTAAGCACAGCAAACATGTGTTAACGAGCTCCGTTATTGCTTCGCGAATTCCAGGCCAAGCATCGTGAAATATTCTTCATGCGACTCGAGACTCTGGAATTAAACACAAGCATTAGTATTTATCTTGAGAGATAATACAATATAGTCATAATTAGTTACCGAAAAAAGACTTCAGTAGCTCCGGAAAGCCCCAATATTGAAGAAGGTGGAGAAGATCACTCGAATCCATTATCAATGCTAACAACTAAATCTTCAGTGATTCTTCTTAAAGGAGTACCGAATCGTTTGATGTATTTCTACGAACAATAGTTAAATTTACCAAGCTTAAATGTGGAGTATTAGGTTTTTCTAACAAAACATACATTGTATTCATGGAACTTATCATAACTTCGAAATAATATGGCGTGGCTGCTGATGGTTATAACATTAATACACAAATAATCACCAAAAACCATCAAAGGCTACTTACTAGCACTAATACGCATTTCAGCCCCAAAGGAGCCATCTTCAGAGCACGACAGAAGAAGAGGTACTGCGAAACTGCGGCTACTGCGAAAATTATAACTTCGTTTAAAATTAATTAACTCATTCAGCTACCGAATGAACATGATTAATTCAACCGAACTCTTCCGTACAACTAGCCATATTATGAAATATCGAAATTTTCGGTAAGGGTTAACCGAATCGCTTGATAAAATGAATCAAGAGCTTAATCATTCGCATCAAATTTTGGGAATATTCAACTAAAATTCTCTCTATCATACCCGTTTGGTTATTTCTGACAAATATTTTTTCTTCGAGTAGAAATAGTGCAAATAAATACAAACTGAGTTGTACACTGTCTAATAAAGCTGATTATCACCTACGTCAAACATGAAGTATGGAATATTAGATAAATGAACTAAAACGTTGCCAAACATCCGAAATAGAGTTGAATATTAGACAAGATGTTGGAAAGGTAAACGGCAAGATTCTTGCTGACCACTGAATGTAATTGCGCGATGTAGCTTAGAGCAAACACGGAACTTTATTTAGTATTTTAAATCATTTTCAACATAGAGAGTGTAATAGGAGTGTAACGCTACCTTTATAGTTCCCAGACGTTCCACATTTCGTGATATAATATACCTTCCATTGAATCAAATTTATTTATTTATTTACAATGTTCGCCGCAGTTAGATAGCAGTATGGTGGCAGCTAATCTCAATATATAAAAAATACAATTATTAATTAATACTCATTCTATCAATAATACAATCAATTAATAATCCCAATAAAGAAAATAATTACATTACTGTACATAATGATACCATTTATAATGTACTTCTTAAGTAAAACGTTTGAATGTGACCCGAAAATCTTCATTATGGCGTTTCAGGTGTACCATCCCTTGAACTGAAGGTCGTATTACAGGAAAGAGAAAAGGAAACCTTTGTAGATTTCCACACTTTCAATTAACACGACCGGATTCGCTAACGTCGCGACACGCCAACGACGCATCGTAGCATTTTCACGGCTGAGCCCTCTTGTAAATAAAAGTGTGAAAATATTACAATTTTCCTCATCTGAGAAATGAATAAGAGTTAGAATATTATCTTTTCTATGACTGCAAACTGGTAAGTTCATCACTATGCTAATAATAATAGTCAAACGTCTTTATTGAGGCGAGATTGAGACTTCATCTCCATCATAACCATCGTCAAACAATAATCAATTTTAAAGAGACAGTATGAGAAAAAATGAGAGGAAATTTGGATGTACTAAAATATCTAATAAAATCTTAAGAAAAAAAGATTCACTGAAGGAAAACACCCACTAAGAAGGGGGTGTGAAAGACCTGCGTAAACCTACCGTTAGTAATAACTAAAAGGATGGTAGGAACATTTTATGATTACACTATCAATGGGTACATATATGGGATACATCAATAAGCATAGTCTCGTTGACATTTGAATAAGTGTTATCCATTTACATAAGAACATAAATTAATAAAAATAAAAGATATTGATAAATTCATGACTCTACAAAACAATAATACACATATGTATACATATTTCAGAACATTAATACCATATATGTAATATATAATCAATATTGCATAGAACCTAGATATTATGGCAAAATAATGTAAGGAAACAGGTGAGAAAATATTTTTATTATGTGCGTGCGTTCTAATGTGGTTTAGGTGACGAATGATCATGAATTTTAAGGTACTCTCTTGACCAACAAAATATAGAATCGAAGTTGATGACGATGTTCATGTTAATATAAGTGTTAATATGCGAGCTATAATATCAGGTATGAGGATATAAAGTGAACTGTTATGATCATTTCGTTCATTCTGTGTCTCACATCGCTTCACTTGCCCAATATTTTATTTCATCACCTTTGTGGAAATTATTAAGTTTGATCTGCCTTTTTGTACATTTTCGGGAGCCCATTCCTTCTTTTACATGGAAACGTTACTCAAGATTTGTATGATTCTATTTACTTGGAACTCCTACCGAATGTATCTCCCGTAATCGAGTATTAGGTGATACATATCCGTATGCTGTTTTATGGAAGAAGGACCTAATCTCACATAAATAAGGGTTGCATGGATCAAATCCACGATTCTGCCCCTATCAGCTTTATGGTTTATCCTCCTAAAGTACCTACTTGCCTTTCCTCTAGCGAATTTCTCCCCGTTCACTTTATCCAAGCTGCCCCAAACTCCTCTTTGAAACCGTTCCTAAAGGGAATATGCCCCCAAAAGCCGCAAGACTCTCCCCCACGTGTCGTCTCTCACGAAAATGTCACCGTCAGATGACGTCATTGAGGAAGCCTCTTGTTGACGGGTGAGAGGGAGTGACGTCACTATTCAATGAGGCGTTCCGCCATTCTCTCCTGAGAAGAATCAGAACTAGTTGTATGCACGTGTACATGACGAGTATTCTCAATGCCATTTCTCGTACCCAAAACGTCATTGGTCCTCATTACTGCATTGGCTGTTATCCACTTTTTTCCTTACAAATAATTTTCCCTCAATTTCTTTTTAACTAGAATCCGAACTGTCTGGGAGTAATAATAAAAACTAAGAAAATAATTAATTAAACCAATCTTATACATACCCAAAATATAAATTTAAAAAATAAAAAACAATCAAAAACTATAAAAAATAAACCAGCAGCAATTCCCTTTCACCTGCTTTAATGATAATTTACATACATGTATATAATTTTTACTTATTCTAATTTAACTGTAAACAATTATGCCCTCAAATCATATCCTTTGTGATTGTTTGATTGGGTTTAGTTGGTTTTGAAATATTAATTTTAGATATATATTAATACTATTGTTGCATTGATGCCAGTCACATTTTTGCAATTGCATGTTATGGAATTTTGGATATCGCTCATTACACCATCAGTTGGTAAATGCTTCCAGATGTCGTTGAGTCATACCGAGATATCTTTCTAACTTGTTTTTTCCTGGATTTTAGTTTAATTCCTTCGCCGGTGTCCTTTCTCCTGTCATTCGCCTTAGATATGCGTGCATTTAAAATCATTTTTTATTTATTGCTTCGATTTCCAACTCTCACGTAATCCACAATCTTTGCATTTCAAAAATAGTCATGTAAGGCTAAGCAGTAGTATCTTCTCCAAATTAGATATACCCTGAAAGTAGCTTCAGACTCCCCTACTAGTCAACAATATTTCCCGTACTCTTTAATAAAATTACGCAACGATAGATTGGCAATAAACTGTTTGCCTAACGAATAATCACACTTACTGGAACAAAAATGGAAATGAGCAACTCTAAAATTATTCATAACTTTCGAAAAAGAAAATAAATGCTAAGTTAACACTTGCCTCAAAATTAAAATACATGCAATTTTCCTTAATCAGATAAATGGGATGACAATCATAACATCAGAGTAACTCATACATCAGATCCGTATGTCAAAACTGGTTTAGTAATTATAAGAAATCTTGTTTTCTTTTAATTGCTGAAGCCTCATAACAAAAGGTCGGATGCTATTTTCCAATTATGACTCGACTCTGTTTCTGTTGGTGCTGACTCCAGTCTTGCCCGTCCTCCTCTGGAGCTCTTTCGGACTGGTGGGCTCCTTCGTTGGTGGTATATTTTACAATCATGGATTTCCCCTTTCAATTTTTCGTAAATATATTTCTGTTGTCCTCCATTTTACTTTTTGTAGCTCCAAAGTATTTCCGTTGTTTCACATCCGTCATTATTTACGTATTCCACTTTTCAGTTTCATGTCTAATCCTTTTCCATCGAGTAGCATGTTGATATTGTGTTTTGATATATTTTACATCCAGGTACTGCATAACGATCTCTTTGATGTTTGATCTGCTATGATTGTTAGGTCACAGATACGAGTATATGAAAATTCAATGATTTGTCGAATAACTCCATTGGATTTACGCTTACGAGCTTTCTTGCTTAAATAATTGAATGATTATTTGATTGAATTAGATTTTTATCACCTGTTTATTTCTGAGATATCTCGGGAACGGGCCTCTCTTATACTTGATCTCCTACTTGCTTTTCATAAATTATGTAAAAAATATATAGAAAGGCGTGAAAAAAGGTTTACAGCTTAATTTTGGCTAAGAAATACAACTAAAAACGAACGCAAGGGAGGGGATGAAAGTAAATATCGAAAGTACAGAATATGAAATTAGTTTAGAAATTGTTATTTCTGCTTTGATAAATAACTCGTTTTATGACTCTTTTGTGAATACTACATCCATTTTTTCAATGCAATTCGGTAAAATTCATTTAAATTTAATAATGGAGTTTAAGTGTAATCTTTCCTTTGACTCTAAGGAGGCGTATAATAAGCTATGGTTAAACTTTCCATGCTGTTTAAAATAATGGTTGATGTAAATTATACTGAGTCCCATTAATTTAATATCTAGTCAAATCATCTTATCAACTAATATGAAAATTAAATATAATTGAGATTTATTGAAATTAAATAATCATACTCAAACTTAATTTTAAGATCTGAAGCTCACTCAGTCTGGTACTTTTGTTAATAATTGCTTTAAATACCAGTGAAGGTTAAACTAATCGTTAAAATATGTTTTGTTAAAGTTATTACTGAATGTGAGGATAACAGTTGAATTAAATTTTAGAAGTGCATTTTAATACCAGTGCTTAGTGTTTCAGTGAGATGAAAGACAAACTACAACAAAAGAATCACGATTGAATAATTCTTCTTTTCGACATACGGGAAAGCTTAGCTTATAGATAGAATATCTCATGGAAAACCTGTGATAACACATTCCAGTATGCATATCGAACGACAATATTTTTCGTAGCATTGTGATTCTATTGCGGCATGTGATTCTATCCGCAATCCCATTCGTAATAAATAGCATACTTCGCGGCTAAGAGCAGCACTCTCACCGCTTCAGTGCCTTTTACGAATTAATGCCTTTCATATTTCATCTGCTAATATGCGAGCAAGAAAATTCCATTTCTTAGTCAGATTTCTTTTCATCTCTCAACTACGTCGAAATACAGAGTATATTAATATACAGCCGAACAAAAAGCACAATTATCTTATTTTTAATATGAATAGTAGTCCAGAGGGAATTTATTTACGGTATGCATTTCTCCAATAACGGTATTTTTCAATTTGAGCGCAAAAAGTTTGATGCTGTAATTTTTAATAAATCGAACTTATTTTCGAAGCCTTTATTCTTCCTAAAAGGACGCAAAAACCTGAAGAAAATACTCGATGTATAAACTTATTGAAGATTGCAAAGTAGCTTATCGAATATTAAAAGAAAGAGATTTCCATTTTTGATTCTTAAGAACTTAAATAAAGAATTTTATAATATAATATAATCCATGCCTTTGGCATGTATAAACACGTTACTTAAGAACGTTTCAGTAACATTTATACAATACTTTGGATGCATGTAGTATTATTAAATCGTGAATTAATACAACTAAACTCATGATTAACATATATTTCTATAAATATTATGAAGAAGATTTGGAATATTCCTTTTAAATCATACTTTCCTATTACCTTTCCTATTTTGTTCTCTCTTGAATTGAATTCTTTTTAACTCAAAATTCCGCCTCTTCCTAATACTCTCATTGGATACTGAAGATTTGCCTGTTATTGTTTCACATTGAAGGTTTATTTATTTTGTTATTGAAAGGTTTCTAGCCATAAAAATGGTATTTTTATAAAAACTGCGTCTGTTTATAGGTACACCATTCGTAAGAGAAATACATTTATATTTAAAATGTGTTAATGCGACATTTTTTATTAATTTAACAAATACATGTGAGTATTTCTGCATAAATATGTTTGTATGTATATTTTTCTTCAAATAATTTATATTAGTGGTATTCAGCATTTTTCAATTCTTGCTACTACATACTGAAACCATTTACCAAATCATTGATATACTTCTTTATCAAACGTTTATTATGAAATTAAATTATTTTTTGTATTCGTTCATTTCTTATTTAGATAATCATACGGCACATACACAGAATTAATATTTTAGAATGTTGTTATTTTACGTTACGATGGCAATAAAACAATAGCCTGAAATTTTGCTAAAATCAGATTTGATTTTATTTCTCACAGATTTCGCGATTGTCAATCGCAAAATTGTTTTAGTCATAATCAATACCATTAATTAATCATAACCATTGAATTTAAATAAAAACCTCTTTAATATTCTTTTTAATACCCTCCCTATTTCGTGTTGCTGTTAAATTAAATGTCGCGAAAGGAAAAAGAACTGTAAACAAAACTGATATTGAGCTTCTGATGTATTTTTAGATTATGGAACTATATAAGTCTCTATAAATCCTATGGAATTTATAAGTTGTATGTAAATTAGTTCGCAATAGAAAGTGCGATCAGTGTGCGATGTGATTTTAATCAGTAGGATATAATGAAACAATATGTGCGTAAAATTTTAAAAAATTCAACTCCAATTTCTACACGTGTTCCAATTTTTCTGTTGAAAGAGCATAGTTTATAGAACAGACATTTATACAAAGATACCCTTGCACCACTTGAAAAGCTCAGATCTTGTCTTGCTATGGTACACCAAAGGCTTTTATCTTATCACACCCAACATTTCAGCATTTAAACCCACTATTAATCTTTTATCACCTCATGGCCTCAGAGTATGTGCTTTATGTCTTTGCACGAATATCTTTACATAGCCATATCCACCTCGTGAAATTGATAAATTGCGTTGAAATGGAATCTCTCCAGACATCTGCTCTTACACGACACCACCAGGAAAGTAAGCCACGCTCCACGAAGATAGTTAATGTTATTAATATCCCACTAAATTAACTAAATAATAATTGATTTTTATAGTTTTCATTCAAGAGTGAAGAGAAACTTCGTAATATCCACACACATTTTTTAAAGTTAGTTTGATTTTTTTATTTATCTTAAATTTTATGTGGATATTTCTTTCCACTAAGTCCGTCCACATAATATAGAATTGTATTTCCCTCTTTGATCTGATGAAGATTTATGTATAAAGACCAAAATTCGTGCGTTTTACCCGTGGAAATCAAATTTCTTAAGACTACAGTTTCTGTCTATAAAATCACCAGCTTAAAGGCAGAACCAGAGCTCCGTGCGTAGAGAATATTTACATAATTACTATACTTAAATTACCCTGATAATATGTGAAAAGTATGCATACGTATGATGTACATAAATTTATAAAAATTTTAATAATGTAAATATTTATTTATGATCAGCATTCACCAATAAAATCGTTATTAATTAACTTATCGATATTTCTATACTAATATATAGAGTAAATTGAATCAAATTTCACAGATATATATTTTATAAAGGCTCCAGAACGAGTTTATTCCAAGAGAAGTCTCAATGAAGTTAAATTAAATAGATGACATATTCTTAAACTAACTCCACACAGTAACTTGCTGTTATAGCTTGAAAAAACTTCGATTCTGAAAGTGACCATAAAATTGTAAGACATAGATTGAAGATAAACTCGTATTGACATAAACTACATACGTACGAGGGTTGAAGGTAAAGTAATTTCTCCATTCTCGTAACTTTGGTTTGGATGGGAATATTTTAATGTATTAAACACATAAATAATCAAAGGAAAGGGTATTTAATGTATCAAACACATAAATAATCGTTAGAATGTGCTCTTTAATTAACAGTAACCCAAATTATGAAAGTATTGACATTACTTTTCAGCCAGACTTCGTAAATATATAAAAATGAATTTTTAGATATACAAATATATCTAATAACCTTTCTATACTATTAAATTAATTAATTTTTCTCCATAAATCAATGTATTTATTTATTTTATTTTTCATATACCCCACAAATATCCATTTTCTGGACTTTTACAGTTAGGTATTAACAACAACAATCACACGAGACCATTCCCTATTCGGAAATATCCGACTAGCCGGGATTCGAACCCGGGACCGTGCGAACACGCTAACCACTCGGCCACCACGGCCGGTGATATGCATGTGTTTGCACAAACAATTTTTTATTACCCTTTGATATCCTTGTGGTTAACCTTTCTATATATATATATATACTCCTTGCATATCACTGGTTATGTACACTTTAACTCAACGAGGGGATAGAAGTACGGCTGGCCTCAGCAAACCCTCTGTATCTCGGACCCTAAAATGTTTGATGGAATCCCGCTTTATACGGAGTGCACCCCTTAGGGTCGACCATTTTAACCTACTTCCGTCCTTTAACTCTCGCTATCTGCTATTCCTTTGGGAGAAACCCCGGCGCAAAATCCTTTGACCTTCATTCTCTCTGCTTCCTCGTGAAACGGTTCGTTGGTCTCCTCAAAGATAAGAGGAATACCTCTTAAAATCCTCCTCGGTGATCTATAATTTTACACCCCTAATTGAGGGTGCAGTTTATATCCTGTGCAATACTGCATCATTAAGATCGATAACTAGCTAAGTTTGAAGACAGATAGCGCTGATCTGACAGATCTTTCAAACAACGCAGTTAGAATACCAGACTGACTCATTGGTAATTTTTATTATTTAACTAGCTGAAGCGCCCGTTGATTCTCAACAGGAAATATAGAAGTAGATTAAATTCAAGTTGCCGGTCGTGTAATGCGTAAATTCCGTTTAAAATACAGTGTAAAATCCTAAGCTACTATGCAAGAAAATTCCTGACTTCGGCTCAACAATCGCATTGATCCTCTTTTTTTTTGGCTATTTATAACCTCAAGAATTTTTGAAAATTCACGTGTATTTTGTAGAAATTCTCGAAATTTCGATTCGGAAACAATATTCCACAGTCAAACTTAAAATTTTCATTTAATTTCCGTTCTTTTGCTTCTTGTCTCGACTCTGCACGACTATTTTTCTATTTAAATTCTTCAAATGAAATATAGCCTACCGATAAAAGTGAAGATTAGATTTATTCTTTATGGAAACACATCTGAGCGATCTTGGTTCAAACCCAGCAAAATTATCGAAAAAATTGAGACAGTGCATCCTTCCTGGTCCCAGAAAACATGTACGCAAAGTTTGACGCGAGTCTGGCAAACGGTTTGTACTAAAATCGAAGACACACAATCTCCTGACTGTAATTACGTACCTGCAATTGCTGGTTACTTTCTTACAGAAAAATTTTCGTTATCCATGTAATATATCGTCCTCTTCAATCATCAGCTTTATGGGCCTAAAGTCCTCGAGTATTTGTACAGGATAAAACATGAGCTCGGATTCAACAATGAGATCGGTAGTCAGGGTGATGAGTTGTTTATAACATCAGAATTTTGGAAAATTTTCGTGTATTTTGTCAAAATTATAGAAATTTTGATTGGAAAACAATATTCCACGACTAAAATAAGAATCTTTATTCAATTCCCGTACTTTAGATGCTTGTCTCGACTCTGTACGACTATTTCTTCTAATTTAATTCTTCAAAAGAAATAAAGCTTGCAACCGATAAAAGTGAAGCTTACGTGTATTCCTTATGAAAATCTATCTGAGCGATCTTGGTTCGAACCCAGCAAAATTCTTGAAATACAATGCGACAGTACTTCCTTCCTGATGTCAGAGGACACGTATGCAAAGTTTGAGACAAATCGGGCAAACGGTGTGGACTCCAATCAAAGACAAACAAACAAACCCACAAACCCACAGAATTTCTGCTTTATATATATAGATTTTTTATATTTTTCTCTATAAAACGGCAAACATACTTATAGTAAAACATAATTCTATTGTTAAACTTGCGCTTGTGCTCATCAAATAAAGGATTTATTGGTTTACTCAACTTTCTACTATGCTACCTAAATTTCAGCTACTGGTCTGGTAACACCTTGATGTTAGGACTTTTCATCCTTTACTAATGCATGATTCTATTAACTCACATCAATCAGTGCTAAATTTTATTCAGTTGATACTTTTGAAATTATATTTTTCTATGAAATCATTCAGTACTAAATTTTGTTCAGTTGATATTTTTAAAATTGTATTTTTGTGTGGATTTCTATGGATTGACCTAGTTGAAGGAAAATTTCTTTAAAGTCTCCTTCAAATATTCCCATAGGTCAGGGTTGGTGAACCTTTTTCGGCAAGAGCGCCATATTTAATGAATATAAAGGACTTCCATGCCAATGTGGTGCAAAACTATGCAGGGAGATGACGATATATATTTAACAACGTCAACGATTGGTTTTATATCTCGTAATGACTTAAAACTCTTAAATTGCCATTACTAATAAACAGAATCCATGTTCATTTACTGCAGAACTTCATTTTTTAAGTAAAACATACATAATAAAGATAGTAATGCGTGAGTTATACTTGCCAAAAAAATTCTATCGGGTGCCACAGGTTCACCACTTTTGCTATAGGCCAGTATATTGAAACATCCGAAGCAATGTCGAGTAGTAGTAGTATTGTTAAAAGTGCAAAATGAAGGAGATATTTGGTACTTTTTCTACAAAAATTTTTTTATTTGTACTACCGGTTTCAACGGAGGACCGTCATCTTCAGGTACAAGTTATAAAGGTACCAAATATCTCCTTCATTTTTCATGATGGATTTCCACCATATCTCGCCCGATTCTGTGAATTTTATTGTTAAAAGTGCTTCGACAGCTTAGTTCATTTCGCACATTGGCTTCCATCGGAAATCGAACCCGGGACCACTTTCACCAAAGGTAAACGTACTGTCCACAGGACTATGCGGGAGACCAAGAAATTTTGAATACACACAATTTGATTTTCACAGCAATTATTTAAGTAGGAAAACTACGCTCGCTTGGGAGCCTATGTTCTAGATCGACAGATTGGTCATGGTACTCGAAGGAGATACACGAGTGTCTCTGGGTCTTCAGTTAATTCCGTGAAACCCCAAACTACGTCATTTTTCTAGCTTCTCCTCTTATACTGCGAGAATGAATTTTAGAAGGTGATAATGACCTGATAATGAGTTCACATACCGTAAAAAAAATTGTTGTGGCCTTTGGTGGTATTTGTGATTTCTTAATGCATTGGAAGACAAATTTAAGATGAATATTCTAATATTTCGATCCAGTTGAAGGAATTAGGGTAATTCTAGCCCAAATCTTTAATTCGAGCTCCGTCAATCACACAGTGAACACTTAAAGTCCTACCATAATCGAGTGATAACTAAATATTCCGAAAAAGGCGTTTAATAATTTAAGACCGATATATGATTTCCAATCAAAGAGGATATTTTACGAAATTTCGCTCTATTTTGGTAAATTTTATATTGCATATCTTGAAGGACTTTTAGTAACAAAAAAAGAATTTCAATTAAATGTTCTTTCCTTATGGTACCTTTAAGGATTTGCTACAAGAAATTAATTATTAAATTTCATTAAAAAAAAAGGTTCTGGAAAGAGCTTGGGATATATTTCTTCTTGAAGTTACTGTCTTTAGAATTTATAAATATTTCCACAACAGTCACAGTCGTAATAGATGATATTAATCCTAGAAAAACACGAAAAAACGTTTAATAGAGAGTAGATACGTTTATTCCGGAAGTTCCCGATTTTGAATATATAAATATTTCCATAACGGTAATTATCTTAAAATACTACACTAACTCAAGTGAAACCAAAACACCCTTTTAGATAGTATATATATTTCTTATGGAACTTATCGACATTGAAGATATATATACTCACAGCGATAATGATTTTAGTCGAAAATATTAACTCTAAGGAAACAATGAAAAAAAAATTAATAGAGAGTAGATACATTCTCATTCCACAGAAAGAGAGAGAACGACGTCACCCTAGCACTGAATAAGGCACTTCATTCACCGAACTTTCTAAAGAACGCGGAATTAAAAGGATAAATTCCGCTTGATCTCGCGGCTCTAATTAAAATCCTTTCATTCCGACATAATTGCCATCGCATTGAGATCTGTAGAAATGTGTGCACTCACCCCAGAGCCTTCCAAGCGGAACCTTTTCTCTTCGCAAACCAGAGTATGTATGCGCGCACTAACTTCCGAAAGGTTGGGCATAAAAGGGAGAGAGACTCCGGAAAAATCGAACGAGGAGCGTATGAGTTAAGCGCAGCTGGCAGACACGTCTGTTAAGTATGTGGAGCGAGGAGATTAGCGACACAAAGGGAGATCGCTATCTGGAACAGGAGAGTTCGACGGGAGAGAAAAAGAATATGGGGAATTTTTCATAAAGGTTAAGTGGGGGAGGTCTGCAGCCGGAGCATCGGGTGTTAGTGGGTCAGTGGACGAGTACAGAGTCTGGGCTCTCCGTGGTACACAGAAAGGCGCATGGTTAGAGTCGATCTTCTGGATTTTTTTACAGGTTGACCTGGGAGGGGTTTCCCCCCAGAAGGGCCTCTTGACTCTTCTGGACCGGGTTCGCGACTAGACCCTCGCCGCGGGAGGGGACCTTCGCAACACTGAGAGTGTGTTGTACGATTTGGCAAGTTATAAACAATAAGAATTAGCAACAGTGCGTTAACTTAGTCGTGTCACTCGTCCAAAGAGAGGTACCAGCATACCGCAGCATAAACGGGCCACTCAATCTTAGTAATGAAAACATTGCTCATTAAGAAAGCGGTTACTTTCATAGAACTAAAGAGCAATACTTTAGCATCCTCACAAATTGTCTAGACTTAACCCTTCTGCTACCAAGGAATTTTAACATCTTACCTCTCCCAAGGGATGTTACTGAGTTGCCCCAAAATCATTTTGTGCTCTGAATGTTTAGTTTCATGGTTAAAACAATAAGTCTATGAATTTATCTTAAAAACGAATGATAATAGATAGACAAGTGATATTTGCTCTTGAAAAATGTCTTTATTGGCAAATATAATTAACAAAACAATAAAACTTCAAAAATCTTCACCACAAGCCTTTCAAATGCTTATTCAACTTGACAAAGTTATGTAAAGTTATATTCTGAATAGTTTTATCAACGTTTAGGAATAATTTCACATTAAAATCCTTCAGAAAAAGAATAATAATAATGATAAAAGAACTTTATTAGGGCGAGATCGAGACTAAGAAGTCTCTTCTTACATCTAACCCTTCGTCGTATTTAGAAATGATTGGAAATAGATAGTTTGCAAAAGTTCAAAGAAGAAAACTACTATGCGGATTAAAAAACCTAAGCTAAGAGAAATTAGGAAAAATTTCCACTGCAGGAAAACACTCACTAGAACGGGAGTGTGAAAAACCTGCGAAGCCTACAGATAGATAGCTAAATTTGATGATGAAAGTAGATTAAAAGAGTTATAAAAGACAAGAAGAAAACTCGATAGAGGTATGCAAAAAAGAAAGAACAAGTGATGACATATTTACATAAAAATCAGTATCTCACAAATTGAAACTAATTACGAGATGAGTTTAAATGTAACGAAAGGAAATGTATCAATGGTAAAAAAGAGTGGTCTTGCTTGGGAACATATTTCTAGTTTTCCTATCTTCATTTCTTTTACAGAGTGCATATCGTTTCCCAGCAAGGTTTTTTATTAAAATGACCCCAAAATGTGTGGTTGATGAAAAAATATGTAAAGAATAAAATTATTAGATATTGAAGAACAAATATGTAGACCCATGAAATTATTTTAAGAATTTTAACCTATATAACGCAGAACAACTATCGCTGGGGAACTAAGTTAACCTCCGTGGTAGCTGAAGGGTTAAGTGGGGAAGTGGGAGGCGTTCTGCAGCCGGGGCATCGGATATCAGTGGGTCAGAGGACGAGACAAAAGGGGGGACAGGGTCTCTACGATACGAAGAAAGGTGCATTTATCGCGAAAGAGTGGTTGAGGGAAAAGGGACTTTAACGAGCGAAGGAGATCTTGATTGCCAGCGAAACTTTCATCCTCCGAATGTCACGGTTTAATTCCGCATGGCAAGGTCGTCGTTTCGAGTGTTATTTTTAGCGCTGCTGCCGGTGGTGATTTTCTAGGAATTAAACGAGCTGGGACATGACGAGCCGGGGAAGGAAGATTAAATTTCTCTCTCCTGTGACTCGTGATTTCGGAGTACGGATGAGGGGTGGGATTATTAAAGGGACTCGTTATCCTGCTAACTGATTTTTATTCTGTGTTTTTCGTGCTCGGGAGGAGAGTTCATTTGGGAATGCTCGGGTATGCTCTCGGGCATGTGAATTTGAAAAGACTAGTGCATTCGTAAGTCATTTCCATTGTAGCTTAGTGATAAATGAAAGAAGACCTAAATTGATGAATTAATGTAGTGATTTGTAGGTATTAATTGTATTAGCATTCGTTATTTTTCAGTTATTATGCGACATCAGAAGTTTAAAATTCGTCAATAGCCATATTTTCTATTGTAACCTATTGATAAATTAATGGAGGATTAAATTGATGAGCTGTATGTATTTATTGTACCAGTATTCGTCAAATTAGTTGCGACATTAGAGATTTAACATACTTTAATAGCCGTCTTTTCAGTGTTCGGTACCCACGTTGCCACCGGTTTTCGGAAACAAGAAAAAGTCCTGGATTACTGACCCTCTAAAAAACCTCTAATGTGCATTTCAATAGTGATTCTATCACTTTCAAGAGCAGAGGAATATTAAGTGGGAAATTTATGTTATTATTGGTGCAGCGTTTGAGAGTATGGTGAGGGGGTGTGGTTTTATAATAATATAATAATAAAAACTCTTTGGCGAGGTTAGGCCCATTTTCATCGGTGACGTCGTAGAAGAGAAGTAAAAAAAGATTTTGATTGGCTTGGATTGAGACCAGGATTTCGAAAACAAGTCGAATTGAGAACAGAGAGATGAGTTTGGAATAAATCCTTGATTGCCATGGTTTACAGTTTAGATCAATTAAAATAGTGATGAGGGCCGTGCTAAAACTACAAAGGAGCTCATGCATCAATTCCGGAGACTGTCGTAAAAAAATATCTACCTCTAATCCCCATTCGCCTTGGGAATAATACCTCTAGGACTTCTTTATAGAAAACGCTTTGAGGAAAACGGTCTGAAATTTCAATTTTTATCGATTTTTATTTATTTTGTAATACTTCACCATTTGGTCGTTGGAGCATGTAGGTCGCGGGGACTGAAGAAACAATCCTAAAAAACCTCTCGTGGGCAGTAAACATCTTTACAATTAAATCCTTTGTGATATGTAAGCTTAAAAAATACATAAATATAATTAAAATAGAAAAGATTATTAAATAAAGTATGTATGTAATACAAATAAAATTTTTAGTACTACACAAGGAGAAATATAATCATGTAGCCATATGTATGCAGATAATCTGTAACCAAAAAAACGAGGTACATACATTCAATTTGTATTTTAGAACTTTTAAGCTTATACTATAGTAATTTAATATTTTTCGTCAACGGAGTCAATTTCCGTTAATGGATCCGAGTCTGCTTTTTCAAGATTGAATACCATTTACATATAAATTGGTAACACGCGTCAACAGTTAAGATAAAAGGATGAATGATCTCCGGGGAAAGTTGCCTTTTCTAATTAGAAGTAACATCTCTGCTTTTTATTTTAAAAGTTATCATCTGATATACCTGTTACATCTACGATACGTTTTTTGTCCTGCCGTAAGATTAATTTCCCGTAACATTGTTTACATTCGATCCATTATCATTCTATTACTGTGATATCAAGCGATAAATACTCAGAACTAATGAACTGCTATCCGAGTTGCGATGGGAGGCGTGATAATAAAAACCTTGTCGCAGTTATCTGCAGAAATGAATGAGGATAGTATGCATTGATTAAAGAACTCGTGAATCTAACTAATTTAGCTAACCTTCAATTTTATAGGATTGAATTCACTTACTTATTCGGATATACTTGGGATTTAAAAATTTCAGTTCTGAAATAAACAACTCACTTTTAGCTCTTTTTGACGCAACAAGAATGACAATATCCTCATAAGATTATTGAAGTACGTACATTACTTTAAATTTTGAAACCTAATTGTGTAGATATTAATGTGTCCCGGCAATACTTCGATTAAAGGTGCCTTATTATAATTGTTAAAACAATTTGTGGATTTCAGAAAAATATTTGAAGTAAGGTTTCATATTATGTATGTACGAAGTTCATCATTAGCTATTCTCTTTAGAAATCATTTCCCAAAAAAGCAAGAGAATTCAAATACATCTAAGCAGTATTATGTGAAGCCTCTACCATATGTAGTACCTATTACCTCAGATAGGTCATTGAATACTATCAGGCATCTTAAATTTGTACAGGCTGTCTCCATGGTTGCACAGTATATACCAACCATCAAAAGCTTGTTTACTTTATCAGGGTTGCCCCTTACCGGAGACATAAATGGAGAGAACCCTAAGCCTTGTGTTTATAGATAAGCACCCTAAGCCATCTGCCTCTAAAAAACTCCTTCGTGTATAGGATCAAACTAAATTACTAATACAGGGAAATTACTCATTCTCAATAATCTATTTATTTACGTCTAAGGTAACTTTCCCCCTTTTAAAATCAGATCCTATTCTTTCTCCGTTTGCCCAACCAGCTACCATTTTAATATCACGTTTTTCAATCTTTCGCCAGAACTTATGCCATGCCCGTTGTGAATCAGTGCCCTCTTTTTACACTGATGTTCCCAGCTATTGGCGATTAGTAGCGGTTAGCTTCCGTAAATCTTGTCCCAAATTAAAAATTCTCATTCATATAATAAAATAACATAATGATATCCTTTTCGTTTTTGTTTTCTACTGGGAAAACATAAGTTGGTATTCCGTTGCGGATATCCATTCTCAGCAACTCTGAAATATTCCATATGTATCACCTCGAGAAACTGGTAGTAAAAAGGTTGAACAAATCGTATTATAACATAAACCCGGCTCAAATACGTTCTTGCAGTATGGCCACATCCACAACAAACAGCTTGTAGCCTGCATGAGTTCGTTTACGGAATTTTAGCTCAATATGTTCGTTACAATACGTTTTCAACTTTGCCTTAAATTATACAAAAGAGTAATTAGCTGAAAGGTAGCTTAATAAAATAAGGAAATTCCCACGGAAATTTGCATTCGAATCGATGCTTTGCGACGGTTTAAGCGACGAATCAATTTATTACTACTGAATACATTCGTGTATAAGCTGAGTTTTTCAGCAGACTATTCTTTTCCTAAAGAAGGCCCCCTCAACTTACACTCGAGTCATGGTCCCAGTTACCTGTTCTCAGCTGGAATAAATTTGCGAAAACCGGAAATCAACTTGAAAATTGTAAATCCTTGACCCCCTTTTCCACTTATAGAACTAGTTTACAGTTTTTCTTTGAAAAAATATTCAAAGACATTAAACTTACTGATACCTCAATTATTTTAAAACTATTGGCCTCTATTTTTATTGAAATTCACCAGTAGCTGCTGCATTTCCCAACCAAGGCTTATATTTTTTTATTTAGTTATATTCATAATTATTTTTTCACAGATAAAGAATATTATAAATTTTACATTAAAATTTACATTTACGATTTAAAACTGCAAACCTTCGTAAACATAGAATAGGAAACTCTCTTTTATATATAAAATAATTCATAATGTTAAGCGTAAATATCAGATAAAGTCAACATTTTCTCTTAAGCGTATAAAACACAAATACAATATACGGTACGGATAAAATTACAAACAATTCGGTCCTCCTGAGCTAGTCTGGCACATCAGGAGGTGCCAATAGTATACATTTATATTCAAGTCAGTTTTCCTATTTTTGTTGTTACAATTAGGTATCTCAGCTTATATTCTGGTAGGCTTGTACTCGAGTATATTAGTATTTATTTTTTATTAACATCGTGAAACAAAATATCTTCCAATCAGAAATCGATGATTTTCTTTTAGATGACCAACATTCGAAGTTAATGTAACGACTGTCTCATCAAGGCTAGGATTTGGCAACGTTGCAAACTGCTAGACCGAATAATTTCATTTAAGTTTTCAAAGTGGGCGTGATCAAACTGTATCGTGAGAAGATAATTTTTACTAATGTAATTCAAGCAAGGTCCTTCATAGCCTTATAAACGGAGGCATTTCTGTCATTTGTAAAGAGATCTAATTACGAGTGAGAAACTCTGATGTCTTTGAATCATAAACGTTAAAAAAACAAACATTGATGGCTTTAATTGTACAAAAGTTTTTCATTCAAGCGTTTGCCAAACTTTGCGTAGTTTCCTCAGGATGACGTTCTCAAAGACCTTACTTCTCTTTTTGAAATCATCAACTTGAGCTAAACTCGACTCCCGCAAGTTTCCCGTAATTTTTCACTTTGAAGTGTTTTTACTTTGAAACTTAATTGTTGGGATGGGAAAATGACTGACGAGAATCTTTTTAATTGCGAAAATACATTTTTGGGACGTCGTTAAAAAAGTTCATCGCTTTGAGAATTAGATTAGGTAAACAGGTCTGTGACAAAAGAGAAAGAGATTCCGTAATAATTGTGCCACCCCTATTCACTGAAAATTTCCTTTTAAAAATTTATTATCTGGAGATGAAGATTTGATTGGCAAGCAATCTGAATTTTTCAAAATAAAACTGATTTTTCCATTCAATAAATGATTGATGAGTTGATCTCGAGGGAAAACAATTTTGAAAGTTTGTAAATGTTTAAGTAAGATTTTTTTATTTCTTCTTATTTGAATCCTTGCTGCAATTCTACTCACGTAACGCTCATATAAGAATTTGTTCTGCATACATCGTTCTGGCTCCAAAGCAACTCACTCCTCATCTATCCTTTTTCCCGGTAAGCCTCATTCCCCTTCCAAAGCGTTTGTCACCGGATATCCTTTGGAACGAAAGTTTCACGAGCAAATGGTAAAATGAACAAAGTTCGACTTTCGGAAACATTTTCAATGACATAATATAGATAACAATGCAACATTTAATTCTATCGTAAATTCAGTCTTGGATTCATCAACTATTTGGTCAATCGTTATCTGATATTTAATGATCGGTATTCATATTCCTTGGGTAATCGAAAGGTGCGTGTTAGAATAACTTATAAAAAATTACGGAGATTCACATGTTCATGAGAAACTCATAAACCTTCCTTTGAACTACTTGTTTTCCATAAACTGAATATGTGAAGGCGATACTTCGTGGAAGACCATAATGATGGAAAAAATACTCCGTACACTCCCATAGAATTAATTGATGCGACATGTTTCGCTAGCGGAATAGCATCGTGCATTACTTGTTTTCCGTAAGGGCTTTCAAACCTCAGATATAACATTCTATTCTTTTACCTCTCTCTTTATAAGAGAATATTTTTCTATGGTAATGAATGCTCTTCTTTTCTCTCCCTTTTCGAAAAATAAAGATATTTTGACAATGTCCTGTTAAATGCCCCTCCTGGTAGTAATATATTCGCCCGAATCCCTTACCAACCTTCTTTTGCCATTATTCAACTCGCTGAACTCATCGAGTCCTTTCGGAATTCTCTGGCATTGGAAGCAATAGGTTGTTGTTTTTCAATTTTTTTCAACAATTCTTGCATAAAGTTGTCTTCATTCTGAATCTTGCTTAAAATGTAACTTTTTGCAATCGGTTTTCCTTGTGTTGACTTCCAAATACCTTTATAATGGCCTATCTTTCCCATATGTTGCTATGAGAGCGACATTAAATCTGCTAAGTACGTCTAGGTGAAGCTTTCTCGAATTGCAACATTTTTACAAAAATCATTTTATCTAAGTTTTCATGAATTCGAGTTTACTAGTATACGATAAGAATTTTCCATTCAATTTGCTTTCTAGCGTTGCAAGCCTGAAGTGTGAGGGATAAAAATAATGATATGACTGTAAAAGATAGAAAAACTCTCAAGGAGAAAGGATATGTAGAAAGTCATGGAGGACTCGAACCCAGATATCCTAACTGACGGTCAGTGGCTCAAACTACTCAGCTATCTTCTTAGCTAATTCAGTAGCCGTGGTGACCCAGTGTCCCAATAACCCTTGCAGGATGCTATTAGTAACCGAAAGGCTCTTATCCGGTAGATCCAGCTCTAGAGGAACCGACCGTGAAGTGAGGGATCCGGGTTTGAGTCTCGATCATGTCACACTTTATCATGTCAGTTTCTCTTGGCAATTTTCATAGTTGCACGCATAAGACCACGTCCATCCCTATTCTTTTAAAGTTGAACTGTTTACAGAAAAACTGATCTTGTTTCTATATTTGTGGAAAAATGTACTAATTTCACAAAATTCAAAATGGAATCTATTAGAGAATTACATGATGATAATAATGTTAAGGAAAATAGTTGTTGTACTTTTTCCAAATTATAGTGTTTACTAAAAAGGAATATTAAAAAATACATGACGAGTTTCAGAGATTGATGATTTTCTCACATTTCTCACATTTGAAAAACGTGCAAATTCTCTACCTCTACATTTCTCCTGCTATAGGCACACGCTGATTATATACAAATACAATTTTTGCCACACATATTAGATCAATAGGGGTATCTGTAAATCTAATCAACTCAGGGAAACACGGGTCATGTCGGCCGCTTACTTGATAACCCTGTTGAATCGCCGCTCTATGATGAATGAATGTGGAATTCGCAACGACATTTTAAGTGCAATTGGAAATCGATATGACTGGTGGGAGCCAAGGAATTAACGCGATATCTCGAATTGTCGGCGAAACGATATTCAAGTGGAAGGAATTTGTTTTTGGAGGAATACGGCATTCATATTTTTTTCTTTTTCAAAGCATCCGAGTTGGAGACGTCGCAATTAGGATTTCTTTTGATTCGACTTTTCGATGAAATTGACCTACATTTTCAAGGACTCTTCAATTTGAAATTCCGATCACAAATCACCACAAATTTTTATGTAATTTTATCGATTCAGAGTAGAAAAATGTATTCGTCGATGTTTATGATAATTTTATTTTCTTTTTCTACGATTTTTTTCATTTTTTTCGAAGTCTGGAGAAACTATATGTTTAACTTCAACAGATATCCCTTAGCCGTCAGAATTGCGGAGTTTGAAGTAAATAAAAAGAATATTAAAGATTTAATAAATTGCGTATCAAGTAATGCTCAAATTTTGGCATAGAACAGTCTATTATCGAATAAAAGTCACTTTTTACTTCCACATGTACTTTAATTACACGACCCAGGTTTCGTTGCCGTGCAATATCATCAGATGGAGAAAAAATATTTTTCGAGCATCTTATATACACTTTGAGAGGAAATATGAAAGGGTTGAGAAAGATGGAAGTAACTAAGTGACTTTTATTCTAAAATCTTGAATAACTTCTACAAGATAACGCCATAAACTATTAATTTTACAGAAAAGTTCTTGTATTCATTTCTTTACATAGAAAACGCCATTTATTTTATTTCACTGTAAATCTCGTAACGAATGTTTGAAAATTTATCAAAAATTTACCAATATTTTAAGTATTTTAGCATATTGATGATTCGCCTAAGAATACGGTATAAATACCCCCTGCCACGCGCCACTGGTGGGTTGCAGGGTTTAAATGTCAATGTAAATACACCGCCTAAACCACAAGCACCAATGACTTTTCCTTATTCGGATAAAACCCGCAGATAATTTACCGGGAAAAATGAGGCCTGCAACCGAGCTAACTTCTTTCCTGGAAGATCCCATTTTCCATTAAAAATGCATTTTTCCGATTTTCTCGGAAAATTACGAATTATTTTCCGAAAAGAATACAGAACTGATGCTTGGGGTAAAGATATAAGACCTAGCAATTTGTAGAACGTGTAGGGATCCCCTTAAATTATCCTCAATTGTCTTAAAACTATCTTAAATTAGGACTACGTTTTGCCATAGAAAAATCATTGCAGAATATTACAGAAAGCTCTTGATGCTCCGTCCAAAAAGATCAGCTCCACTCAATTTACCGATGAAGAAATTTTCTACCCGTGATCGTGTATTTACGCATTTTCACGTGCTAGTTTAAAGGTTGATCTTTTGTGATGTTAGATTCTCATTAACCGCTTTAAACTATTTCTCTTTTCCTGTTCTTGAGAGTTTAATTCAGTTTTCTCTCCTAAATATTGTTAATGGAAGTTAAAAGCCCAAATTTTATTCGGAATTCAACCATAAAAAAGTAAGCGCTATACTCACTCCATGAATGCATATATCTGGTCATAGAAGTATATACATTCACGTAAAAATACATTTGCATACAGATGCACTAATTCTCTAGTCCCTTTACCTTTCTCTCTTTCTCTCAAAGAGTCGTTAACAAGTTCCCTAATCTTTACCTTTAGCTTCCATCCCCAATGAAACTTTCCTCATCATTTCCCCCCAGTAATTCTTTGCTCATTTCTCCGATCTGTACTTGCCGCATTCTCCGGGAACTTTCCCTTCTTCAACTTTTCGCATGTAAATCACGTCTCTCCGTTCCCCTCTTATTAATGGGAACATTTGTATTCTGGTTTTCGTAGTCTCAACGCTGTCATTTCCACATTGGGAACGATCGAAATAATTTCTCTCTCCTTTCTCTCCTTTCTTTCCTTTAAAATACCGCAGATATCTAAATAAATCAGTCTTTCTTGACGAAGATTTATTGATTTAAATTCGTATTAGTATGGTTAGGAACCCTTACATATTCATCACAATCCGTCTCTTGGCAACTGAATGCAAAGGTGGTTATCAAAAATGCAAACTGGATGAATCATTCTGCTTTTCCTTTCAGATTGAATATACATGCTGAAGAGTAGCACTAGATTAGATGAATGAATGAACTACATTTGAAGAATCTTTATCAACAAAACTTGTACAAAACCCACCAGAAAATTACGCACGCTTACCGGTTTCGGCACATATAAAGCCATCATCAGAACTAAAGGAAACTGCAGACACCAAGTTAAGAGAGAAAAGTGGAAAAAGGGTACAAAAATGTTTTTAACTCTTTGCCCTCTGTGGTTTTCTTTAGTTCTGATGATGGCGTGATTTGCGTCGAAACCTGTAAACGTGCATAATTTTTTGGGTTTTTTGCTCAAGTGTTGTCAGTAAAGATTCTTCTATAATAAAATTCCACCAATTATCACTGAATGAAATTAAATGACTGCATTGTATTTAGAGGTTTTAAATCTTTGATAGCCGTCTTTGTTGGTGTTATTCGTTATATTTATCGGTATTCGGAACGAACTGGAAAGAATCACCGCACTTTTAAGAACACCCAATTCACCTTTTGGGAGCGATGCTCCCCTCGTCAGGGGTCATAAAATGTGGGCACCTTTTGTCTTTTGGAGCAGAAAAAATTATCTTTCATGATCTTTTCTTCCATGGCTGTGATATTATGTAACTTAACTGAGGCACGAAGTGTGCTATATAATGTACTCTTCCTTGCCACTGAATTCTATGAAATAAATTATCCATCATGCCTTCTCGCAGCACTTAAATGCATTTTTTCCACGCACAGCCTCTGTAATCCGTAAGAAATACAAATGCAAAATTCGGCTTATTCCTGAATGAGGTTTCAACTTATCCGGTGTAAAAAGTCTACCGTAGCAAAAGACCTCAAATTCCTCACCAGTTCAATTAATAACTTTTCCTCAATTATCTCCGCAATCGTCTGTCGTCCGTCGGGAGTTGTAGAATTGAAATCAAACATGTTTGATTGGATGTTCTGATTTTATTTTATCAGTAGCTGCTGTATTTCCCACCTTATATTTACACTCGAGTCAATTTTCCCAGTTTTTTGTGATAAAATTAGGTGCCTCGGCTTATGCTCGAGAGTATACGGTTTATTAGTTCCTCATAGCATACTGCATTGCACCTGTATTCAGACATACATAATTAAGATTATGCTTGGATTCACTGCCCAATATCATCCATCTTGATTGTTTTCGACCGCTTTGTTTACATCGTGAACTCCATTGTTGCCCGCAGCGCTTACTGGTGAGTATTAGGCGTAGTAAAAGTATTATTTCGTGGAGTAGAGTGCATGACGTTCTCCGCTTCCCTCCCGCTTCGCCAATCGAGGAATCGCTTCTCTTTAATGCCTCATTCCTAATGCTAGATCGTTCAACTTCCAGCAGCCACAATAGAGTGCGCGGACAACAGGTTGCAGCCGTTCAACAACTCGTGTTATCTATTCGTCGGCTACCCGGAAGTGACATGGAAAACAGCTCAACAAATTTGCCACGGAATGAAGGTGAGTGGACTTGAAAACCTCCTCAACGTCTCTCGAGACCTTAATTTGTTTTTTCTTTTAGTTTCTACCTTTCCGGAAACAAGCGGAACGTGATTGTGATTGAATTACTGTGTTTTTCCCTAAGGATATAAGATGCTGAGTTTAAAGATGCACGATGATGTACAAATCAATTTCTATCCATAATTTATTACTGATAAGTAAATTGTCTGGAGTAAATTCAATTATATAATGCAGTTGAACTGTGCAACTTCCGTACGTATATTTCTTACAGTTTTTGAGGAAATATTTAGGCTAAATATTTTCACAGTTTTAGGAGAAGAAATATTTAATTGTTCTTGGACTTCATCGTCCACCAAGAACATGCAAAAAATTAAATGATATGAAAGCTATGATATATTACAGAAAGAATTCATTTGAAAATGCGGATAAATTTTTAATACAGGAACGTAATGAGCTCTTAATGTAAATTCTTGGTGAGCATATGTCATATTATACCCTTTCCAAGACATAAATATGATGAAAAAATGTCTTTAAAAAAACAATGAAGTTGAAACTTTGATGTTATTGATTTTTTCAATGATATTCTCAATGAAATATTACTTATGACCTGCTATAGTAACTTGAATACAATATTTATCCTCCGTCTTTTGGTAAAGGAAAGAGAAAAATCTCTCTTTCATCTGTATATTTCTCAGCCTTTTTGTGGTAAAATTTAAAGCTAAACACTCGTATGATAACCAATGTTCCTCCCCGTGGTCAATTCTAATTTAATTTTGTTAAATACGCTTCCAATTGGAGTTCTCGGATAGCTAAGTGGGTACAGTGTTCATCTATAGTGAAAGCAATTCCGGGTTTGATTCCCAATTGTAACCCAAGTGCGAAATGATCTCAGCTGTATAAACAATGTCCATAATTCTGTTATCCATAGTCTGATTGCGGACTAATAGCATTTCACCGCTGTGAGAAAAGCCACATTCCCTCTCGGTAGCTATTGGTACACAAATGTGGAACTGTTATATAACTAAATACCCTTTCGTCAAATAAATAAGTCGGAGAGAGAATATCAATAAGAAGTTTCAATCATTTTGAAACATGAAGTGTTGATTAATATGCTCATAGCTCTCAGTTTACGTTATTTCAAATATGGTCATACAATGGGTATCTCTCGGCAACTACTCTTATAGTGAAGTTCAAAATATCAAGAAACTTATTTATCTGTGCATATAATTATAATTTCAATGAAAATTATTGCTACCATCAACAATAGTTTTGATACATAAACAAAAGAGAGAATTAAAATAACGCTAATATTCGCGTATTTGGTATTTCTGACTAAATCTGGCTACTTTGAAATTGCCTGATTGTTGTTGTCGTTTTTGTTGTTTTTTGTTTTATTTTGAAGTCATTATAGATAAAGGTACGAAATATATATTTTCATATATCATATATGAAAATATATGTATAAAATAACTAAACTAAGTTATAATCCTCTGAAAATGCAATATCCATGATTGGAGATTATCTCTGTCTTAGCCGTCAAATGAATGGATAAACTCATCTAAATATATTATCGACTCATAAGATTCGAATTCGATTCATTCAAAAGGCCGAAGAGTCATCCATGAACTTTCAATCACGAAGTTCACTTCGTCTCGGATAAACATTTATTAAGCGTCAAATGTTGTTTTCAACAACTATGAAACAAACATTACACTATGAAACATTTTTTAGTGGTTGAGTAAAAGTTAGCTCATTACAGATAGGTAATAAAAATATATTTGAATTTCAATAAAATCATTGCCTCACCAATCAACCCACCACGTATTTGACTGTCATTCAGTTTTCTTTTCGACTATTTGACTGTCTTATAAAAGGAGTACCTGTCACTAAATCCTGAGCTCCTGAGCTCTCTTGCGTCTACAAGAAATTATATGCACGCGATATTTTGTATTTTCAAACCACAATAATTGCTGTGCCCTTGATATTCGCATTTTACTTAGAAACGTGATGGCAACGGCTTCATACTTTGATCGATTGCTTAAGATTGTTCCTGGAAATTCTCGATGCCATTAGTTATTCTCAGAAAACACGTCGGAGGAGACGACGCAAATGGGTAAACAATCGATGCTTCTCCGAGTTGAGGGACGACCTCAAACTTGTATGCAGTAAAGGAGAATCGAAATATTATCCCGATATTAACTATAAGTCTTGCAAATGGTTTCAGGAAAATTTTTCAGCTTTAGATACAGATATTGGATGGTATAGATAATGATTTTACTTGAATTATATATTAAATTATCTTGAGAGTTATAAAGTTACTAAAATTATGCAGTCAGTAAGTCTTCCTTTTAGGTTGATTATTCTATTTGGATATTCTTCTTTATCTGTTTTTCTTTTTCTTGGTCTCTGTATCGTTTAAGTTTGATGAATTGGAATACCTTCATCTCAATTAATGGTTCCAATTCCCAAATTTCTACGCCTATTTAGAGCCCTTCATCTTGCCCTTTACTTAATCCAACAACTTGTCCCTTTCTATTTCACTCTGTCTTACTCTTTATCCTACTTTAAATTACTCTTTCAACAATCCATCCCCACATAATATTTGACCAGTTCATTTCTTCTGTCTTAGTTTCATTTCGTCGGTCGAAGATATTTCTTCTTTAAGCTTCCCCACTAATGCGAAGATTTTTCAGCTCTCCAAGCTATCCTCTCCTCAAGCAATATCTTCATTCCATTACAATTCCTATCTTATACATTGACCTGACAATTTAATTATATCTTCTTCTAATAATAATAATAATCGTCTTTATTAACGTTCGGATAAATATATTAATGCTATCGCACATGGCGATTGCTTTTGAACATGATTTACTCTAAATGCATCTTTAATAATATACTTTTTAATCAAATATTTTAATATTTTAAAACCCAAATGCAATCTTCCAAGTGCATTCCTATGAAAGCGAGTTTGAAACTTGCTGAGTTGGTAGAGGCGAGGCTTCATTAGGCCGCGCAATGTTACCCAAAATACGGTCATCAATCAAATCATTTGTGATTTATCGCTTAAATGTATTTCAGAAGAAGAAACTTTATTAACTTTCTTATCTATGACGTATGAGGTTTTTGGATTAATGATTTGTAAATTAATGTCCTAGAAGAGAATAATAGGGTAAGCTTGGAAACTGAATCTTCCAAGTATCCTGAAGGAAAAAATTACTTAACGACTTTATATAGTTATCACTACATTCTAATAGGCATATAAAGTAGTAAGTTTTATAAATATGTATTTGCATTATTTATACATCCTATATATTTCAATACATTATTATATTTTATTAGTCTCTTAACCTTCCCCTCCGAAGTAGTCCCAAACAGTCAGTACCAAGCAAAAGATAACTTAAAAAGTATCGTTGTGATCCAATTTATTAAAGCATATAGTTTAACAGATATGTATGTATATGTGTGTATATATATATATATATATACATAATGTATATTTTCGTTTATAATTATATACTTATTTTTTATTGTTTTTTTAATTCATTTATACTCAAAAAATGTCATACTTTATAAGTTAGGATTCAATGAATCTTCCTAATTTCTATTTTCCTTAGTATTGTTTTTGGTGGGCTATTTTGGAGGAGGATCAAGAAAGATTAAGAGAAGAGAGGCTTCCATACTTCGTAATTTCGACGTGGGCTACCTTCCTACTTCTTATCTCCTGATACAGCTTGATGTAAATAACAATACCCTTGCGCAAATATTTAGGGATCGGAAACCCATTTTATGCAGATAACCTCGGTGGCTCGAGACGACCACTTCCTCCGCCAAAAGATATTGGAGCCCTCCTCTTTTTCACGCCTAAGCACACACCGTTTACTTCCTCCAGGAATCACACGCCTCGGCAGGTCTTATTTCTAGCTAGTTTACCCAAGTAGAGAGTGAGGGGGAAGTCTTCGCTTTCTGCACCAGGGAAAAAGAAAATAAAGTTCTCTCTTAAGTCCCGTCCTTGGGGCCGTGACGTCAAGGCGCTGCAATGCACCGCCGCGCACTTAAAGATGCGGGAGAGAGAGGAGCCGTTGAAATATTCACGAAAGGTGCACGTGAATTACACACGCACTCGACTATCCGCACAAAAGAGCGCGATATTTCTCATTTGAAAGTGTCTCTCTCCGAATATCTCTCGCTTTAAAGGGAAGGAGACTTGTGAGCCACTGCAGCTCTCAGAGATGAAAACGAGAGGTGTTTTTGCAGTTACAGTCAGTGAAACGTACCGCAGTGGACTGATGCGGAGAAAAAGCTCCGATGTTTCTCTTTCTTTTATTTTATTCTTTCATGAATTTCAGTATTGATAAACTCAAACTCGTGGAAAGCAATTATATTGAGAAGAATCACTTTGTGTATTTCCCCAGAATTTATTGATGCGGCATGTTTTGCTAATGGACTAGTATCATTGGCAACTTTTTTTTACAGTACATCGATTTATACAGAATAAACAACGCAAAAAAGAGCTTTTGTGGGAGTGTACGAAATAATTCTTTCCCATCAAAGTATTGATGACAGTGTGGAGTTAAGTGTCCAAAATATGTAGAGTCCGGTTCTTCTAACAAAGACGAACAAAGATCTTTAGATGTAGTATTCACCACTTCATAAAAAAATATTCTTGCTGTTACAAAAGGCTGGGAAACTATACCTAGACTGTAAAAAATAATTTTAACTAATCTATAGGATGGGTTGAAAAATATGCTTATTTGGTAAAAATGCTAAATTTTTCATGAAAATTTCCGGGAGACATAAATTCTTTATGACAGATACAATTTTTCTACATTAAATTAAAATTCTGAATTTTACGTTTCCGTACTTGAAAATAATAATTTGCTTTGCATTTATGTTTAAACATTTTTTATTTATCTTTACGTCAAAATAATCTAAATTTAGGCCCGTTCTTGGAGACCTAGTATCTTTCAATTCGACTCGAATGTTTGTAGGTATGTGTGCAGCTTTTTGTCGACTTGGAATTTTAAATTTCAAAAATCATTTTTCGTGTTACGCCCTATTATAATCATCATCATCAGCCCTTTTCAATCCGACATCTTATATAGGAATCCTCCAAGTACTTTCCAGTTTTCTATATTTTGTTTTTTTCGTTGCGTTGTTATTCCTAAGTACTTGATTATATCTGTGGTCCATTAGTCATTTAGCCATCTTCAACTTCATGAATCCTTGCAAAAATTCGAGATTTATAAGATCATTTTAGATCATTTGCCTTAATATTTCCTATCCAATGCCTTTCTTTCATTTCTTGATAAATTTTATCCCACTCTCATGTAATCTAATATCTTTTTCCCTAAAACTCTTTCTTTTCTACCCTCAATTACTTTTTAGGCAGTCTCTCTTCTCTCAATATTTGACTCACTCATGATATTAAATCAAATCTGTCGATTCATATTTACTTCAATTAAATCCTCCTCCTCCCCAACCATCTCCAGCACCTCCGCCTGTGTTTTCCTAACATACTTTTTTTTCTATTCTTCGACACATCCACATCTCGGAAGCTTTCAAACGTTTGATTTCCTCTTTTCTTAATTTTCATCACCCACAACACTCTACGCTATAGATTTTACCAATCACTCCCAAATTCCTTCATCAACACCTCTCTAAATAACCTTTATGTATATTTCCTTGGAAATGCCTTCTTTTTACGAACATAAGTGCAACTTCCATCCCAAAAAAGGGTATTACTCAGGTAAGAGAATTTATCCACCAGTTAGTAGTAGAAGCAAACTGAATGTGTATTATGTTTACAGTACCACGGTAAACTACTTCTGATTGTCATGAATTACCATCAATTCCAGGCCAACATAATCGATATCATCCACCTGCTATAGCTTTTCCCGCCCACCCTCCCTAGTGGAAATACTTGTTGGTTTCAAATATAATTTTCCAATACATACCAATATACATTTCCATTGGAAATTTTATTGGATTCTATTTGAGTATTTGCCATTGGTTTCTTATTGGTATTGGTTTCCTATTGGTATTGGTTTTCTATTGGTTTTCCGCTAACATTCCTGTTGGTTTTAACCAAAATTCTAGTTGTTTTCAAATGGTTTATTGCATAATTTATTTCCAGGTCTTAAGATTTAATTTTCCATAAAAAATGCAAAATACTTTTAAATATTTATTACCACAAACAACAACACAAAATAATTTCCAAATTAGTTGCTTTTAATTGCTAAATCCAACTTCTTGGCCTCAGATTGATTTACACCTACCTCGTTAACCCCGTTCTTGCAAATCTTATTACACTGAAAGCACTTTCCTATGTTTTCCATTGTTCTTTTCTTCTGATACCTGCTCACTTACGGACAAACTCTTTCTTCCTTTACATATTACAAACTTTACAAACTGTTTCTTCCTTTACACACCTACACACTATGTGAATTACTACGAAAGTGGTGCAAATAGCCCGAATTTCACTAATATTCTTTTAGAAACGTTTGCTATTTCTTTCGATTAGAGTACGATCATTTTAACTTATACTGTCGCGTTTTCACTTAAAGTAAAAATGTGCACTTTCACAAAACACTCCCTAACTCTTTTCTCCTTACGAACTTTCGCTCTGCGTCCTCTCTCTGTCGCGTCCCCACGCCGCCGTTAGGGTCTCGTTATCCATAGCGGACCCTTAGGGAACTACCACCCCGGGGCCGTCTGCTACATTACATTTAGTATAAGCCCATGAAATAACATTACTATCAAGTTCCATACTCTTACAATGTTTGTTAGTATATCTAAGGATTATTCTCCAATATAGCGGAAGTCAAACAAGTGCATATCGCCTCTGCGCAGTGAAGTGAATGAAAACCAATATAGACTTTTCAGATCCAGCGGTATGTCCCAATAAGAAAAACCGAACTTCCCAATACAAATACACGACATTAAAAACACCATAGGAAACCAATACTAACTAATAAGATCCTGCGAAAAGTCCCAATAGGAAATGCCGAGCTTCCTAATACCAATACACACCAACAAAGACACCATCGGAAACCAATATAAACCATTATTAGCGAAAGAAAACCAACAGGAATACCAATAGGAACCTAGGAAAAATTTCATACGGGCTGATCGTTAACTTAGCTTTCTTTCTTTTGGTAAGCCTAAACCTTTCTTACCTAGTCATCACCTTATTGTATAATTTCCTACCTTTTCTTTACCTTTTATAAGCAATCAGGAATCGCATGCTTAAGACTTAGAAAACTCAATTGCCTTAACCTCCGTGCCAATTGTAACAACTGACATATTACTCACACGAAATCATTTTTCTCTCTACATACGTAATCATTTCACGACCACAATCTCGCAAGACATCGTGACCGTGCGATTCTTATCGTTTAAATTACACACTCCAGTGGCATCTCCTTTGGGCACGCAAATCGAATATAAAACATCGGCGACATCCCCAAAATGAAAGCCTTTCTTTCCTTGGAAACTTCTTTACTGGGCTACTCATTAAAATTGGGTAATTTTGGCGGGAACAAAGTAAAATTTGCAAAATTCGGCCGTCGTATTTCACATTTTATTGCCTTTTATTCTCTGACGTCTCCGCTGTCGACACGAACTTAAAGGTTGCGCTTAAAGGAAATGGTTTCCACGAATTTTCCTCACTACGATCTATTCATATACTTTTCGTTTCTCAGGGAATTACAGCGAAGCCTCGCCGAAGCGAAAGATTCTTCTCCAACGGAAAATGAATCCTACGTTGCAAAGTATTTAGAACTTTTCAATTTTCTAGCGAATATTGGTCAGTTGTTGTATTCAACAATATATTGCAAAGGTTTGTAAAACATAATGAAAACTTTGATGAATATTTCAATGGCAAAATATACAGTCTGCATTAATTGTGATTCAACTAGACTTCTAATATGTTTAAAATTTAAAAATAAAATTCCTCCATGCCCTCCGAAAGCTCAGAATTCGTGAAAATTAATTCCTTAAGAACAAATCTTTTGTGGAGCTGTAATTTTATCAATAAGGTAGGTCGTCCTGGAAATTTACTTTAAAATAAAAACTCAATAAATTTAAATGGATATGAGGTTATGCTCCTTCTGATTTTCCCCCTAAATAGCGAGCACCTATGTTTTTAACGATAATGCAACCAGAAAACGACACTGCCTACAGCCTTGGATGTAAAATCGATATGAACTGACTTTACTTGGTGGAACGCCATTTCTGAAAATAAACCGCAGACTTTGTATTTTCCACAAAAATTTGTGCAAAAACCGTTTGCAAAATCTTTTGCCGCCGAACCTCAAAGCAGGATTTTATACCCCTAGGAATCTTTCGCGGGAAATCTCCTGAGTTAAAGATAAAAGAGATATTAGTGACCTTTCCGGGGTCTATGAGTTAAGATGTGAGGATTGTTCTTCCTTATACCTGGGTCAGACAGGGTTTTCGCTTAAGGTGAGGGCACAAGAACACCAAAGGAGTTACCGGCTGGGGAATTCCTTGTCCACCTTCTCGAACCACCTCCTGGAGAGCGACAACACCAGCTCTTTTGTGCCGAGGCTCCTTCATAGACAGTCGAAGGGGAAGAAGTTGGATTGTCTTGAGATCGTGGAAATAGTGGGGGCATCCGCGACCCTAACCAATGACATTACGTTCATCAAACCCTCTCCCCTTCTCACTCTATCTTCAAGACTAGGTGTTATGTTATGAATTCTGTCTGTTTTCTGTTGTATGTACCTGAGGATGGCTGTAAGGCCGAAACCGGTCGTGTATTAAAAATTTTTTGTGGAAAATACGAAGTCTGCGGTTTATTTTCAGCCTTGGATGTATATAAAGTTATTAGCGTGACAAATGGATGTAAGCTCTACCATGTTTGTTTATGGAATATGATTCTCGGCACAAAAAAAGGAGTGAAGTTTTCTTTGGCATCTCCTAACTGTGGCAGAATATTAGATGCTGAAAAACTAGAAGTGTCCCTCAGTTCGTATATCTGGAATGGAAATGAGTGACAGTTCACAAAATAATCTAAAACCGACTTGCTACTTATTAAAAATTTTATCTAACATTGATACTTTTCTCGCATTTTCGATAAATCTTTACCACCACTTTAAAATGTATTGGAAATTTCATGTAATCAAATTGAGAAAAACCACATGTAATAAGAACTAATTCTAGCTATGGTGAAAATCTACGGATATTTTATTTAAGTATTCAGCGTGTGGCGTGTGCAATGGACACATACTTATTATATAGTGGCAGAGGAAGAATAGTGTAAAATTAACGAGATGAAAAACTTAGCAGAAACCGGTAGTAAAATATATATATTTACGAGTGAAAATTACAAAGATTTATTTTTTATCGATCCATCACTGCTTGATCTCAATAGCAGTACTCGATAATTCACTTAGTATACATTATTAGGTACAATGGACATATTTTGAAGGACATTTTTTGTCAATTAATGATAAAAGATGCGGTTTTCCTTCTTACAATAACTTTTAAGCGTAAAACCTTCATAGTTCAGTTCTTTGATTTAAAATCAGTAGATAAAAAACCAAAATAGCCAAAAAACTGAAATTTTTCGATTATTCTGAAGTTTTTTCGGGAAGCTGCTTTACAAATTGATAAAACAAGAAGTTATTCGGATAGATCTCGTCAAAAGCTTCAAAACGAGTACCAAAATGACTAGTTTTGCTCCATTACTAAGCAAGATTTAGGCAAAAACTGAAATTTCTCAATTATTCCAGAGTTTTCTCGAAATCCTACTTGGCATAAAGCAAGAAATATCTACTAAAAATAGAAAATTTACAACCTACCGAGATTTATTCACTTTTATTTTTGGTCGCATGGGAGTGTAAACCCAAATGAAATGAGTTTAAATAGCCACAACTGTCCTTCGTTCCAGGCGGAGCTCGCCAGCGTCCAATCTCCCGCCGAGTACCGCTTCATCACCTCCAGCATCCGAGGGTCCGATCAGTACAGCAACAGCGCCATCTATTGGTTGGGAGGGAAACTGCAGGAGAAGGAGGGGGAAGGCAAAGAGTGGCGGTGGGTGGACGGATCCCCCATGGACTTTCAAGGTGAGCTTGATTCGGAGGGAGGTACAAAAGAGAGGGTTTCATTCGAGAGAGTGAATATGCTGGCTTGAGAGACTCCTCTCTGAAGTATGCCGGTGAAGTACTCCGCAATTAGAGTCCGAGATGGTTGTGATTGGTATTGGTCATGTCAAAGCCGTATGCTCTGAATTATTCATGAATATATTCAACCACTTATGTTTGTGCACACACGTTATTTACTAATGATCGTGGTAAGAAGGAAAATGACTACATTGTAATGTTTGTTCACAAGCGTGAATTATTTATTTATTTATTTATTACATATCACCGCCACAGTTGGTCGAAAGGACAGGAGGTGACGTTAGCTTGTTCCACAATCAATGCAAACAATATTTCGAAGTTCTAAGTATACAAATACACAATTCAAAATTACAACAACTATTTTAAATTTAGCCAAGGTTTAACTAAGAATCTACAATTACTACATTCAGTATCTACATGTATATTTTACAATTATTTTAAGAATTCATAAAAGCTTTAAATATATGTAAAAGTACAAAATATCTGATTACCTGATTATAAACGACATTGATAAGCAACTACATAAATACTAAAAAACGTATTAATGATCATACCATACATATATTATTTGATCGCAATCAAATCATCTTTAAGAATTTGCTCTCTATAATATCAAATGATAATTTAAAGAATATTTCAAAATCATATTTCGCTTTCATTATTATTATAGAAAAATTTGCAGTTTTTAATTGGATATCAAGAGCCTAACCACTAAGTTACAATGCTCTTTAATTTCTCTTTAACACTTTCCATTGATCATGGTTTTTAACTAAGGAGAGCAATCAAAAATTGTGAAAAAATACCTGTTAATGTTACTCCGGTTTCTTAGTAAACAATTTATGTTCAATTTTCAATAGATATGACTTATTTAGACAGCAATTAGTATTTGAAACAATGTGAGAATATATTTTTTGTCCTTGCAATGAGAAAAACATTAGCTGTCTCAAATTTAAATAATTCTTTTGTGAATTACAAAGGTTTTTTAATTTTTTTCATATTTCCCCGCTTAGTAAAGCATCTCGATTTCGTAAGTGGTAAATAGCAATGGGTAAACTCGCATCATATTTCTACCTCCGTTACGTAATATTTTATCTCAATTTATGAATACATAAATTAATTTTACGCAGGTATTTAAGTTTATATCTACTCGTTCTTATATTATTCAGTGTATAATATTTTCTTCCGGATTCTCATCTGTTGATGACTTCTCAGCATGGCTTCCGGAATCTCTCCCTGGACCGGATGTCCCTCCACCGCCATCCTCGCCCCTTTGTCTGGGCGTCCGCTGGAGGCAGTCGCCCTCCCCTCGCCTCCACCCCAGCGGCCTCCACTGGAGTGCAGAGAAGTGCTCCACCGTCGGCGGATACGTGTGCAAAAGGAAGAAGGGATGGATGGGCATGGAACCCCCAGCCAAGGGGTCGCCCACCAATGCAGGAGATCTGCCCAACGAATACGATGAGAAAGGTTGGCCGATGTTCATTACATCGTTAGCTCAGAACATTCGGCTTTTTTTCTATTCCTAGAACAAATGCACGTAGTTATTATAACCCAGTCTACCCATTAGTTGAATACCAAATGAACGAATGATTTAAACATGAACGGTGTTATTAAATAAGAGATGGAACACTTTATAATTTCCGCATGCTATAATTCGGACGACCGGTTCCAGCACTAAGCCGTATTTAGATCAATGATGGCTTACTGCCGAAACCAGTCTCCTGAATTATATCTTGTGGAAATCACAAAGTGTTCCTTCTTTTATATTATAATGTCTTTACAATAATTGGAGATTATTATTATGAACATGTTACAGTTAGATTACAGAGACAGAAGATGTTGGATGACATAAGGGGCGGGGTTAACTATAAGGAAATGAAGGAGATGGCACTTAATAGGGATTGAACCTACCGAAAGGTAGAACAATCATGAATGAATAAACAGTTAGATTACTGTCAGGTGACAGCTCCTATACATTCAATAAGACTTACACTATATATATAAAAACACTCCACAATCCCTAACTCTAGAAGTTCCACAAATATCAAAGTTTTAAAACAACATCACCATAATCACAAACAGTAACATAGCAAACAAAAACAGTAATATTCAATGCATAAATTAACCTCCCCCATATCCCCTACAACACATTTATACAAAATAAAAAGGATCCCACCTTTACAGTTACCACACAATTTATATCTGTAATTTGGATTTGTTATTTACAAAAATAGTGTTCAAAACAGATAAACCAACATTTATAACATC
Organism: Sympetrum striolatum; assembly: GCA_947579665.1. Taxonomy (NCBI): domain Eukaryota; kingdom Metazoa; phylum Arthropoda; class Insecta; order Odonata; family Libellulidae; genus Sympetrum; species Sympetrum striolatum. Next base: position 75,638,689 of record OX388350.1, read on the forward strand.
AACGATACAAAACACAACAATATTTGAGAAAAAAACCATGAAGTTCACATATTAATATTTGCATAATACCCATTAATACCATTAAAATAACATCCAACTACGCTATCGCTCGGACCGCAAGGTCCTGGATTCGAATCCCGGCTGATCGGATTTTTTTATCAGGATAGGGTGTGCGTTTTCGTCTATTGTTGCTGTTGCCTTGGTGAAGCACCACCTGGCAAGTTCCATAGAGCTTAGGAGTTCACGAGGTAATGTTCACAGCAGTAACTTGGCAGCAAAAAAACATTCATAAACTAATATTATCATATTTTACAGTATAATTTACATTATAACAGTATTAATGCACTATTTACATTTATTTATCTCGTTATTAATAGTACATCACTTATATAGTCCTAAGATATTTCTGTATTCAAGTAAAGTTTTGCAGGGTTCCTGGTAGGCCTTCACGGCTACCGTAGGGGGCATACGTTCCCACCATACTTCACCAGGCAATCCCTTGCTCATCTTTCCTTTCGTCCTCGGCAAGCCTACAATTCCCTCTCATTTTGATTTTGTGGTTTTGAGAAACGTTCTAAAGCTTCCACAGGTAAACTATTCTAGTTTTCAACTATTCGGTTCAGAAAGCAGAATTCACTTATGACGGATTTTCCTTTCATGTAATATACTTCGTACATATGACTGCTCCTACCTAAGAACTCTGACTTATTTATTCTATGAAGCCGCTGAACGAAAGTATTTTTTATGTTTCTTTTTAATTTTCTTTTAACTTTTAACTTCTGTTTTTTTATTAAGTATTTGTAATAAAATTTATATTTAACTTAATGTTATACTAACTTATAATACTTTTGTGTTATTATATAATATATTATAATATTTAATGTTATACTTTTTAATGCTCTGTTTTTTTATATTACGTCCTCACTGTTTTCGCGGGTTTTTCTTCACCCTACTTCTTTGTGGGTGTTTTCCCGAAATGTGAGTTTTTTCTTAGACAACCTCCAGTTGCAAAGATTTTTTTCCAAATACCCTATTCTTTCTTTTTGTTTGTAATGCATTTGAATTTGTAAAAATTATAATGGCATACGAAGTAAGGTGGAAGAGAGGTCCACACGGGCCTAACCTCGCCAATAAAGGGTCCATCTATCCCTTAGTCCCTTATTTGCAGGATACACTGTAAGCGCTGTAAAAAATCTAGCCGTTATTTTCTTTGTCCTTCGTTATTCTAAACTATCCCATCGTAATTCCTTCAGCATCCTCTCTATACTTCCTATCCTATCATATCTTCCTAAGACGAACCTATCTGCCTTCCTAGCAGTCCTTTTTCCAGTTTTCAGAACTTTCTTGAGCCCTACATGAAATGATGGATTATGAACAGCATTTTCAATTTGTGTTAGGTTTGATTAGTTTTGCGAATTGCTTTGTAGTAAAACGGTAAATGTGAATTAAATGTGAATTCGTGGCTATAACTGATATGCAGTACCAATTATAACAATTATTCCTCTTGTGCTATTTCCATCGCAAAATTTATTATCTTGTTACCTGAATTAGCGAAATTATTCTAAAAATGAAAGTATGCTTATCAAAACCTATCACAATTTTTTCTGACTACGTAACAACCTACCACCTTGCTTATATTTTTAACACAATGAAGTGTTGGAGGTTATAAATCTCCAGTAGCCACCTTTGTCGGCGTTCTTCATCTCATTTACCGGTGTTCGGAGCGAACAAGAAAGGACACCGCACTTTAAAAACACTCTCTGCGCATTTCGAAAGCAATTCTTTCTACTTCAGGAGTCTCCTGACTTCACCGGTGAATGTAATGAGGAACGCCGACAAAGACGGATATTGGAGATTTTTAGTCTCTAATTCTTTAATTAAGCCGTGTTACGATTTGTTTCTTCACAATGATGAGGTGGTGATTATAATAAGTGTGGAAACAAAGTATAAATTAGTAGGAATTATTGCATAATTATTGTATTAGTATCGATATTTATCTCTAAAACCATACCATATGTCGATCCTTCTATTTCCTACACCTTTGATATATATTGCTCCGTGTCGTTTCATTGATAACGAACCATTACCCTGCATCGATTCTATTTCTCTTCAGCGTATTTTTTTCATTTGAGCAGTGTTTCTCTTTGCCGTTTTCTTCTCAATCGACAGATTAATTAATAAAAAGTTGTTGACTTTCGCAAGGATCCGCTCTTAATCGAATCCTGTCTGTAATATGTATATCAATCAAACGTCTTCTGTGTTCGAAAATTGTAAACTTCTCATGTACGCAAATTTTGTAGTTTTGATATATGTTAAAAAGTTATTATATGACATTGTAGATGTAAATTCTCATAATGTAGAAATAATGACAGACTTAATAAATTATCTTGGCAAAGGAATTTTCAAGTTCTTGTTGGACTTTGTCTTCGATTTTAATTATATTTTTGTGTATTAAAATTATAAAAAGGAAATTTAAAGTACCTTTCTTGGCAGTGATTTGTTATGCATCGATACACATATTCCGTCAATTTGATTTTTATCGATTGGTTCCATTGCATCAAATCAATTTATATCAGTACATCCTGTCGTATTCGATATCTATCGATTAAAGTCCTACTATTGATTATTTAAGTTTCAATCGATATCTCTATTTTGATTCTAATTAGATCGGTCGATTTCATGCTATCGAATTTCTTAGCTTAGATTCCTTATACATACCCTCATTCTCATCTTGTCGATCTCCATCGGTCCTTTAACCGGTGTAATTTATCACCAAAAGCTCTTCGATGCCTACAGCTTTAACTTTCTCCTTTGAAAATAAATATAAGAATACCGTCAAATCACTCGATGGCGTCCTCGTGGGTTTTTTTGTGGCTGGGAATCAAGTGACTGTACTGTAATGGGTGGAATAAAGGCATGTGAAGCAAAGTAGGTCGACCGTTAGAAAACAAGGAATGCGATGAAAAAAAGTGAATAAAAGGGAATAAATTATCTCGTTGAATGTGGGACATATCTGATTTATTTATAGCATCGCATTCTCTTATCTCTCTCTTTCAAATTGGCGATGGAATCTTCAATTTGCTCCCAATTTGGAATCGACCGTAAAGCTTTGATAGTTGTCTCATTTATTGATTTGGCAGATAAGCACACTTGACATCTTTTTTCCTTGTGCAGCGGATGTTTTTCTTTGCCAATGTCTTTTCGACTAACGTGGAGATCGAATATTGCTGACACTTTGTGAATCCATCCGTAAAACTTCAAAAATTATGATAACTATAGCATGCATAGAAGTAGAATAGCATTAGCCAAGAAAGCTAAAATACAATTAAGAGAACTGATGAAAAAAGGCGGAGGTAAGGAATTCAGAAAAATTGTTTGAGAAGTATTATGTTAGATATATGTTTATAAAGCGTATAAAGTAAGAAAGTAACATTTCAAATATGTGCAGGCGTTCGTTTTTTTAATAAAATTTTTCTACAGGATTGAGTTACATAATTTATTTTAAATTTCATTAATTAATTTTTCTCGATATCTTTCATGGCTGTAATGATATTGAAATACCTTAGATAATATTTATACTGAGTTATGAGATTGCCTCCAGTCACTTCTTATTAAATAATATGAAAATGTGATTCATAGCGTCATTTTGCTTTGCGTCTGTGGATTTTTTTCAGTCTTTACAGTTTTGGTGAGAGTGCTAATAATGGAAAAAACAGTAAATTATTAGATGACTCTTTGATCTTCACATAGCCAAGTACGCCTGATTCACTTTCAAGATCTTATGGTTCCCTATAGTTGAGAGAATGAGGATCCAACTAACCATCGGTCGAATGATCATACACCAGCAGTGTCAAACTTCTTTCGGACACAGCACTAGAGCGAATGATCTCCCTTGTCCCTGTGTTATATAATGCTTAAGAATCACTGCTTCAGTATGAAATCTGTCATACCTTAAAGGTAAACCGTACAGTCATTGACCTTCTAATAGTTACAAACCAATTTTAAACTACCGCACTAGGAGGCATTCCTAAATTCACATAATTCCTTAAGTAACCACTAGATGTCACTTTCTGTAATAATATCTTTCTTCTTAGCGAGAACTTAAGTTTTTTATTATTTACAGTATTATCTTTTGATGTCGCGCAATGTATTCCTATAGAAGCAACTAGCTGTAAAGTAAATTCCTAGTTAATGTTTACCTCGATAATTTATCTTTTAAAGAAAATAAGGAAACGTAATATAGATAAACAGGAGAGAAATTTTAAAGAAAGCTGGTAATGAAAGCGTTTCTGCTTGGAATTATACATATATTATATGTATAAGGCGTATTGTATGGCATAGTTTCGGGAAAAAAGAAGAAATTTTGAAAATATTTGAAATTTAGCTGTAAATATCCTAAACCCTATTTTGACTGTGAATCATTCGATAATTTTGTCAGTAATCATATACAAGCCTTTCATCGTCTCTGTACATACATTTCCTTTTAATTTGTATGATTTATTTATAATAGACATTGTTCCTCGATGGTGAAGCAAAATACATCAACCTCCTACTGTACTTTTTTATAAATACATTTCTTTAAATACGTAAAAAAAATAAGTGACGTATCAATGTAAGAGGGCCCGCATTAACGTTTAATGGTAGTAATTTGCCTGCAGCTGCAATGAGTTTGACACCCATACTATACAGCTACGCTCAGAAAGGTTCTGGAAATTTACTCTAATCCTGGAACTTAAGCAATCATTCGGGCTTTTATGTATAACGCGTCGCATCGTGCTGTAAGTACGGCGCTAACCTACCGGAGCTTATGTTCTTATTGCAGTACGAGTTATTTTAGATCATGTTAATTATACAAAGCGAAATCACCCTCTTCTTAGATTTTGTTATTCAAAAGCTTAAATATGCCCTCGGATTCCAAATTATCTTCTTGTGTGATATTCGTGTGTCTTTTGATTTGACCCCTCCTAAATCATATTTTTAAGTTCTACGTTTATGCATCCGCTTTGGCGTCATTAATTTAAACATTAAGGTAAAATTTATGTGTTTTGATTTTATGCCTTCCATTTCTTTTTAACCAATTTTTTCTGTTGAACTTGAATTTATTTGAGTCAGATCGGTACCTAAAATGAATTAACTTGTATTGTAATTTTAATTGTATCAATTTGATATTCCTTTTGACTTTATATACTCCTCATTTTCTTCACTCCCCCATTGTCTCGGTGTTTCTGAACAGGATGATTTTATCTTTTTTTAACCATCAATCAAGAAGATTTGCTCCCATAAACCACACCTTATTGAGCTGTAGTTTTTCATTCTATCATTCAATTTAACATATGCGTTAACAATTGATGTTTGGTGGAAGGGCCTAACCTCGCCTAACTAAACAAAAAGTCCATTCACTCATTCATTTACGTAAAGGTTTTCAATTTCCCCGAATCTATATTTCCCAACCATAGAGAATCAGAGACGTATCTTGAAAGATGCTAATCTTGTGTGGAGTTCTCTGAAAGTGCCATTTCCCTGGCACTTTTAGGGAACTCTACACATTTTCATCTTATAGCGGAGTGCTCTCAAAAATTCCGCTTTTTATCCACCAAATCTGCGCAGAAGCCATTCAAACATCAAATTTTTAGAATGTATGTGGAGCATACAATTATCTCGTTTATTCATAACATCGCTTTCTCTTATCTCTCTCTTTTCAAATTGACCGTGGAATCTTATATTTTCTCCTAATTTAGAATCGATCGCGAAGCTTTGATAGACAGCTCACTTGATAATTTAGCAGATAAGCAATTCTTAGGCTTCTATGAAGCTTCTTAATATATGAGCTTGTATATTCCCGCTTTCGACGATTGTTCTCTCTGGTAAAATATGCTATTTGCTTGAACTATTCCACGTGCTATTTCTCTCTTACTTTTTATAGGTGATTTTGTCTACAAAAATAGCAGAACTCTTGGACCGTTCAGAGTCACCCTTCTCTAATTTCCTTTTGGAAACCATCTTCTCCACGCGGATATCTGTCCCGATTTTTCTTTCATTTTTGGTGGTGATATTTCTTGTGGAGTTTGAAAATCATATCAAATGATACGGAGCCATCCAACTATAATTTCTATCATTATTTATGTAATGTTTTTATGTATTTCTTTGATGCTATTTGTGAGCTGTTATTTATGTGTTTCTATGATGATTATGTCCGGAACTAAAATGTATTTATAACCACATCGCATATCATCTTTAAAATTTCGGCTCGGTGTTATGGACAAATTTTTATTAATCTTATAAGTTATTATTGACAAAACTGGTTATACTAGTGAACTCTTTAATATCCGCTACTCTATTGTCATTTCAGTTTTGTAGCTATTTTTCTTGTAACTTTATTACTTGCTTTCCTAGTTCTTCACCGTTTATATTGAATTATTTATGTGATTACGTATCTGTATTGTCTTGTTTGTCTTTCAGATCTATCTTAACCAGCTTTTCCGTAAGAAATTACTTACCTATCTATAGGTTTCGCAGGTTTTTCACACACCCCTTCTTGAGGGTATTTTTCTGCTGCGGTTTATATATTTTCCTAAGCAAGACCTTAGGTTTTTACACTCGCAATGTAGTTTTCTTCTGTGTACTGTCTTTCAAGCAATTTATGTCTTAAATTTATATGACGAAGAGTTAGATGTAAGAAGGGACTTAAAAGTCTCAGTCTCGCCCTGGTTATGATTATTATTATTGCTGTTATGTGCTCTATTGATCTAACTCCACTTCCCTCAGGACTCACTCAAACTCATCTCCTTTCGACAGCTCCAGACGTCGACAGCAGGAGGGACGCAGACCTGCCAACAGTGTCTCTCAAGGGCGATTCCGGGGTCGTCACTTCTCCCGGATTCCCTGAAGGATATCCGCCGGATGTGAGGGCACTTGTTAGGATCGAGGGACCGCCCAGGGCGCGCCTCTTCCTCCGCTTCACCGCTCTGGACCTGGAAGAACAGCCGGATTGCCTTTACGATTATGTGGAAGTGAGAGAGATGAGGAAAGGGAGCGAGGTTCCGACGAGGGCCGAGAGATGGTGCGGTTCACATTCTACGGATTTAGAAAGGTGAGCTTAGAAATATGGAAAGAGGAAAAGATATTAATGAAAGAGTACTTGATGAGTTCCAAATAATGTTTTCCATTAACTACTACATTGAAGAAGTTCCCGAACTTATTTTTTCCCGCGAAAACGCCGAGCAGGAAACATGTAAAATTGTAGTAGTATTCAAAGTGACCGCTTAGGTTATTTGCACATTGGCTTCTACCGGGAATCGAATCCGGGACCGCTTTCACCAAAGGTAAACATGCTGTTCACATGACTATCCGGGAGCACCATATATAAAAGTATGGGGATAGATAATTAGGTAGGTAAGTGGTAAGTAGCGGTGCACACAATATGTGGCGCTATCTACCACCTGAATTTTACATTTCTCCCGCTCGGCGTTTCCGCGGGAAAAAATAAGTTGATAATGGTTGAAAAATCAATCACCTCAAATCTTCCATCATGGGCCTTCGTGATTAAGTATCGTTAATTATGGATGTAAAGAAGAAACTTGCATTTGCAAAGGTTGAACAAGCCATTAGTGTTTATACGAAATCGCAATATTTTGAGTAAATACGAAGGCTTCGAGTTGAGTGATGTAGCTCAGATTCTCAATGGAGAGTTTGAAGGGCAGACATCTAACATTTTCTAAAAACTCTCTGTAAGTGAGGTGAAGCTGAGGTAAGCCTCTATGACAACCTGTGGAGTTGAGCGATCATTTTTATTTTAGCGACCGCCGCACAACGTTCACTATGGAAAAATATCTTGCCTGCCACTATTTTATGACGGGTCGTCGAGGCAGTGAAACTTAAAGTGAATGAAAGTAGGTAAATATTTTTCTGATATTTTATATGATGCAATAAAAAAATAATTCGTAATCTATAACTTACATTTTAACTTAAATTTATTCTTCCAAAAATAAAGATAGATATCTGTCTGCTATAAAAATAATAGGGATTAAGATATTACTTTCATAATTTCTGGTCATCAACCGAAGCGTTATTCACAATCTTATAAAGTATTTTGTAAATTTTGGTTTTTCCTTTCATAAAGTCCGTACAACAACCCAAAAACCCATGAACTCTCTGGGATCTTTTTTCTAATAATTAAGTTAAATTTAGCAACTCTCTCACAAAAGCACCTCATACTTTTGAAAGAAATTTTCAAATATATTTGTGATTCTTCAGGTGACTTTTTTGCTTAATTGAGGACTTTTTACCTTCTCTATGAATAACGATAGAAAAACTAGAAAACTCTTTAGTTAGAGGTATTTTTAATCTCCAAAAGACGTCTTTGTTGGCGTTCTTCGTCTCATTACACGGTATTTGGAGGAAACAAGAGAGAAATGCCGCACTTTTCAGATACTAGATTTAAAATCACTAATTCATTTGCGGCAGTGTTCCAAAATTTCTTTCTTTACACCACGAGGAAACTCTTGTCAAACTTTGTCATATACACGAAAGTTTCAGGAACTTATCAATCGAAAACGTTGAGTCACATTTGTGGACATATTTTTAATTATTCTTCTGATTGATTGCTTGACTTGACTCGATGTCAGCGTAATTTCAATATATGATTAAATTGATTGATAAAAGTTATGACCATGTAGTACACTCCTGGCCAAAATTAACGCAGCACCTCCCTAGCGATCCTTACGGCCGGTGCTGCGTTAATTTTGGCCAGGAGTGTACCTACAGATAAACTTAGAGACAGGCACCACTTCCTCACACAAGTACACGAATGAAATATTTAGAATCACAATATGAAATTGATGAGGACAATATCCTATCCCTGTCTCCTAGATACTGCCCGACTCCTCACAAAAAGTTTCCATCGTACTGGAAAAAGAAGAATAAAAAAGTAACTCTTGCTCAGATTGTCCTCATTCTAAGTCATGGGATACAAAATATGCAAGTGATAAGGAAAGGAACGCAAAATCTCAGATAATTCTCTCTGTCACTAATTGTTTAAAACGTAATTGTTGGAGAATCCAGTCTTTTAATCCCTTATGAGTTGAAAACTTGGAAATAATTGTTGCTAGGCTCCCGGATAGTCATGTGGACAGCGAGTTTGCCTTTGGTGAATTCGGGGTTGGATTCTCGGTAGGAGCCGATGTGCAAAAGAACTTAAAACTTTCGAAGCAATTTTAACAATGCGGCAAATTGTTACTAACACCGATTTGTTTCCCAACATACAGGTTCGATTTCGTCTCCGACACCAACGTAGCTGAAGTATTCTTCCGTTCGGACTATTCAGTGTCCGGGGCTGGGTTTTCTGCGATGTGGCACGCGGTGGACGTGTCCGGATGTCCATCACAAACGTTGGCGGCCAGCTCTGCAGCTGCTGGGGAGACATCGGGAGTGCTGACCAGTCCAAACCATCCCATGGCCCTAATACCTCGCCTTGACTGCAGCACGACGCTTCTAGCACCAAGTAATTTATTTATTTATTTAAATATACGCGGCAATTTGTCCTTCTGGTCAGGTGACAACTATTAAGGGGAACATAACAAATTAATGTTAAAACTGACATTTGCCTAAAGACAGTATGGAAACTCGTCCTAAAACCTCCCGTAGGCTGAACAAGTAAATTACACCATACATATTCTACTTAAAACGTTACATAATATACATAATTTGAGTAAAGTGAGCTATTAGTATATTATTATTAGACTTCATTAGTAAACCTAGAAAAGTGAGTTGTTATAGCTTTTACAACTTGGATTTCTTTTTCACTAATAATTATGACGTAAAAGTTCTACATCTGAATGTAAGGTCTATTAGAAATAAGTGAGGTGAAATCAACATTCTGCTTCACGCATCTAGCACTAAATTTATATTTTGATTTTTACCGAGGTAAATGCAAATGAATCTGAAGTATCAATGTATGAAATAGAAAATTATAATCAATTTTACAATTTAATGAACTCCAGGAAAGGAGGTGGTATCTTCGCTTTTGTAAAAGATTCTCTAGAGTTTGTGAATCAATATATATCTCCGATACATTATGAAAGTATACTGGGCACTATTATATCAGATACAAGCATTTGCAGGCCAATCAATCTCAGAGTGTTTAACTTTATTAGGGAATTGAAGAACCTGGTTGAGAAGTCTTGTCTTGATGAATGTCTAATACTTGGGGACATGAATATAGATCACATTGAAAAAAAGTACTATAAACACTATCAGGTATAAAGACACCTGTAGTATGTTTGGCTTTGTCAATATAATTAATGATTACACTAAAGTATCAGTGGTAAAGAATAAATTGTGTAAATCCACATAGATAATTTATTCTGCAGAGGAAGTAATGTTGTTGCCACTTTTTTATTCTCTTCAATACATAGTTCCTACGGAGCTTAATAACTAACCTGATGTACCATCAAATTTAAAAAACATACAAAAGGTTAAAATTGAAGATTGGCTTATTAACCAATATTTTTTTATGTTGACTAAAAGTTTAATATTTCATTTTATTTTGAATTTATACATTATGTCTTATCATTATATTTATATACACTCTATGTTGGAGCAATAGTCTAAAAAGCTTATAAAATTATGATTTACCTTGATCTTGATTGACCTTTGATCAATATTATAAAATTGTAAAATGAATGTTTATATCATATCTAATTCAAAAGTTCATATAATTCACCATTTCATGTATCTTTCAACTGCTAACTGATATTTATTCAGTGTTCTATCTTGCTTCATAGGTAATACGTTACCTTATATTTCTGTAATAGAATACTTATTGCTGACAAGCAATTATTTGCTTAGCAGGAGCAAAGAATTCTTATTTAAACTGTAGCATAACAGGTTTTACCTTATTGTTATATGTAACTATAAATGAAATGCATATAATATTAAACAAATTGATAAAAAATGATAAACTAAATATGATCTCTTTTTCAGCTGGTCGTCATGTGTGGCTAGAGTTTTCAGAAAGCGAGGTCGTTGAGGGAGGTGAAGTTGAACTGTGGCTAGGAGCGTCTGGAAGAAGGCCATTTCGACCCTTTTCTTCGACCCTAGGCTCTGAATCTTCTTCCGAGGCTTCTTCGACCGTCTCTCCAATTGCACCAGCTGGACTGAGACATCTCGGGGACGGTGTGTTCCTTTCTGCGGGGAACAGGATGGTCGTTAGGCTGTGGACTGGAGACAATCCGAGGGGAAGGGGGTTCAAAGCGTCCTTCAGAGCAGGTACTTAAGAAAATCTTTTAATAGATGAGATTTTTCTACAGTGATTGCTGTTGAAGTTTTATCACCCCAACTTAAACTTTTACCCTTAAATTTTTACATTTCTGCCTTCATTTTCGATGTTGACTGATCTGTTTTTGTCCACTACAAACATTAATAATTATCATTGTAACTATGGTGAAACATTAACTGAAAAATATTGGATATTTCGTTGTAGTAGTAGTAAAAGTTCTTTGGCCATTCAGGTCCTTTCGCGCATATGAAACCACCACATAAATCGAATGTAGGAGCACTTTTACCAAAGGCAAATTTGCTACCCACTTAGATCTTCAGTAACTCATTAGTACCTTATTATTAAAATACCTCTTGTATTATTATTTATTATTTTCTTCCTTTTGTCTTTAATTTTTTAGACTGATTTTGATTAATTGTCTATATACCAGTATATTCATCAGTATAATGTTTACCTACTTACATATATATGTGTAACTATTTGTTATTTTTCTTTTTTTGCTCTTGTATAATATTATTGGTTTGTCTTCTCATCTTTTACATTTAATTTAATCTTATTTCATTGCTAAATTTAGTTTCCTATCTGTAGTATTCGCAGGTTTTTCACACCCCCTTCTTGAGGAAGTTTTCCTGCAGTTGAAATTTTTTCCAGAGCTCTTAACTTTGGTTTTTAAATTCACAAAGTAGTCTTCTTCTGTATTATATTTCATTCTATCTCTTTCTTTATTTTTTATATGATGGAGGGTTACATGTAAGAAGGGACTCTTAAGTCTCAATGTCACCGTAAATAAAGTCCTTCATTATTATTATCATTGTCTGAAAAAGTTAAGCATAACCTGAAAGACTTACATATGTACGTGAAGATTCATTTTGCAAAGGTTTTCCATCGACTTCTTTCAGTCTACTTGCTACATTTTTCTAGTTTTTATCAGAATTTCAGCAAAATTTTAACTGTTATTCATGCTGTTATTTCTGATATTTGCAGTGGATAGCGCTAACGCGGAAGAGCATGTCATAGTCTTGGGAAATGACACCCATGGACCTCTTCTGCACCTCAACTACCCAGATGAGCCTCCACCTAACATCCACTTCATCCAGCGACTTCTAGCACCAATAGGTCATGTGGTGCGCATCCGTCTACAAGACGTTGCTGTGTCTTCCTCGGATGGTGGAGGGACTTCGAAGAATCCACCCCAAACCAACTCCACCACAACAGAGACTCCAACACTTGTGACAAGCACAATACCATCTTGTGAATCACCGCCTCACTTAGAGGTCATGGATAGGTATGCAGACACTGGTGGTGGGTCTTCCTGGATGCTGTGCCATTCTTTGGGCTCAGTCCTCTCGCTGACATCTTATCTAAACTCACTGACGGTGGTTCAGAAGCCAGTATCGAAGAATGGAATGGTGAAAGACAGTCCGAAGTTGAACGCAGTGGTGAGGGTTGTTGTTGGTAAGTTTATATACTGATGATGAACTAGTCTAAATGGTAATTAATAGTTTCAGAAATTTAATAGAACCTGAAAGCTTAAAAAATATTAAATTAACCAGCCATAAACCGCAGTAAATTTCCATACAATACCCATGTTTTGATCAATCCCTTCCTATATTTTCACTCTAATTTTTTTCTATTTTGATTCTGATGAATAAATACTGATTATTCTTTGTGGACTTTGCTATATTCATAAATCAGGTGTTCCCCTTGTAAAAGTTTTACTTTTTCTTGGTTTCTTAATGATTTGTATCGCAAAGTCACTGCTCAAGCAATGTATTCTAGGTAAAACTTTCATTGATGCAGTGTTACATAAATCATGATGAACGTGCAAATTATTTACATAAGTCATGGTGCACTCAAAATTATAGCTATAATTTCGGATGATTGAAATTCAAAGAATTGCCCAGATTTGATTTTTCCTTCCAAAAATGTATTTTTCGTTCATTTTTGTCCATTTAAAGTTCATTGTGGCTATAAGAAGGCTTCAGGTGTGATGCTGAATATCATTGTCCTTCTTTTTGGTAAGCATTTACTGAATGCTTTGAATGTGATATTCATATGATCCTTGAGCTAGACTTGTGTCTTAATATATGGTATTAGTGAGGAAAGCTAAGACAACTACTTCACTCCTCATCTTCATAATAAGCCTCATTTCCTCTTCAAGACATTTTACTTGTTGATGGAGAAGGGGTAAAGAAACCAACCTGCATTCAAGATGGTGACTTCATGGGCTCAGTTATGAGTATGCTTAAAGAAAAAAATCCATGTGCTATAGTTAATGTAAATTTACCAGATTTGCCTAAATGGTAATTATTGTTAATGAAAAAAAAATATGGTAGGCTCACTGAAAACCCTACGGTAAAGTGTAGAAGAATATTTGAAAAAGAAAATTTTAATTTGAAATTCTGGGGTTGACTAATGCACAAAATGATCTATTACAAAATCAAAAGTATTGAAATGTCTTGGAATGACAATTAGTGCACATTTAAATGTATCTCTGGAAATTGTTTCATCATTACTATTTACACTATTTAAATTTGCATTTGGTCTATTATCATTTTGACTTTCACGTGAATATATATCCCTTCTTCTTTGTCTCTCACTCCGACCCATTAATGTTCTATGTCGAGGTGTATGTAAGAAGGTGTGATTATCCGAAAGTAAAGAAAAAACATGTAATGAACTTACTAAAACTAAGATTAGATAGGGTTTAAATAATAAAATGTACTTACCTGCTCTTTTTGTTGAATACACAAAGTACACAAAATACTTCATAAGTCCTCACATTATATTTAAATTCATTTTTGTACCATTACTTATTTTGTATCATATGAAAATTTGCCTGTTTATAAGTTCTCCCCCAATATCAATGCACTATTTGATATAGTGAAAATATTACCTGCAATCTTTGTGTGATCAAATCATTGCGTAACACAAATTTCTTTCAGATCCAAACTACAAGATGAAGCTGTTGCGCATATCTGAGCATGAAATGAGGAACAAGGAGAATCCTCCTGCCAGTGGAGCTGTTTCTGTGGAAGGGGAAGCAAATAGCAGAGCAGGGGGTGTGGAATCCTGCCATCCAAACCCATGTCTACATGGGGGTAAATGTGTTGGTGCTGGTCAGAGCGGAAGAAAGACCTGCCAATGCAAAGGGCACTACACTGGTAATTAATATAGCCCCTTTTCATAGAGCTAGACAGTATGTCAAATAATGTATCTTATGGAATAAGGGAGTGTAGAGAGTTTGTGGCCTCCACAATGTTTCTACTATTAGCAGCAATGATATCAGAAAAGTCCCTACTGCACAGTGAAGTTACTTAGATGGAAACCCATGAAATCTTGCTAATGTGCAAAGTATTTGCAAGAAGTAATGCTGAAAGGTCTCTGAATTTCTTGTATGTGATTTCCAGGATATTTCCAAAAGAAAATATAACGAAATTACATCTATTTCTGATTCATTCAAAGCTTCATTGCAGCAAAGAAGCTAAAATATGAAATAATTAGTGCATGCAACATAGATATGTATTTGTGTTAGTGTATATAACATAATAATCTTCTCAGTATGATACTAAAAGGAATGAAGAAAGAAATTCAACTCTTAGAAATGCTAATGTAGGAATACAGAAAATTAAGATACTGAATAAAAGAATTAACAAGTTAATTCTCAAATATAAGTTGACTTCTTTTCAAATGAACTATTTTTTTATGAGCCATAATAAACCTTCTCATTTTCTATAAATTACTGAGAATAGTAAAAACTAAAACAAGGAAAATATGAAAACAAAAAACTTCTATCCTTTAATTTATGTTAATAAATATAGAATTCCTCTTCCAATATGTTAATTTCAGTATTCTAGATTTCTGTGGTTTCATATATGTTACATGTGATTTGTTATTGCCATTTAGTTTTATTTCTTTTAATTCAGCAATTGCAAACAGGTAATGCGACATATTATAGAGAGAAATTCCTTCTTATTAATATTACTGAACCTGAATACTGAAAATAGTTTATTAGAACTTAATAATTGGGATTATGACAAAGAAGAGTTTACTTACACATACGATTTATAAAATTAGAATTTTCGAGTATAAATTTGAGCAGTGAATCTGCAAATAAATAGCTGTGGTATGTATCTAATGTCTAACTTTCACTTACATGTATTTCTAGGTCTGTTTTGTGCCCTGACCATGTGTGACTTGGAGCCTTGTGTGTTTGGAGTTTGCGTTTTGAGTGGAGATGGGGAATCAGGGGGACTGGGGTTCACATGCCGCTGTTTCCCTGGTTACACAGGCACGGTATGTGATGAGAGACCCAGACCATGTGCTGACAACCCATGCGAGGGGAGGGGAGATTGCCTGGAAAAAGGACCTCATTCTTTTGTTTGTCGGTGCCATGCGTGGTGGGAAGGTAGATATTAGATATCAATTGGCCATGAATATTTAATCAGGAAATGTTTTGAGCATACTTAACCCTTGATATTCATTTAAACTCTTAAAATGGTATTGGAGCTATACCAAAATTCCGTAGATCAACATTGCTTAAGTTTGAATTGCAGCATTCCATCAGCAGAAATTATTCTTTCATTTCAGCTTACTATGTGAGTAAGAGATAGAGCAAAATTCATCATTTGATCTATTCCTAATTTACCATTTCATAATTTTAAATAATTGTCCCTCTTCTGCAGTTGCATAATCATTGCAAAAATCATGATGTGAAATTTTTACGTTTGAAATGACTGACAATTACAATAACTTCAATAGAAAAACTGCCTTGCTGTTACTATCACAGAAAATTATCTGTATTAAACAATAGCTTTCTTTGAAAGTTGATATCATATAGAATAATCGGACAAACAGAATTTAATCTGAATCGATAACTCTCACTTCTCAAAGGTACAAGGTGTGAACGGAGGATGCTCAGAATTCCATACAAGCCTTTATCTGAGAGAATGCTCCATGAACCATTTTGGTTGGGACTCATCACCGTCACAGTGGTGCTCGGCATCATAGGTTTAATATGGTGTGCCAAGCGCCACTTCCCAGAAAAGCTGGAGAAACTTTTGGCTGAAGAAGCTGACCGCTCACGGCATGGTAAGCCAAATCTTTTACAACCTATATTTAGAATGTAAGAATACCATCAAATATTTTCTTACAATCTAAGCTTTTACTTTAATCGACTTACTATACAGTAGAGATATTTATAATGATGCAAGTTTTTCAGGCTTTCGCAAAGAGTAGGTACTTGAACAAATGAGTTTTTAGGCTTCCTCATTAAAATTACATATTTATAAAGGCATAAAACATAACGTTGATGTGCTCAAGAATGACCAATGTTTTTAACAGCTAATGTTTTAAATATTTACTATGTAATTATTTTATAATGCATATTTATTTATGCATTGATTTTATTAATTTATCAATTGTTAGATACTGCTGATTCCTGTGGATTAAT
Organism: Sympetrum striolatum; assembly: GCA_947579665.1. Lineage (NCBI taxonomy): Eukaryota > Metazoa > Arthropoda > Insecta > Odonata > Libellulidae > Sympetrum > Sympetrum striolatum. The sequence goes on from OX388350.1 coordinate 75,655,416, forward strand.
TAAAATTAAAACATCAGGACTCTTCCCTAATGATTTTTCTCTAGCTCAAAGAGTCAAGAGAGCTTTACTCCAGCATAAAACCAGTTCATGAGTCAGCTCTCGACTAATTTAAATGAGTAAATATTTAAATGCAAACCTATATATGAATGTATTTGATAGTGAAAAAAAATAAAAAGGAGACATTAGTTTCTATTTATTATCTGTCTAGAATTTTATATGGTAAGAAATCATTTGGGCTAAAAGTGTTCTAAAATCCAATGAAAATACACAAACTGAATATTTTTCTTTCAGTACAAAAATATTGTCATTAATTAAAACCCCCATTAGATGAAGGAAAAGATTGATATAATGATGATGAAGGGGTGATATAATTTACAATGACTTTCAAATGTAACTGATATAATTTTATTAATGTCTTGTGTGTCATTTTAAATTATTTCTACTGTATGTATGTATGTATTTTATAAGTTCTTCATTATAGTTTCAGATTAGGATTGACCAATTTTCTTAAATTTGCATGTTAATATTTAAAGAAAAGATTTTATCATTGTTGAGGAATGCATCATAGAAGTCTTTCTCCAAGAAGAATTTGCTTCCATGTCAGTATGTTGAATATTTTCTGAACTATTTATGTATATTTACATGTATCTCTAAATTATTAGAGGAAATTTTAATATTCTCATTCAAACTTAGTTTGGAAAAGAATATTTCAATGTTATGCAATAATAACTAACTACTTCAATTCAGTAGCACAAGAATGTATTCCAAAGTGAGGTTGTATTAATGATCAACTATAAGCAGAAGAATTCCTGCCTTAAGGTTCTGTATTTGCACCTTATCTCTTCTTAACCACTTCTTCTAAAACTTTCTTATATTATTATCTTCTGCAAATTGCAGATTCTATGTAGCTTTCTGAATTAGTAGTAAGCTATGGTCTTCTGCTACTTGTAGATTCTGAACAATCATTTAGTGCTCTATTTAGATACTGCTTATGGAGGCATTAGACTTATATAAAGGATTTCAAAGAAAATCATGCCATGATTCTTTGTCATTCTTGGATTTTTAGATTTTTTGATTTAAGTATATGTGTATTTAGATTAATGATTCTGCATAAGTGTTTCTTAATTCATCACTTCTTCTAGCAGAAAAATATAGTATGTTAAAAGCAAGCCTTCTCAACCGTCATTCTATTTTGTGAAACCTTTTGCAAATTTTGCTAAAATTTGGGATGAAAGATGGTGAGATATAAAAATTCATTAGATGTCAAAGAATTGTAGTTATAAATGTAAGTTAGTCTAACGTTTGTGGATTTGAAATAATGCAAGTGGAATTAAAGAGTTAAATTCTTGACTGCAATATTTCAAGCTATCATTTCTTTCATAATTATGATGATTATTTCTGAATTAAAATCTTGAATTAATTAATAAATCTTCTGAATTTATATGATTATTACAATCCCCACTTTTGTAAATAAGGTGCATACATGCTGTGTTGAATCTACTTTTTCAAAGGCTTTAATTTCTTAAACAAAATAATAAGTACAGTAAATATATTTATGATCATTACACAATTTGTAAAGCCTGATATTAATTTTTAAAATTGGGATTATCTAATATTTTTGTTTATTATAATAGTTATAATATAATTATAATAATATAATTCTTAAAAATACAATTAATTTATACTTTGAATCAGTAAAGGGTATTTTTCATTCTGTTTTCAGTGTCCTCTCACCATCTTATTTATATTTTAAAGAATTTTAGAAAAATTTAGAAGTGGAATTTTCCTCATAATTTTGCAAATGATTTCAATGTCTTCATAATCTGTTATTTAATGATTTGATTGATTTCATTAGCTGAACTTTGCCGTCTGTTCCTAATATATCATGGATGTTGAGGATTTCTCAATTATTTTTAATTTGTTTTTACCAAAATCAAGTAAAGTTTTATTATATTTTTACTTCTTCTATCCTTACGCAACCTCAAATATTAAGAATATATCATCAGTAAGCATACATTAATTGATATTTAATATAACTTTGATTTCTAATTTTTAAGTTTTTACATTTAGTTTGTTTTATCTTCACAGCATGTATAATTTCATATTTTAATCAATAATCAAAGACAAAACCTCCATAAGATACATAAGATCTGCAGAGCATAAGTAAATGAAATGTTTTTTCATTGCATTAAGTCCTTTCATGTTGGAACTAGATATTTTTCAAAAGATATCTAGCTTCACTTAATTTATTTTCAATAAAATTCATAATTGGAAGAAATTTAGTATATAAAAGATGTAGAAGAGATATTATATCAAATTAATTTCAATTAGCTGCTTCCTAGTCTCAAGTTAAGTTTAAAGACTAATTAAGCATTTTAATAGGTTGACCACCTCATTACACTCTTAATGCTTAGCTACCCATAGTATTTCTACAGCTTCTCAAAGATTTTCCTTAGCAAAGGATCATATATAAAATTGAAATGAAGGAAATAAAAGAAATACAAATGAAATAAGGAGGTTTACTCAGATTACAGAATGGAGATGTATAGAAAAGTATGGAACTATACTTCAAGCTTTGTGGTAGACTAGATTTATGTCTGTAATGACATAGTTTTTCAACTTATCTACCAATTGCTAGCAAGAACCTTTTTGGTGGAATCATTGAGATTGGGGTTAAAAACTCATTGCTTTCTGCTCTGAACAAGATTTCTTCAATTGGGTAAATCCATTAAGTTCAGCATAATAACCCTATGAATGATACGTGATATAGTATTCATTAGTGACTAAAAGGAATCCTTGTACAGTCCTGACCAAAAATAACGCACCACCTCCCTAGCGATCCTAACGACCGGTGGTGCATTAATTTTGGCCAGGTGTACACAAGTCATACTAGTCATGCTTTAGTGTTACATATAATCACAGCCTTGAGAAGGATTAGACAAAAACAAAAGGAATTAAAATTTCTCTCTATCCAGTACTATATTGGTCAAATGAAGATGATACTTTCCATCAAGATATGACAGCAAGAAAAAGAATAATGTATATCATTCATTACAGTTGAGGTATGATTTTACTGAGCGAGCTATGGATGAGTGACTTCAATAATTCATGTGAAGGTAACAATCTCCTAAATGCTATTAGAGGAAGATAAAGGATATAAGATACACCAAATGAAGGACAAATTATCATGGAATTCCTATTGAGATCCTTTGCTGGAGGTAAATTAAAATTTGTATACACTTTGAAAACTGTATTATACTGCAGAAATACAACATCAGTATTAAATCTATTCACCGTCATCATCATTAAAAAATCACTAGAAAAATACAACTACAAGTAAGGGGCTTGTATGAACTGGAGAAACTCATAGGAAAATAAATCTTACTCATACCAAAAATTTTTTGAGTTTGTCCTTGATATTGTCTAATTAATTCAACATGGGGAAAATGTAAAATACCCTAAGTACAGAGTCTAACATCCAAAACCTTTGGAGGTGGTCACCCTAGTTAAGAGCAGAAATCAGTAGCTAAGTAGAATAAGCATCTAGGTAGCTCCCTATACTCTCTCAATCCCTGCAGGAGTCTCAGCCTCTTCTTCAGCAAGAGACAACCTCCAGTCACTCGGAGGTCCTCAACCATATGGAGTGGCAGTGGAGGGTTCACATCATCACCACCACCACCAGGCACACCCTGGTGGCCAGCAGCCGCCCGTCCCTTCACGCTCGCTCTTTGGACGCCTCGGTATCCGCAAACCGTCTCTTCTCAGCCTGACTGGTGGCGGAGGGACATCGGCGCAGATGCAACAACCGCAGCTCGCCCAGCCAACCCAACCCCCTCCCTGTCCCAACAATACACCTGCCGTTCCAGACCGAAAGCCCAATGCCCCAGCGCAGCCAAACCCGTCACCAAACGCCTCCTCCCAACATGGCTCCGGTGGTACGCAAAACCACTTGCCCTCAACCTCGGCATCCCCATCCTCTGCTGCCAGAACATTCAGTCTGGATGATTTGCTTAAGCTGCCTCCCAGACGTAAGGCTTTGTCCTTCACCCTAAATTGCGCCTTCGGCCCTCTTCAGCTCTGTCTCTCTCTCTCTTTCAACAAATCTCTCTGTCTCTATCTCTCTGTCAACAATATCCCAGCTTTTGTGGCTTGAACGCTGGTTGCACGCTGTCTTGGTTATATACGTTGCATTTGCACCGTTTCCAGCTGGAGTTGTTTGGTGTTAAAATAAATAACCTGTATCATAAATGTATTTAGCCCAGTCAGACTAGTGTATTCATGTTAGATCGTGTATATTTAGAGGTTTCATGTTACATGATAAATTATAAACATAATAGCAGTAGCATAAAATGAGACCTGATGAATGACACATAGATTACAATACTTAGGCAGTACTGTTGTATAATGTGTAAATTATAAACAGAATTGTTTAAATAGATGCTTTAATAGTAACTTGTGTATAGAGCTAGATGAAATTAAACACAAATAGCATGGAAATTAATTATGATAAGTGTGGAGAACACATTAAGCACTTGTATACATGGTAGAAAGTATTGCTACGCATGTCAGGAATCTAAACATTCTTGCAGTTACCCATTAGTTTGATCAAGGACCATCCTTGACTTCTGTCAACTCAACCAAATTAAATGATTAATAGTGCTACATATAAACCATATGCATAATTTACTAAAAGAACCTTGTACTATTGTATAATTTACCTTTATATTACTGGCGTCCAGACTGCAAAAGCAATTTTTGTAGATACATTAGGTTATGCAAATTTCCTCTTCGACACTCTTTGAACTAGAGAATATTCGGGAACAGAAAGGAACATGTTGAACTATAATTTATAAGAGGTTAAAATTGTAGTTATGGAATCATTTCATTCCATAAATTACTTAGTTGTTTTATTTTTCAAGGGAGTCAAGCATTGGTTCTTATTCTTCAGTCAGTTCAAATTATCTCAATGATCAATTCTGAAACTCATATGTTGCATTTCACTGATAAAGTTCACTCTGTTCCACAATCTGTCTCAATGAGGACTTCAACCCTCTTTAATTAGACCTGTAGCTTTAATTTCTTGAGGTGCTTCTAACAGAAGAGAAGCAAAAATTTAAATAAGATATTGAATTAAAGGAATGATAGGGCAATGTTCAATGAGGGCACCTTTTCATCTCAAATCTGTTATTTCAGGATCTCCTTCAAGCCGTAAGAAGCGTAACAACTCCAGTCCCACGCGAAAGCATTCCATCACTCCATCGGGTCCAGCTGCGGCTACTGCTACTGCCATGGCAGAAGATGAGAAGAAAAAGATTCTGCAGAGTCTCGTGACACCAGCTCACAAGCCAATTCTCAGCAATGCTCCAAGACTGTCAATTACTTCTCTAGCACCTTCGGAGACTTTAGTGTTGGGGGAATGCCCTCCATCCTCTGGAGATACCCCTTCTAATGTGTCAGAGACCAAGTTTATGGGAGAAGTAGTGGTAGCTGGGACTTCCGTTGAAGAAGTCGTCTTGGAGGAACCACTCCCTGGACCACCTCTAATGCCTCCAGTACCTATTACAGCCTCCAGGCTTGATAAAAAGGTAAGTCTTAGAGCCTAATATTTCATCACCATGATAAAATAAATTTCAAAATTCTTTAGATTCAAGGACATAATAGAGGCTGTTTCAGTGTGGGACATGCCCCAACGCGCTCCATATAATTTTATCCAGCATCACAGTCCACTCACCAGTATGCTGTTTGCATGCATTAACATCTTACATCCTCAATTAGAGAGACTTTTAATTTAGTTATTCATTGTTATAAAAATTCCTTATACTTTCCACTCGAATGTATCATATAGTGGCGGGCAATCAGATTAAGTTGGATGAGTTCCATGACTTAACAATTTTGTTTATCATTTACATATTTGAGATTGGACAACCTTCAAACCGTCAAGATAACCCAACTAAATTTAGAAAAAAGTAGAATTAGGATTTACATCAAAACAATTACAATTAAAGAATTGTTTTGGAAGTAAGGATAGAAGCAACACGGAAATTTTTATTGATTTTTTGAAAATATTTATGCATTCTAAAAAATATTTTATTATATATATCTATATTAATTGTTTAACAATACTTCCCAAAACTACTTTTATAAAAAATGAAGATTCAACGCTTAAACTTACGAATCAAAAATATATGCCTTGTCCCTCTGATCATTGTCACCTCTTTTCCATTGTCCTCTCCATATAAAAATAATTATGTATTCTGTAAGTTCAAATGAGTTTTATCTACCACTGTTATCACTATTAACTATAAACTGCCTATAATTTTTCATACTTAAATTACTTAACAAATTCACAAATTTTTGTATAAAAAGTAACATGAATAGAAGAATAAAAAGGAAGGTGAAACGTAATCACCAAAGAATAAACAGTAATTTTATATTTTTAATTATGTTCCAACCTACAGAACTGTGTAATGTTTTTCTTGCAGTACAATAGTTAATAATCACTTCTGCGAGTATATGTTGAGTAACTCTTAACCAAATTGATTGGATTTGTTTTTTTTATATTTGGAAAACATGATGCAGTAGGGTTGAAGAAAATTGGTAAATTTACAAATGTTGACCTTTTATTTTATAAGAATAAAAATGTAGCTAACAAAAAATGCAGAAGTTCATATATATTTTTATCTAGTGAAAGATCATCAAGTGAGCTTCATCTGAAAAGACTTAGCTAAATTCATAGAACATATATGATACCCTAAATAAACTATTTCTGTTCTTTAATTTCTTCATTACCATTGATATATATTTAAACATTCATCTTTTATTTTATCCTTTTTGTTGTTAGTTTAATTTTTTTAAATAATGCCACTCAGATTATGAGATATTAGCATGATAGAATTTCAAATTCTCAACTTGTTGTGCATAAAAATTTCCAATGCCTAGAAAATTTTACAACCAATCACATGTCACTCCCCTTCAGACTCTGGTTGATCAGCTATTAAAGTTATTCTAGCTATATGGTGTAGGTTAGGCTGAGAACTACACTGTAATATTTGTAAATAGTTTTAACAAAACTAATTTGGTTAGTAATTAACCACATTCCTTCTCATCACTTCCAAAGGTTTTATTTAAATTCAATGTTTTCTTTCTGCCATAGGTCACTTTTGCCCGTCTCCTCAGCCGTGTCTCTGCTGAAATGGGTTCCTCCTCTGCCTCAGGAAGTGGTAGCGAGGCTGCATCAGCACCTAAACCACAAGAGAACCCAATCCCCACAACAGAATCGCAGCCTAACCCACACCTCCCAAGTCCTGCTTCCGATGAGTCCTCATCAGTTTCATCATCTACCTCCTCTTCATCATACCATGCAATGGCATCCTCCGGAACGTCGCCAGCCTCCAGCAGAAAGTCTTCCCGCACCAAGATCCAAGTCCCAGTGGTCGATGCCCTCGGTATATCTTCCACCAGAGGTCCCTCAATCCTTTTGGAACCTCCATCTTCGAGCATGTGCAACATGGACTTCCCTCCATTATCACCAATCCGGGAGATGCCCTCCCCCTATCCCTCCCCTACCAAAGTGGGGATGCAGTCCAAGGAAGAGAGAAAGACAGAGGTGAGGAAGATGAAAGGGGAAGAGGACACAGGGGACACAGATGATGTTGAGGAAGAGGAAGAGGATGAAGAACATGCTAGGGTGTGCGTGACGCAGAGTCCAGAAGAAGAAGGAGGTGGAGGAGATGGCGGTGGTGAGGAAGATGAAGGAGAGGAGGAGGACGATGAAGCAGAAGATGAGGATGGTGAAGATGAAGATGATGAAGACGATGATGATGACGAGACTGAAGATGATGAGGAGGATGAGGAAGATGAGGAGGAGCAAGAAGGTAAGGCTGAAGAGGACCACATCCACCACAAGCAGAGGACATTCTCAATAGACGCAGCGGCATTGGAAGCCACCGATGAGGATATAGGAGATGAAGGGCTAGAAGAGGACTCCCCTACTGGAGCGGATACAATGTCTGAAACCACCAGTGCTAGTGCAGAAAAGTGTTCCGTTCCAAAACTAGTTCCCCTACTTTCACTTCCCACGCAACCCATAGTGATACCCACAATAACTATTCAGCAACCATCTCCAACAAAGGCTATGACGCCGAACAACAGGCCGCACATGATGCTACCCATAGGTTCTCCCCCTCCCAGAAGAAGACTTTCAGAACACCACCCTTATCCTCCGCCTATATTTTTCCATCCTCCTTTATCACCTCAAGTGTCCCAGCCTAGCAATAAACGCCTACTACTCCATGGTCCAGATAAGCCGACTTCTTTAGATCTGCCAATGTCCCCACCTATCATCACAGTCACTGCCACCATGAGTGAATCGGACGAGACGGAAGACGGGTGTGTGGGTAGTAATGTAGGAAGGTGTGACAATTCCTCCTTCCGGACATCCGGTTCGGGGACTATCGGTCCAAGTGGGAGGAGACTAGGGGAGGACAATTCTAAATGTGGGGGTCAGCCTGGGATGACCTACCTATCCCCTTTCTCCATGTGTTCCAGGGGAGAACGTACTGCTTCGGAATCCAACCTGAGTTCCTCTGGTTATTCATCTATGGCCAGTCCTGGACCTTCCAGAGCTGGGTCTAACAATCCGCTGTGTCCTTCAGATGTTACAGACGCAGAAGATCCCCACCAGCACCTGGGAGGTCATCCTCATCACGGTCCCCATTTGCTACTCCCACACCATCGTACCGGACAATTGCTTCATCCCCATCACAATTCCGGGGGTTCCTCTTCAACTTTGCTTCATCCCTCGGTCCAGCACCATCACCAGCATCTCCTCAACGTTCTGCAAGCTGCACCCAATTCCCCCACTTGTTCTGAAAACGATGCAGGAACCCATCACCTTTCAGTGCCTCCGACGTACTCTTGGACAAGAAGGCCTTCACCACTTTTGCAGACTCCCAACATGGAGGACACCACTGCAGAGAGACCGCCAGAAAGCCCACCAATGGCTAAATCTATTGCCTTGCGACAACCTCAAGCATCTGGTGGTGAGGAAGGAAGTGCTGAATTCGAGAGGAGTTCTGCAGAGGAAGAGGAGAGGAAGGGAGGGGAGATCGGAGAGGGGAAGGTTTGGAGGAGGAGAAGAGGAGAAAGGAGAAACTCCAGTACAACACCTGATTCAAACGATGAGGGAATCGGTAAGAACATTGCTTACATTGAAAAATATTTCAGACATCACAAGAGGAAACAATGGAAGTCACTTCCAATATTTACAAAACTTCCACTATTCTGAAATAAGATTGTAAACTTCTTTCTCCTACTAATTTTCAAATTCTGTTGTTACCCGGTTCCTTCCTAATTTTAAAATCCTATACATCAAATTTGAATATCAATAATAGAGAAAAAACCTTACGCTGATAAAAAAAATGCTTGCTTGGTTTTTAAAAGAGCTTCTATAGCTCAGGTCATTTTGCACATGGGCTTCCAACGGGAATCAAACCCAGAACAGCTTTCACGAAAGCCAAAAGCATTGCCCTCTTGGCCATCCAGGATCCTGATAAAAACTAATTAAAATTTTTTGTGTTAGCTAATGATCAAATAAAAATTCTTAGTGGTAGGTTTCTTCAGTACCTACGTGGGGAGCTGAAATAGTTCACTAAATCTTGCTATATATCATCTGAGTTAATACTTATCTAAAATTAGAACTAAGCGATATTGTAGTGCAGTATAATTGTAAATTATTATGAAAATTCTTGGAGAATTCATGCTCAGGATGGAGAGGCGCAACAATTGCTTTCTGCAGTCAACAATAAGCATCTTCTGGGAGTACTTTCTATGCCCTTCATGTTTCCAGTCTCAGACACGTGTAAATAAATGTAGACTCTTTTTCATGAAATGTCATGGGTGGAGACATGAAAGCTTCAGGTATCCAAGCAAAACAATACTAAGAAGGTCATACTTTCATTAAGAAAATGTATGCAGGGACTTACTTTGCAGGCAAGTGCCCCTCTACCTTGCTTACCAGCTTACTTATCTGACCTCACATAAATTACGAACCTGGAGGGCATGAGATGTCAAGGGCAGGTACTGTTAGGAGTATCAAAACGATAGTAAAGGGCACAACATTCCAGTCACCAGTCAACCAATAATAAGTGCAGAGTGAAAAAATGCATCCATTTTACAAGATAATTTTTGCAGGAAGATTTTTCAAGGATAAATTTGAATTTTCTACATCTAGATGCATACTCTGAGAGTCACTTTTCATTGTGTGATATATGGTGCATGCACAATGACTCCACCACTCAGTTCATTCTATCGCTCATCGTTGGCAGAAAAAATGAATGTTTTAGTCAACTCGTTCTAGATACTATCCTTCTGATCTTTTTTCTGGTGTCTGAATGACTTAAAATAAAATGTCATGGATATAGAGAATCATGCTAATCCAATTTTCCATTTAATTTTTTATTGTAATAATGAAAACGTCTGGTGAAAACTTTCATCACAGCTTGTGTTTTAATGTCAGGTTCTTCATTTTATTATTCACACTAAAAACATCAGGTCACAGGCTTGAAATTAAATTTATTATATTTTTTGTTATTTTATTAACACGAGTATTTATTTATATTGATTACATCATTTGTTCTATGTACCCTAGTAGCACAGAAGATGCTGAGCATGTGCTCAGGGAATTTTAGTCATTTTAGCTAAAATGTTTCAGAATCACAACGTGAGCATGTGCTAAAAATGTTTTAAGGTGATTTTAGAGCGCACGTTTTTCTGAACATGTTACAAGCATGTTTGTGCAAAATTTCATTCCACTTCCTTCTATAACTAATAATTATAAAAATTTTTGATTGAATGTAGCTTTTCTTTCCTTTTGACAACTAAAATTAGAAATGATCGTTTGTAATAGAGATAAGGGCGTAAAGAAAGGAAATTAAATAAAAATTCTTATTCAGCAATGGGCACTTTTTAAAATTCATCGATGGAATCGTAAATCCATCAATCCGTTTCTAAAGTCATCGATGGATCCATCAACCGTTTCTTTATTCACCGATGGATTTACGATGCTTTCCACCGATGTCCATCGCTTTCATGGAGATAATTAATTCGCGATGAAGAATCAATTTATATTACGAGTAAAATGTAGCTTGCATACTGCAAGCAGATCTGCAAAACTAATTTCATATCGGCATCATATCCGGACGGTCCTCAAATGAAAAAAATGGATTGAAATTTTCCTTAAAATTCGCTGAAATTTCATCGTCTGGCATCGAACCCGGGTCTTACTGGTGAACTTACTATGCAGCACAATAGATGATCACCATCTCTAACTATGTGTGAAAATTCAATCAGAAATATTGGCTACAACTGCCTCAAAAGACGTTCTAATTTTCACGAATGTAAATGGCTCTCTGGATTCGAACCAAGGACGATCTTGGAAATCTAAAACAAAATCGCCGCAATGCATTTAAACGGCCGATTTTTGCCCCGACCTAGCATCGAACCATGGACCATATTCGGCGATGTCTTTCTGATTTACGTTGGAGTTGCACGGCTTCTAGCGATCCCTCGAATTTCAACTCCCTACTTTTCCGGGAAGTGCCTCAAAAAAATTTTCGAAAATCCTCACCATGTAATCTTATGTAGAAAATCGCGACTTTGGTGCCTTCTGGAATCGAACCTATAACACTGAGGTTCAAAGTCGGCTTTTTTCTGGAGGTTACACGTCATGGCCAATACGTCGTAAAAATTTCAAGTCGGTGGCACTTGTAGAACATGGTTAGAATTTTGATCCCCAGTGAGTGAGTGTATATCTAGGTATATCCGGAGAAGCGTCTATATATAATAGATATGGCTCTGATGACAGTAGCGGATCATTCAAATGTTAATATCAATAACCTCATAAAAGCCAGTAAATATCAACTTACAATGAGAAATATAACGTATTTATAATGCTACAATCAATGAACAAAAACGATGCAATGATTTACGTTTCGACAGATCTGCTGAATTCAACTCGAGGTTAAAGAATTATGGAGATGGAACAAGTTTTAAATGCAACAGTAGCCGTCTTGTCAAACAGCAGAAAAACCAGCGGACTGTTCTTAAACTCATCAAGAATTGATAATCTATCGAAGTAATCAGACAAAGATCATCGATGCAGACCATAAATCATCAGATGGGTGAATTTAAAACCGTGCCTAACGCATGCAGCTAGCTATAACAGTTGAAGAACGAATTGTGGTGTCGTGTTTCCTTGGCGGTTGATGTCGTTAGCCAAGCTTGGCTTCACTTATTTTAGTGTATACCCGTAATTTCCTTAGTGGAAGTGAGAATTTTCATATCAATAAGGATTAAGATATAGATGTCAATGCTTGAAAATCGAATTTGTGTAAAAATCGTGTGGTTTAACAATTTAAGTGCGGTTTGTGTGAATAGTGGGAACGTTTGGCGATGTGTGTATTCGTGTTTAACTATAAAATAGCACGTATATAATTTTAAAATTTTTTGAATGTAGATGTTTTCGTGACGTTTGACTCGCGTGATTTGTGACAATTTTTGTTGAATATGTTTTTGTTTTAATAAACAAAAAATACCATAGCTTAATCTCCTGCTTTTACTTTGTTTTCCTGCTGAAGAGAGTGATGGAATGTGATGTGTGTGAAATGTTTGATCGAGTATTATTAATAATATAGTCATTCAGCTGATAAGTGATATAGAATGTTTCCTTTTATTAATATTCATCGTGTTTTCAAATACCTTGGAGATGTCACGAAAGGTCACTGAGGCATCTCCAAGACATCTTGTTAGACATTCGAGATATCTCTGAGATGTGATTCTGCTATGTGGGTAGCTGTTTAATTAAAAGTAAGGGATTATGAAAACGTTTGTTTGTTTGTCCGTAGGGAAATTTGATGTGTGATCGAAAAGTATTATTGTTAACAATGCATCATTCAGCTGAAAAGAGAATTCATAGTCGCCTAGTTTAATTAAAAGGAAGGGCTAATGAAGACTTGATAAATTTCCAATGTAACCTGGTATTTTGCAAATTAATCAACGAAAACTGGAGGTGTATTATACATATATGTTAAATAAATTTCAAATTATACTTCATTAACATGCAATTATTATGTAGCCATTGATTTCTTTTACTATTGAGAACCTTATTTTATTTGAAACCTTGTATAATATCCTGTGTTTTCGTTGATTATTTTGTGAAAAACTAAGTATTATCTGGAATATAACGAGCGCTCGAAAGATTTACATTAAAATGTGTATAGCACATTTTCGACCTATTTTAACCGAAATGTTGACGGCACATTTCTGGCGCATTTTTACCCAGCAAAACTTTCATACCCAAAATGTGCTAGGCACATTTTAAAAATTTCTAAAATGTTTCACTGAAATGCTTCAAGCATGTTGTGATCACAAATTGTGCTACTAGGGTAAAAGCTACTGCCTGCCCTTAGTAAGCAGCTTAGGGTGCAAATACGAAGATGTTTTATTATTATAATATCCACAGCAGAGTAACTAAATTATGTAATGATGATGTTTATCATAAAATTTTTAAGTTATTTAATATACTCCCGGAAAATATACAGGAAATTTCTGACTCCAACTTATTTAAATATAAATTGAAAAATTTCTTAATTGTTTTCGAAGTCTCTTTATTCAATTGAGGAGTATCTATCCTATGTAAAGATAGATAATTATTGAATACTATTTTTTTTACTCTATCCTGTAGACTTTTAGTGTAATTTTTTTACCATGCCCTGCATTATTTTGTTCTTTGACGAAAATATGCATTTTCTAATGTCTACAGTGAAGTATATACCTTATCTTATTTGGAAGTTGGTAAATGATATGTTGATTTCATTCTCTAGGAACAGAAGGAGAAACTGGTAAAGCTGCAAATTTAACTCAAAAGACTCTTCAGCTTCCATCAATTGTGGTTGGAGTTAGAGGTGCATCCCCACCCCCAGCTGAGCCAGAAGCCAATTCATCGTCTCGTCTCAGTCCGGTCAGTTCAAGAAGTGAAAGCCCATTGAGTGACAGAGTCTCACTGCCTTCTTCATCTCCATTTGGACATAACTCTTCTCCAAGACCCTTCTCTGCCCTCTTCTTTGGCAAAGGTCCTCCTCTGCCACTGACTGACTCCGATGCACTGTATGACTGTCCAAGCTCAGAGGCAAGTAAAAATATTTTTCTGAAATGCAGTCAAATTTATTGGTATACAGCATGGCATGGCTTGTAACTGAATATTAATTGATGTAATTTTATGCTAAGTTTTGTGTATTAGCTGTATACAAAAGATTTTTTTACAGTAAAAGATGAATTTGGTAGTAAAATGAGTTAATGTTATGCTTATTTACATCTGTCTTCAAACATTATAATTTTATGTATATTTATTGATAGCACTTGAAATATTTCCTCAATGCTGTGATATCTGTTTTTTTATGGCATCTGTAATGGTTATTCTGCACATCATGAAATAAATAGCAAGTTTAATTTCCAATCTTATCATGACTTTAACCTAGAGATATGGATACTCCTTGCCAACTATTGTTTAATACATTATTACTAATCTTAGGATTTTATAAACTTTTATTTCATAAACTGTGTTAACTCTCTTCTAGGTTCTTGGTGGAGACGACTCATCAACAGGAGGTCACACAGCACATACCAAAGCATTCCCATTTGGATTAGGTTTGCCACCACCCCATCCTCTCGCAGGAACAACTCCTGGTAAAGGATCAAATCTCCTCGAAGTGCCCCACAGGCAAGGACTACAGCGAAAGATTAGCCCTAAACGCCGTGTCCGTGCTCCTGTACCAATTTGCTCATCATCCTCTTCGTCATCCTCATTGGAGGGAATCCACTCAAAACGGTATGAATGTGCCACAAGTCATTAAATTTTAAATGTAAAATTTAACATAAAACTGAATTACTGAAAATTTTTGTGCATGATAAATACTTACTAGATGGATATGCGATTTAATGGTTGGAATGAAAAAGAATATTTCAAATTGATACAAGAAAGCCTTATTCAGAAAATGTGGAACTGAACTGAATTTTTAAAATTCATTGGGCCTTGGATCCAGAATGAAAACATCATGGTTCCATTTTTTTATTTTTACTCCTTTGGCATCAAAAATAGCTGAAAGTCAATTTTAGATTAGTTTACAAATCAAAATGGTAGCTTTTTTGGTAAATGGTATTTCCAATAATATTTAGCAGATTATGATAAGGTTTTAAAGTGGATATAAAGTATTTATTCAAAATCAACTTATAAACTAAAGAAAATTAAGAGCAGAATTCATATCAAGATTATGGATTTCTGCTTTTGAATGCATATGTGACTATCAGATTTTTCCTCTATTTTTTATTAGGCCTAGTACTTCATCCACATACGTCCAACAATCCAGCAAACACTCTTCATCATCTGAAAAGAATGCAAGCAAAAGCATTGAAGTCCCTTATACCACTGCCCTCCAGTCCCCCACAAAACTGCACCATTATCCACCAAGAAAGTACAAACATCTGAGAGGCTGGGTTTCTCCTGGTACAACTGACCCTAAAAAATGCTTTGAGGGCTCCATCTCTCCACATGGGCTTTCAGGCATCACCCTGTCACCAAATGCATCGTCATCTTCTGCAGCCACCACACCCCTGCCTCATGATGATGTTAACGTTACCGGAGATGCCACATCAGAGGTAAGGCCTAAACCTACACATTATTACACCGTATATATCATTTTTCTAAATTCAAAAGTTTGGATAAGGATATAATCAAACACAAGAACTAAGAATTCCATTTCTCTTTGGTTAAATTATTAGGTTCACTAATACATTTCTGATATATATATCAGAAATGTATTCTCGATTAACTTTTTTTATGTGATTGATCTATATAGTTATTGCCTCTCTTCTGCTGTAATCAGGGTTACCACATTAAACCTTTCATTAAAATAGAATTTCCGGCTTTTAATATGAGGCTTTTTAAATGCCACAGGACAGAATTCATTGCCCTTCCATACCCAAAATAGGATTGTATTTTACTCTTCTGTACCTATTATTTAATTTGAAATATATTTTTGATCTTTGCTTCTTAAATAACATTTCATTTTAAAATATAAATCCATTTTGACTTGGAGATGTCATTCTCTCACTCAAAAGAGCATCCTTAAACTGCAATAATTCAGGTCAAACCCAGAAAGGTGGCAACCCTGGCTTCAACTTTATTTATTTATTTAAAATCAAGATTTTTACATGTAGAAAGTGAGCCAATTCATGGTTAAATATATACTATTATTGATATATGAAGGAAAAATGAAATAAAAACAGCATAAGATATAAGAAACAGTACATAACATTGAAGTAATAAAGATTACTAAAATAAAATTTCACAATATTATTCAGGAATATTTTCATCTTTGCTTTCTTTCTGATCAAATGTCCTCTTCCAAGGATCATTTGAACTTCAATTATCTCAGCTCTGAGACTTCTCCAGATCATGAGACTAGCATAGTTCTGTGTATAGGTATCTTACGTGATATAAAAGTATATCAAAAGTTAATCACTACACATAGGATTTGCATATCTATCACTAAGGGCACCATCTGAAGAATTGTCAATACAAATTTGAAAGATGGATCAAAGGCGGTGCCCCCAAAATTTGATCAGTAAAAGTAATTCTTACTGAATCTCTTTACCAACAAATAATTCAATGAGATATCCCATCTCATATATTCTTTTTCCTTTACATAGGCCATTTTTTTCATTTTCTTTATCTATTGTGTTAGATTTAAATTTTTCATAAGTTAGCCTTTAAATACACATTTTGTTTAAAAAATATATAGTCTAACTTAACACAGGATATGGTAAGTATTATCAACAAAAATTAGAGGCAGTTACTTGCACCAATTTTAAAAATCGATGAAACTACTATGCTAAAATTTAAATTTCTCTAATTAAGATTTAATTTCTTATTTTTATTATTTGTGAACCTTTGAATTCATCTTCTATCTTATTTTATGATCTTATTTTTATGATAGATCCCAGTTTTGGTGTGGGGGTAAGATTCCAGCAGAGAAGTTTTCAATTGAAACATTGGATACAAAGGCAGTAAGAATGTATTCTGTTGAATATTGGTTGCTAAATATGAACTATTTTACCCATTCCTGCCAAAATTGTTGTATTTACATATAGTTACTAATGGAAGAGGTGCTGTTGCTTCTAGAATTGTACTGTAGTTCAGTGTAGTATATTAACTTATGATATAAATTGTTATTCAGCAATTACACATGACCTTGATAGACATAAGTAAGCTGTTATTCATGGTTCTAGATCAGTGTTTCCCAAAGTTTTTCATGTTGCCCCTCCTTTGTACTGCAATTATCATCCTATGTATAATCTATAAAATTTATGAAATTTGAATGAACCATGAAGCTAGATTTATCTGAGGTTATAAAAAAAATTACCTTATTATCATGAAACAGGTATCCTGATATTCCATTTTTGTCGGGGATACAGTGTTATTTAAATTATTATCCCAAATAGTTTGTGGAGGCCATATTAAGGTTTTGGTTTAGATGATGAAATTAAATAAAATTTAAATTGATGGATGAAATGTTCATTTTTTAGGTATTCGCAGGGGTATCCATTACAGTTATTCAATTATTTATTTATGCTCTCACAAACATCTTTATATTGCACAATTATGTTGGGAGAGTCAGCAATGTGTGAACAAAAACTGGCTTTCCATAACTTAAAATAACCCTGTTAGGTGCAATTAAAACTCAGAAACTTACAGTGTGTGTTGGCAAGCTTATGAACAGTTTGGCCATTGTGGTTGTCAAAATTTTTTTTTCTTCAAAGTTCTTCAGAATTATTGCACTACTTTGCTATTCCAATCAATTTTACTGATTCAAAATGTTGATTTTTACTTTCTTACTAGGAAATTTCAAGAAAATATTTATATAGAATTTAAAGAGAATTCTTAGTATGACATTTATAGTGATGGTATATATATTACATAACAACATATATTATTATTTTAATTGGCCCATAAAACTAAAGTATTTGGGGTAATATGTCCAAAGACTGAATTGGGATATTAGTTTGGATATTTTATAGGGGGGTATATTTGTGAAATTATTTCATGAATGGGACATTTTACCAAAAAATGTGGGCACCATTGCTCTATTGGATGAGCCCAGTATCCCCTGCAATGCAATGCTCTCCACTTTGGGAATCATTATTCTAGATTAACAAATTGTTATTTTTGGTGTTTTTAGGAATGAGATGTGCTTTATAGTTAAGGGTCGTAATTGTACTCTCTCTCTCTCAATATAAAAACTAAATAGCCAGTGCTTTCAATAGCTCATCACAGTAATGCTCATTATAATTAATTATATTAATTACTATTGGTTTATCTCAAGCAGAATTATGTGTTAGCGTAAATAACAGATGATGTAAATTTTGAAGCTTCTTGTAGTTAATGCCAAAGCTCTCATAAGATCAAGTTGTTTTGTAATTACATTATTCATTTCATTAAATATAGAAATAAGTAATTTTGAGCTATTATTAAAAAGTAAAACTTTTAGTAATTTTCTCTTTCAAACTGCGTTTATCTTCAAGTTTTTTTGAGAAAGTTATGGATTGTGTAATGTGACTGACAGTATTTTTTTAATAGTAAACAGCCTTACTTTTCAAATTATTTTACCTTTGACTTCAATCATTCCATAATTTGAGTGGGAATGAGGCTAAAATGATGCTCCTATATATGTACTCAATACAGAGTCAAAACAATGCATTTGGATTCCATTAATGAATTGAAATACTGACAGTTTACACTAACTTCATTTTCTCAAAATAATGACAAGTTTCTCTAAAGTAACTCTAAAGAACTTCTTAGGACAACATTTTATGTCATGAAATTATTTCAGTCAAAAATTTGAACAGCATAATCTTATGCATTGACAGCTGGAAATCATGACACAGCAAATCTTACTCTAAATTATCACTATAACTTAAAGCTATTTTGATATTCTTTAATCATTTTGCTTTTATTTTACTTTTACAGATCATTGGAAAGGACACTAAATGGATTTATGGTCCAGACAAAGTTGCTCTACACGAAGCTCTGATGCTCCCTCTAAGTGGCCAAGATCCATTGCCACAGACGAGAAAAATATGCCGTATGAAAACCATTGGTCATCAAATAAGGTTGGTAATATATCACGAGTTACCTGTATTTCTCATTATGAATTCGTCTATCAACAAGTATGGACTTATAAGAGCCGAATCTATACCCCATAATGGTGTATGTTAGTTAACCATTAACAGTAGTTTATATCTTAATTATATAATTATAGTTAATATATAATAATAGTTAATATAATAATGGTTAATACAATAAATTATTATCATTGCCAGAATTTAACACTCAGAGTATACTCTGACTGTTAAGGACCTCAGGTCTCTGGAGTCTCTGAAGAAATACATTTCTGAAAATAATTCTTTCAATTATTTTTGCTGTAATTTAAACTTCACATATACCTAGAAAATCATAATTAAAATTTAAAATCAACTACAAAAGTATTCCTGAATTTAAATCATAGAAATCATTGTACTATGTAGCATTGAGGGTCTTTGGGGTCCACTCCCTACATTACAGGGCATTTTTTAAGGATTTTTCACTAGGTGGCCAAAAGAAAAATATCACCTCGAATCCCCCCCCCAAACCTCTCCTCCACCGACATACATGTGTGAGTCTGAAAACACTATATGTTAATAGGAGATTTTACAACATTTATACTCGTGAACAAGGAAAATTGGTTTGGAGCAAATTGGAGCACTTATTCTACATACGAGTAAAATGTAGCTTGCATACTGCAAGCAGATCGACAACACTAATTTCATGTCTGCATCATATCAGGACGGCCCTCAAAAGAAAAAAAAAATGGATTGAAAATATTCTTAAAATTCGCTGCAAATTAATCGTCTGGCATCGAACCAAGGCCTTCCTGGTGAACGTAATATGCGGCACAACAGAAAATCACCATCTCTTACAATGTGTGAAAATTCAAGCAGAAATATTGGCTCCAACTGCCTCAAACGACGTCCTACTTTTCAATAATGTAAATGGCTCTCTGGATTCGAACCAAGTACGATCTAGGAAATCTAAAATATGTTTTTGAAATGTATCTATGTTCTCTATCTATATACCTAATTTCATGTTTTAATAGTATTGGGAAGGGGTTCAAAAAAATTCCTAAAAATCGGATAATTTACTGATTGTAGAGACGCCTGGTGTCGATCCCAGGAAATATTGTTAGCTGGGAATGCACATTATGACTTATAAGTACTTCATCTTATATTATGCAAAGTTTGAAGTCGATATCATGCCGGGAAGTACCTAAAACCTTTTTCCGTTTTCTCCATAAGAAATGCATTGAGGAATGTAAATGGCTCTCTGGGATCAAACCAAGGACCATCAGCGAATATGTAAAATTTGATTATGAAATATATTTATGATCTCCAACTTCATGCTGAATTTCAAGTTTCCATGTCATCGGGAAGGGGTCCAAAAAAAATCTTAAAAATCGCCACAATGTATTTTAAACGGCCGATTTTTGCCTTGACCTAGCATCGAACCCAGGATATTTTCCGTAAAACTCATTTATGTTTTTGATAGATCATGACCATATATTGACTTGACTCCTTGAGTATTAAGTCCCTACCTATCCGGCAAGTATTTTTTAAAAATTCCCGAAAATCAACGCAATGCATTAAAATGGGAAAAATTGGGACTTTGGGGCCCTCTGGAATCGAACCCATGACACTGAGGTTCAAAATCACAATTTTTCTGGTGGTTACACGATATGGCCAATACGTCGTAAAAATTTCAAGCCGATGACGCTTGTGGTTTAGGCTGTGAATTAGTATCCTATCTATATACCTATCTATATCTATTATATATAGATGCTTCTCCGGATTCATTCATGGATATACCTATATATATAGATGCTTCTCCGGATTCATTCATGTATCCATATATATATATAGCGAGGATACAAATTCACAGGCTAAACCACAATCGTCATTGACCTGAAATTTTTACGACATATTGGCCATAACGTGTAACCTCCAGAAAAATTACGATTTTGAACCTCAGTGTCATTGGTTCGATTCCAGAGGGCCCCAAAGTCCCGATTTTTCCCGTTTAAATACATTGCCGTGATTTTCGGGAATTTTTAAAAAACACTTCCCGGATAGGTAGAGAATCAAAACTCAAGGAGCCTATATATATGGTCATAATCTATCGAAAACATAAATGAGTTTCACGTAAAATATCCTGGGTTCGATGCTAGGTCGAGGCAAAAATCGGCCGTTTAAAATGCATTGTGGCGATTTTTAAGATTTTTTTTGGACCCTTTCTCGATGGCATGGGGACTTGAAATTCGGCATGAGGTTGGAGATCATACATATATTTCATAATAAAATTTTACAAATTCGCTGATGGTCCTTGGTTCGATCCCAGAGGGCCATTTACATTCCTCCATGCATTTCTTATGGAGATAACAGTAAAAAGTTTTAGATACTTCCCGGCATGATATCGACTTCAAAATTTGTATGAAATAAGATGAAGTCCTAATAAATCATACCGTGCATTCACAGCTACCAATATTTTCTGGGTTCGACGCCAGGCGTCTCTACAATCAGTACATTATCCGATTTTTAAGAATTAATTTAAACCCTTTCCCAATAATATTAAAACATGAAATTAGGCATATAGATAGAGAACATAGATACATTTAAAAAACGTGTTTTAAATTTCCTAGATCGTCCTTGGTTCGTATCCAGAGAGCCATTGACATTATTGAAAAGTAGGACGTCGTTTGAGTCAGTTGGAGCCAATATATCTGCTTGAATTTTCACACATAGTTAGAGATGGTGATTTTCTGTTGTGCTGCATAGTACGTTCACCATTAAGACCAAGGTTCGATGCCAGACGATTTTTTGAACCCTTTTCCGATGGCATAGAAACTTGAAATTCGGCATGGCGTTAGATATCATAATTATATTTTATAATCAAATTTTACATATTCCCTTATGGTCCTTGGTTCGATCCCAGAGGGCCATTTACATTCCTCAATGCATTTCTTATGGAGATTACGGAAACACATTTTAGGTGCTTCCCGATATTATATCTACTTGAAACTTTGCATAAGATAAGATCAAGTCATTACAAATCAAACTGTGAATTCACAGCTACCAATGTTTCCTGGTTTTACCACCAGGCGTCTCTACAATCAGTAAATGATCCGATTTTTAAGAATTTTTTGGAACCATTTCCCAATTATATAGAAACTTGAAATTCGGCATATAGATAGAGATCATAAATAACTTTCAGAAACATTTTTTAGATTTCCAATATCGTCCTTGGCTCGAATCCAGAGAGCCATTTAAATTCGTGAAAATTAGAACGTCTTTTGAGGCAGTTGTAGCCCATATTTCTGCTTGAATTTTCACACATCGTTAGAGATGGTGATGTTCTATTGTGCTGCATAGTAAGTTCACAGTAAAGACCCGGGTTCGATGCCAGACGATGGAATTTAGGCAAATTTTAAGAAAAATATCAATCTTTTTTTTTCTTTTGATGGCCGTCCGGATATGATGCCGACATGAAAATAGTGTTGCCGATCTGCTTGCAGTATGCAAGCAACATTTTACTCGTACCTATATAGATAGATAGATAGATAGATAGATAGATAGGATACTAATTCACAGCCTAAACCATAAGCGGCATTGACTTGAAATTTTTACGACGTATTGGCCATAACGTGTAACCGCCAGAAAAATTGCGATTTTGAACCTCGGTGTCATGGGTTCGATTCCAGAAGGCCCCAAAGTCGCGATTTTCTCCATAAGGATACATGGCGGGGATTTTCGAAAATTTTTTTGGTGCACTTACCGGAAAAGTAGAGAGTTGAAATTCGAGGGATCGCTAGAAGCCGTGCAACTCCAACGTAAATCAGAAAGACATTGCCGAATATGGTCCATGGTTCGATGCTAGGTCGGGGCAAATATCGGCCGTTTAAACTGCATTGCGGCGATTTTGGTGATTATTTTTGGATCCTTTCGCGATAACATGGATACTTGAAACTCGGCACGTGGGAAGATATCATAAATATATTTCATAATCAAATTTTACATGTTCGCTGACGGTCCTTGGTTCGATCCCAGAGGGGCATTTGCACTTCTCAATGCATTTCTTACGGAGATAACGGAAATAAATTTAGGTACTTCCCGGCATTCTATCGACTTCACACTTTGCATGATAGAAGAGCAAGTCTTTACAAATCAAACAGTGCATTCACAGCTTACAATATGTCCTGGGTTCGACACCCGGTGTCTCTGCAATCACAAGTTGATCCGATTTTAGGAATTATTTTGAAAACTTTCCCAATAATATAGAAACTTGAGATTCAGCATCTAGATAGAAATCATTAATAACTTTCAGAAACATTTTTTAGATTTTCAAGATCGTCCTTGGTTCGAATCCAGAGAGCCATTTACATTCCTGAAAATTAGAACGGCTTTTGAGGCAGTTTTAGCAAATATTTCTGCTTGAATTTTCTCACATAGTTAGAGATTGTGATCTTCAATTGTGCTGCATAGTAAGTTCACAGTAAAGACCCGGGTTCGATGCCAGGCGGTGAAATCTTTGTGAATTTTAAGAAAAATTTCAATCCTTTTTTTTATTTTGAGGACCGTCCCAATATGATGCCGATATGAAATTAGTATTGCCAATCTGCTTGCAGTATGCAAGCTACATTTTACTCGTATATATATATATCTATCTATTATATATAGATGCTTCTCCGGATTCATTCATATAGATAGATAGATAGATAGATAGGATACTAATTCACAGCCTAAACCACAAGCGCCATTGACTTGAAATTTTTACGACGTATTGGCCATAACGTGTAACCACCAGAAAAATTGCGATATTGATCCTCAGTGTCATGGGTTCGATTCCAGAGGGCCCCAAAGTCGCGATTTTCCCCATAAGATTACATGGTGGGGATTTTCGAAAATTTTTTTGAGGCTTTTCCCGGAAAGGTAGAGAGTTGAAATTCGAGGGGTCGCTAGAAGCCGTGAAACTCCAACGTAAATCAGAAAGACATCGCCGAATAAGGTCCATGGTTCGAAGCTAGGTCGGGGCAAAAATCGGCCGTTTAAAATGCATTGCGGCAATTTTGAAGATTTTTTTTGGATCCTTTCCCGAGAACATGGATACTTGAAACTCAGCACGTCGAAAGATATCATAAATATATTTTGTAAATAAATTTTACATGTTCTCTGATGGTCCTTGGTTCGATCCCAGAGGACTATTTGCACTTCTCAATGCATTTCTTACGGAGATAACGGAAACAAAATATAGGTATTTCCCGGCATGCTATCGACTTCAAACTTTGCAAGATACAAGAAAAAGTCATTAAAAATCAAACTTTGCATTCACACCTTACAATATGTCCTGGGTTCGACACCAGGTGTCTCAGCAATCAGGAGTTGATCCGATTTTTAGGAATTATTTTGAAACCTTTCCCAATAATATAGAAATTTGAAATTCGGCATATAGATAGACAACATAAATAACTTTCAGAAACATATTTTAGATTTCCAGGATCGTCCTTGGTTCGAATCCAGAGAGCCATTTACATTCGTAAAATTTAGAACGTCTTTTGAGGTAGTTAGAGCCAATATTTCTGCTTGAATTTTCACACATGTTTAGAGATGGTGATCTTCTATTGTGCTGCATAGTAAGTTCACCAGTAAGACCTGGGTTCGATGTCAGACGATGAAATTTTAGCGAATTTTAAGAAAAATTTCAATCCTTTTTTTTTTCTTTTGAGGATCGTCCCGATATGATGCCGATATGAAATTAGTATTGCCGATCTGCTTGCAGTATGCAAGCTACATTTTACTCGTATATATATATGAATGAATCCGGAGAAGCATCTATATATAATAGATAATGTTAGTGTAGCAATTTTATGCATTAAATGCAAAAGATTTTTTTTCGCTAGATTTGCTGAACATGTCAATAATTTGATCACTGCAGTCTTACACAATTTACCGGGATGTTTCAAGTACTGGCGACATTTCTCAAAAACTCCAGGTTCACTGATAGACAAGAATGTAGCAGTTGGGATGCTTAATACTTGGAGAATATCGGAATTTCAACAACCTCTCCAGGCAGGCTTGATGGCAGATGTTGATCATGAAATATTTGCAAAACAATCTCCAGAAAGGGCGTTTGATTCTGCCCGATGTTTTAACTTTGAAACAAAACGCTCTCAGAAAGTTGAAACTCATGCTGCAGGGTCCATATCCAGGTGGACAGGAAGAGAAGTTTCCTTTACACCAAAAAAATGTACAAGCCAACACTCACAATGAAGAAAACGACAGAAAAGAACGCAAAGTATTCTCTCGTCACAACAGGCACTTGATCATGGACGGCACTCCGAGTCGAAATAATATCAGCGTTCATCAATTTTCTTGACGTCCGGCTCAACATTGAGGAGAATGAGCTGATCAAAAGATTTTCTAAATTTCTAATGGCAAAAACCACAACAGAAATGATTCAAGAGGGTCGATTCTTGGTCGAAATCATTTTTGGCAAAGAAAAAGTTTCCGACTTTTCATCGAATATTTGCGATTGTTGGCCAGCAATCCTAGAAATCAGAGATCTCGACACTTCAGACGAAGGTGCAAAAATGTCGCATTAGCTGCTTCGACTGATACCAGTGACATGTGGGATCTTGCAGAAACTGTTGTGCTCTTTACTGGTCACTTCACCTCACTCCATGATTGTTGAGGAAGTGATTTCTCATTATAATCAAATTAAATCAAACCACCGACTGTCAACTTCAGATGAGACCATAAACTCGAGAATGTTTGTGGCACTGAATGGAGTAGGTACAGCTTTATATGATCCGAGGCCAGCTGTAGCAGAGTTCCTTCGCAAGAAAGAGAGGCTTTGCCGAGAACCGGATCTCACCTTGTACTCCGAAAGGGATTTCGTTCCGAAGTTTTTTCGTAAAGATGGCGGTTTGTGATTTCATAATCATATCTATTCAATAGATGAATTGTGATCTACGGGTTGTGACTCAATCATACCAAAACATTTGCAATAAAAAAAGTGATTCCATAAATAGTTATTTTTCATATCCAACTTGTTATATACTTGCCCACAGACTACTACGTGGCCATTTGGCCACGTTCGTATTACTTAGAAAATGCCCTGCTACATTATATAACTTTAATCACTCTTATGACAGAGAAGTTCTGAGTTCAGAATGAGTCAACTCATTCTGCATGTCACTGTAATACCCTGTAGCTGTTCTCTAAGGCTTTACATCACGATTTTTAGTTTTCTTGTTCTGCCTCTGTTCACGTTCACATTGTTTTTTTCCTCCCAAATTTTATTGTAATCTAATTTTTCCTTGTTTGTGATTACGTGATTGTGACTAATTATTCTGTAATGTGAGGCAGTGTTTTTTAATAAATTACTATCTTTATTCTATATTTTTAATTCAATTTTTCACTATCAATATTTCTTCTTGGGAAGAAATGTTGATAAAGACATTGATTTTAAAAGTCTGGATCTTCAGAAACCCAGGTCTGCTCTCAGGGTGATGACAGTGGGGAAAGAGGAGAATTTTATTAAAATCTTCTCATTTTTGAAGTAACAAAATAATAACGTAATGACTGACAATTACTCAGCCTCTGTTAAGCATCTCTTGCCTCAGCACTTTTCTCATCAAAATGTTGTATTTAAATGTAATTCATACATCATTATGCATGGTAGCAAACGATAGATTGGTAATTAATATTGGAATGTATTTACAAATTATAGATATATTCTAATAATTGTAGAGAATATATGAAAAACAAATTATACCAAATGTAATTTTTATAAAATGTTTGATTTCATTATACAGGGTGTCTGGGTCAAACATATAATAATACAAAATGTAATAACTTGAGAAGTAATTTAGATATTTATTAGCAGTTGGCTTCTACAAGTTTGGTAACTCAAAATGTTTTTTACACAGTTGCTCCTCCATATGTGCAGCATTAGTGGCAGAAAGACATCTAATATGTATTTTACTCTCTCCAATTGTTTTGCAGCATTGCAGGAATTCGATAGAACAGTTCTAGTAGATCACGAACTTTTGTCTGGTATACTTGTTTCCTCAAGTGGCCTCATGTCTGGGTTTCTAGGGGGCAAAGCAATTGATGGACTACCTCTCCCAGTCAATTGATCTAGGAAGTCATTATACAAGAAATCCCTCACAATTACTGCATAATGGCATGGTGCACTATCATCAAGCAAACATAGAAAATATTTTGAGTTATCAGACTAGTAGAAGGAAACTCCTTATAAATATCTCTATTACTTATCAAGTTATTACATTTTTTACTATTATATGTTTATCCTGGAAACCCTGTACTGTTAGAAATTGTTGCATTGGTTTAAATGAAAATGTGGAAAATACTTCAAACAAAAGTTCCAATAAAAAGAAAAACCATTTATTTTAATAATTGTCATTGAGTTTGTCATGACTCAATAAATCAAATATGTTTGAATTTCTTTATATTGTGCAAATTTACTTTGTTTATTATAATGGTAATGAATTAAATATAATGCAAGCTATGTCTACGATTGCAGGTTTCTGCGCAGGTTGGAACTGACACTGAAGAGAAGAGAAAGACTGGTATGTGCTCAGTTTCCCTTACCTGGATATATTCATTTTTTGTCTTTCATTTTTCCATGAGATTTACATATTTTTTGCATTCTCATTTTTAAATCATTAATATTTCATAAATGATCAGCTAATCAGAGAAAAGTCATCGAAATAGTGCTGGGTATTCGTGGTGATATAGCTTGGTCGTAACAACAGGGCCTTCCAACCTTCTTACAAGGGGAACACCAGGTTTGTGGGAAACGGATTCTAACAAAACTTTCATGGCACATTTTCTGCTCAAAAATAATGGACACATGTCTAACCGTTCAACTCGATAGGCCTTCGTTTGTAAAAAATTATCAACAGAAAATCGGAGTTAGGCAACTCTGCCATACTCGTGCATTACTATATAGATCTTGAGATTTTCCACTTGGGAAATTATGTTCTTCCATTTTTTTGCTGATTATTTTCCTTTTTGCGATCAAATTTCATCTACTTTACCTTCCTAGCATTCTTGACCTTTTAGACCTTTAGCAATCATTATTATGCACAATATACGCACAGAGGGCAAGAATCAGAAAAAGCTGGACAAAAATAGAAAAGCATTTCTTTTGAGTGCAGACTTTTAAACTTCACACATTTAATGCTGAATATATTTCGTATACAATCATGCAAGTAATTTGCATCAATTCTAGGGTGTTAAAACGATACAGGGGGTCAAAGTTGAAAAAATTTTGCCAAAAATGTCGGTCTTGCTAGGGGAGACTCTCCCTTTGTGTGGGGATTTTGATGAAAATTTTTGTGGTGATTCAGAAAGTGGAGTAATGAAAAATCATTTTGGTGTTCTTTTATTTGTTGGTACTAATTACAGTAGCTGTCCTCTTATACTTGATAGTAGTGTTATAAAATAGTATCTGGATGAATTTAAGAGTGAAGTTTCAAAGTCTGCGCTCAAAAAAACCACTTTTCTTTTTTTGTCAAGCTTTTTCCCATTCTTGCCCACTATGCAACATTATGTAGATTAGAATAAATGAAGGTAGAGAATGCTTAAAAGGTAAAGAAGATGAATTTAATCGCAAAAAGGTAAGTTATCATCAAAATAATGAAAGAACCATGAATATCAGTGTCAAAATAACTATTCCCAATTCCCTTGTGTTTAAGTTTACTCTAGATTCATATAATTTAATTTTGTGTTCTTAAATTGACCTAAACTTGGGTATATAATGTATGCATCGTGCATTATATATCATAAATATAATTTATATTACACAATACACAGAATGTAAATTCTAGCAACAGGCATGTCAAAGGTTTTAGAAAAGCCAAACTATATACCAAGGTTGGTGAACCTTTGCAACAAGAGTCTCATATTTTATGAATGTAAAGGACATGCATGCTGAAGTGGTGCAAAATCATCCAGGGAGATGGTGATATACATTTTATAAAGTCAACAATAGAATTAAGATCTTATAATTGGCTTAAATAATTGTTAATTACTATCACTAATGAACAGAATACACATTTATTTACTGCAGGGGTTCATTTTTTAAGAGAATTATACATGATATAGATAGTGTTTTGAGACTTCTGCTTGCCAAATAAATTCTCTCACATGCCACTTTGGACATGTGTGTCATTCGTTTGCCACCACTGCTACATGCCATCCATATGTGTCATCTTCATCCTGGTTTTCATCTGTTACAAATATTTCTACTTTGCTTTCTTTCAACTTTGCTAGGCCAAAGCCAATCCATTTTCTGAATAAAATTTATATATGTATAACTCATGCATTTCTCTACCGATTATTCAGGTAAGTCCATCTGATAGTGATGAAGGACCTCATAAGGCAGATGACGATGATGAACATGACAGGAAAGAAGATTCATCACAGTCTTCATCAGAAACCACTAAAGTTCCCCTCCTGCAAAGTGCTTTGCCACGTAGCAAAGAAGGAAGGTACAGATCATCTTTCCGTCGCCAGCGGAGAGCGTACGAGAGGAGTGGAAGGGGAAACAAAATCATAGCACCGGTATTGGAGCCACTGCTTCACCAGGCTCCTCTAAGCACCTCTTCAGAAGATGAAGAAGATAAACCTAACAGCCACTCTTCACCGTACCGACAGCGGCACTCAAATCACCCATCAATGGCAAATCCTTCTGCAATAGGTGTCATCACTGTACCTAATGTAAACAGATAAGTAAATGACAAAAGTAAGATAACCATCATTAATGGCAACGAATCGAAGTATTTTTCACTCAAATGGAATCTTAATTCCAGGTAAAAATTTCATACACTATTATTAGAGAAAGCTTTGAAAGAGCCTAGACATGCAAGTGTTTTACAGCATGCCTGGAAACTGCCTACCTAAACATTCCTGTGCTTGATAGATTAAATTCTGGCAAGAATTAATGAAACTTGTTACTTTTAAAAACTATCTGACACAAGGTAAACCTGTTAAAATTCCTGATAAAGGCTTCTACATTATTATTTCATATTTGCTTGGGCAATCTTTGATGGAAGATCAAAGCAAAGAATGTGCTTCAACCAAGACTGACCCATTGAGATGTTTCAACATTAATGTGCACATTGATTGAAATGAATCATAATGCTCTTTTGGCAACTCTTTGAGAAGTTGATTCAGAGATTTCAATGCTAGATAAGACAAAATATCAAATAACAAAATTCCAAATTGAGAGAAGAGAATCTCATATTTTTTCTCAATGTTTCGATGTCCTTCTTTTTTAATGAATGTTTCCTACCAAAGAGTAAAACTTCTCAAACTTGGAGTTTGTTCAAAATATTTGATGCATAGAAGGAAATGGTATTATTACCATTGGTTAAGGATCGTCCATCAAAGGGATGATTTTCCGCTTGAAGAGTCAAAAATTAGGATCAAATTCTCATGGAAATGCTAACCTAAACAATATGTTTAGCACCCATTGTACATTATGGAGAATGCAACAATTATTTTAAGGTAACAAAAGTGATACGGGTAAATTAGATCTTGGCTACTGCTGCCATCCAATAATACATTTGCAGGTCTGCTAACACAAGTCTGCATGTAAATACTGAAAAAAGATAATGATTAAGGGATATCGTGTGAGCACACATGTTTTGAAGATTTTCTATCAATTAAATGTTGACGTTGTGAAATATTAAGTACTATTTTGCACATGTGAAGAATATAAAATGTTGTGATGAGTGATGCCACAACACGAGGAGGACTAATCAACATTCCAAATGATTAAATTAGTTAAGAAGCAATCTACATGAACATTTATGCTACTTGAGTTTCCATTTTTCTATTTTTTACATGATGATGGTCACCTATAAAGCAGTCTGTGATATAGCAGCACAAGATGGTCAGTGGTAGTATAAATTGAATACCAGGATGAATAGAATGAGGGGAAATTAGCATTAGTTGTATAAACATGTTGACCTGAAAGGCTGTCTGAGAAGCCTGAAGTTCATGGAGTTCAAAAGTATCTGATAGAGATAAAAATATGATTCATTAATAACTTTAATAAAATGGTTATGCATGTGAAGGGCTAAGAACAAGGGCAATTACTATGTCACCAAGATGTGACATAATTGTTAAGGAGTATTGGTGCCATTATTAGATAGTACTGATTCTTACTTGTTCATTAAAGAATTCAGCTTTCCATCTAAATCTGTAGATGCTTTTCCTCATTTTAAACTCCACACAAATTAGGTAATAAGAGACAGGGAAGACGTTAAGCTTGAATCTTAGGAAAAAATCAACTCTAAAACTAATATGGCTTGATGTTTATATAAGCCCTTCAGAGCATGAATAAAGCTCGAGTGCCAAGAAGGCTCTAATCTCTCAGCAATACTTCTGTGCTGTGCAATTATTTTATTGATGATAAATTTCTAAAGTACTTTCTACTTATTTTGTTATCATAATTGTAATGATGTATTGATAAGACCTGGTCTGTTAATCCTAATCTCAGACCACGTGTGAATGAAATGGGAAGTGTCCAGATATCTTTACTATTCCCAAGAGGTTATTCTCTCCATCCTTCATGTGATGTAAATTAATCCCACTTGTTATTACATTATTGTTATTGATGGAGCTGTTTCTTAATAATGTTGTTGGCAGTCTTAACTAAAAAAAATTGATTCATGTAATGAAACACATTTTCATACACTATTTAATAATGTTACTTTTTGTATTGTCATGCAAATTCCATTCCATAGAACTCTTTCATTTGTGTTCCTCAGCAAAAGATTGTGATAGAAATTACAGTGTATACTTGTGGATAGGTTGACCCGTCAACTTTAAAAACAAATTTCATTTTTTTGTTAGTTTATTTTCCATCTTTTACAAATTATGGTTGTTGTCAATCTGTTTATAATGTTCATTGTGTAGTCTCAATGTATTTACTCTATGCATCTATCTACCAGTCAAACAAATTTTTACTCACTCCTCAAGTGAAAACTAATGATTGTCAATAACTCTTTCATTTTTCAGTCGTCTCTTCATTCCTTCATCCATATCTGTTATTTGAATGTCAACTTATTCACAAGTTTATGTGGGTAGTATGAAGTTGTTTTGATTTCAGGTTTAAGTGATTGTTTTTACAACACACATAGGATTTAGTTGAGGTTCAAAAAGGTTTGCAATTTTATGAATATGTTGTCAAGTTTGAGCCATCATTATCATAACAGCCTCAAACCCTGACCAATTAAGTCCAGCTCTCTGACCATAGGGGCCTTTCTTACTGGAATGGTTAAACAACAAGAGTGATTTAAATTGCATTTGTGGTCAACAAATGAATAGTATATTCGATTTCAAATCTTTCACCACGAATGTGGGAATAATTTATCTTTAAGGATTTTTTAATTTTCAAATGGATAACTCTTCTGACTAGTAATGAACGAAGGAATTTTTTTTAACTTCATCCTCATATTATAAGGAAAAATAACACTCATATTCTTTCTATCATTACCTTTTATGTATTCATATACATATGTATTGATTAATTAAATTATGTGCCTTGACATTAAATTGAAAAATGTAAATTAAAACTCACCTAACATCAAATAATGTAAATTTATAACGATAATTTGGCATACACAAAATGAAATGTAAATTATTTATTAAATTTTATTTATGTGTTCTAGGAAAAACTCAAATGTAAGGAAATCTATAATTACCGATATTTTGGTGCCAATAGCAAAGGGCACTAAGAATGTTTCTAATGTTTTATCAACTATTAATTTTGTTGATAAGTGTCCTCAAAGAAATTTTTTAACTTTACTCTCTTATTACAAAATGAAGTTGAGGGGGAGTGCTGCTCCAATTATATTTTTCGCACTGCTTTTGAAGAAATGTGTCAATTTTTAAATGCATGGAGCTCATCTCTTAATGAGCAAATTAGCCTGATAATATTGGGACGGATATGATTGTTCCCACTTGTATCTTACCCTAGTTCTGTGATTCTTTTTTATAATAAATAAATAAATGTGCTCAAATTACATGCCTGATATTTATTTCAAGAGTGTAATTTAATATTGAATCTAAAAACAATTGAAATAGAATAAAAATATTTTGTTTTTATCCGAGAGTTTTCTAGTTTTGTAAATGAGACATTTCCCTTTAATTAATTAAATACAATACCATATATCTTTATTTCAATGGCTAATGCAGTTAAAAGCAGCCCAATGTTTAGTTCCTCTATTAGTCCCAGTTGCAGTTCCTCTATTAAAGCTCTTGCTATGATTTAT
Source organism: Sympetrum striolatum (assembly GCA_947579665.1). Classification (NCBI taxonomy): domain Eukaryota; kingdom Metazoa; phylum Arthropoda; class Insecta; order Odonata; family Libellulidae; genus Sympetrum; species Sympetrum striolatum. The sequence goes on from OX388350.1 coordinate 75,688,925, forward strand.
TATGGCAACATAAGCTCTGGAAATCACATGTGACACTGAAGGGGTCTGAGTTATCCCTTAAGTGCCTCAGGCCTTGTTTTCTCCTTACAACTTGCTGCATTCTCTCTCTCATCTGCACAAAACTTAGATTCCTCGAAACGTCCATGATATATGCTATTAACAATGAACTTACGTATAACAGCCAAATTCATCATCTTTTTGGATTCATGCAGAATAAAAAGTGAAACAAACTCTAGGCAATAGAAATTCATTAGTGAAATTGAAAATCAGCTGATTAATGGGAGGTAGAAAAAATAGTGAAAAACATTGCAAAAGTGTCACTGCTTATGCAAAATGGACAATTATAAATTAACATTTCAGCATTTATCTCAATTTCTCTTGCGACAAGTTTTTTCGAATGTGAGAAATAAAAAATATTAGGAGACACTTACATTGGACTGCACGGTGAACTTTTTCTGAGGTCATGTTCTACTTAAACAATTTTTTGTTAAGTTTTGGTTACTCTATACTAAATAACAGGTGATTTGCATTCATGCTAAGGATACAAAGAGCAACTGATGAAAAGCACAGCATTTTATACTGGATTGGTAGAGAACATTATCAATTTTGAAATTATCACTGGTGAAAAATGCAGCCATTCATTCAATATCCGCTTCTTAACTTAAAGTCGATATAATATAATAAAAGAGATGTTTCACACATATATACATACGAGTAAAATGTAGTTTGCATACTGCAAGCAGATCGACAACACTAATTTCATGTCGGCATCATATCGGGATGCCGTCAAAAGAAAAAAAATGGATAGAAAATATTCTGATTATTCGCTGCAATTTATTCGTCCGGCATGGAACCCGGGTCATCCTGGTGATACTTATTATGCAGCACAATAGAAGATCACCATCTCTAACTATCTGTGAAAATTCAAGCAGAAATATTATCTGCAACTGCCTCAAACGACGTCCTACTTTTCCCTTACATTTCTTATGAGAGAAATGTTAATGTGCTCTGGCATCGAACCCAGGAATAGTACGATCTTCTGAAAATTGTTTTCTTATACTAATTTTAACCATACATCTTCCAGCCAAGCACGAACTTCCTATCATTCCGATAAGTGCATCAAAAAAATAATGAAATACTAACCCAATGTATTTTAAACGGGAGACAAATTTACCGCCCGGCATCGAACCCGGGTCTTTCTGGTGAAACTTCCTATGCAACATAATAGAAGATATTAACCTTTAACTATGTGCGAAAATTCAAGCAGAAATATTGGCTGCAACTGCCTCAATCGAAGTCTTACTTTTCCCTTATATTCCTTATGAGAGAAATGTTAATGTGCTCTGGCATCGAACCAAGGAATAGTACGGTCTTATGAAAATTTTTTTCTTAAACCAATTCTTACTATACACTTTCCAGCTAAGCAAGAACTTCCTATTATTTCGAGAAGTGCATCAAAAAAAATAATGAAAAACAGCTCCCATGTATTTTAAAGGGCAGATATTTGCATCGTCCTAGCATCGAACCCAGGATATTTTTTGTGAAAGTCATTGATGTTTTCGAAAGTCCAAGACCATAAATATAGGCTCCTTGAGTTTTATTTCTCTACCTATCCGGAAAGTATTTTTTTTTAATTCCCGAAAATCACGGCAATGCATTTAAACGGGAAAAATCGGGACTTTGGGGCCCTCTGGAATCGAACCTATGACACTGAGGATCAAAGTCGCTTTTTTGCTGGGGGTTTCACGATGTGGCCAATATGTCATAAAAATTTCAAGTCAATGACACTTGTGGTTTAGCCTGTGAATTAGTATCCTATCTATATAGCTATACGAGTAAAATGTAGCTTGCATACTGCAAGCAGATCGACAACACTAATTTCATAACGGCATTATATCGGGACGGTCCCGGAAACGAAAAAAAGGATTGAAAATATTCTTAAAATTCGCTTTAATTTAATCGTCTGGCATCGAACCCGGGTCTTTTTGGTGAAATTTCTATGCAGCACATTAGAAGATCATCTTCTCTAAAATCGTGTGAAAATTCAAGCAGAAATATTGGCTGCAACTGCCTCAAACGAAGACCTTCTTTTCACAAAGTTAACAGCTCTCTGGATTCGAACCAAGGACGATCTAGGAAATAAAAAATATGTATTCGAAATGTATCTATAAGTTCTATATATATGCCGAATTTCAAGTTTTAATATTATTGGGAAGGGGTTCAAAATAATTCTTAAAAATCGGATCAGTGACTGATTGTAGAGACGCCTGTTGTCGAACCCTGGACGTATTGGTAGCTGTAAATGCACAAAATGACTTGTTAGGACCTGATCTAATTTCATACAAAGTTTGAAGTCGATATCATACCGGGAAGTACCTAAAATGTCTTTCCGTTATCCCCATAAGAAATGCATTGTGGAGTGCAAATGGCCCTCTGGGATCGAACCAAGGACCATCAGCGAATATGTAAAATTTGATTATGAAATATATTTATGATTTCTAACCCCATGCCAAATTTCAAGTTTCCATGCATTCGGAAAAGGGTCAAAAAAAATCCTAAAAATCGCCACAATACATTTTAAACGGCCGATTTTTGCCCCGACCTACCATCGAACCCGGGATATTTTCCGTAAAACTCATTTATGGTTTCGATAGATCATGTTCATATATATAGGCTCCTTGAGTTTTGATTCTCTCCCTATCTGGGAAGTATTTTATTTTAATTCCCGAAAATCAAAGCAATGCATTTAAACGGGAAAAATCGGGACTTTGGTGCCCTCTGGAATCGAACCCATGACACTGAGGTTCAATATCGCAATTTTTCTGGCGGTTACACGTTATGGCCAATATGTCGTAAAAATTTCAAGTCAATGACGCTTGTGGTTTAGGCTGTGAATTTGTATCCTCTCTATATATATATATGATATATGAATGAATCCGGAGAAGCATCTATATATAATAGATATATGAATGAATCCGGAGAAGCATCTATATATAATAGATATATATGAATGAATCCGGAGAAGCATCTATATATAATAGATATATATGAATGAATCCGGAGAAGCATCTATATATAATAGATACATATAGGAATATTTGGCACTCGATAGGAAATGCACTAAAGATTTATACTTATATGCAGAAATGTGAGTGTTTTTTGCACTAATAATATTACGAAGTATTATTAGGAACCCGGAACAAGAGCACAACTGGTCCAGAAGGCATATACACACAATAAATAAATAAATATAATAGCAACCCATCTAAATTGGGTGGACCAGTATTTAGCGGATTACCCAATTCCCAGAAAAAGAGGAAAATAGTACTGTAAGAAATTATTCTTACATTTATGGAAATATTTGTGTCTAAATCCTTTGTGCTTCATAGAAAATCCGGAGAGAAAAGTGTAAATTTAGATTTAATTTAGTAGAAGAATTAATACCCATCATCCCTAAATATGGGAAGATCACCTGCAGCGCCGCACCTTCGCAGTCTTACAGGAAGATGCTGCCCAGATGCAGTCCCAGTTACAAAAAAAGAAGCGAATCTGACAAGAATGTGTACTGCTTGTTCCCTAAAGCCTGCTCTAAAGGTAATGCCCTGTGCATGATCTAATGAGAACATAATCTATAATTCTAGCTTGGTAAGGAAATTAAGAGCCAAACTATCTCACTACTAATTGGCCTAAAAAAAGCTCTTGGTCGCTTATGTTAGAGAGAGTGAGGCCCTCTTACCAAATACTTTACTAACAGATATCATAAATTTGTGAAGGGGCCCTACTCATTCATTATAAATCTTGAATAAACTGCATTTTTCATCAATCTAAGAAAAAAACACATACGAATTATTTACATTGTAAAACATAAAATTATAAAGAAATAATGAGAATAATTTTTAAATATATATTTGAGATTGTCTGCTTTTATTTACCACGCTCATCAAAACATTCTTACAAAATCGAATCTGTATTTCCCACTTAATTAAGCAATTAATCGCTGAGTGAGCTAAGCTAAGTATGAGGGTTATGCTCAGCACTCGTGCAGTAAATATCGGCAACTCTATTAGTTTTTTAAAAAAAGATGAGGTGTTACTCGAAGAATGACTCTCATTGCCCTATTTTGTAGCTTCTGTAATTTTTTCATGTTGTTTTTACAGATTCCATACATAACTGAAGAACAATAATCAAAGTGGGGAGAAATAATTGTTTTGTATATGAGACTCTTTGTCCATGGGCTGAAGTATCTACGTACTTATTCTTGATAAATACCTAATTTGTTTGCCTATTTTTTACAATTTAGTCTACATAACTCATGAAATTCAAATGGGAGTCTATAAATATTCCTAGATATTTTATTTCATTCACAAAATCTAGTGCACTACTATCAAAAAGGATCAAGGGTCTATTTTGGTCATCTAGAATTGCTTTCTTTCTTATGATTGATGGTATAATTAATAAGCATTTGGTCTTGCTCACATTCAGCTTGAGTTTGTTTAGCTTAAGCCAGGTGCTCAAGTTGGCAAGGGCAGAATTGATTTTATTACATACTTCTTCATAGGTCCCCTCAGATGCAGATGTCAATGTGTCATCAGCAAAAAAAATTACAAATACATAATTTAATTTCAATGAAAGATCATTAATGTAAAGGATAAATAGTAATGGCCCCATAATTGCCCCTTGAGGAATACCCAAATTGTTGAAAATTTCATCTGAGGTTAAGTTGTTATACCTTGTTTTTATTTTTCTATTGCTCAGATAGCTTTTTATTAGTTCCACAGCTGCATTTCCAAAACCATATTTTGTTAATTTTTCTACCAGTAGGTCCCTGTCAATAGTTTCAAAAGCCCTTTTAAAATGTAACATAATTAAAACTGTAGTCTTTCCATCATCTGCCATTTAGATAAAACAAGTTAGATAGCAGTTTCACATGAAAAAGTCTTCCTGAAGGCAGATTGATTTGTGCATAATATATTATTTTTCTCCAAATATTCAATCATTTGTTCATAGAGTATTATTCCTAAAAAAAATCATGTACTGGTAAACAATTTACTGGTCTCAGATCTTGGGAATCAAGAGGATTTTTTTTTCTTTGGAATAGGTGTAACTAGAGATGTCTTCCAGGACTCAGGAAAAGTACCTTGTCTGATTGACATATTTACAATCTTCAGCAACAAAGCCCCTCATTCATCAAATGTATCTGATATTAAATTTGCTGTAATGTGATCAGGTGCACTTTTCTTCTTATTCAGGGAACATACAACTTTGTGTAATTTAAATAAATCTATCTCTTTGAAATCAAAAAACTAACACTGTGATTTTGAAATGTGATATCCTTTACAGTAAGCTTTTCAGCTTGAGATAACTTGGGTATAGAGTTTACAATATCTACAACACTATTTACAAAGAAATTATTCAGGCGATCATTTTCAGCTAAAGATTCATAACCAACTATATTTACTTTCAGAGAATCCCCTTTTGCGATTTTACAACCATCTAAGAATTTAATAGTTTTCCACATTTGTTTTGGCTCGTATTTTGAATTTTCAATTTCAGTTTCAAAGTATCTTTTCTTTTCATTTATTTTCTTTTATTTTTCTTTATTTTATTTATATTCTTATAACATAAAAGAAAAATATGTGTACAAGTAGAATAGATGTTGCCTATTTTACAATTTGTGGATAAATTCTATTAACAGAGATTATTACAAGAAAAACTTTTTATAGAAGCATGCTTTTTCACCCCATCAATCAAATCTATTCTATCTATCAAATGGTTTTATTGAACTTTGTTGAAAAAAACAGAAACAAGACAGTTTAATCTTAAAGACAACTCATTTCACGTTAATGATGGAAAATATTTATGAATTATGATGATAATTTGTTACAATGTGAATTACTGAAATATATCTAATTCTGCTCATCCAAACCTTCATATATTAATTTCATTGAATGAATATGTGGCGCCCCCTTCGCTCCCGCCAACGGCTCAGCGCCCGGGGCGCAAGCAGCGTCTAATCCCGCGGGAGGTCTTCTGAGGGATCCCCCGAGTGGACACGCCCATTCAGTCCGCGTCAGTGGTCCTGTTAGGGTGTGTGTGTGTTGTGCCCCGAAGAATTCCCCCAAAACTGATTTCATTCCAACTGTTGTAGTTCCTCTGTTTTGCTGTTTTCTTAGCTCCAATAAAGCCCGTGCTTTTAACAAGCTCCAAAGTGGTGACCCCGACGTGATCTTCTAGGCCTCCCGGCATTCAAACATTCCCCTTTTTCATAATCCACGGATCTTAATTTCGTCTTCTGCGAGGAGTGCCTTGGACGTTCTCAGCTGTTGCCGTCTGGTCACTGCAAAAAGGGTTGACCGTCTGAAAATGACAGCTGGGATCAGATGGGAATGAAATCAGTCTTGGGGGAATTCTTCGGGGCACAACACACACACACCCTAACAGGACCACTGACGCGGACTGAATGGGCGTGTCCACTCGGGGGATCCCTCAGAAGACCTCCCGCGGGATTAGACGCTGCTTGCGCCCCGGGCGCTGAGCCGTTGGCGGGAGCGAAGGGGGCGCCACAGCCAACTGTTGTAGTTCCTCTGTTTTGCTGTTTTCTTAGCTCCAATAAAGCCCGCGCTTTTAACAAGCTCCAAAAATATATTAATAGTAATTTTGATCATCGCTGACAGCAGATCTTGACAATGAATAGAAATAATTTAATTTTGTACTACATTTGTTGCAAGAATTTAAACTGAAGACACACTGGGAAGTAATTCATATTTTTCCAAGTCATTATTGATAACAGATTTATTAAACAAGATTATTCTGTCACACATTTCCTTTGCTTTATGTTGAATAATATTTTTAATATTACCTCTTGAAATCTTTCATTACTGCAATGGTAATTTTGTGGTTAACTGAGAACAGTAGGGACGGATATGCCAATGTTCCTAAGGGGAGTACAGCGTATTCTTTGAAAAATAGCATTACGAAAGATTATGATTAGCCTACTAGATATAAAAAAGAATCAAGCAAAATAGTCTCAGGACTGTCTTTAGATGGTAAGCAAGGGAGGCAGATGTTGTGCATTTCAGCAATCAATGGAGCGATGATAACTGAAGATTAGAAGAAAACTTAACGGCTTAAAACAACAGAAAATATTTTAAATGGATGGCTGTTAATTATATGCCTGTTTTTTATAGAAATCACTGAAAGTTCCAGTATAAATAAAGAATTTTGCTCATGCTTTTAGGGAAAGTCTCATATTTTCTAAAAACCTGTATGAAAATAATGTTAGATTTACTCAAGTATGGTTTGTTTTCATTGATGAATAAACATATCCATCAAAGGCATTTTTATTTCAATGCAATAAAATACTGAAAGTGGCATTACTGGTATAATAATGATCCATGCATGTCCATTGCATTTCTTTGAGTGGTTACAAAAAATATTAAGAGTGGTGTTTCACTTCAAGGCCTGTGAGGAACAATGAAATTTTTGTAGTCAAGCTAGAGTAAGTTAAGAAATTGAAACATCAATTTTCGGAAAAATTCACTAGGTGGGGGATTTCGAGTCAATCCCTGTCTTCCTCATTGCTGTCCCCTAATGTTGGCTGAAATTGAGCATTTTTTAGCATCTATTGATATGAATTTAAGACTCAAATGTTCCTAAATATTTTTAAGAGTAGAGTACATCCTGTAAAGCTGATTTTAATTCAGAAAAATGCTAGTATTATGTTGTAATTTTAGTAAATTGTTGCACCATATTAAGCAATCTTTGCCATTACTTTATTTTTAGAAAGGCCCATAAATCACAGAAGAACAGACAATATAATAATTAATTCTCTTAACTATCGGATAAGACTTAATGCTTATATTCTCTGGTAATATTTGAATTTAGTTAGAAGTCAACCAAATTCATGTCAGAATGTGATTGACAAAAGCTTATTCAAGGCGAATCAACGTTGAAGGAATTAAAATAATGATTTTAAACGTTTTAAACCACAACCCTCAACACACCTACCGGGAGCGAGCGAAAGCACTTGCTGAAAAAGTGACTAACATATTTTTCGTACGTACCGCGAGAACTGCTGTAAAGCAGAAGCTTTCGGAGATAGATTTGTTCGTGTTTATTATAGTATGCCATTTGTATTATTTATCAGAAATATTTCTGAAGTTCTATAGATTGAATTTTGTGGTATCGAGTTATTTTTAATCACTTATATTGAGGAGCGAAAAGGTCTTTTATCGGAATGACTCAATCTAGCTGACTTGTACCTTAAATATATTGCATTTTTCTTAGTTTTTGTGTTAATAATCGTCTAAGATGTCATTAATGAGAAGTATTAAGAATTTATATCATCGATCATCCTCAATTATCCCAGCGATTAATAAATTAAGTTCTCTTGCATTGGGACGACCATTATTTTTTAATCTTAGCAGGAGTCTCTGCTCGTAAGTGAACGATTTTCCTCAAGTTACTGGCATATGTACATATTTACACTCAGATAAGAACTCTTACTTTTAATTATTCCTGTAATTAATGTGTATTTCATTTAAGGTCAACGGATGAACCTAATAAGGTATCTTCAGAAAAGGTGAATAAAAGTATAATGGCATTTTTCGATGACCAGAAGAACTGGGGAGTGAACGAAATAAAAGTTGGAAGATCGTGGAAGAAAGACGAATTAAGATTAAAAAGCAATTCGGATCTACACAAATTATGGTAAGCTAGACATTTCCATTCATTCGGCGCCTCGAAAATTAACACAACCTAACACTTCCTTGCTTGTTCATAGGTATATTCTTCTCAAAGAAAAGAATATGCTTTTAACAATGGAGCATGCATCAAAAGAAGAAATGAGGCTTTTTCCTAATCCTGAGAGAATCGACAAAGTTGAAGAAAGTATGGAGAACTTGGAGGAAGTTGTTCGTGAAAGAAACAGGGCCTATTATTTATTAGAAACTGGAGAAGACGGTGAAAGGCCTTCGAGATTGGCGATTGGACCATTAGGTAAGATTGTAGTGATAATACTGCTGAGGTAGTCACATTGAAGAACACTGCTTTTGGTTTGCCGGATTTGGTGTAACATATTTTGTGCTTTTCTAGTTTCCTTGAACTCTGGGATGGTTTAAATACTAAAAGCTCGTATAGTTATAATTTGGGTAATTTTACCATAATTTGAATTAAACTCTCTTTTAATACCTATAAGCTATAAGCTATGTGATATTGTGTTTAATGTGGAAATTTTGGATAAACCGCGTATTATTGGAATTATTACCATTTATTAAAGAATTATTTTTGTCTTCAGGAATAAGATACAGATATAGGATGAAAGAGTACGCTATTCCAAAGCAAAGAAACATGAAATGGTGGCGTACACTTTCAGTTGGCCATGAAAGCGGTGTCTATCTTAATAGATTTCTGAAGCTCTACAGAGAGAGGATATACTTGGAGAAAAAGAGGCAGCGAACGTAAGTTTTCTCTGTTAATGAATATTATTATGCACTGAATTTCTTTACAGTTTATTTTTGAGTTTTCAAGTTTCACTCCTTACTTTGTGCTTGGATACTTAACCAACATGAGATCAGAAGGATCGCTGTTTTAAATCATCCACTCTCTTTGTTATTTTATTATTTGTGTGTATTGTATATTTTCCTTTATTCAATCATGATATTTAATTATTGTTTGGCTATGTTAAGTAAAATCAAGTAATTTATTAATGACACTGCAAGTTGGTCTATATATATCTATATTTAATTAACGTTTTAGCAAATGATTAAATGACAGATTGTACTCTCAGAGTTCTTGTTTACCCCTCAAATAACTACTTATAGAACTCAAAAACTACTTATAGTATACTAAAGATTATAGTGAATTGTAATGTAATGAGAGTGGTATCATTCATATAAGGTTGTAAGATGACAAAATTGGCTTTCCAACCCGTAGTCATGCCATATAAATTGCTTTACTCTTAGAGCTAATAAGAAGGCCAAATTCTTAGTTAAACTGTAATAATTTGCTTAAAGGAATTATTTAAAACTATTTAAGTCTATAGTTGCTGTAAAATCAATTAAACCCTCTGCATGAATGTATTTTTAAGACTCTGAGAATATATTATGATAATATTGTAATGAAAAACCAGCCTTAGAAAAACAAAATTTCCTTTCTGTGATAAATTAAATATTTTTAATCAATAATCAACACATGATATTCTAGCAGTATAATATTACGGAAGTTTTTCAAATGTTCACTTTGATAAATAGTACAATCTGTTTTTATTGTTGCTAGTGATGGAGCTCACTTGGTATCATTAAATGTTTCTGTATTTGTTCTTCATGCATATTATTTGCGTCTTTGGCTATGAAATTTCTTTGTAATAAATGTGAAATGTGTTCAAATTAAAATAAATTACTTTGCCTTTTCAGGAGAAACTTCAACCATGTCCAGCATTTGATGAGGAGATACCCGAATATGAGTTTAGAAGCCATTCAGGAGCAATATCCAGAAGTTGACATAGAAAAGGCAAGACGAGGGAAAAGAGCATATGGTAATCATTATCAAAACTCTTAACAATAAATTTTTAAATTAGCAAAGCTCATAGAAACCTCAAGTTGAATGAATTAATATCTTGTTGAATGTGTGTCATAATTTGTAATAAAATCTTGTTTAATTTATATTTTTCTTTCATTCATAACGAATGTTTTTATTAAGTAGTTTTAAGGTCATCAACATTTCTTATAATTTTTATGAGAATTCATTATATGACTGCCAAGTAGGTAAGAAGTATTTATGACAACCAACAATGGTCTTCTGCTGTCCTAATTGAATTTGTTGGTAAGTGTCCTAATTTAAACACCAGTAGAAGTCCTCACAATTTGGAGGAAGGAAAGGCTTTCTAAATTAGTGCTAAAACCAAATTTATTTTCATCTGAAAACTTTGGGAGATTATCAGCCACCACATTAATGATTATGGATGTAAATATTAACTAGGAAAGTGCGTAATAGGAATTTAAATTTGTAGATTTTTGACTTATGGATAGATGGGTTCTCACTGCTAAGTCTATTGAAGAAAGAAGTTGCACGTGATGCTCTCTGCCTGTAGATTCTCCGATATTAGTGTGTATGATAGTTTATTTATTGCATTTTTGAATTATTCTATGCTCTGCATATGATATAATTTGATGGGTTTCTGATTTCAAAAATATTGTACTGTTATATATATACATACATGACCATCCTCCAAATCTTTTTATGGAACTTTAAAATGTTATTCATTCTTCAGTTCTTCAATAAAAGTAATGTACAAACATTATTGAATGTTCAAGGGCCACTTATATATTCAAATACTTTTTCCAAATAGTATCCTTTAAAAATAAATAGGAAAGATACCAAAGAAGAGTATGAGTAACCTCCACATATGAAGGTAAGTTTTCATTGATGAAGATGATACTTAAAAATCTTGAAGCTCATTGAAGTGGTTGTTGGTGATCCTCGAGAAATTTCTTGTGAGCAGAGAGAAAATTTTGGAGTTGCGTAAGACCTACGAGCCTCAGGTAACTTTGGTTAATGCTTTAACACATCACTGCATGTTTAGATATGGATACATTTCCCCCTGACTCATAATGAGTATAGTACATACATACTGCAAGACACTGATGAAGTAAGAACAGCCAAAGCAGCTTCCTAGTCCCTTCCAGTTTTTGAGAGAGAGACCAAAACTCATGAGAGTCACATGCCCTTTGCTTATGCTCACAACATCACTCATGAGTGATGTATGCACTGAAGGTGTTAAACACTATATCAGAGAAGGTTCAAGGAGTACAAGAAAACATAACGTACATCTGGCATACAAAACTTTCACCTTGATTTTTCTATGTTACTTAAGTCAATTTTTCTCATCTCTTCACCTGACCATGATGCTGTTATTTTGAAACTACATAGTAGTCAAACAAATATATTGTGGAAACCATAATACTGAAAAATTTCTTACAAAGAATATATTTTATATTAATATTTGGCATAGTGTCATTCTACTTTTAAATCTTTTGAAGGTTTATTATGAATTAGGTGTCCAACCTGCTGCACATTTGTAGCCCTTAGAACAATTCTTTGTGACCTGGTAGACTCATTTTCTAAAGTTTTTGTTCTGTGTTCTTCATAAACCTTTTCTAGCTTAATGATATAGAAATACTAGATGGAAAAGGCCCTTAAGAGTGAATCTCTATGCTTGAGATTACCTTAACAAACCAACCAAGTTTGGAATCTGATGAATCATGCATTGTCTAAGTGATACTCATAGAGGAATAGTTTTGGGTCACCCTAAAATTATTCTTTTTTCAGTTATCTCATTACCCTGCTTAAAGACACATAGACATAGTAAATGCACCCTAGTTTTAGGTATATTTTGTAAAAATATTAGCCCTTCTGTTGTCCTTTGATACTGTTTACTTTAAAACTAAATTAAATTTTATTTACTGATGTAGAAAATATGGTGACATTGCATTACATGGGATGAAAAATTATGGACAATGCTAGACAAATATTAAATGGAAACAATCTTTTGAATAAAGACCATACAATGCAGGTGAATTCTCTATTAATAACAAATCATGCCCCTGACTCTTCCCCATATCTCCTGTGTATTGAAGTGGTAGGATAAGTGAGGCTTGAAAGCAAGGCATGTTTATGCTAGAAGCACTTTACACCAAATGATATCCTAAGAAAGAAAATGTTTAAATCTCTGTCAGAACATTTTTGCTTAGCTATGTATTTGATTGTAGTGGTACTGCTGGGAATTTTATTGTCATCCTATTTTAATGGTTCCCATTTATTTGCGACATCTCAAATTTTTTATCCAGTATCCAGGATAAACTTACAGAGGCCAAGGCCAATATTGGTGGAAGATGCATTGCCAACTTTTTTTCCTGGTTGTCCTGAATATATAAGCGAACCAATACCTTAACCTCATAGGTCCATAGTTAAGACAAACAGTAACTCTCTGACAAAGCTGGTGATACCAAAAATTAAATGTGAATATTACAGGAGTGGGTCAAATCTTGCTCAAGGAATTTTACATTCATCAAATTCTAACAAATTCTTCGATCTTTGAATTCCTTTATCCAGATCTATGTATTATGACTCTTCCAATAAAATGGAACACTTAGTGTGTCAATTTTTTTGGTTGCTTGATACATTTTACAGAAATCTTTCTGAATCTTATTAGTGATTTAAATCAGTTCTGTTGACTTTGTTCAAGAATAGCAGCAAGGTAAGTATTGTCGTCTTCTAAATTATTTAATGAAATAGTGACACCTTAAATTTGAGACTCATTTTTAACCAAGAGGATTAATTATAAACCATGTTGAAGACTTTTAACTTTATTTTGCAATTATTTTAAAAAATTCATATTTCACACATGCATTTACATCAAAATTTTATAGAATTTGACCTTTAATACATAAATTAATTGATATTTTAAGTTAATAATTGCATTATTGATTATTTTTATATTTTTTGAAGCTGGTTGGTTGTTGGAAACTTAGTAGACTTAAGTCTCAACTGTAATAAAGAGAGATTGAAAAGAATTCAAAAGAAAGATTGAAAATCATTAAGAAATTAAATTTTTCAACATTTACTTAATCTTAAATGAAGATTAGGGCAATGCTACTTTGAATTTGAATCATTAGGTGCTGTTAAATAAATAAATAAAGATTTGTAAACATTTTACACCATTCTCAGAGAGTAATAATTTTTTTTGAAACATTTCCATAGGTGGGTTGCAATTGCTTGACATGATAGACTAGCAAGTTGATTAGTCACATTTTTTGGTGCTGCATCAAGTGAATACTTTGATTATTGTGGTTTCAAGTTTGTATAAATGCGAAGTTAGTAAATGCAGGAAATGAAAATATTTCATATTTGTTAATACACCAATAAGTTATGTAATTGGGTTTGCAGATGTAATGTTGGGTGGAGTTATAATTATAACAGTCATCTTTGATGAGACTTGTGAGTTTAGTTTGGATTAATACAATTATTACTGCAGCTTTAGTAAAAATACTTTATCTTTCATCAGTTTTATTACAGTTTGTACTGTATTACTAAAACTAATAGGAGAGGAAAATAATATTAGATAATGAGGCGTGTGGAGGTATTTCCGAACGATATTACTCTCAGGTAAATTATTCAAGTCAGTTATTTTAGCAGCTAAAAATGATGCTGGTACTTTTATTAATACTGGTATACTTAATCAAATACCAGATGAACAGAAAACATATCATGGATATGATAAAATAATTTGTGATGATGGCAATGAAATCATCCAATAGAGTTTTTGAATTTTTTACTATTAGTGGTTTTCCTCCACATAAATTAATATTGAGAGAGAGATGTTTTGTTTTGCATTGTTTTACTGATCTGAAACTTAAATAAAAAGGAAGCGTCATTCAATGGAACAACAATGTACCTCAAGTGTATGCACCATGATGCTATTGATTGTGAAGTTTTAACTGGAACCACACACAATAAGTGAATTTTGATTCAATGTGTAAATTCAGCATAATTCGGTACTACATACTTTACCGGTAAATAAATATATTATTTATTCTGTGTTCTCAAATCCAGTCCACAGCATATTAGAAATCCATTATAGTAATTTATTGTGCGAATAGACTCTTTATCCATTTTTCAGTTTAATACAATATGAAATTTTATACTTGATATTTTGACTTCCAGTTGATCTCCATTCTTTGAGATAATTCTTTTGTATTTTTTGAGATTATTATGATACTTTGACTGAGCTATTTTCTTACAGCTCATTTTCATGTTTAATTCAGAGATAAGAATTGATTCTTCATAAACCAATTTTGTTTTTACTGTGAAAATTCTGGCATTAAGATCTAAAATTGCAATTACTTGAAATTATCATTATGGTAATGCAGTTTGCATAACAGTCTGCTCATCCATTCTAGTTTGCAATGAACTTGTTTCCTGCCACTTTTTCAGAAAAATTTTCTGAGTTAATTTTTACATTATGATAACACTTTGTTTGATTAATGAGCTTACAGTTCAATATCATGTTTGATATCAAGATTAGAATCAACTGTTGGGAAGCTCGAGAAACTATTTTTATTCTTTGTCCGAACACTGGAATTAACACCAACAATTACAATAGCTCAAGTCCCTTTACTTCAAATATTACACTTATTTCAATATATTTCTGGGTGATGTTTCAATTAGTTTTGCACCAAAGACAATGGAGAGCATAGGAGAATTCTTGATCAGAATATTCATAGAATGTTGGCAGCTCAGGTGGAGGTTTTGCTTTATCATGACATCTCATTGAATGTTTTTTTTAACATTTGCGAGTTTCATCGAGTTATTTAGTCCTGGCTTACATGAATTTATGAATTTACTTTTAATTATTTATGCTTCCTTGGCCCTTAATTAAGTGTAGCATACAGATTTTTGCTCCTTAGAAATTTCTAAATAAGCTATGAAATTTTAGGTGAATAGTAATGCTAAATGTTGTGTACCTCAGGGAGTAGCTGTTTCCTAAATATTTCTGATTTTCTCTTCTCAACTAATTTAGCGTATCCACAGGCCTTAATTCTTTTTATTTGCATAATAATTTTGTGAATTGATCTCTTCACAGGCCATCTTTAATTTGAATTTGTTGAAATTATTCTAAAGTCATGATTTATAATATTTGTCGTGTCAACCTGTAGCACTATGAATGGCTTTGCATTTTGACCCTTGTTCATCAGATTATTTAGAGTGACGGCTAAAATGCAAAATCTATTAAATAGTGTAACAGGTTGACTTGACAAACGTCATAATTCATGACAAGATTAATTTCAACTAATTCATATTATTAGGTATGCTAAATAGCAATATTTATTCTATCTCAATTTTAGCTTAAATTAATCACTAAATATTGCCCGCTTTTCAAATCAACAATTGATAGTAGTGAAAATAAACCGCAGACTTTTTATTTTCCACAAAAATTTATTAGCAGATTGGTGGAACGTTTGAAGAGTTACATGGAACCAGGGTGAGCCTAGGATGCGGCCAGCCATTCACTACGGTACATGCTAACAAGTAGTATTGTACCCAAATCTAGTTTGCCATCAATTCTATCGCGCACCCCGATTTTATAGGCAAAAAATAAAAAAGACCCAAAAGGGTGTGCGTAATTTTTGAGAAAATATGGTACAGTAGAACCCCGTTTTTACGAACCTCGATTTTACGAAGTGACACAGTTTTACGAACCATTCCGCCGGTCCCGATCTTTGTACATGTAAAATGACCTCGGTTTTACGTAAAACCTCGATTTCATGTTTTACGAAGTGAGAAGCCGGTCCCTAGGAGTGAATGAACCCCGGTTTTACGAAGCATTTGAAATGGTTTTGTCGCACTGTGCTCAATACAACGGGATGACGATCGCCGTAAACAGGAGCAGCTGAATCCAGATCGACTATGTTGGGAGGACCCTCATCCCATGTATTTTAGACGGGAAAATGTGAAAATGTCGTGGGATACAAACATTTTGATTACAGTTTTCGCGAAAAATTATAGCTTATAAGACGTAGCCATGCTCTTTCTTTCTTCATCAAGCTTTCTGGTAATATCGCGAATCCGCGACGTGGGATCGTATAGACCAGCAGTTTCCAGTAGTATATACTTTCTATTTGGACGAAAGATTGAGAGAATAGAGCATGATAAGAATTTGTTTTCGACTTGGGGAGTTTTGGGCTCAGGTCTTGGCTACTAAATTGGAGTGCGACATCTTAAAATGCATAAGGCTGCTGCAGGGATTTCGGATTTTAACTGGTTAGTAAAAGCTTGAAAAATAATGGTTGGATGGTGGACACCCTGAGAAATGTTGGTCTCCAAGCGAGGAAAAGTCGCGCGCGTACAGTCAGAATCTCTCTCTGCGCGAGGTGGCCTGTGTTGTGATATCCCGTGTGCCTATCAGTGAAATAATGGATAAAACATCGCTGACCAAGAAAAAGAGGAAGTCCCTGAGTTTGGTCACCATAAGGTCAATTATCAAGGAAGTACGTGATCGCGGGCAGACAAAAAATTCTGAAGGAGAAGGCTCAGGTTTTGGCTCTTAAACTGAAGTGCGACAACATTAAAGCCTCAAATGGGTTTGATAGAAAAGATACGGAATCACTTCAATGAAAATCTGTGGAAAGGAAGGTAGCATCATCACAAAAAATGTTGAGCAGTGGCATGAAATAAACGATGACATTGTGTCTAAATATTACCCTCGAGATATATACAACCTGGATGAAACAGGTTTGTTTTTCAAGGCATTACCTGACTCCATCCTCGGGACCCGTGGTGAAAAATATCGCGGAGGTAAAAAATCTGAGAATAGGGTTATAGTAATGCTGATATGTAACCAATATTGATCTGAAAAGTTGAAACCAGTTGTGATTGCAAAATCAAGAGCTCCGCGTTTCTTCAAGAACGTGAAAAATTTGCCTGTGTTGTATGGAAGTAATAAAAAAGCATGGATGACGACGGACATTTTTCAGAAGCAAATTATCTTCTTGCAGAGGAAGAGCGCATGCGAGAATCGCAATGTACTACTTCTTGTATAGATAATGCCCCAGTTCATAAAATAAGCGGACTAGTGCTACCAAACGTACTTTTTCTGAGTCCAAATAGCACCAGTAAGATGCAACCGCTGGACATGGGAATAATTAACAACTACAAAGTCCACTACCGAAGATTTCTCGTCCAGCACTATCTTCGGACGCTTGGTGAGTTTTATTTCTTTTCTATCATTTTGTGTATAAGAAATACCTACTCGTCGCAAAGTATATATATATCCTTTGCCACCTCCATATTTTCTCTGGAATTATTTAATTTTAGCAATATGATAGCCGCCGCAACCCCATCGCAGAACTTTGGTGAACCTTTTACTTGAAAGTAGCATTCCTGTGGAAATTCTTCGTAGCAGCTGTCATGAAAATTAGTTTAATTGAAGAATACTAAATTTGTTGTAATACGTCACTATTACTCAAATTTTGATGCATTTTCAATTCGTAATTTATTAATTAAAAGCGTTTTACGTGGTTAGGTAAGAATTTGCGATCGCGACTTGTGATTTGTGACGCGACAAGATCGTTTAAAGTAGCCGCGAGTAAGTAGTTCTCGAAAATCACCGCTAAACGTCAGCGTAGTAGAATGCATATAAAATAGAGGGAGTTTCAAATTAACTTAAGTAAAGTTCTTAAATGACTTAAAATATTTACGAGCTAGTTTCTTGGAATTCATGGCTGTGAGTTTCATTCACTGTGACTTAAGTGAGTCTCCTAGGCTTTGAAATAAGGTCTATGTTATAAAGGGAATCAGTATAATGGTAATCTAATTTTTAAATCCTTTCAATTTGATGCAAATATACTGCACATTGGCTCCTGGAGAGCCATGTGGGTAACGCTCGTGACTCTTGGGGAATCAGTTCTGATTTCAAATCCTGGTGGGAGCACATGGGCAAAATGACCTAAGCTGTCAAAGTGCTTTTAACAAACTACTACTACTATAGTGCACACAGAGAATTGCATGTGATATCTATTGTTTTCTTTCTGAATGAGCTTGTGACTCTTATTTGACACAGAAATTAGTTTTATTTCATCCTCATTATTATTTGACAAGTTTAGACACCTGTATAGTTTAGCTTTCTGCAAGCAGAGCTTTAGTACGCATACATTTGTTGCTGATCAAGCCTCTGATGTGCCTCCATGGACATTGTTCCATGCTGTGCGAGGAATTGCCAGAGCATGGGACAGTGTCACTGCAAACACTATTTCCAACTGTTGGAGATCTGCTGGTTTTGGTGACACATCAATTATAGAGACAGAGGAGTTAGTGGAGGTTCCCACACTACAGGACCTCCTTAGTAAAGAAATGGCACAACTAAATCAGTACATCCCAGATGCATCCTCTCGTGCTGAGTCATATGTCAAGTGTGACTCTCACGTGATGACGCATAACTGCAATGATTTTAGTGAAGACAAAGAAGATAAGGATGAAGTGAACTTAGATATCTCTTCTACAAGCTACGAAGATACCAGAAGCACCTTCCCCCCTACAAGGGATGAATTAAGACACTCCATAAAAGTGCTTCACAATTTTCAGATGTTTACTGATGGTGTACCTGATTTATTCAATTATTACCTTGCAGGTATTGAGAAAATCACCTCATCTTTCATTGAAACTTCCAAAAAAATAAAAATTGAAGATTATTTTAAAAAGTAAAAAGTTTAGAATTTTTTTTCTGTTGTATTAAACATTAAACTGGATGTATAATTCATTTTATTGAAATACTACCTTCCTTTCACTCCCATTTAACTTTATGCCCTGTGTTACTGAAACTGGGTTGGTATTGTAGAGATTCTGATTGCTTGAAAGAAAACCTCAAATTTACAAAGCCCGAATTTTACAAAGCGCAAATTTTTGGGTCCCTTCAACTTCGTAAAATTGAGGTTCTACTGTATTTTTGATGCATTATGAAGCCTTAGCATAAGGATTAAAAACCCTACAGTTCCATTCTGCCACACTCGCTCCTCTTGGATTCAATAAGATGGACTTAGCCATAGTGTTAGAAATTGGCTATAACGAGTATGCGTTATAACGAGTAATTTCCGATTTTGGCCAGCTCTAGTTATAATGGACTTCTACTGTAATTCTTTTGGGAGGGTTAAGGCTTTTCTGCTCCTTTGCATTTTGTCTCATGTAAGTACATGTAATTGTAATGATTTTTTTTCATTCAGGTCTCTCCTAGCCAGATACCAGTTTAGTATGATCATTTAACTCTGAGGCATGAGCATGATTAGCTGCTTCCCATTGACTTAAGCCTATGTCACAAGTTAACTAAAAATTATTTCTAAAATCCTACACTCTACACATACACTTCACAAATTCGTCATGCATTGCTTTAAATTTTGGATTGCAGTATATCTTGATGTGAAATATTTTTAGATTTTCAATAATTCAGCATTCATTTTTCATTGTTGATTTTCATCTGGAGCAAGGGTATAAATGGTATCGATTTATTGTTATAATTTTTCTCAGAGTGTTTATAGAAAAGCAAGATTTTTTGCTTAAGTCAACTGAGAAAGAGCAAAAGCTTTGGCATGAAATTCTGAGTGGCATACAGTATTAAGCATCATCAGAGTAGCTCTGGAAGCTTTGGTAAGAGTATGAGATCCTTCGTGCTTCATAGAGCATGCATAGGGATCTATTTTTTAAATCTAATTATGAAACTCTTACACAATAAAAATAATCAATTTATTAAATATTCATTTTGAACTACCTTACTTTATAGTTAATAAATATTCTATGCAAGGAAATCCTCATTCATTTAGCTTATTTGGAAGATCAAATTTTCAAGATATTGATAGGTTTTAAATCACTGAAGTAGCAAGACTAATAATCTGATAATTCTGACTACCATATTTAATAATAACATGCACTTTTTTCCAAAAATTAAGGGCTCAAATCCATGTTGTGTGTTATTTCATTATAGTACATTTTTTATTTAAGCAAATAAAAGCATTGCATTTTCCTGAAAATGATTATTAAATACCTAATACTTACTATCAATTGTGGAAACAAGAGGTGAAGAGAAGCAAAACCTGGCTACCTGCTAATAACAAATTAACACTCAACCAGATGCCTGGCACAATTATGTTACCATCTGAAATCAATCTTGGCTATGAAAAAGAACCATTATTTCCATTTATTAATCACCTTTTGCTAAGCAAATTGTAATGATAGACTACGTAAGCTAGTTGTTGGTAGCAGCATTACAGTGTGTTGCACCCACACCATTCAAAATCTTTCATTTTCAATTTTAGTATTTAAAAAAAAATAAATTTCCTTCTAAAACTTATAAAGTATATTATACGCTTATAAATAAGATAATTCAAATCTCAAAATAAAAAGCAGAGCATAATGCTTTGATAAATAGGGGAAGGGTAAATTTTATGAAAACTAAAGATGGTTGAATAGTATAAAAAGTTGAAGAAACCTTTTATTGTAAACTTAAATAAATTTTGCTACAATAAAATATAAACAATATTATACTCTATACAGTTGTATAAAATAAGCATCTATGAAAAACATTCACATCACCAGTTCCTGATGAAACTTTAACATCACAAGAAACAGATAACATAGCAATATTAAAGCAGTATAATCAGGAAAATTAATTAAATAGTATATCTCATGTAAGTCTTCACATTCAATATCTAAGAACTACTTATGAGCACAAGGCATAAGCAGATTGCTTTTTATCACCAATTTTTATTTTGATTTCATAGGAAAGCTACAGACCTCCAACGCATTGAAAACAATGATATTTTAATGACTAGCAAATCATGGAAGTGCATTTTTATCATTAACGGGTTATTATGAAATGTGCCGTTTATGAAAGCTGCAGCTATAATATCTTTGTAAGATATGAATTATATATCTACATAAATGGCATCATATGTTCAGGAATGACTTTCTAGTCATAAATACTTCAAGGAAAGACATCACTGGCACGAATGTGCTCACACACTTTTATGGCTTATTTGTATGGTGTGATAAGAGTTGCATTAACAAAAACTTGGAAAGTTGTACAAATTTTTCCAAGAATGATTATCAAAAAATTTCAAATTCTTTGTGCCTGCAATTGTACCAGCAAACTAAACACTCGATAAATGGATAGTCACAAGTGGTCGATTATAATTTAGCACTTTTAAAATAATGTTATTTAAGTTTATTATGAGTAATAATTTATAGTAGGTAATATCATTCTGCAATACTATAACATTTGCAAGGTATTTTGATTATTGCAAAGTTATTTCATAATATGATGATTCACTAAATCAAGCTGCTCATAGAATATCATATTTTGCAATGTTAATATCATGCTTACACCTTATAAAAAAATAATTTTAAATTCTTTAAAAGAACTGTAATGGATATGTTTAAGAAGAAATCACAGAATAAGAAACTTTAAATAATACTTCCAGAAATGCATTACCTTTTACACCACTGCCTTATGACAAAGCTTACAAGTGTGATTTGAAAAACCCCACTGTATGAATCTCATCATATTGGCATAATGTGCTAATATAAAAAATTTAAACCAAATAAAACTTGGCTGTTAATAAACTTCATACACCCAAATCATATGACTTTTCACAGTTTTCCAGGATGTGGTAAGGAACAAGATATTATTTTGAGACAAACCAAAATAAAACAAAAATTAAAGCACCAAAAATAGTTAAAAATGGGGTAACTCTGAAATGATACGTCCTTTGTTTCTCCTCAAAAAAATAAAACTCAATGGCAGCAGCCTTAGCGTTAAAAAAATCATTGTTATGTTGGTAGTACAACGTATTTGCACTACCTCACACTTGGTTCACCTCTGGATTCTTCAAGCTCTTCACTTCCACGAGGAGAAAGTAAAAGAGCATCCCATGAAGAGGCCAAATAACGGCTGGAGTGAGCACAGCGGCTTATCAAGTCGTCATTGTCAGCAATACTTACAGGTATTGCCTCCTTTAAAATAACAAAAATTGAAATCAGAAAGTTAACCTTGCCACATAGTAAAGAATAAATAGACAGGTTTATTATTTATTATAACTAAAAGAAAAAACACATCTAAAATGTAAAATTTTCTATGGTTTCTTTGATAAAAATCGTGTCTAGCTTAATTCTTTATTTTTGTAATTATTAAAAATTTAAATTTTTAAGCTTTGAGTAACCATTTTAATCATTAGAAAAGGCTATTTCAGCTACATATTCATCCCAATGTAAGGGTGTGATTTATGTTGCAATATATTTTAATTTTATGGCTATGAAATTAAGTAATACATTGACAATATCTACAATGATAAAAACTTCTTTGAATTCTGATTACAATCGTATTTCAAACTGGTTAAATGCTTAGATATCATACATGATGAAGAATGTATGATATTTCTAATCAATAACACAAATCAGGAGAAACTAAAACTTATGTATGAAGTTCTGCAATGTTAATAGTAATAAATAGCAAACCTCAAGATTAAGGCTGCTCCAAACTTCTTTCAGTGTATTCATGAATTTTTCCATTTCAATCATAGATGGAAAATGCAGGATCCAGTCACCACCTCTTTCATGAACTTCTCGGCAATCAAATTCCTAAAAATTAGAAGAGGGATGAAAGAAATTGAAATAAACATTCATTCATTTCTACAGTCTATCCATGAATGTCACATAATTAAGCTTCATAGAAAGGAAAGAAAAAAGTGTCACAATCAAATAATACCAAAAATTTAACCATAATATTTCTTCCAATATCAGCATATTCCTATCAGCATAAAATTACAATTTCAATAAAATATTTTGGAATTCATCGCTGAAAACTTAAAGAATGAAGATTTCTAAAATTATAAAGACTAGAAAGAAGGAATTTCAAATGGAAAAATTTATCTTTAATACCAAATATCTTTATTATTATTAACAATTAAGGTTATGTATCACATTCTTTGAAATAGTACAAATTATTACCTATTATTTCCATGCCTATCAATTCATCTAGAATGTATATAGAATAGAAATAGAATTCTTGGAACAGGGAATCCTTCGACTCATGAAACAGTGGGTTAAATGTGCTCAGACCTTTGGTGTTTAAATTGGATAAAGACTTCAATTATACCCACTGTGTAATTTCATACCTTGTCATTTGAACACCCTATTATATTTCATGATAAAAGCAGATCTGCTGAGGCTTTGCAATCTTATGGGGTTTTCTAATTCTATTTCTATTTTAAAATGATTTAATGATTTATTAATGCAACTCACCAAGGCACACCAGGATCCTGCTCCCTCTGGGGCTGTTCTCAAAGAAGTAACGTCCGAGATAGAAGCAAGAGATATGGTTTGTAAATGCCCCATCACTCTTATTCTATCACTCTCTCTAGCCACTTCTTCATGGCAAGTGATGATCTGGCCTATGTCAGTCAACATCAAGCTACAAGGCAACAAAAATGGTCCTTCTACGTCTCCAACCAATCCATCCAGGCAACCATTTATCTACAAAGAAAGTATCTATTTCTTAGACAATCTTGAAAAAAGTTTTGTAAAACTTTATCAACTAACTATACCATTAGAGTTTCAACAAAAGTTTTGGAATTATCACAGAGAGGTCAGCAGTTTATAAAGAAATACCAACCCCAGATGAGGCTGATTGAACAAATGACTGCAGCCAATCAGATGCTTCATATTCATCAGCTGCAGCCAGTCTCAGTGAGCGACCTCTACCGAGTAAAACTTCAAAGGTATGCGGGCGTGGTTCATCCAGAACTCGCCTGAAACCTTGGCACTCCCACCCATGAGGCCCACTGGGTTGTCCACCTTCCAATGGAATGGCCCAGGATGGGAGTCTACTCAGAGCATCATCAAACTTATAAAGTACCCCTGCCCTGTGGAATGTAAATATAGTCAAGGGTGAACAAACACACAAACAGAATTATACGTACATTAGGGTGTACCACGAAAAAAATTTTTCCGAATTTCAAAATTTCAAGTAGATAAAAATTTTTCACTATGGTGAAATATTTACTCAAAAAAATATTAGTTGGATTGAAAAATATTTAGGTCTCCCGTAATGTACATAAAGTTTGATGTTTTTGTCAAAAACAAAGATTTTCATATTTTAAACATAAATACAAAGCAAATTTTTGTTTACAAGTACAAACATGTTAAATTTAGAATGTTTAACAGTATAAAAATATTATATTATTTGGAACACATTTTATTTGCATGGTTTTAAGAAATTTCTAAATGAAAAAGTAGACTGGAAGTAAATGAAAAGGTTAACAATTGACCTTAATTTTGCAAAAATTATAATTTTACTGCTAATCCCAGAGGCGCAAATGTTATATGACAGATATAATATTTTTATACTGTTCATCAACATCTTAAATTTTTGTTCTTGAAAACTATCTATTTCTATTTATGTTTAAATTAATGAAAATCTTTGTTTTTAACAAAAAACATCAAAATTTAGAGCTGTTGCAGGAGACCTAAATATTTTTTAATTTGACTAAAATGTTTTTGGGTAAATATGTGACCATAGTAACAACTTATTATCGACTTGAAATTTTGAAATTCGAAAAAACGTTATTTGTGATACACCCTAATGTACATCATGCTAAGTTAAAATCTACTAAAAAAATCAGACCAACACTGAAACAATAACTTTCTATCAAAAATTGACTACAAACTAAAAGCAAGCATCATTCGGATAGATTAATAAAAGAAAATAAATCTAATCTCATAGTAAAATCTACACAGCAGCCGTGATGTTGTGGAAATTCATAACACACAGATTTATTAAAAAAAATATAGAAGAGTATACATCATCTTTAAACTAATCTCAAAGATTCACTAAAGATAACTTCACCGTAAAAATGATGCAAAGGAGAATTACCCACAGAAATTTTGATAAATGATGGGTATCGTAAACATAAATATTCAAAACATGATAGATTAAATCCCACAGATTTATACAATGAGACATTAAACCTGGAAACATTAAAGGATAAAAGGTCACTAATCTTCTAAGACCTGCATTAAAATTTTCCTTCGTTTTTTTTTAAATAAATCAATAGAAGGTTTTCTGGCATAAAAGAGGATATATCAACAATTACAGTTAAGTTAGAGAGCATAAACACTGCTCCAACATCAGATTGCAAAAGGATAATTTTGCCTTTATTGGTAGTAAGAGTATTTCATATACATGCCAAAAAGGTTTACTTAAAATTAACTATGATATTTAAATAATAATGATTTCTATACTTATTGTTATGATAACATTTAAAAAATTATATTAGTATTACCAGATATTAAACTAATAGACTGTAAAATTAATATTTAAACTCTTAAAATGTTCCTTTTACACAAACATGATTTCTAACTAATCTTTACAGAAGCAACTTACTTGAGAAGAAAGTACGCTGGTCGCCAACCAGAAGAGCTTGGGGGTGTGGGTCCAGGAAGAATGCTATGAGCATGGAACATTAGATGGCCTCTACGAGTTGGACCCAGAGGAGTACATGGAGGAGTGGCTGGATGTTCATCCTCTACATGGACCAAACTATAATGAACAACTTTGCAAGTCATCCTTGCAACCAATGGGCTTTGGTCTCGTTCTAATGGTCCAATCATTCTTGTGAGTGCTTCACTGTTAATACCCTTTAAGAAAAGGTCAGAAATACATACTGTCATACTGATTATATGTATTATTAAACAAATATAATAAAAGTGTTTTTTTTTTCAGTTTATTAGCAAAATCATCCAAAGACAACTAACACTGAGGCAAAGGTAGTGAAACTTTCAATGCTCAAATAGCAGTAAAATAAATTTTGCTGAAACAAAATATGTATAATTATATGCTATAAAACATTTTTGATTAAATCGTTTCAAAAATACTCTGACGTAACTACTGGTATGAATGTAACTAGAAGCATGTTTGGTTTTAAAATTTCATTATTATAGATTGATATTTATATACTCTTAAATTGTAATAGCATAGACAAATAAGTTAAAAAATGAGCCCTAGTGACTGAAAGAAACCTATTTTGTAATATGGATATAATGATATGGATTACCTTGGGCTGGAGAGGGGTGAAATAATTAGGTAGCTTATCCATACTAAGTACAGCAATTGCAGGAAAGGGGGTTGATATTCGGTTATTCTTGCACTTGGCTACTAATGTTTTCTTAACTGCAGACTGATGCCATCTTCTCATTGCTATTTCTAAATGATTGAGTATATCATCAGTGACTTCTTTTTCTCCTGTTATGACAGTACATTGTCTTTTCCTGAAGGAAGCCTTGACTTTATCAGTGGCATTTGTGCAGAAGGTCAATGATTGGTAATTAGGCCTAACCTGCAAATGCGAAATGATCAATAAATAAATAATTGTCATCAATATCAACAAAATAATGAGAATATTAAGCAGTTCAATAGTATATCGCAACAAGTCCAAAAAAATATATCTTTAGTTCACCATGAAAACTCAATAGTGATCCAAGAATTTATTATGCACATACAATTCACAAGAATCATATATTTTAAAGCATGATTCACTAATATACAAGATTTGCTGTGATATTAGAAGTTCAAACAGTTTAGTAATATTAGGTAAAATCTTACCACAACAGTATCCAGGTCTTCATAACAAATTTCAAATCTTTTCTCGTATGTGGCAGCTCCTCTCTGAGCAAACCAAGAGCCTGGATGCAACTTGAAATCTCCAGGACAGCCAACAATGCACAACAACTGTGATGATAAGACTGCCAACAATGGAGAGCCGCTGATTCTTTGAGATCCTTGAGATTTTACGACTGAGAAATTGCTTCTTACTTTAAATACCTGAATCAAGATTGTAGTTAGATATCAGTTGATTTATTCTGAAAGAATGTAAGCCTCTTTATTTTTCATTCTTTATAATTATTCAGCTATAGAAAATTTAGGTGATACTGTTATGATAAACATGTTCTGTATGGTAAATACGTAGTTATTGTGATTTCCTGTTAAAATGATAATCAGTCATAGTTATTAAGATAATCTGCATTAAAATAAAGTGAAAGAAATTTGGACGATAAATTATATAGAATAGAATCTAATGAAGCAGAATAACAAAAAAAGTCTCTATCTAAGTAATTTTTCCCTTCATACTGTAAAATCATGAGAGTCATACAAAATTTCCATTTCATCCTAACCATAAGGTTACTCATTTAGTTTATCTGAAAAAATAAGCATACTGAAATTGCGTATTTTGCACCAAATGTTACAATTTCAGAAGTTTTACAAGAAATCTTTGAAAAACTTGACTTGGATTGTTTTATTTTCTAGAAGGTGATAGAATTTTCAACTTTGAATCAACTGCCTTATCTTTAACTGCTCACTGCCAATACATAATTTGTTGAAATTTTTTCAATATTCAAGTGACCAGAATGAATTGGAAGTTGAATGATTTAGATGATGACATCAAACCTAGTTCTACAAAAACTATTGAACCAATTTAGGGCTGGAAGGAATGAGAAGAAAATGAAAATTGTAAAGCAAGCCTATAAATACTTTATCAGAATTTCAGATGTCTTCTAAATTTTCCCAATCTGCTTAAAAATGTTCTTGTAATAAAGGTAATAAGAATGATTTTACAATAATAATCATCAAATATTCTTATAAAGGAAACATTATAAAGGAAATATTCCTTTAAAGAATCATAAATGCAACCTTTACTCACTTTGTACACAGAATCATTTCTTGAGAGCACCTCTTGCTTAAGTAATTCCTTCACTCTTTTAGGACATTCCCCAACAGGAATAGAGACTTTGGTTCTTTCTTCTGCAGCAATCTCTGCATCAACTTCTTCATTCATTGTTTTACACAACTCCAAGTCAGGTTTTACACTTTCCACCAGCAAAGGAGGCCACCACTTCCAGCCGTTTATATCATCCTCATCACACAAGACATCACTCTTTGA
This sequence comes from Sympetrum striolatum, assembly GCA_947579665.1. Lineage (NCBI taxonomy): Eukaryota > Metazoa > Arthropoda > Insecta > Odonata > Libellulidae > Sympetrum > Sympetrum striolatum. The sequence continues at coordinate 75,717,460 of OX388350.1, forward strand.
TCCCCAAACTTCACTCTCTGCCTTCTGAGCAGAGAATCTGGGTAAACCATCGCATCTTCTCCTTGGACGTACTGTGGCAACAGGTTTGCCCCTAAGATGAATAGATTGAGCAGCTGGTTTTCCTGTCAAAGAGCTCATAGAAGAATGCTTTGAAATATTGCTTTCTGAGCATGAAAGGTTTTTGGTGACATGACGGAAAGGAGATCTGCAGGAGGCACTGCTTGAAGGGTCTTCTTGACCTTCTGGTACACCCCTTTCCGTCACAGGCGGAACTGTACTCAGTGGTTCAATGTGTTCTTTGGCATCACTTCTTAGATGTGTGACTAGCTGACCTCCCTTCGCAAAAGGATAACGTGTTGCTTCAATGCTTTCAGAATTCCACTCATGAAAATTGATATCAGCACCAGAGCACCAACTATGGCGTACATTTGGTTCCAGTGTCACATGAACTGTCATGGGGCTCTCTGAGACATCCTGGAAGTCTTCATGGAATGAAACTCTTTTAACTGGAGCATCTTTCCTTCTAGCAGTTTTTCTCAGAATGACTCCGCCTGTTTCCTTAGGAATTTCTGGCTCTGGTTTTGACCTAGTTTCTTCAGGTTGGTTCTGATTTTCTTCCAGTACCCATGTATTGCTTGGTGCTTCTGCCAAGGGGGATTCTGCCTGAATGCCAGAGTCAGTCATGGTTAAAGATTTAGGCATCATTGTCACCAGAGATTCGCTATACATTCCGGTTTCTGGAGATGGTGACTCATCTTCATCCCCTACAATCCATCCCGAATTTTCAAAATCGATTGTTCCCCTCTTTTGATCACCGCAGGGCCTTGGCTGACTAACACTAAAACCTAAGGCATTACTAGGCTTTGACCGGTTGACTTCAGCAGGATTTTCATCAGATGAATCTATTATTTGTTCAGCTTCTGCATTCACTAAATCTACTTTTGTGCTTACAATTTCTGGTTCATTCTTGCATTCCATTTCCATAGATAACATTCTGTTGATACGGTTATCTTCAATTTCACTGTAGCTTGAGTCATCCTAAAAGAAAGAAGATGTACAAAACAAGTTCAAAATAATTTTCTCTTATGGATTTAACAACTTAATAGTTCCTACCTAATAAACTTTTGATTTCAAATAATCATATTAAACATAAAAAATTGGACTTGAGTCAGTACTATAGCCTCAAAACTTTATAGAATATACATAAATAATACATGAATCAAACCAATATCTTTTCAGTTACATTAGTGTACTTACAAATCAAAAATTGAAAATATTTTCTGACTCAGTGATTTGACAGATTGGTATAAGAATGAAAAAAGCACCCAGAATAACCCATAGGAAAAAGAAAACAAAATAAAATAAATAACCTACTAAAACAGTATTAAATTTAATGAAAAATATTTAAAATTAACTTCAAATGAAAAAATTGCATAAATTTTTGAATGAAATATTTGGAACCTCTCCTAATTTTTGCAACAGACATTTAAATAATTAACATATAGTGAACGTACCGTAAATGCCGGCGTCTAAGTCGACCTTTGAAGACTAAAACATCACTTAAAAACCAGGGGTCGAGTTATACGCCAAATATAAAATTTAACCCTTTACCACCTAGGGGTAAATAGATGATCCTGCGTGCTTTACACTTGCTGTACACAAACTCTCGCAACTCACCAAAATTATTTCTTACTGAAACTAATTTATGGCAAGTCTAATTAACGTAAATATCATGTAAAACAAATTTCACCATTGAAATACAATTGTGGCCAAAAGTATGTTATGTTATGACATGTTTTCATAATAAAAGAGTTAATTTAATAAACTATTTTAATATCTTTACAATAAATTTTAGGCATATTTATCCTTCTCAAATTATTTTAATTTCTTCACACATTTTATTTCACAAACATTTAATATACATTTTGATGTTTTCTTTTTACAAATGAAGATCAATAAGCACATCATGGTTTGTTTTTGTTTATACAATCGTTATGATTTGACTTGACGTTAGGAGTTAATGGAAGTTGTTTTAGCAGTGTCAAGATTTGATATTACCACACTATATTACTATAATAAATTTTTAATACCATTGTGTTTCTATTTTGTAATGCATTTATATTTGTAAAACCTGAGTGATACCAACAAAAGAACCTCGTGTAATACACATAAGAAACAATTCTAGTGTCTTAATCTTTTGCGGTAAATATTCCTTAAGCTATCGTACATTTATGGATACCAAAGTTTTTCTTCCCATAAATAGAACTGGGGAAGTGGTGCTGTCTAATTTTTAGGGTCAACTTATGCGCTGAACAAAGGCTAAAACCTGAAATTCACCTCAAAATTTTAGGGGTCGACTTACATGCCGGCATATACGTTAAATTAATAGTTGCTGTAATTAGTTTAGGGAAGATGATTTTAAACAATTACAGATGCAATGCAAGAAATATGTTCAAGGAATCAAATCAAATACATGAAATCAATTGATGCTGTTCTTGAAAAGCAATCAATATACATTAAAACAAGCCAGATTATTAAGATCAGGGTACCATAATAAAACTTTAGCCAGGGAAAAACATCTTAAATATTGTAACTAAATGCAGGTTCAAGATAAAATGTTTAAAGACGTAAGGTAAATAGTTTTAATCATAAAATAATAATGATTATAAGAAAATACAGTGAAGTTTCCATTAGCATGAATTAATATAGCCTAAAAAATTAAGAAAATGTTTTAAGAAATTTAGAGAAGCTTAGTTCTCTATAATATTTTCCATATATGGAAGGCCAAAAATTATTGTAGGAAGTCAGTTTATGGAACTGCATCTCTAAAAGGAACTCTGGCTGCAGCTCTTCAGCCGCCTCTTTGTGTTCAACATCGATCAGGATAACCTCATTTGAAGGCTATAAAATATTACCTCAGTAGCATCAGCATCATCACCTTCTGGAAGTAAGGCCACTCCTGAATCACCAGGGGATGGAAGAGTAGATGATGTCAGTGAAGATGTCATAGGTGTATTGCAGCCCCCCGACCCTATCTCGGGACCAACATAAGGTTGCTCCCACTGCGCACCCATGAACCCTCCCACGCCAACAACTACACCAGGTACATAGCAGGAAACTTCAAAGTAAGAAATGTCCTAAAAATAAGAATAATAACATGACAGACCATAAAGGAAGGAAATCAGAACTAAAACTACATTTAAGTAACTATCTAAAGAACAGTATCTCACCAAATTTTTCCACACATATAAACTAATAGTCTCAAAAGCAAGGAATTGATTCTTCAGTCATGTTGGCATGGGGATTACACTTAAAATTTCGAATTTTTAAAGGGCTGAGTTTAAATTTCCAGGAGAAAAGAGTTTCAAAAGTGAATTGGAGGCACTCATCTAAAATATTTTTTGAGCTTTACATGAATCATTAATATGAATGCTTTTCAGAAATGGTTATTAAAAAAGTTATAAATTAAAAATAAAAGATTATGATGGTTCCATGGCATTATAGATTATAATATACAGCTTACATCACATTAGAAAACATAAAATGAAAGGGTCATGAAGAGGTGTCACTACATGTACATGATAGAATTGATTCCCAAAAAGAATTTTGTAAGATTAAACAGAAATATTTGACATTCAAATAAATTCAATGGCTAATCATTGAGTAGTATGTTTATATATCAATTCATCATTTATTCATCACAGTTATTAAATTAATAATGAATTTAATGATAAACATTTTATCTTTTTTCACCACCGGCTGTGGTGGTGGAGTGGTTAATAGAAGAAACCAAGACCCTCTTCATCTAAATCCCAACTAATTGAAGCCATCTTTCTAGACTTATTGCCTCAGAATTTCATTTTTCCGGTGATAAATCCTTAATAATATCTGATCAATATAAACATGCTAGCGTGTTAAAGCCCCAACCTCACGGTCCCGGGTTTGAATCCCGGCTAATCGAATTTTTCCAGTTAGGGAACGATTGTCTGTGTATCTAGTGTGTGTGTGATATTAATAAAATAAAAAGCACAAAAAGGAATAAAATTAAGAAAAGGGGTTAATTGGAGGAATAGCCTTCCTAGGCTAAAATTCACCCAGAAAAAGGCGGCTTATTATTATTATATGATAAAAAATTACAGAAATTACTTTAAATTTATGTATGCTTAAATTTCTAATATCTATCTCGGTAGTTTAGTTGGTAAGAACACCTGCCTGGAAAGAGGAAGATCTGGGTTCGAGTCCCAGCCAAGTAACTATTTTTCTCTTCTTGTATAACCTTGGGTTAAGTCGCATGCTTTCCTGTGCTATGTTAAAACTTCATTCCATCATTTGTCAATATATTGCACTGATATTACTGCCACACTATTATAAATCTTTACTGTCATATATTAAAAATTGACTGATTGTTAATGAGCATATTGAAAAATGATTATGCTAACAAAGGGAACATCACAGGTGTGTAGCACAGATTTGCTTTTAGGGTATGTTCCTTTCTAGGCCAAGCCAATGGCACTTGTCTATGTCTATGTAAGAACCCTGCAAGCTGCCTATCGGCATGTGGCAGGTTGTGATTTAGGCTGAGAATTTGTCATGTTCTAAATGTTAATTAATTTGCATGGCAAGTTCTCTAACTCTGATTTTCAGATGCAAATTTTGCATAAACAAAGGGCTAGTGTTGTTTTGGATTCATGCCTATTATTTTAGGGCAAGGAACAAACATACCCTGAGAGTCTCAAGCAAATCTATAATATGCACCTTTGGTGTTACCCTTGCAAGAATTAAATAAAATGAGAAAACATTACATGTTATTCATTCACCAATTTCTAATAAGATATCAGTATAAGCAGTAGGAGAGGTATGGCATAGGATGGCTTGGGAGTTGTCTTTTGAACATGTAACAGAATCACCATAGAAATTTTCACAGGATGTGGATATAATTATAGAGATTTTATTAAGAACAATAAAAAATTGTTTTGATTTTGACCAATTTTAAAAATGTGTAATGAAAATGAGAGCAGCCCTTCCTATAAATGGAACAACATTTTACTTTATATTTTTTTTTACTATTTACTACTATTGTCTTTCTGTCCAAGATATGAGAATTGTGGCAGCAATATACTGAACAGAAACTCTAAAATTATACATATCATAAAAAAGGTAACTAAAAATTTCATATTACCGGTTCAAGACAGAAGTGAACTGATCGCAGAGGGAACAATGCAGCCAAGAAACGAGAAGCACGAGTTGGATCTCGAAGGAGTGCACGAGGAGTGTAGTGTCGTCGAAGAAGAGCACGGGCCTCTTCCAACTCCTCTTTTGGACATTCTCCTGGATTTCTAACCAGAGCGGCTACATGGCTTTCTAGAGTACCCTCTGAGAGGGCCAAATGAAGCCAGGCACGTCCTATGAAAGTTAAAAATAATTTGACATGAATATAGGTGGAAAAGGAAAATAATGAACCTCAAATTATTTTAGGAATGAGAGTGTTTGACAAACCCTTTATAACTAAAAGAGATACAACATTTAAGCAGACAAGACATAAAAAATAGTAGGAGGAAGTAATAACAAAATCGAATACATTAATACAGTAAAGAACATTTTTCAAATATAGCAAAGTCTGACGAGAATAAAGTTAGGAAAATCTTGTCCAAAATAGTCCAAAAATCAATAACAAACTATAGATGTAATTTAGTCAATGCATGTTCTTAAAGTAACTCCCATTAATTAATTAAAGGGAACTATTTTGCAGATAAGATTAACGTTAGCAAATTACGAAGAAGCATGTTTGTTGATTCATTTTTTCAAATGCTTTTTAATCTGAGCCTTGACAATAGTTTTAGCACTTGCATAATTATTAACTTGCTGTTCATACATTGGCATTACTTAATAGTTTTTGAGAAATATATATATAATGCAAATTCAACAGAACCATAAAAAATCTTCACTGGAAAAAATTGTTGTATTTTTAAATGCTTAAGATTAGTAATTCACTAGACACTCTCTATATTGAAACTAATAATCTTCAAGATGAATGGACGTATTCTCCGTCACCTATAATATTTGTTCCATTCGCTACGAAATGCTTAAGTGAAATGATTATTCTCAGAATAAAGTCAATGCAATAATTGTCAATTCAAACGAATCCAAATACCCATACATAGTTACCTAGACCTAATGGAGAGTCAATGTGAGACAAAGACTCTATGGCACTGACTGTATCACTGTGTGCCAAGGTCCGCATAACTGGCCAATAGCCTGATTGCAGCCGGCGTAGTCCATGTAAAAACGCTCTATCAACCCATCTGCACAGACCCTGGACCACCCATGACTCAGCCCCAAGGGGCACAGGCGATCCAGATGCTGAGAGAGCATGGTACTGCACCTTTTAAAATTAATCATTTCTATATTAAGAAAGGAATGACATCAATAAACATACCATATAGCATAGGGGGGACATTTTAATTCACTGTTTGAATTATGTTAAATAAGGATACAATAATACTCTCCACAGTTGTAAGTTAGGAAAAATTTCTCAATCATAATAAAAAAGCACTAGTCAAAAATATTGTTTTCTTTCAAAACATCAATCGTAGAATACAACGGAATTTTATTTTATCAAAATAATGCTTATTGTTCCTTCAACAGTGATATCTACGTAGATAAGTTCAATTTCAATAGCGATGTTTTTATGCCAGGCGCATGTTAATGATCTAAGGGCATGAGTCATACGTCGTAACAAGGCCATTTTTATTTTGAACACAGATCACAGCATTTATGTCGTGTCGTCTATAAAGCCCGACCTTGGGAGTAGTATTTTACAATTATACGGGAATGATGCTCCAAATTTTTAACTAATTCCAGGAATATCGCTCATGACAACAAAAATACCTACCAATTTGACAGATTTCCCGATTTCTTCTAAAATTCTCTCTTTGAGGCCATTTTTATCCTCGATGGAGTCCATTGCACTTTCTAATTTTCTCGACTGCTCTCGGAATGCATTACTCCAGTTTATTACAGATGCTTTACATGATAATATGTACGAACTCATCCTATCCACTGGAATCAGACGACATTTTGCTAGTTTAGTAAACTATGGCGTGAATGCGCATAAGAATCGATAAAAAAGAATTACACTATTAGACCGCTCATTTTAAACGCAGTAAATGATATCCGTAAGAGGAAAGTGCCTCTATAATCATTAAATTCCAATGAATAGATGGTCAAATATAAATATATTATAATACTTAAACATTTATATTAGATTGTTTGGTAAAATCATTGTTTGTATGAGTTATGTTGCACTATTTTTGCGTGTATTGTATTTTGTACCTGCAATTGTGATTAGTAGTAGTAAGACTTTAATGCTGCTTGAAGTATCTTGGTCAGATATTATTAAGGATTATCACCGGAAAAATGAAATTTTGAGGCAATTAGTCTAGAAAGATGACTTCAATTGGTTGGAATTTAGATGAATAGGGTCTTGGTTTCTTCAATTTATCACAAACTATTCAATACTCTGATTTTCTCAAGTGTTTTGCCATTATCAGGAAAAACTTCAGCTGTATGTTTCTCAGGCAAATGGATTTGACATTTATTGTAATAACAACATTACAAATATGCATTAAATACAATACAAAAACACAAGCAGAGCAAACACGTGTCTCTGAAATAGCCAACTTCAAATAACATCACTTGGAGAATCCCATAAAGTAATTACAATATTGCGAAGAACAAGTTTCAAATTACATGTTAGCAAAACTGAAAGGGCTTTAATTGAACAACCAAAATAAATTCACTGATTTATTATTCAGCAACAATATTTGAAAGAATTGAAACAATAGAATGAATATTTGATTAAAACAATTTAAACATTGAGGAAGTATTTCTTTTGGTATCAAAAGAAAAGTTAAAAACTTCAGTCTGTTTCCTCTCTTTAGCTTCAGCATTCGTTGGAGTGGAATCGCCAAATAGAGCTGAGGCAGATGATTGCTTATGTTCTGAAAACTCGTAATCAAAGCCTGGATAGGAGAAAAAAGTTTTAAATAATCTGTGAATAACATGTATAATAAGCAAGTGAATGTGTTTCAATAAGAAGCATATTCTTCAGGAACTTTGGTATGAGTACTTTTTTATTATGATAAAAGATACATTAATAATTGAACAACAAAATTAGATTAAGAACAATAAATAAATTTCAGGAGCTAACCCTGTTGATCGACCAAAGTTGATCCATATTTATTATTTTGTCAGGGAAATATACTACTATAATTTGTATCCCAAGAAGGTGAATTAGATATTGTGCCATTATTATATCATAATATTATGATACATATGTTTTCTTTTTCAAATCATTCATTAGAGAAAGGTGCTTAAGATTTAATAATTCTTGGTGTGTCAAAAAGTTATTCAGCCTTGGGACTGGTTTGAATATTAGCACTTGCATCATTAGCTACCAAGAGCCCTGAATAAAATGAAATTTGCTAGGGAGGATGAGGGGTGTGGTAGGTACTTGAAGTAGAGTTGAAAATAAAAATGGTGTCTTGAAAAATAAGGTTATATGCGCCCGCTTCTCAGCATTTAAAAACCCTTTTCTCTTAAATACGAATTATACAACATATTAAAAATAAAATAATCAAAAGAAAATATTTTTCTTAGTCAGATCAAATTAAAATTTATATAAGAAATAAAATGGGTAAGTAAATCGTACAGAAGCCAACAGATTTTGCAGCACATGGAGTAAACCGATTCTCTTTTAAAAAGAACTTAAAACACTGGAAATTTCCTCTGTGTGGTCTTTTAAAATTAGGTAGGTACGTATACTACCAAATATGTAACCAGCTAAACGTTTAGGTGAGACAAAGTAATGATGTTGACCATGAAATTAAATTTGTCATCAATGTATGTATACATGAGGAATTGGAGAAGCCAAGGGTCTTAAAGCTAACAAGGCAGGAGATAAATAATTAGTGATTTAACCTGAAATATATCTTTTACATTGAACTTCTTGTACTCATTATATATTGACTCACCCTGATGCACAGGAGGAGATCCAAATAAACGAAGACGATCTTGATTATTGATTTTTGGAGAAGCAGGAAATGGGCTTTGAACCCTTGATGGATCAGGAGACATTGAAGTATATGACATTGATGCATATGATGCGTCTACATATTCTGCAGAATCTACGCTACTAATTTGGCTGAATTCCATTTGATTTTCAACTAAAAAAAGAAGGCACAAAATATTATCAAGAATAGAAAGTATTTATAATAAGCACAGAGTTATTTTAAACAATTAATAAAATTAATATTAACTGATATATGGTATTCATTTAAAAATATCTTCACCATATCAGGAGAAGTAAAAACATGAAAATTTAAATTGCTAAAAGTTTAACCAAAACTATTTTACAGTACCAGATAGATCAAAACTTACAAGACATATTTTGGTTTTCTTGACTCATGTCATACTGATATGACTGGTCCTCATTTGTAGCGGATTGATAATTAGTTGAATCGTTCATTAGAGCTCCTTCATCACCTGTTCCTTCATATGGTTTACCCGCAACATCATCAATAATGTACGTATTATTATGTGGTGTATTTTCACTGTCCACATCCATACCCAAAGCCTGTGTAATAAAAGTAATCGTTTTCTTGTACACTAAGAAATCACACTGGTTCTACATCTAATCAAGCATATACATTGACTGAATTAGAAAGGGAAATACAATTAATCTAAATCTAATCCAATGTAACAAAATCACAGACATATCACAAAAATGAGTCATTTCATTGTATACCTAAATTGACATTTATTCAAGGAGGTAATCACCGTACATTTTTCATGACAGATCAGCAAAAGTTACATTCATTTTAAGATCTGAAGTAATTTTAGTTTCACAAATAATTATTATTTCAAACAACTCATTAATTTAAAAGTAAAATTATTAATTACTTGGTTACAATCTTAACAAACCTGTTCTGAATCTTGCTTTCTTTGTCTAATATGGCTGGCCTCAGACACCTTTTCATCTTTTGCAAGAGCATCTTGTATTCTTTGGTCAGAGTTTTCCTTCACTTCTCTTTCTTGTTCTTCAGTTTCATCAGTCAAATCTATCACAACTGTCTCATTTTTATCTAAACCAGAACTTCGAGTATTTTTCTGAGGTTCATTTGCTTTCTCTGTTGGTGCTTCCACATTCTTCGGAATTTCCAGAAAATTGAGATAAGATGACACAAAATAAGGGGAATTCATTTCTTCAGTTGCATTTTCAGGCATCTAAAAATGAAATAAATTCATACAAATTAGAATCACAAAAATCATTTGTTTATTTATAAATTTTTCATTATACCAGTTCCATAATTAATAATTTTAAAATTCTGCCTGCTGCTACTTTTCTGCAATATTTGCAATATCTGCAATATCAAAATGCTCTAAAGTAAATGCACGTAAAGTTAACTCCTTCAGTAAGGCTTAGCTTCCATACATTGGATTGAATTCCATTAAATGAGTTCTATCTTTGAGAGTATGTTAACAGTTGTCTATGAAGGGAATATACCAGCTCATATCAAGTTCCTAACAGCAAAAACAATGAAAGTCATGCTGTTTTCTTTACCAGTGGCGGATCCAGTGGGGGGGGAAGGGGGAAATTTCCCCCCCCAAATCCAAGAGAATATATTTTCCGAGGCCAATAATTTAATACTTATAAACCAAGCGCCGTCTATGGATGACGTGTGACGGTTGTCGGAGTAAATGTTGCTGCATGTTCTTGGGGTCCCTTTACACGAGGCCACTCTGTGCTGCTTCCGAGTTGGGCCACTCATAGCTGAACATTGTTTCAAATGGAGGAGTTTACACAAGTAGTGGGCACAAAATCAGACGTGCCACTGGACGCAGACTTAGCCGCCATTCAGTTGCATGCAGTGGCGATTGATGACAGCCATATGTGAGCCTCAATTTATCATAGGCTTGTACTGCCTTAGTGACGTCTTATCTTTGACACTTCCTCTGAGCAAAATACTGCAGAAAGAAACTCTTGATCTAGCCAGATCAGCTGAACTTGTTTCTAGTCTTCTTAGATTATTAGATAAACGAAAGGAAGAAAATGAAAAACACTTAAATGGTCAGTACATTCACGCTGAATCAATGGCAAAAAAACTTGATGTTGAGCTTAAAGCTCCTAGAATATGTGGATGCCAAACAAAACGTGACAATCATCCAACATCATCAGCAAAAGAGTACTACAGGTTATCTGTGTAAGTCCCCATGCTGGACAATATAACTGAAGACCTCCGTGCAATATTTACATCAGATATTCTTGATGTAATGAGACTACCAGTGCTTCTCCCTGAGACCAGTGAGACTCCCTGAGTCGATATAAGGGCACAAGACCCTGCAGACGCTCTAGTTCATATAATGGACTGATTTAAAGAAATTATCAGTCAAAATCTAGAATTGATTTTAATTAAACTGAAAACAGAAATTTCTCATTGGCAAAGTAAGTGGCAAGATAAGAAGAAACATGGGATGAAACCTCCAAAAAATGCTTTGCATGTTTTAGAAGCATGTGAGAAAGATATTTACCTAACTATTCACACATTGCTGCAAGTACTGTGCAATCTACTAGAGATCAATGCAAGCTCAGAACGATCATTTTCGACTCTGCACCTAATTAAGACTTGGCTGAGGATCACAATGTCAGAAAATAGACTCATTGGCTTAGCCTTGCTTAACAATCACCCAGACATCAAGTTAGACCCAGAAAAAATTGTTGAAAGGTTACCGAAATCTGGAAAACACAGAATGGTATTTTAACCCTCATATGGATTTATGAATTTAGTTACGTTGTTGGATTCTCGGCGCCACAGAGGCGGTGCGTTATTTTTTGTCATTATCTACAAAATATGGCACTTCCTAGCATGTTTTCTGATTGATAATGCTAGTGACGTCTATTTTCTTTATTTATAACCATGTTTTGTTCGATGAAACCCATTATTACAGAAGTTATAGATAAAAATCTTTAGCACTGCATTCTTTTCTGTTTGCTGTCATAATACTCTTTTTTTGGTTCCTTTGAGGGTTATTTTCAAATTAAAGTTTTAATTTCGTTTGTACTGGTTTTGTAAAATATTTTGTTTGATATGCAATGCTGGATAAATTTCGGGTTATAATGTACACATTGTTTATTTTTGATTTTTGAAACTCCTTAAAATGAGGATGTCGATCCATCATGTATATACACCCCTCTACCTCAAAAAAACCCCCAAGGAATTACCCACCTTTCTTCTCCTCACTCACCCCTTCACGGTTCTAAATGTTGAATTACTAAAACTTCTGTGCATTTGAATACACAAAGAAACAAGAAATAAGTTACCAAATTTTCATCAATTGGTAGAATGTAAATAAATATATAATAAATAATAAATATATAATAAATTTCCGATTATCAATTAGTAGATTGTCTATGTATTTGTTCATCATGAAAAGGTTTTGCCATGCAAATACTGAGCCAGTATTTCCTACAAAATTAAAATATAAGCGGAAATTATTAAAAATATCAGCATCATGCACAAAAATTTGGGAAAATTAAATCATGCAATTTATTTTCAAATAAATATTTTGGGGTTTCATTAGGAGGAGGGGTGGATTTGGGTGGGGGGTGTTCACTTGGAGGGGGTCTGACTCTATCCCTAATCTCAGTGAAAAATAACATCCCTTATTATTATTTATAATATTCTTATTTTGGGAGGTTCACTTTAGACTGTACACCAAAATTTGAGGGGGGGGTGAACCCCTTGACCCCCCCCACTCTCTATGGCCCTTCCCGGAAGTTCCCCCCCCCCCCCAAAATTTATGCCTGGATCCACCCCTGTTCTTTACAGCTATATTTAATGTACCCTGTATCTATTAAGAGCTCTGTATGAAGCCAAAGGGTTATCATTCCAAATACATTTGAACTGATAAATGAATTATTGACTTAGAGATGAAATTGAAAGATTATTAGGGCTGACCTTGGGACACTTCATTTCTGTTCTTGGTTCATAACTGAACTCTACTGAATCCAGAGATGGAATAGCTTTGAGGTCATTGGATTGCTTAGGCAAATGCTCAACTTCAAATGCTTTTCTAACATCTCCAGGCTCTTCATCCACTTCCATAGCTTCTGTTTCTTTAAGTTAAAGACAAAAAATTATTTTACTTCTCTAAATTAAAGACATTAAGTAGCAGGTAAGCCTTAAAATGCCATACCTTTCCCTTTTGAGTCTACATCCATCTCAGACATTTTCATTTCATATTTGTTCTCATGTTGGAAATCATCTGATACCATTTCATTTTCTGTTGCCTCCACAGAGATGTTAGAAGGAAACTTTGTGTTCAGATTTTCAGCTTTATTCTCAGTATTATTCTGAACCATTTCTTTTTCTGTTTTAAATGAATTCTGTTCATAAGAACTTATATCAGGATTAGATGCATTGACCTGCTTTACATCTGCACCATACACAGATGGGCTATCAATAGTATCTTTGGACCAATCAGTTTTTGGAGGGCTGAGAAGATTTCCAACACTTCTCACTTTGCGGGGAGGAGAATCAAGCAGAGGAAGTGGTGGTAGCTGTCAAGCATAAGAAATATCTTCATTTGAATAATTAGGATAAAAGAATATTTTTTATTGATTCTTTAAAACGGATAGACCCTTTTATTAGATTATATCAAATACAGCATGCATAGCTATTTGAATTTTTAGTAATATCAACTAATAAATAAATACCTTTAACCTATCATTTATAAATATGAGGAATTAATACTTTATTCTGAAATTAATAGAAATTATTTATGTATTGAATGATAACTCATCTATTCACATGATTTTTGTATAAATGTATAGCAATGTAGTTTATTGCTCTGAGATAAAAAGCATTGCAAGTTCACTGATTCTGGTCATCATTTACAATAATAATGTTAAATATGGAAAATTCTTATACAGCATATTAAAAAACAGTTTTCATTTTTTGAAATTGTTTGAAGGAGGTTCTTTTTTTAACTTAATTATAGATTTTATGAAATTATAAAATTAGTTCATTGATTTTAGATTATAAGAAAGTCTGAATGAATATAGTTTAATTTTCCCCTAGCACTCTCAGATGAAATCAAAACTTGCAATTAAAGAAATGGAGATTTATGTTAGCATTTTAAATAAAATTAAGACCGTATTTATATATGCAAGCTATTACATCACAGCCACAGACAAGGGTTATTACATATTATTTTTGTTATGTATAAAATCAAATATCATAACGTATAATAAATACATAGATAGCTATAGAATACAGTGATCAAAGAATGATGGCTGATACCTCAGAAGGATTTATTCATTGTCTATGTCTATAAGTATGCTTTACATTACAATTACATTAATCCATCAAGAAAACGTAGAAAATGTTACCTTAAGCAATGGAACTGAGTGAATTCTTTTAGCCAATATTGCTTCATATCGTTGATATGATGTCTTCAAAGAATTGCTTGTACTTGCATCATCTGGGAAATATATCTAAAAAGAATTGTCCAGAAAAAGGTTCAGATGATTTGTATGAATACATTTGCAAGGAAGAATTTCCCATTCAATTTGAATTACATGTTATTTTATACTTGATGAAGTGAAAAACAAAACAGCTTTATGAGAGGAACAGAATGATATCAATGATTAAAATGAAATGAAAACAGATACATATGAGACTAAACAAACAAACAGCCAAAAACAAAAACATACATTTTCTTTATTGCTTTCGTCCAGACTACCCATGATAAATGGTCTAGGTTTCCTAAAGAATTCTTTTCTGCCATCTGAATTTAATATTCCTGGAAAAGAGATGATGAGAAGACAGATAGCGACATATTATTCATAGCAGGATTTGTTTTTGGAGAAAGTATACTTTAAGATATACCATACCTAATGGTTGACCTCTTGTTTCATCACCTTTCACAATTTTCAAATTTTCTTCTCTTAATCTTCATAAAAGAAATAGAAATTACAATTTTTTCAATGGTATGAACTTATAATCATGCAAGATGAGATCAAATTACCTGATACTTTTTTCCAGAGTATTATTTTCCAGGACAAGTTTCCTTCTTTGTAAATACTTCTCTGCTATCTTTACAACAACAGCTTTATACCTTTTATCTAAGAAAACAATAAGTATTATTATTCTAAGGTTGTGAGGTTAAATCCATTCCATGTTTATGCTATCAGTCTCAAAAGTTTTTGTTGTTAAATTGTGAAATTCTCTAATATAAATAAACTATTTGCAAAATGATTTCAGAAAGATTATTTACTGTATCTATATCAACATATACAATGTACCATTATTATAGGAGGGAAATTCGATTTAAGAAACTAACATATAAAATTAAAGACTTGGAATGGTCAGGACCTGATGTACTATGCAGACCAGATACCAAAACTTCGAAAGCTAGTTGTTCATTACAATTTGCTTGGTAAAAGACGATTAAAAAAAGGTAAAAATCTCTTTTTTAATCCCTGTAATAACAAGGAATGATTTCAGATGGTAGTATATTTTTGCTGTTTATGCCACACACTTGGTCTAATTTTAGTATGTAATATCAGTATTCAGATATTCCTTTTTTCACCTAGTGTTTCCATAAATGACAGGAATTATTAAGTATTTGATAATTAAAATTACTTATTGTATACAATCCAGAAAATGCAATTTTTCACATTTGAAGATAAGTGTACATTTAAGTGTTGATCAACTGATTTTGAAAAGGATTGCAAAAAGTTGTTTACAGGAGACAAGAGATTTTCAACATAAAATATCTAAAAAGGATGTTTTTTTTTAACTGAGTTAAAATTGTATGATTCTTTTTATTTAATTAAGTATTGATCAAAAAAATCAATACATACATATAACATGCAGCATGATTTCCAGGCCTAAACTTTCACAAAAAAGCATACACCAATAAATACCATAATTAAAATTAAAAAACTGCAGGGTTATCTCAAGGTTTGTTGAGTGACAACTTGCACTTTAATCGGAAAGGCTTGAATTATTTGCAATGATGATGTTTAAAAATAAATTCAACTTAAAATTTTCTCAGCAAAGAGAAAATCTAACAGTGAATTGATTCTGGCATCCTTTACGTATAGCCTGAAATCTAATTAAATAACTATTTTCTCTATATATTTTCAAATTATTCAAATAAAAAATATGGATGAGTGTGCTGATTCAGTATCATCTCAAATGTCAAACAAGCAGGATGAAAAAGGGGAAAATGTTACATTAATCAAATCTGTAGAAATATATATTTCTACAGATTCTACCTATTATATAATAGGTGTACCTAGGATTTCCCTAAATGCTTTTATCTTTTCTTCCTCAACTTTGACCAATCTTTCTTGGATAGCAAGTTGGATGGACTTTTGTTTTAGTTTCAGCTCACTTTTGTGCAAATCAGCTACCAAAGGAAACTTTTGGTAGGTAGACTGAAATACAGAGTATTTAAGATTATGAGAATTTCATTAATCAGAATTTATATATATAACCAACTTGGTTTTACAAAATTCAACATTATTTATCCATAGGCAACCAAAAATTATGAAAATAAATAAAAATACAGCACTGAACTGTTTCAAAGCATTGAAAATCAATTAAAAACAAAAAACTATCACAAATCATCTATTTGAATCTTTTAAGGCCAGAAGTTATAAAAATTCTATTGAATTAAATTGACATTGATTACCTGGTAGCTCTCCCACATTACTTCGTACTTCTTTATAGTTGAGTCAAACTTCATGTTTTGTTCTGAACTTTTGACGAATTCCAAATGGAGCTGCTTCATGAGATCAACTTTCAGCAGGTCAACCATTTTATGAGAACTTTTAAGACTAAAAACATTCATGAGATCAACTTTCAGCAGGTCAACCATTTTATGAGAACTTTTAAGACTAAAAACATGTAGATATAAAATTAATGGCCCATCTAAACATTAATTAACAGACCAAATCACTGGATTGATAAACATCTGAATGAATAATTTAAAGGTTAAAGCAAACTTTTATTGACAAACAAAGTAACTAAGAATTTAAGATTCTGCAACAAGTGAATTTTCTAAATGCAATTAGAAATTAGATTGGTTAGTATGAACTAAGTCTAGGTTGTGCTTTCTTTCTCCGTTCACCTGAGAATTTGGGATGTAAACGAGTGTGTGGCTCATGTATATTGTTGTGCTAACCATATAGCTACCATATAGTCTTTATAAATATTTGGAAATTTACAATAAAATACAGATCCAGAAAAAACAGCCAATTATTAATATCAGCAAAAGAAAGTTTGATTAGTTAATATGGACCATATGGACAGGTTCAGCAACAAATGATTCGCTAAAATATGAATGTGCATCATTCATACCTTTCCAAACTAGTTTTCAATAAAAGACCACTGTTTTTAACTTCCTCCAGTTTGCTTTTAAATCTTCTTGTTTCATTCTCGGCAATTTCTATTTCGTCGTCGTTATTTTTCAACTGTGTTTCTAAATCTGAAAACGAAGTCCAAGTTAAACATTTACTTTACTAGAAAAATTACCGATTAAAATATCACCTACTTGCACAGTATTCCTTTTCTTTTGTAATTAGCCTTTGTAAATTAATATTTTCAAGGGTTACGCTATCTATAACTTTAAATTCTTCTCCCATCATGGAGGCTAATTTTTTCATTGAATTGTAATCCATGGCCGAACGCAGTTAATATCTGATTTGTCCTGCAATACAACAACAGTGAAAATTTACTTCATCAACTTATACAAAAACAAAACAACATCTAGAATTGGATGTAAATAAAATTCGATCAACTCAATTTGGAAAGAAATAAAAATTATTGTGTATCACATTTTGGGTAGCCAATATTTTTATTAGTAATCCAGAAATAAGTTCTTCTGGTATAGTAATATTAATATAGTAATAAAAATATTATTTTTAAATAGCACGGTGCATTTCTTATCGAGCTACATTTAAACTTAAATGTATGAAATCTGAATAATTATTAAGTTATACGCAAATATTAAGAAAAAAATCATTCAATTTACGATCTTTGTGCTAAGTTTACTGTTTAGCGATCAATACATCATCAGCGATTCCAAGGCTGTGAGCTTACAATGTCACATAGTTATCGCTTACACGGCTTACTTAAGTCAAAGAATTTCGTTAAAATATACTTAGATTTTGCTTTTATAACATTAATAGGTAATCTTACAGTCCTTGCACAGACCCAGTTTTCTTTACAACAAAGTTTGGCAGAATAGTAATGAGTAGAAAGAGCTCCTCAGTTTTAATGTGCGTTAAATGTTGCGCGTGTAAACTCGATCTATCGATGCAACTCGAAAACCTCGAAAGCGCAGTAGGAGCTGTGGAATTGTGGGCCGATTTCCTCTTCTTACTGTGGAGTTGCTCAGAGTAGTCTTTTCCTGAGGTAATACAAAGTCATGATGCTTACAAGAGCCGTTCAGCCTACTCTGAGAAGAGTCCTTGGCGCTACCTGTGAGTATAAATTCCCATTTTAATCCTAGAACTTTCTACAGTCGGTGACATGATTTAGTTATATGTCGTTTTACTTTCATTATGGCCTGTGTCTTTCCAACAGGCGGAGCGAGGTCTTATCATGCACCCGCTGATTTTAAAGAATCTACTTATAATGATTTGCCCGTACCGCAAGGCTCTTGGCAGGCACATCATGACGCAAATCAAAGGAAATATAACATGCATTTGATTACGGGCGTTTCATTCTTGCTCGGCACAATTATTGCAGTAAGAAATTCGTATTCATCAATTATTATTTACATTTTATTATTTAAAAGTGAAACTTACAAGTAATTATGTTTTCCAGTGCAAAGCGTCTGGACTTTTCGAGTTCAACTGGGCACCAAAAATGAAGAATAAGTGATCGACAGTCTCATAGTTGCCTAAATAACTTATGTAATGTAGATAATACCTTTGGGTCTATATAAGCATGCTCTGCTTTGCTGTAAGAGCTGCGAGATGTTTATAAAATTTCATCAATTATAGTAAATTTAACCCACCATTATTGGAGTAATAAAACAGCATTGCCTCAGGTGTAAGTTTTTTGATTTATTGTGTAGTTTATGTACAATAAGGAAAAATAAAAAGGTGATTATTTAGAGTTTCCATTAAATGATATTACAGCCATTAATGTGATCTTGCAATCTCTGAGAAGAATTCCAGGATGTCCCCAATCGTGAAGTCTAAAGTTATCATTGAACCAGGATAGCATCTCTGAATAAGCTCTTCTATTGATTTGTATTGCTGAATAAACTCCTCTTGCATTGCACGCCATACAACCTGAAATGGTTAAAATGAAAGCTGTGAAGTAGAGAGAAGACAACTCTAGCGTTTCATATCAATGACAGTGCCCAGATACACAGCAACTTCTATAATATATTTAAGTCTGGTGTAAGTTTCAAGCAACCATTAGTATTTTCTTCATAGGAAATGGCATTCGATTATCATGAGTAAACAAGAACTGAAAATATTGGGTAAAGCTAATCCTTATATATTTTACCAAAGGCAACAACCAATCAAAATCAGTGATAAGTTGCGCATGAAGTAAACTAACGTCTTCCTAAGAAAACCACTAAGGAATAGCTGAGAGCAAAACCAATACAAATTTTCATGTTTGTAACTATTCTTATTTTACAGTTATGTATAAATGATAAATTAACATGGGTTTAAGGGAAAATGCATGAGAAATACCCTGGGCTCATTTCCAGAGGAGACTTAAGGGCCACGAATGAAGACAAAAGAAACACTTCAAGGAAATTTCTAATTGAGAAAAACTGACAGTCAAAGATTGTTGCAATAGCTAAGAATATATAGAAGATGACATTAGATTTAATTTGCCTTGAATAATTTCAAAGTTAAATAAGGAACTACTCATAGAGCATGTTTTAATCATCATTTGTTTCATATTATTGTATGGAGTTTTTCTACATTTGATTGACTATAAACGTTTTTCTGCTAATTGATTCACTAATATAACAAAGTTTTATGCTATATAGTGAGGATTCTTCTACAGAACATCTACGCAAGTTTAATTGGTAGGTATGCAGATTCTTCGCTCATACTTAATTACTGTTTTCCTGCATCATACACCGTTTAGTATTTAGTAGGAAATAAAGAATTATTATTTTCCAACCTCTATCTATTTCTATATGAGTTACCTTAGCTTCCTCTATGACGAGCATAAAAAATAGGATAATGTGAATAGAAGCCTATATTCCTACTTGGTAAAATGTTATTATGCACTTACAGCAAAAAGCTACCAACTTAATAAAAAAAACAAGATATGTAACATTAAGAACTCCTTTAACATGAACTGAAAAGATAATTTTATTCCTAAATTAGTCTTCCAACAAGCAACTTTTATCATGAACAATAGGCAGTAATGATATTGTCTAATATAAACTAGAAATGATGATACAGTGGGAATATTTTCTTTTTCCAATTTCATATACATCTAAGAAAAGTCAAAAAAATTGTAGACTCGAGGAAAAGAACAAGTTACACTGAAATTTTGAGACTACAATGTATTCCTGTTTTTGTATTCAGTTTGATGGCTGAAAATTGTAGTAAAAAAACTCTTAAGGTAAGCAAAAGATTGTAATTTCAATTTTCAGATCAAGGAACATGGTATAGAGAAGCTATTCATACAGTGCAGAGAAAAATAACATTGAAATTCATTTCTATACAATCCATCATTATTTACAAGAAAAATTGGAATGCACTGTATGAACAGTAAAAATTGAATAACTAACTAACTGTATCCAGTACTTAAATTAGAAATTATTGTAATAATTCTTCTTGACTTAAAAAGCTACTCAATCTTTCTTCTGCTTTAGTAATAGCAAGCCTAGGTGTTAGTTTGATATTTATAACAAAGTCAATAAGAGGCTGTTTTGCTTCCAGATAAGGCAAAAAAATCAAGCAGCCTTGATAAGTAGATATTGTTATTCTCAATTAACGATAAGTAATGAGTTCAACTAGAATGATCAATAAAAGTTATAGATTTACTTCAATGATCTTGTGAATGTCAGGCCCTAAGATATATTTTTTTCTGCTTTGTCCATTCATATACTCAAAGCGGTATGATTCAGTATGTAACAGTATGAGAAAACATTTAGTAGAAGGATTAATTATCTAATATTATTTTTGTTCCTATGTAGAATGGCTGGGTTAATAGTAGGAGTACACACCTGAAGCAAATTTTCCTCTTCACAAAGATGTTTCTCTACTTTTCGATAGAGACTTTCCAAACCTTTCTTTACTTCCCTTGCAGGATATTCTCTGATAACTCTTCTCAACTCCTGTTTACTGAAGGCCATTTGGAAACTGATTTCAGACTCTTTCACTCCTTGGGAAACTTTAGCTTGAACACCCTCAAAGAATAGCTGTAAGAAGTCAAAAGACGGTTAAATAAATATTAAATTCTCACAATAAAAAAGGCAAATACTCGCAATTAGTATTACATTAAGTTTCTCCAGTGGTCTTCCAAAGTATTGAGTTACATATGCCTTCAATGCCTCACTATATTTTTGCTTTGCATCTTTACGCAGGGAGTCCAAAACAGCTATCTTAAGTTGAGACAGTAAGGCATACAAATGATGAAAATTTTCTGGAAAGAAAATAAAATGAATAGTAATATGAGATAAAACCAGGAATATCACAGGCTTTGCTTTCAGGTATTGTGAAATTGAAATCCTATGGCCAAATGCTGCTCCATTGGTTTAATTTGGGCACATCTACATTCTATCCAGAGCCAGAAGAAATGTACCAATTTTTATTTCTTTGTCCTTTCCCACTCAAAATGAAATACACTTCTGTTTGTTGATGTTTGAGCAGACAGGTGCTTTAAAATTTACATTAATTGTATGAGTATACTTGAATAAAGACAGAAGTACATAACTTATTTTGAAAGATCAAAATGATCACAAAATTTGAGTAAGCTAAATTTTTCATTTATAGAAGAAATGACTGGCAATTAAGTTTACTTCGGTTAAGGATAAAGATTAGTAAAGATACCTGATTTCTATCAGACACCAAGACAAAAAGATACCTTACTGTAATTATATTATTATATATTATACCTGAATCATCGAATGCTTAAAACAAATTTATTGATAACAAACTCTGCTTACCCATCTTTACAACTTCTGGGGGAGTTCTGTGCTGTTCCGCTGCAGTCCTTGGAATGGCTTCAAACATAGCACCAACAAGTTTAGTATACCACTTATCCAAATCAGCTCTCCTCTCAGAGCCTTTGAAAATTGACTCTGCTGTTTTGGCAAAGTCCTGCATAAAAGTAATTTTGCTATAGATTATTCAGATGATGCTGATATCCTTTTTTTCATACAGCTATCACCAATACAAGAATATCATCATAAAAATTTAGTACTTTCAAGATATACTTCTACTGCCATGTAAAATGTTTAGAAAAATGAAGATAATACTATCTGTTCCTACAGTTATTTAAATTCAATTTACTTTCTATTGTCGTATACATCTTTTTTGGTTAATTTCCAATCAAGTTTTTTAAATACCAGAACACGACAGAAAATACTAGCATAGATAATAATATTATGAACAAGTATAGCAGACAAGTGACTGAGTTACAATAAATTACATTTGAAAAAGAAACACAACAAAGCATAAAAATTGGTGATTTGGTTAGCTAATTGATAGTTTCAAATGGTGGGGTGGCTTATGCTAAAAACTATTAGCTTTAGATTGAAATTGTAAGCTCATAAAAGAATAATTTACTTGGAAGGAAAAAGAGAATTATTTTCAATAAGTAAATATGCAAATGGGCTTAAAATCAACTGATACATAGATTTGTAGGAAGCCCTCTGGCTTGTCGCTTGTACATGAACCCTACATTACATAATTCAATAACACTTTAATTTCTATATCTTTTTAGTCTAGCTAATTTTAAAGAATCACCTCAAAGTTGGCCACGAAAGGGAGAATGCCTGTGGTACGATTAGTAGAACGTCGCATAGCACCACCGCCACCTCCGGGAGGCTTTGCTTCTTGAATGGAACGCAGCTGTGCCTGCATAAGGCGGTCAAAGCTACGTTTTGCATGCACAAGAGCAGTCCCGAATGTCACAGTCAAAAAGGATCCAGCATCTTGAGCTGACATTACATGTTGCCCCAAACGAACCAGCACAGACATACAGTAACTGTAAAGATGTAAGTTTCAAAGATTTTAGACAAAATTTTGACAGGAAAACCAAACCAAACATTATATATCTGATATAAGAGCTGTAAGTCTGTAGATTCAACTACTCAAAAGAAAAACTGGAAATGCTTAGAAAAATTCAGTAACTCAATCTGCTTGGGTGAATTCTTCCTCACGTCAAAACTTTTAAGTTTCTGGCTCAACCATTATTTGAATCTAAAATCAAAATTTTTAAGGTACCAGCCAAGATTCTGAGCTAACCTCTATAAATATCTATACATAGTTCCACATATTACATTTCTTTCCAATCTAGAGCCAACTTAATTAGTCCAGTAAAGAATGCAAGATATGACAACAACATCCATAATAAGTTTAATCAAGCAGATTGCAAGCATTTCCCTTTTACCTTAAATTTGTCTACTTGAAAATGAAGCTGCACTTTAAATATAAAAAAACATAATAGAGATTAAAATACTCACAAACTGTCAACTTTCTCATAGTGGGCAACAAACGATACCAGCTCTTGCTCTAGAGATGTAAAGAGCTCTCCCATCATCTTTCTAACTTCCTCATTCATTAGCTTTTCTGCACGTTTTTGGGGCAAAAGCATAGGATTTATATTTGGTGAAACCTCCTCTGGAGCCTCTGAAGATGGAGCTTCTAAAGTTGTTTGTGTATTCTGAAATAAAAATGAATAAACAATTAGTAATTATGAAATATGATAGTGATATATGTTAAAAATCAAAATTGTGACTCAAGAAATGACGATTAATTGGGTAATAAAAATAAATAGAAGATGCTCTCGTTGGGGGCAAAATGCATATAAGACTGTAAGGTATTTTTGATGGTTTTGGGAGTGTTTTTGCCCTTTATATTTACAAGAAATGATGAATAACATCTCTTGTCCATGTATTTGCTTTTAAAACTCTACATTAGTTTAACTAAAAATAAATAGCTGATTTTCCAACTACCCAAAGTCCATTTACTAACAAATGTAAGGTAATCAAACATTAAAATACAGTAACCCAAAAGACCAAAAGAATCGTATTTAGTCAAACTTTAAGCTGAGATGTGGCAATGAATTCTGACAAAAACTAATGGTATATCCATGATAAAATTAATTTTAATTTTCTTCTTCTTCCCCTTTCTGCCTTACAGCGTCAGGGAGGGTGCCTCAGTCCATCATCTCCACCCATTTCTTCCATTCCATCCGATTCCTCATCATTCTCCTCATTTCACTTGGTGTCTTGACCCTTTGGTTTCCCATCCTCTCAATCCCATCTTCCCAGGTTATTATTGGTCTACCCCTTCTCCTTTTTCCATGAACTTTAACTTCACTTTTCACTCAATCACTTTTCCAAGCGGCCTTTGTTTCTTCTCTCATTTCTTATTTTATCTCTTCTGGTTTTGTTTATGGTTTTCCTCAGGAATTTCATCTTGCAAGCTTGGATCCTTTTTGCGTGCTTATCCTGCCAGGTTATACTTTCTATTGTATTTAATAGGATGGGGACTAATATTGACCGATACGGTTGCATTTTTGTTCTATTGGATATCTCTTTCTTTCCTAATATAGTTTTATAAAACTGGTAGTATATGGCATTTGCCTTTCGTTTTCTATGTAAAATCTCATCATCATATCTTCCATCACATGAGAAGATTGTTCCTAGATATTCAAATGTCTTATCTTTACACTTAATAGATATATTCTAATTTCCATCTTTTGAAATACCTTACCTTTTGAACCTTACCTTTCCTTATGTTTATCTCCATTTTCTTCCTAGCCAGTTCATCTCCCCATTCTGTTACACTGTTTTGCAAGTTTTCCTCGCTATCTTAAACTATATGGTCGGCTTATATTAATACCTGTAGATTTTTTATTTTCACAAAGTTAAAATTAAAAATAAAAACAAAAAAACCAATACACTTCCACCAGTTTATTTTATTTTTACTTTGTGAAAATAAAAATAAATTTTACCATGGAAATGAACTTCCACTCAGTCAAACCTGAAATTATTGAGTTTTAATGGTATATCATCATCTCCTAAATTCCCACCTATCCTGAATCAGACGATTTGGTGCCAAGCTTCGTATGGAAAAGAAATCCTACAGGTAGATGTCAATATGATGGGACCTCAATTAAAAATTCCAGCGCTGACTAGTGGGCTTGTCACCAAAAGAAACAAGTGACGAGGTGAGAAGATGCTTTATAGAGGAACAAAGGGGAACGTGAAACTTGTGAGAAATCTCTAATTAAAGCTCCCTGAGGTATTTTTGCCAAGGGAGGGTGAGGTGAGTTGTGGGGAAAAAATGCATGAATAAGGAGAGGATAATTTTAGTATTTAATTTTTTTCTGCTCTTTGATAAGATAACACACCTCTGATTACCATTTGCTTGTCGGACTTCGTCTTTCACGTTAATTGACGATTCCGAGATATGCCTCCTGTAATACCAATATAAAAATGCGGAACTCGTTATAATGACCGTAACTCCCTATTCTTTTTTGTTGTGAGAGAGACAATGGCCAATAAAATCACTCGCTACAGCGCAACTCTCTTTATATGCTGAACTTTTTATAACAGACTTGTACTGTATTTGATTAAAAAATAACAGGTTTACACTATATTTATTCATTGTTACATGAAGTTATACACAGATGACCAAGATTTTAGACAAGTACTGACTAGGATCTAAAGGCTTGCAGAGGGAGCTATTCAGGAGCATTTCTTCATGTACTAAAATATGCAGGTATAAATTATACTCTTAAGTTAATCTTAGTATCTGAATTCTGTATTGAAAAGCATTAAAACATAATGTTGCTGAGGGAATGCAGAATACATATAGTAAATGTAGAAACACATATAGTATAGTAATAGTTTTTAGTTTATGATACACACAATATTCTGGGTCAATCTCTGGTCCTACAGAGTTATTATGGGAGGGGAAATTATGCCATTATATATCCACCAATGGCATTGATATTTTTAATTGATTAAATTGTGATAATTTATTGAGATTTACAAAAAATATTTGTTATAAAATATTGAATCATTGAAAAAGTAACCAAAAGGTGAAGGAAATAGGATTGAATAGAGAATAATGAGGCACATGGGCCTACCGAAAGGTAGAGCACATAGGTTAGTAATTCTTAAACTGTATTATTTATGCCAGCTCTTTGAATAAAAAATGCTTACCTTATCATTGTCTGGTGTTGCTACATCCAAGTGGAAGAATTTGACGCAGAACTTCTGCTCTGAGAGACAAACTGGTTCCAATGCTGCAAGAGCTTTCTCCAGGACTTCATCAAAGCGCCGTCGATCCGTCACACCGCTACCAGATGAGCCAACGTGGGATGCCGATGACCCTTCCGCTGCCCATGACTCTCTGTCGGAACCTAAAAGGGGCCCACCTCCAGTGGATGTATGGCCAGGAGCTGCCGAGGATGCTGTGGATGAGGCAGAAGAGGCGGAGGAGGAAGAAGGGGAAGGACTGGGAGCAGAGGTGCTGCCCCCAGTTGACCCTCCACTACTCCCCTTTCCCCCGACAACCATCCCTAGCTGCTGAGTAGTTTGCTTCAACTTGCTGCTAATTTCTTGTGCTGACTGGATCACCTTCACTGGAGTGGGTTTCAAAGGAAAAACTTTGAAGTTGGGATTTCCCAAATAGATTTTTTCTAAACCATCTTTCGTCACAAACCTTGAAATATCAGTGCATTCCGTGTCAGTTTGTTAAGCAAAGGACTTGATGCACTATAGAAGAAATAAACATCAAAGCTTCTCTAATACCTTTTAAATACTTATCAAGTTTCCAAGTGATACATCATTAAGCAATCTGTTTCTGAAAGTTCCACTAGCATAATGCAATAAAAATCTATGGGCTCTCTGCAGGATTCATGCATACCAAACATGTGAAGATTTACCACCAAAAATGAAAAATCTAAATTGCAGAGTGTTCCTTATCTACTTTCGTCTTCCATGTCCCTGCCTGTTGGTAAAAAAATCAAAATTTGAACAAAAAATTATTTATAGATGTCTTAACCTTTTCCTAAGTCATTTCCCCTCACTCCTTTCTTAATTTTCACCTAAAAACAACTTCATCACAGTTGAATAACATAAAACTCAATAAAAAGTGATAATTAACGTAAAATAAAACATAATTCAAACAGAAATATACAAATGCAGAATTTACTAAATACTAACTTTTCTTATCGCCTGCAGCCCCTACTGATCCAGGAGTTGTTCCAGATGCTCCTCCAGGTCCAGCGATTGGGATATCAGATGCTTGAGTTCTAGCTTCCTCAAACAAGCGACGGAGATCTCTTTCATACAGCTTTCCAATGGAAGAAGAGTAGACTCTAGACAATGCAGCGTAAGCTCTGCGGTCCATTGCTCTGGCCCAACCCAAGAGTGGTCCATATGGCGCTAACTGGGCATGATGCTTAGGAGGGACATGAGCAGATGGTCCAGGCCATGGTCTCGAGAATATTTCCTCTATTGGAGGGCTGAACGTCTCAGCAATATCATTTCCCTGCGATAGAAGTTGGATATCTATTAAAGGAATTTTGCTCAAGAGAGGGGACCCAGTTTTTTTGGCTTAATTTTTTATCACTGATATTATTTTCTAAAATTTCAAATATCTGAAAATTTTGGATGACAAATTTTCTTTCTAAAGACCGATTTTACAATTTCTAAGTACATGGCATTAAAAACTTTTAATAATAGTAAAATAACTTGGCAAGGAAAAAAAGTGAGCAGATAATTTATATCATAAAAGTATCAAGTAATACTATTAAAATATTCAAAAAATAAGACAAAGGTCTTCATAATGAGATATATAGGAGTGATACATCATTATTCATGTGAATGATTAAGTCTTTACAAAACCAATAAGTAATTAAAGGAATTGATTTTAAGTTTTCCATATCAATACAAAACTAAGTTATTGGAAAAAAACACGGAATTTATGTCATTTGACTCCAATAAGATAACTATACCTCCACAATTGTTACATGATACAAATGAACCTAAAAACTTATCTGGATCAATAGCTTAAAGAATTATATTAATGAATAATATCTACTGAAAGTTACCAAATGAATAAAAAGATTATTCAGGTGACGTGAAAGATTCTGAGAGAATTTCCCTTTCAGCTTCTCGAGGCGCCTTCTCTGTCCTTGAACTGCACCTAATCGCACCAATGCGGGATGTATTTGTGCATTGAGAGCTGCTTTAAGTGCTTCAGATGCTTTCAGAGCATCTTCAAGTCCTCTTGGCTGTGAAAGATCAGCTTCCATCAGAGCATTTTGATGATGATGACTAAGGTCAAGCTGAGTCTGAAAATTAGTAGCAAAGAATAAGTAATACTTTGAATTAAATTTTACCATGAATTGAATTCGTGGCCAGTGAGGAAGAGATTGCTAAATTGATTAAATTTCAGAAGTATAATTTTTTTGCAATCGATAAAATATTACTTCTGAAAATGAATTGTAGGGCTTTGAGAAAAAAAATGATAAAATATGAAAGGTGGAATATCCATGTACTGAAACAACATACATTAAAGGTTCCAGAGTTCGGAGTCGATGGAAAATAGGATGCCAGACTAAAGAGATTGAACAGTGAACTTCATGGTAAAATAAACTTAGCGTAAGGCCATCACAAAAACTATTTAATAAAAATGTTTATCTGCCTATCCTGCAGCTGGATGTACATAACTAGATAGAAGTCATTTATGAATTTGATTCCTTCTCTATGTTAATTAAATCTACCATCTATTTCGACAAGCGGAACAAACTCATGCATTCTGATGCATTAGAAAAACAAATACAGTGCACCTGGTTACCAGTTAATTAAAAAGAAAATAGTACAACTGATAAACTATAATGATTAACAATAATTAAATCAGGAGGAGAAAAAGAGCTTACTATAACTTGCTCCAGTTCAGCTAGAAGACTTCTAGCATTTCTATCAGCAAGTTCAATAAGAGCATTTTTCCTTTCTACTTCCAGCATGGCTCGTCTCACACCAGCAAGAGCTTGCTCATAGCCTTCCAATCGTGTTTCCAGTTTCTCAGCCTCCTTGATGGCTTCATCCAGAGGACCTCCAGTTCCTGTTATCAGCCATCCTTTACCTTTGCCCTTCTCACCTTCCTTCAGCATTTCCTCAGTTATCAACACGCTGTGAACGTTTTCCTAGAAAATAAGAGCAGATCAAAATGCAATGAGAATTAAACTTATGGAAATAAAGCAGTCAAAACACGATTTGAATTAAGATAGATAGAATTATTTCTATCTTAATACAGCAAGAACAAAGAAATGGACAAAGAATGAAAATTTGAAAAAAATATGAATCCAGATTACTGGAATAGTATCCATATTTCACACTAAGAGGTATCTTTGGAGATTATAGAAACTTAGACGAAGTTCAATATCCAATGAAGCTTCAAATTACAAAAATTTCATTTAGAAAGATATATCAAGAGCTTCAATTAAAAATTTTACAGCATAGTATGATTTAAATATTCTTTCAACGCAATTTAAATTAATAAAAAAATAGTCTTTCACAATGACAGTTTAATAAGACTTTGCTGTGTAACGTAAAATATATTCATATATTACGAGTAAAATGTTGCTCGCATACTGCAAGCATATTGATAACACTAATTTCAAGTCGGCATCATATCAAGAGGGTCGTCAAAAGAAAAAAGGCTTGATAATATTCTTAAAATTCGTTGCAATTTATTCGTCCAGCATCGAACCCTGGTCTTCCTTGTCATACTTACTATACAGCACAACAGAAGATCACCATCTCTAACTAACTAAAATTCAAGTAGAAATATTGGGTGCAACTGCCTCAAACTATGTCCTACTTTTCCCTTATATTCGTTATGTGAGAAATTATAATGTGCTCTGGCATTGAACCCAGGAAAAGCATGTTCTTATCTAAATTTTTTTCTTAAACGGAGGGTTAATATACATTTCTAGCAGAACAAGAACTTCCTATCATTTCGATAAGTGCATAAAAAAATAATGAAACACTACTCCAATATATTTTATATGGGAGATATATTTAAAGCCAGGCATCGAACTCGGGACTTTCTGGTGATACTGCCTATGCAGCACAATAGAAGATCACCATCTCTAACTATATGTGAATATTCAAGCAGAAATATTTGCTACAACTGCCTCAAACGTCCTACTTTTCACATATATTCCTTAGGTGAGAAATCGTAAGGTGCTCTGGCATCAGGAACAGTATGGTCTTATATGATTTTTTTCTTTAATGGATTCTTAATATACATCTTCTAGCAGAGCGAGAACTTCCTATCACTTCGATAACTGTATCAAAAAAAATAATGAAAAACTTCCTCAATGTATTTTACAGGGCAGATGTTTGCATCTTCCTAGCATCGAACCCAGGATTTTTTCCATGAAAGTCATTTATATTTTTGATAGATCATGATCATCATATATATAGGCTCCTAGATATTTGATTCTCTGCCTACCTGGAAAGTATTTTTAAAAATTTAATTTTAACTAATTTGATCAAAGCAATGCTTTGATTTGGGAAAAATCAGGACTTTGGGGTCCTTTGGAATCAAACCCATGACACTGAGGTTCAAAATCACAATATTTTTTGCGGTTACACGTTATGGCCAATATGTCGTAAAAATTTCAAATCAATGACGCTTGTGGTTTAGCCTGTGAATTAGTATCCTATCTGTGTATCTATGTGTATGAATGAATCTGGAGAAGGAATTATATATAATAGTTGTCAAATTCATTGTGACTATTTTGGTTTAATTTCAAAAGAAGAATGGCTCTCCTTTTTAAATCCTTAAATCAGAATAAAAAATATCACAAAAGCAAGTCAGAAATTGTGAATTGCTTCACTGCTTACGAGATGAACAATTTTGGCAATGGAGGGTAGAGTCCAAATACTCCATTTCGTTCATCTTAGCTAATCCTTCCCCTCATGCTATGGGTCACCTCACTAAGAACTGATTGGTTTCTACTTTTCACACATAGCAAATACTTTGAGAAGACAGATGAATAGTAAAAGCACATATAAACACAATAAAAATGTAAACTGAAAGCTGTCAACTATTAGGAAGTGGAGGCCAGAAGATGGAATGGATAATAGGTGTTGGTTTGAACAAGATAAATTACAAGGAGTGCATTCCATGTAAGAGAATAAAATGTGCCATAATTACTTGATAAAGAGGAATTATCACAGGGATAATTACTGCAAAACTATAGTGATGATATCTTCGTTTTAGATACTAACAAAAATAAACGTTTTTCTATAATTGAGAAACATTTAGAAATGTTTACCCCATCTAAAATTGAGAGGTCTCTTGCAAGAACTTCCATAAAGGCCTCTGCATTACTGATTGCAAACTCATACTGAGAAACCATTTTCTCAAGATCTGCTTGCTCCTTCTCTGTCAAAGTGCGATATTCTGCAGCATCTTCATCAGCATCCTCACTAACACCACCTTCTCCACTCACAGCTCCAGCATTCTGAACAGCTAATGAGATACCTTAAAAGTTGCAAAACATTACACACTTGAACGAATTAATGTCTATGAAATTCCTATATAAAAGCGCAGAGCACATTGAAAATTAAATACGATTGAACATATTAATTGAAACAATTATAAAACATACAATTATCATAAAAAAATTTTCTTCAATTTTTGTACGAAACCTGATGAAGCAGGTGACTCCAGATCAATTAAAGGGCTGACACTAGATGTCCAATCCTCGGGAAGGTTTCGAAATGGAGGCTTCTGCTTCGAAAGATGCTTACAGCAAATCTAAAAAATTAAAGTCATAAGTGAATAATATTATTTGAAAATAAAAAATACTGCAATAATGATTTGTGTCCTCACTTTCCATAACATGAGAAGGAAATTTTTTCTTTCTTGCAGATTCACCGCATACCACCTATAAGTCTTTTCGAACTGCAAATCAAATTCGTGATGATCCTAAAAAGGCAAAGAATAAATAATTCGTAAAGTTGTTAACAATTCGACTCGACTTTTTCCTCACATCAACTTACCTCGGATGCATTTTTACCATCCACTGAAATTAACTCATGTAACGGCCAAGTATTTTTCCTTTTAAAGACATTTTTATCAGTCTTTTTCACTTGATGAATGTTTACTGTGGTTGGCCTTTGGTTAGTGGTAGTAATACATAAAAAACTAGTTTTCTTCTTCTTCAGAACTTTACTAACATTAACAAATGATAAAAGACTTTCCTCATTCGGTTTAAATACTTCCCTTTGCAAGACATGCCGAATTGTTGCCATTCTTCTACTTAAACGAATTGACACAATGGTATAAGGGATGTGGGCGTAGCTGCAACGATAAGCATGTTATAGCCAATTCATTGGGAAGAATCTTATAAAATACACTAAAAAGTGTATAAAGAGTAATCGCGATGACAATCAACTTGATTAAAGGCAAAAACTTGTAAATTACTTAAAAAATCTGACAAGTAACAATGTTTTCGAATTTTCTTTCGCATTTGTTTCCTTGTCGTTCTCAATTTCTCAACCAGAGACCGCGTTTAGGGTGCAAGCGCCTCTTTTGAAATACTCCGTTGAAGATCAATAATAATTATTTTTTGTCTGGTATTTGGTGCATTTTAAATTAATGAGAAATAGTTATCCTACGATGGCTAGTCTTAAATTTATCTGCAGCATTATCGAAAGTGAGTAATGCTGATGATCTGCAATATTTCCATTACTCTGCCTAAAGCTCGGTTCACACGGTGTATGTTTTCTAGCTTTCGTCCACAGAGTCACCATATTATTTAATTCATTGTATGTTAACAATTTAATTTTTAGAGCGTTACCTTTCCGGTGAAACATGCAGTCTGTGGCAGAAGAAAATCTGCGAGACTAGGAAGACTTATGTATCATAAACTAGATAATTTTCTTTAAAATTGAAATATTCTTTGGTCAGTTTTAATATAATTTTGTTAATTGTAGGCGTAAGTATAAATTTGACAGTTTTCTGATACGATTTCACACGTTAACAAATTTCACCAAGTTTTGTTTTTTTAATCTGCTAATTTCCGTTTATACTTAAGTCTTGTTTGTATATTTTGAAAATAATTAACCTTTGCGTATAATTCTTGGACAGCAGGCTGATAAATTAGACATGATATTAAGATAAATACTCATATTTTCTGAATATGCCCACTGATACAGTATCGCTCAATAAATTTCATAAATATGTTGATTACGTAATTTTTTATTTTTTTACAAAATTGATTTAAAAGTTAAGAAGTAACTATAACATAGGAGTTGCACTGCTAAAGGATTAAGGTCTTGCTCCTGATGGTTGCATTGGTGGGGTTACTTGCTGACTGATGGTCTGAAAAGGAGGATGAAATTCGCAATGATGGGAGAGATATGGATTCAATATGGAAACCTGTGGGATATAATTGAATAAAATCTTGGGGAAGCAAGATTCTGAAAGCAGTTGAGGAAGTAGTTGCTGAAGAGAAGAGCACTCTTATAGAAAACATACTTGACCTTCAGTTTTGGGTTGTACATTGAGCTTAAAATGCAGTCCATCATGAACTTCTGTCAAGAATTTATACATTGAAATCTTCCAGCGAAAGTTTTGTGAGATATTTTTAAATTTTAGCCTTGGTTCCAGCTAGCGATTTCCTGAAATCTTTCTTTTTCAGATCTTTTTCATTGTAATTGTTATTATTTGATCTGTGGTCGACGATTAATGTAGTCGACGACTTGTTTTCTTCTTAGCTAGCTTTGATATGTTACAAATTCACTCCTGACCACTCGTCGTTCAAAACACGTTATTATTATAAATCATTGATATGGATAGCGATAATGCAGTTTCAATCAACGTACGAGTTTCATAATCGTTTTTATTCTCTCTCCATGTCCCAAGTCTACAACAACAATACTTGTTATTCGTAACCAAAATAACAACAAACAATACAAAGATAACGCGGCAGGCGCGGTGGCGATACGCGGAGTATCGCTACAGATCAATTGAATTGTTTGTGCGAAGAGTAATACACAGTGCATGTTTCCTAGTTTTATCGAATTTAAGGAAAGCCTAGGTAATTTCATTCAAACTTGAATGTGATAAGATAGATAAAAACTCATTAAAGGATATGGAAAGTACCTGGGACTGATCTAACAATTCAAATTGACCATGTATTGTTAGCAAACACTAGGTAAGGGAAAAGATGAGGAGCCCTTAAATTATTTGATCAACCTCTTCTAATGTGGGAAGAGGTTGAGAATCTCAATGTGGTTTGTATAATTCACATAGTAAGTAATCTTTATTGGGTTTATGGTTCAAATGCCCGTAACTAATATATTGGAGATTTAGAATTTCTGGTGACATATTTTCTGAGCAGCATCTGAAGATTGCAACAAAAACTATGACTTTTCCATTTTGGTAATTCTTCATCAAATACTTTACATAAGTTCTAAGTGTTGTACTTATGTTTGTTATTCATCCACCTGTATTTATCATGTTTGCATATTAGCAGTTGTGAGAAAGTGTTGACTTTAGATATTTATTTCCTGAAAATAGTAAATTCATACCACATCTATTCAATTTGCTGGGAATTCCAATTTCTGTGTAACTTTAGTTTTAAGTTCTATAGCCTTGCCATGGGTTTCATCCTACTATCTTTCATTGTTTTTCTTGTCAATGCTGTGAGTAACTCTGGATCTTTACAATCTTACAAAATGATGAGATTTTGGGTGGTAATTTTTTGCAGCAAAATTGTTGAGTTTGGTGAAAGAATGTTAGGAACAATTCTTTTCTTGCTTTAGGTCAAATTGAATGAGGGATAAGAGGTGATTTGAGTTACAGACACCTTTTTCGACTTTAATGTTAACAGTTTCTGGTATGTCTTTAAGATTGTCACATGGTTTCTCTGAAACTTTTCATGAACGTTCAGTGATTTCTATGGGTAAGAACCAAGAAATGGATTTAAATACATTTTTGAATAAATATATTACAAAAGCTATAGTCTTTTTTTATTTTTAGGTTTTCCTTTATGAGCAAGATAGTTTTAAAGTGGTGCAGATATTTTTCTTTACCAAATTCTGTGTTGAAGTCCTCCTGCACAATTTTATTGTAATGTTTTACAATATTTGGTGTAGTTTTGTATATAAAATCCAGATACTTCAACTTATTGCATATACTTTAGATTGTAATAATGTTAATTCAATTAATTATAATATTGTATTTCCAGTTTCGCTTGTTCTGCTGTTAAAGCAAAGGCGGTATTTCTTAGGTCAATTGAAGATAGGAAATCTTTAAGATGTAGATGTGAAGCTTAGTGTCAATTTTATAATATTTCTTCTGTCCAATATTTAATTTTAACTGTTTATTAGGGAAAGCAATTACTGAATTAGCTTTGTAGATTCTTTACTTTCCAGTTTCCAAATAATTTTCCTCAGTGCACCTGGTTTCTTTCAGTGCTGAAACTTGAAAATTGTTGATCAGTTTGCCAATTTTGGGAAGAGTATTTGTATTTCAAGTACCTATGAATATCAATAGCCTTGCAGTGTGAGTAAGAGGCCTGTTTAGATAAAAGGCTGCTTGACATATGCATTTTTTTAAAGGAATATGGGGTTATTTTGATGACAGCTGGTGCAAAAGTGGAGTATGAATATATGAACCTGGAATATAAAATCTAAAAATGAAAAAAGAAGAGGAGGAGTTAGAGATGTACAAATAGGAAATTCTAGGCTTATGAAAGTAAAGACAAATAGGA
Organism: Sympetrum striolatum; assembly: GCA_947579665.1. Lineage (NCBI taxonomy): Eukaryota > Metazoa > Arthropoda > Insecta > Odonata > Libellulidae > Sympetrum > Sympetrum striolatum. Next base: position 75,753,501 of record OX388350.1, read on the forward strand.
GTTGGACGTTGCAGTTGGAGAAAGGATTTGTGTCATTGAGTTACTTGCCTCCATGAGAATCACAGTGGTTGGTGCCAGCTAATTCAGAGCCATTAGAGCTTTGCCCTCAATGCTTCACTAAAATCAGAATTAAACTGTTCAATCTGCTCAGGTAATTGAGGTAGTTCAATTGGTAAGAAAATCTGTTCAGAAAGTAGGAAATTTTAGGTTGTGTTTCAGTCATGCATTACTTTTTCACTCCCTTTTTTGAATTTATTCTTGGATGTTCAGTCAATGGCAGCAGATCATTGAAATGTCTCCAATCTTTCTTTTGATATGTATATCTTCAAATATTCAACTTTATGCCTTATAAGTGCATTAGAAATTGATTTAAGAGTTTCTATGGCTCAACAACAAATATGACAATACTTAAAAAAATACATAATTATCTGTAAGTATCAAGTTGCATGGATATATGTCAGTTGTAGCCAAATAATCAAAGTCAATGTTAACTACCCTTGTCGACAAAATTGACTACAGATCTGTAGTCAATTTTAGTGATTCCTATTGGCACAAACATTTTATTACTGATTAATGAAGATGGTTAACTTTTTTTGAGCTCTCATGAAAGCATATGTATTAAGTTTAATTTGTCATGATCAGCTACTCTTTGTTTCATCATGCATATATTTATATTATTAAAATAACATACATTTCTATAATTAAATATCTCTCTTTAATGTAGATTCATGATTGAATGTCATTGTGATTCTAATTTGTTTTCATAGATCATCACTTTGAGATCTATGATATATCTTTGACAGTTTTATCTTTCAGTTTCCTGGATTTAATTTAGGCTTCTTTGCTTTTAGAATTTTATTCAATATTAAGGCTGTCATTAATGGGATAGAAATTAAAATCAAAGCTATGGTAGAACCACTCAGGGGATGTTCTTCAGATAAAAAAGCTATGCCAGATCTGCTAATGATTTGATGTAGGCATGTCCTAGAATGATTTTCATCTCTAAAATATATCAAACATTTGTCATCCATTATTGAATGTGTGGTGCAGTTATGTAAATATTCCACATACTCAGGGTATAACCACAATAAAGGAAAATTACATTATGTCAAGGAATGCGGCATGGTTGGTTTCACTACCTATTGATGGCAAATTAATTGACTAGACCTCGGCCAAAGGTGTCTTGCCATATATGTATTCCTGAAAATTATTTATCTTTGTTTTGAAACTTAGGGTTGTATTTGAAGTTCTTACAAATCTTTGAGAATCCAATTTAAATTAAATATTGAAATAAATCTGGATGAATTTATCACAACCATCACCATTTTTAAAGAGTAACTGAAGCAGTGTAAAAAATAATTTTCCTCTCTGGATCAATGTCTGTCTGTAAGGTATTCCACCCAAAGGCCAGTTGGTACTTCATCCCCTCTGCCATAAGCTACTAAGAGCTTGCAAAGAGGAATGAGGTAGTTTGCCATTGCTTTCCTCACTGAGCCAGAATGCTATAAGCAGAACATGTCCACGCAAGTGAAGCAATATTACTCTATGACTAACACTTTTTTTGGCATTCCGTAAGGAGATACCTTGATCAGTGCAATCATTCACTATTGCCTCAGTAGGTTTCATTTAATCCTAGCCATGATCGAGACTATGAAAAGAGTGAATGAAATATACATTTTTCTCAATCCTGTACCTAATGACGTATGAAAATACTCCATTCATCAGAGTATGGTAGCAGGAACGTCTGGATTGATAAAGCGACACAATTATGTTTTCATCTAATAAAGTTTCACTTGTAAACGAAACCATTTCAGGGTTAACATTATGGTACTTCTTAACTTGTAAAAAATTCATGGTAAACAAACTTTTACTAGACCAATAATTTTATCTGATGAATTAATTTTACTTAGGGCAGTGATTATTCTTAAATTTCATTGCATTTTGTTTTTATTGTAGGTGTTTCAAAGTATAATTTTATTAACTATATAAACTTTATCATAACCTTCATGAGTTACCAATCCAAAGATTGTTTTTTTTTGTAGTTTCTTAAGCCAACCCATCCCTGGGGAATGGTGTAAGCACTTCATAGTTTCTTTGTTAAACACCATCTCATGCTTTTCATAATTCTATATCAGATTATAATATTTTATGAATAATTTTTCTAATGTTTTCTTCGGTCATTTTAATTGGTTGGTACCGAAAGATCGCAATAATTTCTGACATGAGACTAAAGGCGGTACCGCATCACCGATGTTTGGTTATGATCGCCCCTCATACAAAGCCGAAATTGTGGCCTAAAATATTGTCATCGGGTAATACATGAATATCGACAAATAAATTGGCGCCCACTATTGTCTCAGAAACAGGGGGGCGGCACGCTGTCATTTGTTATAATTTGGCCTTCGCCGTTTCCGCCACAAAACCTCATTTGAAAATACACAGAGACATTTAGTTGGCGCTGCCTGTCTCAGTGTGCGAGAGAGAGAGCAAATTTTGTATTTTTTCTCTGTTTTTCTCTCATTTCCTCAGTAGCTGCAGGTGTACCACTTTAATGTTGAAAATGTTGCTCAGGAACCCTGAGAGTGGTCAAAGGTCTTAGAACTTAGACAGAAATATTGATAAAAACTGGAAAAGGTACAAAATAACTTAAATTGCCCTCTGATAATAAAAATATATATAGAAAAAGTTCTTAAACTATATAAATTAACTATGCAATAAGAATATTAGGTCTTTGGTAATCTGAATCTCAAATTTCTTTTATACTGAAATTATTTAAACATGATATAGCAAGAGCACCTAAAATAGTGCCAAAATAAATTAATAAATTCCATAGATAGCAAAATCACGCATAAACGTAAAAATAATTGCGGAAGGAGGACAATGTTTACATAAATAAGTTGGTGTATTGGCAAGCATGTAAATACGAAATCACCAATCAGGGTTGCCAGATTGGGCGGATTTCCGCGGACTGGGCTATCTTCAGGTGCGCAGGGGCGGATTCGAAAGTCCCTATGGCGGTATTCCGCCTGATTCCGCCCAATGGGCTGGTTATTTTTTCAATGGCCGCGATTTGGGATACCTTCAAAAACTGCCACAAAGTTTTTTGCTTCGAGCGCAATTATTCTAATATTAAGTCTCACGGTTCTTCCGTTCCTCCCCCCGAAAAGCAAATAAGTACATTGTTTCATGGAAAATGGAAAGTAGCCGCTAGCGCGATTAATGTGGTGCTTACAGCTGAAAGGGCTGATTGTGAATTACATGACCACGATTTGGGCTTTCTCAGATTACCCTAACAATGTTCCTTTTTCCAGCGCAGTTGTTCTTACATTCGGACATTGTATCCTTCTTCGCCTAGTGCGCCTACATTGCTTGTAGGTGCACATGAGCTTGAAAGCATGACCCTCTCACTTGACGAGGAAAGAACTGATCCATGAAAAGAAAGTATTGGAAACGTCTGTAAAAAGTGTTATTGTTCATTTATATTTTTTAATTATTTAGTTAAGAATGTATGTCAGTTGAATTTGCAACAAGTGTTTATATCCTAATGACACATGGTTAATAAAATAAATAAGTTTAAATCAATAATTTTGAAAAATAATTTAATTCTTCATATTCTTAATGTACAAAAATTAATATCCTTCACGCATCTTTATTGCAAAATAAAGGTCTTTAGATGTTTATTTTGGTATTTCTTTATATGAATTTCCCATATGCCGTTTGAAAGTGAACATTGGGCGGATTTGGGCTATTTTAGCGCGATCTGTAGGCGGTATTTTCGGATCTGGATCTGGCAACCTTGATCACTATCAGTCATTGAAACTCATGAAAGAAAGATTGTAGTTCATGACCAAGTTTTTCACATTTAGAATGAGAAATTTGATAATCGCCCACTCGGCTGATGTTAATCGGTCTATCTGAAACGTCGTTATGCAGAAATGTACTTTTGTTATAAGGTGAAGGGCTGGCACTACTGAAAGTAGTCAACCAGAAATCAGATTCTTCTCATTTCCTACAGTAAATCAAATGTAAGTTAATTTTAAAGGAACATTACTAAACCATTAATTACCTTTATCTTATGTATCAAGAGAACAATTCTGTTTCATCATTTCATGAACTGTAGTTCAGAAGTTAATTGACATCTGCTGAATTAATGCCGTATCTCCGCGACATTATAATTATTATCATAATCGTGTTTTAATATTCTCAGTCATGTGGCATTGATTAATTTTTTTATGTATGTGATAGAATTATGGGACACTGTTAATAATCTGAGATAGCTACGAAGGAGAGAAAAGGAAAGCCAAACCTCTTTTTCCCGCACCCAAAACCATAGTTTGGGGATATTTTATAAAACCAAAGCAAATTAAACATGCTTTTTCCATCTTTCAGTGACGAGTATCGGATATGTATACTTTACTTTTCGATTTTTTGGTTAACTTATGATCATTTAAAGAAACGCAGAATTTTACCCTGTAAAAAATCCTTTAGAAAGCAAAGGTCAACCGACCTACAGGATGAACGTAAGGAATTCTTTCAGTAGTCAGGATAGAAGAAGGTGATGTCATCTTAACAAGAATGTTTTTCAGTACTCTCTCATGTATCTGAATACCCTATTTACATCTAATTACAGGTTTTTAATTACTCATATAAGGGTAGGGAAATAACTGTCATGGCAGATTAATAAATGCTTTAAGTTAAATTTCAATCAGTGCTTTTACTTTACCCTCACATCAACACTTGTTTTCGTACAATTTAAGTTTTCAATTTTTTATAATTTTAGAGCTGTCACATATTTGAGAGATACAAATTCCTTTGCTTTCATTTTGCATGGCATATTTATGCAAACATCTTTAACAAGCAAACTCTAAAAGTCTATGAGGAAATAACAATATGTTCACTGAAAGTAAATCTGATGCTTGTGTTTCTTCTTTAATAGGTCTGAGATGTTATAAGAAATACAGGAATTGATATGGATAACACATCAACTGTAGGGAATCCAGCAGTGTTTCCAAATGGTAAGTTTAAATATTTATGACAGATTTAGCCCTTCTCCCTTTGTGAAACTGACAAAATGAAACAATTAGAAGGAATTATTGAGACAGTGAAATTTATAGTATTAAATATGTATGTATAGCTATATTCTTAGTATATTTTGAAATTCTTAATTTCCCAGGGGCAGAGCAAACTAAGAGTCATTGTTAATACTCCACTTTTAACTGATATGGTGTTAAGTTACCTTATGACCTGTAATTCGGTTGGTAAGTATAAGATAGTAATTAGTATGAGTGATGTGTATGCTATCTACATGTTTATGTGTATTATTTTGAAGTAATGCAGTTATTAGTTTATTTCCATCTCCATTTCCAGTTTCATTCCATATTCAGAATTGGCAACATCGAGGTTTGCACAGTTTTTGGATGGTATATATGACTCAGCAAATAAAACTCCAGTCAACAGGACTTTTTAAAATTCATCCAACTGCTTTGAAACTGATTGATTAGAAATCTAAGAAGATAAAGATCCATTAATACCTCACTTGAACAGGGGTTTGATACAAAGGACCTGAACTGTGGCTGGGTGGTTTATGACACAACCATGGAAAAGGTGAGGGATAAGTTTGGTCCAATGAAGAAAGTTTAATATCTATATATATGGCTGCTTGACCAAAAGAAAACAGAACAATCGATCAAACTCAAAAAGAAGGCTGTGAATCAAAGACTTCTAAACTGTTTTGAATAAAGAGACTATTGAAATAAGAGATGTTCATAGATCAGGTTTGCAGATTTTTCAGTGTATTTCCACAACATTATGCCACTTAGTTCAATATAAATTAAGATTACTTTGAGCTATTGGATATTCTGTGTTGTGTTATTTGAAGCACTTTATCATGGTTGTTTATGTTGTGCCATCCAGTAAAGCCATACTAGTCAGTTGATAGAATGGTCATGGGAAATTGAATAAATGGAAAGTATATTGATATGTTTCGAAGTAATGGACCTCAATATAGGCTAATATTTAATCTTCTCTCATGAACAAATTATGATTGAATATTGAGGAAACATGATTTAATTGAGTAAAATAATGTGATCTTTGAATCTTGAATTTTGTAACTAGTAATTCTCGTATTATTGAATATATTTTTATGCCTAACTATATCTTCGTAAAAGGAATTGCATGGAGTATTTTGGTTTCCTTCAATTTTTATTGAGTAACATACATCTGCTTTCATCATTAGGTCAGATAACACTAATAACACTAACTATACAACGATCACACATATAGGTATATGTTCGGGATAATGACAAAAGGAAGGGGAAGAAGATTAGTTGTACTGCATGTGGAGAAATGCAGGTATGGTGGAAGGGAATATATGAATTGAAAAGAAAACTTGCCTTACTTGAAAGTTATTGCCGCAATATTAATGTTTTATAATTTACATCTTATTTCAGAGTCTTCTATTTGTGGTAGGTTTTATAATTCAAGGAAAGATTACCAATACTTTTTTTTCCAATAATTTAGTATTTCATGCACTCATTTGTTCAAATCCTACTAAAGGTAAATTTGGAAATTTATCACTTAAAATTCCTTCCTAGCAAATTTCTTTGCCAAAGCTATATTGACCAATTACTTCAATGAGCCGAGTTTCTTACCCAATTATTTCCTATCACAAACACAAACATGCATTGTTACTAAATACCTAAAGTAATAAATTCTTGGGTTTTATTTCCAAATATCGTTTTAAAAATTAAAAGTATTTCTTGACCGTGTGAAAAAGATACCACTACACTTCTTAAGGAACTTCATGCTGGTAATGATGATGATATGATCCTTAACTCTTGGTTTTTATAATCTTATTTGATAATCCCCTTGTTTCTTTTGCTGGAGATTCCCCCTTTCTCACATCTTACTGAAATTTTAACAATAACTTTGGGAGCTACATTATTTCATCAAGGTTCTTGCAGATCTAGTGTTATATAAATAGATACAATATTCCAATAATGTATTTGGTTTTTGTAATGGCTCTTATGCTATTATAGGTCTTCTGATATTTTCTCAATTCCATTCATACATTTACCTGCTTTACTGTGGGACAGTAGCAAGATCACAATTAAAATTTTTTAAATCTCTTCCTCTAAAAAAATAATTGTTGCGTAGAATTTTCTGTTTATCAGATGAAAACAGAAAGTGATAATATATCTAAAAAGTAACCTTCAAATGCCACAAGTACGCAGGTTTTCATTCTGTGCTCAATGTTCTTCTGGGATTCTCCCTTAACTGTGCAGCCAAGTTAAAAGTAATTAACAGATTGCTATAAAAAAGTTACTTTCTTCCTGAAATATGATTTTGTTGTTTGTAAGTAGATAATGAATAACTATATACATAATTTACTCTTTCCCACCTTTAATGTAGCCATTAGAGTTTTGTCTTCCATTTCTTGGATCCCTCAATTTAAAAATTTAGCAAGTCTCACCCCAGGGTCTCTCTCTTAAACCAAGCATTTTAATCCTTAAAGAATAATGGAAAATTACGTTTAAAATGCGAAAATTAAGTTCCCAGAACTTTACAGAACAAAAAATAACTCTTATGCATATAAAATTGAATGCAAAGATTAGTGTAGGAGAGGTAAAGATGATTTTTCTATTAAAGAGAAAGAATATGTTTTTCTTCCTTTAATTCTAGAAATAATATTCCCACTCTGCAAAACATCTCTTTGAAATCAATTATTCATGAGATTTTGATTGAAAACAAAATAATCATGCAATTCATTCATTGATGTTTTCACAATTATTCGTGACTTGTAATTTAGTACTAAATTTAGTTGTTCATTGATGGAACTGAACATAAATTATGCAACTATATTCTTAATTAATTATATTCTGATGTTATATGCCGATTCTGTGTGCCAGATATGTAGTTGTTTCACCTCAATTTATGGACATTGTCAGTCATTTGTGCACAAGGTAATTTCAAAGCATAAAATATTTATGTACATCTACATTGTAATTCCATCTACACAGGCTGTTATAATTGATTTGTTATTTTCTTGTTTTAAAATGAAATGCTTTAATAAATTTCTCACTTCAAACTACATTATAATTGTGTTTATTTATTTCGCCGTATTTTACTTTGGAAGCGATACCCAAAATAAATTTGAAAAATTCAAAATCCCCGGTATTTACGGGTGCGTAGCAGACGACGATCAGCGCCTTTCGAATTCGATATAATGAAATGGAGGTTTCAGTATTATCCAGAAGCCGTTTTTTACTTTCTCCATATACGAAGTATAGAGAAAGTCTTGTTTTCATGAAAAAATTCGACTTCGAGATTTCAACGGAAATACATGTTTTGGGGTCCCTAGAACACGTTTTGACCATTTTCGGAATGATGTCTGTGTGTGTGTGTGTGTGTGTATGTGTGTGTGTGTGATAGCGGGCGCTCTAACGTGAAAACTATTAGTCGTATCAATACCAAACTTCATATATAGTACTGTGGTGTGTGCTGTCAGAGTTGATTAGTTTTTGGAGTAAATCGGTATACCGGAAGTCGAGCTTTATTCATTAAAGCTCATTTCCGGTTTTCAAAATATCTCCATAAATATGATATATACGTATATTGTATTACTTATAAAAGTTTTAGATAATGTTATTTACTATAACTTTTGTATTTAACATATTTTTGTATCACCGTTTGATTAGGAGTAATTCGTGAAATACTGATAAACCGGAAGAAGATGATTATGTACTTTGTGGGCGCTCTAACATGAAAACTATTTGTCGGATCAACACTAAATTTCATATATAGACCTTTTATTACAGTCGTTAGAGTTGATTAGTTTTTGGAGTAAATCGGTTGACCGGAAGTAGAGCTTCATTCTTCAAAGCTCATTTCCGGTTTTCAAAATATCTCCATAAATATGGTATTTAGGTATATACTATTATTTATAAATGTTTTAGAAAATGTAATTTACTATAACTTTTGTATGAAACATATTTTCGTATAACTGATTGTTTAGGAGTTATTCCTGAAATACTGATAAACCGTAAGTTGCTGATTATGTACAGTGGCGGAAAAAATTATCGCAACACTTTGCGCGCGCACCAGTGGCTTTCACAGAAACTATTTGGAATTCTGCTTTCTGTGACTGACTGGCAACACCGAGGAAAGCCTCGAAAAGCGGTAATATTTGAGTCGGAGCCTAGAACTTAAACAAATTTCCTCTCTTTCGAACTCTTATTAGAGCCTTCGCGCGATCTCTCCCCGAGTTCGTCATGTTTATTTCGGCGTTTCTCTTTCACATATAGTTATCGTATTTATAGAACGATAGGTTAAATATATATTTATTCTAATTTCAATCTTAAATGCAATAAAATACATGGAAAATAATTGAAATTTAATTCTTAATAATTTGAAGAATGCTATTCGGTTTTAATAATGCGTAGCAATAAGGAATAAGTGGGATTGGAGTAGAAATACGCGATGTGGCGATTCTCACCTTTAGAAAACGAGAATTTTGGAGTCTAGAGGAAAATTATGTTTTGCGAGATTATAGCGAGAACAGATGGCCTATAATGGTCTCTTTTTCTGGATAATTTGTGCGCTAATAAGGCGTTAGTTTGGTAGTTTGGTTTCTCTCTCGAACATACGTCTTACGGCTGCCTGCTGGATATTGATGTAAATGTAATTCTTCAAACGTCCAGTTCAAACATAGGATATTCATTATTTGTGATAAACATTCCGAGGAGGATTTTTGATTACAAGTCTTATGTTTTCAATTCAGCAATTAGAATTCGAGAAGTCGTTAGAGCGATTACTGAGTTACTATGACACATCGTAAAATTTTTATTTTGTCTACGGAATATAATTTTTCACCAACTTAATCATGCAGACGAAGGAAATTCGTAATATAAATTTATATACACCATTTGTCAACTAGAATACATGAAATCATTGTCCGTCCGGAGTTAAAAGGAAAAATACCAATTCCAAAGTTAAAAAAAAACATGATTTCAAAAAAGCCGAACAATTTCTGCGCATATATCGGACTTGTCTTAAATTTTGTAACAGGGAGCTCGGTGACCTTGGTCATTAGTTAATTGTGTTGCCTTCGCGCGGAGAAATTCACGTAGAAATGCATTAAGGCTTTGATAATTCGCGAGGAAAGTCTTTAACCAAAAGTTGATCCCTTCAAAGTATTGCAGGCGCCAATACAAAACAAATGTTGAAATGATATTTTCATCATTACCTCGCGCGGAAAAGCTTTAACCATATGTCGAGCACTTTCAAAGCAAGTATTGCAGATGCCAGGTATATTTTTCCTTTTCGTGCCTATATCAGCTAGACTCAGGACCCTCATTTTACAGTCGCCCAGTAGAAACTATCCTCTGGCTAATTCAAAGCTCCTTCCTCACCATGGTGCTAAGGAAATTAGATGTTATTGCAATCGTAAAAATATTCCCAAATAATATTATTGTATTAGCGTATTTTAGTAAACAAAGACTTCCTAATAAACAACCCAAGTTTTTAGTACTGATACGTATTTTATGAACGTCTGACTTTATAAAGTTAATTAATTAACCAGGATTATGCTGCCATAATAATAGTATTAATAAGCTGCTAAAATGGACTTCTCAGTTTGTTGGGAAGTGTAATAACTATAACTAGTTGCTAATTAAGAGGTGATTTTGCAGCTGTTTGACACATGTTATTGGCATAGGAAGGGCATGAGCTCGAATTCCGCTTAAGTTAAATGAGTTTTTTATCTTAAACTTCTCTTGTTCGGGAAATGAACGAATGTAAGATATGGTTTCCACATATATTTATACGCCCCTGTGATTAATATATATATTTACCTGAGAGATACAATTCATTATGGAAAAATAACCATTGGATATGAAGGATTCGGAACAGATTCATCACCAATTGTCGGTCAAGAACATGTTTCGTGTGTCAGTGGACATTCCTCTTCTACCAAGGATTCGAGGTCGTTCACTGAAAGACAATGTCCTTTGACTCATTTTCCACACTTGTTAGAGGTATTTAATTGGGTATTGAATATTTTTTTACAATTTTTTACTCGTTATAAATCTTTGTGAATCATTTCACGCTGACGCATACATATCCACATATTGACTTCGGTATTAGTGTACATCAAATTCGATCGGATTTTTTATAAATAAGGTATACTTAAAACTGTCCATTATCTGAGGCTGCAATCGTTCGATTTGCCTTGATTTTTACTTGGTTTATACCAGAATGTTTAAACCTGCGAGAAGGTTGGTGTACGCAAGGGCGAGACAGAGTTAAGGATATAATTAATTCCTCATAGTTCATTCATAGAGGGTATAATTTAGTGATCAGAATTTAAGTCTATCAAATTGATTTTAATCTCTTTTTATTCTAAGGGGAAAAGAAAAAATAATGCTTAAATAAATTGGGTAAAGGTAAAGAATAAAGGAATACTCAAAGGAAGTGAAAGTGTCATTCAGGCTTGGGAGTGGGAATGCATTCCTAGAAGAGATTAAGAGACTGGGTTTTGCTCACAATTCTGTGTGTTCAGACTATTGATAAATTCTTTCGAAATAAGGTTGGCACAAGGGTCTACGAACTCATTCAAAGACAGGAACGATAGCTAAAGATAAGACATCCTACGAATACTATAGGGACCTCCTGCGCAGGAGGTGGTCTACCTTTTCACATTTTACTTGTTGGGAAGGATATACATCCTGCTGAGGATTCTCTTACAAGATAATCAAAGCTACTGCCGACACTTTCTGGTTGAGATGACGATCGTTACTAAAAGCATATTTTTCACGAACAGCCATTCTATTTTAAACAAATTCTTTGCACCAATCTCTTAACCCGTTTTGAAAAAACAACTGAGTCACTGATGACATTATGAAATCAGGTCTTCATTTAAGAATGGAAGGAGAGCATGGGCGCATTTCGAAAGCATTTGGAATAGAAGAAATAATGAGAAATCTTAAAGTTAAAGTTCATTTATTTATGAGGTTCACTTTGTCATAAGTTTAATTTTGTGCAAATGTGCGAGGTTATTTTCCGAAATTTTTACTTAGAAATATCATTTCTAAATAAATAAAATAATTTTTAAATTCAGTAGTGAGATAGATATACCGATGAGAATAGTCCCTCCTACTGCTATAGCATTCAAACTTCATTTTTATTTTTTATCTGCACCACTATCCGAGTGGTTTAACACAACGCATATTCGTCAACTCTCTGCGCGGCATGCGGAAAAGTTTCAGCCGGTTAGAACTTTGCGTCAATGTTGCAGGAGCCTAAAAAGCCCTATTCACACGGAGCGTCTTTGCCGCACAAGAAAGCCGCAGACACCCGCTCTCAAGGTCACAAAAGTTGAGCCGCACAGTCGTTCACACGTCGCAATATTTGAGGCGCGCGGCATTTCGGGACGCGCTGCAAGAAAAGTGAACGCACCTTTACTCAGGCTTATTGGTGACTATTTCTTCATTGAGGTCTTCTACTTCTATAGACGGACAACTAGCGGACCGCGCAAGCGAATCTTTTTCATTTTTAATCTGTAAACAAAAGCCTTGAGAACTATTGACATTCTTATGCATATTATTATTCATTGTTCGTCTACAACCAGGACAATTCGCGGGTTCACACTTTCCAATTTTCTCGGCGGTAGTTCCAAACCAATTATATAGATTTAGATTTAGATATATACCCCGCGAGCCGCCAATTGGGTATGGCAGGGGTTGTAATAACACCATCATCACGTAATCTACTCCATCAACCTCTCTAATTGCCCGGGGAAATAAACGACCAAAAGTAATAATGTTTTGTGATTACCTCCCTGTAACGTTTTGTCGATGCTTCTCGGAGATCGCGTTAGGTCTTTACTTGCACTTAAATTTCATTTACTTCGTCTTTAGGTTCTGAACCGATAAAGCTTTCGAAGAGCTTCCGTCAGTTATTAGATCTTCTCACCTGGAGCGAATTCCAATAAAGAAGTGGTTAACTCTATGTCTCGGAGGCTGAATCATATGGAGGAGAATGGATATATTATTAATCATCCTATATTTTTCTTGATTCCAAAGTAATTCTCGTAGATTAATCATAATGCATATGTGCACACTGTTACCGAGTCTGAGAGAAAAACGATTACATATAAATATTTTCCACATGCTTTAAATTATGTTAAATAGTCTCCTTCTCGTAAAAACATGAAAATTGAGTAACATTACGGGGATGGAGGTCTATGTTGGAGCTAATTTTTTTTCATAATCATCCATGTGTAAGAATCTACGGATTCTATCGGATGTGGACATGAATATACAGATGATAATTAATGATTGCTTTGTCGCAGGGGCGCAGCCAGGATTTGTCTATGGGGGAGAGGGTCATAGGCAGTAGAAAGAGCGAAAAAATTTCTACATTTCAGGGGCCGGTATCGCTATATGATAGAAGATAACTCGATACTCGACTCGAATCGACCTTCCTACGGCGATGATTGGATCTTTTATTTTCTCACCATTTTTCTGTAGGGCATCGGATAATACAACAATACATCCTATTTTTTCATCGGGAGGACGACACAAAGAACAAACATTAATTTTACTTCCGTTTTGTCTTTGAATCGAGCACCAAATGATTTCGCTCCTGCTATTTTCTACGAACTCATCGCGCTCACTAATTAAATGAGTCCATACTGCTATAAAAAGTCTACCACTAGATCTACATAGTTATATTTTCGGTATATCATATAATCGGGGGAAATATCTCGCTTAGAGTAATATCTTCGCTTAAGCAACTATCTTCCTAGTATGATATCCGCGCAAATTCTCATCGTAACGTTAAAGAATTCCGCCTGTTTATTACGTAAGCTCTTGCAATTTACTATTATTATTTTTAGATCTCTCAGTTCGCACATTAAAACATGGTTTCCTTTTTCGAATAACCTTTTCTTTTTTAAGTGAATTTTTCTTTTTCACCATTGCAATTTTTCTATTTTTTTGGGCTAAGCTCATGCATACCCTTTTGCCTATTTAAGTGGGCGTTAATAACTATTTCTACTGCTGAATAAAAGAATAACTTTGTCTGCATATATTCGCTCTATTCTCTAATATATTCGCATCTAAACCGCAAAACTACGTAGTAAACAACATTAAAACTACGGTATTCATGGGGGGAGAGGGGGGCGGGAATGTTTTGGAAGAGTCCGTAAAGCGCACAGAAAGTTTAGTAAAATCAGCGAATGATAGCTGAGTATGGCGCCTAATATATGGATCTAAGTAGCCTTGGGAAGTATTTTTACATACGGAAATCAAGATGATCAAATTGGAAGTGGAAAATTTTATTCATCGCTACGGAGAAAGTAGAGAAGTGAATACCCGCCTCTTGGAAACTTTACTGAAGTAAAATCATACTTCAGAAAATATTTTCTGAAGGTCGCTCCGTTTCACAGCGTTAAACCCGTAGCTCGCATGTAATTCAGAGTAAGAGCGTTGATAAGCTTACTCCATGAGGCGAGAACGGTATATCTAATGCTTGTAAAAGGACAATCGAATTATCGGTTTTAATTTGCAATTCAGATTCCAACTGCTAGAATATTATGGATCCTGTTTGCGATTGCATTCAAGCTCATTAATCAATTACATTACAGCTCTGGACATATTAGATTGAAATTATCTGTTGTAGAGTAATACACTCACTGTAGATGAGATTCGTATGAGTTGTGCGATGAATGAATGAAACATCTATATATATATGTGATACCGTTGCAATTTATAATATATTTTTCAGTCAGTATGGTTAAAGTGCATTGATGTCTCATGAGAAACACCATTTGTTATTACACAAATATTACTCCCTATTACATATAGCCTGATAGAGCTGAAAATTGTTGATTACTGATTCCACTATTTAAAAGCTAATAATAGTGATGACAATTCCTGTCTAAACGTTAATTGCTAAAAAGCTCTTGGAAAAATTAACTCCTTTAACTCACGGATAAGATTGGATTTATCGAAAGGATATTTTTAATACCTTATGCAGTGGAAAACTACACTGCTCGAGTGAAAATAGAAAGTTAAGAATAGGACACATCTTAGTGGTTTCTGAATTCGAATTTTTAAGTGTTGAATTCTCTTTGCAAGAATTCTATTCCATCACAATTCTACCATTTAGACCTTTAATTAGCGAAATAATACCTCAAAATGTTCATTTTAACGTCTGATATTCCGCTATCAAACAATCTTGTTTGTAACTATCTCCCAGTGTATTATATTAACATTCCACACAACGTTTTTATCACGGCTAACTTTAAATAATAAATGGCAAAAAATGAAGACATTGAGGCTAAGGCACTACTTGGAAATCTCGCGAAGGTGAGTCTTAAATGTCTGCATATATATACGATACTAAAAGTCTATTTCCCATTCGTAAGGATTTTGAATATTGCCGGTTTTACTGCCTCTATACAGAGTTGCCGAATTGTCGGAGTTAGAGTGATTTCAGTTAGTTTCCACGTAATCCGCGCTCTCACGCCAACTGGTGTTGCAATAATTGTTTCCCCCACTGTACTTTGTGGGCGCTCTGGGCTCTATGGGCGAAAGGCCAGTTTCATCGTTTTTCATCCAGCATGTCCCGAACAACATTATTTATAATGTTTAGAGTTCGAAATTACCGTCGTAGATAAGTATTTACATCTTATATATGGAGAAAGTCATGTGCTGGCCACATCAGATTTTTTATAATAGTTAAAAAAAATGTAATTTACTGTAATTTTTGTATGAAACATATTTTTGTAAAACTGATTGTCTAGGAGATATTCATGAAATAATGATAAACCGGAAGTTGCTGATTATGCACCTAGTGGGCGCTCTGGGCGCTATGGGCAAAAGGACAATTTAATCGTTTTTCATCGAACATGTCCCGAAAAACATTATTTATAATGTTTGTGACGTAAAAGATAATAATATATAAATTAATCACATATCTTCCAAGTTTAGATTGAATATAGAGTTCGAAAATACTGTCGTAGATAAATATTTACATCTTATATATGGAGAAAGTCATGTGCTGGCCACATCAGATTTTTCATCGAACATTTCCTGAAAAAACATATTTATAATGATTGTGACGTAAAAGATAATAATATATAAATTAATCACTCATATTCAAAGATTAGATGGAATATAGAGTTCGAAATTACTGTCGTAGATAAATATTTACATCTTATATATGGAGAAAGTCATGTGCTGGCCACATCAGATTTTTTCATTTGCAGCCGTGTTTCGATTTCGTTCCGTAACGGCGTGAATGTAGGTAATGGGAAAATAATCGGTAACTATAAAACTAAATATAGTTTGTGCAATAGAGTTAATTTCACTACACGTTATACAAATTAAAAACGGAAGAGTATGATCTGCATTATCTGTATGATCGCAATCTATCTCTTAGATAAAGTAAATAATTATGGTTTGTCTAGTGTATTTAATTTAGTTGTTCTAGTGTAATTTAAGTAATGCAAAGCAATCATGTATTGAAATTGTTTGTAACAAGATGACAAAAAACTCAACTATGAACAAGTACTCTCATCGGCGGTCGCAGTGTGTATTTAGGGAAGAGAGATACATCCATTGTCGAGACTTAAATTCTTAAAAGAAGTGTGCTGTGAAATTCCATGAAGTCACGCTTGATCATACCAGCTTTGATGACCTACTTATTCGTCCTCTAAAGCAGAATTTGCCAATTATTCCGATTTCAGGGAAAACTTACAATGTTGAATTCCGCGGACCACTTGATAAAAAAATTTTTAAAGATAGAAACAAATTTAAAGTAATAAAGATGATTCGGAATCAATCGAAAGGACGTATTATACATAAACATTGCAATTAATGTCCAAGTTTCTACACGGATCATCTCTGGTCCGCGTACCATCGCACAGTGGATCGAAATCGGCAAAAGCCGGACAGTCCAAAATTGCTTTCTTTGAGATACAAACTCGAAACTCTGTATAGTATATACAGCCAAAAGATTACTGATCATGGAACGGTAAGTTATTTTCCATAAATCGAATGTGTTACTTAGATACGAAGAGTCAAACTTGAATTCCAAAAACACGCCCGATTTAGTTTTTATTCGGTAGCGCCATCTCTACTGATGGTAGAGAGCATTGAAAGGAGGAAAAATAGTGGCTCGCGAGCCATCCCTGGTTTAGACCCGATCACTCCAGTATTTTTACGCATACAAATAACGAGATAACATACGTAACTCATCTTTCCTGTATTCCTATGCAACGTTTCCTGAGCCGTATTGTAAATACATTTTTTGTCCTTATGTTCAGCATTTCTCCGATAAAGACCATTGAATCATATCTCAGCTATTTAAATGATCCCAAATACCAGTTTGGTCGACGATCCATTTGAAGGAACTAAAATTGTATTCTTTCTCAGGAGTTATAACTAAATCATCAATTGTATTCGACTTGATGAAGTAGAGCCTTATGAAAAGTATTCTTTTTCCAACAGGCGAGGTAACGGCGGCGACGTTAATTGAATGTCTGTGGTGGATATTTAAAGAAAATAATTATCTTATAGGTTTTCCTCCTATTTTTAGATTAAAAATAGCGCAATCAAAGAAATGTTTCCAAGAATTGATGAAGTCAATGAGGTAATTATTGCAGAGTAAATAAGGTAGCATATTAGTTGACAATAACTTATCTTGAAAATTGAGTTTTTAACAGGCACTGATTTTTAAGGTAAAAAATAAATCGCCGTGTATTCACCAGAGACACTTTCAAGGAAAAGAATTAGAATAAGACGAGATATACATTTCATTATTATGTACGCCGAAAGCGTATCAAAATCGATGCTAAAATAAGGGTGTTTCAAATGGCAAGACCACTTGGAGTTGAAAGCGATATTTGATGTTTAGCATTGCATTCTCTTCTTTTTTTGAAGATTTCGTGTGTCATTTTAAGAAGATACCATCCTCTTAAACTTACTTTGACTGAAATATTCTGTAGTTGTGCTTTTGTTTGCTCTGATTTCTACAAATGCAGTTTCGTATGTTTTAAATCAGTCTTAAATTATGGTATTTATGTAAAAAGATTCCTTACAGACCACTTAAGTGGTCAAGTAAATAAGAGGATTGCTTGCTCAGTTGAGTATTGTAAATATAATAATTGATAAATTAAGACTGCCTATACATAAATTTAAATATAATAAATTTAAATATAATAAATTTAAATACAATAAATTTAAATATAACAAATTTAAATATAATAAATTTAAATTTAATAAACTCAAATATATAAAAAATTTAAATAGAAACCTTACATTAATAGGGAGATAACATGAGAATTCCGCCCGGAGTGCATCCCTGGCATTTGTGGGCAGGAGGAGATGAACTAAAGACGATTGTGTGACCTCTTTCTGGAGTTTTAATTGTAAGTAATTTCCATTTATTTTTTGTTAAATAAGACCGAAAACCTATTTAAATTCGTTATTTTATTTGTTCGAATTTATTGATATAGCTGTTTGAGTAGAACTTACCATTCTCCGTCATCCATACCTCACGCTCACGTGTAAACTCAAATCTTCTGGTACCCTAAACTATAGTTGTCAGTTTGTCTGAATCCGCCTTGAAAAAGAACTGGAATAAAATAGTTTTTTATAAATAATTAATTCCTATCAAAGAAAATAATGTAATTGGGAATAGTAGCATGCACACAATGCTATGTTTATAAATGGGATATATTAGAACCAATAACTTAATCATGGCACACAGGTAGAGGAGCACTGACTTAGAGTACCTGTACATTTATAGTTAGCGGCATGGGAGGTGTTTTATGTAACTTCAGATTTATTCGCTTCTGTTTTCTTGGATATCGGGAATGATTCTACAAACTAAGACCTCGGTAGATGTTGTGTTAGCTATAACTCCGAAGAAACACATCTATCAGGTGGTTTTTACTCACATTTCCATAAGGTATTTGCGGCGTGGATTTCATTTAGCACATCATTGTTTTATAGGACATTTCGTCTTTATCTTTCTTCGGCTCTTTGTTTGCAATCATCCTTTTTGCCTTACCTTGACCCTACTGCAACGCCCACCGAATGAAACAGCGCATGCGCGCGTATCTTCTAAACAAGGCAAGTTGAGCCTTCCGCGGTGGGCAAGTCCACCGATAGTTGTCAGTAAAACGCGTGCAAACTCAAAGTGCAGCCGGTTCGAAAATTGGATATCCAAGAACTCGTCTTTTCAATATTTTCACTGACCGGGAGAAATTCGAATCGAAAGCTTTCATTCTCGTATTGTTTGCGTTATTCGTGTCGGAGCCGGTCGTAGAGTTCCCGGAGAAAGTTGGAGCAAAATCTCGCGCTGTTTTTCGCGTCTTGTTGATTTTCCTTGCCCCGCGCAAAATGTGTGGATCAAGCTTTTTTTCATACGCGTTCACCATTTTATCCATATGTCTAGTTATTTCTGCGCAGGCGTCTTATCTGTCGGACTTGTGCGAAGTTACCGGCTCGGCGGGTTACGAGCACATGCATTCCCTTATGGGCAAGGCCTCCGCGGCTTTTACGGGTAAGATAGAGGCGATCGTGGGCGCGGGCGAGAGGGTTGGGGGTGTCGCATGGATCCAGGTGAAGAGGGTCTTCAAGGGAAGGGAGGTGCTGGCAGATGTGAGCGGCAGAGCGGAGCGCCTCCCGGTTCACCTACCACCGCCTCCGGAGGAACTCGGGAGGGGGCGATCTGCCCTCTGGAGGCGCTCCATCGTCTGCCCCTTCCCCAGAGGGGTGCAACCTCATCCCGCTCTGCGCGTGCGCGACACCAAGCTGTTTTTGGTGATGGAGGAGAAGGGCAAAGGAGTTAGCAGTCGTGGGATGCATCTGTACCTTCCGGATTACATGCACGTGTTCGCGATGACGTTGGAGAATCTCGATCGCGCCAAAGCTGCTGTGAAAGGTAGTGATATATATTACAGTGCCTCTTTGGATCAGTCGAGGACGTCCGGTTGCTCTTCACTTTCGGCCAATGATTTGAGCCGGTTCATCTTCCGAGAAACGTATGAAAGACTGACCAAAACCGAACCGATTACATGCTCGAAGGCCACTACCAGTTTGTCTCGGATTATTACTGAAATGAATATTCATTCAATTTCATTAGTACCAACATATATTTATACAGCTTACGTAGCTGCAGGACAATCATCACAATTATTATAAATAATAATCCTAAGGGAGATAGCGAATGCTAAAAACTGGAGCGAAAATGTTAATTTAATTTCAGAATTAACTGAATGGTACCAGACTCTTTAAGGGCCTATGATATACTATTGACGTAAAGCAAGAATTTGCTCACAATTAGGTTGGTTTCTCATTCTCACACCTTTTCCCGAGTCAAATTATACGTTAATAATAATACTTGTTTTTCTAAAAGTTCCGGCAAGGCCTATGATTTTGATGGTACCTACAGAGTATGACAGTTTTTTAAATTATTTTTACTAAGCAAATGGAGTTTAATGAACATTTCTATATAAATAGAATTCTTGGAAGTATCGGAATCATTGTTTCTATTTTAAGGGATATTTACATAGTGGATATTCCAATTGGGTTGAGTCTAGGAAGGAATCCGATTCTATGGAAATTGATATTCATTGAGTTTGAGCGAGTGCCAAGCACCAAGCTCAAGGCAAATAGCATAATTTAACACCCACGTTGCATCTTGACTGGGTGTAGACATTCACGACTGATACTGATAATTTTGCATTTCCTTAACAGTGGCGTGCGACTCAACTTCCTGGAATAGATGGACAAACTTTAATATATCTATTCCTCGACATTCTCAAAGGATAAAAAGCACCTTTCCTTTTCCACTCCCTGCTGATTCAATGCATCCTCTCACCTACAGTTTTACTCATAATTCCCCAACCTCTCTCCTGATCTCTCCCTCTCGTCTCGTGACTTTCCCTCCTCCCACCTCTTCTTCTTTACATCACTGGTTTTCATTCATAAATGTGTGCACTGGTCTTGCTGTGTTACTTAATTATTGCAATGATATGCTGACACCGGTCGTATGTTTTGGATGAACATTTATGAAAATATCACAAAAAACACCAAAATGTTACAACAAAACATTGACTATTTCTGCCTACTTTACGTTCATAGCATTAAATATGACTATAAATAAATTTTCAACGGAATATGTTTGGATTTTTTTCATAAATTTCCATAGAATACTTATATTAACAATAAATTCAAAAATTAAAATGGACGACTTGAATATTTAAACTTGAAGGATAAAACTATTACCAGTAACCTTTGGTCATTTCTATATCTCTAAAACTTTTAACCGAATTTCTTTCGAAACGAACATTTTTACGTATTTTCGAGTAAAAAAATAAAACCGTCACCAAATTTTTAATTCTTCACGAAAATTAATGATAATATAAATTTCGCAATCGCTGAGAACTGATTGAGACAAGATGAGATCTAATGCACAATTCTTTGGGCCACGGATTGCCCACGGCTAATATTGCAATGCGAATATGAGTTGCTGATTCTTACCGGAGTCTCGTCTTTGATGAAGATTTGTTCCGACTCCTGAGCAAGCTGGAATGAGACTCGTCCTATTTACCAGGTCGCGTGCTTCGCGTCACGCGTTATAGCCTCAAAGTGGTCGGGCTTGATTCTCTGGAGATAACAAGGTCCATGCGGAGGGTGACATTTATCCTCTGTCGCTTGCGTCAAGGAATATCTTCTTTTTCTTTCGTTACTTGTCTTAAATAAAAACCGTGGGTTCCTCGTATTTCGGTACATCGTAACGTCGAACATTTTATGTAACTTTTTACTGCGGACTTCATCGACTGGTACCTTCATTCTTTGCGCCGAGAAACGTGATCGTTTTGTCAGGAGCTCAAGAAAATCTGAAATTTCACACTGAAAGTGTTATATCTAAGAAAGGAATGATATTTTTTCGAAGATTCATACCGTTTTGGTGGAATGATATTTGTGATCGAAACGCACGCTACATAGCTTGGTCTTTCAGTTTGGATTCGATCTATTTGAATTTCAGATTGAGATTACTATTCTCCCGTGCGAAAAACCGTAAAATAATATCATGTACTACTATTATTTCTGTCGCAGTAGATCAATCCATGTTGGTGGAACCAACAAATTTTACTGTGAGGGAAACGATCGGAAAATAAAAGACAATAAAATCGTTATTTGGTGGCGTCATATTGTTGAAAAAAACATATATGTTGCACTAATGAGAGCCAAAATGAGATTAATTTTTAAAAATAAAATGAGTTCCGTACATTGATTTTTTTATTCGTAGCTATTCTTAGCAGTTTAAAAACAACCAAATTTAGTTTAATCTTCGAATGAGAAAATTAAAATACGCATTTACCATCGGTTTTATTCGCCCACTTGATAAGTTTATGCAATCAGATGAAGCACTTGCTTCCATAGTATGTTCATGGGAAAGTTATCGAGGCATAAATTCTAATTCTTTTTCATTTACTGGTCATATGAAAGAGTCGAAGAATAAAATATGAACAAATTTATGCAGGTACGGCTAGTTTTGTAAATATGTTATAGCATTTAGGGTAATGGTAGCTTCTCAGTATTCATTGTAACTAAACATAGTTGAAGTAAATCTCAATTTCTACGATATCATTCTGGATTTGGAAGTAGTATCAGCCTAGTATTGCCAACATACGCAAGCGCATATTATGATTAATTCTTTGCTTTTATGCGTTGCAAGGATTTTTTTAAGGAATGTCAAAGATAACTGGAATTATTAAACCATTACGGATATTCTGTGATCGTGCATTTTGTTTTCTTGGGACATGTTCCCAAACGTCAAGACTGAAAAGGACAATTAATAAAAATATGATCTGTAACAAGTTCCGAAATTTTTTTCTAAATGAAAGAAATATGGAGAACCTACAAAGAGTATCAATCCAGGATTCGACCCAGCAATCTTCTTATCCGTAGTCAGATTGCTTATCCATTGCGCCACAAGGCCACGTACGTTAGGGTAAGAAGGTGGAATCAAACGTAGGATTATGAAAGTTTTTTATTGCTGTTTGATTACTGACCTCGGAATAAATTAATTCGGAAAATAAAAATTTTCTGAGGTGTGCAAAATAAGGGTAATGGATTTGAAGATATTATGAAACAAAGTAGGCTTTTATATGTTGTTAATACTACGAAGTATTTGACCTCGAAATATATTATCTCGGTGAAAAATGGTTTCTTGAGATGGTTAAATTAAGAGAAAGCTTGTTTATCGACGAATATTTTTCAGCCTTCCCAATTTTGCTTACATCGTGCCTTATATATTTTCGTCTCTGTCAGTCTCTTCTGTTTTCTTTACGACACATTCGAAAAATATTAGTTTACCGCGGGTGGAGTCCAATTTTAAATCATTTCGGAAGAGGTCGTCATTACGGATTTGGTCCATTGATGGAACATACGAAAGAAATAGTCATCTTATTCTTGGAAATCAACTTTCTTGTCATTAAAGTCGCCATGGCTGGTCTAGAAGAAATGGTTTGGGTGCAGAATTGGGCGGGGATGTGAGTGGGGCCGCTGGATATTTATATATTTGTGGCTGCAAAGTTGAAGGGTGGGTACGCTTTCGGGAAAACAGAACCAGAGCGTTTTGCCATTTCGCCAGCTCGTAGATTGGGAGAGCCGTCTCTCCAAGAAGGTTGAAATTTGTTTTATGTGACATCAAAGTCTCCCCCTGAAAGAGATATACGGTCCACACCATCCCGTATCTTGTAAATTGTTCTCCAAAGTATCACAGTTGAAGTATTACAAGACAGCTTGTTAGCTGAGCTGAAATTAGACGTCAAGGAGAGGAACCCGTTTCCTGCGAATTTTAGAAGATTCATTGATTCAGGGATTTTGCTTATTTGAAATTTAATACCTATAATTGTTTTGTATACATTAGTTTGTAAAGTCCGTGAAGACAATTGCAAAATCTGAGAAATTTTCCCCAGAATACTTGACTTTCCTTATCGTTGGTGGAAGGTTTTGAAAGTATATGCGTAGGAGCTTTATTTTAGCACAAGCAACTATTAGTAAAATTATTTGATGGATAGTATGTATAGTGTAGGTTTTAGACTATTTCGAATTTATTTTCGTTTTAGCTTGGAAAATGTTTTCACGTATATTATTTGAATTTACACTTATGTAAATAAGACACTATTTAGACCTTGGACTAAACTGAATGTATCGCCGGACTATTCGATTTTCGATTGGGGTACGTATATTTTCTAAAATTAACTGCAAAAGTACCTGTTACGGAACTAACTGAATAATTTATTTATTTATCAATCCCTCACATACAACAAAACGCCAATTTACAGTGAAGTAATAAGACTTACAATGGACGGATCACATATGATCATTCCCTAAACAGAAATATCTAGAATGATTCCGGGATTCGAACCCGGGGCCTTGGCGTTTGAGCGTTATCATTTAGGTATGCCTACCACTCCGCCACTATTAATACTTGTTTATGAATAAAAAGCAGCTTCAAATATCTAATGGTGACTAAATAAGTACTTGCTATAAGAGAAGCTGTATTACCCTTTTCAAAAGTTATGTTTTAAATCTAAATGACGACTGAGTAATGAGATATATTTTTAAAGTATTGGCAAAAATTGTGTTTTGGGAAAATAAGACGTCGACCCTGCCAGGATTCGAACCTGGAATCTTCTAATCCGTAGTCAGACGCGTTATCCGTTGCGCCACAGGTCCGTGGAACTCTTCTTCGTACACGAAAGAAGCATTTTGTCTCGCTCTAAAGGCCAAAATATTTACTATAATTTAAGAAGAAAACCGGTAACACGCACTAGACGAAATTAAATCCGTTTCAGCGGGTGCCCATAAGTTATAAGTAGGTTCCGCGATAAATTATTAATACTAATTCGGCGGTGACTGTGACTGAAAATGCCGAGCGATCATTGATAATGAAAGTATAGGTTGGTAATTGGTATAATGATAATTGGTATAGTTAGATCGAATGTAGGATAGAAAAATGTTTTGCTAGCAGTGGTTAAGTATGTTAGCTATTCCGCTTTTTATTTGATTGATGATTTACCGTTTCGATTTTGCTTCTAGCAACCCTGGCAAGACTTTAAAAACTGTTGTATGTCCGGAAATCAAAGAATGATGGAGGGAGACTTTCAGAGAAGTTAACATGATTTTCTTTCATTGATTTTTCTTTTTGTATGTATAAAATTCCGCGAATTAAATCAACAGCAAATATTCAAAATTAATAGATTTTTGTCCTAAAAATTAACTATATGCTATCTTACATTACATTTTTGTGTGAATCATTTGGTAATTTTCTACTTACAAATAGTTTATAAAACTACATTTAATGGCGAATTTTACGCGAAAGAAAAACATCTTTTTGTTCCCAAAATAAAGTTGGCACAGCCACAATACGCTGTTTTTGTACTGTATTGGTCGTTAATCAGTCAGAGTGGATTTTAGTTGCAATATATCAACTAAGACGAGGATCAATCTTAACAGAAACGTTCACACCCTTAATAGGTTAGTGATTTCTATTCTTGACATTTACGATGACGATGTATTTTAATTACAGGTCGTAATGGATTTAAATATCCTTCCTGCCCTAATTTACGGTCAAGTCATTCTTAGGTGTATAATTATCTTTATTTATTCTTTTAAGGTCATTCATCGGACAGGATGCTATCGAGGCCTCCTAATGCGTAGGCGTATAATTTAGTGATGAATAGCTCTTCGATATTGCCCTTGATAAAAAATACTTATGAGCTTGCGCATATGAAATATTTTGTTTCGAAAATTCAAGGTATGGACTAATATTATTGGCTAAAAAATGTAATTGGTGACAGTATCGTTTACATATATTAAAATATGCGTATGAATTATCTTTAAAATATCACACATTATTACACTTTTAGTTTTCATATTTCTATTTGGACATTTCGGAGGATCCCTAAATATTAACTTGACAAATCAAATCATCATTTTATTATCCGCGATTCATTACGAGGGATGTTATAATTAATTTAGTGAGGGATTTTGATAAAAACGTACAATCTATTAATAGCTAAATCACTAGTAAATAATTATTTGTTTGAACTTTCAAAATTGCGTTATATTTAGGTTGCATCAATACATTTTCAGGGAAATGGATAAATATATTTTACAAAGTAAAATAAAAACTATTACAGCGCCACGAATATAGTTATTTTAAAAAGAAATAATTTATAATAAGCGTAACAGTCATTTTATTCTACTTTGTAAGATAATTCAGTCCATTTCCACCAATTACGGCTTTATTTTGTTTATCCAATATTTATTCCTAGTTCAATAAATACTTGTGTGTTACTAGTAATTGAAACAGTTTTTTAATTTATTATGATCATTTACATAGTTTAACTGCAGTTCAAGATGTTCAATTAATTTAGTTTTTGTTCTTGTCAAAAGCAATAATTAAATGAATAGGGTTTTTTTGGTCCATCCATGGTTGTTTAAAAATTAGATATTTTATTGAAGGGCTGCGGAAAAGCATTTTGTGAACTACGCAGTTGCCAGCAACACTGAGAAGTCATAAATTACAGGATCAGGGGTTATGTGTTTACGCTGTAATTACGAATTGTCTTTCTTTTGTACACAATCATTAAATATTCCAAATGAACATGAAGTAAATGGTAAGGAAGAAAGTTCATCAATTGGAGCCCAGCCCCCATTCATCGCTTGGATTAACTTTGTTAAATCCGTCCTGATTTTGGAAAGTGTGGTCAAACCCCTCTCCGAAAATATAAAATGGGATTTCATGCTGGTTTCTTTGGCTCGGACGCAGCGTCCCGAAAATTCCATCTCATCGCATTCTTCGTCGTCCAATCATCCCGTCCGTTTTATTTTCCGCGATACGGATCCGTCGGTCGCGCGCCTACCAATAGCCCTAATCCCGCCATCCGAATGCACGCGAATTGCAGCAACCGGACGGGAGTCGGACCGTTTTGTCAGCGACCGCGGAAACCGAAAAATAAGGCGCGCGAAAAAAGAGATGGTTAACCGGACGTTCCGAGAGAGTGCGCGGCGGTTTTGAAATCAGAAATTCCTCACTGTTCACCCGACCGCCGGCTTGTTTTCATCGGTTGGCCAATTTGTTTGGTCGGTGCTCTCCTACAATGGGCCGCTCGTGGGGTTTCGAAATAATTGACGAACCTATCGATTTCCCGTTGTGAATGATGGGCCGGATGTGACGTGACTCGTTTCTGCGATGACGCGGCCGCAACGTTGTTGTTTTGCGTGGCCGCTGCTCTCCGGCCCAATTTGACGGGAGGGATTCTTTTGTTTTTGTGCCGCCAGAAGCAGTACGATGAAGACATTTCACTTCGTTGATCACTGCTGTTGCGAAACGAGCTATCGACGTGGAATCGATTGGAAGAGAAAATATGATGACGTGCCGTTCAAACAATCCTAAGGTTAGTGTATCGAGTTATTTTATAACGGAATTTCACAGTCAATTGTTAGAAAATGCCTTACATATCTTAACCGAGCATTTATTTAATATCGAAATTTATACCCATATTTATCAAATATGGGTGTGTTTCATCAAGCCTTCGTAAATTAGATCATTAATATATATTTCATGATAAGGATTAGCTTTTATTTTAATGATCTCCCCTCCATCTGGTTAGTATCCAGTTTTCTGGTTTATAAACAGTTTTACTTTCTCACAGGATTAAATTTTTTCTGGATGAAAAATGACTTATTTTAACGTGACTTTTTTCGTAGAAAAATGTAAAAATGCTTATTCTGAGGGTTGACGATATTTTATGATTTCTCATTGTTGAACTACTTCTGTTTCCCTAAATAACAGAAGGTTCTATAAAACGTGACCTCTTTTCGGCTTTCCTTCTGCACATAGCAGAGTTATCAAGTGTATAAAAATACAAGTAATTTAAGAAATAGAAAAACTTCCTTCCTTATTTATGACATTCTCTAATGAATCTATAGTACATTCTTATCTGTATTTCAGGTAGAGTTTATGAGATAGGCATTTTTTGGAGGTTTTTCACTCTTCCAGTTTTTTTCCTTGAGATTCCAGAGCGGTTTTTCTCGAAGCGGTTTCCATTAATCCACGTCTAATCTATGGGAGTGTGTTTAGGGAAGGTTCTTTTAATCATCTATTCCTCAAGGCACTTGCTGACATCAGTAAATTCAGCAGTTCGGTTCCCTTTACTATTTCCATTTCCTCAACACTGTGACTTCATGAAATATTTTTCTTTTAGCTATTTAAGATAGGCTTCGGCAACCCAAACTCGCTCAGTATCTTACTTCGCGACTTCCCACTCTTGAAAACACAATTGAAGTTGTTTCACTCACCAAAAACACCTTTACTTTTCGTTTATACATTCTTAGAATATAGCACACCTACCTCAGCTATCGGCACTCTTCGTATAATTTATTTATATTAATGCAAATATGACCCGCTTAAGGCAAACAATAAACCTACGTGTGAACAATTAAAATACTCAAAACATTTTGTATTTGCTAGGAAACGCTCTCACTTATATAATTGTTAGGAGAGACAGTGTCTATTACCGAGATTCGGATGTGAATAAACGAATCTCTCTTCCAAATATTTCATATCTTACAGAGATTTTCTTGGATGAAAATAACTGGGCATTTAATCACATTGGGGAGTTTTCTCATCAGTCAGGGATTCGCTTATCAAGGTTCATCTGAGCTACATTAAAAAAAATCTGATGTGGCCAGCACATGAATTTCTCCATATATAAGATGTAACTATTGATCTACGACAGTATTTTCGAACTCTATATTCAATCTAAACTTAGAAGATAAGTGATTAATTTATATCATATTATCTTTTACGTCACAAACATTATAAATAATGTTTTTCGGGACATGTTCGATGAAAAAGGGTGAAATTGGCCTTTCTACCATAGCGCCCAGAGCGCCCTCAAAGTACATAATCAGCAACTTCCGGTTTATCAGAATTTCATGAATAACTCCTAAACAATAAGTGATACAAAAATATGTTTCATACAAAAGTTAGTTATTAAATATTTATGAAATTTAGTGTTGATACGACGAATAGTTTTCATGTTAGAGCGCCCTCAAAGTACATAATCAGCAACTTCCGGTTTATCAGGATTTCATAAATAACTCCTAAACAATCAGTGATAAAAAAATATAATGCTAACAAAAGTTATTGTAAATCACATTTTATAAAACTTTTATTAGTAATAGTATATACCTAAACATCATATTTATGGAGATATTTTGCAAAAACAGAAATTTGCTTCGAAGAATAAAGCTCGACTTTCGGTCAACCGATTTACTCCAAAAACTAATCAACTCTGACAGCACCAACCACAAAGCTATATCTGAAGTTTGGTATTGATGCAACTAATTGTTTTTACGTTAGAGCGCCCACAAGCACACACACACATACAGACACACACACACACATACACACACAGACATCATTCCGAAAATGGTCAAAACTTATTCTAGGGACCCCAAAACATGTATTTCCGTTGAAATCTCCAAGTCGATTTTTTTCATGAAAGCAACACTTTCTTTATACTACGTGTATGGAGAAAGTAAAAAATAGATGGATAGAGCTCCAAAAGGAAATAGGAAGGTTGTGTTACCATAGGTAATTTATGTTTCCATGGTAGGCAACCTCCAGTGAAAGATGATGATCCTTTCCATTATCCCATCATTCATTATTGATTAACTATAGGGACACATTAGCGCCTATTAATCCGTTTTCACAATGTCAGGTCTCAGATGTCCTCCCGCGACGGTCTAATTTTCCAAAAAGGAAAACAACACCAGAATTCAGTCTTCCATGGAGCGTCACGATGAAGTGAAATTATTTTTGGTTTCAAAGTAAATACAGCTTGCTGATATACTGCTCATCAGAAACACGAGGTTAATGCAAGGAAGTCATTAATGTAATTGCATCTCTTCGAGGGAAACCACACAGAATGTTCTGGGAAGCTGCGCATCTGCTGAATGAGGTTATTATCTCGAGGAGTTCTAATAGCAATGACTTGGAAATGATAATCCCCATAAAATATATGAGTAGGCAATCTAAAGATAGTTGTGTGATGTCCATTTTAAGCGATACGAAGAATGTTGTACATTGATTTATATGACGAGATAAAAATTGATTTCGGATGAGAGACTAAGATACTTACTGATGGAAAAAGAGGCGATTATTACTGTCTAGTTACCAGTTCTCCCAAAATATGACGGTCACCTTACCTGCGCAGTGAACTGTGTGAAAGTAATACATTTCGTAAAGCCCAAGGAAAACTATTATTATATAATTATAAATAATTATGCTAATTTATATTTTAAGCTTTAACGGAGTGTATAGAACTAAACTAGAAAAAAAATAAATTTAAGAAAGTTTACAGTTTTATCATTTTCTGTTTTGCAGGATCTTTGCAGGGTTGCGATTCAAGCTAGCGATTTAGTAAGACATGAACTGGTTAACGACGAGAATACTTTATAATAAACTTATCTGAGGAAGTAAAAGTACGAACTCATACTTTGATATGGCCTAAATTGTTATGATTCTGAATGATATTTAATGGCATGTCGTAATATTATTAAAATTTTCCTCACTATGGCCTTTAATCTTTCTGATTTAAAAGAACTCAAACAAACTTTTGTAAAGTTTGGATTGCAATATGTGAGGCAACGAAATTATTTACTAGATAAACACGTTTCGTAGAAATAGGAAAGCACCTTGCGTGTCGTGGAACGTGAATGTTTTTCATCCATGTCACAACGAAGTCATCGGAGCAGAAACATAAGCAGTGATTTTATTTCGTTTTGCTCCGAAATGCGCCCCTGAAACATGAAAATGTCACGAACTGTGTTTTTCAAGTGTCAGACCCACTTTTGGTGCTCATTTAGGACGAGTTTTGACTTTTGCCAGTCATCCTTATGTCATCTGTTGTAATCTTTCAACGTAAAATTTCAAAAATCATCTTTCATTTTGGGGGCATTTTCACGCTTACATGGGTTGTGATGATGCATTTATTAATACACTCTTAAGTTTCAGATGGCCCTTGAATCGTACCATTTCCTTATGGAGGATTTTAAACAAACTAATTAATTGAGCACATTTTTACCACATTTTAATCCTGGATAGAATTGTGAATTTTGCCGTTAATTTTCAGGGTTTCCGTTCGCGTTGACAGATTGGTAATTTGGAACTATAAAACGTAAGTTCTCTAAATTTCTTATTCAGAGTTAAATTCTAAGAAGCATAATTTTATTTTTAGATATTGTAGCAATGTTTACTAGGGAGGGAGGAATTACGAATAAAATATGCGGTGGCGGAGTGGTTAGCGTGCTAGCAATCTAACATCAAGGTCCCGGGTTCGAATCCCGGCTGTCGGGTTTTTCTGAACAGAGAATGGTTGTGTCTTTGTATAATAATTATTGAAAAGGATGTAATTTGGATCTTCCTGTTTCCATTGGAGAAGTTATTGTTTAATATCTGTGCGATAAATATTATGAGGAGCCTTTTATGGTGGTGTGACTTTAATCATACTCGTAAAAGTTTTATTTGAAGTAATCGATATTTCCGAACAGTTTTGACGAAATCGAGAAAATTACTCTTATCTCTTAGGATTCTTGGGAAAAATGAACACGATCTTCACAAAATACCAAAACGTTAGTAAATACATAAATATTTGTTTCGATATGTAAATCATAGCTAATAGTATTCAAACATGAAGGATAACGAATTCGTAGCTTATAAGATTAGAAGAATAACCCCAAATAAGTTTTATTCGGACTATAAGTTTGCCATTATGTTTTACATTTACATATTTAACATGCTATCCGCGAATGACGTGTGGTAGGGGGTGAAGGAGTGCAATGACTCGATCGATCTCCGATGACTTTTAGCTTATATTATTCTCCGTGTAGAAGACGACCCAAAAGCGGTCAAAAGTAAATATTTTGGTTGTGATTATTTTATGTTATTTTTATTACATCGTATATTTTGCAGCGATATGTAGCCTTATTTATTTGGTACTTGTCAAATATTTTATGTCCTTATATAAAATAAATAATAAAAAGATACCTAAAATATCTTTTCCGCAAACGATGTAGGACAATAAATAATTTTGGGAAATAGATTCATCGTGAGTGCCCTACGTGGTGTAAGATGAACGGCGAGTCTTAAGATAATTATATAGAAAAATCCACGGAGGAACGCGTTGTTTTGAGGAAATCCATTACACGAAAGGTTAAGAGATATATAATAGTTCCTTATCCAGTTTTTTTTCAAACATATCTTTCTGAGGAAATTGCTCATTGACTTTCGTTTATATATATTGATTTATATGGTGAAACCAAGATTTTTGGTGTTCTGAAACTGATATAATTTATATTTTTTACGCTTAAACCGCTCAAGGAAGAACGATACTTTAACGGGGAAGATTTTATTACGTTTATGTTAAAAAAATGACCAGAAGTCATCCTGGATTCTAATTGAATAGCCCGAGATATGATGCTCCAAGTTATTTTTCTATTCACGCCCATGATATCAGGAGACCCATCTGGGTGTATCCCATGCTGTATCTTCAAACACATCTCAAGGCTTTTCTGTTCAACTTCCAAGCAATGATCGCAGAGAAAAGTAATAAATAAAACGCGTCCGAATTTTTTTCGGGCACTCCTACTTTGATTTCCCTCTGGAGGTTAAGGTTACTTGTTTTATGATGCGAGAAATGAAGCACTCTCAGGCCGTTGTCTTAATCGGTCTCTGGTCCATTTTAGCGCAGCCGATATTATCGTAGTGGGAGTAGAAAAAGGTTCGGGGTTGTGGAGATGAGTATCGAAGTGGGAAATGGTCTTTTAAAAGCCGGATACGAGACCGATCGGAGTGGCAAGGCGGACCACGTGGAACTAAATTTATTTTAATGGACCAAGAGAAGTTTTTTCATGCTTTTCCGTCCCCTGATACCAAACCTTTTGCGAGGATATTGCTATTATAGTCGTTACGGTGCACTATTTTAACAATCTTATGACTCTAATTATGTGTCAGTTAATTTATATTACCCAGGATCATTATTTTTATTGGAGATTCTGGATTATTTAATATGGAATTATTGCACTTTTTTCTGTTCAACTGCATTGTTTTGATATACAAAATTCTGCTTCATTCCTGTTTGTTAAAAGGCATAAGGATTTTAGGTACAATTTTATGAAATATTTAAACTGCTTATGATGATTGATTAATTCTATTTTAAGTTTTGTTAGTTACTTTGGTTCAAATCACACATCCTGGATTTTGTACTATTAAAAATAATATTAAGGCTGAAAATAAACGTTCAATACATCGTAAAATCTATTTAAAGGTGGTTGAATTTTATTTTTTGCATTTTATGCAGATATAATAATTTTGTAATGTCAGTATAACATTGTAAGCTATGGAATTAGGTTATGCTGTGGTGAAAATATATTTTATGTCAGGTTAGCATAACTCAGGAATCACGACTGACATGACTAATTACAGGGAGCGTTCAAAATGTCCTCGGGATCAAGATAAACCACTTTACATTGTATAACAGTAGGCCTTTTCCAGGAAATTCCAGAGACGAAATTGTTTGCTCCCGGATAGTCATGTGGACATCGCGTTTGACTTTGGTGAAAGCGGTCCGGGGTTCGATTCTCGGTGGGAGGCAATGCGCGAAATTACCTAAGCTGTCGAAGAACTTTTAAAAATACTACTACGGCAAAATTGCGACATAAGTGCCATAAACAGGAAATGTTTTACCCTCCCATTGTACAACAAGATACTCTGAACGATTATTTTAAAGGAGAATTGACCTCGAATAATCTTCATCGTTTACGAATAAATCATTTTCCGTTTTTGCTTTAACCTGAGTTTATAGAGTTAATCAAAGCTCGTTTATGGATTTTCCGAGAGAAAGCGCGTACACGATGAAATAACAAATCGAAAAAGAAAAAGTGAGCACTGCGGTATAGTATATTAAGAAATTATTTCTCGGAGTGGTATATATAATGTTCAGCTAAGAAAATTATTCATAAATTCCTCGTACATATTTTACAATTCATTCAATCATTATTTTTAATAGACGGTAATAGTAATGTGATAGGCAGCAGACCCATTTATAAAAATTAATTCAGTGATTAACTTTTCTTTTTACTTATTCAAGCTCATTTCTAGGGAGTCAAATATAAAATTCGATTCGACTGCATAATTTCGCTCGATAGTACAAGGATATGGTTGACTTATTGTGTGATTGTTAAATTTATTTTTGTAAAAAGAAAATTATAGAATGAATTTAAAATACGTCGTCAAATGCTCTAAAAGTTTTCTTAAATTATATTGTTGTGTGTACCTCAATATCAGATGGTCTGACGAGATTTGATAAACTTCTAATATTAATGATTTGATTTACATTACCAGTGTTTTATATACTTTCTCATCGGCGTAGATGACCTAGGATAGAGCAATCATGTGACCGCTAATGTCATCATTGTCTAATGAAATCCGTTATCAGGTTGACCAGAGTAGGATATGCAGACGGATCAATAAACTGCAACAGCCTGCGGTATACCAAGATTAGCGCGCGGCTTACTGTACATCTGTCACACTCATCCGGCAAACATTCAATATAGGAAGCGGTATGTTGATGGAGTATGATTGGGTATGGCTGAAAGGTTGAATAAACGACACCAGACGGGCTGTCGACGGGAATAGTGCGAAAGTTACTTTTAAAAATACCAGGAGTAAATGATGCTGGGATGGAAAGATATTTTATGTATTTTTTTCTACTATAAAAGCAAGTTGAATGAGGGTCATCATTAGGTTATAATCATGTTTTTCACCACCTGCTGTGGTTCGGAATCCTGTTTCGCAAGATATCGGAGATTGGATGAAGGGACGCCGGTTTTAGATTTCTGGAGAAGCATTCAATGCGTCGAAAATAAAAAAAATCAGTTGCTAGTCTCGACCATTTTATGGACTTTCCTTTTGAAGATTTACGAGATCATTATATAATCCTATTTTTCTCGATCTAAGTTTAAATTTTGCAATCTATAAAAGTTGGTTATAGGCCCAATTGTAGCTATGCATGCATTACACGAGTGTAACTTAACTCTTAAAATATTTCATGGTGTATTTTTATCCTTAGTCTTTTATTAAGAAACTATTTTCTTTAAATAATTTCCAGTCATTGAAGTATCAGCCACAACTAAGTACTTTCTACTAAATCATTTGAAACAACGGTTTTTAATGATTTTTATTTTGATAATGAGGAAATAAATAATAAATTTGAAAATTTAGTAAAATATTATGTAAGATAGATGGCAATTGAATTGTTCCAGCGTATTTCAATAAAAATATAATATCAACGACGGGTCAATATTAAAAAAATGCCTCACGTCTGTGGAAGGTAATATTAATGTAACAGTAGAAACTTATAATTGATAAGCTTAAAATGTAGGCAAAGCTTTATGCCAGAACGTGAGAATAGCCAAAAATATCTCTTCCGTTTTCCTCATACTTCAAAGTTATTATACTATTATTAATAAGCAAAGATATGTGTGCAAAAATTTAAACTTTACAATTCGGAAAAATATCAGCAATATTGGACTACTATATAGAACATAGTTTATTGTACAATTAAGTCTAATCTACTGTCCGCATCCATCTCACTAGAGCAGAGTGCAGCGGTTGCTTACAGCCGCTTATGGCCGCAAGCTACCGCTAGATATATAGACGCGGCCTGGTCTGGAGTTCAGTATGGCTGTTTAGTCATTTCATGAAACAAATACACGAATGCTAATAATTTGGTTTCTCAATTTCACGTTCTACGTCAATTTAAAAATAAAATGGGAAGTATCATGTCAAGGATAAAGTAACGATCAAATACCTTCATTTTTCCTTAGCGATTTTTTATGCTAAACTATATAAATGTAGTTTGGACGACAACAAAGTGCGGCCAATGTTACTGTAAGCAGCCTTCCGATGAAAAAAGATTCTCCTCTTCTACGCTAGAATTTACGTTGCTGGAGGAGATGTTTTAAGAAAGTGTGATATTCAGAAGGATAATTAATTATTTAAAAGCTAAACATAATGAATCTTATTTAAACAATGTAGTAACTTTAATCAAACCTCTACTCCATTAACAGCCGCGTTCCAAAATTCCTTTCTTGACAACTTTAGTCATTTAAGATTTCTTAGCGCTCCTGCTAAAGTCCTGGGTTTGTTCCTCGAATAGTCGGGTTTTTCTGGTGCCCGACTTTCCGGAAAAATCAGCTCCAAAACTAAATTACTTATAACTAAATTAATTAGTTATTGCTATCAAAAGTCATCAGCCATAAGTGATGGGAATAAGGCAAGGGAAGAAAAAAAATTGTTGAAGAGTAACTCGCGTTTGTACGTTTAAATTACGATTTTCTGAGGTGAGGAGTAAATAGACGTATATTTTCTGAGCTGCAAGTAGGTATCATTTTCCCACTATTCCGCTCAAGTTATATTTCCCAAGTAAAGCTACAATTTTCTTCATCTTCTGCGTATCACTGGCATGTTTAGCTTGCCTCGGTAGTGTAGTTGTTAGCGCGCTTGCAATCCTGCAACGCTGAGGTTCCGGGTTCGAATCCCGGTTAGGGACTGGTTATTTGTTAGGTGTAAAAGAAAAGGGGCTAATTGTAAGAATGATCAGGTTTGACTAAAACTCGTCGATCATTTTAATGACGAAACTTTTCATACTATTTTGCCGTGTTCACGCAACTTATTTCATCATTGTAAGCCATGCATGTCTGATAAAGAGAACGAACAGTGAGCTGATCCACAGACAACAAGAGGACAGTGATTGCAAGATATACATATATCACAATTATCAGTATCAAACACGCTTCAAAAGTAGGAAACACAGTGCTGGCATTCATCACATGAAGCAGAATAAACCTCCCAGTGGCACCAAAGAGAAGGATGGGGAGGAAAGCAACTCAAGGAGGCACACATTCAGAAGCGAAGAGAGCAAACGAAGCGAGGCGAATGGAAAGAAAGAGGGAATAGAGGCGTTGGAAATGGTTCGTGCATTACTCTAGTCGGAGCGATGGGCCACCTGTTGCGTGTGTCCTTCTGAAGGCGCTGAGGAGGGGAGCATTGAAATAGTGGAGGAGGAGTCTTGGGGAGGGCCCCGCAAATTGCCATGGATATATGGGTGCCGGGGGAATGGACCCTGACTGACCACCGACACCACAATTGGAATCTGGCCTATTTCCCACCCTCCCGGGATAAACACCCCCTTGTTATTTACTCGAATCTTCTGGACTTTATCTCGAGATAAGCTTGGGCAGCGGCTCTCAAGTGCGTCTACTACGGTGGCCGCATGTGGTGGCGGGAGGATTGGCTACCATCATCATGTATTTCGTTGGAAGAGGTCCGAAATAAAGTCACGGATGAACGCCTTCGCTCCGTGATACGGTTTCCTTCCGAAGAGAGAAATCTCTTTTGGAATAATAGTTGAGACCCTGTTGTTTTAACTCGCACAAAATAAAAAGAACATAGAAATATTTTTGAAGTAATGGCTGTGGCCATAGAATACCCATCCGTAATAAAAATGCCAATTAAGTTATTTCAGTTAAAAAACCCCATAGAAACCAATTTTGTTTCACACTTAACAAATTTAAGCCTGCCTTCGAAAATTTTACCTCATTTCTTTTATTTATTTTTTATTTACCAAGTTATTAATTTTTTAA
Source organism: Sympetrum striolatum (assembly GCA_947579665.1). NCBI lineage: Eukaryota > Metazoa > Arthropoda > Insecta > Odonata > Libellulidae > Sympetrum > Sympetrum striolatum. Next base: position 75,791,306 of record OX388350.1, read on the forward strand.
CTTATTTTTTATTCCGATTTCAATTTACTCTGTAATAAAATGTTCAGCAATGCATAAATATGACGTCTAATTAAAACATTTGTTCTAATTCTTCTAATTTAGAAAATTTATTCATATCGTTGTTAATTAAACGTCTTACTAGTCAGTGACATCAAATCTGCACCAAAGAAATTAAATCGGGGGCACTTGTCTGAAACTTTAGCGTTTACGTTGAAAGAAACAATCAAAAGCATAGGACTGCTCTTTCCTCTAAGCAGCATTTGGCGTTTATTTATGTCCTGTAGAATCAATGCTATCAGAAACTCCAGCCAAAATCCTGTATTTCTCACTTGGAGATATAAACATACACTCAAGTTACGTGAGGGAATTGTGATTAAATTTTTATTTCTTCTGATAAATTTTATCCAAATTTTCTTTGGAAATATATAGTCACCTATCCTTCTAAAATAAGGGTTTTATGATCCACTCAGCTTCTTACTGAGAATGGTTTATTTATTAGTCATTTGAATAAGAGAAAAAATACTTTGATATATTCTTGATAGCAAGTATAATGATCACAAAATTTAGCGTAACTGAGATTAGAAAATATCGTATTTTCTACTTCAGCGAACATGATAGCGATAGAGGGTTTGCTTGTTAGTTTATTACATATTTATCCTCTTTTACTGTGCAAAATGATAAAAGGAACCACTTTTCCATTCCATTACCATCTGATGCAATAAAATAACGACCAGCGATTAAGTTGAGGCGTAGATGAGGTTCTGCATTCTTTAATACCACTGCAAAAGTAAACTGTTTTCCACCTTGATGCGTATAATACAATGGGCGAAACGATGGCGCTTTGCATAGATTAATGTTCGCAAGAAACTAAAATTCATGTTTAACATAGAGGGTACAATTCCATATATTAGTAGATATTAAAAGGCTTTGCAAGCACTATCCTGCATGCCTTCAAGAAGTTCCTTTGTAGCTATTTAGCTATGTAATGGAAATGATTGCATATTGGGGTGATTCGGTAGAAATAAAATCTTTGAAATTGAAAGGTAAATATATTGAATTTCAAGAAGGAATTTCAAAACAAAATCGTCAAAATGACTTTCTTGATGAATTAATTTTCTTGCATAAACAGCTCTTGATTTTAATATTACTCTATCAACTGAGACGGTTATAGCATCGTTAAGAAAATCGGATCAATATCACCAAATAGTGCATTTTTAAATCCTCAAGATTGAGTGAGTTATAAATAAGGATTACTTTTTATGATAACTAAATTAACTGTATATTTTACTATTTATTCAATATTTTTATCAAAAGATTCTTGTGCATAATTATGTTTTTGCTTTGACTTTTGTGAAACTGGGTGGGATTCAAATTAATTGTTGAAATAATTGAGTGGCCAATTAAATGTCAATTTTAACCCAAGAAATATTTTATTTTCTTATGGCGATGAAAATTTTTAATTTTTTTTGTAGTAATCTTTGTGGTATGTCACGAATGTTATAATCAAAATAAAAATTTCACTAAAATTAGGCTAGTCCAGCTCTTTCATGATAATTTCAGATTTTAGAACTTGTTATTGCTAAACTTAGAGCGGTTTGGTATAGCTGAACGTGACTTCAGGTATTCGGACATGTGTTAGGGGTCCTACATACTTAAGAAGAATTTGTTGAAATCTATTGAAAAATCTCCGTTAGAGCGCGATATTAATTTCAAGAATACATATGTGTTCCTGAACCATCTTTGGATCTGTCTTTGTTATCAATCCGAAAATCAGTTCACAGTTGCTCGGCGTAGTTATCACTATTCTGCTTTCTTTTTAATTTATCCATGAGAGTAGTAGAGAAGATAACTTGTAAGTTTTATCTAGGTACTGGAATCTTAGCTTTCTCTACATCTGTTTTTTTATCAGCAGGAATAGTGCAAATATTTTCACAGATGCATACCTTATATACATACCTAGAGCTTCGATGAAGCATATCAGTATTTTCTTCCATGCGGTCGTATACTTTGTGAGCGCAAAATAACCTTCTACGTTCTCTATTGTCGACCCAATTTGCCTGTTTGATGCAGCTTGCTTACCTTATTGAATTGCAATGATGTTTCGGAAGTTCTTGCATGCAGTTCTCAGCTCTCGCTCCATCGCGGTAAGCGATGGGAACGCCCACTCAGTGACATTAGATATAAACCGAGATTTTCTTCCACGAGGGGAAAAATAAAATTTCCCGACCCAATTTCGGGTGCCGAGACATTTCGACTGAGCAGAAGAGAAATAAGACCAGGTACATCGATGGTTGAAGAGATAAACTTTCTAACGGAAGCCCCTCTAAAGTAAGCTCCAGATATCCTTTGCTGGGTAACAGCGACTCGACATCTTCGCCTAAAGAAAGAATTTTCCGATTTGTTCTCTTTGTGCGGCTTTTTATCTGCTTTCCTCTCACAGCTCACCATACGTGTGGCCTCGCACAAAAAAATAAAGAATGGCCTCCGTGAACCGAACATCACCTCAGTGTATCCAATAACTCACGCATGTGCGTGCTCCAAATATAAGTGACCGCAAATTCTCTTTCTCCAGCCCCTTGGTCCTTGGCCACCCACGCAGTCTGTTCTTCCCAAGTTTTGATACTCTTAAGCCAAAAATATCGCGTCCAAACTAAGGGCTTTGTTGTCCTTTCTTTCCCTTTTAAATCTCAGGAATAGATATAACATTTTTATGTTTAGGATAACGAAGGACAGGTAGTCGAGGACACGTTTCTCGAGCATCTTCTGGCTCCAATACGCCATTTGTTGAGCACCATTCATCTCCAAGCACTGTTGAGCTCACCGTAAATCTCGCATGGCTTCACAGACGCCTCCATTCATCAAAGAATATTGCCCGGAACGGTTTTTTTCGTGTGAGGGGCGTCGCCTAGGATACTGGTGTGACACTTAACGAGGGCCGGGAGGCGTGACTGCATGGCGAATGTTTGCTTTTCCTTGCGGTCGTTCGTGTCTCCGGCGGGTTTTTCTTTTTGACTGCCGCGAAAATGGGATCGGTCTCGGCGGTTTCCTTAGGGTTGCGTGTCGGCAGAAGTGATGAGAAGCACTACTGGATGGAAATAACGGGGAAGATTTCTAGGAAGACAGGAATAACTGTAAATAAATTTGCGGAATTCGAAATGGTTTAATCTTGATTTATGAAAATGATAAGGCGGATGATAGTAGAAGGTCGGCAAAGGAATGATTCCCTTGCCTACTTCCGGGCTTTGAAGATGCTTCCATTGGAAGCGAAATATGCGCATCTTCAGTAAGTTTCGTTTGATGGTTTTTGGTGAATTATTCTCCCTTATGATCTTGATTTAGTTCGATTAATAGTTTTGTGACGTTTTTTTGAGATAAGATCTAAGATATCTGAGAAAGGAGTATAAAAAATTCTCCAAAGAAAAAGAGTAATCGTTTTATCAGGATCTAGACCTTTGAAATTTTCGGTAATTTCCCACCCAAAATAAAAATAATTTTATAGACTTCTCTAGCTTTAACTCTTAAATCTTTAACTTAACTCTTCAAATCTTGCAGATCATTTCAATCCTTAGTTAATAATTGAATATGATTTTCCTAACGATTTCATAATACTTTATGCTATTCATGTATTCCGAAAAATAGTACGCTGAAAATGGCCAGTGTAGCCGAGTGAAATTATTTTGTACAGTTTCTATTTTGAACGTGAAAATTATATCTCAGTACGTCGTCGTTAGTAAATATATTTTCAATTGGCTTGATATTTTTGAAGTTGCCAGTAATATCACTTAAGAATAACATTTGATAATTGATTTCAAGCATTTAAGTTCTGCACTGTACATACATTTTTGAATTGTAAATTTGTAATAATATTTTCTCCACTCATCAGCGTTCATCTAAAAGTTGCTAATAATATCACTTAAGAATAATATTTAATAATTGATAAGTTTTGTTGAAGTTTTAGTTTAAGCAAATGTAATATCTTATATTTTCTCAGGCATTTATATTTTTGTTAACTCCTGATGAATTTATTTACGTTATATAATTATAAAGTTATCTATATCACTTAAAGTTGAATAAGATCGACGATTTGGGCTACGTTTTTTGGCAATAAATGGATGCTTGAGAAGAGATTTCCATCTAGGTATGTACTATCCTCTTGGTTTGAGATGATTCAAAGCAATGCAATTGGATTCTTATGTTGCCATTTTCATTTTGCAAAACCTATGCTTCAGTTGTCTTGCCATTTTTTTGTAAAATTGACATACCAATACTTTTCTAAGGGTCAAAGGGACTATAAATGTAAATTTTTGTAGCTTGCATTTTCAGAATGTAAATTTTTATCAATATTTTCACCACATATAAGCGCTCATCTCTGCGACATTACACCGAACTTTTCTCATCTCTGGAATTTCCGAAAGACTGGTCACGTCTTTGGGACCACTTTTCGGATGTCTTAAAGTTTTTTGTCCGGTACCAACGACCGGACGGAATGCTGATAAGTTGCGATCTCCGAGAACACAATGGAGAGCGTCCGCAGAAAGACTTCCGCACATCAGATGGCATTTTTATTTCGGGAACGCAAAAAGAACAAGGCGGAAACGCTTCCTCTTGTCTCTCTTTGGTAAGGGAAAATCTGCGGAAAAGGTCGTTGCATGCTCCTTTTCCAGCGATAGAAGCAGCAGCGAACACGGTTGGGAAGGGCGCGGTCCACCGTCTGATGTGACCCAAAACTACGGGAGTTCTATCGCATATCGCTGCTCAGATGCTTCTTTTGCTCAAGATGGCCAAAAACCGACATTAAAGTCCATGAGAAATATCCGCCCTCTACGCACGGACCTGTTTTATTAGAACGCTGTATGAAAGCCCCGTGTTAGGATGTATCTTGGAGGGTATATCTGTTTCGCTGTTCTCTTCTCTCAGCATGTCTCCCGGAGTTTATCCCTCTCCCTCTATCGTTCCTTCTCCACTGACTCACCTCGCGAATCCTCCTTCTTTTGTCTTATTTGCTCCTTTATTTTTTCCGGGGGGTTTTTGTCTCCTTCCCTCTCCGAATTTCTGCGACCTTTTTTCATCGAAGATGGCCACTGAGAATTCAGGTTCCCCTCATTATACGGCTTCCCACAACGTTTGATTGTTTTCATTACGTCATCCCGGTTGCCCTGGTGCTTCTTATTTTAAAACGATGCGATTTTAAATAATGGAGCATAGATTTTTAGCGTCTCCTTGTTTAGATTATGTGATAGCACAAGGCTCGCAGCTGTTACCCCGATGAATGTAACATGTGGTGTAGAACTGGTTATAATGAGGATTGTTTCCATATGAAAGAGTAATAAAATCTTGATAAGAGGTTTTGATGCCGGAAAATGAAAGTTAAATGTTTTGACACATCGGTGGTTAAATTCGCGTTAAAATAGATGTCCTCGTTTTATTTGCAAAGAAGTACTTTAGTAGACTTGTGGAACGTCTACTGTATTTGTTACTGTTTGAATATTTGTTTGAAATAAAACTCGATAAAAGTCTTATAAGATATTTTGAGGAATATTTATCAGCGAAATAATTCCAACCTTTAATCACAAAAGCATTATTTTTTCTGTTTGACCATAATAGTTCATGACTTTTCCGTTCATTCGAGTTTGATTCTTTCATTATTAATTCATCCCTGTTCATCTTCAGTAGAAATTCTTGTATAGTCAACAATTTTCTTGTTTTTGCGATGGATTGTTTCATATAATTAGTGTCTGAATTGGTATATTTATAAGCATCACGTAATGTCGTTGCTTCGCCAAAAATTGAATGTATTGCTCAATAATACAATTATTCTAGTGATAATAGAATTCCTGGTGTCTCACGAGGATATAAGGAGCAGAATTTTAGGAAAACATGCATTTAAACTTTACCAGAACTATTATTACTTTAGAAAAGTCCATTCAAGGGTAAATAGTTTACAGAAAAATTTATGGTTCTTCTAGCATTGATAACTCTTCAGTCAGTAGATCTGCAAATAGCTGCATTATAATGTATAATGTTTGCATATAAAAGTTTAAAATTGTACGTGTTGCATACTTAATTCTCGTAAAACCACGCAGTAGCTTCGCCGAAAACGTAAAACGTTGTAGCCGCATCTTAAAGATGTAGCATCATAACTGTTATCACATTATGCGAATTCATAAGTACGAATGATTTATTTGAATGTTTATTTGTTTGCACAATGTCGATAATGTTTAATTAGATTTCAAGTGTATCTCATTCTAAAACATGACGGGTCTTAATTTCACTTTTTAAATACATATACATCATTTAAATACATATTCATCATTTAAATACATATTCATCACTTAATCCATGATGGTTTATATAAACAAAATGGGGAAGAAAATACATCAGCAATTTACTTTACTATAGAAAAGACTATTATCTCCTAACCATAATTCTGTATTGTCCTAATTACCCCGTGCATTCTTATCGGAAAACTCATAAGTTCGGATTGAACAGTCTCCTTGGTCGTCATGGAGTTGTTTATTACGACGAAATTTTACACAATTTTCGTTTATTTACCATAGTTCTCGTAATTTTAAATCAAAAGTGTATTAATCGACAAAATTAAGAACCTTTATTTGATAACCCTTCTTTAGGTACCTGTCTCGATTTTGTTGGACCAACGTTGTTTCTTCCATCCATGGGGGTCTTCGAAATTGCTAATAGTTATAAGTAATATGCTAATATTTATTATCAATAGCTTATAAGCAATTGCAGTGACCCCTATAGGGATTTTTGAGCAGGGAATTCTGGGAAGTTGACTTTTCATCAGTGGTAACAAGGCCGGGGAAACCCTACTATTCTGAACAATTCCAGTGAAATATATTGTGAAATCAGCCGTAGGCATGGAAGTTTAATATTAGGAAGATAGTGCATTCAATCTTTCACTGGTGTGATGCTAATTTCGACGTATCTAATTCTCAAAATGCGGAAAATTCAGTTTTGTTCGGCGAGAACGGTATTACGTTGTCTTCGACTGATGTTATCAAGATGGCTGCCGTTGATTACTCTAATCGAATATAATTTAAGTGATATAAATTAATATTATATGTAAACCATCTATAGAAGTAATTAGCTTAATATCTTATTATGCGTTTTTAATATTAACGATTTTAATAGATTGGACGAGATAACGAAGTATAAATTAAAATTTTATTTATTTATTTACGTCACAATAATGCAACACCATAAGAGGAGCATTACATACTTGGTTTATAACTAACTTTACACTATTCCTTTGTGGTATCACTTTAAAATATCGTTTTTTAATGAGTAATTGTAAATCTTTGATATTGTTTTCCAATTCGTACGCGGACAGAGAAAACATGCTATATCACGATGCGCGTCGTATTGTGGGTACAATACCTTCCCATGGGAGTCTCCGTTATTGCTAATAAGCTACTGTAACTACCCCTATGGGTGATTGCTTATAAACAATTGTGAAGACGCCTATGAGAGGTTTTCACGAATATTGCGAACTTATTGTGAGGTGACTTTGCTCCTGGAAATTAATGCCGTTCATTAAAATAATTAATAATATAACTGATATTAATAATTAATATTAATTACATTAATAAATAATAGTAGTGAATATAAATATATATTCGTCTTTGTATTTGAATAATGAATTGTCTTTTATATTTTGAATGAAATATGTTTACTACAATGGCATTTTACAAAATATTCGTTTATTTTGCCATAGGTCTCGTAATTTCGATCCAAAAAGTATACTCCCAAATGAGAATCTTTGTTTTATTTTCTTTCTTTTGGTCTCGAGTTCGTATAACCATTATTTCCAGTGAAATTCTGTAAAACTAAAAATCCTCCAAAGAATAGAAACGATCTTTACGTTAATTTCTCATGGAAAAATATTATTGAGCCCTGGATTCGAACCCAAGCCTTTCAGAGATGAGAATAGTTTTCGTACAGATTTCAAGTTATAAGAAACACATTGCAGTACGTCTCATAGTTACGAAAAATAGTTTTTGAGATAGAGAGGGGGGACGGAAGGACTGATTTCTCGTTTTATAGATATCATAAGTTATTGCTTTTGTCAGTATAATTAGTAAGAATTAAAAAGTGCTTAGTTAGATTTAAGAAGATTAGCCTTCCTCCACAGTTTAACAGTTTAGCACGGAAAAAAGTTTTTATTATATTGTTTAATTTTGTTATAGATTAAGTTGTGAAATATGATCTTGGCCTTTACTTTGTGGTCGAAGGTCACGAGGCAAATAAAAAAACCACATCCAAAACTTAACACAGATTTTTATCAAGCTACCGGGTTTAAAAATAACCTACATTTGTCATTATTTCACGAAGACAAGTAACTGTGGAAACGGGTTGCATCGTAAAAATCTGAGGTCAGGTCCACTTTTTAAATTTCCGAGAGACATTATTTTTGGTATCATATTTCGCTTGGAATATGGTTTGCTGGAGGATGAATTTATATCGAACCTAAGGTTACTACATCGTGTGGCGAGCGAAAGATCTGGGTTCGAGACTCAATCTGATTTATTTCATTTCCAGTTTTGCTTGAGTCATTGCTAGGAACACGCATTACCGCGCAAAGTTACTTTACACCCTTTCCTTATGGTTCGTATCTATTTATAAAGTTTTGCTTACCCGATGTGGCTATCATGCAGAATATTGTGGAAGATTCTTCTATCAATCTATCTATATTAATACCCAGCAAGCCACCTTTTGGCGTATGACAGAGATTTGAAACTCCAGCTGTTTGAACTCCTTTTTTACTCTGTTCGCATCGTTCGAGGAAAGAACGAATAATTAAAATTACATTTTCTAACAACAATTTATCTTATTTTAGGGTCATTATCGCACTACCTAATTTAAGAAGTAGAGGATCTATTGATACCGGTTATATCATTACCTATCACTTATTTCTTTATAAACATCTTTTGTTGTAATGAAAGAAAAATTGAAACTCGGCTGTTAAAAAGTAGTGGTTAAATTTCTCCAATAGCCGTCTTTGTCGGCGTTCCTCGCTTCATTCACCGGTATGCGGAGAAAAGAAGAAAAGATCACCGCACTTTTTAGAAACACCCAATGCACATTTCGGAAGCGATGCTTCCCTCCTCAAGGCTCGTAAATGTATTTTAACGCTGACAAAGATGGATATTTTAAACCTCTATTTTCTTTCATGCAAAATTATAAAAAAGGAAAATATTTTAATAAAAGAACTGTGAATGACGTAAAAATTGCGCAGTTTTGCATTTGTGCATGCGTGTAAAAATCATCCGTTGTTTGTTTTTTTTTTTTAAGTTTAGAATGTCTAATCACCAGGTATCGCTTAAGAGGATTACCTTTTTAAAGAAATTATTACAGTGTGTAGAAGCTCGATTGAGCCCCTCTTTGTGAAGGGTAATCACGCCGTCCGCATGTAAAGAGATTTTTTTACGGTGGAAACTTTTCGTCTCGCATCAGACTCTCCTTTTTCTGAGGAGCAAGACCTTCATGCAAATGATCCTCCCCTTGAGCCAAGTAAAAAGCCTTACTTTCGCTTTCCCCTATTCGTGTTATCACCGTCACATTTGATTGGAGGATGAAGGGGTGGAGGGTATTTCCCACGGAGCAATGCTTCATGCCCGGGGTCAAATCTTAGGGCGTGGTTGGGGCGGATGAGGGACGTTCTGCTGCGGTCAGGGAATCGAGGGGTTGGGACACCGAGAAGCGAGGATTGGAGGTCGTGGGAGGATTATGAAGAGGGCATTGAAAAGGAAGTCGAGGATGATTTTTGTGGCCGTATTCCACGAAGGGAGATGGATGTAGCGGGAAGCAAGGGTCGGACTGACGGCAGGCCACATGCGGTCTGAAATTGCATTCATGCGGTCTGCAGGAGATTATTACCGCATCCGCAAGAGCCTTTTAATGCGGTGCTCGAGAATGTTTGAGATGGGCCGCTAAGATGTGATTTACGGAGGGAATTGAGGGGGCAAATCCGATTCCTTCGGTCTTGCTACCGTTTTTAAGTAGACCGGGAGCGAATTTTCAAGAAGCGTGTTTCCAAGAGGGGCTGGGTGTCTCCTGCGAAGTTGTCTCGGAACGTTTGTTCGATAAAGATACGTCTCGTAATTTATTTATGGTTAATCAAATTCTAGTGAACAGCGCATCTGTAAGATAACTCGAATTTTAAAAAATGTCGTTTATGGCTGTTCAGTTTACGTCTTCCCAGAAACATTGCAGAATTGTATCCTTTGCCTTGTAATTTGTATTTAAAAAGTTTCGATAGAGCTTTATTAAGGCGCGCAGCGAAGTGTATTTTGATAATATTTACGTTTCTACGAAAAAAATGAATGAGGAGACCAACTTTCCTTCATGCTGTTTCTAAGAAGTATCAATATTGCTTTCGTTCTTCTTTATATAGTAGGCAATTTCCATTACATATCATGTAGCAGCAACTCTGTAATTTTCAATTTATTCTTATTAATAACATGCAAGATGTCTACCAGAAAGCGCTGTGTTGGTAATGTCAAAAAATGATTTTGAAATTCTCTATATTAATATAAGGGTATAATGCGATTAACGGAAGATTTAAATTTGAACAGTGGCGTGTAAATTTACGGAAGATGATTCAGTGAAGGTCTCATGTTTATAAATCCACTTTGAGTAAAATGGGTGTTAACTTTGTCCTCAAGAGTCACGTTATGTAACTTTTCAATTCGTGTACGACGAATTTCTGGTACCTTTACATCGAGGACGTTTATGGGCTGCATGATGTGGATAGTACTAAAAGCTTTCTGCGCAGACGGCTTTCCTTACCAGAAGAATCACCCCCAATCGTTGTATACTTAAATATAAATGTAACTTTTAATTTCTCGCAATGAGATTAAATTTCTTCGTCGGTCGTAGGGTCATCTGCAGTGGAACCTTGAGGGTGAAATGGGCGAGGCTTCCTTATCATTGCGTGGGTGCACGAGATGAATATAAGGAAAATGTTTTGAGATGAGACTAGTGTCATCCATTCTCCTCTGGCCATCTATCTCACAGCATTTGGTTTATTCTTCTTGGCACGCCCTTCATCTCACATGTATTCCTCCAACGTGACTATTCCTGACTTCATTGATCCCCCAACTTTTAATGAATGGACAGATGTCGGAAGGATTCACGGAACTCCATATGCTAGGGAAACTGTCTGTAGCTTACGTAAATATGATAGATATGTAGCTATGGATTCACGCTAGGCACGTAATTGAGCTTTATCGATAACAACAGAGGAGTTATGAACTGCGAGTCATTTTAGGTTTGTCCTCAACATTAATTTACGGGTTGAGCCTGATCCATTTATAACTAAAGAAATGTATGTTACGCACTCCTGGTAGAGTTTGATGAAAAAAATATATCTTTAGGGTTGATAAGTTTTGTTAAAAAAATAAACAACACTTTATGGTAATACCAATATCTCTGATAAAATCATTACTCACAATAAAAGAAGAGCACTGTATGTAATTAGCGTACCTTTTTGATTTATTATATACCTAGAGTATCATTATTTGCTACCAATATTAAGTTTATGCACTTGTAGCTTAATGACAATAAGATGATATATATATGCACCATAAACGAGCATTTATAATGTGGGCCATACGTTTCTCGAGCCGCCGATGCTTAGATTTGTAACACAGGCAAATTTGGCTCATATGCTACTGTGTAATTAGGTTTCTCTTAATTCCCTTAATTAGGAATTCCCGTGTTTCTTAAAGTTTCTTCGACTAAGATAAGTAAAGATCTTCATAATGACTTGGAAAGTTTCGCAAATTTTGGGCAATGGAACTTCTATATCATTAAAGTAGCTGAAATTTTAGCCTTCTAATTTGGAATCTGATGAACTAGTTTCTACATCGTCCCTTGTCGTCTTGATTTTTGTATGCCTATCCCTCCAGTCTCTCAATGATGTTTTATTTGCCATTACTCTCTCTGCTGAATATGCTATTAGTAAATATATCACCGCTTCATAAATGTTTTACTTTTCTGCCGTTATTAAGATATTATTCATTCCATATACCATGGCTATAAATTTGCATTTCTGTCTACTAAAATTGCAAATTTCCGTTTCACCATCCCTCTTCAAGGTGCTCTGGGATGTTTTAATTTTGCAACGACGCAGCCATCTTGACTTTGCTTCAATCTCAATCTTTCTCACGCCACCGTCCGTTTCCGTATTATATTTTCCTCTCTTACACTCTTCTCTCTATTTTCCCTCTTTCCTCTATTTTCCCTCTTTCCTTTCTCTCTCTCCTCAGTTCTCCCCGTAAGGGGCAGCTTAACCCGCCCGGAATGACTTCGTATCCAAATGTGGTTACACGTAAAAATCTCGTCGAGGCCATATATAGCGATCTGCTCCGGAGTTCCAGTTCTATTAGCAGAAAAAATGCTGACCCTCCCGTTGCGTATCTCTCCGACCCACCCTGCACTTCTGGTTCCCGGGATTTTCTCATTAAATAAAAGAGAAAGGCGATATTTATTAGTGGCTCGATTTTGCGAGCGCGGACGTTACTGCTTCGCAGGAAGAGTGTATTTGCTCATGAAGCGGTCCTTCTGTAGTCTTCTGTTCAGAGATGAAAATAATCTCGGAAATGAGCGTAATCTCGTTCAGTCATTGGCTCTGCGAACACGAGTCTACTCACTGATAACACCAGAAACTCTTTTCGCAAAATGACTCTCGTGGATTAAATTGGAACTCTATAATGTGACTGTGAATGATAGTTTGGTATATTTTGTTTCCGTAAACTTCGTTCCAAGTTCAATAAAGCGTCAACTAACCTGAGGATCCTTAGATAGGAGCACATACTTCGTTGTGGTTAGATGTTTACAATTTTCTGAAATATTGACATTCAGAACAACATAGCTATTTTGTCGATTACTTACTTTGTCTTGCGTAATGATCAATTTCAATAAATATACCAAGGAATTAAAATATACAGATTAACCAGTAGACAGTATATTTCCATTTCGTAGTGTATTTTTTGATTGGCCTCCCGCTAGATTTCACTTGAGATTATTAATTTTATAACCTCACCTCATCTTATTAGATTTAAACTTGTTTATAAAATTTTCACGCAAAACATTTGATTTAATTTTTGATGTAACCGAGGAGATGAACTGTAAATCTGATCTCCATGTTTTGCATCAATTGCTTTTTCCTCGTCATAGGAAGCGTTGAGCTTGGAAAAAACAAAATTGCTAATCTGCTAATAATCAATACTTAAAATCGAGCGGTTTTAAATCCTACTTAATCCGTCTTATCACTGTTTCTTACCGCGTCAATACCGATTTCGGCAAAAACGGATAGGTCCGAATCCCTTTCTGCTGGTTCCGAATCCGATTCATTAACAGCCGTTCTTTCCTTATTATAAAAGAAGGCATTTTTAAATTGTGTGAGGTTCCTGATTTTCTTCAAATTTTTCATCCTTATAAAAGGCTGCTTTTATGTGAGATTTAAGTTGGCGAGGAAGAGGTGCACCTCTCTTGGGACAAGTGCCACCCCCATGCTGAGTGTGCCCTGAGATGATAGTCTCATTCGCTTACCGTCTGAAGCCACCCCTGGTTTAATATATTGGCAGGGAATTGGTAGCTACATGATTGGAGATAATTCTGCAAGAAAGAAATGAATGCATGCATGTTTATTGAGTAGATAGTCGTGCACCTAAAATCAAAGGGATAGACTATTAAACAAAATCCCGTTAAAGTCAGCCTTTTTCACTTCTGTTTAAACTTAGAGAGTATTTTATAAGACATATGATATCTTCTAAATGGTAGTGGACATTATATGTTTAAAATAATTTTTAGCATTAATATTTTGTTGCTATGTAAATCGATGAAATGGTGTGCCACTCATTTATTTTATAGGCTTAATCTAGTTATTTTTGGTGACATTTTTGTACAGAGTATGTTAGACAGGTACAAGAATATCTTGTAGTTTAGATTTGTATAACGGCATGCTACAAGTGATATAAATTTGATGATGAAAAGGTGTGTATTGAAATACTGAGATTGCTCCGTAAGCGTCCAGTTTTACTCCACAGGAATCCGACAATCACGACAGTTAATAAGCTCTTCTTTCTGGTCATATGGGGAAGTAGTCTGAACCTGTTTTGATACGTCACAACTTAAAGTAGTCTTAAAGACTCCTATTTAATAGTATAACTGAAATATTTTACAGTATCAGCGTTTATTTTAAATTTTAAAATATCAGAATGTCGCACGTTGGATCACATTTGATATATTTTGTATACTAGTAAAGAGAATTCGCCGGAGTTATTAAAAAGCTACAAGAGTGAAAGCAGTTTTAAAGCGCATTTACTCCTTTAGTTGAGATACTAAAGCAATGTCATAAAATTGAAAACGTTCGGTTGATCACTTAAGTCATGCGCTTTAATTTTCATAGTCATATTTAGATTCTAATGAAATTACGATGTCAACATAAGCAGTTAATAATTTCATAATTTACCGACGGAACGCACGTGTGTGATCTCAGGCTTCATCACCATCTGAATCGAGATCCATCAGCCTCCAACCCCTCTCCTCTCCCTCCTGCAGCTGTTTGTTAGTTAGGTCACTGTTTACTCACGGAGTTATTATTCGCAATAAAACCATTTTCAGCGTCCGTAAAACCATTTTCAGCGTCCGTAAAAGCATTTCCCACACTTTAAGCATTTCTTGATCAACAGCGTATCTGGGATTCCACGAGTTGCCTTTTTTATTAGCCGACTCCCGTGCTTCTTCGTTCAGATCCGCAGCATTAATTCACGCTAATTAGCACGAGATGCAGAGACTCCTGTGAGGCATAGCAAACTGGCTGCTGCTCCTTGATTATATGCCAATTAGCTACTCCGAGGAAGATATATTGCGCAGTAATGACTCATTAATGGCCTTGAAATAGGAATGCTTCGAAACTTACTCTCTTTAGCGAAGCCTGAGCAACAATACGATATCTTTTACCACTGTGTAATTTTGTATTTTAAAATTTCGACTCTCGAATTTTACGTTTCTTGTATTAAATTTACAGAGTAAAAAATTGTAATAATGCAGTTCAAATAGCTAAAATATCAGGATAGCGTAGAGGATATATTAGGAAATAATGAAAACTGTACACAGATAATCATTATTTTTTTTTACTGTTGAAGGGGAACTTTACTTTTACAGGTGATGCTTGTACAGCATATTCAACTCCTTACATGGAAGTACGTACACCAGCAGTTACAATTTATATGATGGGTATATTTCTGATTAATACCATGGTTTACTCTAATTTAAAAATTTCAATTGATACTGTTAGCGATGCAAATAACCTTCGTTGTTGATATAACCCTATATTTTTAATACTATTACTACTGCCAGTGAAATATTATTTAATAGTGAAATCTTGCTAATAAAATGAATAGAAGCAGAGAAACTAATAGAAAGAGTCATTTTACCTTTTACTTATATTTAACAAATTCTATTCATGGCATAATGATCTTCAATAATTGTGTCATCTAATACAATTCATACCAAGTAGAATATTAATCTGCTATTCCGACGAGAAACAATCTGAAATGCATATGGCTAAGAATACGTTCTTAATTTTCTTAAGATCCTTTGACGGGTACATAGAAGTGGTTCTTTTTATACTCTTCTGAACATTTCTTTCCCTTTTCATGAAGAAAGTTTACTGAAAAACTTACAATTTTACGTGAGAAAAAAGTTATGTAATGTATATTTCTCTCCAGTAGCTCTTCAATAATGCACTAGATAAAAAAATCATTATATTTGCTTACTTATCTCTTCAATTCTTGCCTGAACCACATGGTACGCGGCATATTTCCACAGAGCTTTAGCATGTGGCAATTTTTCTTCATTTATTAACCCTTTTCGTTCCTGAGAAGTAAAATAGAAACTTTGATTCGCAAGTAGCAGGAGGAATAATAATCCGTGAATGAATTCCACAGCGGGCGATGTAAAATATTTCTAGAAGATGTTTTTGCGTTCATAACTATCTCAATCTCATACTTAACATCGCTTTGAAATCGGGATTTTCATCAGAGGAGAGCTCGGAAGTTTACGATGAGAAAGAGATGAAATATTACTCGAGCAGAGATGAGGCAGCCAACTTTGGAAGTGCAGCAATCCTCATTCCTTTTGCGGAGGAGAATCTCATTCTGCTCCAAATCTCTTCATCTTTCAATATATTCCAAGGGTTAATAACATCTGCGAAGCGGCCATTTTTCTCTGCCACCTGGTGTTACTTTAACGGATTGCTCCCGAAAGGAAGGGTATTCGAGAGAAATGCGGTCGGAGATCAAAAGAGCAGGACGTTATTAATCAAGCGGTAGTTCTCAGTATTGAATATTTTGTGAATATTTGTTATTGGTGTATGTTTTTGTGCAAGTTTCAGCTGCTTATCTCCTAGTATAAGTGAATATCCTTCGACTTTGATTAGATGACTGGGAAATTTCTGAATTATTATCAAGGTGTTGTAATTTATATTATTTTCAATTGTACAATTCTTCATGTAAGTCTTACTTTTACAACCAAGACCAATGCTAATAATTGCAAAGGAAATTTACCCCGAGAAGAGATAATTTCCTTTTTATAAACGTTTGAAGTTCTCGAAGTAGTTTTTCCTTGATCTTCCCTCTCGTTTTTTTCATAAGAAACATATTTGCCATCAAAAATGTAGGTAAGAGAATCACTGTGCCGTTAAGAGTTTCCAGTAATTAAATTTTTCTTTTCTCTTCGATTCAATAATTTCATTTCCTCATTCACGTCTTTTAATATCTCAATTCCCTTATGTTGTTTCGATTCTTGCCATCTTCCTCCAAATCCACATTTTTGCTGAATCAATCCTTGATCCGTCCTCTTTTCTCCATATCTAACCCTTCAGCAAAATGCTTCACTTTTGCCAAACTCTTTCTTTACGCTCTTATGTCCATCCTACCATCGCAAGTCGTACTACAGCTGTTAATATTGACGACAGTATTTAAAATGCACAAGTGTTACAATTCTTCAGCCCTCTTTCACGTGTGAACCACATCTCGAATGATTTGTGCACAAATGGTGATTGTGGGTATTAGAGATGCAAGAGTGTGGTCCAAAACGGGCTTGGAGATTTGTCCCTTAAAGTGGAAGGAGGGTCTTCCCAATGGGAAAACGAGACTTGAGATGGGCCAAAGAGGAAGAGGTCCGTCGGAATTAGCAATTCAATCATCGACGATAGAGAAGGGGTCCTTTTTACTCACAGAGTCCTGTAGGAACACGATGTTACGCCGCTGTCGGAGAAGGTTTTTGCCCAGAGGTGACGAGGGTCGGGAAGAGAAAGGGGGAGGAAGAGAACAAATATTTTAAAATATATTACCAGCTTTTAAGAAAATTGGAACCTTGGAAATTCTCCCTTCGCATATTGCGTACTTACCACGGAAACATTACCTCAGGAAATGTTTGCGGAAGGGATTTAGACCTGAGTGTTTGTTTTTATTTTCCGCGGGGCATATTTTTAGGACATTTTCTCGGAAGAGAGTGCGTGTTTACGTTCCCTTTTGCCCTTTATTACGTATGTACACACTTAATATCAGAATTTCCGCGTGGGTGTAAGGATGTTCCTGTGCTGCGAATTCAAAAATGTGTGTGCTTAAAATTTCCCTACTTTGCCTATTTTGACGGTTGTTTTTCTCACGCCTGAGAGCGATGGTTGCATGACTTTTTTCTCATAAATATGTCTATATGAACATCAATGTTTTCTAGTGACATTTGATAAATCATTATATATGCATGCATAAGTTAGTACTCCAATACGTGATCTACCATGCCCTTTCATTCCAATAATTTTTCTACCTTTCGTAACCCTTTTGCGGATAGCAGGAGCTCTGGGTTGTTCTGTTGTTCTTTGCACTACTTTAATTATTTCATTGCCCTAAACTACCGAGACTGGGCCATTTTATTTAGCCCTAAATCCTTTGTTTGGTTTGTCTAAGTCATCCCAGAGCGGACTACTTTATTGAAATACCACCTAAAGACCACCCAACCTAACCCAGTATAACAAGACGGTTAGTTAGTAATCACTTATATGCCACATGGGAGAGTACTCACAAATGTTTTTAGTATTCATTACCTCCGGCTCATTATGAAAGGTTTAGATTTAAAGAAGAAAGAAAGAAAAGAAAGAAAAAGAAAGAAGACTTAGATTTTCGTTTCCTTAAAGCATTCATTGGTACATAATTATAGGAAATTTTCAAATAACTGTAACTTTTAGGTACCTTGCTTTAGCATAAAAAATGGAATATGTATGGCAGATAATATGAGAAAACCTTCTAAATAAGAGAAAATAGAGCGTGAAATAAAGATAGGTTTAATAATGTTTTAAGAAGTATTTATTATAAATATACTCTATTATTTTTCGAAGATTATGGGGGAAAGTTAAATAATATTGATTATTATTTTATTTTTTATTTATTTATTTAATATTGATTATAAATTTTATTGGATAAAATGCACTCAGCATTCTCGCGGAAACTCGTGCTTAAAATTCTAACAAACATGTAAGAGCAGAGGCAAAACGTTTCCCTTCAACAGATACATTATAATGAACTTAATGCAGCTCATGTAACTGCATGTATTATCTACGTGGATTTAATTTAATTTCGAAAAATTCACGTGAGATTCCGAAGTCAATTAAAGCACATTTAATGCGTTCAAAGGGCAGCGAATGAGGAATGTTTGGGAAAAGGAAGGTGCTACGAAGAAAAGGATTTTTCTCATGTTGATTAAAGATACTGTTCCCAAAAATTAAACTACTAATAAAGTCGGGAGATTTGGGAACTTCATTCCGATGTGTTTGCTTTCAGCGTTTAATGAGAGAACAAAGAAAAGATTCTCGTTGCAGATTCGCCGAACAAGAGCTCTGACGTTACGTTCCAACCGAATTCCGTTAGGGATTGCAGCGTTACTCTTTATCAATAATTCGTGGAAGGCAAAGGAGTTAGAGGAAAATTTCGTAGAATCCAGGTCTTTGTGTTTTAAGTTCTTTGAAGGAATTATGGAATAGGAATTAGTTTGAATGTGCGTACCATTTGGCAAAAGACTTAAGTTGAAATGATGGTTTTGTTCTTGCCTCCTTCGCCTCTCTTTGTGGATTGGTTGAATGTATACTAATTAATTTATTTCGATACGCATTTTTATACTGATGAAATGAGAATAGGTAGTGTAATTTTCACGTAGAGGATTTGTATTTATGAGACTTACTTATATTCAAGCGAGTGCGAATTAGTAAATAATTCTAAAATTCGAATTTGTTTGAGACAAGGAATGAAAGACCTTATTGAATGATTATCGAGTCCTCAAGTTATATATAGGCCGCAACTTTCTCGCCCCTCGCTTGGAGATGTCATAGAATTAAATTAGTATGAGGCATTTCGATTCTGTGAGAAATTGTACAAGGGATATTTGGTTGTGCCGCTAATAATCCTGAGAATGATTCATGAAAATGAAAAACTCCTTTTAAAATAAGTACTTTTCTTCTTAAATTAACCATTCCTCTCCTTTAGTGCTGCATATACACTTTTCAATGAGTTTTGCGATTGATGCATCTATGTTTTTATTATGTCACAATTTACTTTGTTGCTTCAATGTCTTTCCTTATTAGTCTGTTTGACGTTTAGCTCTAGATATTTATAAAGTGATGTATGAGAAAGTACTCTTATTACATTGGTAGAAATTAGTGGTAGGTAAATGCAATATGGGAGAGAAGGAATTTTATTTTTTGTCTTCATAAGATTTTTCACTTGAAATTACTTGTTTTAAATGTCTTTATAAATCTTAAATTGACCTGGCTAGTATTAATATTCATATCTAAACGCTACAGATAACGATTAAAGTAATGAAAACAGTTCCTTAGTTTATCCAATTACATTAATTCATGGCAATTTTATCTCAATTTTTTATTGCAATGAAATAATAAAACCTGGGTCATTCCTTCCGGATTTATCAAATATTAAAATTCGTAGAATATTTCCTCCTGGAATTAGTTTATTTCTCATTATAATGCAATAATTTGCAATTCTAGGATGCTGCTTGCTATGATTTTTGAATGGAAATCCATTTAATTGGAAAAGTAAGAGAATAATGCTATGACTGTCTTGAAAGCTGTTGCTTAGGAAATGAAAAAAGACT
Organism: Sympetrum striolatum; assembly: GCA_947579665.1. NCBI lineage: Eukaryota > Metazoa > Arthropoda > Insecta > Odonata > Libellulidae > Sympetrum > Sympetrum striolatum. Next base: position 75,811,499 of record OX388350.1, read on the forward strand.
GCATACATGAAATTCAAGTAGAGAAAATTCGATGAACAATAGTTAAAGTTTGAGATCACAAAAATTAATTTTCTCTTGTGAATGCACTTAGAAATTAAAATGTTTTAGAATGAAGTTCAACCAGATTTAACTTGAGACTAATTTATGATTTTCTCCATATACTTAGTATAGAGAAAGTATTGTTTTCATGAAAAAAATCGACTTCAAGATTTCAACGGAAATATATGTTTAAGGATCCTTAGAACACGTTTTGATAATTTTCGGAATGATGTCTGTGTGGGTGTGTGAATGTGGGCGCTCTAACGTGAAAACTATTTGCCGTATCAATACCAAACTTCATATACAATATCACTTTGGTAGATGCCGTTAGAGCTGATTAGTTTTTGGAGTAAATCTGTTTGTAGGAGTCACATCATAATTAACCAATTTTCTGGTTATTGCGACATATTTATGTTAAAATGTCGCTTTCATTTATACCATTTCATAATAATGTTATATACAACATGATTGCGATATTTTTTCAAATTTATATTTGGAAGTTGATTTGGAATTTGAAACATGCGTATTTATTTAAAAATAATAATTCAATTATAGTTGTTTCTTGCCGTTATTGATTACTCTTCACAATTACAATAAAGCTCGTAACTATGGGTATGTTTACATGGCAAACAATGCAATGCAAAGGGCCTTTCTTTCACACTCTTGCTATTGATTGATCTCAGGCTGATTAATAAGGTTTAAAAGGGTTTCTTTTTTGTTTTTTACGCCATTTGTCTTCTTGCAGACGAAAATTTAGAAATGAACAAGTAATGGATATTTGGAATTCCTGATAAAACAATTCCGGTGTTAAGCTGTAATCGTCTAGATAAGAATGTTATCCACATAATTTTTTTCACTTATACATTGAATGTAGACATAGAAAATACTGTAGTAGATAAATATCTACATTTTATATATGGAGAAAGTCATATGCTGGCCGCATCAGATTTTTTTGCTTGTAGATTATTTACTTATGAATCAGATTTCGAGGAAAAATATAGCTAAACTAGAGTTCATTGTTACGTATGTTTGTCCAAATTTTCTCAGTCGTCTTTAAGAGAGAACTGCATTATGCTTAGGTGAGTCAATACGGTAAACACCACGTAGGATATACCGATAATCGAAAAAATGGGTCTTCTGTATAGGTGCGAATCACCCTTAAGAAATGACAATGAATGAGATGAAAATCTAACGCGCTCGGCGTTATCAGCCGACAATACTTTTCAATTGACGCTAATTTAGCAATGGCGGAGTTGGCTCCAGTGGCGGTGGAAAGAAGGAACCCCGTTCAAAACGCCAAATGAAGCGGAACAGAATATTTACAAGGGAATGGATGCATGTTCTTGGCTGTTATTTCTTTCTCTTCCTACGTTAAAGCAAGGAATCGGTGTCCTTCGCGGCGACACCGTGTTTATGCCGCTTCCCGCTACTCCTTTATTTCCTCGTTAATTCGCCTTGCCTCCAGTAGGGGTCCTATTTTTTTGATCCACGTCTGTTCGCCGGAAAAGCGTCGAAGCGTTAAATCTCGAGTCGTCGGTTTTTTTTTCTAATCTTTAATTGGGATGTGCTCTATCGCGGAGGCACTCTCCGACGACAGTCGCAGCTTCCATTTCGGACGAGCAGATGTTTCTGCTCAGGACGAACGTCGCCGGCTCATTGAAGCGGAATGGATTTTATCTTTTTTCATTCGACGCACTTGCCGATGAGCTCGTGGCGGACGGTCTGGGGAATATTTGTGTAGGTTTAAAACGATCACATGCTGCTCATACATTTAAATGATTTCATATATTTCAAGTGTTGATGTCTTTCAAAATCAGAGCAAGTACAAATTTCGATCGGCTATGGGGTGACGAAATGGTAATTCCGATGTCAACAAATATGACGCTCCTGGTTTTGCGGAGAAATAGAGAAAATATGATGGAAATATATGTGAACACATGGCTAAATGGATTTGCAGATGTTCTATGCCTATACGAGAGCAAGCATATTGTATTCTGAATCGACGCTTATGATTGCTTATTAAACAATTGAGAATGTAATATTAGCATTTCCCACATACATTCTCGTAGAATGCTTCGTGGTTGCAAAATATCTTAGAAAATGAGTAGTCCATTCATCAATATTTATCTATTTGCCGTATCAGAGGTTAGCGATTTTCTTTTATATTTAATCAAATTATGAAAGTCGCTATCAAAAGATAAATTAGGAAACCTTTCCCTAAAAATATGAAGTAATTAATTCAATTAAAAGCTGGCGCATTATCATATGGAAAGATAAAGGAATGGCTAATCGAAATGAATCTCCATGAATTAGATATGCAGATAATCTGTAAGAAAAACAAATGGAATTGAAAGAACCATATTTGCAATCCACAATAAAATTACTAAAATCTATTATGCAATAAACAGGATTTTTTCCTCGCGCTTCCCTCCATCTGGAAAGCCATTCTTAGATCCCTCTCCTTGTTATTCTTATTTTATGAAGCCATTATTTTCATAACTATTTTAAGGTATATCATATCATAAGAGTAAAATAGAAAACTCCACTAGCCGCAATTCACCGAGATAAATAAACTGAACACAGAAAACTTACCTCGGGGTGGTTCCGCTGCTGCCGAAGGTGAGTCTAGCGTCGCAAGGGAAGCACCTGTATCTATAACATTCCTAAGGTAAGGTGAGTTTCTGTGTTCAGTTTATTTATCTCGGTGTAATTACGGCTTAGTTGAGATTTCTATTTTATTTTTGATATCTTACTAACAGCCGTGTCTCCTTCATTCTTTTTCATGTCACAAGAAAAATAACACTGTAACTTATTTGTTGCCAATTTTTTAGAATCAATTTTAACTACGAGAGGCACAAAATATGTTTAAATTAGCGATTCATATTATCTAGTGCATACATTCCTCGTAAGCTTTCAGTAAACTCATCTAGTTTCTTCTCCGGTGCAGTATAAAAAAATCCTCATGAGCAACTGAGGCAGGCAAACTATGATAGTTTAATTTATAAATTAAGCCAAGATAATGTTTTAATATTTTTGGAGGAGAATTAACACTTCTTCAAACACCAATAATGATGATATGAAAGTTGCGCTATTTTATCGCTTGCTTTCGGTAGCCTAGAAGGAGAGAGAGTGTTTGTAGATCGATGGGTATGGAATGGGGAAGATGACGCGGTGTTCATCAAACACTTGAGCATCACGTATCAGGTAACACGGGAGTCTGAATGAATTGGCAGTTCTGATTGACGCTAATGTAACTCTCTCGCGCAGTGAAAGGTTGTTGAAGAAACATTAGCCAAAGTGAACCAGAGTGGTAAAAATTGGTCCAACTTGAAAACTCTTAAAAAAGAGCGTATGTTACGAATGAGAGCTTATTCTGGAAATAATTCTATTTTCGTCGCTTCAGAGTTTTAAAATTGAATAACGAGTATGAACGTATTTTATTTATTATTACGGAAGCCGTGCATAAGTACCAGAGATACTACTTTTATGAGTTTGTTTTAGGGGAACAATTTGTTGATATATATTATCAAAGAATCTATTCATATTACATGCCCTATGTAGAAACCCTCTGGAAGTTTTAGTTTGTTTTGAGGAATACCTGAGTTGAATTGTGTTACAATATGAGAAAGAAAAGAAAGGAATTTTTTAAACTTCAATTCATATGCTTATTTTTAAAAGTGTTTCGACTTTAACTTAATTTACTTTTATCTTCTCATATTAACCATATATTTTTATTTGACCTATATTCAGACATATATCAATGGTAAACAAGGAGTTAAATCCACTTACATTATTAATGCAAATCATGAAAAAACTGTCTCGAAAAATTAGCACATCTGCAGAATCGCGCAAATATATTTTGAAACTTGTAAAATACAGCTAGGGAAGCTTTTTCGTTTTCTATATTTGTGCCACGGAGTACAACTAGACTAGTACTTCAGCAGATAGCAGGACCCGACTACCGACTATTTTTGCTTTCTCTTAAATAATTCTTTTTTAGCGAAATGCGTTTTAATGATTTAAGGTTTTTACTGTCACTACGAACATTTTTTCTTATTTATCCTATCCTATGCACTATTTTGGAAGTTAAAGGTGGCATGGTAACCTAGTTTCATTAAAAAATAAATTCCTTTAGCGCTTCTTTTAATTTATATCGGCCCTCGGGGCGACGTGAAAGAGGTCCTCAGGTGCATCGGTAGGGTTTGTGCCATTATCCAAGCGGATGGCCTGACCCCCCGTCTGATTGCGCGGTCGGCGCTACATCAAACGACCAATAAAAAAAGATTGCACCTCTTTTGAAGCTATCGCGAGAAATACTGTTATTGCCTATGTCACCGGACTTACGGTTTGTCAAGACGCCGTTTCCATATGATTACTACGCTGTATGAGCTCATTCGAGCGATTTAGCACTCTGTTTTCTTCGAGAGAACGCGAAGATGGCATTTTTATTGGCTTTTGTAGTATTTTACGGTGTCGAAATGTAAGGAGTCGTACAAATGGGAAGATATACTTCGGCGCCGTCTACGACATGACTCGTAAGTTTCCAAGTGTGCGTGGTATAAGTGCCGGTCGCATGCGAGGGAAGCTTGGAAATTATTTCCCTTATTTCATGTTTACAGCCTCAATATGAGTATTGGCATCTTACCTTCATCTTAATGTCGTAAGAAATTTGAAAGCATCGCTCCTGCTGGGTCGATTCCAATAATTTTACCTCCGATTACGAATACAATAGATTCAAAGTTTCTATTGAATACTATAGAATACGTATAGGATTATAAATTTAACAATTTTATAAGATCGAATTAGATTTCTGTGAAAATTTATGAATGCCCCGAATGAATGAATAAGATATAATTTTTCTATTTAGCAATTTGGTACTTTTAATATTCTTATTATTCCTTTTCCTATCTAATCAGTCCTTATTCTATTACTTTTTGCCAAGGGAAACACGACCAGTTCGAGCTGATTTGTGACAACAATTCAGTTGAGCTTAATCAGTTTAATAAAGTAGGAAATGAGGAGCGAATAATAAACTTCTTTTACAAATTATTCCTTAACAAAAGATGAGGTAACTTAAAGATCCCGTTTTGGTGAAAATATTCTATATTATATTCAGCATTGATTTTATTTCTTAATTAAGATTCGGGATTTTTACCTTCCTTTAAGCTCTAGCAAATATTTTCCAAGTCATCACCTCATCTAGAATATAGATTTTCCTCCTATTGTGCATTCTATTCTATCATGAGCAGAATCGCAGGGAATTTGCGTCTTCCGAAGCGTGTACTTGGAAGGAATTAAGTTAATCGCATGAATGAACCCTGTATTCCTCTATGCACGCCAAATGTTAATTAACTAATTGGTATTTCAGCAACGTTCGTCAATGTAAGGTAAGCCTATCTGTCGAGAATGACAAATGAAACTCATTACATTTTCACATATGATTTGGGGAAGAAGTTGAAAATTTTCTGCATTTGCGGAATCTCGACTTGAATTCCGAATCATTTTCCGAACCGGTGCTGCAATGATGGCTCGGGGATTACTTTTAGAGAAAGAAAGAGATGCTAAGCACGTGACCTTGGAAGTCATGCGAGAAACTGTACATCTGCTCCCCCTTCACGAAATATTTTTCCGAACAATTCCAATCACGCATTTCGGTAGACATCCTCTTTTTGCTAGAAAATTTTCCAGCTCCTTTATGTCTCGTATCTTATTTGTTCTAAGTTTCTTTGGTCCATCTTCTCACCACATCCTGTCTGCTTCCCGTGCCCCTCTGGGAGTGCGGATCGGCTGCATCTTTGGGCCTCATCTGTCAATCCGGTCATTCAAGTCACGCACCTCGAGGGGATAAACGCAGGGGAGAAAAAGCGGACCGCTCGCTTTGCTTTATTTTCGCCAATGGCTGCCGTCGTTTATTCCCAAGCAATCTTTCGGCGTTTAGTCGCCGATGACGTTTTGTTTCGTGTGTTTTTCGGGCCGGAAGCCCTTTGGGCCGGGCTCTGATTTCTGATTCGAATGTCTAATGGATGCCGAGAGTATTGCGGACGTTTTATCGTTCGGGAGTCATCTCTTTATTGTATGCTCTTCCCGCGAAGTTGTCGCAGTAAAGATTTTCCGGGTCCAATGTTTCCCAAATTCCGTTTCCCATAATTTAGGATGTCATCGGTCGTCAAAGAGGTCCAAATGGCTGGGTTTTTATTGCGAGCGGAAGAGGCTTGGCAACACTGTTTATATCCAAATGATTCATGGTTCTGTGAGACATGAGATTCAGGATAACTTTTTCTTCGTTGTTATTTCGCTAAATGCATTACGGTGACATTAATAAGGCTACGCACATTCGTCGTCAGGCTGAAATTCCTGAAATTTGGTTCATAAAATTAACAGTCGAAAGGAAATAATGACGTGACTTTTCTTTACATTTTGTTGTAATGTTTCGTGTAACATTTTGATTCAAAGAAATTATGATAAAGTAGTTTTCCATTTAAGAAGAGTTTTTGGAATAGGTATTTAAGCATTCCTTCGTATGCCAATTCAATTCAAATGTGATAATGTAATTCGGGAAAATGTTCCTTCGAATGAAAAGTTTTGTAATGATTTTAATTTCGAAAGAAGAATAAAAGCTACTCATTCAATGAACCTCATCACAATACTGTTGTAACGTGTTTAAATTGTTTGTATTTCTCTTTCATCATTAAAAGCTACACGAAGTAGAGGCCGAAACAGTAGATTCTACTTTTTTATCACTTTCCTTTGATCTTTCCTAGATTTTTAATCCGGCTTTAATATCTTTTTGTTTTATATTATTATTGTTTTAGTATAGCATTTGACTATCTAGGAATGGCGTATTAGGTACATAAGTGTTGAGAGGAAAATTTAAGATAAGTATTTGAAAGATTCACAAGAAATTTAGCGTCAAAAACAAGGAAGATGGGCATTTAGAACTGGATTCGTCGTTGTTCCGAGAACTTCATTGATCATAAAATTATATTAATAAAATTTTGAATTAATATAAATTAAAATATTCGTGCAAGTAAAAATAGACAGAATAACATTATTCAGATACCGTTTCACTCAGTTTATACATTCTATATGGGTTTTCTTAGCAATCAAGTTTTGAGTCGAAATCTATTTCACATTTCCACCAGCTGTTAGTATGATGAACATGCATTAATGTGAAGTATTCCTTTTCTTCCTGGGGATTTGGTGTTAATTTTTAGAGAATAAATGTAGATATAATTTATGTTTGAAAAAGCAATCCGTCTTAATGAGGGGTATTTATTTTTAGGAATGCTACTTACAAATTGTAAATATAAATACAGTCCCCTCTGAGCAGAATGAAACGTTTAGTATTTATTGGATTGGATATTATTAAATTACATAGTTTTGAAAGGTTAACCATCACTGAGTGTAAATTAAGTCATGTCATGTCCCCCCTGTCATGAACCCCGAAAAATCCAGTAAAACAGTTAAAAATTTTATTATAAATTCATTATTAAGTTGTCATGTAAATATATGAATGAAATCAATATGTATGAAAGCATTCTGTGGGAATTGTATGTTATCAAGTATTTATTTTATGTTAATTATGTTTATCACTAGTATATATGCATGCAGGTATAAAAACTGCCACCAGGCTAGCAGTCTATCTGTAGTTATATGTAATAAATAAAACAAAAAAATAAAGTAAGTCCCCTGGAAGTCATATGAATGCATTGATATCCGTAAGAGTATCATGTCAAAATACAACTTTCTTTCAATTAATAGTACGGCGTACGCGTGGTTCACTTTTCGTTTCGTTTCTGTAACGTTAGAGCCAAGAAACCAACTGAGCATTTAAATGGCTGATGGTTTCCTGTTATTTATGGATGGCCAGTGGATGTTTCCAGTGGACGCTGGCTATATTTGCTCGATGGCATTATAAACTGGAAGTAGTCGCGAGTATTTTTACGTTTCCGATCGAAACGTTCTCCTTTTAACAGCTGGGAATACGGTGAAGAAACAGCCGGAGCCAGAAATGTGCTGGCTATTACTCCGTTCTTTCTTTTAACTCTGCGATCTCTGTTTTCAGATCGCGCGGCGTTGCAAAGCGACAAGCGGTCAAAGCTTCGCCGCCTTCGCACCCGACCGAGAACTTCCGTGAATAATATACTCATCCGCTGTCCTACGTTTTCAAACACATTATCTCATTCATTAACATATGCCCACTCTTTCATCTGCCTGCGAATGCCTTCTCTTCCATTTTAGAAGTCTCAAAATGAGTCGCTTAAATGAAAAGAGGAAAGATTTAGATGGTTCTAAAAAAGTTCACAATAATTGTCTTCTTGAGATGTCACCTTCTCGTTGAATATTTCATCGTTTTCAGCACTTTAACATGTTGATTTTCATTCATATTTTGAGTCTGTCTCTTTGAAAGTATGGTTTCAGAATAAAGTTGTACCTCTTAAGTTGGGAAAACTGTGATCATTTGCCCTCTTTGTCAATGTAATTTCACGTGTTTCTGTTCTACTGAACGACAAGTTGAAGCAGATTGTATCCTATACAAGTTAATTATATACCCATGCGAAATATATTATCCTTGAACATTAGATATCATACTATTATGGCTCATTCCGGTACTTCATAAATGCTCTTTGTATATAAATTGTGAGTACAAGTGAGAGGTAACAGTGATAGAAGTTATACTGTTCGGTAACATTAGTGATCCGACATTTCTGCGAATCCAGAAGAATATAGCTTGAGATAAATGAAATCTAAGAGGTAAAGGTGTAAATATTCAAGTGGGCGATACATATGTCGTCGCATACCTTGGGAAAATTATTTACAGCATTGAAAAATTCAATACAAGTATAGAAAATATAACCTTTTCTTGAGGAAAACGATTAATTTCGATCTTTTGCTTATTTAAAAAGGTCGGATTCAATTAATTCGCTTCTCAATCATCCATCCATCAATCGATCACTCTATATTGTGCAATGCTCGTAATCGAGCACATCTTGACCTATTTGCAATATTTTCATTTAGTTATAGAAATGGTACCACAAACTATTCGTTTTAGATACTTGCGGCTAACTTAATTTTAGAAATTGATAATCTTAAATACAGATTTCATTGCAGCGTTCCTGACCTAAGGTATGTCTCAATTTTATCGTCCTTTATTTAACGTTTTTATGTCGAAAAATTTCATTATATTTCGTGGAAAAAGTTGTTTACTCTCTAAATTCAACAGGCAGATGGTGCCTGTGTTTCTTCGGGGAGATGTAAGAATTATCTTATTAAGTAACAACTAGAGTTTTTGGTCATACTTTTCTATCTAGTTTCTAATGGTGTTCAGACGTACAGAGGCTGAGTGAAATTATATTTTTGAAATGAAAATGAAGAATATGGGGTTAATTTCTGGATGTTCTCATTAGAAAGAGCAATAAAATCATTCTTTTGAATATTTCTCAGCCTTGTTTTTCGGAGAATGTTTTCATTCCACACCTTTAGCTTTCTTGAAACAGTGGCTCCTGGAACTCCACTCCTCTTTTATATACTTTTAGAACACCCACCGGTCAAATTTAACTTCAAGGAGGTGATGAATATCCCGTTATATCTATGAATTCTATATTGTAAGATGGTTATAAGGTATTAGGTCTTTATAAGGTTAAAATTCACGGAAAAAAGCGTCGTTTTGTGGTATTTAATCATATAAATAAAAATAAAAAAGAAGTAATAGTACTATTTTCACAATATTGTAGAAAAAGTACTATTTTTGCTCTTTTTCTGTTTTTGTAAGCTTTCTTTTATTGAAGAAGGATAAGTAGAGCTCAAGGCTTTCTTAGAAAATTTAAAGATTTATCAATCAATTAAAGATGCAATTTTAATCAGTCTTAAACCTTTCTAAATAATTCTTGAAGTTTCAGAGCTTCGAAATAAAACCTTAAAGCTGTTGCTTACTTCCAATTTATAAAGTTTATTTTATTGCCGGAAAAGGCAGGAAGGTATAATTTAGTGCGAATCCAATTCATAAAATGAAGTCATGCTTAGTGTCTTGTTCAGTTTACATGTTTAGCAATGTCATTTAAAATCTATGTGGTTCGGTATATTATGCTTTGACATATTTTGGAAATTACTAATTTGATAAAAGTTTCTGCGTAATGAATTACGTTGATTTAATGTTGTTAATTTGGTCTTGTATTCATATTTTTAAACCACTCGTAACTTGAATATGTAAATGAGTTTGTACTCGTTGTATGTATAAATAATATATACCTCTTCTGCTCTCATACGAATTTTAAGAAAATTTTTCTAAATTATTAATAGCATGATGTTGGATTGCATCTCACGACATCATTGATATTCATCAATTTGAAAGGCGTAGAGCTGTAGGAGCGAAGAAGGGAGTTCTACATTTTTGTAGGAGTTTCTCACGAGCTTTGACAACATGTTGTTCGTTGTGCTCGATTTTCATCGCCATCTACGTCGAGTTGAAATACGATTCCATGCACAGCGCACAACATCCACATTTGGCCATTAAGATTTGTAAACACAAAAGAGTATTACATTTCTATTTGGTTTATAGATGGCGCTCCCTCAAAGAGTTTTGGTAAGGCAAATATTTAGCCATTTGCGGCCTGCTGCTATAAGGGAATTCAGATCCTTTGATAGGAATCTGTGTTTAGGAGTTATTGGTTGAATTGGTAATGACTTGTCTTAATCGCACTTTCTAATCCATTAACTCACGTTTGCTTTTATCAATTATAAATTCATTTGATACCCAATATCTTCGATCATTGGGCAAGATCGCACTGGAAATATCTTAGCTTCCACGGCCTTGGGTTTTTTCCATTGAAAGAGAAGTTGTTTGCTTTTCAAATTTTTTCAATTTGTTGGAAAATAATACTACTTCTTGTTGAAATGGTAGCAAAGGAATCGATTGTCACATTATAGTATAGAGTAGTCATAAGATAGCTCACATACATTCATACAGTAGATGACAGTTAATTGGTGCTTTTTGGAAATTCGAGTATTTCCAACGAAAAATTGCTATGCGACAAAAGTCAAATTTGTATCTATTTTGGCAATCACAGTTTTAATTCTCATGGCAACCTAATTTGAAAGCTGTTTGTAGTGATTTATTTGATATTTTGAGGATTATGTAGCATTGATACTAGCGATTATTTGAGTACAATATACAATCTATGGTGGTGGTAATCGTTTGTGAATTGTTTTCTTTGTAATGAATAGAATATCAACATGAGAAGGTTGAGGTTATTGATTATACAATTATTTTGAAGTAAGTAATTTCCTTTCCACTAAAGATTATTGCTTCAGTTTCAATACAGCTGATAATAGCACGTATAACATATGATGCGTTCGAAATTTCAATGAATCCTTTCGCCCTGCTTATTTCAGCCTCGTTTGATTCAATAGAACATTGATGTTATGCAAGGAGAGCATTTGAAATGCATAGAGCGAAACTGGGAATAGATTTTTCATCAGGACGACGCAAAGCTCCTCTGTTCGAATCATATTTGCCTGAGAAATGCATCTAAGCCTTCCTAATCGTACAACTTCGAAATCCAGCGCATGGAAATTAACAAGAAACCAGTCAAAGCGAAGCCTAGGATTCTCGGCACAAACGGTTCAATTAATGAGCTCCTAATGTAAGAATTCGTAAGCACTCGCCGTTCCGCTTGCAGCCTAGTTAGCTCCACCGATCCCCCACCCACGCCTTCTCTATGAATGGTCTCCTCGCATTAAAAACAAAAGAAGGGGTGTTTACACTGCACGCAGCTGAACACTTGGGTGCGAGAGTCTGAGAATGGCCAAACACTCGTCGAATGAGCCCACTTCCGGAGGATTCCCGTTCGTGCACACGCAGGTAACCAAAGGCGGTGTTTGGTTTTCCGTAGAGGAGGTCCCACGAGGCCTTTTGAACGTCTACTCGTAGGCTCTTTTGAGAGAGAGTTTCCCTATTGCGGTTGGCAGGTTGTGTGCATTTTGTGTGTGCGCTCCTCGAATTTTCTCTTCGCAGGCACTTTAAACCAATTTCATTTACTTATTTACCGCTTATTTACTCCGAATGGCCCATCGCGGTTATTTTCCTGGGAACTGGAATGCGGCGGGTGGGCGTTTCAGCGGTGTTGGGGAATCTCCGTGTGGAGCACCGCTGTAAATTAGTTCGCATAACTAGAGGGCGATAATTAAATGGAATAGCGCGTCACTTCCGTGGTTTCGGTCCGCGTGGGTGTTGGGTTTCCGCGGAGGGTCCTCTACGTGATTTTTTCCCCCGTGATTTCCATTTGCGATATTTTTGCCGGAGAAGTGGTCTTGTGTTTGCTTTTGCTGCGGGACTGTGGAAAGGTACGCAAAATTTTATTTGGAATATTTTTTTAACTGGCTATTTTGGCTAGCCAGATTTTACTACCCTCATTTGTAAAAATAATTTTATCTTTGCACCTTTCTTTTCACAAATTTGGATTTCAGGATTTACATTTGTCGTTACAATTTAAACATTTAAAAATAAAAGGGAAGTTTATAGAATGCCTGGTGTCCGTTCACGAAGAAGTTTATATTTTGTCTCTCGTGAAATTAATCTGGTCAGACGGTAAAATTGCAAACTAATAAATAAACAACGAAAGTGATCGATTAAATTGGGAAAATTACATTTTTTGGTGTGGTTTGAGCTTATGAGGCAGCGCAATTAGAGAAAGAATAGGTGAGGTATAACAACGTATGGCAAATTATTATATTTCTCTATAAAACATCGTAACTTCAAGGTATTAGATCGTAATTCTATTCTAATTAATTTCAGTATTCATTGCTTATATTAGTTTTAATTTAAAATTGCAATATTGCTGCTCTGCCAGCATTTATATCCTTGATTTTATTTGGAGTTTGTCTTTTAATGATTAAAGTAGAGTTGGGTGCATAAAATGTAACCTTAAATAGAACATTTTGTGAATTTTATGCTATAATATTTTTTATAATATCCTTATAGAGAAACTCACAAATAATATTTTCTGCGTTATCCTTATGGAAGTTCTCTTATATGTCGTAAATAATAGATGATAAATACTGAAATTAGATGACAATGACACAATCAATGTATTCGCGTTAGGTTGGCACTAGTGTTATATTGGCTTTTCAATAAAACCTACATTTTCTTACCGCGGCCCAACACATACAAAGATTCCATTCGCTGCGGTTCGTATCGAATCCCAGCTCGAGAATTGGAAACGCTTTAAATAATGACGTCATTAAATCGAACGCTTGTAAGCAAAGGTATTTAAAGCTTATGCCTTCAATTATTTGCAGTGATATGAGGCAAATTACAGAGCTGCATGAAATGAATGAGCTAAAAATGGCCCGATTACATTTTGTTTTTTTTTCAATGAATTATGAATACCTTTTATTCGGAAATTGGAGTACGTTTTTACGCGCTCCGCTAGTTTCAAACGTCCGTTAATGACACTTTACGTGGGCAGAAGTACAATAATTTGTACGACCGATGCAAATTGACCAACATTCGCGTCATAGTTTGGATAATTAAAAATCTAATTTGGGAGGAAATTTTAATTCGTTTTTGGAAGTACCTCGAACTGAATCAATCTAGCAAAATGAAATGGTTGATTTATACTTTATTGTTTAGAAACATAATGATCCTTAAGACATAAGGATATATATTACCAATTAATCAATTCTGACGATACTTAATGGAACTCATCCATAATTGCTTAAAAAAATACAAAATTTTGACTCCGCCCACAGAAATGTGTCATCAAAAATCACTGTTTAGAAACATTTGAAATATTCCTTTTAAAGATCGTTTTGTAAGCGTAGGCATATACCTATATCATAGAGTAACTATACTAGAGGGCTAACCTTATGGGACTAAATGATATGAGTTTTTTCATTCTTTTCCTCCTCGATAGATGCCCTCAGCGTAGTTCTTCTTTGCCCGGCCGCCGAGCCAGAGCTTATCTCTCGCAGCTGGGTTTAGATTAAAGCGATAAGAACACCGCCCAAAGCAGAAGAACTGCTCCTCCTCAAGTTAGCCGTTCTCCGATTCATTCGCGTCGATGCTTCCGCGGACCCCCTACACAAGTTGTACACAAGTGGACGGCCAGCCACGGCTCGCGAGCCTCATGCGGCTCTTTGGCCCCTTGAGTGCGGCTTTTCGTGATGACTGGTTTTCTTATTTATATTTTAATAATATACTTAACTACATAGTTTAAGTTAAAAACAACTGGCTTTCAAATTAAATTTTAACCGTTTTATTGTTGATATTTGGCTCTAATGACTAATAAGTTTGCCGACCACTGCCCTATAATCTTGCAACTGCTTGCTACTAACATTTCTTTAATTGACTTTTAATAACTGTTCACCGATTTATGATGGATGGTTGAAAAATCTTCTTAATTATTTTCGATGATAATGACGAATATTCATTTTATTTCGAGTACAGAGTAGATGTTCTGGAAGATCGATAATGAATCCATAAAAACTGAATAACAGGGTAGAGTACAGTAGAACCCCGTTTTTACGTACCTCAATTTTAGGAAAAGACACAGTTTTACGAACCATTCCGCCGGTCCCGATCTTTGTACATCTAAAATGACCTCAGTTTTACGTTAAACCTCGATTTCATGTTTTACGAAGTGAGAAGCGGGTCCCTAAGAGTGAATGAACCCCGGTTTTACGAAGTATTTGAAATGGTTTTGTCGCACTGAGCTCAATACAACGGGATGATGATCGCCGTAAACAGGAGCAGCTGAACCCAGATCGTCAATGTTGGGAGGATCCTCAGTACATGTATTTTAGATGGGAAAATGTGGAAAAATCGAATGTAAGTGTAGTGTTTTTTGACGTGCTTACGCTGTGGTAAAATTCCTGTGGATAATCATCCATGCATTCTTACGCATCGCAATGCTATCGCTGGTATCGTCATTCTATATATATTTACTTCCGTGTTTTGTCGTCGATGCCTAATTCGATGCGTAAACATTTGGCATTATGCAAATGTAAGAGCGAGTATTTAAAAGTCGATAAATTTCGTAAAAGGTACATACCAAAACACCATAACAACATTTTAAAATTTAATGCAACCTCTACACATATTTGCGTCACCTCCAATGATTTTTCCCTCCCTAACGTGCGTGGACACGCTGAAAAATATTGGTCTCCAAGCGAGGCAAAATTGCGCGTATTCAGTCAGAATCACTCTCTGAGCAAGGTGGCCTGTGTTATGATATCCCGTGTGCCTATCACTGAAATAATGGATAAAACATCGCTGACCAAGAAAAATAGGCAGTCCCTGAGCTTTGTCACCAATAGGTCAATTATCAAGGAAGTACGTGATCGCGGGTAGACAAAAACAGAAATTTCTCGGAAGTATGGAATTTCTTTATCTATATTAGCAACAATCGTCATTTCTAGTGAAAAAAGTTTGAGCCACGCAAAGGCATCGTTAAAAACAAAGTACGTCTCATCGCACAGTAGGCTGGAATCGAAAAAAGCTGGCCAAAAATAAGAAAGTGGTTTTTTTGAATGCGGACTTTGAAACCTCGCATAGTCATGCTTAAATAAATTCTGCATATAGCTGCGAAATTATTATTGGTGGTTCCCACGCATTACAATTCTACAGGGGGTCAAAGTTGACCAAATTTCACGAAAATTGCCGACCTTCGATTTTTCGCAAAATTCCTCAACTTCAAGCCAATCCTAAACCAAAATGAGCAAACTCATCGGGTATATGGGTATCATCAAATATGGGCCGGAGTGAGTTTTCAAAAGACTCTAGTTGTCTTACTTGTTAAGTCTCTCGTACACACGGCGAAGATTTCGAATGAGAGGGAGTTTGCCGTCCAGTCTGAAGTCATTGTTGATAAAATTATTTCTTAAGGATTTCACGAGATGCGGTACGTCATATATACAGAAGATTTTACTGCCATTTATTTCAAAGAAAGGTATCTCTATTGAAACTCCTATCTCTTTAATTGTCTTGGAGCAGTTGGAGCTGGCTTGATCAGATAAAATACACCAAGGACGTAACCCAATGGAAACTAGTTTCTAATTTAAAAGGAAAAGAATGCTTCGTATTTGCCCGCTGTTGAGACCATGCTCCAAAATAAAATAGCCTACTGGCAATATCCAGTTCAGAGGAATGCCTCTTATCATGAACACCAGGTACTAGAAACGACTTTATGTTCCCGCCTTAGAACCAACTTATGTTTTCGCGAACGGCCGAGCGGTCCCTTTTTAGGACCACTGATTTTGAGAGACACTTTGTTTCAAATCAGCTTATTATCACTTTCTTCGCTAAGAATGGGTAGATATTTTTCTCAGGCTTCTAGGATGACCCTCTAACCAAGGTTAAGGCTATGAATCACACTTGACATGTGGTATACATTCATTATCACTTTCGAAATTAGGTCCATCTCATCATGAATCTCTCTCCTGTGCATCTGAAATGTAAACAGTCCCAATGCTCTCTTATGCCTCACCCTACTCGTTTATGCTGGACGTGAACACTCTTGAGTTTCCCTAGCATCTTTGGTCTAAACAAGTGGTCAGCTCTTTTTCTCAGAAAAAAAACAAAGATAACGATTAAACTCCTCTCAAATTCATCCTCTCACTCAACGTCACTCAATTCAGATGAGTGTCTCCTCGGTACGAAGTTCCGCCATTAAATAGATCAAGGGCTATACTAAACAAACAAATACCTTTGTAAATGTATTAAAATTATGTGATAAAATTATAATATAAAGTAAAATTTCCGATACATCGTAAAACATATTCCCTGGGTAAAAAATCATATAATTCTTCATTTGTGGGTCATTTCCTGTAAATTTAAAATATAATATAGACAATAAAAAAGAAGTACATATTGACATTGAGATGTTGTTTTGAATATACATGTAGTTTAATTAGACCATCATTAATAGCTTTCGAGTTATTTAACAAACTGGAGAGCTATATAATTTTCTTACTCTCGGCATTTAAATGCCCGGCCACTCAGAGATACATTTGGAATTTAAGGTCTCGAAAAGACCTCGATTACATGGTGTGTGTGAAGAATGCCAAGGCATCTTTGATGAAAATTTACTCTTTTGGATAAAAAATTATATAATAGCTAATTCTAATACCATGATGCCGATATTTTATTTATTCTTACTAAACTTATAAATTCGAAATAAAATGTAACTTTTCTACTGATACAAAATTATAGTTCAGGAATATATTTTTAAATTAAAAATAGTATATTTAAAAAATAAACTTTTACATTTCGATTACGAAAATTTTATTAAATCATTTTTAGCCTTAGATATTTTTTCCAATTTTAGTTATTGCAATTATTGGTTAACCTAAACACAAAGTTTCATACTTCTGGCGTTTTTCTTTCAAAAGCTACGTTTAATTTGTTAAAAATTATGCATACACTATAAAGGGCCTTTTCGCACTTGGTACATATTGTGCGGCTCCTTTTACGCTTCCCTTTCCCTGTTTTACTTCTTTTGCTGCGCACACAACAGCCCTTCTTTACCTCTGGTGATATCTCTAGTGGCTGACCGTTAAACTGACAGGCGTACCTGACAGTTAAACAATGATTTTTTTTAATGGAAAATTATCAACTTAAAAGCGCATTTAGGTAAATACGCCATACACGTGCTTAAATCACAGATCTCGAGAGTTACAGGTGACTTATATTTTTGAAATAAAATTTCATCTTCTTACTTTCCAAGCATTCTTTACATTTTTAAGTGGCATTTATTGAAATTTGTATACATAACGTCGAGATTCTAGCATCTATTACATTTTAAGGTTTGCAGCTGCATATCGGCTGCAAATTCTTAATCAAATCCACAAGTATCATTTAGTTAACCTTTGCTGTCTGGGCTCCAACTACCAAATCTATAAATCTAAAACTCTATGTTTTGATTTTTAGTCATTCTCAACCTTAATGTATTTAATCGTTTTGTTATTCTTGTAATATTCGTATGTGTTTTATTTTTTTTAATGCTACAATTCTTGTATTTAGGTTTAGTGTAAATTGTGAAGATATTTTATTTGATTTGATTCTTGTAGTGAATGTGTATTGTCTCTTTTGCATAATTTGTATCTATTCTCTACTTGTCTTTCATAATTCTTTTATTCTCCTTCTTCACAAAATACTGTTTTCTACCTGTAGGTTTCGCAGGTTTTTCACACTTCCCTTCTAGGGAGTGTTTTCCTGCAGTGGAAATTTTTTACTGAGCCCCCAGCTTAGGTTTTTTAAAAATCCACATACTAATTTTCTTCGTGTACTTTTGCAAACTATCTCTTTCTTTCTGTTTCGCATATGACGATGGGTTAGGTGTAAGAAGAGACTTTCTAGTCTCAATCTCGCCCGAATAAAGGCCTTTTATTATTATTATAAGGCGTCAAACTAACGATTTTTTCATAATAAGTTATTGCGCGGATTTCTGGAAATTTACCTGACGTACTTTTCGAGATTTTGCATATCGAGAATCGGGATATTTTGGCATATGTTTACCTGTAATGTGGAATGTAAAGTTTCCGGGGATAAATGTATTGATGGATTAGCATATTTTCCCTTCGCCAGAGCATTCCGAAGTAACCCCAGATTAAATACTGCGGAGAAAAACCCCGATGTTCTTTGGGTGTGTTTTGTAATGTAATTTGTGATTTTCGTGAACGGAGATGAGTAGGCATCAGAGATACTGTAGCCTATGTTCAGTTTCGCCAGCGGACGAAAACATTACACCAGAACTGCGATTGATCAAGGAAGTCCCAGCAATGTCATCGTTGAAGTTTTTCCCACAATAACATTTTCGTCAATATTTTCTTCGTCAGTTCTTTCTTTTTCCAAGTGATAGTGAAGGAATCGTACTCCAGTATGTATCTGTTAATTATTTTCTTATCAAACCAGTTTTTGTGACTATTGCTTTTGCCTTGTTTTCATTTGTCTTCAGCCATGGTTGATCCATAGCTCAAACGTGCAGCATTTGTTATTTCTCCTCTTATCCCTGATCTATCTAAGGCACTTACTCTCAGGTCTTATTCTCACTAATCTAATCTTGAATGAAACTGATCCTATTGGAACCAAACCAGATGAGTCATTTTGTCTCAGAGACTTTTGAGCGTGAAATGTTGACGAGAGTGGATGCTGAGCGGTCGAGTCGCCATTGTAAGGCAATTGTTATCTTCTAGATAACAAAACGATGTACATAATTTTGTCGTACGATTGACCACGGCTCACCAACGCTAATGCTGGTTGCGACAAGAAAAATGAATAGTGGTAGAATCAAAGAGGGAAGCACTCCGGTCAGAAGAAGTTAGGAGTAGTATTGGCGATACGTAATCAATCGAAAGATCCTAATTCCCAAAAATCCCCTTTATCACATTATCAATGCAGTAAAAACCTTCGTAATTAGAATACAGCCTTATTACAATTCATCACATTGTATAGGGGTCATTTTTATACTGCGCATATAGTTTTCTGAGCTAAGTTACTTTTATAGCATGCGCTCCGAATTCTGCATTTGCGGACCCTGTCCAACCAAAGTTGCGAAAACGTTGATTTCAGCCTTCAAATTAGATGAGAAATACATCTTTTTATACCAGAATAAAAAATGTAAGACATTTAAAGGATATTATTTTAATTAGAGATATAGATGACAGAAAACACATATTTAAATAATTCTTTAGAAAAACAATATTCCTCAGCGATTACTTATTTATTTACATATTTAAAACAACAATGTCGCGTTTTCGCAACTTCGGCCAAAAATATGTTAAGATACGTCACCAAAAACACTTTCGAAGATACGACGCCATGACGACTCCGTATAATAATAATACTATGAAGTTATAAAGTAAATCACCGTAAACTTCCACACTATAGGATTTTATTTCTGACCGATTTCGGCGAAAAGGCCATCATCAGGTGAAGCCGAAACCGGTCGGAAATAAAATCCTATTGTGTGGAAGTTTACGGTGTTTTACTTTATAACTTCAGAATGTCCTTCCACGAAGTTCGGCCGAATACGATGGAATTTAATAATACGAAGGATTCATTTACTATATACGTTCTCATAAAGTACGTTCTCAGAAAACGTCGGGGATATAATGAGACTCCCTTGTTATTGTTATTATCTATACGGCGAGGAAGATCAGGAAATTAGATTCTAGAACGAATCAATTCAAGAATTAATTCCATCCGCAAACATCACGCAAAAGTAGCCGATAAGGGAAGGAGATTTCTTGCCACACACCGAAAGGCAGCTTTTAGGGCTCTTATGTAAACATAGACCCTTGAATCCCCATTAAGTTGTCTTAAAAAGCCCGGATTGTAGCGCATGGATCTGATTTAAATGCCCGCGTCGGATGGAAGCAGGAGGAGCTGCGCTAACTGACGGCTGCTTCTGAACTACGTCAAAAAAGCATAACACCTCGATGCATTGACGCGAGCCCTCTAGTATAGTTACTCTATGCCTATATTTATATGTTTTATCATGTACATACGTAACAGTACGTTGCATTTAAAAATCGAACTTTCTAGCAATTTGGAAATCCTTAACTACATCGAGCATCTTTTGAAGAGTGGAATTCCAGTGTTTTATATACGAGGGTGTTTACCGCGTCAGTGGCGGTCGTGGGTTCAAATTCCGACACGGTTTGCGGTTTTCTGCCCGTCCTATCCTACCATAAACATTTACTAAAAACGACCGAAGCTGTCAATGCGCTTTTGAACTTCAAACAGGCTCGCTATGCGAATGAAACGTATTTTCAATTTCTATTTTGCTATGAAGTGGAACTGTGGAGAATGTGGAATTTATCTGTGAAATGGGTTCCAGGGCCGAATGTAGGTGAAGTAGTGTAGTTCATTGCAATGTATATGAGGTCGCCAAAGAGGTACCTTGCGCTAAAGTGTCCAATACGCTGTGTAGAAGTAACCATATGGAATAGAACGTACGAGCAGATAAATTTTAGCTAAGTATGTAAAGTTCGCAATAAAAATTCTTACGTTCACCCAAACGTTTGAGATACTCCTTTAAATATTTTTAGGATTATATCGTTATTTCCAATTTAATGACATTCTTCATAAAGAGTGATTGGCCCTTTAATATTGTTATTTACTTCATTATTTCATATAGTTTCGAACTCTAAATCTTTATCTTGCATCCCAGTTTTAGAATGAGTAGACTATCCTGATAAATTCTTGTATTTAGATTTAGTGTCATTTGTGAAGATATTTTATCCGATTTGATTGCTTGTAGTGAATGTGTAATGTCTCTTTTGCATAATTTTTATCTATTCTCTACTTGTCTTTCACAATTCTTTTTATTCTCCTTCTTCACAAAATACAGTTTTCTACCTGTAGGTTTCGCAGGTTTTTCACACTCCCCTTCCTGTGAGTGTTTTCCTACAGTGGAAATATTTTCCTGAGCCCTCAGCTTAGGTTTTTTCAATCCACATATTACTTTTCTTCGTTTACTTTTGCAAACTATCTATTTCTTTCTGTTTCGCATATGACGATGGGTTAGGTGTAAGAAGAGACTTTCTTGTCTCAATCTCGCCCGAATAAAGGCCATTTATTATTATAATTATAATAAATCGTTTACGTGAATTCAATGTTTTAATATCTTGGATTAATTTCATATTTATTCCTTAATTAGTTTCATATTCAGTCTTCATTTATTTTCATATCTATTCTTAAATTAACCAACCATACAAATACTGGTTATTGAATATAGATGTTTGCCACTTTATTTCCATCATAAGCTTAAAAGTTGCCCTTTTTCATCGCACCAGCATTTGGTCTAACGGAAGCTCTTATGTTTATTAGTTCGCCATCGTCATAACTGAATTCAATCCTAAGTAGATTTACTCAAAGGAAGTAGACATATGATTGCTCGCACTCTTCTATCTCACGATTAAATAACTTCCTCTTTTTTATGATGAACAACTGTTTTAATTCTTCTGCTATACTTGCCCATTATTTTTGTTAATGCAATAAAAATGTCTTCTGAATTAAAAATCCATCTAACATCTTTTAAATGCCAAAATTTTGGGGTTCCACTTATATTTGATAATATATAGGTTGAATGCACGTGGATAAATTTTACAATAGTTTTTAATCATATCTTCAATCTAAATCATATGAGTATTTAAAAGACGGAGCTATAAAATTCGTCCTTCATTGCCCCAAAAAATACTCGAATCAATACCTCATCCAAATAGGGAAACTAATATAGAGAATCTCTTTACTTAGAGGATTGGCATCAAAACAACAAATTAATCATAATTTCGATTCTTCATATTCTTTCCTCGTATAGTGTATTAATATTTCTGTGCAGTCTTTTCTTTTGCAACCAATGAGAAAGTTCGCATACAATATACTCCCTCATTGCTCCCAGCAATTCACCGTGGACTGGTAGCGTTCCCGGGAGGAATTTGGAGAGCATAAATGTCCACTTCACAGGATTTCATTGAGCGTTGGCATGGGAACGCGAGCAGCCGAATAGCGACGTGCGGAAATATAGCCTCCGAGCCTATTTTGGAATGAGAACTTGAACTGCAACGCGTGAAACCTTTTGACCATGAAAATTTCGGATCGATTTTCCCAGTAATTCATTCATTATTTAACGTAACCTCGGGAGATGAACTAGTTACGTCACAGACCAAATTGGATCCCAACTTTCTGGAACTACTTATCGATTCAGATGCAAGCATTATGTGACGGAATTCATTGGTTGAACTATCAGAAATTAAAAAAGGAGCACCACATCCATTGTTACTCGAGGAAGTATTATTTTTCTTTTTCTTCCGGTAGTGTTCGAGTGATATCCAGGTATTTTTAGTGAATCACTTTCATTACCGTGGAAATGGTTTAGATTATCTCGATGAAAAGAGTTGAAATTTTTCACTTTTTAAACTGTAGTCACCGGTAGCCACAGTGCAATAACCAGGCCATGAGATTTTTTAGGTATGCGAGAGATTTAATTTTTGCCGGTCAAGCAATACTTTTCTTAGAGCGAATCTTTTTGGAAATAGCTGTTTTCACATTATTATTGGCCTAGAGACCGATAGTATTACCAAAGCGTCATTTATTGCGCCTTGAACTGCAAAATAGCGAAGTATTTGCATTATTGAAGTACTACATGCAAATACGAGAGTATCCCTCAACCCTTCTCCATGCATTAGTGTAAAGTATTTAAAATGACTTAGAATGTACTCTTCTAGGCTAAATTGCAGCAAATCATTTTAGTAATGCACCAATGCAAATATCAACTACGAAATCGCCCTTTAGGGATGTGATCGCGAGTTAATTTAATCTTTGTTCACGTATTGCGGGCCTCTCTCTGGCCCTGATCAGAAAAACGCCACCCAAATGAGTAGCCCTGGGCGATCGACCCCGTCACTTTATCTATTTACCTTATCATTTTCGCTTCAGTGTTGCTTTATAGCTCAACTATTGCTTCTTTTAATCATATTTATATTCTATCTGATAATGACGCCCGATACTGATTTTATCACATTAATTCACTGGACAAATCTTCATATATTCATTTTTCCGTATCACAATCTAGAGACATAAGGAGGAAATTAGATTTACATCAGTAGAGACAGAAAGGGAAAACTTTGAGCTAAATAGACTACCTGTTTATAACCGATGGACACATCAGATGCTATAGATACGAATATTAGTGATTGAAATGAGGCTTTAGTCTTAAACCTTTAGACCCAATCTTTTGACTAAAAGAGGCTACCTGTCGCCGAAATCATTTTTTCTTGTAAGGATATTACAAGGAATATCATCTTTTAAATTTTCGACTAAGCTTTATAGAAAAGGTTTTAATAATT
Source organism: Sympetrum striolatum (assembly GCA_947579665.1). Lineage (NCBI taxonomy): Eukaryota > Metazoa > Arthropoda > Insecta > Odonata > Libellulidae > Sympetrum > Sympetrum striolatum. The sequence goes on from OX388350.1 coordinate 75,835,385, forward strand.
CCTTTTAGCTAGTATTGACGAGTCTGATTATACTAGTGAACTATTTAATATCCATAATTCTATTTTCATTTCAGTTTTGTAGTTATTTTTTTCTTGTAATCTAATGATTTGCTGTCTGCTATATCCTTTACTGCTATGCAAACTTTTATATTAATTTACCTATGTGAATATGAATCTGTCCTGCTTTGTTTACCTCTCAGATTTTACGTGACAGAAAAGATAGAGAAGAAGTCTGCCGTTGCCGGGGACCGAACCAAGGTCTCCCAATTGCCGGTCGGTTGCTCTATCCACTAAGCTACCATTTCCAAGGGATATGATGGAGAAGATTGTGCTGTCGTGGTAACTTAGTGGATAGATCAACGGACCGGCAATTGGGAGACCCGGGGATCTTTTACGGTAGACTTTTTCTCTTTCATTTCCATCGCGTAATTTATTAAAGCATGTGTATCCATGCGAGCTTTCTTCGGCCTTCTTCTCTCTCAGATCTTTCTTAACCTGCTTTCTCCATTAAACTTACTTAACTATCCGTAGGTTTCGCAGGGTTTTCACACCTCCCTTCTTGCGAGTGTTTTCCTGCTCCGGTTTTATACTATCTCTTTCCTTAAATTTATAAAAAAACGGGTTAGACGTAAGAAAATTCTTAATAGTCTCAATCTCACCCTAGCAAAAGACGCTTTATTAATATTATCATAAGGAAAGGTTTGCGTTATATTTTATCCTTTGCTGTAGTAGAAGACGAATTAGCCAACGAAAAAGTTATTTCATTCATTGTCAAATATTTAGGGAGTATGTATGCATCTCCTGAAGTTTTCGGCGGAAACCTTGGAGGTGCACGGGCCCTCGAGTATTTGCGACCTGGAACAGCAAACTGCGTGAGAGCAGCGGAGAGGAGGGGACATTTTCGATGGCCCTTTCAGAATTCTTGTTTAGTGGGTAAAACGTTCTCCTCGGAGTTGAACGAGCATTTTGATGTCGATATGTGGGCGTGTCGAGATTACTCTCGTCTCGAAGACGTGCATAACGTCGGAACAGTTTGTTTACCCGACTTAACATAAGTGGCTAAGCCACCTGAATTCTTAAGGGACTTCGAGATCTTTCTTCGCTTTGAATTTACAATGTGAAGATTTCGGGTTTAAATGTGTCGTTACCCTCCATTGCCCTCGGCCTCCCGAGGAATAATTTTGGCACTGACGGCACGCCTGAGGGGAATATTAAATGTTTTGGGCCGGGTATGCGAAATGCACGGTCTCATATCCGGCTCACGAAATGGGAGGCACGTACTAATTTTTTGCCTTGCCGGAAAATGTAGCGCTTACATTTTGGTTAGAAGAGATTATTCTGGAATAACATGAAGAGAAATATAGCAGAGATTTATTGGTGGTTAGAAATTTAAATGCGAAAGTTGAAAATCAAATTTACTTGATTGAGGCCACTTTTTTAGTATGAAAGATTTTCTGTTTCAAAGGGAATAAAGTAAATTTTATTTCTGGCGCCTTAAGAATATCTTAATATATTTTCATATATGTATTTATTTTCTCAAATTCTGAGGAACTCAATGACTTAATGAAGAGATATAAATTGTATGATAACTGCCAACAGAAAATGATATAGCAAATCTCAAGCCATAATTTTTGGTTATCCCAAGACACTTAGTAACATCAGCATAACCACGCTACCTAGAATAAAAATTGAAAATACTGAAATCGATTACAGCTCATCTGTAAATAACCTAGGTGTAAAACTTGCTCAATCCTTTACTTGGATTCCTCAAGCATCAGCTGTCTGCAAGAAGTCTTACTCAACTATCCATAGTATGAAACGATTGAATCATATACTACCACTTCAGCTAAAGAAATTACTCGTGCAAGCATTAGTTTTTCCTATCTTTGACTATTCTGACACACTTATAAATGAAGCAAACAAAGCAGTAACCTCTAAGTTGGACAGAGCATTTAATCATGCTATCAAGTTCATCTTCAATGCCAAAAAATCGGATCACGTGACCCCACTATTCAAAGAATTGAAATGGCTACGTCTCCACTCAAAAAGAAAACTGTATACCCTCAACCTCGTTCACAAAGTTCTTAATAAAAGTTGTCCCCGTTACTTTATTAACTATTTTACTAATCTTAACAATTCAAAACTACTAGGAACTCGTCCCTCCGGCAAACTCTCGATAGCAGTTCATAAAACATTTTTATGCAGTAAAACGTTTCTAGTACTTGGAGCAAAATACTGGAATGCACATACCCATTCTAAATCAGCGCAATCATCTTTCCCCACTTTCAAGCGTGATATCACTGGTAGTCTATTCAATTATGAGCATCAACTATCCTTTTAGCTCTTGCCATCATTCCAACACCTACCGGTAAACTTCTTACACTAGAGCGTGGATGTTACTTGATTCACTTAGTACTTTGTTAATCTTTGAATACTTCTCATCTACCGTATCTTCTTTTCTTTTCTTTTTTACAGGCACCTCCATTTAACAGGAATTACCTATATAATTACAAGGACTTCAAGACAGTCCATGAAAATATCTATAGACAAATGCCTCCGACTGAAGAAATTTTATCAAATTTTTATTATACTATATTGTAGCTTCTAGAATATTAGATTATTTAGTTTATTATAGCTTTTAACTTTTATTATAACTAAATCAATTAGGTCTTCTATACCTTTTGTTAAATTTACTTTCTAAAATAATTGTTCATATCTAATCTTTTTCACTTTTCATACATCTATGTTTGTATATTATTGTATTTATTTCTATTACTGTGTTTTCGCGGGTTTTTTTCACCCCCCTTCTTTGTGGGTGTTTTACCGCAACGTGGGTCTTTTTCTTTGTCAGCCTTCAGTTGCAAAGATTTTTTCCCACACCCTACTCTTTTTTTTGTATTTTTTTAATAAGTTGAGTTTTTAATAAGTTTAAATGTAATCGACATACGAGGCTAGGTGGAAGAGAGGCCCACCTTGGCCTAACCTCGCCAATATAGGGTCTAACTAACTAACTAACACTTAATTTTTCTTAGCGTCTTATTTGAGACATAAAATTTCAGCTCTTTCCCAATCTCCTGCAATCTCCTTTTACTGACTTGTGGGAAAAATGATCCCAAGATATCAAAGTTTGTTTCATCAGCAAATGCATTATTAGAAATTGAATTAATACTAAATTAATTAATTAATTAGATGCTATCTATTTTTTTACTGGCCTGCAGTGGTGGGATGGTTAGCGTGCTAGCACTCTAACGCCAAGGTCCCAGGTTCGAATCCCGGCTAGTCGGATTATTCTGGATAGGGAATGGTTATGAGTGTGTCTTTGTAAATAGTAATAATTATTGAAATGGATGTCATTGCAATTTTCCTGTTTCCATTAGAGAGGTTATTATTATAAAAAAATAAGTTACAGTTGCACTAATCGTTAGGTGGCGACACATATTACATACTGAATACATTCATTACATTTATAACCTAATTACAGCACGTGACCACAATACAATAATGCATAAAATTCTCAAGTACAACTTTACTCTTAAAGTGAACATTTACTACTTCAAAAATATATTCTAACTATAAATTATTAAAACAAATACCAAATACAATTCTTAGGATATAGGTCCAAGTATGTCCTTAGATGAGGAAAATAAAAATGATCGATTTTATTTTCAGTTACGTGGTAAAACTTCGCAGCCTTGCAATTTTACTTGAGATCAAAATTCCAAATGAAACAAGCTCTAAGGATTGAAAATTTTTTCAACTTCATTTTTTCTTCGTTATAAGTATCACTTACACGAAAGTAATTTATCTATCGCTAGGAGAACGAACAAAGGTAAAAATTATCTTAGGAGAAATCGATCTGGCTCGAAAAATGCCTTTTCTAGACACTATCGAATTAATATGAAATAAATTAACGATAAGCAATCAGACCTAAAGATTTCCCATATTTTATTCAAGTTGTACATTCATCCAAAATCCATTTGATCATCAATCACAACTTTTCTCTTTTTTAATGATAAATTTCTCCAAGCCTTCATCTCGTTCTTTTCGGAACGTTTTAATATTCAAGTCAGGGCTGGGCCTTTATTATTTCAACCTAATCAGTATTCAAATTGATAAGAGTCCTACTCCACTAAGAATTGTTTCAGTATGAAAGGCCACCGATATTCTTCACTAAGGTATTCTAACTCAGTAAGAAAGATTCTGTTATCTTTTAGCCGAAAGGTATAAGAGGAAAAATTCCTTCCAGAATTTCCGATAAGAGGTTAAGGGGAAATCAATAAAAATGTCTCGGTCTCGGCGTTAATCTGATTACGTAGGCAGAGTTTTCCGAGATTGAAATTTTATGTATCACTAAACCCAATCATTCCTTCCATCCTTCGTCTCCTACTTAATCTAGATGAGAAATGTTAGCCGTTGAAAGCGTTATTTATTCTTGTCAGGGAACCGTTTCTAAGCATTTAACACCCCATGGTGAATCACGTTACTCCCTGTGCATATATTTCATAACTAAACTTTCTTTCCTTACTTTTATAACCTCCTCCTCTTTATGTTTCGCAAAGTAGCACCGCATGATACAACTTTTTTCTCGCCATTCACCCTATCTTTTTTATCCAGACGAAAGGTTGTGTTCAATTTTTTTACTGCGCTCTTTATTTGGGTTTTCAGAGGCCAAATATTGCTAATAAATGGCTCAGTTAGCGTTATTCATCGTAAAGCAATATTTGAATTAATGGACCGATTTTTTCACTGACGGGCCGAAAGGTTAATCTTTCCGGTTTGATGTCAAAGCAGTAATACGTTTGACGGAGGATATATTGCCGAAATAAAATATTTTATTGATAAGCGTAAGCGTGCCGTTAAGCTGGATGTACGAACCATTAATCATTTCGGTTATCCTTAAATAAATGTGAAATTCCAAAATAATTCCGTAAAATGTTACATGAAATTATATTTATAATTTTCAAAGCACACCAAAGCATTAATTTAACAGTTTTTAATATTATTCTTACAGCGACATTTTTTAAAAGCTTTCTACTATTAGATACGCCTTATTCTATTGAATTCTATGATCGAAAGTTTTTTTTTGCAGATATAAGGAAATTTGCGTCTTCGTTTTGACACACAACTTTTGTGTAATGTTTGCATAGAAATTTGTATGATTCGATGTCCACGTCCACCATTCATTATTCCATGGAATATAATCTCAAATGTTTGTAGATCCTTTTTACCACAAATACGCATTCGAGTACATCATTTTATTTCTGGTTGTTAAATGTGGCAATCATAATCTTCAAAGATTTCAGGGTTGTATTTTTAAGAATAAGTTAAATTAGAATTATTTAGGATCTTAGTTCTTTCAACGAAAGTAATCAATGCCATTATTTACTATTTTTCTAGAGTGTAAATTGGGAAATCCAAGTGATAGAGTCATTCTTGAATATGGAATCGAATTAAAGTACGATTTTCGTTGTACACAACTAACGTTTATCAAATGAAATAATTTTTGAAATTCGTAGATTATCATTAAAGTAGTGAATACTGTTTTAAAGGTTAAAGGATCAATCAAAATTTAACAAGAGCGCCACTTATTATTACGCTTGATAATTCTCCTCGGAAGCCCGAGTAATCATTACATGTAGAGGAAGGGTTCCCTACGTTTTCTCGATGAATTGAAATTTAAATCCCGTCGAACCGAATTCTCAAGGTATGCTCCAATTTCTTGATTTGCGGAAGATACGAGCCAAAAATACTTGGATTATATTCTCAAATCAAACTGTCAAAGATGAGAATGCACTAGCAAACCGGAACTGAACCGGAACTAAAGTGGAAGAGACCAGTGTATTCTTCTGATATGAGACCTGATTCCCAGACAAAAAGCTAAAGAATTGTTACGCGAACTTCAGTCAAAAATATTTCTTTCTAATCCATCAAACTGGAGGAGAACAGACAACCTTAGTCGTGAAATAAACGAAATAGGTTATTGATGGAGAAGAAACCTAGCCTAAATTTCGAAATTGAACGGAACCATAGATGACATTAAAGCGAACTATAATGATGGATCGATGCTAAGGAAAAATTGGGTTCTTATTTTATCCTCCATTGATAGATTTTCTCATCACGTCTAAAATCGAGTAAAATCCGTTTTAATAAAATAGATATGAAGTCGAGTATGAAATGAATATATATGAAGTCTTTGAATAATTATATATGAAATGAAATTTGAAATAATGATATATGAAATCTTAATGAAAATCGAGTAAAATGCGTACAATAAAAGAGATATGAAGTCTTAGTTTTTTCCTGGTTATACCAATGCAGGATAGAAATTACGTATAATCATGTATAAATGAGTAAAGAAGTAAGGAAAATTTCCTACATATTTTATCTCACACTATGGATTGCTGTGAAGTTTTTGTCATATACTATAACCAATTTTATGAAACTATAACTATTTTATTGTAATCCAACAAAACAACACTCTAAAATTTATATTTTACTATCGCAAGAGTTCAAAGTTAATGAAGAGGCACGTACAGAGAGTCAAATTTACTCAGTAATATCAGTGAGCTGTGAGTACAGTAGTTACTTACTTACTTTCTGATAAAATGAAGCACATTAATTAATCAATACATTCTAAGATTATCGTTTTTTTCCTCCATAGAACTTTCATATCCCTCCCTTCCCTTATCTATCGTATGTTGCTTTTAATAATCAGTAATTACAACACGGAACACTACTATTTGTATGTATCCAGATGGTGGCGATATATGCTGGAACTGGTTGTGCTTCAGTAAATCTTTACAAAAGTGCAAGGTCTTCATTATACTTCTACTTAATTTTCATACCTTTAAATTTCCTCTTTCAAATCAACTCTATGACGTGAAAGAGAGTGTGAACGCTAAAACGTCTCGCAAAGGAAGTCAGAATCAACGAATGAGTGCTGACTGCTGTGAACTTCCGCTGCTTTCCCTTTTATCCCAGTAAATCATGAACATGGAGTATTTTTTGTCATCCTGTTCACCATTCTCTTCTTTCTCTAAGGCTTTTTCTTCTGCAACTCACTCATTTTTGTCCCTCCCCCCTCACACGTTTATAATCTACGCTCTTTTGTCCTATTGCGCGAGGGTTCGCTCCCAGCACGAACCTGTCTACGTATAAAAGTTATGTTCTCTCCTGACCAACTGTTGAATGTCTCTGGGCGACATCTGGGAAGAACACGAGGAAATGTTTCCGTCTCTATGAGCTTTGTTTCTACCTTACCTTTCATTGTGTACCAAAATAACACGGAGACAATTATCGTAAAGTAATAATCGTATCGCAAGTGATAATTTATTGTGATGTACTTGTAATGACTACTGTAATTGAATTTACGTTATTTATCATGGATTCTTTCCGTTCGATTTACGAAATGTGACAAGCTTTCCTTCTGTTCATCGAGGAAAAAAACTATGCCAGAAATAGGTCGTTAACGTTTGAAAGATTGGTGGAACAGGTATTTCAAAGTCTCAAATAATTGAAGTCTGCTTCGGGAAGTCCGGAATTCGATCTATTTAGTATATATATAACATTTATTTATTTTGGACTTATTTTTGTAAAAGGTAAACATTAATGGAGAAGAAAAAATCAATTAACTATAGCTGTTATGCTTCCCTTTCGTTTGAAAAGGCATCTCAACATGATATTCTTTTTTCTCGCTATGCAGATATCTTTTGACGTACAGCATTGAACTAAAAGGCAAGGAAATCTCAAAAGGACTATATTTTAACTATGTTTTCAAATAAAAATAATAAAATAAATTATTATTATTATTATTACAAATTTAAACGAATAAAAAATGGTGGAGTCATAGGTCGATCAACCATAAGTGTTTTTCTTCTCCGCTATTACTTTTACCTGTCACTTTTGACTACCTGGGCTTCGGAGTTCTGCCCAAGAGCATAAAAAATCATTTAAAAGCATCAAAAATCATAAAAAATCTTCCTAAATAGCCTTCGAACTCTGATTTACATCAATTTCTCCCTAAGTTTCTCATAAATATCTCTCAAAACGTAAAATATAACGGAGTATTCCAAGAACTAAATTAGTGACTATCACCAGGATCTTTCTTCCTATCTTTCATTCCCTCTATTCTTATATACATATCCTCTCATTCTAATATCCCTTATTCTTTCATCTCTCAGCGTTTCTTACTCTTAAACCTCTGTTTGTATATCTTAAAAAATCTCTGTTTACGTTCCCGTTCATTCGCCGAGTCCAGTGAGTTGTTTGGCTCTCGCTTCTGCTCATTGTTCTCCTCTCTTATGGACTGTCATCGTGTTGTGTTTATGCTTTTCTGTGAAAGGGCCTACTCGGAAACACTCGATCAAGCGACAAGGGAAGGTTCCTGTTCCTTGATATGTGCTGTATTCTTCCTATCGAAAAATAGTCGATGGTGAGATAAATTATGGAGCGATTTGTTGATTTCCCGATCGAGATTTCTATTGGGATAAACCGATCCACTCGAGTTAACACAAGCAGGCTTTCAAATAAATTTGTCAAGGGCTGTATATGTAAGTGGTAGCGGCTTCTAAGAATAGAGGATATTCGCGTGTTTCGTGCGCGTGAATGACTGGTGTTCTTTCTGTTTCGCTGATGTTTGCCTTATTTTTTGAGGGATCTTAGTAGAGGAAAATGGCTCAACTATATTGGTTGAGTTATAGAGGTTTGTTATTCTGAATATGCTGTAATACTCATTTTAAAGGCGGTGAGGAAGTTTTATTTACCAGGTTCAGATTATTGTCTTTAAATTCTCGCAGATCTGAGTTCTGACGGTTCGAATAAGAATTAATATAGAAAAAACATATATTATATAAATAAAGCAAAAAATGGATTCACTTTAATCTGTATATCACGCTCAATAGAGCTTTAAATCTATATCAGTTAGTTCCAATTATATTTTTAAGCGAGAAATAGTCAAGTATGAATTGTCAAAGAGGATTTCTCTATGGACCGTATGAAGTTATTCCCCAGATTACCGCTTACTGTTAAATTAGCTATACAATAACCATTTACCGTTCTGTTATGATCTCAACTGTGTATTACAAATAGGTGCCATAGGTTAATTAACATGACTTCAACCTTATCACATACATTCTAAGCATAGAATTTTTCAAATTCCACATTTTTCAAGTCGTGGACTTCCAAAATATCTCGTAAATATTTTCATTAAAAATTGTCATACTGCGTAAATATTGTCGTTAAAAATTTCAAACCAGTACATACGTAATTAGTATAAATTTATGAATGTGGCGTGATCATTAATTTAGTACCGCTAATTTTTGCTAGAAGGCTCACGGTGTGTGGCGTAATCTCCGAGAGCTTCATATTCCTCGAACCCCATCGTAATAGGCGCATTGGTTCTCCTAAGGTTTTGTCAATATGATGACAATATTTCAAATGTTACCTTAGCAGTAAATTTCTTTATGCTTATTAAGAATTTAAATAGGAAATTATAAATCTGTGGCTCATTGAAAACATCAGTGATAAGCAATATAAGATTGTTTAAGGTGATTAGCGAATTGGGGTACCATATAATTAATATAACTCGTTGAAAGTCCTCGAAGAGGGGTTCAATTGAAAGAAAAATGTTATAAAACCAAACAGCATATGTTATGCACATAAAGTACTTAGAGAGCTTGGGAAATATTGCCCCGGGAATCGAATGCTGGTCTCTGCTTTCATCAAAGCCGAATGCGCTGCCCACTTGGCTATCCGGAAGCCATAAAATATTTACATCTGTAATTTGTTTGCGGTTTTTTTATTGTTTGTATTTGGAATTATACATAGTTGAAGGATAAAAACTGTAGGCGCTCTATGTTTATAATGCCCTGCTTAGTATGTATGGAAATGTTCCGCCGAGTGAAAAATGTAGTGATTTGGGACCTCACGTCATTATTTTACGTCCTTTGGTGAAGCGCATTATTATACATATCTTAACATAACTAAAGACAGTTATTAGTTTCCTTCAAATATTCCTTACTTATCGAAATAGACTGGTACCTGTATTTCCTGACTCTCATTATATTTCATAATTCCCTAATAATCTCTCGTAATCTCTTTTTCTAAGAACTTAGTAGGATCCTTTATGTTACTTACATCTTATGCCTTCAGATTATTTTCTCTTTTTTCTTCAGCATATTCATCTGAATATTTTCTAGGTCGAATTCTCATCTTTAGGTTCTTGGATATAAAGCGTATTTATTGATGAAAGCGGGTTTGACCTGAATCTAAGATCGTTGATCCCCTTTTCCTGGAAAAACATACCCTCTCAGAGATTATAAAATATTTATGATTGCCTTGTAATTAAATTGTTTCTGTCTAAAGAATATGGTTAGATTTACGATAGAATCGTAATGACCTATAATATACATATTAATATCATCGTAAATTTCCGTCTCTTTTATTGAATTCTACTTCTCAATTTTAAAACAATATTGAAATTCATTTTTCGAGACACCCAACATTCCTTTCTCTTTTGATTAATGGAAAATCGGATCTCCCCGCTTAGCTAGAATCCGCTAATGTTATACCAGCGGTAGATGATATATTTCTTTATTTAGCTTTCGGACATATTTTTCCTGTCTTTTTTTCCTTGCACGTAATATTTCATGGTTCCTGAAGCGACAGGATTTATAATACGATTCTTCATTCACGTCATCTGCCCTCTTCGAGGTCAAATGTCAAGTCATTCCATCGGAACGTATCGCTTAGTTAATTTGAGGCACACCTCTTTCGCAACAGTTAACAACTCAGGGATTGGCTAATTAATGCAATCAAACAAGTTTAAGAGGTTCTATTATGAGGGCATGGGTTTTATCGTTAGAGGGATAAGTTAACTGGGAAGTAATTAATGGTTGAGTGACCGTTAAATTTTTCATCCGAATGTTCCCAAAATAGATGTTTCTCAAAGTCCATTTCTGATGATGTGTTGCAACTGGGTTTTGTCCTTCAAATTTTTAAGTTCATAAATAGAATGAAATGCCTATTTGTGATTTTGGGAACTCAATTTTAATTATTTTTATCTATGGTTCATACATTTGCTTGCATGAAGACAAAATAGTCTTATATTTTCTTCCAACGTCTATGCTAAGATAATCTACATTTTTTGCCGTAAATAGGTTTCTTTCAAAACTTATCAACACGTTAACAACAATAATGTATTCAATAAATGTATATATATATGTAGATAGCCAAATAATATATTTAATGATGATCTATTAAATAAGAGAAGGAATTCTATAGAAATCATTCTAAGATACCAAAAGTTCTAAATATTTATTAGTTTAATTTTTACATAGCACATTTTATTTTGGGTACAGTTAGCATTAATGGAAAACTTAAACATTTCTATAAAATTCACGGAGAAGGCCGTTACTTTATGGAATTGCGACATGACCATGAAGATGTTAAATAAAGTTATAATGTCATAAAATACAATTAATAACTTTTACTAATTATCATAATATTTCATTAGTGACTAGTTTCGGCTCGTAAATGGCATCTTTAAACCTGGGCTTGCATTCAATATAATCTTCTTTAATCAAACCAATAGTTACGATAAATATTTCGACTATAGAATATAATATCTTAATATTAACCCCATATTATCTATATTACAATCTTATGATTTTAGACTGAAATGCGCCTTCAACAAGTCATTATATAGATAAATAACGAATCCAGGTAATGTACTTTGAGTCGAGATCAAGACCTTTCCTATTAAAACACCAAATTTAAACATCTTTCATTCTCCATGTTCCTGGAAACGCTCTCTCCTTTTCCATCTTCTATCAAGCCTTTCATCGATGCTCACCAAGTGAAATTTCGAAAAACACTTAACTTCTCCCGATAGTTCGATAGTTGTTGAAAAGAGACTCAGATGATCTTCATGATCCCTTAACCTTTCTCTCATCCACTCGGATTTTTTCAACCCATCTGGGAGAAATAGTCTCTCACCATCCAAAAAAATTCCTTCAAAACTTCCTGCCCCTTCTTCTTGCCTTAAATTTTCCCCCTTCTTCTCCACATCTCTTATACACCTTTATTTTCACCCATTCTGTAGCTTTCTTCCTCCAGGACTCCTCCCACTTCCCACCCCCATCTCCCCTACGTCTCTTTCTCACTATATATCCGTACGCTCCTTTAACCGCGCGCCGAGAGACACCGTCACATCCCACGCCTATTTCCCCATCACCCAGAAGGATCCCCTACCCCTACTTCTCCCCCTACTCTTTTATAACTCCTCCCCTTCATCATTTGGCGCCACATGTTCACTTCCGACCCTTTTATGACGCCTAGGCTCGTAAGAATCGAACCCTGTTCTGTCCCAATATTATCCACGGTGAATAAAGCTTCCTGGGCTTCGAACCCGGTCCCCTAGACGCCCCTGTCAAGGCAACCGGGGACCGGAAATGCCGACAGGTGAGTCGCGTCGTGGTGTGAGTCCCACGTGGGCGCGAGAATGGTGCCCTCTCTGAGGGGGGAGGGAAATTAGGAGGGGAGGAATAGATAGGGCTAGGCAGGATAGAGAAGAAATGGACCGTTTACCGTTTAAGAGTTTTTTCGTCTCCGTTAGGATCCTGTTTCGAGAGGAGTGGGAGCGTGGCTTAATGGTCGCGGTTCATGACTCATTTACGTGGGCAAGTCCGCGACGGAAATGATTCGTGTCTGTCCTTGTCTCAATGAAAGTGTTTGATGCAACCGTAGCGAGAGAGATGAATACAAAACATTAATTTTATCACGTTGTTTTCACTTTCCTTTATGGCTTGGGTATTTTTTTACATGAAGTTTTATCAGCGCAATGAAAATTTGAGGATTCAAATTATTTCATAGTATCTTCGGTCATAAGACTGTTGATCAAAACAGTTTTTGGGATGAAACTTTTCTAATTTAAGGACTAAATAATATTATTTTCAAAGAAGTAGTTGTCTGTAAAAGATTTCGATTGTCATTGTCAAACGAAACATACATTTATATTTTTCACCTTTCTGCTCAGAAATGAAAGCATTTATTTTGTAGAGTTGATAACAGATAGTTAATTTATATCAGTTTCACCTAAACATTCGAGCAAGATGATATAGTTTGAAATTTTACTTAGTTAAAAATCATTAACCATAGAAATGTTTAAGAAATATTTATAGACTAACGTAATTATAATAAATATTATCCTCGATATCTTTTATTGTTATAGAAGGTCCGCGTATTTAAGTTTTGATTGCTTTTTCAAAGCGGAAAATTCTGTTGATAATGATAATCTAAAAAAATTGAAAATGATTTTCTAGTCCATGGTTTTTAATATCTCTTCATGTAACCTAAAAGCTACGATTTATTTTCTCTTTCGATATGTTACTGATATTATTAACTGTATTTAAATGTCAGATACAACATTCTCCTTACACGAATCCCGTAGATGAGGGTGAAGAATATATATATTTGAATAAAATAAGAATTAGGGTTTTTTGGTTCAACATTTATGTACGGAATGCTACTCTTAATCCAAATGATATTTGATATTTCTATAAATTTAAATTAGAGCAATCTTACGTGTCTTAATCTAGCTGTAATATGTTATTTAATTAGGTACGTTATCATGCTTCCATTACTTTTATTTTATTGAATTATTCGCTTTCAGAACTAATTCAATTTTGCCTTATATACTTACAAACACAGATGACCATCGTAGGATCTGGAAAAATTGATTATCTCCAAGTCTATGCTATTTTCTGTGTTAGATACATGTAATGATATAAAACATTAGTTAGATATCTAATTCAGGTTTTAAAGTAAATTTAAAATCTGAATGTTCGAACATTGGATCAGGAAATATACGGGAAAGCAAGAGGTAAAGTTTTCCTCACTCCAAAACGACGTATATCGTAATCAGTGCAGAGAAAACGTAGTTTGGAAAAAGCTATTAGCAGTAGAGGAACACGATGAATAAGTATAAAGTTTCAGGTTTACGTGTACCGAGTGTAATGGGGTTGTGGCTATAAATGTTAGCATAGAGAGAAGAAATGGAAGCCCGAGATCGTTTATCGTGAGTTCAAGATATAGGAAAAAGAGTATCTCTATCATGACGGCGTACAAACGAACCTGTTGTTTTATGCCCATCGCATGAGTTCGCTATGGAATGGGAAACTCGGGTTCGGGGAAAGAGAGATATGGGTTAGTAGCGGATGGGAAGATAGGTATGGAGTACGACAGGTTGGGAGGACCTTGGATTCATAAATTGGAAGGCCGAAAAGGATGAAATATAAAGAAATTGGAGGAGGGACGAAAGGAGAGTGGGGATTAGATTTGACCATTTTTTGTCGAGGTTTGGAGCTAAAATCTTCCTTCAAAACGGCTTCATAAAAATTTGCTATGTTAATAAGAGAAATAAAAATTTGCTATCAGCTCGCTGGATCACAGGGTAACATACGTACATAAGATGTTTTCGAAGTATATCAAAGATATTTTTGGATTGCAATGAAAATAATTGTACAGATATTGTTTTACGAAGATTCGTAAATAGTACACTTGCAACACTTAATGCTACTTTTTGGTACGAACAACAAAATTACCATTCATTAATATCGTGTCATAATCTGTGAATTCATTCCTTCTCTTGAAATTCCGTAGTCGATATGGTGACTGCAGCAAAGCAAATGAAGTTACTAAAGAAACAATGATTGACTATATCTAAATAGAAGAACTCTTGAAGTGAAGGAAAATTATAAAGAGATGGCTAATTAGAAAATCGCTGATTTTTTGGTATATGAAACGATTGAAAAGGAAAAAATGAACAACCGAAAAGTAAATTTAAATATGTTAGTAAGATTGTAATTTTGCTAAATTGATTAATAATTAACTTGTATTGCTCTAAGAATATGAATACTTATTACCTATATTACTCAGTTTAGTGAATGTCAAATTCATTAAAATAGAAAGAGAATTTACTTATCTTAACTTGTAATAATGAAATATGTAAATTTGAGCCGCAAAATCATCGAGGACATCATCTATAGCACTTAAAAAAATTTCTTTGCGGAATAATTTATAAAATAATTGTTAATAATTGATATTTTATTTTAGTTTCTCACTGGACAGAGAAATAAAATTAAAAATGATAATTTAACTTAAATCAAAGTATTTTTAGTTTAATTGTGATCTTTAGAAAATGAATTAAAAATACCGAAATTTATCGTGGCTTTCAGTCTCAAATGAAAGCTGAAGTGGAGCATACTATATTTACCTTGAAAATTTTCATCGTCAAAGCATTTTAAAGAATAAATTCGTAAACAGAACAAGTGAACGAATTCAGAAAGCAACACCTTGAGTACGCCTTGTTATAAATTATGATAATTGAAGCACAGAATGTCTTTATGAAATGAAACAAGTTCTGAAGATCCCCGCACAAAGTTAATTCTGCGGAAAAACGAGTTTGTACTCAGGATGTTTGAAGTATCAACCCCCTTGTTATTATTTAGTGCAGCATAAATACCTCTTCTTCAGGAAAAGATGAAAGACTTGAAAGCGCCGCGATGTTTAAACAGGAAAGGCGAGATGCATAGTGTACGAAATATATTAACGAAGCGCGAAAACAAAAAAATTTATAGCGAAAGATTCGCGCTCTCCAGGTAGAAAAGAAATAAAGAGGAGAATGAAATTTAGACCCGTGGGAGTCTTGACTTATTTGAGAGGTGGCGGAGAGGTGCAGTTTTAGCGGCGTAAACGGACGCAAGTGCCTCGGGGGACTTCCCACTGGGAGCCGAAGGATTCCCTGTTAGACCTCCGGCTGGGTTGATGAACCTCCTCCCCACTCTTCCACTTTTACACAATTCACTACCCGTCTTCAGGAGGCATTCCTGAGGATGTTTAGCTATCGGGTTGGCGCTTCTCTTCTCCTGCCCCATTTTTTTATGTTTTGAGAATAAGTTAGAAATCCGGGAATTTTTTTCATCATCCTTTTTCGAAGACTTGCCGATTTTTCCTCTCTATAATCTCTCGGTATCAGTTTCACTGATTTGCCTTATTTTCCTAGGAACCTTTGTGGAGGAAAATGGTTCACCTGTATGCACTGAGTATGAGGGGTTTTTTGTTCCGTAGATGCTAAAAAAATCACGGCATCATTGGTGATAAAATTTTATTTAGCGAGGCCAAATTAATATCTCCAAGTTCTCGCAGATCTGATTTAATTGTCAAATAGGAATACATAATCGAAGCTTATTATTCCGTTTGAATTCAGTTTTGTTGATGTATTTACTATCACCTTCAAATCACGCCGAAACCCTTTCAGACCTGAATTTATTTCCACGAAGATAAACATTATTTTTGAATTTATTTGTCTTTTTAAGATATATTTATATCTATTCCACTAGTAGACTTTGAAATTTATAATTTAGTTAACATTTTATGAGATGTTCAATATTTTGGACACATATTTTAACTGCCACTAAAGATAAAGTTATGAATTAAAACTATGTTTGATATTAATTAAAATATATAGAAGACTAAACAAACATTTGTTAAAAAATCATGACATTCCGTTATTCAATAAGCTATAAAATCTTGCTATGAGATTCCTTTGATATAGGATTGGCATAATATAAAAATAAAAGAAGCAACAAATAAATATTCAATTAATATAAATAATATACAATAAGTCCTGAAAATTGTGTCCAATATATTGGACACGGGTCTGAAAGTTAATTGAGCTCTAGATCTCTATCAATTAATATCAACCATAACTATCACATGTCTAACTAATATCAACCATAACTATCACGTGTCTAACTAATATCAACCATAATTACCATATATCTACAAGAGGCATTCTTGAGAAATGTTTAGCGATTGCGGCGGCGCTTTTCTTCTCCAGCCCCGTTTTTTTGTTGTTTTGAGAAGGAGTTAGAAATCCGGGATTTTTTTCGCCATCCCTTTTCGAATACTTGCCGATTTTTTCCTTTCCAAAATCTCACTTTGATTCTCTGGGAGTTATTCTTCCCGCCTATGGCCAACTGTTGAAGGTATATTTCAGTCTAACTAATTGGCATTTTCGGTTTATGGTCCGAGGTTTCCTGCTTCACAAATACCCAGATCAACGGGTTTGAAGCTATCATTTTCACGTCTGTTAACCGCGATGATGGGTGCTAAGCGCCTGCTTTCTATGGGCACCAAAAAGAACTTGAAGGACATTATCTCCAGGATCGATTGTGAGAAGATTCTTAAGATCTTATCCCCTGATAGATTGGCTATAGTAGCTATGGAGTAGAGGTATATTTTAAAGTCATTTGGAAGTGTAAGGGGTCCTTAAGATGGAAGTTGGGAAGGCCAGATGGTAAACGGAATTAACTCATTGACTGGCTCTTAGGTTAGAAAATATTCCCCAAATTCTTTATGATGACAGTGGTTAAGAAATGCTTCCCTTTGATTAGGGTGCCAATTCTTCATCCATAGCATATGGTGTATACACATCTGTATTCATACTAGAAAGTCACTGACTTTTGCCCGCAAAATTATTCGTACGGGTGATTATTTCCCTAGCTGGAGACTCGTTTTTTTCTTCGCATCAGACTTTCTGTGAATTTAAAATTTACATTGTCTATCCTTACAAGGGCGTGAAATCATGTTTTATTATTAAACGTGGCAGGACTTAGATTTACATTGTCTGTTCAATAATGCCGTTGTTTTCTATTGATATATATTTCAAAATTTTGAAAGTTCAGCTTGTAAACTTTAGAAAGCTTCGAACAGTGGAAATTATACTTCGTAATAAATTCATTTCCGTTATCTCGTAATGTTTTCATTTTTTATTCTATACATTTACTTACTCAATTACTCCATATCTGTCCTCATACTTATTGCTTTGTTTGAAAAATATCGCTCGAAAGGTTTTTTTTACTCCATTTAGACTATCATCCACAGAATATTCCGTAGTATCGGTAAATGGAATCATTAGTTCGAATTATATTTCGGAGTCAGTTTCTCTTGTTTCCTGGAGAAAGCTTGGTTCTGGTAAAATTGACGAGGCAATAAAGATGTGTGATGATTTAATTCCTTGACTGGGTCGAAAGTCACCTCCTAAAGAGGTAATACATGTGTAGGAAACACAATGGAGACTCGGAGAGAGGGTTTTACAAGTTTAGCTGAGCAAATTGAAATTTTATTTCATTAATATTGTAGTTTTGCTTTTGCAACAACGGAGTTACATGACTTAGTTTCTGTCTCCAGCGTGTTTTACCAAGAGTGGTCCAATTGAACGTACATAAACGTAATTGATGTAGAATCCATTAGAGGAGATTTATGGGGTACAATGTTATTAATTCTGGATGGCCTCCATTATTACGTAAAGCGAGTAAAACAGTGATAGTGGACATTAATCTAAAGGGGCTAACTTATGCCACAATCTTCTTTGAATCTTTCCTAAGGATATTGAGACAGAATGTCGCGATATCAAGCGACGGCACCCTTCAAAAAGACTGTAATATTTAAGATGCATGTAGATTACGCTCTTTTAATGCCGATATTTTCTTACTCTTGGTCTCATTCTGTCCTCTCAAACGTCACGCTGTCCATCGCAGATTGTTTGAAAGGTTCGTTCTCACAGTTTTCATACCCAAGGAAAGTATAAAAAGCTCAGTGACCCACTTCGTGTCAGGTCGTAGGGTCGACACAGGTGTGGCTTGTCTTCCCGTATGCGATCCCATACGGTTAAAAAAAAGTTTCATGAAATAACGTCGTTGAACCTCTAGTTTTTATACCTTCTCTCGGACGTAATTTTTGTAGTCTTTCCCACGGCGGATAAGGAAGGTTCGGAGCATTGAAAGACCTTATTCAATATGGTGTACAGTGTAAAAAATTTTAAATGAAACTCTAAACGTGATGTGCTCTGGATTAAAGACTTTCTCGTTTTTAGATTTTATTCATAATTCAAGCGAAGAGTTTCTGATTTGAAGCAATTTAAAGTAGCCAGTACATTTGATCTTCTATCTTACAAAAGAATGTTTTTGATATTGAAAGTACTGGGGAATGGGTGTGCAGGATAAGGAAGATTGAAAATGAATGAATAACCATGAATGAATTCTCTTTTTTCCTAAAAATGTGGTCTTAATGTTAGGAAATCTGATATAAATACTCTCGATAACTTAATAATTCCATTGTGGGTGTAGAAGTGGATTTTATAATTTTGCAGAGTTTTCTCATGCTATGTTGTTGGAGATAGAATGATGCCGGTGTTAAAGTTCACCTAAATTTTGTTTTCCATTTTGGGCGATGGTTGAGATCCCTGGAGATCGTATAAGCATTCTAGAAATTACGTTATTCTCGCTGAGGTTAATGTAGGAGAAATTCGATAGTAGAGTAACATATGAGTACCTATGCTGCATTCCTTTGTACTCTTTAAGTATTGTGAACCTTATCGACTAATATTTTACATGATTTTATTATCTAATAAATTAAGTTGATTTTTATAATATTTGTGATGACTCATTCAGATCAGATGGTCGGTATTTTTAAAATTATATCGCAACGGGGTGCTTTTAGTTACTGTTATGGTTTAGTATATATAAATCTTTTAAGGTTGTTCTCTGTCCTAATTGATATAAGGACAAAATAGCGAGGTAAACAAAAGCGGAGTATGCTGAAAAGCCAGATCAGTTTTTCTAGAACAAAAAATTCCACGACTTTACCGGTGAGAGCAGAGTAAACACGTAGATTCTTACCTAAATGGTCAAATTAATTTTTTTTCGTCCTCTCCGCTCAGTTCGGATATGTATTTATCCTCCATCTGTTTGCTCGGAAGAATTTCCGACCGATAGCTCTAAGCAGCTTCGTTAAGCGAACGCCCTGTAACTGGAGGAATCCAAATTGGAATTCCTGAGAAGTGGTGGCGACGAAGGCTGTCCGTTTGCTGCCTCTCAGTGTTTACGCGCTATGTCTCAGCTCCAGCGTGAGGGAAGCTGTGTGAGAACAGAAGAGAGTTGAGGATGAGGAGGGAAAGATTGAGAAGAAAGGATGGAAATTATATTTTTGGTATTTGGCGATTTTTGACCTAAAATCCCTCTTAACCTGCCATCTTGGAATTGCACATCTGGCCGGGTGCCCTCTTGTCAGGTTACTCCGACTTGCACTTGTATACTTTGTTCATATAAATTGAAATTTCCGCGTGAAGTGAATATATCCTAGTTATCACCAAGAAAAATGGAGATCTTTTCCTTTCAAACTCATCTTCATTCTGGAATGGTATATACCAAAGGTGAACCAATGAGTTGTAGCATTTATAGCAGTTTTTGATTACGTTATCTCACAACTACTACCAGGTGTAGAAGCATGAAACCGGAATTGTTTTTGCAAAAATTACACTTCTGTTATTTGAAAATTATCGTAAGTATTGTAAATTATCGTAAAGTATCGTCTTCATCCAATAATGCTTGCAAGACGTTGTCTTCAAACTTTTTCGGTGGTTTCCCACGGTCCTCGTTACTCACGTCAAAATCACCACTTTTTAATATTTTAAACCACTCGAAGCACTAAGTTTTGACAAGAGCATGTTCACCGTATGCTTCAACAAGCATTCTATGCGATTCTGCAGCAGTTTTCTTCAAATGATAGCAGAAAACCAATGCTGTCCGGAAATCATAGTTCGTAGGCACAAAACTCGACATGTTTAAGGTTATAGAAAAATATACTGGTGTATGAAACTTAGTTTGTTGCGTGTTGACAAACTTTTTCAGTAATTGGAGGGAGAAGATGGCGCTGCAGAAGCAGTCTTACGGTCTTTAAACTGATAGCGAGCACCATATATAGGGAAATTCCGATTCATTCTTTTACAACTACTATTTCACCTAAATTGCACCTAATTCTTCTAATGGACAGAAATTTTGTAAAATGCTCCGAACTACTGACCAATTGATTCCTACAATTTCTTGTCATGCATTTTCGATGATAAAGCCTTCCGAAAATTTCACTCCTGTTGGAAATGCCTTTTTCTATTGCTTTTTTCATGTGCTTACTTATTTAGAGAGTTCTTTGTCATTCATGAGTACTTTCTTTGATGAGACAACAGCCGGAGGAAAATACTCTTCAAAGAAAAAACGAGACAGCGCGAAAAAACGTCGGTAGAAGTCGGATGGACAAGATAGGAAACCTTGCGAAGGAGTCGTAGTGAATCGGAAGGTCACGTAAGGGAACGTATGAAACACGTGTGCCCGCGATTTTTCATTCCGAGCAGCGCGCTTCACGAAGTGGATCACGCTGGCGGACGCAGCACGTGCGAGCGGAATTTATTGGAGCGTGATTCATACGCTCAGCGTACCGCTTAAATTTCCGCCATCGTCTCTATATTGGAATAATCAATCATAATTTTATCAACCGAAGGATTAACTTATTTTTTCGCGAGTGATTTATCAAAAGTTGCGATTCAGCATTCGGATCGAGTCTCACGGCGGGCCGACAAAGCGCTCCGCCGCAAGGGCCTCGACGTGTTCCCCATAATGCATAGAATTTGCGAACCGCATTGAAATTTTGATTAAAAAATAATTTCGCAAACGAGGAGAAATAAACCATACGGAGGTATCAATCTGTCTCTTTTTTCTCACAAAAACGAAAACTGGAATTCGAAATCGCGGAAAACTGCATTGCGACTGAGAAAAAAAGTCGAAAGGTTGGAAAAAAATAAGAGTTAATCTGGGTAATCGTTTTAACTCAAACTCTTTTCAAAAATTTAGCGACGGAATTGGATTGAGCTCTGTAAATGCATGGTAAGTTTTCAATTGCGACAGTTTTGCGGTCGTGGAAGTTTTCTTGTTTTATTTAGGAAATCCTGCTGATGAATCGTATCAATAGTGAAAATTTACCTTATTATTTACTCAGTATGAAAATTTACTGCTAATCAAAGCTCGCTGGCTTGGAAAAATTACTGTCATCGAGGTCCTGAATAAATCAGGGATGAAAGCCAGTAAATAAAAAAATGGGTTTTGCGAATTTCTTACCCAAATTAGTTTCAGTCAAAATCTCCTCACCACTTTTCTTTTTCATGTGTTTAATGATATTAAGAGAATCACGATAGTCTGAGTTCTGTGAGAATGTTGATTTTTTTATCGCATCCACTAAAACTTTCGATTTTGAGTGGATGTAACCTATTATACATTTACCAAAAATGAAGTATGGTCAACTTACCTTCTGGGCAAGACTGGTAGTACCAAGCATTTGTGTAACAATTTTGTTGATCATTTCACTGATAGTATTAATTAATATAGAAACATTGTGCATTAAAAATAATAAACCTAATAAACAGACCTTGCAGGAAAGTATATTTCTTCCTGAGTCCTGTTATGAAGACATTTGCAAATTTGTTAAACATTTTAAAAATAAAGGCAAAAGATTTGATGATATCTGCGCGATAGATGTTAAAAATAACCAAATATTATTACCTGCGATTACAGTTCTAATGAAAAAAATCATCTCAGATGGGTCTGTTCCAAGTGAGTTGAAAATATACCTAATTAAACCTGTTTATAAGGAGAGCTCATTCTCAGATATGAATAATTATATATGAAATTATATATGAATAACCCATATCAATTCTGCCAGGGCTAAGCAAGATTTTGGAATAGCATGTATATATTCACCTCATTAAATACCTTAGCAAGCATAATTTCATATCCAGTCACCAATATGGATTCCAAGAAAACAAAGGGACTAAGGATACCTTAAAAACTTTTTGCTGAAATTCTTAACACTGCACTTGATAAAAAAACTTTCTGTTAGTTACTTTCATTGACTTTGCAAAGGCTTTTGACACAGTTATACTCATGGATGATCTGGAACAATTGGATATTAGTGGTATAATCCTTCAGTGGTTCAAGAGTTATTTATCTGGGAGGAAAATGAGTGTAAAGATAAATTATGTAATCAGAAATAAATAAAATGTGGTGCTCTTCAAGGGCCAATACTTGTGCCACATTTGTTTCTGATATACATTAATAGTATCATAAGTGATGTGAGGCATTGTAAAATTTTGTGTAAGCTGACGATATAGCTTTAATTTCCACTCACCAAGATTTTGACCTAGCCATGGATAACATGCAAAAAGACTTGGTAAATATTTCCTTTTGGTCCCATGACCACGAATAAGTTATAAACTAAAAAAAATCCAAGGTGATGCAACTGGCAAGCCAATCTCCAAAAGTAAATAATTTTAAATTGTGTATTCATGAGCATATGTGCCTGCATAACAATTGTCAGTGGTCTACATGCAAATGTCAGCCTCTTCAGCGAGTGATTCATTATTAATACTTAGGACTTATCGTAGACCAAAATTTCAAGTTTGATAAACATAAAGTCCAAGTAAACAGCAAGTTTAGAAAGGTCTATTATCTGTTCTACAAAATTAGGTCTTACACTCCTCGGTATGCTCAATTGCCAATGTACTTTTCTTTTGTTGAATCAATTATTAGGTATGGTTTAACTGTATGGGATAGTACAGCCAATTGCTATCTTAAGGCACTTCAGGTCAGACAGAATAGTATTGTTAAACTATTGTTGGATGATAAGTCTAAGGTCGAACAGTCTTCTACACAAAATGTTTATAACAGACCAAGTATTTTAAAAACTAGTGACCTTCATTTATATATTTTAGTGGTTGAGAACTATTATAATCATACTCTACTGAAATACAATGTGAGGCCTCACAAAATGGAGTTGAGAGATAATGTGAGATTTTTGTACCTTGGTATTATAATAACTATGGAAAAAAAGGTCAGAAGTAAAAATCATGATGAACAACCTACCCAATTATTTGAAAGGGCTATCAAATATATCTGAATTGAAACAAAAACTGAAAGAATATTTATAAGAAATATAACAAATTAGTAATTTCCTCAATAATATGTTTGGGACGACTAGTCTCATCTACATGCTAAAATCATCAGGTAGCATTTATTCAAAATTCGATGATCATGTAGACGAAACTAGTTACACCAAATGTATACTGTAGAAATTACTAAGTTCTTTCATCCATAAGTACGGCACCTTTCCACAAATTCGAACCTGAATATATTTCATTGAGCTTACATATTGATAATGAGAACATAAAATTAGCTACGTGTATGAAACTACATAAATGATTCTCATGTCCCATTTGCGTCAGAAATGAAACGAATCTTTTTGATGGAATGAAAGTTTTAATAAATGCGTGAATAATATCAACTCCTTTTATTCTTTGAGAATATTTCAGGCGGTTTAAATTTACGAATAAATTTCACATTGGGTTACGATTTATAAATGATTATTTTGTCACGATTCCTGCTTTTATAATTCCAAAACGTGAGATGATATGAATGTGAGAATCTTCTCACGCGTAGCAAAATTCTCAGTAGGCATTTATGGAAGTCAGAAGGCCGAGTAGAAGATGAAGAAATTGTTTCGAAGGCGAAATAACACGGAATCAAAGATCCGTAATGGATACCTGTTCGAAAGCACGGCTATAACCCCAGCCATCTCCGGCGCCCAACCACCAATCAATCCATTATGAAAAAGCGCATACTCTCAGATTCAGGGATCGTAATCTGATAAGGCGTAAGAAGGAAGGCCCCTGGAGGAGGACCAGAAAAAATGCTCGGAAAAAAGAACATAATCATCCTCCCAAAAAAAAGAAGACGGTCGCCGGGCGCTTCTGAGTTTTTCATCTTTTTCTCGCTCGCTTATCCAACCCGCTTGACCGCCCCTTCGGGGTTAACTACCAATTTATATTTCACAGATGGTTATCGCGAAGGCGAAGGGATCCCTTTTAACCCTTTGAGTACCCCCGAGACTCCATTTTTTAATTTTCCCCCTCAGAACTGTATCGAATCTCGTTAATTTTCTTGAAGTAGCTGGTAGCCGCTGATGAGTAGCAAGCTTAAAAAAATCGTGGGATACAAAAGAATGATTGACCGTTATCTGGGAGGAATTCCTTCGATAGTACGAGTCCGAACTCTTTTGTGTATGTTATTAAGAGACCTTTGGAAGCATCCGAAAATTTTTCGACACGCTTTCCACGAGGCCTTTTTTTCTTTTGTCCTTGTCGTTTGGGTGGAAGGGGAGGGGGAAAGAGAGGCTGGCCATTAAATCTCTCATGCATCCCACGCATATTTTAGAGGACGGGAATAACAAGATAAAGAAGTGAGACTAAAGAGAAAGGAGTGAGTGTTCTCGGTTCAAGTGCGATGTGGCTTAATTCACTTCCTTATTTCCAAACCTATGTTTGATTTAAATCATTGCACCATAATAGAGTAATTTTTAATTACCACGAGTCGATTTTCGATTTGAACTTCTTTTTTGAATATGAACGAATTTTGAATTCGATTAAGACTTGTCGGAGGTTCCTTATTTTTTTATCGAGCTTGGTGTAAATATTAATTGATATGTATACGCTATATGCTTATCTAAGATTACTATATGCATATCTAAGATAATGAAAAATACAAACATTTTCGCGATTTTTTCGGGCTCGTTGTTTCTCATATATTCTATGTTACAGGACTTATTTGTGAGATCAAAATAGGAAGCTATTATCCTTGGTAGAGCTTAGCTTCTATACATCGGGAATCCCTTATATTTTTTGTTTCTAGTACCTCGTGTGGTTATCAATCCCTTATCATAATTGTGAAAATGAATTGATTAAGGCAATACTATTGTTAGCCATAACACTGCTTTATTTACCTGGCTAATAAAGTGGCATTTTAGAACTCCTTTCGGAGTGGCACATGACTTAATATTATTTATGTATCGCATGTAAGAACTTATTGGTAGTGTATTTATTTATTTTTGGATGATTTTCTTTTTTCTAATCTTTTAGCTTTTACTATCGGTAGGTTTGCGCATGTTTTTCACACCCCCCTTCCTTGTGGCTGTTTTCCTGCAGTGGATTTTTCCCCCTATAAATCTCTTAGGTTTTTTGCATGTACAATTTTTCCAATTGTTTCTACTTCTAATTTTATATTTAATGACGAGGGGTTAGAAGGAAGGAAGAAGAAACTTTTAAGTCTCAATATCGCCCAAATAAAGACGATTTATTATTATTATTATTAATCCTAATTAATTTGAAAAGAAATTCCTTTTTTATTTTTTAGAGAATATACAAGCGCATTTACGCTGTGTAACTATTAATGTAAATTTCCAATTATGCATATTTTTCCCCACTTTTTTATAAAAGGAAATAAACAAGCAATAAAAAGAGTTTTGAACGTATGGTGGTTTCTGGACCAATATCCATTCAATATCTGAACAGTTTTTTCGTTAGGAAGAAGTGGGGATTGAATAAGATAAAATTCCTTTAAGTTGTGAATGATAGCCAAGAGTATTTAACTTCCTTTCGTTAAAGAGAATAGTAATTTTTCCAATAAACGTTTTGTTTCATGAGAAAAATCTGAAACGTTGAAATTTTTATTTAAACAAAAAATGAGCTCACATACTATCAACAAATAGCAATATTACCTAAGCAGTGCAATGTAATTTGAATCTTCAGTTCATTTTATGTTTCTCATTGGAATAAGAGTTTAAATGAAAGTCTTCTTAGAATTTTGACATTGAATAGTTTAAAATCTACCGAGATGTAGGTGATTATTATATGTTTTGCAATGTTTACAGTCCAAAAAGGTCAACCTTTTTACTTCAATGAACTTCGATCTGGCCAGGAGTTATAGCTATTTCTGTTTCTGTAAAATTTCCTCATACTTTTCAATTCTGCTCGTTCACATTTGTAGAACAGTCAAATATATTAAATTAAGGTTATCTGAGAGGGAATCTATCTATTTGGATCGAGTCGTAATAATCCTTATTTATCGGTTTACAAATATTTGATTTCCTATCTCTGTTGGCATCCACACAATATTTACTCCGTAGGTGATATATCCGCCTCTGTGGGTGATGGTGGGCGCTTTATTGCGGTCGTTCAGTTTGTCCTCCATGAATGGAAATCCTCCTCCAAGTATCACTTCCTGAGCTGTTCAAGTCACCCACTCATTTTTTACCCATTAGGTACTCAAATTTCTTTAATATTGAAATTGTTAAATCCTGAGATGATTTCATGATTAAAGGAATGCTTATTGTCAGATTTGCTCGTGTTACAGACTTCAATAGACTGTCTTATCTATGATTTAGAATGTTTATGACAATTAAAGTTTAAATAATTTAGGAATTAACTGCTAAGATCTTAAATAATTGTAAATTTTCTTTATATTTATCCAAAGCGAGTTATTCCCTTCGTTTATACTAGTCTGTAAGTGGGGGGTAAATATAAATTTAAGGATATATTTGTGTTTATAAGACTCATATTACTGGAGATATTAATAAAAACAATTTATAATTTAATAATTTGATAATTTAAAAGAGTGCAACAGAATAAATTTGGAATTTTTAGCTCGTGCAATCTTTCTTTCATACCAGGAAAATTTTCTAAGATTTTCAACCTAACTCAAAGTTCCGAAAAAGTAGTGAAATGATTCATTAAAACGTATCCTGATGAATAGTTTAAAACTCTGGTATCTTCTCATTTTAGGAAATTAATATTTTTGACAGTCTCGATTTTGATGAAATCCAAGCAATGCTAAGGAACGTAAGTGCAGTTGATTTATCTTGTATTTAGTATTTGGAACCAATTTTCCCAATGAGCAGAGGTGAAACCGCAACTAATGAATGATATGCGTTAAGGATGTTTAGTTGATCAGCTATGCCGAATAGCGAGGAAAGATTTTCAACGCTTTCTCCCTTGTGATATGCCTGATGTTATAGGCGAGGAAAATCGATTCTTATGAATTTCCATAGAACGAGGATCACCAAACCATTGCCCGTTAAACGATTTTATATGGCTCGCAAACGCAATAGATTTCGTATGATTCTCGTGACGATACTTTGATAGCGTTCAGTACCTCTTATGGTGTCCGGAAATTTCACTCAATAAGTTATATTCAAGAAATATTCGCACAAGAAAAGTTCACCTAGGGGAATATTCACGCAGGTACATTACTACTTCCTTTCACTTAAGATACATTTCCTATCGATGAATCACATTACTTTAGATATATTTTTTCTAAACAGCTTTACAAAATGCCGTTTGGGATAGGTCGGTTTTGGTAGTCATTGCTTATAATTCCTGTCAGCAATAGAAATTATTTCCTAAGGCAATGAGAAAGAACTTTACAGGAATTTCTTTTGGTATCTTTTCCTATTATGACCTAGCGTCGATCCATGAACAATTTGGGAGAGAGTAGTTTGGAAGGGATATGAGATTCATTAATAATATTTAATGACGATAAATTCAGTGTAGAACACCTGTTCAGAATGTGGAAGACCTGGGCTCGAGTCCCAGGCAATTCAATATTTTTCACTGCTTGTACAACCATAGGCTAATTTGTCGATAATTTCGATTCATTACCATCATCAACTTTTTCAGGATCGGTTGAGTAGACAGGGAAATGGAACAATGCCAGTTTCTTTATCCTTAATTTAGTTGAGTCGCGCAGACTAATTGCATTTGCTTTGTTTTACTTCCTTAAGAGTATAACCTCCATTTATTCCTTTCTAAGCATTATATTTAAAATTGTAGCAATACCATGTAAAACATCTATTGAACTGTAGAGATAAAGCGTTTCTATGTAATTATAATTAATATTTCTTAAAAATAATAATTTGGGGATTCCAAATGTGAAATATCAAAATTTAATGCTGAAATTCTATGTTATTCCAAAATATTGACGCCGTAAAGCTGAATAAAGATCTTTAGATACCAAGTATCATAAAGGAAATTAATGCACTATTGAGCGTTATTTTAATATGGAAAAATTTGGCGAGAATTCGAAATTAATGGCGTGCCTGTAGGATGAACGGGTCGGCGAAGAAAAAGCTTCCCACCAACACGTGTTTCGTTTCTTTTTTCAGATCGTTACGATCCATAGGGGTCTTTCCTCAAAGCGCCTTAATTTTCATGCGAAACGAGCCGGCGAATTATTTACGTGATTCTTTTGAGGATGGCGCCGTTTATTTTTATTTATTTTCGCTCATAAATATAGCGAATTTGTAAACCTGCAAAATCCGAGGGTATACATTTTTGGCTTTCTTGTTTTTATGATAGAAACTGTCATTCTGAAAATTGCCTTCTCTTGTATCTCTTGATTGTTGTTTTTTTCACAACGTATGTACGTTCAACTTTTTCAAGAAACATCTTATGAAATGTACTATATCTCAGAAAGCTGGTTAGAATATAATATTATTATATACCATACTAAACCATTAAAATTAATTTGAGCTTTAGCACTACCTCCCATAAAAATAGTCTCCAACAATGATAAAATACATCCTAAGTAGAACTTTAATAGAAATGTACATTGATATGCATTTAGAAGATAATTTTCCTTTTCCTTTCTGTAATTCGGAAATTCCTCATATTTCATAAAAATACATGATTAAAATATTAATGTATACTTATTAATGAATTTATCCTTCTCCACGATATGTACTTTCAATTCATCAACAACCTATAGAATAGTAGTAGAGCTGATAATAGTTGTAAATTTCAAACTGGCAGTGTGAAATTGTTTTATACAGGTAGCGTGGCCGAGCGGTCTAAGGCGCTGGTTTAAGGCACCAGTCTCTTCGGAGGCGTGGGTTCGAATCCCACCGCTGCCATTATTTTTAAATTATGTGATTCTAAACTCTATGCTGAGACATTTTAAACGTCACGATTTTTACATTTTGGTTAGGGGTGGAAAGTAGCTTTGTCATTTCAATGCGAAATTCCATCTCA
Organism: Sympetrum striolatum; assembly: GCA_947579665.1. Classification (NCBI taxonomy): domain Eukaryota; kingdom Metazoa; phylum Arthropoda; class Insecta; order Odonata; family Libellulidae; genus Sympetrum; species Sympetrum striolatum. The sequence continues at coordinate 75,865,185 of OX388350.1, forward strand.
TTGTGCGTGTTTAGTTTCTATGGCATTTCTATGGAATGTTTAAGATCTGGAATCTAGTCTCAGCCACGTCGCAACAATTTAGGTAAAAGTTGTCAAGTATACAGTATAGGAAATATGATTCCACAGTACCAAAATAAATCTATTGACTGTATATAGCATTCTTTTGCAAACAAGAACATACAATACGTTGTTCATGAAATGCTGAAATTTCTAAGCTTTATTAATCCTAAGACTAGTTTTGGGTGTATTATGATCGTAATTGAATTGAAATAAGTGAGGAATAAATTATTTCCATTTACTTGGCCCGCCATACCAAACTTGGTCTTCTCGTAAAATTTATTTATAAGAGAAAGGAGGATAGCAGTCGTGATAATTAATTTTATTCGAGGAAAATATGAAAAGTAAGTGAGTGCTAAGTAAGGCAATTCATTGCTTAATGCATTCAATTTAGCAGCTCACCGGTGGCAGCCCAATTGCCACTTTCGAGTCCCTTTCTAATTTTATGATCGGGCGCTAATGAAAAAAACATCACCGCCATTTTTCCAAAAGGGGACAGGAAGCTGGATACACGAATAAATCCATTAGCAAAGACGAAATTTTTGGGAGAGGTAAAGAATTGAGGAAACACGGGATGAATGAATTTTTATATGAAAAGGTGCCTGAGGGAGATTCTTTTCTTTCCTTTTTAATTTTAATTTTGTATTATCATGATAAATAATTAATAAATGCTTAATTAACATACTTGTCGCCGGAATTGTCAGTTTCATGGTATATGAATTGGATTCTTCAATATCTTCTGTTTTGATGTTTTTCCAGAGAGATGACGGAGTTTTTTTGTCAGTTTCATGGTATATGAATTGGATTCTTCAATATCTTCTGTTTTGATGTTTTTCCAGAGAGATGACGGAGTTTTTTTTCGCATAAAGTGTGAAGTGTATACAAGGATATTCAGTGTGTATGAGTTATGAATGAACCATGCTGTTTTATGTTGGTGAGTTCAGTTTACTTATTTATATTTCCAGTATTCAATAATGGCTAGGATCAGTCATAAAAAATTAATTTTGACAGATTTTAGATAAACTCTTACAGAAAATCAACTACATTATTTTTTAAATATTAGAATGTTTACGATACTTATGCTGGTGACATTTTTCATCAGTGAACCAGAAAAAGTTTCAGAATATTGTTCCTCTATAATAAGTAAGCCCGTCTGATTTTCAGCCTATTCATAGTTTGGCAGGTGCTTTATGTCATTAGTGGATTCGTTCCTCTCACTAAACTTAGAGAGGAATGCAAGTTCCTTGAATTCTTGGAAGAGGGAATTCAGTGCTTTGAAGGTGTAATACAATATTCGCTAAATTGTAGGAAGGCCATCATTTATTTGTTTATATGACAGTTTATTTAACAGTCGCCAGATGTCAATACCCTTCGTGAAATACACTCGAAAATTTGACCTTTTTCGTTCGTAGAATTTAGTTAGAAAATATAGTCATATGAAATCTGGAGTAATACCTCAAGAAATAAAATTAGAGATAAAAAAGATATTCTTATTTTTACTATCGAATGTTTTTCCTGACTGGGCATCGCAAAAACTTTGATTAAAATATTATTTTTTTTTCATTTTTTATTGTTTACGTTGCTATCAATAAAATGTAGTTGCTGTAAGGATCTCCTTCAATTAAAAAATTGCATTTCTTTTGTTTTTGTACTGCTAGCAACGATTAAGGTTGCTTCCGTAATTATCGAGGTGATTCCGAATTAACAGATGAATTTCAAATTAAATGACAATTTGATTGCGTTCTCTGTCGAAAAATGAAAAATTGTAAGAATAAGATAGATTGCCGTTTCAGCTGCCGAGTAAACCAAAGGTGACGGAACTGACATACTTTGATGAATGGAAGAATTTTTTGCGTTTTGTGAAGTGGAGTACTCTTTGTAATCTCACGGAAACATTATGAATTCCTTAGTTTGAACCCTCTTCTTCCTAAAGACGATTGTAGGTTTCCTTGAGATTCTTGTGATTGGCACAAATGTAATACTGTTTAGTCATGATTATTCTCTGCAGTTTTAATTATAATTTTTATATGATCAAATTTTAAATTTTATTTCTTACGTGTATCTTTTCCTCTTTATTTTAATGTATATTGGCTCTATCTTGTAATTCTGATTTTATTATAATTATTGAATTTCTATACATTACTACAATTACATACTACTTTTTAATTGCGTATTTATATTTTTTCGTATTCCTTCTCATTCTTTAGCGGTAACTATTGGTAGATTTACGTAAGTTTTTCAGTCTTTAGTTTTAAAGATCAGATTTTTAGGTGTTTTCCTATTTGCCCTGCCTTTTTCAATTTTTGATTTAATTTAATTACTGTGCGGAATATAACGGTTAATTATATTGAAAAGGAGACTCTCAGTCTAAATATCACCCAAATAAAAGCGTTTTAAAACAAATATCGTGGCGAGGGTTTGCTTGATTTAACTCTGGGTTAAAACAATAAGGGAAAGAATATTTTCAATGTGAAGTAGTGAAAGTTACCTTATTTATTTGTTTCAAAACAATGTTAAATTCAGCCAATCCTCACTATGTCGAAGTTCGAAGTGAAGGCCACCTCCATGAATTTCATAAATATTTTTAAAGTATATGAAACTTTGCCGAAATCTTTAACGACTAGGACAGCTCTTATGCTATTTTCAAAATCTTGCGTCACCACCTGTTTCCGAACTTCAGAATAGCGACAGTGTACTCGATGAAGTTCGACAGGACTATATTTCCCTCTCGGCGAAGAAAGAAGCATGGGAAGGGAGGCACCGTGAAGGAGTGATATGGGACTGGAAAGGAAGGGTCCGGCGTCACTGTGACCGGACCGCGGTCAGTTCTTAGGTCCACTCGGGAAAAAGGAACAAGGCGACTTCGGAGACGTGTCGGGAATTTTCAGATCTATCGTTCCATCGCAACTGTTTCGTCACACCGCAATACATGCGTGCGACTCGTATCGTCTGAAGGCGGAACCACATTTAATCGAAAGGGATGGGCGGAGAGCCAACTTTGGATTAAATCTGCTCTGCAGGAATCTAGCCCATTCCTCCCAACTTGAGGGCCATATTTGGATGGCGTGGGAGGAAACATCCCAAAAATGCTGTCAAACTCTCATGCATATACATACAAATCAGATGACTCTTAGGTCGTTCATCTACGTGGACTGGTGATTTCGTACATAAGAATGAAATTAATGTAGGAATGTTATCTTTGTATCAGCTGTGGCAGCTTTAGTTCCATGCTCTCAAATTAACGTATCGTCCAGAATATATTATGATATTGATAATAATTAAAATTATAACATATTGCACCTAATTACTCTCTTTGTTTCCATTAAACATCTAAAATGTGGAACCATGATAAAATGTATTACATAATATAAACAGTTATATTCAATAAAATCAATATGCTCAGGCGTGACTTTGTGGAAAGCCATAATAAATTAAGATACTTAGTAATTTTCCGCAGATTTTTTTCAGATATTTATACAGATTTGTCAAATATTTAAAAAAAATTAATTTTTGCCTGAAGATGTAAGAACTTCTTACGAAACCGGTCGCTCAATAATATCTGTGGAAAATTACTAAGTATGTTAATTTATTTTTTAGTTACATTCAACGTCCAGTTAGTTATCTAAACAATTCTTTCCGATGAGTCGCCATTAAAAATGAATTAAATAAGCACGGAGCTCTCTTTTGTCTCTTACTCGTTAAAAAATTTTCATTGATAACTTCATACCTCACTTTATACATCATACTTCAAATATCTATCCCAGAGGAAGATGGCCGAACACTACTTATGACTAAAGAGTTACTTCAAGTTATGTTTTTGATCTGTAACGTGGATTGAAGTTAGCATTTCTAAATGGATAAGGTTGCTACATTAAATAACTTGATAGTTCCGGCTTTTCTTCTGGTAGTATTCCATGTCAAGAGAACGAAAGTGCATCTATACTAGTATGAAACAATGAATGTACCATCTAGTTATGATGATTCCTTACATCGAAATCCTGCTCGTGATAAATTTTTATTGTAAGATTATTGAATATTGAGGATGTGCTTTACTATTAGTTATGCTGTTCATTTCTCATTGATATAATAATCACTGATATGTGTATAATTAGAGGTATAAATACAGTGGTACATTATATGCAGTTTTCTCGGAAACACCGTAATCTCAGGATAGAATAGGATTAGAAATTGTAGAAGATACATCGTCTCGAATGTTAGTAATTTGTGCCTCAAAACGCTTTGCAATCATTACGCAGCAGTACCAGTTTAAAGCACGACGAACCGGCTATTAAGGCAAAATTGAAATATAGGGCAGGCAGGAAAAAAGTCACATTCATATTCATGAGTACACAATCGCGTTAGTCTGAGTTATGGGGGGAGGAATCAAACCCGTGACCTCTTCGGTGGAAGGGATACTCTTTTAACAACCACCTTTCGTGGAGTGGGGCCACCTGTGTAATACATCGGTCCTTGGGGAGATTCGGAAAAAGGGCGGAACGATGTGAATTAAAGCAGAAGTGGTGGGGATTTATATATATTTTTTCGGTATTCTCTACGCGTGGGAGTGAGTTTTGGAGTGGAGGGATACCCTTGGGGGCTGAAAAATTATGGGGAACGGGGGAGCGATTTCGAGGAAAAGGGAGAAAGGGAATCGGGGTTAAGAAAGGGAGAGAAGTTGGGAGGGCAAATAAAAGAGGAAGTTGGAAAGAAAGGGAGATTGAAATTCGTCACCGGAGAAAGGGCAAAAGAAGGGACAGACCCTGAGAAAATGGAGGGAGACGAATGGAGATTTTCATAATTCGACTTTGAACGGAAACCTTACAGTGGGATATGTAATCTGGGAATCAAAATTTCAGTTTTAATGTTCGGGCGGGTGGTGATCCATTATTCGGAATTCTGTTCGCTACGGCTGCTTTGTGCATGAAAATTTTATGATATTAGTAGATATGGAATGTTTTAATTCTTTACTAGTTTAAAGAAAAAATACAAAAATGCTATCTATGGCTATTGTATAGATGTCTGTAAGGTATTCAGCCCAAATGTCGGTTGGTACCTCATCCCCTCTACCATAAGCTACTAAGAGCGTACAGAGGGGAATGAGGTTCACTAGGCAGGATGAGGAGTGAAGTAGTTTGCCCTTGCTTTCCTCGCTGAGCCAGAATGCTATAAGCGGAACATGTCCATGCAAGTGAAGCACAATTACTCTATGAGCAACACTATTTTTGGTATTCCGTAAAGAGAGACCTTGATCAGTGCAATTATTCACTCATACCTCGGTAGCTTTCATTTCATCACAGCCATAATTAAGACTGGGACAAAAAGAAAATGAAAGATACATTTTTCTCTATCCTGAACCATATGACAAATAAAAATAGTCTGTATAGATGTATGATAGGAATATTATGAACTTATTTCTTAAGTGAGATTTCCGAGTACACCATCATTCAGTTAATGCCCGATGACACTCGGGGATGTATCTCATGCAAGAGTAATATATTCGCGAAAATTATTAGCTACATCTGCAACTTTATACTTCCGAAATGAAAGGTGAGATAGATGTATCGTAACTTGTGCTCATCTATTGAAATAATTGTCGTTTGGTTAGATTTTTTATCTTACACGGTGTATTCCTTTGATAATGCGTTTTTTTAATGCGTATGAGTAAGAGAGATAGTAGAAAAGTGACTAGAGGAATGGGAAGGAAGTCATGGGACTACTACAATTTCGACAGTCAGACCAGTTTTGATTTTCGCCGCAAGAATTTACTATTTAGCCTTCTGAAAGGTCAGTATTTCATGTAACTTTTTCAAAAAGCTGTTAGACGAACTTCACGAAAACGATTGCAGAAGACGTCTGGATATCGTTGAAAATGAGCTACAGAACTTACATTTTACTCTGTAAATTGAACAAATACTGACAGAAAGCCTTCTCGAGATGTATCCCGGAGGGTATGTGATTCTCTGGTTATCTAGACCTCTGAGAAAGTCCGAGAAAATACGGCCGATGGATGTAACTGAGAAAGTTATAAAGTTTCAGTTTTTCCAAATATGTTTTACCATGTAAATCTTCGATGGTACCGGTAACAGTGTACGGCTTCTAGGATTAACGATTTACGTCGAAGGAAGCATATATTTTGTTGCTGAGGAAGCCATTCCTTATTTATTTATTGATCCATTACCATAGTTGACTGGCGTCAGATGGCAGTTTCACGTTGATAAAACCAATTACCCCTAACAATTCAAGCACATTCTACTATATCCGCACTCATATTTAAATACTTTTGTTAATTTTAGTCGGGCTTAATGTCTTCCTCTGGTACTCCTCTATCTCTCTAAAAATGAATACATTCATAAGCCGCAGGTAAATTGCAAATGAAGGCGGGTTTCAAGTGGCACCTGCTAAAAAAAGGACAATTTAGATTTCATTGTGCACGGGCTTATTTAAGAATGGAATTTCGCAGACCGACAGTGAAATATCAACCGCAAAGGAAGAAAGAAACCTGTTGTTTGTAAATATATCGGCGCTAACCGAGTCGGGTGTGCCGGGTGTGAAGAGGAAAAGGCCAAATTTATGATTGCGTAGAAAATGGAGGGACAATGGTAGCTTTATTTACCCATTATATAAGCACAATCGCTCTCCGAGAAAGAGACGTAAGAGTGAGGCGTTTTTTGAGGCGACGCTAAAACAATGAGCGCGAATTAACGCCCGTCTGCAGAATGGCGGTAATTGGATTGATAGCGACGAAAAAGGGCGGGAAAGGGCACGGGCGAGAAACAAAAGAGTGTCGCGAGGCAAAGGGGAGGGAAAGATGAATGAACGGTTAGTAGAATTAGCGGCGCGAATAAAGAAGGATAAGAGGGGATGATTGTCGGACAAATTCACGAGGGGAAGAAGACGCGATTGAAGGTGAGGAAAGGTTAAATGTTAAGAGGTGAGTTCAAAGAGAGAGGATAAGAAGGAAGTTAGAGGAGAAATAAGAAAGAACATAAGAGGTCTGAGTTGATGCTGAAAGAATGAGGCGATGATAATGAATAAAAACATTGTAATTTTCCGCACTTTTATTTAGCTGACGACCGGTTTCGCTACCGGAGTAGCATCATCTTGAGGCGATGTATCGATGATGCTCCTTTTGCTCTCAGTGTCAGTCACTAGCTTTCAAAATTATCGGAATTTTCTCCGTCTCATGTTTAATGTAACTGGTAAAACTGCATAAAAGCATATCCCTGATTTTACGCTTGTCGAAGAGTATAAAGCTTAGAAAATGGAACTACAGTTCTCGAAATAATGCATGTTAAAGTTACCAGTTAAGGCATTATTTGGAAGTAATGTTCAATATAGAAATGCGTTTTAGTAGGATTAGTTCAGATTTGGGCCTACTACCATATCTTAAAGTTTGGATTATCTTTAATTTATCTTTTGAAACAGGATGTAGAAAATGTATCTCTCTTCTCAGTTTTGTTCATAACTGTGATGATATGAAAGCTACTGAGGTACGGTTGGTGATAAATATTGATATCTATCAAGGCTTTTCTTTAGAGAATGCTACTAAAAAGTTAGTTGCAGAGCTATTGTGCTTCACTTTTGCGGCCTTGTTCCGCTTATAGCATTCTAGCTTGGCGGTGAGAGAAGGAGTAAACAACCTCACTCCTCATCTTCCCTAGTAAGCCTCATTTCCCTAGCTTTCGTTAACTTAGGTCAAGCGGGGTAAGGTTCCAACCAGCCTTCGGGCTGAAAAAAATATATAAGGACAGATGTTTTAATTAAAATAAATTACATGTAATATATGTAACAACTACCAGACCAGGAGGTAATACAGGTACTCTGTATTCTTAGATTTTACTATTACTGGTAGCGTCATTCGGGGAGAGAAAATCAAGAGCAACGTTTCTCCCTCATCTTGTCTTATAAGCCTAATTTACCTCACTTAGTTCTTGCTAGCTAATTATAGAGGAGATGAGGTAACAACAGGCATTTGGACAAATACTTCACAGACTATTTAATTTTGGAAGTTTACTTTAGTTTAGGAGCATTAAAATTTTCTAGGAGCATTTCTAATTCATCTAGTAACCTTCAGTATATTACGGTTAACCTTGATCTCTTTCATTTCTTAGTTAATGTTTTATAAATGATGATTGAACATAAGAAAATAATTAAATCATCATTAGAATATATTTTTAAGCACATGTAGATATTGGTTTTTACTAATGTATTACTCTCTCGTTGATCTTAATTGTGAACATTTGAGTGAAGTAGTTAAATGTTACGATGTCATAAAAGTATTGCTCGAAGCAAAAAACGCAAATAGTTGCTTTTAATCTTTAAGTGCGGTGTCCTTTCTTGTTTTCTCGGAATACCGGGGAATGAGAAGAGGAACGCCGACAAAGACGGCTTTTGGAGATTTCAAGCATCTAATTTCTTAACAGCCGTGTTCCAACTTTCATTTCTTTGCACTCATATTCTCTGTTAATTCTTCCAAAGAGCAAGGTAGATCACGATGGCCGAAGCTTTCAATAAAGTAAAAATGATTGAATAAAAGTTTCAAAAACATAAGTTATATTACGAATTTAAGACTATGATGTAAGTGCTAGAAATTGAAACTAGTACAGCTAAGCAGAATAAATCTGATTAGGTAAGAATTGAAGAAGATATCGGATTTTAGACGACTCTGAGATATCTGAAGAAAGGAGGAGAAACCTCTAAAGTGCTGGTATTCTGCTAAAAGTTCGGCTACGTCAGAATGAGAGTTGGTAAGAGAAAGGAAAAAATATCTCAAGTCATTCCATAATTTATGTTTTTTGAGGTTGATATTTTCGGAGGACGGGTTCTCTCTGTCTTCGTTCGCTATTGCGTCAACGTTTACGCTTTGTCGTCCCATTCCCGCCTTTGAGCGTCTGGGAAACAAATTTCGGCAGACTTTACGGTCGTTAGACTGAGGGAAGGAAACGAAAACGTAATTTCTTTCGCATAAATTGAATTTTAGTGTCACAGAAGAAGTCGACGTTCGGGGTCTTCACAAGAGGAGAAAATTAACGGTGTTTTTGATTTAAAAGAAAAGGCTCGTGTTAATTTATTCGTCGGTAGCGTGGCCGAGCGGTCTAAGGCGCCGGTTTAAGGCACCGGTCTCTTCGGAGGCGTGGGTTCGAATCCCACCGCTGCCATTTCATTTTATAAACAAAGAACTGATGATTTCATTTGCTGATTAATTAAGAATTTAAGGTACTGGTAAGGAGGAGAAGGGGGTACCTACTGTTTTGTCATTCCAACGCTCCATGTTCTTGCTATAAAAAACTTCAACGAGACCGTATTTTGCCAGTTTTGATTTATGTGTCCTTATGGAGAGCTTGCGAATCTAATAATTGATATAAAATAATTTTATCGACTGCATAAATATAGCGTTAAGTTATCACCTCATAGTCTTGGCTGTGGTGAGTTGAATCTTTAAATAATACTACTATCATATGTTCCCTTTTAGTCTTCCTGTTATCCCTAAGATATTTTAGAAAAAAATCTAGACATACTTAGTAAAACCTTTACGATAAATTTGGATAGGGCGCCATAGTCATAGATATTTTAATTCAAAATTGACAATTTTGACAAATCTTCTATTCTTTCTCTTTTAAATAACTGACATCATTAGTTGAATCTAGTCGAAATATATTTTAACGCAGTTACTTTACAAAGGTGATTCTTTTGCATGAAGAATAAACTAGGAAAGATCTACCACTCCAACTTATCGGAGCATTAGGATCTTTCTGTGTTTCCCAAATTCGAGAAATTTCAAAATAAGCGAGAAACCGACAGGCTTGAGTAATGTATTTCCTTCTATTCCTCGTTCCGACCGAAACCTTGTCTCTGATATATTATTATACATTCGAGGTTACTCCCGACTCATTTCGCCCTCTCTCTCACCTACGAAAATGGGATTTTAAATCGTAGAGGAGCCATCCATTCCGACACTGCTCATTAATCACCCCTTTAGAAAATGACTACACTAGATAAGGAGTCTCCGAAGTAGGTGTGCTTCGGTGGGGAGGTCGCATTCTCCAATACATCCTCTTCGTGCGGCTGCGGTCGGCCCCCGATAGAGGGTGTGGGGGCGGAGGGGGGAATTCTTCGCCACAGATGGAAGGGATCTAGTGCGGGGTCGTAAAAGTCGAAAGGGTTAAGGGGAAAGGGTATCAAAGGGTGGGAGTTCGGAAATGAGAGGAGAGAAAGATATGGCGAAGTTTATGCGGAAAGATGGTCCTTGAGGGGAAGGAGGATGTTTTGGTAAATCCTGCGAAGGAGGTTTCGTGGGAGGAATACGCACACCGCAAGGTTTTGTTTCGCAAAGGAAGTGTAAAATTTAATCAAAAATATGGGAAGAAAGTCCTTCTGCGATGGAGACTTGGAATCTTTAGGTTTCAAAGGCGTAGATGATTGTTCAGCTTAAACTGCACTATGATTAATGAATTTGTTTAGATATCTTGCTTTAAATTAAGTTTATTTTTACCTTGTAAAGCAGTATTATAATGAAGGTTAGATATCACACAATGAAGCCTGAACTCATTTAGTTTCTCTAGTTTGCATATTTTTTCAATATATGTGAATCGAGATACAAACCAAATTTTCTTTTACTTTGCGTATAATTCAGGTTTCTCTAGGCTATATCATCAATATATATATAAACGTGTTTTCCTGCTGATGTTTTTACTTTTTCAGTACAGACTAAGGTTTTGAACCCATAAATATTCCCCTATATTTTTCTTTTGGCCTAATACCTAAAAGCTCTTTCTTAAATCATTGATCACAGGGTTGAATGTTAGAGTAGACTTATGAATCAATTTCATTCTTGAAATACAGTCGCTTTATTATCATTGTATATTTTATAATGTGCGTAACTTTTGTATGCATTTAGTGCATAGAAGGATTTGTATTCAAATCCGTGTTCCGAGATTTTTCAGCTATGTACAAATCACTAATGAACCTGTAAATGATAAAATTTATAATTACATTGTTAGAATACTCATTAAATTGAGTTGAAATTAATGTTACTAACGTGCTCTGGCTTAACCTCACGGAACCCTTTCACAAGAAATGAACGCAGTACTAGATCTGATTACGGAGGTTTCTTCTGCGTTGATACTTCACAATGAAGTCAATTTCCTGGAATCAATAGTAGTACTCCTAGCTTGACGTTTCGCTAACGCTACATTTGGCTGGCTTCCTCTAGCCTAAGCGTCTCCATCTCCTTTGCGTCATCCGCTACTTTGGTAATTGGCCGTTGGCTGTTTGTTGATTGTTTGAAAACGGGATGATATTAGTAACCGTTTTCGCGATTGATAATATCTAAACGAAACCATCTCAGGATTCACATTGTGGTATTTCTTAATTTGTAAAAAATTCATGGTAACAACTTTTACTAGACCACTATTTTTAATCTGAAAAAAACACGACCTAGGTTTCGTAGCGTCGCTACATCATCAGGTCATCAGGTCTATCTATATATATCATCACCTGATGATGTAGCGACGCTACGAAACCTAGGTCGTGTTTTTTTCAGATTAAAAATAGTGGTCTAGTAAAAGTTGTTACCATGAATTTTTTTTGATAATATCTAGTCTTTCAGCGATCTAGAATTTGAATGAAAAAACATGCATGGGAAATAGAGTGCTAAATTATCCTTTGGTGGTTAATAAAAATAAGTTAATTATCATTTTTATAAATGAATATTACGGTACCATACATATTATCTAACTAGGATTTGATTCTGTCGTAAAGATTATAAATATCAGCATTTGTGCTTCCCGAATTAAGTTTCTAAAGTCAATATCATAATCTGTCTATAAAATCTAGCAGAAACAATCTTGATACAAAGTTAATTATTTGACGGAGCTGAGAAAAATGAATTCAATAACGAGCAACTTAGAGAGGCTTTCACATTGATCTTTAGATGAGGTCTTACAGAACCTTCCGTAATTTTATAACAAAGAGGCCATAACTTGATTTTCAGGAATATCAGAAATTATACGGAATCGTATTCTTATAATATTTCGTTAGATTATATACTTATTATTACATACAAGAAAAATAGTTTTGCATCTAGCTTTTATCAGGATTACGGTGGAACTGAAAATTATTCTATACCCTTAAATAATTGAATTTCACAAACTGCATCCCAAACCTCCTGAGGTTACAATTGGGAATCAATTCTATAGATCTCGGTCGCGTTCAGAGAGAAAATAATTGGAAGGAAGCGATTCTCTCTTGTTTTAGCAAAGTCTTACCGTCTATATTTTTATCGGTAATAAACTCGACCGAATGGCATACTCTGGAAATAAGTCACGAGCTGTTGATACTACCAACACTTTGGAAGCAGCTTCTCCGATTGTCCTTGGAATGAAAGCTTCCACTTAAAAACGTTGATAACCCACTACTTTTATTCTCCGGTGAGTTATCAAAGGCTTTCAAATGCGAATACAGCCCCACCAAGAAGGGTTTTGTTTTGAAGGTAGCTCGTACCAGTTGCCGAAGATAGGAATTACTCCGAGGGAAGGAGGGACATAGAGGGAAGTGGGAGATAAAGAGAGGGAGGGAGAAAGAGAGGCGATTATGTATCAGAAAACGGAGGCTGTTAAATCCCTTCTTAAGAGTCCCACTGAAGAACCGAGATCTACTGTTATTTGTGATGCTTTCGTGTTTTTGCATGCGTGCATTTTAAATTGAGAGCAAGATGCTCTAGACAGCCCTCAGTAGCAATCGAATTGAAATACCAACCTCGTTATTCTTCATATAATAGGACTTTTTATCTATTCTATCTACTATTAGTCTATTTCCATTCCGGACCAACTTTGCTAGTATGCTTTTCTGTAGGAAAATTCATTTAATTCCACTCATAATAGCCTCATTTTTTTTATCTATGAACGTTCGCTAAAACCGTTGCTACTCAGATAACAAGCTGGTTTTCGAGTAGTGCCTTGAAAATTATCTTTTTTGGATTTTTATTTAATATATTCAAAAAATATGGTGGTACTTTATAGTACACTGTAAATACGAGTATATTAGCGAAATTTTATTTTTTTGTTCGTATGTTTAAATATATAATTTTTAATGACTTTTGTATATCGTAGAAAGAATTAAAAGAGGAAGAGTAGAACTTCATGAGCAAGATATTTAGATTTTAGGCTCATTACCATGAATGATCAAAGTATAATATATCCAGTCTGTAGCAAGCATAAAAGCAGTTATAGTCATGGTACAGTATTTTCTCTTACTCTTGTAATCCTAATTAAAATTTGATGGATTCCAATTACATCTCATCTCTTCCAAAATGGCTTAAAATCAGGTCGCATATATGAAGAAAATATCAAGCAGAAACGTTCACCACTATCACGCTTACATATGACTTGAGAATTGTTTTGTTTTCCTGTTTCCACCATTAAGTGACCATTGATTGCAACTTTTTAGAAGGATCATCATCGTTAAAGAATAATTTAGACACCGTCACTTCTCACTTTCTTATTTACCACAGAATGAGCCTAATCCTAAAGGTATTCACTTAGATTTTTAGTGTTACAAGTTAGTCGCGTGGTTGTAGGACGTGACGAAAATTATCAAGACCATCTATATGCTGGTAATAAGTAATTCTACCTATAAATACCCTTTGCCTGGCTTTTGAAGATGTAATTTGTTATAGTTGAGATGCATATGATTTGCTCTTTCCAAAAATTTTTAGGTGAACTTTTACTGACGAGGCTAAAAATTTACTCAAGGCCACAATGTTTAGTGGCAGCAGTAAATACTTAAGAAGAACTTGCTCACTTCTATCCCAGCTCCGCAAGTGGTGGTAGTGGGCAACTATTAGATATTTGAAAGCAATTGTTACGTTTCGTCATTGTTAACAAGTATTGGAGGAGAGAAGGAGAAATGGGATAAAATGCTTGTGGGAGTGAACGTAGAAATACATAAAAGAGAGAGAGATAATGGGGAGAGAGACAGAGTGGTAGCCGATGGAGAGGACGGAGAGACGGCGGAGGTTAGCCGAATGACGCGTAAGGGTTTCTTTTTGTGGTATCGCTGAGGGAGGATAAATGAAACGGCCCCAAGAGAGAGAGGCCGAGTGAAAGGCTATGAATCTGTGCGAAACAATCCGCAGAGCGAAATTCTGCGCCACCTCTCTCTTCCATTCGCACTCTCTTAATTGCAACAGAATGAGGTTAATGCCCTGGCTGGATCTATTCACTTACGATTTTAACATTAGAGTTACAAGTTAAAGAGAGACTCAAGCATTTCAAAATTGTCGAACAATCCATCATGGAAGCTTGCAATTTATCTTTCTCTTTTCATTCATGGCCAAACTGAGTGAGTTTTGTCCAGCTACAACAAAAAAGATAAAAGATTAAATTTGTAAATTTACTTATGAATTTGTGAATTACTTCTCTGCTGCTTAGATCGAAGTTTACTGCGATAAATGGTACCCATTGCGATTTTTTCGTGATGAATTGTTGAGCTTGCATCTTTATTGATTCGCTTTTAAGCATAGTTGAAATTAGTTTTGCTATTTTATGATATTAGGATCGAATTCAAAAGTTATTATAATTGTATTTATTCCTATACTTTGTGCTATTCTCCTGTCGCTTGGAGGACGCATTTTTCCCACCTCTGGCTCACATTACAAGCATGTGTTTCATTCTATCAGGTATCGGAATATAATTTTATTATTCCCTTTTCTGCTGTTCCTATTTAATTGCAAATTCGTTGAATTCTGTCAATTTAATGAAGGCATGTTGATTTCGCATAACGCAAAACTCAGTGTCCGTGATGTTAGCTGTGAGTTAGGAGGTCATAGTTGAAATGCTTCATCTCCGTCTTTTTCGTGACTGTGATGATATGAAAGTTACTGAGGTATGAGTAATAATCAGTATTCACTTAACTAAGACCTATAAGTATGGAATGATGCAAAAAGCGTTATTAATGTTGTTCGGTTTACAGAATTCTGGCTCGGTGAGAAAAGGGAAGGCCAATTAACTCACTCCTCATCTTGCCTCGTATGCCTCACTCAGCTCTCTTAGCTCCTGTTGGCTGATGGTTGAGGGTATAAGGTTCCAGCCAGTCTTCGGGATGAATGGCTTACTGACAGGCAAAATGATATCAATGGTCCGTTGTTATATCCACTCATATTATGGCGAAAGTGTTTGCATTATTTTGCTTCTCTTCTTTGATATAATTTATCAAACCGATGATAAATTTCGTGAGGCTAACACAGCACAGGATTGGAAGTCACGGAACCTAAATTAATTTCCAGTCTTTCCACTCGAAAAGTCGCTTAGTCATGAGAGCCTCGTCTAAAGCGAGACGTTTTAATTAACTTAAGCAAAAGGACAATCGAGACGACTCTGGGGAAAGAGACGACCGTGGTAGGACTACGCACAGCTAGAGTTCGTCTCTGCGGTTTTCTTCGTTGGAATTCATTTACGAATACTTAGGACTCAATTCTGAGGGGCCCTTTGATAGAAAATGTCCTTTTCCCTAAGGTTGTAGAAGAGATCCCATCAGCACAGGAAAAATGTCGCTATTATATCCAAGCGGCGGAAGCCATTAGTGGTGACGAGTTTCAGCCATTCCAATGAGATCTTTTTTTATCTCGCAATCATGTCGTTTTCTTCTGAGAGGATTAAATTGAAATCTGTTGCTGATAGGCAGGTAGAATTAACTCGGAAGTAATTCTGTTTTAAGGGTAAGTGCGTGGAAATTTTTCAAAAGGTCTTTTTAATTTGAGGTGAGCTGTGTAAAGATTGAGTGCATTTCAGGCGTAAACTAGGTGCTGGATCTTCGAGTAAAGAAAGTTTACATTAGCGTAACTTCAGACTGAAATTCAACTTTCATGACAATTGATTCTTTGATCTTCTTCCCTATGCATGATAATTGTATGAGTTTTTAGCATATACATTAATATGTACGAGTAATGTTATCAGTTACTGATCGAGCTACTATAGGTCGGAGAAGCTTTTATTATATAATAGAATGGTTAGATGTTCAAAGAGACGTTTGTCTCAATCTAGCCCGAATAATGGCCGATGTATTATTCTTATTAACTTATGAACTGGGTACATTCTCGGAATTTAGGGATATTACACAACTCTATTCATTACGAACGAAACTAAACTTTTTAACCTCATGACCTTCTTACTCTTTGCGCTCAGTTTGCGCTTCCTTCACTCTCTGTAAAGGAATGTAATAAGCGAAATTCCACGTAAGGGTAGCACCGAGACCTTATGAATTTTACTTTTTATAGCATTCGGTAAGGAGTGAATGGAATTTCATTATGCAGCATCACTAATGTCTATGTAATTTTCATTTTAAGAAAGCCATGAGCACAACTGAGGCAAAAATAAATGAAAGATATGTTTTCCTCTATCTACCGAAGGTGAATGAAAATTATTGCATTCATCAAGAAGTGGTAGTAAGAAGCGTAACTCATGAATTTATCAAGAAATGAATTTATAAGTTAATTCATTCATTATGTTTATCTAGAATAAATACATTTCAGTAGGCAATACAATTCTGAGAGAGGTTTACATTGTTAATCATGAGTTAGTTTTTTGGTCCAGCTACTCTATCATCTACTTTTTGTGGTGAAATGACAGCTACTTAGGTAAGAGTACATTGAATAATGGTAATAATTAAGTCATTGTGTTTCACTCACGTGGACACGTTCCGCCTATAGCATTCTGGCTTGGTAAGGAATGCAGGGGTAAATTA
This sequence comes from Sympetrum striolatum, assembly GCA_947579665.1. NCBI lineage: Eukaryota > Metazoa > Arthropoda > Insecta > Odonata > Libellulidae > Sympetrum > Sympetrum striolatum. Next base: position 75,881,982 of record OX388350.1, read on the forward strand.
CCTCTTTCTGCCTAGTAAGCCTCACTCCTCACTTGCTCTTGGTAGTTAATGTTTGAGGGGATGAGGTATCAACCGGCCTTCGGGCTGAATACTATACAGACTGAAAGGAGGACATGGTTAACAAGTTGGGAATGTTCGTAAGCAATCTAACATACTCTTGTTTAAAAGGATATTCAGTTTTTGTCATAACTCACTCGAGAGTATGCTACTTTCCTTATCATTAAGGTTGAAAAAAAAGAAATTTAATCTTTGAAAACAATGAAATCCAGAGGTAATTCTTCACCAGCAAAAGTTACCAGTCGCAGATTTTCATTCGGATCGAACCTCTTTTTCACGGAGGAATTTCTTATATTTGCATGAAACCTAGATTCATCCAATTGTTTGCTTAGGATACATATAGGCGCTTGTTGAGATGTCAGAGAAACTGATGTGTTTGCTGATAAAACCATCCATACCTTGAGGCCATCCGAGGGAGGCTGACAAGTCAATCACGAAATTTTTGCTTTTCGGTTTACAGGAGAAGGCAATCTGGACACGCGATCATTTTCTCGGGGCAATTTTCCAGTTATCTCTTCCAGTTCTTTGTCAAAATCCGAGTAGGTGTGCTATTAAGTCGTAACGTTGGAGTGCGGTAAATCTTTTATTCAGACGTTCCTTTTCCCCCAGTTTTCCCCATCCCCATGAAGCAGTGATTTAGACGCCGTTTTGCGGTGTAAGATTTCAAGAGATCGCGCATTGTTTTCGCATTTTTTTCACTCCGAGCGAAAATTTCCTCGCTCGTTCGGAATCCCCGCCAATTACGCGCAATTTGAAATTCGCGGAAATTTGAATAATGAACGCTTTTGCCGCTTCGGGAATCCTTATCCTTGAGGCAAAGACGGCTCTTTAAAGGCGGAACCCTTTCATATCTTAGAATAAAAAAAAGAGGAAGGAAATCCTTTTCTAGGAGGCGATGTTGGGAGAGCTGACAACAAGGGCCCCACCACGCAAGAATCCTCTCAAAGCCCTTTTTGACGGTGGTCTTACTTTCGATTTTTGGTGAAAGGGTTTTGTTCAAGGGATAGAGGATTGAAATGAAGCCGATAAATCAATATCGGGGAAAAAATAAATTGCTACCTCACCCCGATATTTTTCGTACCTGAAGACTTGGGAGGCGCCGGTATTAATGGAGAAAGTTGTGTTATAAAATAAAAAGGGGTTGGCTTAATATGTAGAGCGAATCAGTTTGGGAAAACAGTGCGTGTGGCGCGGTATAAAATGTAAAAAGAATGAAATTTTCGGTTCGGCGTAGCCGGGAGGGCCGTAATTTAGAAAGGGCTGCGATGGGAAAAGTTTAAACCAGTTTTAATTACCCGACTACGAAGATGTGCTGCTCCATTGGATATAGCCGGATATACGATATCGTATAATAGATATTGCCTCAATTTAGTATTTTAATTTTGGCTTGAACGACTTTTATTATGTTGCGTTAGCTGCTCCTTGCAGAAAGATGAATTTCATAAGAACATAAATTCTTATCATATAAACATTTCTAATCACAAAGAATGACTCTGCGTAATTTCTGGAAGCATATAATTTTTATTATTTGACCCTTAATTTGGTGAAGTGAGGCCCTTAGTGGGCATCGATTCCATCTAATCTTGGATACCATTCACACATAATTACTTATAATGCAAAATGCATTGAAAAGAAAAAGAAGAAACTAATACAAAAGTAAATGATTTTTTTATGGGAAAAATCACCAAAACTGAAGGCCGATAGATGAAAAACCCGCACCGGTTGAAAATAAACGAATTTGAAAATTTGATAAAATGATATTAATATGACTAAAATAATATATTATATGAACAGCAATCAATTGAATTTTCCTGTAATAGACATACCTCAATATTTAAGTTTTTTATTTCAAAGAATAATTTCCGCTAGACGTAAAAGTTAAGATAAGGGGTAATGATGAGATTCTTATGTAAGGTAAATTATTTAAGTAGTAATTTCTGATATTTGCTTGTATTCTAGGGTCGATTTGCGTGTGTTCGATTGTTTACTCAGAGTACAGATAGGTTGCTTGAGATGTGAGGCGAGCTGATGACATTAGTGATACCACCATTCTGACCCTCTGACCATTCAATAGAAAATGATAAGGCAATCACGAAATTCGAAACTTCGTCTTTCAGTTGTCAGAGAAGTATATAATTCTGACTTAGACAACAATCAAGTAATCATTTTGCTTTCTATGACACAGTAATATAATATTAGTAATAAGCAAGGAATTTAGAATACATCTAGAACATTGAAAATAAAGGAAATTTGGGACATGGCTGTTAAGGAATTAGAGGTTTAAAATCTCCAATAGCCGTTTTCGTCGGCGTTCCTCTTCTCATTCTCCGGTATTCCGAGAAAACAAGACAGGACACCGCACTTTTTGAGAGCACTCAGTACGTATTTCGAATGCGAAGCATTCTTCGTCAGGAGTAATTATAAACGCCGACAAAAACGGCTATTGGAGATTTTTATGCCCCCTGATCAAGAAATTTGAAACTTACGAAAATGAATTCACCTAAGTTTTACATATTTCTGCCACCACATATTGATGAATGGAATATGTTTCATTAGTCTTTCGTTTAAGGATAGAGAAAAATATGTCTTTCATTTATTTTGTCTTAGTGTTTGGAATGGCTGTGATAACATTAAAGATGTTGAGGGATGCTGAAATATGCCATAGATAGACGTACCCATTATGAAATGTACAGAAAAGTGCTGCTTGAAGAATCATTGTGCTTCACCTATATACACAAATTAACAGTTATAGAATTATTGCTTTGGGAGGAAAGAAAGACCATACTTTCTCACTCCTCATCTTGTCTAGTAAGCCTTATTCCCCCGTCGGTCATTATTCTTATTCTTGGTCACTAATGCTAGAGAGCTTGATGCTCCAACTTGTCCACGGTTAAAATATTTTACAAGTAAACCAAAGTTTTACGAATCCTAAGAGATTCTGTAAATACTTGATTTTTTTACTGTGACAGGGGCTTCATATTGTCATGCTTCCTCTTGTACGTTAAAATAAAATCTTAACTCCGAAATAGCTGAAAAGCGAAATATTTTTTCTGTAGCGATCCGTTTGGAAATAATTTTTTTTTTAATTTTTAGATACAAGAGACTTAAACAGATAACAGAACTAAAGAGAAGCCCATTATTCTCTGGTCTCTTTTGCACGTGTCAATTTCGCAGGAAGTCATAGGAATAAATCAAAATTTATAAGGGGAGCAGATGTTACATAATTGCATCCGAAATTTACGGACGGCTTTATAGAGTTCCATGGGAAAGATTTGTCGTTTAAAATACACAGAGAATGTAACAGGACAAAGTGAATAGATTAATATCTCCCGTGCACTGGTCTGTATGATTTATGCTTTTATATGGATTTTAATCGCCTTTTAATCTGCTCCGTATGCTAAATTTGGAGCGTATATTATGCTTCATAAAAATATTTCTGTAACGAATGGTTGTAGCGCACTAAATCAATGTGAGAAAAGAAGTTTAAAAAAGCAATTGTGTTTAGCCAATGTAGTATCATCATGCTTATTCCTTCCCGAGCTTGAAAATCATTACCGAATTTTTACGAATCCCTCATTAAATATAAAATCAACTATGAGCGTCTTTCCAACCTGTTATTACTTTATTAATAAACTAATAAATGCATGTGACCAAAATAAAATTAGCAATCACTGTGAGCAAAATAATTTTCAAAATTACTATCATATTACATCAATATTTCATTTTATGAATTACAGTATTAAATTCCAGTTTGCGATTACATTTCGCTTAAATTGAATTAAATTATCTTATTTTTAGTTCGAAATAATTTAAAATTTGTGAATAAGCGAAATAAATGAGTGGGATGGACTAGAAAGCGACATACGTGAAAGGTGTATTATGAAATTGAATCAATTACCCAAATTGTTGGTCCTATACATTTTAGTTCTGCTCTCGTTGTATTATTAAGCTGACATATTTTTTCTTAAAATCGGTATTAAATTTTCAAGCATATTTAAGCACCTATTGATTCACCTTTACTCGCTCGTGTTGAACGCAAACGTTATAGTCTAACGATTAATGCTTGATTATTGAAATCGTGTAGAGCCTTTTATAAATTTCAGTGCCGAAGGTTTATTTTAATAATTTGATACTGTAATTAACCGAGATTATTAGGACTAAGCTTGCATTAATTTATTGGAATAAGCAGCTTTTGTTTTAATGCTTAAAACTTTAATCTGCCGTTAAATTCCGTCGCTCTTTGGATATTCATTATTAACATCTTGCATTTCAATGGCTATAAAACGCATTCGACCCGTTTTGATAGGTTTATATTAATACTGCTGAGTATATTGAAATCTTTTGGATGAGTTTGATGTATCCATCATTCATGTAGTTAATCGTTACTAAGCTATCAGATCGTAAAACAATAAATAAAAGTTTTGGCGATGAAGGTTCCACATTTTGGATAGATTGTAATTGAAATTTCTTTGCGAAAACGATACATTATTTCCTTGTTTTTGTTTAATTTAGTTACCCCTTATCTTTGCTTTCTTTAGTTATACCTTGTTATGTGATACACCTTATATTTTTCTCTGCTTTACCAAATAACTAGTATCACTTTTTAACGAGCAGCGATTATTAAAATAGGCATTAGCGATTCAGTTGACTTTAAATTTATATTCGAATGAATGATAGTCAAAATCTACTTATATTTTATTTATTTCTCTGAAAACGGGAAGGGTAAACCTGAGTAAGTTCTTTAAAAATCATCGACAAAATGTTTTAAATTGTTACCTAATTCAAAGGAGGGCTTTTAACCACTTATACATATCTAATTTCATTTCCTTAGAGACTGAAGGAAAGATTAAACAACGCGACATTAAAACAAAGTGTAGATTTTCAGACATCTATGTAGCAGAGGAACACTATAGTGAATCATACTCGGTGAATGATTTCTTTCTTTGTTACTACCCATGTGATACGTAATTCCTATATTGAGTATGTTAGGATAAGATACGGTTATGTGTTATGCTTATTATAACTTTTAATGGATTAAGAATGATATTAAACATAACATTTTAATCTACGATGATGGGTTAGATGAAAGAAGAGACTTTATCCTCTATTATCTCTCGAATAAAGACGTTTTGTTATTAATATAACTTAATCTTTCGATATATATATAGTTTGCTATGATAAAAGTCGAAATAGATTGGGTATGCTAGATTTATTTGGCAGGCCTTGCATGCAGTTAATATTTTTATCTCCTAAATTTAACGTGATGAAATAACAGACGCATATATGCATTGACAATCGACGTTGCCGCTTTTTCTTCTAACCGCGAATATTCTTTAGACTTTTGGCGGTTTAAGCTACTGGTGCATCTGCAGGATCCTTCATTAATCATCATTCATCGGCGACCTCGGTGGCGAAACGCAGTCGCCGTCAATTTGCGGTGCCCTCCCATTCTACCAACTCTACAGCCGCTCGAAACTTTCCGGAGTTCCCGCTGTTTTGCCTGCGGTTTTCGGCCATTCGATGCCCCTAGAGTCCGTCCCATAACGTCGGCCCGTGTAATTGACGTACTACGCGCTTCGGAATGGTTTCTTCTCTCCACGGAAGAAAAAAGGGGTTAGGGCGCATACTTGGCGTGGGAGGCTCCCTTTTATGCGTTTTATTCTCTCTTCTTAGTCTCCACCGTCGATCGCCTATTCTTACGACCGTTGCGCCACAGTTAAAACGCGGGTCGTAAACAAAACGTTTTCCCTTTTTCTTTCCCTTCGCCCACTCGTAGCACTCTAGCAAAGGGGCTCGGGTAACTGATTCCCTTAGGAGAAAAGAACAATTCATTTTAGAGGACATAGTTTGCTGACGTGGTGGGAAGGAAATGGGTGCTGCCTATGTCGGTGTATGGTTGATGGCTTAGATGTTCCAATGTATGATAGTGCCAACGTGAACTATATTCACTCAAAAATAACTGCTATATTATTTGAGCTGTACATTTGCAAATTAATTTCGAAGGATAATTATTGGAAACATGCTTGTACGATTTTCTCGATAAAGGTTGGGATCAAGAATGGCGAAATACCGTAAATAGAATTCCAAAACGAATCTCATCACTATTATCACCAATCAAAATGGTCAGCCGATTCCAAAGGTAATGGGATTAAAACTAACAAGGGGAGCACGAGGTTTGTAGGAAACGGATATAAACGAAGCTTTCAGGGCACATTCTCTGCTTAAAAATAATAGACACCGTTCAACTCAATGGGCCTTTGTCTATGAAAAATTAGCAACTGAAAATCGGAGAACACATACATGCATCACCATGCAGATCTCGAGATTTTCCAATTAGGAAATTATATTCTTCCATTTTTTTGCTGAAAACTTACCATTTTGCAATTAAATTTCATCTTCTTTAGCTTCCTTTCAGTTAGCATTTATTCTAATACAAATAACGAAGCACAGTGGGCTAGACTCGAAAAAAGCTGGACGAAAATAGAGGTGGTTTTTTGTAAGATGTACATGTACTTAGAAACTTATGGTTTTAAGAAATAATGCATGTAGCGTGCAATGATTATTCCCCCTTTTTCAAAACTATTAATTTATAAATCTCTAATCCTAGAACCGATAGCGATGAATTATTTCATATGCAGTTTATGGATCTGTACATGGGTGGTCTGAAAAGTTTCCGACATTTCGTCTTTTCTCGACATGTTTTCTGGAGATATCTGAAAATTATCTGAAGATATCTGAAAAATCTGGGGTCGGAAACTTTACAGACCACCCTTATTTATCGCATTATCCTTGTACAGCCTTTTTGGATTTAGGCTTTAGGTTTAAGCAATTCAAACCCCAAACTAATTAGCTATTCTCTCTTGCTCGGAGTTTTGAATGTATTGAGATATTTATCAGACATAAAAGTGAATTTGTAATTATATGGTATATTATGAGCATAGAAAAATTTTTGAACTATGGACTAATAAGGTTATAAATAATTTTTGACAATATTCTTTTTTTTACCTTTTTTAAATTATGGAATGTTAGGCAAGGATATTTATAATAATGTTTATTACGAAAGTATCTGCTTAGGATTTATTTGCTTATTTATTTAATGTTCGAGACGGCTAGCTTATGAAATATTTTTATGAATATTCCTTCACTTTTACGTTTTTATGCGCTAATTAATAGATAATACTAAATTTCATATAGCATTACAATTTATGTACTGTAATGCTATATGCCCTTACACATTGATATGTAATTACACGAATTAAGCATTGAAAAAATGTGATTCTGCCGATACCTTTCTACGTCTTTTAGATAGACATTTCTCAATCCTATCTTCATCATTGCTCAAAGTCCATACTTTTTGATAACATCTATCCATCATACATACGATTCTAGTATTTCTTGGCTTGATTTATATCTTCCCAAATTTGTCTATGATAAAGAGTGACTGTATCTTGAAAAACTACTACTTAATTTGTGATGATTATATGGTATGCTTGGATCACTCTGCATCAAAAGTGGAAAGGATACTCGCCTTGTACCACATCACGACACGTGTTTGCCCTCAAACCTTCCCTCAGGAGTCTGATTCCACAAATCCACCTTTCAGTGCGAACTCTGCGCGAGCCAAAAACGATATCATTGCAGCGTTTAAACTCCCCCGCGAAACGAGGCGTGCTATTGGGTCCTCCGCATAACCGCGTAGACCTGCTCACGAGAGATCTCATTCCATTAAAGAGCGCATAAGCGCAGCAGGAGCGCGCGACATGGGACCCGTTATATTTAACGATCCCATTATCCGGCAGTTGGTTTTTTTCTCCCGCGTAACGACCTCTGAGAAAAGGTAAGAAAGCGGGGGAAAAAGACGCGCTTATGTAGATGGGAGATGCTCAGATCCTCGAGATCACGATGGGCCAACCGAAAAAAGACGTAGAGGGACTTGGTTTACCTTTCGAGCAGTCGTTAATTAACTGATATCTCGTGTTTGATGGTGATATCTTCCGAGCACGAGACGGAGTTCCTTCAGTAAGTGGACCGATTCATGTTCATAGGTGCGAAACGCGTAGGGAAGGCTGGTTGTGTTTGAATAAGCGCGGAGATTTTACATTTTTTATAGTTTTTCTCTTTGTTCAAAGGACCACGGTCTTCGGTGGTGGTGGTCTTTTATGGATGTTTATTTTTTGTTTTATACATGTCTCGACGGGGCTTAAATAAGCCCTCCGACTGTTCTCATGTCGCGCACTAGTGTTTCCTCGTGATTCTCGATGTCTTCGTTGGGGCGACTCGACTTGTGCGCTGCGGAGAGTCCCTTGGTGACTTCATTTCTACCGTCGGGTTTTATGGAGGGTAAATTTAGGAAGGGTTAATTTGTACGAGTGGAACCGTGTCCCCACCCACACCATCCAATTATTACTAGTAATTCATCCTTACAATTGAACTAGTTTTCCTCTGTCAACGCTGTTGATTAAATTACGATATTACAGTAATGCAGTGCTACCCTATACAATAATTCAATGGTAAATTCAATAATATATACAATAATACCCAAAATAATTCATAAAATTATACGCTAAATATAAACACAATAATGCATACAGTAAATACTATGTAGGGAAACTTTATGAAGGTTTAAGTTGAATCTATGGCCCCGTATCTCCAACCCCTCACTCGTCCAATTATAACTATCAATTCACTCCTTACTATTGAACTAGTTTTCCTGCTGCAGTGTTATTGATTGAATTATGATATTACAATAATACAATGTTAGGCACCCTATACAATAAATCAGTGTTATATAAAATGAATTGTAAAATAAACTATACAATAATATAAATAATGACACATTTGATAATACTACTAATTACAATATAAAAAAATACTGATCATTAATAACACAGACGTTTCTCAGATGCAACTGTAAACCATTTAAATATAATGATCAAAAATAACAATTTGTACTTTTTCCACAGTATTTGTAAATTGTATTGTAAATACTGTGGAAAAAGTACAAATTGTTATTTTTCTTCATGACATATTTCCACAAGACATCGCCGGAGACTGTGAATTTTATTAATTTAAATATAGATTTCTCTCTAACAAGTAATATATTTTCACCTGTAATTTAAGTCATTCAATAAAAATTAACATACATCAATCATTGCTACTTCCTAAATATAATTATCGCAAGAATTTTCCGGGGTTCTTGGTGAACATTCGCGGTAGCCGTAGCGGTCCCAGCAATAAGTTCCCACCGTACATCACTCTAACTGGCAATCCCCTTTTTCTCAGGCAGGATCTATTTAATCATTCCAATCCATGATATCAAGAATTCACTTGTCGAGTAAATCAATATCTGAAAACATAAGGATATAATTTTATTAATAAATTTCACGTAAAACAATTTAGTTGGATGTTATAAGTAAATCATTACAGCTATGCAGCATTTTAAGTAAATTCTACATCTGCCAAGTATGTACTCTATATCACTTATTTTTATTAGACTTATGGCATAAAATAAGACATTTTTATTAATTCTTTTAATCTGACTTATATTAGGAGAAAACCCGTATACCTGAAACTCAGCGAACAGTTAGACGATATCTTTGTTGGTACTAACAGAATTATGCACAATACCAATATCAAAATTTCAGGCATTTTTCCTAATAAATTCAAATTCCCTAAAATACTTGATTTAATAACATCAGATAAAGTTGGGCTATTATGTTCAGTACTTGTGCAAGCGATCCCGGAGGTTAGACTCCATTATAAGTAATAATAGTTACGGAAAATCCCGGAAATCAGGTTAAACCGTGCAACACTAGACACGTATTCGCGGAGCTACGGAACATCTGAAAATCTCGTTCAATGAGTAAATTCGCAATAAGAATTTCGTTCAAAATCACCATCAGTAACACAGGTGCGACGGAATCAAGGCATTACCTGCAGAAACTTCGAAATCGTTCATTTTCACGCCACATTCTCCGTAAACGCCCCTCCGGGAAACTCGGCGCGCCCGATTTTCCCACATTTTTGCTTAAATGTTTAATAGCGGCGACACCCAACGACCCTTTCAGGCACCTGCGCAAAGGACCTGCAGAAAGCCCTCGAATTTCAAAGAAAAAAGGCCCAGGCAAGAGATGAATCGCTGACAAACCACCCACATGCTCAACACTTTCGAATCCCCTTTACTTTAACCAGAAAAGGGTGTTCCTCGTTAGGGAGGCTGTTTACACAGCCAGCCACCAGGTTGCCATGACAACCGTCATTTGGATCCCGGCACAAGTTGCCACGTGGGTTTCCCGCCTTGACAAACAAAATTGCTAACCTTCCGCGAGCCACGAGTCTTGAGAGGAATGGCAACGGTCGTTGAGGACAAAGGGAGTAGCTCGCGAGCCTTCCTCACCCTTCCCTTGGGCACACAACTCCCAAGTGGATAGAGTATCCTAGTCACTCCCCCAAAAGGGTCATCATCCCCTTAGTTACGCTGATGATAAATTCCGTTCCAAAAGAGGTACACCTATTTAATGAGGGGGCCACTTTAATATCCCAACTTTTCTTTTTTTATGTTTTTTATTAAGGTTTAACATGATAATTTACCTATTTTCCTTTAATTGATATTCTGTATGTGCATCTAAATAAGTGAATTTTCTTAGCGATTAAATTGTTTCATTTTTGTCATAGTACAGCTTTTATGATTTCCTTTCCTAAACTTCTTTTGTTTATTTATTATTAAAAGTTAAACGTTGCAATTTGGCCTGTATATCAGGTGGCAAGAGTCAGAGGGAATGTAAGATAGATGATATTTTCGAATTCGGCCGTGACTATAAATTCCTTCCAGAAACCTCCGGTGGACATAACATAAATATTTTCATTACAACAATCAATAATGTACAACGAAAGGCGATACGATTTGTAAAGAATTGCTACGATACGATATAGCTACGAAAACGGCGAGTGTTATTCAGATGTTACAGGACGCGGAATGGGAATCATTAATAGATAGGGGACATATTCAAAGGATAAATTTATTAAATAAGTTCAGAGAAATTACGTTCTCAGATGATGTAATCAATATAATGCGACCCCCCTGTTATATGGGACGTTCTGATACTGCGAGGAAGATCAGGGAAAAAGATGCTAGAACTAATCGTTTCTAAATTTCATTTTTTCCGCGAAATATACGCGAAAGCAACCGTTTAGAAAAATAGAGTCAATGAGCCTGCACCCCCTGCCACACGCCGAAAGGCGGATCCTTGCAGGGTTCTTACATAGACATAGACAATAATTACAATGTTACAACCAGATTCGCCAATAATTACACAGAGTTATAACGGGCACTGAACACACATGGTATGAGATGCTAATAAGGTTTTCCTAATAACGCACATTTTCCAGAAAAAATATGTTACTTCAGTTTGAGCTGTCAGTTATTTTTTGCTGTTTTTTTCAGCTTCCTTTCTTTTTGAGTGATATCCTACAGTGGATCTTTTTTCCTAAGGTTATATCCCAGGTATTTTTTTTACACCCACACCTTCTAAAGCTCTCGTCTCTTATTCTCTTAACCCATATAGCAATTTTGTTCTCATTAATATCATTGACGACAAAATAGATGGAAGAAGCGACCTTTCAGCCTCAACCTTGCCTCAATAAAGAACTTAAGACATTTATCGAAATTCTAACTTTCACCTGCAGATTGTTTCAAATCTGTTTAAAAGAGATCTGCGCAGGCGATGGTTATCAAGGGTGATAATTTCTAAATTAAACACCGTTTGGAAGAGTTCTATCCGGTGTTGGTTTAAGAGAGGCTTGTTTGTGTCGGAGCAGAGGAAACATTTACGGCTTTTACGGGTTAGGAATGAGCCGCGTCACGCGTTGGCGTCCTGGTGACAGTCGCGCAAGGAGGGGCCCTCCTCTTGGGGTTGTTTGTCCTGCTGCCGCGCACACCGTGGTGTTCAAATAAACACGGATTTGATTCGAGGTGGGATCCTTGTGTGATTAGCATTGTGGAATCTTCAATAGGCTGATAAAGACGGTATAAAAAGTATATATAGCGGGATGATGAATGGTCCTAAACGTTTCATGATTTATTCCCATCTGTCAGTTTATCCTATCTTTTATGAGGCTTTTGATGTTTCACTTCGTTTTGATTTCTTTCCTTGTATGTAGGAGGTATGGAATAGAGTAAGTGGTACATACTTAACGAAATGTTACTTAAAGAAATATGTGGCCCATGTTGCGTATAAAATTAAATTTATTATACTCAGTTATTAATGGAAAGAGCACCAAAGGCAATTAGAATACTTTAACGGATTTCTACACCTCTTAAATTTTCTTAATCATTTTCACTTACAGTAATAAGCTGCTGGGCCATGCTTCTAATAGTAAAATTTTGGAATCTAATCTATAAGTACAGATTGATTTATTATACGGCCTACTAGAAGGATAATATGAAGATGAAATCATCCCTACACCGATTTCAGATTACGTTCCAGGGTATCTGTAGTCCAATACCGATATTGAGGCAGATAATCCGTATCTGAATAGAAAATGAGAAAATAGGAGAGGCAGCGCTTACTGAGAGTGGAGCAATGGGCAAGCAACTTTTTCGCGGTAGAATTATTCGAAGGTCATCGGACTGAAGATCGCAAATAGACTATACACACTTCTTATATATTAAATGATCATCTTTTCCTCAAATAGGAAATGAGAGAGTAGGTTGAATAAAGAGAGAGTCAGTTTATTAATTCTAAAGAGAGATTATATTTTATATTTTCCTCGACTTTCGTATTTAGCGGCATACAATAGAGGACCAGTTAACCACGAGTTAGAATAGCATGACGTCTTTTTCATATTTATTGCTTCATGGACCCAAACGGCCATGATACAACCTCTTACATTTGAAACGCTTTCAGAATTACGTTTGAAACGACAGGCGGAAAGAATAAGATAAACTTGTGTTGGAATTTGACTCTCGAAATTCTTACAAATTCCCATACCTCTTCCAAAAGGTCATCCGAATTCTATTTGCTATTATCCTTTACAAGTCACTCCTTTGTGAAATAATCCAACGTTTTAGAGACTAGAAAACGCTTTCATAGTCGTTTACGTAGAAATTACATCCTCCATCATCTCCCATCTCCGCGAGCGGTCTTTCCTTCAGATTCCATCCTTTAACCATCAAAACCCAACGTAAACTAACAGTCATATTTATTCCGGAATTCTCGACGGGCCTTATTCTCTCTCCTTAACCTTCCACAGCATCAGTAAACGTGTCGGCCGGAGAGAAATCTTCCCTCTTCCGCTCCCTCTATTCGTCCGTCAACAACTTGTTTACAGCGTCCGCGACATGAAAAAAATCGACAAAAAAGCGTCGGGAAGCGTAGCCGTCGGAATTGAAGCGAAGACGCCGGCTTAAATAAAAATAAGCTTCGGAGGAAATAGCCCATGGTACTCAATATCGTTTTTTTTCGTCCGAGGGATGAACAGTTTGGGGTTGTGTGAAACTGGTTTCCATTTATACCCCGGTATTAATGCTGTACTTGTGTACCCTGTCTTCAGATTGGTATCATGGGTGCGACCGTCTTCCTTTTTCGCCCTCGGGAGAAGCGATGGGATTATTGGATAGCCTTTGGAGGGACAGCCGAGGATGGACGGGGTGTGGGTGGATGGACGTCAGCTATACCAAAGCAAGAAAAGGGCGGGCTGAGCTCGGGACGTACACAATTGTACCGAGAAATCATTGGCTCATGCGTCACGCTCCTCGAAAGGTATTTGAAAGACTTCGTTCGTGCTATTAAAGTTACTGTAAACGACCCGTAGCTATAGCAACCTCAAAAAGTAAACGGAATGTCATATTGCACGGGCATCGGAAACTTTTCCGTATTTTACGGGGCTTCAACCAATTATCTTTTGCAGAACTCCCCAAACTGAGTGTCGTAAATGAGCTTTTAATATACTTATTTGAAACTGCTTGAGAATCATCGAAACCTTAGTCAACACAATTTTGTTATGTACTTAGACAAAAGATTTGAAAGTATTGTTCTAAAATTGCACTTATTAGTTATATATTCAATTTAATCGCGACTTGATCTCTTTTATAGGATTGACAATGAGTTTAATAAGTAAGTTGCTCATAGGTCTCTGTAGGGAAATTATCAAGTAGGTGGATGAAAATGCTTAAGTGCTTTTCTCGAAGTAAAAACATAAGATGGAATAATAGCAAACCATACACCGTGAGATAAATGAAGAATGAGGAAAAAATGAAGTTTTACAGGCTTTTAACTCTTAGTGTACTATATATTATTTAAACCTTAACATGAAAGTTCTGTCGTAGAATTTAAGGAAATTCTGTTGTGAGAGAATTTGTAAATTAGATTGCACAATTAAACGGGAACCTTTATATAATAACTTTTAGTACCACTAAAGATTGTCACATAGAACATTGTATTTCATGCGTTCCATGGATTAAAAAAAAATACTCACCGGATTATATATTATCCAAAAACGGAGATGGGAAGCTACCGATCGACCACAAAAACCGGAGTCTCCGGGCGGGTACTGAAAAGATTGATTACTCAGTCTTCCCATTTTTTGAAATATTTCCTTCAATTACTCTTCACCAATGAAATTGCTGCAAAGGAATTCATTTCATGATTAATAAATGCTGCAATTTTCATAAATATAAAATTGATAATTGTCTGGCCAAGTTGGGATTCAATTTCTTACTGAGGAGATACTGTTTATTGAAATGTAGGCAAATTACTTTGCAAAATAACTCGATAAGGAGTTGAAACTATTTTTATGTTCCAATCACGGGAAATATGGCCGAATATTCATTATTTAACTCTCCCCTACGGGACCCCTATCCCCCGGGATCCCACTTCCCCGGAATCCCTTCCTCGTGACCCCCTACCGCTGGGACTCCTTCCGGGACCATTTTATCCCAGGATCCCTTTCCCCGGGACCCCCTACCACCGGGACCCATCTCCCCGCGAGACCCTTTTCCCCCCAGGACCCCACTTCCCCGGAACCCCTTCCCCGGGACCCCACTCCCCCCCGGGACCCCAGTCGTTCCGGGATACCCTACCCCCAGAACCGCCTACCTTCAGGACCCCTCCCTCTTCCGCGGCATCCCCTCCCCCCGGGACCCTTCTGCCCCAAGACCCACTACCACCAGGACCCCCTACCCCTGGGACCCCTTTTCCCCCGTGACCCTTTTCCTCTTGGGACCCCACTCCCCCGGAACCCCATTTCTTGGTACCCCCTATCCCCGGGATCCCTCTCTCCCCCGAGTTCCTCTAACCTCGGGATCCTCTCTCTCCGGAACTCTTGCCCCCTAGGATACCCACCTATTAGTGACACCACCCTTTGGTAATCCCATCTTACCAATCGCTGGTCGCTGCATTCTCCTTACTTTTCCTCAGATCTGCAGCTTGCGTTCCTATAATTAATTACGAAATATATGTGACTATATTATAAAAGTGTTCTCACAAAATAATTTGTTTTAATTTCCTTCGCGAAATTTACATATATTATAGTTTTATAGCTGTATAATAATTCAATATTTATTTCGTATGTATTTATGAAATCCGTAAATAATCTTAAAAATCTGTAAGAAATATAAACTGAAGCGTTTTAAATGCGATTAGTTAAACAACTAAAGCTTAACTCTTATGAAAAATATTAATATTGAATTTAAATAACTGCCTCTTTCTGTATGATTTAATTAATATTTAATTACTAAATGCTAAAACTCTGCGAAATTGCTAAAAATTCAATTGAAAATAATTGCACTTTTATTGAGCCATTTAAATGGATTGAGTCAAAGATAAACAACGCTAGGACGAGATTTAATTGCAAGACATAAAAATTTAAAGTTGTTGGATGCTCACATTTTTCTCTAACATGAAGAATTTCAAAAATCTGCTCAAATGAATAAATATCGCTATTCTTTCTTGGCCTCTATTGTCGTTGTATTTACTCATGAATGAATAACAATGAATATTCAAGCAGCTACAAATGCTGAACTGAACCTAAGCACTAATGTCTGTTGGCATTGAAAATTTTGACCGATATTACAAATATTGTGAAAAATTACCCTTATTTATTCTAAATGGTAAAAAATTTCCGAAGGAAAATCGGAATAAGAAGCGTTAGCTTTTCATACTCCATCTTATTTCAAATTAGAATATTTTATTCCATACTAGCAGAAGTGCCCGTTGATTCTCAACGGGGAAATCCCAATTAATAATTACTCTTGGTAGAGTCTTGATCGTAACACTTGCCTCATAATTTTAGGTGGATGGCTGATTCCAGGCTATAATATTTTCCAAACCAATTAACAAAGCAAATAAAATTATAATTATGTCTACAATGTCACCTAAAGATTTAATCTCATATTCTTTAAATGAACACTTTCTTCGATGATGACAAAAATAATTTAAAGATTATAAAAAATATTCGATGATCACATTAGGATAAGCAGCACCACCTTCTCGTAGACATTTTCTGAAAGGGAAAAATGGTTCTCGGAAACGATAATTAAACTCAAATAACAGGAAGATATTCTAATAGGCCCTAACGTGAAACCCCCAGAAAAAAGGTGACTTTGAACTTCAGTGTCATGGGTTCGATGCCAGAAGGTTACAATATCCCGATTTTTTCCATTTAAATGATGTTCGGAAATTTCTAAAAAATACCTCCCGGATAGGTAGAGAATCAAAATTCAAGGAGCTCACAGATATGGACATTATCTATCGAAACCATAAATTGCTTTTATAGAAAATGTCCTGGGTTCGAAGCGAGGACGATGCAAACATCTCCAATTAAAAATACATGGGGTAATTTTTAATATTTTTTTGTGCATTTATTGAAACGATAGGAAGTTCTCTCTTACCTGGAAGATGTATATTAAGTCACGGTTTAAGAAAACAATTTTAATAAAACCATAGACTTCCTGGTCTCGATGCCAGAGCACATTAATATTTCTCACATAAGGAATATATGTGAAAAGCAGAACGTCGTTTTAGGCAGTTGCAGCCAATATGTCTGCTTGAATTTTCACATATAATACGCTGTGAAAATTTCATATCATTGACGTTTGTGGTTTAGCCTGTGAATTAGTATCCTATCTGGGTATCTATATACGAGTGAAAGTTGCTTGAATATTGCAAGAATATGAAATGTATTTATAATCTTCATTCACATTGCACGTTTTGAGTTTCAATGTCATTGGGAAGAGATTAAAATAATTTTTTAAATCAAGCAATTTCTAATTTTGTAGACGCCTGGTGTCGAACCCAAGACTTATTAGCGGATGCAAATGGGCTATTATAACTTGATAGGACCTGATCTTTGTAAATGCTAAGTTCGAAGTCCATTTCATACCAGGAAGGTCCTGAAATAAGACTCCATTATCCCCGTCTTAAATGCATAGGGCAATGTAAATGGCTTTCTGGGATCGAACCAAGGACGATCAAGGAATCTTAAAACACGTATTTGAAATGTATCTATGATATTTATTTATATGACAAGTTTTAAGTTTTTATATTATCGGGAAGAGGTTCAAAAAATTCTTAAACATCGTAACAATTATTAATTTTAGAGACCCCTGAACCAAGGACTTATTGTTAGCTGTGAACAGACCGAAAGACTTATTAAGACTTGATTTTATTTGATACAAAGTTTGAAGTCGATATCATGCCGGGAAGTAATTAAAATTTGTTTCTGTTATCTTCACAAGAAATGCATAAGGACATCCAGTAGAACGGAACTCTAATTTTCCTGCGCTCTCTTTTCCCGCTCTCTATTTTTCCCGCCTCTAGTTTTCCCGCCTCTAGTTTTCCCGCCTTCTAGTTTTCCCGCCTCTAGTTTTCCCGCCTCTAGTTTTCCCGCCTTCTAGTTTTCCCGCCTCTAGTTTTCCCGCCTCTAGTTTTCCCGCCTCTAGTTTTCCCGCCTTCTAGTTTTCCCGCCTTCTAGTTTTCCCGCCTTCTAGTTTTCCCGCCTCTAGTTTTCCCGCCTCTAGTTTTCCCGCCTTCTAGTTTTCCCGCCTCTAGTTTTCCCGCCTCTAGTTTTCCCGCCTTCTAGTTTTCCCGCCTCTAGTTTTAAATGTATTTCTTTTTTCGTGAAGAAAAATATAAATTATCGATTGGTTATAAGCATAAGTACGAGCAGGAGTCACAAATATTCCTCGTACGTGATGTATCATGCAACAAACTGAACGAGGTTAATATTTCTAAGAATTTATTTGTAGTAAATAATAGCTTAAAAATGTATAACAGTTTGTTAATAGAGCTAAAAATAAGATACAAAGTAAAACATTTCTTTCCATTTGTCTACTAACTGTCTACTCCTGTCCAGTACTATCTCGAACGGCGCCAACATCTTCTGATCACCAATATTTCACTTCTTTAAGTTTTTATTTTCACTTTCATTTGTAATTTTATGATATTATCACCAGAAAAGTGTAATTTCTTTGAAAAATCTCTGAAAAATCAAATCATCTACGTTACACGAAATTTCTCATAAACATGTCACTATCCGACAGGTACTAATTCAAACTGACTTTCACACATGTAACGAAACGTTTAAACGAAGATCCTGCGATCTGATTGGCTGGCCAAACTGAACTGTTCAAAAGAGATATTCTTAAAGTTGTGTTATATTTTTCAGAGCAATATAAAGGAAGGAATTCGTCTTAAAAAAATGAATCTTAAAAATAGAGAGTTATTCTGAGATCGCGCTAGTCGCAAATTACAATTTTCGTATTTATCAAAATTTCTACTAACCAAATTTGGAACGGACGCCAACTTGGATTTTATTGTCAATATGGTTGAATATGGACCCATATCAATCCAAATACAAGTAGTAATTTTCTATCCCTGTTTGGAAAATATTAATTAAGTTACTTGCTGGTAGTCCATTGAACCAATTCTGAAAATTTCATCCACTTCTCTGTGTTTCATCTACTATTAGAACCTTTTCATCTGTTATAATCGATTAGTGATATAAATATTGATCAAAGTCCTTAGAATAATCACTGTTATTACGTTAATAATGAAATAATTTTGGTATACTTTGGGACGTAATTATTTGTTTATTTAGGAGGTATGGAAAATCTCCTTTGTAAGATTAATTAACGATTTACCTACAGGAAACAAACTTTTTGTTGCACGATGCTATTTATGACGACCCCCTTTTGGAAATGTATAAAAGAAACTTATTTTAATTATTTTGAATTTACCGTAATAATGGAAGTTATCGTGTTTTCTAACGCTAAAATGTAAAACCAATTCTATTTATTCACAATGATAGAATTTTTATTATTTATTGAGTTGATGGAACAGTGAGAAACATTGATACTGCTGTAATCAATTGTTGGCGGTATTTCCTCGGTCTGTATTTAATTTCAAAACTATTTAATAGAATGTAGAAACATCAATTAGTTTTCAAATTCCTTTAAACATTTTAATTTGAAATATTTAAACGAAACATTAAAAACATGACTAGATATTTTTCTATTTAGGAAGCAATTTATTCTGGAACTAACTTACGACTTAAGTATTTTAGTGACGAAATGGTTCACAGGAAAAGTTCAACTACGAATGATGATTTCGTAGATAGTTTTTGTCGAAATTGTTTTTAATCAAGGGTAGATTTAATTTATTTTCGTCTATAAATATATTGGCAGTATTAATGCCTTCTATCGGCGTAATGTGGTAGGATTAAAAACAGCAAGCGATCGATTTATTCTTAATAATCGATTTCATTCTGGTAAGAAATGAATGAGTTTAAGATTTTTTTTTCATGCTTGGCTACTGTTGCCCTTCCCCGGGAAAGTCCTCCTAAGCTCTAATGAACTTCAATTTAAAATCAATTTCACTTATTTCTACATAAAAAGTCTACACAATTCAATCGGATTCAAGAATCATCGTATCTTTTTGCTCTCTCTCTCTAAACCATGCTAAATACATAACTTCTTGTCCCAGTTAAAATGTATGTACAGTCCTGGCCAAAATTAACGCAGCACCAGCCGTAAGGATCGCTAGGGAGGTGCTGCGTTAATTTTGGCCAGGAGTGTACCAAAACTATCATCTTCTAAATAAGTACTTACTTAGTGTCTTGAGAATCCTATTTATCGACGAAACAAGCCCTCAATTCCTTAGCAAAGCCACAGACAAAGGAAATCAGGTACGCATGTAGAGTTACACACTAGAGGTATGCATGGGCCGAAAATTTCAACCCAAGCCCGGCCCGGCCCGGCCCGAACGTAGGATAAAATTTGGAGCCCGAGCCCGGCCCGGCCCGAACGTAGAAACAGTACATTTATTTTACTTCTTCAGCAATTTCGCTTCAGCAATTTCGCGAATCCCGGCTAATCGGATTTTTCCGGTTAGGGAATGGTCGTCTGTGTATGTAGTGTGTGTGTGAGAGAGAGGGAGAGATACTAATAAAAATGCAAAAAAGGAATAAAATTAATTAAAAGGGGTTAATTGGAAGAATAGCCTTCATTGGCTAAAATTCGCCCTTAAAAGATAAAATAAGGCATTATTATTATTGTTACATTGTAGTAATTTACATTGTATGATAAGGCTGGCGGTCGCACAAAGACTCCGTCATATACTACTTACATAATAAACACTTATCTGAATGATTAAATGCCTTGTAGAAGCATTTCAGTTAATAGTTTCTATGTTTCTACTCATTAACTTAAATTCCAATATTAGTAGTATACGTTGCTATAAATAAGGTTAGGTTGCTAATGACGCTTTAAAATATTTTTCTATCTATTAAATTATTTATCTATCGGGTTGATCTGTACTATCCATTCAAATGGTGAAAACTTTAACTATTGATTTAACAATCACTTTGGTTTTCCATGAGAATTTTTTTGTCTACAACCTCAAACTTTCCCGGAATGTTTCGTTTATTTCATCGCTGTTCTCGCAATTCAAATAAAAAGCAATATTCCACGACTGAAATAAAATTATTCATTCAATTTCCTTTCTTTTGGTACTTGTCGCGACTTCGTACGACTTCTTTTACTAATTTAATTTTGCGAAAGAAACAAACCCTCTATGCGATAAAAATTAGATTTACGTGCAAACGCTATGGAAATTTATTCATGGGCCCAGGCCCGGCCCGATAGAATGCCTGATTACCTAGCCCGAGCCCGGCCCGAGCCCGATAGACTGCCTGCTTACCCGGCCCGAGCCCGGCCCATGCAGACCTCTATTACACACACAATTTTCCACTGTTATATTCACCGTTTAACTTTTCCAGAAGATCAGTTTTCCCCATAAACACTTTCAAACTGAGCACTGCACCAAATTAATCACTAGTCACAAGTCACTTAATCCGAGAGGGATGGATGAGAACTAAAATTTTCTTCGAATCACCCTCGATTGTAGTTTCAATACTTTTATTCCTGAATTGTAGTTTACAACCTAACGCAACACTGGGTCAAGTAGCATCTAACTGTTTATGTAGAAGTTTAAATAAAAATGTGTAACACAGTACGCTATGAATTTGCCGAAAATTTTTGTCCACTCCCTCGATGCACTTACTGTACTTTCCTCAGCCGAAGTAAGCTGAACCGTGAGTGCCTAGCGTCATTTGAGCGTCAGCTGTTGTACCTACTTCGTGTTTTGAGGTAAACTATTCGCGGCTTGCTATCTTTCGTAACCCTTCCGAAAATCTCAGGACGAAAACAAAATTTCGATGCATGTTGCGACAATTAGCGAACCGCTTGTTTTGAGAATGTCAAATTCTCGGTAAGCTCTTCTCCTGTAAATACAGAGGCGGCATTAGACTTGATGTTTGGGTGACAACTGCTATATAAGATACATTCTGGAAGGTCATTTCAAGTAGAATGAGAAAAGAGTTGTGCCGAATGGCCATGCAAAGCATGGATCCCCATCCCCGTAACACAATAGTGTGACATAAGTAACCTCATGCTTTGTCCAGCAATACTTCAAGAGGTTAAGATATTGGGTATTTTCCAAATTTTTTAACGAATCTGCAATTTTTAGCGACTTTTTTCGTCTTTTATTGGAAGTAACTTATGCTTTTTTTTATATTGCTTAGTGTTTGGCTTGTTTTTTGTATTTGAAAAATAGTTGATGTCGCAAGTCTTATATACATGGAAGACTAATTCCATGTATTTTACGACCCCTTAAGAGGATGACATTGTCTCCGAAAAACGTTTTGAATTCCATAAAAAGGTGGCATTCTTTTCTTGCTTTCTCGGACTTCCGGGAGTAAGACTTTCAGGATCGACAAAGACGGCTTTTGAAGATTTCAAATCTCTAATCTAAAGCGGGTTGAATTCATAGAATGAGAAATCTGCCACATGCCGCTGCCAATTGTTATTCAATTTCAAAACAAATCATCTCAGTACATACATTTACTTTTCCAAGTTCTTTTATGTCTCGAACGATTATGCACGCCTAAAATCCACCGACGCTCTCGGTCAGTTTAAATTGCCATATTTTTCAAGCGAAGAATTTCCATTTCTTACGGTCACCCAAAACAGCAGAAAATTTCCAACTGGCCATAGGTCACGTGATCCCGAAAGTTTCATGTTTCTTCCTTCCTTAAACGCCTTTTAAGCCGTGAAATTTGGAGATTTATCTCGGGACAGAGGGAAATTAATAGCTTTGTCCCTTTCTTACTTCACCGATAGTTCAGACCGATTTCACCCTCTTTTCCAACTTTTTGAGTACCACACCCACTGTAAAATTTCCCATTGTATATGTTGAAACACCTTTTACCCATACCCACATGCTGATTTCTGTTCATTTATGCGATTCTAATCCCTAGCCGTATTATTTTAATGAGTAATATTTTTTTCCACATTGTTTCAAAAATGATTTTTGTGTTTTAATTCCTAGAGGAATAGCTTATAAGTAAAGTTAATCTGTTCAACACAAGATTATTGAAGTACCCTCTTTCGTTGACATGGGACTAATAGGTTTCCATACTGAAGTGAAGAACTGAGCGTTCTTTACTAAGTTTTTACGTTAAAAATGTGGGTTAAGATTTATGAGGCTGAAAGTATTATTACAGTTCTTGTTCCAGGTTCGAGTCCCGGTCTGGTCCAATATTGTATTTATATCCGTTTTTTGTTTTGTATTTTTTCTAGGTGCGTGCCATTACGTGCGAAATCACCTATCACCCCTTACCTTGAGCGTATTCTATCATAAATTATGAAATATATTCTTGCAAAAAAAATTGCAAATATTCTAAAAATAAATATGTAAATTGCAGTAAGTAAAATGGTAAAATAAACAAAATCATATTCTTGATACATCATCGTTTGTATCTTTTTTATGGTTTATTTTTATATGAAAAATAGGCATAAAATTCGGCAGCTCTCTGTCCTAAATAAATTCCTTTCGCAGATGTCATATCAAAGTGGTAATTAATCTACTTTAGGTTGAGTGGTTCTGTGTTCTGTACAACGCCCACTGAATAGAAGCTCTCTAAAACCATTAATCATTTTGCAGGCTATTATTCTCCATTAGCAGTGTCATTTATTGAAGTGATGTTCTGCAATTCAAATTTTAAATGGCGGACATATCTATTTGCCTTCTAATATTCGGGCGACCGAAGTTTGACTTTGGAACACCCGTCGCTGATTTCAAAGCTTCTAAAACCTCCTCGATTACGTAATTCTAAATCTGATCCGGTGGATTTCTTTTCAACTCAAATAAAATTAATGCAAAAACGGATATATTTGCGTTGATAGGAAGATCGCCGTCTGTAATTAGCGAGTCATCGTTCTTGTTTGCTTGACAACGAATTATTCGAATCATCGAGCTGGAATATATGGTTGAGATGCCAACATGCATATAGGTCAAGATTCCATTTTCCTCATTAAATAACATAGGATATTATTTTCTAGAGTCTTTTGTTTCAATAAGAAGGGCTACACAAGCCAATTGTTTCCTGTGAATCGTAGAGTTAACTTTTGACCAGTTTTCGTTGGTCTAAAGAAATTTGACGGATTAATTTTAGTTTTGTGAAGATTTTAGGTTAAGAAATAGAGATGGCCATGTTTGTATTTCCAACACATCAATATTTGGTTATAAAATGCGGAAAAAGGTTAATAGGGATAACTATAGTGAGAGGTATCGCGATATTAAGTTGGTATATATTATCCCAACTTTATCAATTAGGTGAGTTATTCTTAAATTTCGTTTTAAAGAAAAGTACTCGTAATTCACTCTCACTCTCTAACTCGTAATTCTTTTATATTCCTAAATAAGATTAGATTATACGTTTTTCCTTATTTAGTATGATAGGCTTTTTGATGCCAATAATTCACTTTTTTCAACATTAATTCCAGCTACAGCTGTCAACTTATTTGTTACTAGTTGATAGGTTAATTCCAAATCCATCCCTTTCTTCTTGTTGATGAAATTCTATCATATTAACTATTCTAATCTCAATCAAAAAGGTATATTTTCTATTTTGTCGTATAAGACGAAAATTGTTCTTTGGGAGCAAAATCAATTGCTAAAATTCGGGTGGAACTCTTATTTTAGAGATTCCCTTAGAGTATTTTAGAACTTATACTTACTTTCTACGTAATGTTAATTGATAGCAGAGGTCATCTTCAGTGTACATAGACACTTAACGTGTTCATCTAATACTGTTTTAGTGGACTCTAGTTGTGGTTGTGTCTGTTTTGAAATAAGGAGTCTTGGTAGATACAGCCTCGTTTATCTTCTCGAGAAAAACTTATTGATCATTATCCTTCATTATGGTTAAAGTTTTAGCCTGTTCTGGTTTCAAGAGTTCCGGGTAATCCATCTTCCGTTTTGTCCTCTGTTTTTTTTCAAAACTAAGTTGGCAGCACAAAACTACTTATGGAAGTTCTCCCTTCCTTCTCCATTAGCTTAGAAATTTTCAGAGTAAAATATGCCGCGGAATTGAAGGGAATTGTCTTCATTCTGCTTTCTGTATTTACCGAGTTTTTTTCTCATTAATAAAGCATTAGGAATTCTGTAATACCAAAAGTATTGAATTTTACCATATTGCTGCTCAGGCAAAACAGAGGCTTATATCTGGGGAAGTTACGCGTGCCTTTGATTTGTTGCTCGTTTACCTCTTCGAAATTTTAGATCACTTCTGAAATAGCTCGTAGCCATGACAAACAATTTTTGCTGCTAAACCATTGACAAATATAAATGATCTAAAGATAGACTTGGTGTAAGAACGCCACAAGGAAAAATTAGATACAGATTAATTTCATTCATTAATTAGATCACAGGCTTATACTCCTAACCGCACTTATATTTGCATAACATAGTTCCGAATAATTTGGTACTTTTTATATAAGATCCTCGATAGTTGACGAAATTCTGCTCATAAAGACTACCATTTAGAAACGAACCCGGGACTGCTTCCATAGAAGCCTAACGCGTTACTTACTCGTCCACCTTGGGACCAAATTTATTTACCGACGACGACTGGTCGGAAAACTTTGATGTCATTTTCAAGACAACCACATACATACGGTCGTACGCACAGGAGAAATTTGGAGTAGGAAGTTTTATCCTCCATTTAATTCTTAAGTGCTAAGGCAAATAGGTTTCGTTTCTCTAAAAAATTAAATGTTTCATAAGCAACCGCAGCAAATTTGATGATATACTATAAGTGAATAGAATTCTCTGTGGTGGAACTGTTACTAAAAGTTACCATACGGCCACAATATTCCAGTTCTGCTTCAGATGAAATTTATCTTACACTGATGCATACAAATTCTCTTACGTTTGTTGTGGTAAAGCATAGTTGTCCCTTACTATTGCTGAAATTCTTGTTTTTATGGACCATTTTGTTGTTTGTATTCCTATTTGTATGTCAAAGACATAGATGACTTAGCCTTTTTAGTGTACCGAAAAGCTACCCTTCTCTCGTATAATGGAAATATCGTGTTCCTTTTCTGCATGCGAGATTGCCACCTTCTAAAAATAATTCAGAATGCTTGCGAAGGATGAAGTAGGAATTCAGTAGGTGTCGGAATGAAGTGGCGGAAACTTCTGCAGCCGATTCTTTCCCAGGAAGAAAGGAAAACTACACGAGGCGGTAAATCACCTCGGGTAGAGGCCTCTGGTCAGCGGAGGCGGGCGAAGATAGATCTGGAGATGGAAAGGAAAAAACTCCACAGGAAACTGTGAGGATAGCCCAAGAGAGATGGCGAGGAGAGATGGGAAAAACAACGGCGAATGGAAAAAGCGATGCTGCCTGAGAAAGAAAAGAATGCGCACGAAAACACGTGTCTTCGAGGCTCATTCTTTCTTGTGCGAAGCTTTTAACTACTTGTTCTCCTTGTTTTGCGTTGTATACCTACCTTTTTTGAACCAAGGAATGTTTTGGTAGTGATTAAAGTCTCAAGGGAGTTATTCATTATCGCATTGTTTCCAAGCAGGTGTTTTATCGCGGTGCTATTATTTTTTGTGCAAAGCAACATCAGAGAAGAATTTCTGGATGAATAGGGTAATTTTCTTGATTGAAATTTAGCGTAGACATTTAACGTAGATATTCAATATAGAAGTTTTACGTAAATATTTATCATAGGTATTCAATTTAGATATTTAATGGACCGTGATTTAATAAAGGATTCCTTTAATAGCGATCCGCCAAATAATGCCCGATGGGGAGTATGCATATGAGCGGGAATTGCTGAATCATTCAGAGTAGACATTTAAAATGTTTTTTTTTTGTTTTATTCAATCTCGGTATTCCAGTCAATTCCATTTCACTCAGCGCAACCATTTATCTAATAATTATGCATTCGAAAAACCATATTGGATTTCTTGAATTTTATTTAAAGTCGGAGTTTTTTAATGAAGGATTTGCCACTGTTCAATTGCTTCATGCTTTCTTCAATCGCCTCCTCTTTGAAGAAATAATTACCATGGTTGGTAAGGAAATTAACTTCACACATCGTTGACATAGATAGATAGATTTTGCATGATTCCTTAGTACAGATGAGGGACGAATTCTTCTTTTCTAATGATAAATTCAATTATGTTTATAGCATAAACTGTTTTATTCAGATTTATATTCATTTATATCATTTGTTCGACGATTAAGATAATACGAACGAACATAGCTTATCAATGGGGCGTGATTTAAATTTTCAAATAAGTGAAAGATTGAATTTTAGTATTAGAAGGAAGATTTGCGGTTGGTATAAGGTGTTAGTTATTGGTTGAAGGTGATGGTGTAGATTGATATATATCGCTGCTTGAGATTCCTTGGTTTTAGGAAGATTTTTGCTTTGGAGGTGTAAATAACCTTTTTGAAAACAATCTTGAAATAAATAAACTTTGTTGCTTTCACCATAATAGATATTCCCCCATACAATATAATATATTATATTATAAATATTTACATATTTATTATATAATATCACCTTTCCACAAAGTGAAGATTGTTCATATTAATTTTATTTTTGAAAAATTTTACGATAGTAGTCGATTATATTATTGGAACGAAAATCGTTAGCTCGTGGTGTCCAGACATTCGTGTATCGGTACAGATGACTTTAATCAATTAATCCGGAAAATGTTTTTTATGTTTAAATTAAATTGAAAATTAACTCAGAATATTAAATCATGGATTTGCATATGGTAACAAATCATCGCCTTAAATCTGTTAAAGCATGCGCGCGAAAAGCAAATAAGGGAAGGGAAATCGCATTTCAGCTCCAGGCAATCATTCAAATTACGCAAGTAATTAACGTTTTAAATGCTTCGAACTAGTCATTTGGCGATTTAACGTCGTCCATGCTACGGGCATGGAAATTCTGTTGAATCAAAAATGTAATTATATTGCCGCATGTCATGTGAATGCATCAGCATTAAAGGTTTTGGGTTTTGAATTTGTTTTCACCACGCTTCAAAGGAACAATTTCTATTTCTGATGCCGTAAGACTTAATGGTTGATGTTAGATTTCTCCAAAGGAATCCATTTAAAAATTTATTACTTACCTCTCTTCCTTTTTTGAAATGTCATGATGTAGAATCGAGCAGAATTCTTCACAATCAGATTCAAATTACTGTCGATGTGCAAAAACGAACCACCTAATTTTCCCTCGTTTGAGTTCATTGTTATTTTTACTTTCTCCATATACGAAGTATAGAGAAAGTATTGTTTTCATGAAAAAATTCGACTTCGAGATTTCAACGGAAATACATGTTTTGGGGTCCCTAGAACACGTTTTGACCATTTTCGGAATGATGTCTGTGTGTATGTGTGTGTGTGTGTGTGTGTGTGTGTGTGTGTGTGTGATAGTGGACGCTCTAACGTGAAAACTATTGGTCGTATCAACATCAAACTTCATATATAGTACTGTGGTGTGTGCTGTCAGAGTTGATTAGGTTTTGGAGTAAATCGGTCAACCGGAAGTCGAGCTTTATTCATTAAAGCTCATTTCCGGTTTTCAAAATATCTCCATAAATATGATATATACGTATATTGTATTACTTATAAAAGTTTTAGATAATGTAATTTACTATAACTTTAGTACTTAAAATATTTTTGTATCACCGGTTGATTAGGAGTTATTCGAGAAACACTGATAAACCGGAAGAAGATGATTATGTACTTTGTGGGCGCTCTAACATGAAAACTATTTGGCGGATCAACACCAAATTTCATATGTAGTACTTCTATTACAGTTTTTAGAGTTGATTAGTTTTTGGAGTAAATCGGTTAACCGGAAGTTGAGCTTCATTCTTCAAAGCTCATTTCCGGTTTTCAAAATATCTCCATAAATATGATATTTAGGTAAATACTATTATTTATAAATGTTTTAGAAAATGTAATTTACTATAACTTTTGTATGAAACATATTTTCGTATCACTGATTGTTTAGGAGTTATTCATGAAATACTGATAAACCGGAAGTTTCTGATTATGTACTTTGTGGGCGCTCTGGGCTCTATGGGCGAAAGGCCAGTTTCATCGTTTTTCATCCAGCATGCCCCGAACAACATTATTTATAATGTTCAGAGTTCGAAATTACTGTCGTAGATATGTATTTACATCTTATATATGGAGAAAGTCATGTGCTGGCCACATCAGATTTTTTACTTTAGAACTTGTAAATACATCTAAAAATTATTGTTAAATGTAAAATTTTCCCATCTCATCCATTTCTTCTGGAAGAGAAATCTAGATTTACATTCTCGAATGTGAAAATAAACCGCAGTCTCTGTATTTTCCACAAAAATTTATTAATACACGACCGGTTTCGGCCTTACAGCCATCATCAGGTCATCATACCTGATGATGGCTGTAAGGCCGAAACCGGTCGTGTATTAATAAATTTTTGTGGAAAATACAGAGTCTGCGGTTTATTTTCATAAATGGCGTTCCACTAAGTACAGTCAGTTCGTATCGATTTTATTTTCATTCTCGTTTGAGTTTCAAGGCAACACACTATTTAGAATGAATATCTGCCAATGATTTTGAGTTTTAACACTTAAATTTTAATACCTTCCATTGCAATATGATCATTGAGGGTTCATAGCTCTCAGTCCTTGGCGTCGCGACGGTTAGCGGTGTGTAGAGAAAGCGGTACTTTGAAATAAAAGAACTGATTAACATTCTCGGTTTTATGAAAGGAAGTATTATTGCGATTATTACATCGTTATCACTTTCTATCCATTTTTATCACTATTTTCCTTTTTTCGTTCTTTGCATAACTTAGATATAAAAAGTAGTTACTTGAACCATACGAAGTGTATAAATCGACACAAATGACAAGGTGATTTAAAATTCCCTGGTATAGATTGACTTTCGCTCCAAGTGAGGTTGTTCAATTATTTTTTCACAGTATGATAAAATAAAAATATTATCTATTTATGACAAGATAAAACACAAACAATCAATATTCAAGCTAGTGATAAGTGGTTAATAGTATGTAAAATGGAATTTGAAGAATTAATTCCCTAAGCAGTTGCAGAGTCAACCTTTGAATACGAAGAATCTGAGTTACTGCACCGCCCAAATATGCATTTGCTAACAATAATTGGCGTAATAATGGGCAGTTATGAATCATTCACTTATGATTTCGGTAATGAAATGCACTTGCATCGAACAGTTGCGGAATCAAGCTGTTAAATTTTATGTAATAGGACATGAGATATTATACCACTTACGCCATTTTACTGTTATTTATTGCCATGGAGCTGGGATTTTTTTCGGTGTAATAGAGTATGATACTGAGATAGGTTAGCAACTCTGACTGCAATATTTTAGCGGGATCACATTAAATAAAAATGTAAATTTCCACAAATCAAATTTTTATTTAATATTATCCCTATTACTGTGTTCCAGCTAGTTAAGGCTTCTTCGATTGAATTTATTCAATATTTTATATTTCAAAATATGTGAAAATTTGATATTCAGAGATGTCCGCTTTGCCTCAGTGCAAATTTCGCTTTGCAAAATTGCACTTCGTGCACATGAATGCATGAATTAGGATTAATTAGCACGACAAACGTAGCATTCGTCAAATTGCAGCTTCAATCACTGCGCTCTCGCTCCCGGTGAAAGTAAACCTTGGCGTCCTATTTCATTACCGTTTTCGATATTACCTTTTTCGGCGAAAACGCGTATTTTCGAATAATGAAAATCCCAGCATCGATCCTTTCGCACGTGACGAGACGACTGCAATCGCTTTCAATCCGCCATCAGAGGAACAGTATTGAATTTGAGAGAGGGAAAAAGTTAAAAAAGGCAGGGATTTTATGTTTCGCCTCGTCGGAAAGCGGGAAATCTAATCAGTGGCTCATTGTCTGATTGAGGCCCTGTGGCAGAATGCAACGCAATCGTTTGGACTACTCGTTTAAGTGCCATTGTTGCGATCAAACGAGGGTGATTGTCGTGCCTTCGTCTGCAGATCCGCGGACGTTTCCCCCAACCACGCCCCCTTTTACGGGAAAAAATGCGGAAAGAAAGTGGAGAAATTCTGCGATGGAAAAATAGCGGTACGAATCGAGGATGAGGCGACGGAAATATGGTGACGTATTTTGAATGTCGTTGCGTATTTCAGACACGCTTCCCGTTTTTTCCCATTCATAGTAGAGCGCGTGAAATTAGATATGTCACGTATTAATTTTTTATTTAAGTGAGTCACATACCGTGCTGCCACCATTTGTCAATGGATTCAGATTAACAAGAAGTTCACGATAGCTATGGATGAAAGCATAGAAACTAATCAGCAATAATTTTTATATGAAAAAATGCTTACCATATATGTTTCAGTTCTAAACGATTGACAGGGTAGACAACTTATATGAAAACTTATTATTTAGTTACTGAAGTAATTCTCATCACCATCTTACGATTGATTCAAAATAAACAGAATTTCACAGTAGCTACACATGAAAGCATGATCTAAGAGCCAGTCAACAGTAACAAATTTAAAAAAAAATAAAAAGTTTGCAAAATAAATTTTAGCACAACATGAATTACATGATAGTTCATTTACATGGTAATTGATTTAAAAATTCCATTAAGATTGGGTGAGGTTAGTTTGAAAGGGACTATGGAGGAAGATAAAATGTTGGTCAGGACGTCGGTAAAATATGATTTAGTTCACAATTATTTAAATGATGGTTCATTGGTTCATTTAAATAAAAATATCCTTCTTGCTAAGAATGAGTTTAGTGGCAGTCTGAAAGGGTCTATGGAGGAAGGTCGGGAGTTCATAATGTAGGAAAGGATCATGGAGCAGAAGAGTAAGCTCAGTTGACTTTGGCGAAAAGTAATGTTTTTGTAGTGAAACTGATTCGGAAAAATTTATGTGGGAAGTTTGAAACATTGTTTGTAAAACAAAGATCCAATTTGACTAAGATTTTGTATAGAAAAAGTGATGTTAACCAATTTGAGGCCGTGATCCCTAATTGGGGATCTACAAGATATTCTTTCCATCCCTGAGCCCGTGATCTGCAAATGGGGCTTTAAAAGAAATGGAAATCTTCGATTTAAACTTTCTTTTGTGCTTCATAATTAATGTGACAGAGTGGAAGTAGTCATACCTCAAGTATGGGTAAAACAAGTCGGTCCTTGATGGGTTCACACGAGATCTGTGGATGGGGTTCTCAGGATTTTACTATAGCTGCAAAAATTAAATATTTGGTTTAGGAAGATAGTATTTGAATTGTTTGACATTAACCATATAGGAGAGCAATATAGTACGATCGTATTCGTACGTTCTTCCCGTTCTCCATTCACTTGGTCATCCTATAGGGTTTATGGAATTCAGTCACTGGTTGTTTTGTACGTTTTTTCACGCATTCGTGATTAGGGGACGAATAGCGCTTTCGAAAAGGTTTAAAATCAAAGCGTTTGATAGACGTGGATGGATTGGAAACCTCTCAATCAGGAGCGCCTGTTTTTTCGGTATTTTCTAACTGTCAGTTGCCATGCGATCGCTGCCAAATGAGCTGAATGGGAACAGGTACGTGTTCTCCATTGTCTACCTCATCCTCAATGATAGTGCACATCAATATCACATGTGAGATTTTATGCTCAGGTATATAAGTTTTGGCACGATAGTGCTGATGTACAGAATTAGTATGATTTGGACGTTTTTCCAGCAAACGCATTGATTAAATCAATCACTCGATGGATTATATTAGAATAATACTCAATCAGAATCGAAGGAAAAATGATGTGTGTTGGATTTATGGGTAACGTTCACGACCAATGTGAAAAAAAGAATCTCGATACTTTGTTGAAATACACAAATCTAAAACAAATTTGATACCACTAACAGAAAGAAAGGGCATTTGCCTTATAATTCATAAGTTTTTTTATGGTTACGAGTTAACTTTCCGAGGATCTCCGTCATAAATATGACATTATTAAGAAATAGTGGACTTTTGTATGCAGATCGGATTTGTTTTACATGTGAATTTTTTTTAATTTAAAATTTTATAAATTTTTTTCCTATGGAGTTAGAGACTATTGAAAAATTGTATATTTACAATATTTTTAAATTATAACGGCATCATTCTATATATTAATCATCCGATAAAGAATGAGGAAAGAGCACATTTGTGAGCATGAATATACCATCGCAATTAGTTTAAATTGGAAGAGGGAAATTTTTTTTTCGGATTACAGCTATGCCAATTTATCTATCATGAATACGTCTAGTACACCAACGGTACTAACAATGGCATAACAATGAATACCACACTACCTATCTCTGCGCAGATGGTGCTCCAATTAAATATTGCACTATCATTTATTACCAAATGATAAACGAATACTCAATGAACGAAAAACACACATTTATAAAGCCACTCTTAAGGTTTTAATAAAGAACGAACTATTATTCTATATCCTACCATCAGGTTTATTCAAGGCAAGGGTGAAGATATAATTAGTTTGCTTCTCCTTTGATGTAGATGGTAATTTCATTGTGAGTTAAAAGCCTTTGGGTGTCGAGCTGGGGAATTACATCGTCAACCGGAAGTTATCGCAGCGATAATTACTCCGGCATCTCAATTAGTTCCAATTTCGTGTATTCAGTAATCGTAGGTCGACATATGTGTGCTTTTGGTATGGATTCGATAGAAGGTGAGACAGTTTCAAGGGGAGGAGCAGCCTTTAAGGGTTAACAGGATCGGGGTGTGGGGCGACTCCTCCGAGAAAGGGAAAAAGGGACCTCGACGGGCATGCCACCGCCCCCATATCCCGTCGGTTACTTCTTCACCCTAATGGAATTCCGATGTATAAAGGGTGCCACACGCCCATGCCAGAGAGAGGAAGTGTTGGAGACTTGGGAAGGTCTTTTTTCCTCTCTAAACCTCATCTTCCGGAATCTTTTGCGGTGGTAGGTACGCGGAGGAAAGACAATGGGCCTCGTCCCTTCTCCCACTTCGAAGATTCTGATCCCCTCCCTCTTTCCCTGCAACGTTCTGGTCATGTGCACTGTTACCCAATGTATTGTATTATCGTTCCTTTCTTGCTTTGTCCGACTACCGGGAAGTAAGAGGAGGAACGCCGACAACGACGGCTTTTGGAGATTTTAAACCTCTAATTCATTCACAGCCGTGTTCCAATATTTCTTTCTTTATACCAGTATATTGTGTTGCCAGGTTATATTAACTAACCTGTAAGCCACATTTTTGAAACGTTTGGGTGCTCAACTATGATTGCTAAAATGAAGGAAGTGGCCTGAATATCAGGTAGAAATTTACCGTTTACACTCGGAAATATTACAAGTAACTAACAAAATGTTATGTGAAAATGAAGGCATGAATTTTCGGTTAGATATAATATTGTCACTTGACAGATAGTACCCTGACCTGCTGCTTATATAAATCCCTGCCATTGCGGATCATTGTTATACTCATCATTAGACTATTTTGTTAGTTGATATGGATTGATGATTAGTGTATCTCGTTTCCTCCGATTTTAGAAATATAATTTTATTAGAAATCCGAGTACAAGATTTAATACAAAAGGTGAACTTTTAGTAACAACTTAAAAAGGTCAACTATAAAATAAAGGATTTTCAAGCTTTATTTTTGACTCTGCTCCAAGCCCATCTTTGTTGACATATAAAGTAATTTTTAACATTTTTACCAATGTATAACTTTAATAAAAAGCTCATATAACAGTCATTTATATACAAATATTATAAGAATTCGTCCTAACAAAACAAGAGGTTATAATGAGTTTATACAGCAGTCATCATTAAGCATTATGAATCACATTTCTTGGACTCTCAATCAATTAATTAGGCAGCACATTAGCTTTTGATAGAAACAGTCTTGGGCTTGATTTTTGGCGAAGTCTAGGGCCGTAAAAAGTAATTTCACAAAACATAGTTCATCATCACTGCGCTGATCGTGAAGAAACTAAGATACAACTCTCTATAAAGAGGAAGCGAAGAAGATGGGAAAATATTTCTGCGTACAGAGATTATTATGATTACATTGCTCGCATTATCTTTATGTGAATTAGTTGAGTCCATAATTTTTCAATATGTTCTGTAATCGCGAAAATTTAACTAAACAAATGGTTTTATGAAATTAAATCACAAATTTCTGCCGTATTTCCATTTAAAATAAAAAGGCTCTCCAGTCTAGAAATGTTTAGCGAAGAAGTTTCTTTCTCTTTTGAGGCAATCCGGATGTTTTCTTTGTTGGACGGTGTCTTATAATTTTTCCTCATTGGAATATATCTTGTTTCCGCTTTGCGGCATGACTGTAAATTATTGACTTTAAAAGGTATCATAATATTTTTATAAAAAATGAATGGTGTTTGGTTCTGTGTGCTCCTGTTATACGAGTAGGTTGCATGTTAATAGTTTGTTTACTTGCTTCAATGTTTCAAAATTAAGAAAGGAATAATTTATTTTTAAGTGGCTAAGATTCTTTCAACCACCCCATGAAATTTAGAATAGTTTGGAAATAAATAATTAAATTATAATTATGAGTATAAATTATAAGTTAAACATTTCAAGGAGAATTTTTTTGTACGTGTTGTAAATTTTATAAAGCTTAAGTTAGAATTCTTAAATTAATTGCTTTAGACAACTTTGATTTGATGGGATACTATCGTAAGTCTCATTTTATGCACTTTCGTAACGTATGCCTATGATAAGAGATAGCCACGAAATAAAAGGTATATCGAAAGAGAAAATTAAAAGGAATTAAGATTAGGAATTTAAAGCCAGTTAAAGAAGAGATATCCGCAGAGTGATGGAATGGGAGTTGGAAAAAAACGCTCGTAAATGTTTCTAGATTTTCTTTTGTTTTTAATCTCATCTGGCGAGATTGAGCCATTCACCGGAGCCAACGACTAAGTAGGGATTTTATTTAATGGTTCGGAAATTGAAAGAAGGTTCAAGAAGGTGATTTAGTTGGGAAACTTTCTGTATCTTGAAGGGACGGAAAGATTGAGGTCTCGACGTCGTTCAATACTATTTATTTTTTTTGAAGTCCTCCGCACGGAGTCTCTTAATGTTGGTGGTCTCCTAAGGAGATTTATTGTTTGACGTGAAACTGAAGTTTAAATTGTTTCTACGGCGATACGGGTCAGGCTCGGCTCGATATCCTTCGATGTTCCAGTAAAGGACAGTTTCTTTTCTCCTCGAAGTTGGAGAAAAATCGAATCGAACTCCTAACTTTATTGTCTTGTAAGCGATAAATGGCATCGGATACGTTTTATTGAGGTGTCCTTTCCGGTTTCTGACTTTAAATTTACTGGTTAGGTTACAATTTACTGCGGCGATAAATCATTTAGTACCTATCGATATTTTACCGATATTATCAGCTTTCGGAAATTGTGTCAACCGAAGAAATATTACTCTGTAAGTTCATGTTCTAATTTGTAAGTGAGAGAAATCCGGAGTGTAATTAATTGATTCCTATATATTTTTCATCACATAGAAGCCAATATCATAGTGTGGATGGACCATCGATTATGAAGAGGATTCAGCAGTAGGACATTGTGGAATCTGCATCAGCGCATCGTATCAGGATTGATCTGGAAACTTGCCTCGTGTGTCTGTGTATCGTGGGTACATACTTCGTGTAATTTGCTCTCTCTTCATCAATGTGAAAGTGCTACACTTTATTAGATAGAACATTTATTGGTACGATTCTGTGAGGAAACGAAACTACTTTTAAAAATTCGATTTAGGAAAAATTATTTTCATAACTATGTAAAATTCCAGATTTCGTTCCTAAAATGCGATAGCTTTTCTTCGTAGAGGAATTTAAGTTCCATATTTCCAGCCCCCTTTTTTCTTCATTTTCCTTGAAACGAAAGTACTTCTTAAGAAATAAATTTGAAGTTCTTTTATTCCTTAATCCGTTAAAATATCTCTCATCATAATTATTTGAAGTATTGAAAGATCTCGGAGAATAATGTAATAAGAAATTTCTTCTAATGCCTCATTCTTTCTTCCAATTTGCAAAGATAAATGAATAAGAGAGTTATAATAAAAGATAAATACAGAATAATAGAATAATGGAATGAGGTTATACAGAATGAGACTGAAACAGATGAGTAACAAAATTACATTTCAAAATGAAAGTTGGCAGAATATAAAGTGTACGTTTGACCTCCTTTTCGGTGAAAAGGTCTCCTTTATCTAATTTTTGTTGAGTTTTAAATTACCTTCCCCAGGATTTATCTCTGCTAGATTTTTAATCGAATGATAATTTGAATTCTTTAAAAATTTCATTTTTAATATGCCATTCATTTTTTCATTCCAGTTTCTCTCATACTATATTTGCTGCAGGTTGTGTTTGATAATTAAAATTACATTTTATTGCTCTGCAGTGATTAGAGAATCATTTCGTGCAATTGCAGTAAAATAATCCTGGTAATGATGACCTGTTTGATTATGGAACGAATATCGAAAAAAATGAAACATTTTGGTCGTAATTACGACAATCGTAGATGGCGCGTTGTAAAAACTGCTTAAATTATAGTTCTGATTGAGGATAGTTAGATTTCGGGTTCATGAATTATCCAATCCGTTTGCTTCGAAGTGTAACTATTTAGGTGGTTCAAATTTACTGGAAAGAGTATAAACATATTTCAGTATGTATCAAAGAAGTGGCTAGTTGATTATTAAGTAATTTTTAAGTAAATTAGCTAAGTGTAATTTAAAGGAACTTTAAGTGTAATGTAAAGGAATGGCAAAAAACTCTTAATAATGCTCTTTATTCCGGAATTATGAAGTTATTTGCTGGATTGACTTTACCGATGGATATCATATCAAAAGTTAATTAGAGATAATATTGTCTGAGACTACTTTTTGGCTTATGGTTACTATTTGCCTATGAACCAACTTGAGATATGTGCGTACGTAATCAACGTACTATCAACGTCTACTAACGTGCTGTTGTTACAACTCTGTGTGTGGCGAAAACTCAGTCTGAGCGAAATTTACAGCCAGTTTTCACCTCGCCATTCTTACGAACACATTTCTTGTCTATTGGAAATATTTCACGGAATCTAAGTCTCCAAATAATACCTTCTCTTAGTCTAAATTGCCTGTCATCCATCACACATTGTAAAGATGTAAGCACAGCAACTAAGAAGAAAAGAAGAAATTCTACTTTATTTCATACGATCATGCGGTAGCGTGGCCGAGCGGTCTAAGGCGCTGGTTTAAGGCACCAGTCTCTTCGGAGGCGTGGGTTCGAATCCCACCGCTGCCATTATTTTACCTCCACAGGTAGCGAATTGGTTATTGTTCTTGATTGAGATCTCTGAGGTCTGGGAATTGAATCCTGTCATTTGATATTGGTACATGGTGATATTATTACTAACATTTTTATTACTAATACATACTAATGTAATGATTGTAGTTAATTTATTCAATGTCAGTGTAAACAATTATTATTGCTTATCGATGCATAATGATGAATAGCGTTGGAAATGTTTGCAAATTGTTCCATCTCGGATCCTATCAATGGTTGCCTATCAATAGAGTACTTTAAAGCTAAACAAGAGATCCGAGAGAATAAGAGGAATTAGTTTCCATTTTCTCGGATTTTGGATCTTGTATCAAGGCCTACGTATTGACAATTGGTCCTAGGAAAGGTTTCGGAGAAAACAGGTCGGACCTGATTCCAGATGACATGCTGAGTGACCTTTTCCGTTCAAAGATGCCTATCATTACATAAGAGCTGTGATAACGCTGGAATTCGGTCAGTTTCATCTGAAGAAGCCACGGTTGCTAGTAATTAGCCGTAAATTATCTCTTTGTTTGGTCCTTAGAAGGTTTCTAAGTCAAAAATTCTTTTAAAACTAATTTCTTGGAAAGTTTTGACCTTTCTGTTGTTATATTCCTAATTGTGGCTATTTTACACATTGTCTGCGATATTCAGTCAGCGTCATACCAGGTCAGCGACAGCGCTAAAATATTTAGGATTTATCAGCACTTTGTATTATAATTTTTGTTGTAGTAAGTGATGCTTAGAATTAAACAACACATCAAAAAAGCTCAAAATTACAAAATCATATTAACCTTTTCTTTTCGAGGTAAAAGATATAGATATACGACTATTACTGTTCGGGAATTATTTTACTAAAAGAAAAAGTCATGAAACAAGAAATAAATCTTCCTGCTATTCTTGACACGCAAGATAAATATTGCATACATAGATACTTCAAATGAGATGTAATTTAAATATTATCACGAAAGTAGTTTAGCTATTTATGGACTATTTCGTAAAATTACATTTAAAGGACTATTTCGTAAAATGTAACTCAAAGCTACGTAATAAAGGTTATTCTTAATATATTTCCATAAAATATGTATAGGAGGACGGAGATTCAGGCGATTTCACTATCAAATTATTAATGATATTTACTTTCATTGAAGTTTCCGCAAAATTGAAGAAGGAGAGCTGTTTAACTAACGATTTTGGATTTCCGAAACCTGCCTCTGCTAAATTGTTACAATCTTATATTTAAAATTATGGCACTGTAAAAGTGAAGATGATAATCTCAATGTAGCACTTTTACACAAGTATAATTTTTAAATCAAACTTTCCTATAAATATATGTTTGTACTCGAAGCAGTCATTAACGATATATGAAACACCCATAGATGGAATATTAAGGAAAAATTCTTATGGAAATTCAGACTAAATGAAAATCAAATGTTTTATTGGTTGACTAGGATGTACATAAGGAATTTTGCGAGGGACTACTTATTTTACTAAGTGATTAATCACTTACGTACCCACCGTTTCTTTTTCTGATTTGAGCCATCTCTTAATTAGCGACCGCACTGCCCAATGTCTTGATTAAGACTTGAGATGCTCGAGTGAGTCTATAAAAAGGCAGATCTTGCTTCATCTGGCCCTTTCAAGGAAACGTGGGGATCGCCAGAGATCATGTCAATTAACGCTGAAAGTGTGGTTTATTTGTTCCCGTAATTTATGTTAGGGCCCGATTTGTGTTGAGAATAATGAGATATCAGGTCAGAGATGAGAGGAGTTGATTTCATTAAATCCATCCTTTTCTTTCCAAATGCTATTCCATTATCTACTTTTTGTGGGGATCTCGAACTCTTACCAATTCAGTCCGTATAATTTACGCTCTCGTGATAAAAATAAGGTTACAACAGAAGCTGGTTCGTTACAAAAACTTAATTGACTGTCTTGGCTATTAATTTCTTAAGTAGCAGGATTTTTTTAACCCTGGCTTTGTTTTCCGAGGTAATCTTAAATTTCTTTTCTCCAAAATTCAGAATGAATTAATCGATGCGTATCCTGAATATTGAGTAGGATTTCACTAATTACACATTTCCTATTATAGTAATGTTATTTTAAAGTTTCTATTACATTATTAATAACAGTAAATCATCGGATTGTTCATTTATGAGTCTAATTAGAAATTAACGTCATACTTGATAATTTAACTGCGGTCTATAATATAAAATAGACTGTGTGTGTATGTATGTTCGCTAAAATCTCGAGAACCTAGAATCTCAAAACTTTGAAATTTTCTACATTATTAAAAGTCAACCTCGCGCAGAGTATAGGCTATTTTTTATTTCCCTATAGTCAACGACTCGAACCTAGATGGGTCAAAACGTTTTCATAAGAAATACAAGTTAAGGTCATTTTTTCGTAGCAGGGTTTATTTATTTTTCAAAATAAAATTAGAAATAATAGTTGTAGGAAGTCGAATCAAGCACCTAAACAAAGAATTTAGAATAAAAATTGTTATTGTGGTCGTCAAATATCGTTTGCGATTCGAAATTGCGCATATTTTGATAAAGTACGTGGATATTTTATCGAATTTTTGAGGACGTAAACAACCCATCCCCCTGACGATCAAGGCGACTGTTGAGTCCCCAGCTCATGAATTTATCCGTAAGAACACATTGAGAAAATATGCCTACTTCAAATTAATGTTAAAAATATGTAATAGCATTTTTGAAGAGGGAGAAATTTAAGGAGATATTAGTAACTGCAGCAATAACTATATACTGTGAAGAATCGAGCGTACAAAAATACGAATACCAGTATTTAAGAAAGATTTTAAATTTTATGGAAACGTCTGCAGTAACCAAGTTTTATTTATATCAACGTAATTGTTTACTGACTATTCCGTGGAATATTTGGGTTTATAGTAGGTTGTTAGATGAAATTGCTTTCTCTCTATCAATTCAACTTAAAAACCTGGTAAGTTGCGGATGTTTTTAATACAATCTTCTTCATTAAGTATTAAAAATTATCAATTTACATCGAGAAATATTTAGCGATTGACAAAAATTTATGTGAATATCATAAAGATTTCCCAGATACAGTGTTGGAGTGAAACGGCGATTTATAAAGCTGTAGTAAATCTCCAACATCGTAACCCTCCATCGAAAAGGTAAAGCAAGTTTATGTTTTGTTATACGCAGAATAAAAAAAGTTATTCATGGTGGTTTTTTTAAGTGCTTCCAATTCTTATACATATCTTTCTGTTATTGGTGTTAAACATTTGTTTCTGTTTTGGCTTTGTGATTACTTTTAATAAGCTCCATGTTTATGTAACGCATATTAGTATTGGGGTAAAAGTCAGCTCCAGAATACACTTACTTTCTGCAAAGAATATTAATATTCATATCATTGGTTTTAGAGTGATATATAATATATTTCTGCTATTGTTTATGTTT
This sequence comes from Sympetrum striolatum, assembly GCA_947579665.1. NCBI lineage: Eukaryota > Metazoa > Arthropoda > Insecta > Odonata > Libellulidae > Sympetrum > Sympetrum striolatum. The sequence continues at coordinate 75,923,707 of OX388350.1, forward strand.
AATCATCGATTTCGAGAACCAATTTTGCCTTTCTGAAAATGTCTCCAAAACGGTGGTGCTGCTTATCCTATTGTGATTATATTTATTATTAACTTTAAATGATTTTTGACTTCATTGAAGAAAGTGTTCATTCAAAGGATATGAGATTCAATATTTAGGTGACTTTGTAGACTTAATTATAACTTTATTTATTGGTATGAAAATGACTGTAGCCTGGAATTAGCTATCTACCAAAAATTATGAGGCATGTGTTACAAGACTGTGTACGTGGCATGTGTTACAAGACGTGATGCATGCATGCATCAAGACTGTACCAAGAGTAATTAACAATTTAAATTTCCCCGCTGAGAATCTACGGGCACTTCAGCTAGTTAAATATAAAGAGTTAATTTTAACCGCCAAAATTAATGTTTTGATTTTTTGATTTCATCTGATTCAATTTTAATATATGTTTTAGTCTGATTTTCTTGTGTGAAAGTGGATTTATAAAGTAATTATTTGGTTTTCTGCAAACGTATTTATTTTTCTTATTTTATCCAGTTTTACGTAATTTTAAAATTATTGTTGCAACAGCTTGTATGTTTCGCAAGTAATTTAATTCTACCTTTTCGTATATATTTATCTGCAGCATTTTATGTTTTCTTAAGTGGAACAATGAGCTATTTCAACAAGAAAATATTCATCTCACTTGTGACTTATACTTTTTCTCCGAAAAGATATTTCTATAAAATTTTCATGGATAGTGACCATGTATAAGGAGAGACAGTATCAATGTAGCCATGAATACGGACGTTATATTAATTTCACTAGGAAGCTTTCAAATTCTCATCTAGGCGTAATGGACTTCAACCTTATTTGCTCATGTGTCTATCATAGATGGATATTGATAATGGTATACTGTTCTAAGACATGCTCGTCAAGCCCTTGAAGGACGACTACACGGATGCACCCTTAACGAAGCGGCGTCGAATGGTTAATCAAAAGGACTTTAGTGGTAGGCGAGGCAAAAAATTAGGTCTTTGGCGGTCTTAAACATCCTTTTCTTTTTTAAAAAGGCCCACACTTTGGTATTGGAAAAGGATTTGTTTCCTTTATATCCTACGGGTTGTTAAGGATGAGAGTGTAAGGGCTGAAAGGGTAAGAAAAAGCTGGGCTAATATTCTTCCCTAGGAAGAATCTCTTTATCTGATCCTTAGTTTATAGGCGGAGGAGGGGAAATACCCAGAGATTCTGGTCCTATCTCCGCTCATTTTCAAAAATGGGAAAGCCGTGTTTAAAAGACCGATCTTAGATACGCGGCTCAAAAAACGTACTTCTCTACTCCCTGTCGGTGGAATGGACTCTTTTGGAGCGAACGATTTTTTTCATTCGCACCCCCATCCGTGATACGCCTTGAAGAGGAAACTTTTCGAATAACCTCCTCTGATCTCTATTTAGGTCATGCTTATACGTAGTCGGAAATTCAGGCGAGAAAAACCTTCGTAATGGCTCCCCGTTTTCGGTTTAATTTTCGCGACGGAAAATTTTTCGTGGAGACGGGGTTAATTAAAAGAATATCCCTGTTCGAAGTTCTTTCTAACTGCGGCGTTGACGTTAGAAGCAAAAAGTTTGCCAATTTCCGTGCCGATGAAAATTTGTCCATTAGGAAGAATGGTGATATTCATAATGGGGTGGTGGAAATTTGCTTTTAAGTACGGCTTGGTAAAAGTTTCTCGTGGATCATGCCAATGAACTAATTATGTTAGCCGAAAATTGCTGACTAGGTAAAAGTGAAAAAGTTACCTACTAGAACAAGTATGTGATGCGGTTAGCTATATGGGTATTGTGGTCCACTTTTTATATATTATGTTACTTACTTATGATGCATATACTTACTATATGACTTATAAAATTCAAATTCTTAGAATTATCTGCTAAATAGATTTTATCTCTCAAAGTTTCATCATTATGAGAGGTTTCTTATGGTTAAACTCCTGCCCAAGAGTGTTATAACTTAAAGTTTTCTTTGACATTTATGTGAATGTAGAATTTGAATTCTTTGCGGTAGAAATGAGGAAGCATATGGAGTCTCACCAAAGATATTCTCTTTAGTAAAGGGTTCAATATAATTTTAATTCCACTCTAATAATAATGGAATAATTGGTGTATTGGAAACATAGAAGCTGATTGATCTTAGTCCCAATTCAAACCCAATCGGTGTAGCTATTAACTTGATTTCCACCAGAAAGCTTGAAATGAGTTTTCATTCATGTTCAATCTTTAAAATCATTTTATATTATTTTTGCCAATAACCAATGCTGTGCATGTTTTTCTTATTTAGCGATCACATTTTAATTCTACATTATAGTTACAAAAATAATTGAAGCTTTTAGAATTAATGATACATACATAAATTGACTTAAATTTACCCCTTCAAGAAGCCAATTGTCCATCCAAAAAATTAGATCGACTAATAAGTCGATAGAAGTGAGTATTTCATAAATGAGGTTATTCTATATTATTTTTGAGTTATTGTGTATTTAGGTGGATAAGAAGCTTTATGAAATCAGGGTATTTGATTACCACTGAGATATACTTGAAAATGAATAGGACAATTTGCCTTTATATTTTTGATTTACTTGAGGATACAGAGTTACGGCCTACACTTGATCTACAATCGACCAATTGCTTTCAAAGAGCAACAGATTAAAACTATGGCGTCTATTCAAATCAGTTTCTTATCAACCATCTGAAACTACCTGCCACGCCTAGAAGTACCGTTTCCTTTTTCATAAAACGCGGGAATCAAAAAACCGATCCATCGACGGAATTCATCAGAGGCTAAATTATCACTCGGAGCATATCAATCATCGGCTAGAACTTTGGGTAAATCAACCGCTTTGAGATAACGCATCCGCGCTCCGAGAAATCCGTTTCCGCCGATGACAAGAATCATCTGCGGAATTATCCGATATCCCATTATCCAGCGTTAACTACGGACTCGTTAAGTGGTTTTTCGAACGGCCGTGCGGTTGCGGAGGTAGTTTTGGAGGGCGCGGTTTGAAAGGGTGTGATCCAAGGGGATGATAAAGTCCTGGGAGATGGATTGCGAGCCACCTCTGAGGGGGTTTGTTTTTCATTCCTTTTTGCTTCTCTGGAGGGTTGAGAATATGCCTGCCCGTACTGGTTTCTCTTTGAAGTAATTTTGTTTATGTGTATCAAATATAAAAATAGTAGCAATAATAAAATATCAACAATAATAACAATATGAGCAATAATAAAATAGCAACAATAATAGAAATAGAAACAATAATAAGAATATCAGTAACAATAAAATAGCAACAATAATAAAAATAGAAGAAATAATAACACTATCAGAAATTAGAAAATAGCAGCAATAATAACAATAGTAGATAGAATAACGATAGAAGCAATAATGACAATAGCAGCAACAATAAAATAGCAGCAATAATAACAACAGCAGAAAGATTAACAATAGCAGCAAAAAGAACAACATAAGCAATTACGGCAGTGCAGCACTTTAGAATGTCAGCAGGTTAAGAATGCTAATGCGTAACCTATAATAATATAACTTTATTCAGGTGAGATTGACACCATATCTCTTCTCCCATCTAATCCATCGTCATAGGCTATACAATAATTAATTTATAGAGACAGTACGAGAAAAATAAGAAGAAATGTGGATGTTAAAAACCTAATAGATTCTTAGGAAAAAGAGTCCTTATAGACTTCTAATTCGGTCTAGCAATAATAATTCCTAGATTTAGAGCTAGATAGTTATCGAGTTTTGCAGCTACAAATTCGATGTAGAGTGTAAGCCATTAATGCTCTGAGTCTACGTATTACGAAAAATTCCAGCGACTGCTCTGAATTTTCAAGAGAAATGAATTGAGAGTTCTTTTCCTTAAAATATGAGAGGATATAAATGTCAAAATTTAATCAAATTAGAGCTATTTTTATCTTTTATAATAATTCCTTTATTCATCCAAATGTATGCCATGATAGTAAGCTATCGGCCCTTTTGTAGTACAAGTACACTGTTATATTTAAAGAGTCCCTGTCAACAAGGAATAACGAAAAATCTACGTTTAAACATTTGAATAACTTCTTAAAAAATGCGTCTCTACCAACTTCATCTATCTTAGAAAAAATGATGGCAAAATAACTTTAACCAAGTCATATGGTTTCTTCAAGTTATCTACAAAAATCTGTGTAATAGTTGGTCACATTTCTTTCAAAATTGGTTTTACATCTAGGATATATGTAGTTAAGTCCAAGGTATTTGAAAAAGATATTTAATTTATAGTCTCATTAAAGGCTTATGCTACCTCGGGAAAAATGGCTTATCGTTGAAGTTCGATAACTTCAATTATTACTTATTTATCATTATACGTTAAATTATGTTCATATAAAGATTGTTTCCCTTAAACACAAATTAAGTACTACCGAATATTAATATAAATTATAATACAATACATATAGAAAGTAGAGATTAGATCTCCGACATTTTAATCCTCCTTAACTACGGTATCCATACTAATGATGAACTTGAAATGTGATTACAACAACAAACATGACATTGAAAGATGCATGAACTTACGAATACTTTCAACTTATGGGGAGATTCTTAGTTTAATCATAGTCACAAAGATACTCTCTTAAACCTTTCAAATGAAGCTGTTCCACGAAACAAAAGTGGAATAGAAGTTGTTAAGACGCCAGAAAGGCACACGCGACTTATTTAAATACCTTATTCAGGGTATTGCAATGTTGGAGGATTTCGAAAAGCTATGAAGTCTTTGCATGCTCATTTAAGATCCCGAGTAAGTTACAATATACCTCTAAGAGAAGAGTAATTGTTTGGAGATTTCCAGGAAGTAATTAAATTGCAGCTTTGCTAAAGTTGAAAACTTTATGACTTGGAATTCAAAGCTCACGCTAATGCTTGTAAGAGTTCTCCTCGAGATAGAGTGTCAAAAGAAAAAAAATGCGCAATCAAGGAAAATGAGCAGGATTTTACTCCTCAAAACAGAAATTTTAAATGACATCGCTATATATTAAAAAGAATAATTATTAAATCGTACCAATGAAATTCATTTACATGAATTGACAAATACTAACTATTGCATCTATCGTTCAAAAATCATTTACAAAAGCATTAAATTTTACGTAAAAACGATCATGGATTCATAGCTAAGCTAGATTTTTAAGCGTTAAGCTGCCTATTGAATTTAAAATGGAAAAATCTCTCAGAATTAGATATTACTGATAAAGTGTGCAAATGATAAGATTTTGGCTCTGAAATTTTCTTCAAGCGCTATATCTGAGTGTGATACCAGTTTTTTCAATTACAAATCTTACTGAGTTACAATATGTACCACCGTATGACGAAAATTATTGCCTTAAGGATCATAACCATAAATCAATATATTTGTAAACAAAACTAATTAAGTTGAATTTCAGTGATAATATAAATTTAGATCGCAGATATATTATAAACATTCTCGCAGCGAGATATATCATAAAAATTCTCATTATTATAGAGTCATCGGATACAATATTCAAAATAAGGTAAAAGATGTTCAGAATTTCACTACAGAATTATTGATAAACCATTCCTACATTATCCTCCTATTGTAATGGATCCTGGGCACTTAGTTACTTGCTATATTCTACTTTCCAGGCCTCTTCTTTTCGCTACAAGGAATCACGATTATGAATTTCACGTCAGTAAAGGACTTCCCATCCGTAGGAGTCGCCCCTTTGATTAAAATTCCGGGAAAGGCATCTTTCATCGGAATTTTATAAATCCGAAAAATTTCCAAGAAGTAAATTAATTTTAATCCTCGATTACCCCTCGTCTCGACCTTAAAGCTCCCCTCGAAAGTGAAAGGTGCTCTTCCCGATTGTTGGGGGCTTTGGATAGAGTCGACGACTCCAGGACGTTTTTCGGCTACAGCAAGATCGATTCTTTTTTTCCGATTTTTTTACTCCGGTCCGATAGAGTGGGAGTATCCCGGGGAGACGGGGGTGGACACCGGGAAACAGAATCTTTCTTCTCCCTCGCTCCTCTTCTTCCAGAAAAACAAATCCTCTTTTATTTCCGACTGAAGCTGCCTTAAATAGAGAGGATGGACTGGAGGAACCAAACGAGAAGGGGTTTATTTTTTCTCGCCCAGAAGTCCGGAGTGGGCTGCGTTTTTGTTCTGGAATCACGTCGTACCTCTCCCGTTCTCACACCTGTGTCTAACCCTCGCCTCCCCTAACAGGGTTCCGTCTTCAACCGCCTCTTTCTCTTATCCAAAGAGATAAGAATCTCTTCTCTAGCGCCGGCGCTTTGGATTGGACATTAGTTCTTTGGGTGGGATTTATCTCACGCGTTGTCATTGACGATTTCGTCTCGATTCCCTGAACTAATTGAGGGAAAAGTTCGGAGAGGTTTAGTCCTTCGCTTCTTGAGCGCGTCATCGGGGAATGGAACTTTGAAAGGATTCAAGTTTGGATTCATGTTTCCGGTCCGTCGCTTTTTGTTTCGTTTAGTTATCTGAAGACTATCGTCGAAAGTTTTCCTGTGTATTTGAAATACTGAGTGGATTTTAGACACATAGAGGAAATCTGAAGGGAACCGAATAAAGGAATTTTGGCTTAGTATTGAATTCTGTTTTACGACTGGGGGATAACTAGGCAGTATCCAGGAATTAATTTATTAACGTTGAGGTTGTCGAAGGAGCGAAAAAACTTACTTGTTCGTTCAAGTCAATTTCCATAATTAGTATTATCATTGATTTTGCTTGTGTTTCTCAATGAATTTATAAAATATCAATTAATTAATAAAATATATATGCTGCTAATTGAATATATTCAGATGCCTGCACCATCAATTGTAGCCACTATAACTCACCGTCGGATATTATAATGTTGGTAGTAATAATTAGTAATTACTTAAATGTGAATTGCTTCAAATAACTGAAAAAGAATAAACGCTTTCTTGCATTAAAAGGAACAGCGAGTTCAAAAGGAACGGATTATCCAAAAGTGCCGAAGAGAGTAAGAGAAAATACAAAGACTATGAGTTTATTCAAGAAGTTTATAAGAAAAAGTAAAAATATAAGCGAAAAGGACAGTTTTTGGCGCAGGCCCGCTTCAGATTAATTAGAAAGAGTAACGCAAAGTGTATTTAGTGTTTGGACAGAGAGGGATTATTTCGAGACTTGATTGAACTGGAGTCGGATGCTGGAAAAAGGAGTGAAGAGGACTTCAATTAAGAGATGAGCTTCTGAATAATAAGGATTGTTGTTAGGATTTGAGGAAATCGGGGGAAAATGCAGTTTGCCGGATTTCAAAAGGCACGAAAGCAACTGTGTACTAATACTAAGTACGACCTAAAAACACATTCATTTCCTCTTTACTAATTCGAATCTCTTGCATCTCTCTAGGAAGACTTCTCTTCTGGAAAAGTAGCACAGATACTGAATGATGGAGTTTTGAACGCATACGTTCGTTTTAATAACTTAAGAAGCATATTTCATGGTCTTCAGACCAAAACAGGTTCACCATCGTTCGGCTTCATAAAATTTTCTGTTGTTAATTTAAAGTATTTTACCAGCGAACATATGATAAAACTAAATCATACAACAATAGCAGAAATTGTCCTTTTTGGGATTTTTCATACAGCTTGCTCACAAATCTTTACTGGGTAACTGGATACTGATAAACTTCATTGTTTAAGGTATAATTTAACTTTTCTCTTTATTTTATTTGAAGGTTTGGGGTGATTACATAGCGTTAATAGAAGTTAGGGAAGACTAAAATGTTTGCAGGAGGTTGACGTTGTCGGCGTTCCTATTCTAACTTTCCGGTAGTCGGAGAAAGCAAGAAAGGAATGCCGCACTTTTATTATACCCAAAGTACTTTTCATAGGCAACCTCCGTCCTCAGGGGTCGTAAAATACTTCTTCCGTTATAATACAAGAGTTACTGAACAGATTATAAGTATTTATTACATTAGCTGCATCTGTAATGCAGTTTTAAGATACATAAATTACGAAAATATGAATGGTAAATTGACGCATTGGATAAGAGATAAATCGATAGATCGACCCTTTATTGGAGAGGTTAGGTCCAGAAGGGCCTCTCTTCCACCAAACCTCGTATATCGATAATTTTAAAAGTTAACTAATTTATACAAACAAACACAAGAAGAAAGAGTAGCGTGTGGGAAAAAATCTTTGCAACTGTAGGTTGAGAAAGCAAAAGCCCACGTTACGGGAAACACCCACATAGAATGGGGTGAAAAAACCCTCGATAACACAGTAATAAAAAATAATTAAAATAACAATGAAGGTAGACAGATGTTCACTTGTCCACAGGTTTCGTGGAAAAAACCTGTGAAAAAGTGAACATCAGTCTACCTTCATTAGAATGGATTTCCACGACATCACGGCCGCCTCCATCGATTTTAATAAAATAAAAAATTCAACATAGACATATAAACAATTAGCAGTAGGATTCAATACATATACAAGAGAATTATTTATAAAAATATGTTTAAAGGATATAAAATGAGCCAGTGAGAGAGTTGCAATATAAGAACATTAAGCTTAGTTATTATAAAGTTTTAAATCTAAGAAGAGAAAGGGTAATTTTGCACGGAAAGACGTAGATCTAGGAAAGTTATAGAGGAGGAATGGAGGTGAAAAAAGTATTACGGTACCGGGACTCGAACCTGGGTCTCCTAGTTGCCGATTTTAACTTATATATCTTACGTACGGTATAGTTGTACTTTCTCTGACGTAAAATGTACTGGAAGGCGATTAAGATTGGGAAATCCGGGCTCGAGTCCCGATCCCGTATTACTTTCGTTTCTAATAGACGCATTAGTTCAGCATTAATATTTATCGGATTTTTTTACTAGAAGATGCAATTGATGATGTGGTAAAGTAATGTGGTTTTATTGATGGTAGACTACCGTACCTTTCTCTGAGGAAAAGAAATCATGGGCGTCAAATACAGTGGAAGGCGAGATGAAATAGGGAGGGAAATTAAAGCTCCCTTTTTCCTATCTTCACACGAGGGACTGTTTGGAGTGGCGTCCGAGTGGTAGGTCAGTTGATGAGGGGCGGGTGACTGTGCAAGATCCTTGTTTTGATTGGCCAGATCCAAGGACGAGTGAGGCAGGGGTTAGCACGGAGCTTTCTTGAGTGATGAGCAAACAGCGATTTCCCCAGAACAGTCTGTAATAGGGGAGCGAGGCTTTTTGGGGCAAAGAATTCCAACAGTGCAGGAGAGGATTGGCTGGAGGAACCTCTTTAAACATGTAACATTTCTCCTTTCCGAAGCGGATTTTTTCCTTTCTGCTTCGGACTTCCCGCATTCTTATGAATTATTTATGGAATATTTACATCGGATCGAAATTATGGCGCGTTTAGAGGAAAGGAACTTGAGGAAGAAACGGGTTCGCGCGGCGTGCGAGTGTTTTGCTTCAAAACTCTTGCTCTAATTTAAAATGCCATTATTTCTTGATTTATGGAAAAGATACACCCAAACGTGTAGAGGTATCGCTGCCTGCAATTTTTCGGCTGTTGTTTACGCTGTTTTTGTTCGGGAAAAGTAGCTTTGTTTCTGAGTGTTTGGATGTAAAATATAAATCATGCCAAACTAGTAACGAAGTGGCCCATTTCATTACCGCATGCATTAGGTAATTTTTTTCAGTTTCTGAATATCATTTCCTTACTCATTAAAAGGCAAGAGTTGGGTTTTTTTAATATCTCACACAAATATTGGGAAGATTATTCAAAAGATACGCTATACTGCTTACTCAGAGTATTTGCTACAAGAAACTTATATTAAATCCTTAATTATTGCTAACACATTATTGAAAAAATTATTCCCCTTATTTGGATATCAAATACAAGACTCAAAGCTATCTCCCCAATACGCTTTTCATTAGCTCACTACTATCGAATCCCTGTTGTCCATTGAATCGTGGCAATCAATAGCGTTGTAGCATTTCATATTCACTTATAGAAAAATCCCTGTCAACAGTTTCATATTTATGTTAGCTTTTAACTTTGGTATTCTGAATATGATAGCATTTGTTAAGCTTGTTTTACGATGGGTAGAAGAAGCCAAATAATGAAGTAGATTCTATAACTTATATGAAGTAAACGAAACGTTTGAAATCATCATTATTCCTACGATCGTAAAAACGTGAGTGCGCGATGATTAGGTGCTTTTAAAGGCTATTATTGTAGAGAAATATAGCGATAATTAAATAAATTTACAACAGTTTCTATAGCAGGCTACGAGAGTGATAATTTCTATGATATTATATATTTGAGATTGTCATAACTTTAATGGGATACCTATTTTGATTGAAGGTGAGTTCTTAAGCACTACCTCTTTCATTTCAGCCAGAAAATTTTCCTTTCGATTTGGTCATATATTACTCAGGGAATAGTTTTAATTTCCGAAATAAAAAGACTGAACATTGATAGATTCTTCTTGATTAGAGGTGGACATCGAAAACACTGTCGAAATTAAGCTCCATCCTTCAGGTATTTACCGTAAGCTTGAGATGTACATATGCAGTCTTGGAGACGATTCATATTAGAGATATGAAATGTGGTGACGTATTTATTTTTTACCTAATAAATAAAATAACTCACTGAAGATTTATTAATCTGTGAAATAATATCACTATGATAGCTCTGTATTAAATTATATACATTTTAAATTTTGCAAGAACATTGAATCTTTTATCGTTTTTCCATTTTATTTGGAGGTAATACATTACATCATTGCCACTGCCATTTTCAGGGCCCAGTTGTTGGGAAAAGTATTGAGGAAATCGAATAAAGTGTTTGTTAGGAACTTGGCAACATAATCAAATTTTGATGTAACATTTACGCATCTTGTCACGTTCAAATTGCCAGTCTCTTAAAAGAGAATGGTTACTGCTTAAAAAGGCATGATATCAATAAAAATACTATTCTTGGCTGTTGGAGATCATAAATTTCTGCGATCAATAATTGTATTGCGTTTACGTGAATTGCTTCGTTGAATTAAAAGCAGTATTGCCTTTAAGTTATAAAAATTGTGTGGAAATGGAAGTTCACTCAAGATCACTCTGTTTATAACTGTTTCAACGAGTATTCACCTCTGATAGTCTTCAAACTCCTTTTTACTTTCTCCATATACGAAGTATAGAGAAAGTATTGTTTTCATGAAAAAATTCGACTTCGAGATTTCAACGGAAATACATGTTTTGGGGTCCCTAGAACACGTTTTGACCATTTTCGGAATGATGTCTGTGTGTATGTGTGTGTGTGTGTGTGTGTGTGTGTGTGTGTGAAAGTGGACGCTCTAACGTGAAAACTATTGGTCGCATCACCACCAAACTTCATATATAGTACTGTGGTGTGTGCTGTCAGAGTTGATTAGTTTAAGGAGTAAATCGATTAACCGGAAGTCGAGCTTTATTCATTAAAGCTCATTTCCGGTTTTCAAAATATCTCCATAAATATGATATATACGTATATTGTATTACCTATAAAAGTTTTAGATAATGTAATTTACTATAACTTTTGTATTTAACATATTTTTGTATCATCGGTTGATTAGGAGTTATTCGTGAAACACTGATAAACCGGAAGAAGATGATTATGTACTTTGTGGGCGCTCTAACATGAAAACTATTTGGCGGATCAACACCAAATTTCATATGTAGTACTTTTGTTACAGTCTTTAGAGTTGATTAGTTTTTGGAGTAAATCGGTTAACCGGAAGTTGAGCTTCATTGTTCAAAGCTCATTTCCGGTTTTCAAAATATCTCCATAAATATGATATAAAGGTATTTTGTATTACTTATAAAAGTTTTAGAAAATGTAATTTACTGTAACTTTTGTATGAAACATATTTTCGTATCACTGATTCTTTAGGAGTTATTCCTAAAATACTGATAAACCGGAAGTTGCTGATTATGCACTTTGTGGGCGCTCTGGGCTCTATGGGCGAAAGGCCAGTTTCATCGTTTTTCATCCAGCATGTCCCGAACAACATTATTTATAATGTTTAGAGTTCGAAATTACTGTCGTAGATAAGTATTTACATCTTATATATGGAGAAAGTCATGTGCTGGCCACATCAGATTTTTACTTTCTCCATATACGAAGTATAGAGAAAGTATTGTTTTCATGAAAAAATTCGACTTCGAGATTTCAACGGAAATACACGTTTTGGGGTCCCTAGAACACGTTTTGACCATTTTCTGAATGATGTCTGTGTGTATGTGTGTGTGTGTGTGTGTGTGTGTGTGTGTGTGTGTGTGTGTGTGTGTGTGTGAGTGTGTGTGTGTGTATGTGTGTGTGTGATAATGGGCGTTCTAACTCGAAAACTAAAAGTCGTATCAATACCAAACTTCATACATAGTACTGTTGTGTGTGCTGTCAGAGTTGATTAGTTTTTGGAGTAAGTCCGTTACCCGGAAGTCGAGCTTTATTCATTAAAGCTCATTTCCGGTTTTCAAAATATCTCCATAAATATGATATATACGTCTGTTGTATTACTTATAAAAGTTTTAGATAGTATAATTTACTATAACTTTTGTATTTTACATATTTTTGTATCACCGGTTCATTAGGAGTTATTCGTGAAATACTGATAAACCGGAAGAAGATGATTATGTACTTTGTGGGCGCTCTAACATGAAAACTATTTGTCGGATTAACACCAAATTTCATACATAGTACTTTTATTACAGTCGTTAGAGTTGATTAGTTTTTGGAGTAAATCGGCTGACCGGAAGTCGAGCTTCATTCTTCAAAGCTCATTTCCGGTTTTCAAAATATCTCCATTAATATGATATTTAGGTATATACTATTATTTATAAATGTTGTAGAAAATTTATTTTACTATAACTTTTGTATGAAACATATTTTTGCATCACTGATTGTTTAGGAGTTATCCATGAAATACTGATAAACCGGAAGTTGCTGATTATGTACGTTGTGTAAAGCTCATTTCTGGTTTTCAAAATATATCCATAAATATGATATATTGGTATATTGTATTCCTTATAAAAGTTTTAGATAATATAATTTACTATAACCTTTGTATTTAACATATTTTTGTATAACCGGTTGATTAGGAGTTATTCGTGAAATACTGATAAACCGGAAGAAGATGATTATGTACTTTGTGGGCGCTCTAACATGAAAACTATTTGTCGGATCAACACCAAATTTCATATATAGTATTTTGGTTTGTGTCGTTAGAGTTGATTAGTTTTTGGAGTGAATCGGTTAACCGGAAGTTGAGCTTAATTCTTCAAAGCTCATTTCCGGTTTTCAAAATATCTCCATAAAAATGGTATTTAGGTATATACTATTATTTGTAAAAGTTTTAGAAAATGTAATGTACTATAACTTTTGGTTGAAACATATTTTTGTATCACTGATTGTGTAGGAGTTATTCATGAAATACTGATAAACCGGAAGTTGCTGATTATGTACTTTGTGGGCGCTCTGGGCTCTATGGGCGAAAGGCCAATTTCATCGTTTTTCATCGATCATGTCCCGTAAAAATTATTTATCATGTTTTTGGCATCAAAGATAATATATAATATTAATAACTCAAATTCCAAGTTTAGATGGAATATAGAGTTCGAAATTATTGCGGTGGATAAATATTTACATCTTATATATATGGAGAAAGTCATGTGCTGGCCACATCAGATTTTTACTTTCTCTATATACGTAGTATAGAGAAAGTATTGTATTCGCAAAAAAAAACGACCTCCAGATTTCGACGGAAATATATGTTTTTGGGCCCATAGAGCATGTTTTAGCTATTTTCCCGAACATGTCTGTCTGTGTGTCTGTCTGTCTGTCTGTCTGTCCGTCTGTCTGTCTGTCTGTGGTTAAAAAGTTTGTGGGCGCTCTATCTTAAAAAGTAATTATCCGATCATTTTCAAAATTTATATTTAGAATTTTCCTAACAATGCCAAGAGTTGATTAGTTTTTGGAGAATATCGCTTAACCGGAAGTTACGGTTTATCCGGAACGAAATTTTGTTTCTTAAATATCTCTGTAAGAATGCAATATAGGTATATACATTTACACTCAAAAGTTGTAGATTATGTATTTTACTACAACTTTTGTATAAAACATGTTTTCTTAACACTGACTGTTTAGGAGTTATTCCTCAATAATGGTTAACCGGAAGTTGTTGTTCACCCAGAAAAGGAAGTTTTTCATACATATCTCAGTCAAAATGCAATGTAGGTATATACAATTGTGTACCAAAGTTGTAGATAATGTTTTTTACTACAAAGCTTGTATGAAACATTTTTTCGTAACACTGATTGTTTAGGAGTTATTCTTCAATAATGGTTAACCGGAAGTTATTGTTTACCCAGAAATTGAAGTTTTTCATACTTATCTCTGTCAGAATGCAATGTAGGTACATACAATTGTGTACCAAAGTTGTAGATAATGTTTTTTACTACAAAGCTTGTATGAAACATTTTCCTGTAGCACTCATTGTTTTATAGTTATTTATATATTACCGGCATAGGCTTATGTTTTCAATAAATACGGAGAAAGTCATGTGTTGGCCACATCAGATTTTTTCTTTTTGCTTTGATGGGTTTTCACAAAACGATGTCTGCCTCCATGGATTATATACAAAAATATTTTGGATATTCATGCATGGCTTCTAAATGTCGACTGTAAGCCACACATCGTTTAAAATAGTGAAAGAAAATTTTAAATGAGATTACGTTGAAGTGGCTTGTGCCGTTTAAATGTAGGAAATTATACGGAGAAGGCGTGCATTGAATTTTGATGGAAGATCAACGGAAGAGAATTATCCGGAAATGTCGTCCCTCAGCTGTTGAGAAGATGACGACCGGTGTCTGACGGCGACAGAGAGGAGTTAAAATTCATCTGCGATCCCCGAAGGAGGCAATTCAGCGTTTTAATCTCCGAATCGATGCCAGTTTTAGCATTCGCAGGATACGTCCTGTACCGATCTCGCAGCCCATACACGCAATCGGAGAACTGCGATTTGAAAAGAGTTACGGAAACATTCTTAACCACCCGCGTCGAGCAGAATCATTGTTTATTATTCAACTGCGGTAGTCTTTAAAGTACGTCGGGGTATCAACTTCCTCGGACAAGAAGGACTTAAGAACCCCCACAGGACGAAATGAAACGTCATCCCATTTCTCGATACGATCTCCACTCGACATTGACTGAGTGACGAGCCAAAATTTTCTCACCAATTCACTCAGATAAAGTCCCCGACAAGCTCAGCTTCCATTTCTCTTCCCTCTGGTTCTACCCCGTCTACGTCATGCAAACAGGGTGCCGTTCAAATTTGAGCGGCGTATATTTGAGTATTTTTACCGCTTTCATAGTTTGAGGTGAAAGAAGTTGCCAAAGGTGAGTGCTACCGTTGAGGGTATCTCTAAATATATTTGTACAATATTTGATAACACTGTCAATCATTTACGTTACTTGTTAATATAATTTGCGTCCATAACAATGTAACATAAAAGATTAATATAGATACTTTTCAAAACCTATCTTCACATCGCGAATATAATCTCATTACAAGGCGAAACCTTATTGCTAGATAAGGTGAAATTTGCTGGCCTCCTTGGTGTAGAGATTACTGTGCCTAGTTATGATAAGTTCCCAGGTTTGAATTATTTTTAGAAGCTACAAGTATTTATACTACTATTATATCTCTCTTTAAAACTCATACACCTTTTCATGCATAGCAGAGGCTCAAAATTCATTTTAATATAAAAAGTTAGATTTGACATCTTGGTTCTGCTGACATATTCACTTCCTCTTAATATCCCGTTATCGAGTTTTTAAGTGCTATTATAGAGTTTATAGTTGCATAGAGTTTTGAGAATAGTTCGTAACCTCATAACAGATCTTAGTTACACAAAAATATTATATAAGTTCATCAACATGACGAAGAATAGCAATCTGTACACTTATCTAAGCGCGATAGAACATTAAAGAGGCCAATTTTTTGATCGTTTACTTGCAAGAGTAAAATTGGAGTCTATTCTTAGGAGTATCGAAGGCCTTAAAGCCTTAATTTTAACATCTAAGGGTAATGATTTAGAATATTTTACCGTTAACGTTATAAGGAACAACGATCAAAGAATTTGAAGTATTCGACTCCTACTAAATGCATGCAACGAAATTGTGCTATAACGCGTCTACACTTTGATAGATGTGGATTGAACATCATGAGATGAGAGGAATTTCTGCACTCTGAAGGAGAAGAACCTTCTTGATCGAAACAATCTTATTGTCTTCCAATAGTAATAGGTGTCAGCGATTCGGTTTATATGGTGGTGTTGATTTTACGGGATCAATTAATTTTAACTCCAATGCATAAAGTCTATTCAAGCAAGACTTTGCAAGCTCTCTTTGTGTCTTGAGAGGGATAATGTGATGCATGTGTGTACCAACAGAAACTTGGAAGAGCAATTTTTCGTAATTAATGCATCAAGTCTATTCAAGCAAGTCTTTGCAATGAGGGATAATGTGATTCATCAATTTTTCGTTACTTAGTTGCCTTGTTCTGTTTGCCTGTAATTGGGAGGAGCCTGTTTACCTGTAATTCAAATATCAATTTTGCGTTAAATTTCAGTTAGTTATGGTTCTTCTATCAGCTTAACATCATCTTGGAATTCGCCTAATTTATAGGAGAATGTATGTACTCCAAATATGAGTTATATTTATGTTATAATTGGTAGAACTGCTTACCGGAAGTTGGTGGCTAAGGTATCCGCAATGAAGTAATTAGCACTTTGACTATTTATTGAGTTCAGAAAATATGCACATTTAAGGTATCCTCCGCAAGGAATTTTAAGAATTGAAATGGGTGCTCCCTTATAGAATCTAATATATTACACGGTGAGAAGCTTTCATATAAAGTTTCATCAGATTTACATTTAATGGGATTTAATTATATAAGTAACATAACGGAAATTCTACCTTAAAGTTTAATGGTTCCTTTGAAAAGCGTAAGGCACGTAAGTCGGATAAAACATATTTCTCATAGAACGAGGATCTGGTTTAGGATTAATTTAAATTTTCCCCATGGGCTGCCATCGGAGTTCTTCGAATAATACGCTTTGTATATTATTTTCCTGTTCGACTTTCTTTGCGCCACTTAGGGCGTTTAGTTACGCCCAAGCTCACTCGAATTTCCTACATATATCAATCGGTTCATTATGCAAATCACATCGCCCAGACCACCGAACTTACCCCTTTAAGCCGCTCGCTCGTTTTGTTTCACCGGGAGAACACGAAAATCGGCTCCGTGGATTACTCCCGTCGATCATTTTAAGTCGATCCCAGCCACATTTATTTCTCTCCCGAGTCAAGATGGAAATCTCCTCCAGCAGTGCGACTTTCTGCTCCATAACACACTGTGTAGAGTTGCGCGAGTAGGCGTATGAAGAAACAAGCCCCTGGTATTAAAAAAGGGAGTAAATGTTATAATTTACAGTCTTGGAGATCACGGTTAACGTCAGAAAAGGTATTTTATATGTAAAAAACATAGCGGTTGGAATCTGAGCTGCAATTTGGTTGCAGAGCTATGACTGCGCCCAAAGATCATTGAGATTTACCGTTATAGAATATGTATCAATAAAAATAATAATATAACAAGGTGGCCTTTTAAGGCTATACTACAGCTGTTGAAATCCATTTTTGGTACTTTATTGAATGAATGAATTCATTATTTTTCTCTTCCTCCCAACCTAAATTGTTAATATTTTTTGGACGTATTTGAAGAATAAAACTAAAAGTGGGCTCCCGGTTAGTTATATGGACCGCGCGTTGCTTTTGGTGAAAGAGGTCCTGGGGTCGATTCCCGGTGGGAGCCAATGTGCGGAATTAACTAAGCTGTCGAAGCACTTTTAACAATACTACTGCTGCATTAAAAGTATATGGGATCGCAGGGTAAAATCTTCTCAACTGAAGGTTGGAGGTTCTAACTGTGCGGGAAAAACATGCAAAAGA
Organism: Sympetrum striolatum; assembly: GCA_947579665.1. Lineage (NCBI taxonomy): Eukaryota > Metazoa > Arthropoda > Insecta > Odonata > Libellulidae > Sympetrum > Sympetrum striolatum. Next base: position 75,941,762 of record OX388350.1, read on the forward strand.
ATGAAGGTTGAAAAAACTTGCGAAATCACAAATTAGTAATCAAATTAAAAGTTTTTCAAATTAGTATAATTAAAATTAAAATATGAATGAAAGATTATGCAAAAATATGACCCAGAAGCTAAAACCTAAGTCGTTGTGAATACAAAGTATAAAATTCCAATACATAGGTATGTTCGTTTTATATCACTAATAAAAATAACCAGTGACGCTATTTCTTATTACATACAGGTTTTATTTAACAAGTGTTGCATACACACATTTTGTACATAGTCATGATGAGCATTGAAGTTATTACTTACTTGAGGGCCTTATTGAGGGTTAATGTTTATGGATTTATCAGAGGGTCATATTTTAATCTATGATCTACTGTTTGTCGCAAGGAAATAGAAATTGTAAAAAAATGTTGATATAAATAGATTCAAAAGGCGAGGTTTTGGTACTTCTTTTGGGCTGTTTATCGGGGGTTTCTGTTCCAAGAATTTTAAGAAAGTCAAATTTTATCCAAACTACACCGTTCGCTATAATTCAACCGGACAGTAATCGTAGAATATATTTGTATTATAAATATATTGTTCTTTATTGAGAGTTACTGTTCCAAGAATTTAAGGTGAATTTTTCATTTAAAATCGACCGTACGTCACAAGCAGATAGACAACAATCTTAGAAAATATTTGTTTGAATAAATTAAAAAAAGGCGAGGTCTTGGAAGTCTTTCTAGCTACTTTATTGAGGGTTACTGTTCCAAGAATTTTAAGATGAAATTTTTATTCAAAATTGACCGTACGTAACAAGCAGATAGGCAGGAGTCGTAGAAAATATTTGTATGAATAAATAAAGGCGAGGTCTTGGAAATCCTTGTCTATCTCGGCCGTATCGAAGTCAGCATCGGGACTTAAATTCGGAGAAACAATCCGTCCAGGGATTGGCCTTCCACTTAAAATCAGAACTGGTAAAAAATTGCCGTTAAAACGCCTTCGACGGTGGTGTCCTCCGTCATGGCGAGAAAATGCTCTCCGAAATGACGGCGGATAGGAAAAAATGATCTCGGGAAGGCGTTGTTTTTCTGGTAGTAGGGTGTGCCCAGCGGGGGAGAGACACAGGAGGTGAGTGGGCCCATGATTGCCTACTCAGCATCCTTGAGGAGGCTAGCCGGTGGGAAAAAAGAGTAGAGCTGGAGAGAAAAATCTCCAATGGTGAATGGTAGAATAAAATTGAACTCCGCAGGTTTTATCTGCACTTACGCATGCGACTTAAATCAGAATTGTTATCAAAAAAGGCGAATAATCAGTGCTAGGAAAAATTGTATCTTGGATCGTTCACCGAAAAATTATCTTAGACTTACATTTAAGAATAGTTAATTTAACACGCGCTTCACTACTTCACGCTTCTGCAAGCAAGGTGCATATGAAAATAATATTTGATTTTTATTTAAGAGGAATGTTCAAGATTTGAACGTATCTGTGAATTTTGCTGCATTTATGGAAAAGGCTTATGAGGTTATGAACGTAGTACGCGAGCTCTAATCGACATTGAGAACGCAATAAACACTGATATATATATTAAAAAATTTATGAATTGGATATAATCGAACAGGTCAGATGAGAGGAGAGATTACATTGATGATTCGCTCTAATTTCCCTTATGGAAAATATCTTCGTGCTCCCTCGAAAAATATATGAAATGAAGTAGATGACAATGTTTTTCATAGCCCTGGAAAACCAGTTGTGTTCTTCGGGGGTTAGTCCGATTGACTGTCGTAGAGGTCGCTGCAGCATTCTTTTAGAGCACAAAGTAAATGTCAAAGGGGGAGAGCTTAAGGATCCAATACTTGAGCAAGTCGAGGTGTGGGTGGGCGTGGGCTACCTGCTTCCCACGGAGAGGGTTAACCCCCGAGGGAGGATCCCTCATCCACCCACGACTTGCAGGAGATTAATAAAAAAATGACGATCTGAGTTGCGCTCCGAAATGAGATTAAAGAAGCCTGCAGTGGAAAGTTATTCCGGAGAAAGGCTCGTTAAAAGGTATCGGAGGTAGCGAGGGGAAATGGAGAGGAGGGAGAGTTATAAATAAAGGTTGATGTTAAAATAAATCGATTAAACTCCATTTGATTTGGGATTAAATTTGGAAAGTTCAGCGGAGTCGATGTGTTTCCTGATGATGACATGAGCATGCCGAAGCGACAGTCGTCTGTCAACCCTGAGGAAATGGAGAACTTTTAGCATTTTATTGCGACTCAAGTTCAACCGTGTATCGAGAGAGACGGAAAAATATTTTTTATCGCCACTTCTAAAATATCACAGTTTTGCTTATAACTTTTTGATGTATATACATGTACCATTGAATGTGTTCTTAATGGTTTCACAGCTTTTTTCATAAGAAATGGTTCGTCCTACCTAATATAGGGAGGGATCTTTTCACCCATTGAAATAACACCCAAAATTTTAGTCCTAACCATTTGGTGATGTACTCCCCAGTGACTTCCCATATTTTGAGTTAAATCGAATGATTAAAGTTATACATATAAATGAAAACTTACCTTCTGTCATTGAATGAGATTTTCATACATTTTGCTTTACCCAGTCATGGTCACTTAACGGTGACATAGTGTAATCAATCGATTCGGCCGAGATGTTGTGACATAGTAATTAAGTAATAATACATTCACTAAAGTATAATCTCAAATCTGAAGTTGTATATGTATATAAGATGTTTTGATAAATTTCGTTTAGTTATTTGTGATGTAAAAACGTATGATTTATGAAACTTTACATAGTACCGGTTTTAATTGACTGAAATTCCTTTTACAAGATTAGTGGAGGCTACTCTCAAAGTTTATTAAAATGCAACAAAATATTATATTACCGTATTATCTTCAACATTTATTTTATTAATGAAATATCTCATTTTTCATCGCACGCAACATTTATTAACCTAAGATATTCTAAGTATATTCTAATTTAAGATAGATGAGGGTAAAGATTCAAGCAAAAATTCGTTTTCAAAAGCTTTGCGTCCTTTTTGGAGCATTATTCTGTATATTTAGGCTACGCCTGCAAATATTTGTTGACGATTTCCCTACTTATCTAAGCCTGTATTTTCATATTTAATAGCTTCCTTGACAAAATAAATCGTCTATGTCACCTTTGAGCTGCAAATGAATGCAGTGCTTGACCTTGTGCTGCTTGGCATGTCAGACGATTGCCTGACAAGTGGTAGACTCCGTGCTCTGGGGATCCATCGAAAGCCTCTTAAGGCTTGTGGCCCGTTTGTGCATTCGTAAGAGAAGACTAATGCAATGGGTAGTTTACTCCGAGTCCGTGATGCAAGTCCCAAGTGGATTGATGTCAGTATAACTGAACACTAACCGAAACCCTCTCTCAGGTCAATCCCTAATAAAGGTTTTTCACTGCTATTTTGGGTTGGCGCATAGATCGAAGAGCATTGTTTTATATTTAACATAGTATTCTTCAGTTTGAATTACTTGGTAATTGATTTTTAAAATCTAATCGAATGTGACAGTTTAGTATTCCATGCTCTATCATTAGCACGTTTTTTCACGTTTTATATCATAAATATGTACTTCAATATGAAAGTATTTAATCCTAGAAATCGTTTCATTGAAATTCGTTACAAAATTGCAGTCGATCTCAGAGTGATCTATGTGGACTGTGTGCCGCTAAAATTATTCTCACTATAGTTTTCGTTGGTCGTTTTTTATTTAATTTACATTCATGCCTTAGAATCATTCACGATTAAAAGGCTATTGTTTTATATGCATTACTAATTTATTCTTCTGAGAGACATACTTGAAAGTGTTTCACGTCACGAGATACTAAGAAGATGCAAATTTAAAATGTGAAAACATTCCTTCTGTTTCCAATTTGTTAAATATGTAACTTTAAATGTAAACATTCCCCTAGGAGATATAGAAAGCTATTTTTTCCTTTGGAAACGACTGTGAAAGATAAAAAGGAAAAGAAAAAATAAGGACGGATACTTTCGCGTGAAGATCGCAGATAAAAACTCTTAAACTCGTAGTCATATCTTTACATCACCCACATTCTTCATATCACTGCCATATAAGCAGCACAATTTAATTCAATCTTATAACTGTTAAATCAATTGTTTTCTTATCAGTTTTTATAAGCAGTTGGTGTTGCATTATTAAAGCTGAGTTTATTTGATCACTTTCGAGGTCAAAAAATTTAAATATTTTTTGCCGAATCGAATTCGAGCAATTTACTCTCGATGTTTGCAAGATACTTATCTTTCTGGAAACCACCCTCACGGACGGCCTGCCCTGGGCCATCGCCCACGCCCTCGTCCGGCAAACAAACAGTCCGTTCATCATTCATTATTCCGACTGGACCACACATCTGCAAGGGAACGTACCGAACCGCATGGCGATTTTTCCCTCCCGCTAAAGCTGAGCGTAATTTACTTTTCTTTCCACCCCACGGGATAAATCATACGAGATATAGACAGAGGATATTCTTAGTTGGAAGGAATTTCGTAGGCCCCGGGGCGAAGTAATACGCAGCGTGGCCTTTCTTCTTATGACCCCTTTTTTGCAGGAGGACCGAAGGATATTCCGGCAGCAAACTGAAGAGACTGCTCGGACAGAAGTTCTTTACGTGATCGGCGTCTCTGAATAGGATTCGCGCGTAGTGAAGATGAGAGCCTTCATCAGTTCGCTACGAAATAGGGAGGCCCTCGAGGGCTGAAGGCATATTTGTCCTTCCTCTCCGATGAGCTCGTTTTTTACTGCTTACCCCGTCTCCGTTCTGGTTTCCTTCTGCCAATTTCTCATTCGCTCTTCGGATGAATTTATCATCTTACTTAATGGCGTGAGCAAATATTACAGTGTATCCATGGCAGCGTTCCTCGAATTGCTAGCGTGTCGCACGTAAGATATACGTCTGCCGCATAAAATAAAGGAGGACTTCATGCTACTAATTTTATTTTGTGTCCCCACCTCTATTCAGAGATATTTTATCGTTCTGTTTAATTACTGGGACCCTGCCGACGATTCAGGAATGAGAATAATTAAGGTGGAAGGCGATACATTTAGTAAAGTATTACAACAATGAATCAGTAAGCGTCATTAAGATGATTTATGATGCAGGGTAATAATATTTAGAAGATAGAAGATTGATACAAAGGATGTATTTATTAAATAATTTCAGGGAAATTACGTTCTCAGGAGATGTAACCGATATAATGCTACCTCCCTGTTATAAAGATCGTTTTGATACTGCGGGGAAGATCATGAAAATAGATGCTAGAACGAATCGATTCAAAAATTAATCTTTTCCTGCTAACGATATGCGAAAGTAATCTATTAGGAAAATGTAATCATGGCGCTTTTACCACCTGCACCATATTATTTCCTGTAATTCCCTTATGAGAATGTCCTATTCAAACGTTTTCCGAGGAATTATTGAATTTAATAATGTTCAAGATTCCCGTGAATATTAATTAATGAAACCTCATGGGAATTGAATAAATTGTTTCATTCCTTTACAAATTCCTGAAAATCTTGTTCTCTGAAAATAAATAATCATATCCATAACTAACTAGGGCTGAGGGCACGATATGAAAAAAGGTTGATATAAAATCTGAGGAAATTTTGCACTGTTTCTCTTGAAATTCCATCGTACAATCCTAGGTAAAGCTATTACCTGATCAGTGTTTGAATCATTTCTGGAAATTCCTCTGTATTCAGTAAATACATAGGAATTCCAACGGTTGAGCAAACTTAAATGCTAAGCAAACTTAAATATTAATATCACGTTTTACTACGAATTGTTTTGACTAAAGCAGATCTTATCTAATGTTATCCCGAATCTCTCTATATTCTGTTAATCTCAAATGGAAAGTAAGATAGCGTTGTACCTTGTTTTACATTTGCTTTTGCATCTTTTCCTCTATGATACTCCTTTCTTCTCTCTCTTTCCACTTCCAATAATTCTTTCTTTTTCCTACGGAAAGTCGTCCCCAGGGCAAAGCTCCGCAACCCGTCTGACTCCCCAGCCTCCTTATTCTTCCTTTGAGAAAGAATTTTTCCATCGCCATTCCTAAAGCTAACAAGAGAGAAATATTTCATGGGGCACCCCGGGCAAGCAGGAAATTTCAAAGATAATCGTTCGTTGGGCAGCATGCCTCGAATGGTTGATTGCTCTAAGTAACCTAATCTCGTCTGTACCTTCTATATAACCTTTCATGAAATAATGGCGGGCTTACATCGACCTTGATTGAAAAATATTCGCAATATTAAATAAAAGAAATGAACCGTATCCTATTCCTGACATGTCTTTATTACGTATTTATTTAGATTTTTAGATTTAGATATATACCCCGCAAGCCGCCACAGGCATATGGCAGGGGGTGTAATACATCACCATTATTCATTCATCCCTATTAGCATCTCAAATAGCCTGGGGAAAAAACGACCAAAAGTAATTATCCGTCCTTGCGATTACTTCCCTATAACGCTTCGTCGATGCCTCTCGGAGATCGCGTTCGCTCCTTACTGGCGCTAATATTTCACTTAATTAGTCTATAAATTCTGAACGAATGAACTTTTCGAAAAGTTTCCGACGATATTCAGATCTTCTCATCTGTAGTGAATTCCAACCGAGGGACACTATCATTGCCATAACGCTGCTATCAAACCTGAAATCCCCGCAAACGAATCGGGCTGCTCTACGCTGGACCATCTCTAAATCTGAGACTAAACCTATTTCGCGTGGGTCCAAAACCGCACAGCAGTATTCTAGACTCGGGCGAATAAGAGAAAAGTAAGCTATTTCTTTGACTCTCGATGAGCATCCTCTCAACGTTCTACCACTTAATCTTTGCATTCTATTCGCTTTTCCTATCGCTTCTCGAATATGTTCTTAAAGGGATAAGTTACTGCTAAACGTGACTCCTTGGTATTTGTTGTCTTGCACTAACTCTAAAGGCTGCCATACTCGGGGAAATATTGCCAGGAAATATTTTCTGTAAATATTTCTTGGAAATATTTCCAGAATAGAACCTATTCTAATTTCGACCAATCAGGAAAGAGTGTCGGCCATAACTGGAAATTATTTCCAGGAAATATTTCCCCGTGTATGGCTGCCTTAATGGACGCCCTGAAATTTGGTACTGCGCGGGAATTATGTTTGTGGCAGGCGTTGATCGAATACACTTCTTTTAAGTATCCGAGGGCATGAATTAGGAAGAACAAAAAAGTTACCAAGAACTGTAAAAGGAACAAGGCAATGCATTTGATTACTTAGGGCAGGGGTTCCCAACCTTTTTGTACTCTAGAGCACATTCTAAAATATCGGTAGGGTGACGGGCACCACCTATTTTTAATCGACAAACTCCTTCCATAACTTCTCATTCCCTTAATTTATTTTCTTATATTCATAATTTATTAATAAATAATAGAGAAAAATGTTTCAAAATAGTAAAATTATTATTCAAATTACACACACTCAGAGAAATGTATTTACAAAACGTTAACAAAGCAAACAAAAAACACAAATACAAAGAAAACATTTTATAAAAAAATATAGTATCGATATGTCAATGTGATATTTGGCATTGCATATCATTGGCCAGTGCCTCATAATTAGGAGAGTATGACGATAATCCTGTTAGCAAACTATCATAAAGTTGCTCATTGGTGATTCGAGATCTATATCTTGATTTTATTAAGTTCATGTTTGAAAATAATGATTCGCATAAATATGTCGAACCATCGAATGATTGAATTTTATATGCCGCTTTTTTCAAAAATGTGAACTTTTCTCTGTCCACTGTATTCCAAAAGTCCTCTGATATTAAGAATTTTAGCAAAATATCATTCTTAAGGTCCAAAATTTCTAACTCTAGTTCTTCTGTCTTACCTTGAACAAAATTTGCAATACATGCGGCCATTTCCATTACATTTATTTGGCAAGTAAAAGGATTGATACAGAAGGAAACAATTGGCTCGATATGTGTAAACTGCAAAAATCTCTCTTCAAACTGTTTTTTAAACACTTGAAGATGCTTAATAAATAATGACCCGTTCAATTCATTGTTGCCTAGCATTTTCTTCATATGTGGAAAATGCACGAGAGAATTGATCTGCAGATGTGATATCAACAAATCCAATTTCGCTTTAAATGACTTTACAGAGCTTATCATTTCAGCGGGTTTTGTCTTTCCCCTGCAACTCCAAATTTAAAGAATTTAATTTTTCCATGATGTCTGCGAGAAATCCCAAATCAATCAGCCAGATTCAGCTAGTTCATCATAATTTTCATTTTTATCGTTTAAAAAAGTTTTTATTTCTTCAATCAAACTCACAAATCTCGTAATGACCTTTCCTTTACTGAGCCAACGTACTTCAGTATGCAGAATAAGATCATGTTCTTTATCTTCGGTACCTTCTAACAGGGCCTTGAAAGGACGGTGTTGCAAAGGAGCTGCTCGAATAGAATTGATTATTTTTGTAACTATTTTCATAACGTATTCAAATGGCAATATTCTACAACACAGAGCTTCCTGGTGAATAATACAGCGGTAGGACATAAAGTTTGAAAATGATTCATCCTTCTTGCAGACGGCAATAAATCCTTTGTTTTTACCTACCATTGCTGGTGGTTATCGCAGACAGCTTCTGCAAAGGCATATTTATTGACTTGGCGTATGTTCTGAATGTATTATAAATATCCTCACCCCTTGTCTGTCCTTTCATAGGTAATACTTGCAACATATCCTCATTTACTGTGAAGTTACTAAATACCATTCTCACCATAACTTATAACTGTGCGGTGTCTGATATATCTGTCGACTCGTCAAATTGTAATGAGAACCAGTCACATATTTCCAAGTCAGTCTTTAACTGAGTTTGTATGTCCATTGAAATTGAATGTATCTTTCTTGTAACGGTGTTATTTGAAAACTGTACATCTTGTATTGCTGAGACAATCTCACGTTTGTTAGAAAATCCATCAAACAAAAAATCGGCACCAATCAAAAATAGTTCTTTAAACAACTCACCATCAATGAAAGGTTTCTTCTTTTTTACGAGCATGTGAGAAATTTTGAAAAAGCAATGGTGGCCTTTTTAGAATTTTCCACATGTCTAGTGAAAACAGTCAGTTGTGCAGTTAGACTTGATTCTTTCTTACTTCAGATTTAAGTGGATAATTCACATAAAAAGTGGCGTGAATTGTCTGAAAGAGACGTTCAACATTATGTTTTTTCGGCACTGAAATACTACTACCACACAACAAACAAACGCATTTATTTTTCATATTAACGAAACAATATGATTCCTCCAAGTCAGTGTTGAAATTATAGGTTCGTTGTCTTTTACTCGGTTCACTCATTTTCGGTCTAAAAAAATAAAAAATAAATAGTAATTGAACTACAATATAATATCAATGTTATAGCGCACGTCTGCTCTACATTATATGCATAAATTATATTATATTATAACAAGGACTATAACTATCCCCACAATCATAATAGATTATCGCTTATTAATATAATAGATTACGCACCTCGCTTTTAGCCCGTTAAAAATTTTCAGAAGGAATATCAAAACTCCTAGTTCGTGTTTCCTCAGACGAAGATGTCTCCTAGCTACTGTCGCGACTCGATCGGGCAGCAATCACAATAACAACAATGCGGTTCCAGGCTAGCGTGAGGAGTGCAGTCTGACTCGTCCATAGACAAGTACTGTCAGCAAAGGAACCACTCATACATACAATATCGCAAACATACGAACGTATTTAATAAACCTAGGCACTCAAATAAATTAAAACTCTAACAAATAAATAAAAACAATTCACATTTTTAATAAATGTTAATGAATAAATCCTGTCTCGGTCGAATAGTGGCGGGCACATAAGAATCGTTCCGCGGGCGCCATGGTGCTCGCGGGCACGGGGTTGGGAACCCCTGACTTAGGGAGTCTTAAAAGCTATGGCTGTGAGGTAATTGTTACAAACTATCTATAAGAATAAATTGAAGAAATAAAATTTTCACTTGTACTTTTTTCCACCGTATATTTTACATACGACTGGTTTCGTAAAATAACTTACATCTTCAGGTATTTTTTTTCTTTTCTAAACTATCTATAAAACATGGACAGTTGATTTATGCTTAGATATAGTTGGAGATAAGGAGCAACGATATGGTCAATTACTGTTCAGCTCTGCGGAAGTGATATTTTATAGTTAAAAAAACGGAATTAAGCAGAAGTTAACTACAAGTATATTTTACCAAATGATGTATTTAAGTCTTCATGACGTTTCTCATAATTCAGTTAAAGATAGCGATCGCTATCAAAGGTGGATAAACGGAAGATTTTGGTATTATAGGGGAAAAATTTCGGTTCGGAGGAAAATATATGTAATCCAATGCAAGATAAGAAGTGTAGGAGGTTGAAAAAATCATTATCTTCGAAATCATCCATAATTTTATAATTCGGAAGTACTAGAGCTGTCGTTTTAACTGCCATGAGGGGAAATATCTCTTGATTAGGTATATATTTTTTAACTTATGCTTTGAATTTTCCCGCTGTAAACAATTTGTTTGCATCCATTACGGAAGACTTTGGTACTCATTGAGATATCATCATCTGTTATCCACGTTCGCTGTTAAACATATGAATAATGGCTATTGTTATGCGCCGAGAAATTCTATCTTTTCTTATCCAAACTCGATTAACTATTTTTACACGATGGCTTTCCTTTAGCGCGTTTTACGATATTTCTCTTGAGCATCATCCTCTCCACTCCTCAAAATCTTCACACATCGCAACCATCTCTCATTGCAGTAAATTACAGAAAGCGTGGCTAATTCGAACATAATGGAGTTCCCTCCTCTTATCTCATATAAGACTCGCATTCACATCGTTTCAATTGTCCTCTCCATGTAGCCCTCGTATCAAGGCATCGATGTTATTAGCATCCATAATGTAACCAAAGCCTCATTTCAACTCTTCGGCTAATGTCTTTTTAAGCGCTCCGTAATCAAGTCTGGTTTGATTGACAACTGGAGGTTTAAAGGTCAGGTCATCCGATTGTTGTCCTACACTTTGGTGGAGTGATTGCCGCCGACTCCTAGCATTGTTTCCCTCCTTCACTTTCGATTGGCGTCAGCTCCGCCCTCCCTCTCCTGCAGTGACGGAAACGTCTTTTCTCTCCGCTCATCCATCAGATGCAGCGGCGCCTACAACTCCCTGTGTGGGCGGAGTTGGCGTAGGTCTCGACCGAGGGTCGCAGGTAGGGCACGAATAGGCAGGTAAGGGAGGAGGGTACGAGGGTTGAATAGGGAAGACAAGGGTGGAAAAAAGTGACGATTTGAAAGGGTAGGAAGCCCACCTCCCTTCCAGGAAATTTGCTAAATAATGGAATGACTAAAATATGACATAGTAGCTTCCGTAAAATGTGGTTAACAGTGACTGTGCGTAAATTGTTAGTATTCCTATTTTACATTTATGTTGTTACTCGTATCTATCTGACTCATGACGCGTAGTTAACTACACCATTCAGTGTTGCGTTATTGCATTTACCGTAATGTTGTTTCGTATGTTGTCATAGTTTTTTCTACATTTTCTATGTTTTCCCACATCTCTGAGGGTGTTTCCCCGCAACTTGGATTTAATTTTCGCCAGCCATGCGTCACGAAGATTTTTTACCTAAAAACATACTCTTTCCTTTTGTATATCATTTCTCTACAACTGCACATTTAGTCAGTTTGAAGAGAGGCCCACTAGAGCCTGGATCATCAAGTTAATGATCAATCAACTCTTAATTTACCTAACATTTTACCATTTCCAGATAATTGTGAAGTTAGTGAAGTCTATTAGGAATACTAGCTTTAAACGCTTAGTATTAGAGGTACAGGGTGTGAACTACAAAAGAAAGTGCAAAATCTCTATGTACTATTATTGTTTCTTTTTTCTCTTCAGACGCAAATCATTTTAAAAAAAGCTGAGAAAGAATATATGATATCATCATGAAAATTACCAAGTTACACTCTAGTTTTAGGTTATGACCTATCGTGAAGTTTTAAATGTCATGTTCATTCCATAAATTATATCTACCTCCGTGGTAACTCGTACCCTAAACTCCTTCGACTTCGTCAACAACATCTCGCCATCTCCTCTTATCTTTCACAATCTTTTCCACTTGATCCCATCAGTACGGGCATCAAGCCTTCAGGTGGTATTTTTTCAGGCAATCCATTGTACTGTCTTTTGAGTTTCCTGTTCATCTCTGGGCATGACCTTCCTATTTTAGACGTCAAATTTCAACTTGTGCCATGGTATCCATCATTGAGTAAAGATCTCTTATTTTCGTCTTTCTTCGTTATTATTCAGGCTCTCTGTGGCCAAAGATATGTCTGAATAATCTGATTTCCAATGGCATACTTTCTGATATTTTCTTCATAAGCTTGGCATTTTTGATACTATTATTTGTATCGTAGAAACCAAATTTGTTTTTTTCCCTTGACGAGAGTTCACTTATGAAGGGTTTCTTTGGTACAATATAACTTTTGTTTATTTACAATGACCTTCTTCGAGTCTTTTGATTGATAATACTATAAATTATTACTCCGTGTAATTGAATATTCCTTGTATGCAAATGTTTTGCTGGGAACATGTGAACTTTCACCTACCTTTTGAGAATACTATCTCCGTATATCTCGCTTATTCCATCTAACTCTTTGATGATGATTGAAAACGTTCACTAGTATAAAATATTGAACAAGATGGACTATTCTAAACAGATGTTGGCACATTCATGAAAAATCTTTCAATTGTCTTTGGATTCATTGGTCTGAAATTGAATTTTAGCGTTATTTCTCTTACTTCGCCGTTTATATCACTATAGCATGCATCGATTGGTATTATAGTCATCGTATATGTTGTAACGTTAGAATACCATATACTATCAAATGAAAAATGCAGTAGAATTTCATGGTATATCAATATAAATTATAACAAATAAAAAACTGTTCTCACCCTTCCTAGTTTATAGAAGTTTTTTTATAATACTTCAAGTATTTTGCTTCTTTTGAGATGTAACCATCGATTTGAGGCATTACACATTCTTATTTTTAGGGTACCATTGTAGAACTGTGGTTACCAGTCATTTTATATTTAGCTTCGTTATTGTAGACGAAGAATAATAATCCTGTCTATTTTAAAGAAGAGCGAAAAAATATGAAGATGCGCTATAGTATTTAGACAAATATTACGCGATCGCCAAGGTATTCGAATTCTAAGAACTTCGATGGTACGGGTGATTACGTTCACAGGATCGACGGAGTATTTGTATCACTAGAGAAAACTTAAAAACAGCTAATATATTCGTTAATGTTGATTGATTAACTTAACGGAAAATCGTGAAGGATTAGTCCTCTTCTGACCCAGAATCTTGATGTATCATCTCAAAATCCCAGAGTTATTAATTGATTCTTACATTTGAATCAGCCGCTCTTGTCGGGATAGGTTGCAGCGCGAAGGAAGATATGTAGTAGGGCTGTGAGAAATGGATGGAAAGCAATGCGTCTGAGGATATGAAAGGGTGCGTGTGACAGATGATGTGCAAGGACGCCCTTCAGACGATCTACTTGGATGTGCTCCAATGAGATTGAATGCAAAAAAGGAGATATTTTTCAAGAGATTTGCCTCTTTGGCCCTTCAATTTTTCCCCTTTTTTATTCAACCCGCTATATCTCGCGCTGGGTTGACGTGACGAATAGGGAAAAGAGCGTGTTTAAAGACGGGGAAATATAAGAGAGCTCTTTCTTCGAGGTTATGCAAGGAATTCAATGCGTTACCTTTATCGTGTTCAGGGATGCATCCGTACACCTGCTGGTTTCAATTTGAACCTTTAGGAAATCGGGTCTTGTAGAAAGATTTTGCCATGCTAGAGAACTTCACCTAGACGTACGTATTTATCTGTTGATGAAAAATGAGATCTTAGGATGGAATTCCTGTCGTTGGTGATAATATAATCGGAATGAGAGATCCGGAATGGAACATATATTGACCGGATAATTGATCGTTATCCCAAACGTTAGGATTTTAATACCAATTAGATGATATTTTCACATCTGCGGTTGGTATTACAAAATAATAGTACGAGTTTAAAATCGTAGGGATTTTTTATATTACCTATAAATATCAAACTTTATTTTAAAGATTTATTCTAAGTAGGATGAACAAGGGCTTTATTGACTTTTTCTTTCTCATTGTCAACAAAGTGAATTATTTTATGGAAGCATGAGTATAATGTTCATTAAAATTCTTTGAATAAGCAGTGTTCTGAATTATTTGATTATTTTGGAAATTTAACAGATAGAGTTTATCCAGTATCCTATTTACGGATACCCCAATAAGCATTGCGATGATTCTGGAAGCAAATTCTTGTTAATCCTACTTTCACCTTTGATATTTATGGGCGATACAATTCGAACTTGTATAGATGTACGTACATTTTCTTCAATCCAGCTTAATACTCTACTTCTTATTTTTCATTTGTTTAAGTCAACTGAAGTCTCAAGAATCTTTGCTAAATCCTGCACGTTCAAAGAGGATATTTTTAGCCATCACTTGATTTCTTCAATCTTAATTCGCCAACAATACGTATTTGTATAGATTTCCTCTTTTGTTTATGCTCCACTCCATTCACATGTTCATTTCCTCTTTGCCCTTTTCCTGTTTCCTCCGAGTTTTCCTTTTCTCTTACTTAAATAAATCCTCTTCCTCAATGATGGGCTTCCATGGATCTCGATTTTTATCTCTATCCTTATCTATTACTCAAGCGCTTTATTCTACTTCCGACGTAGTTAATTATTTTAGATTCTCTTTTGTTGCACGTTTTTACTGGAAAAAACCTTGTAATTATTGAATAAAGCCGACCCTTTGCCAATTATTTCCTGGTTGACCTCCTTTGTTAAACTTTTCAAAAAACCAATCCACGAAGGAGGACGAAATATAGTGGAAATCCGACATAATCGAAAGGAATGTTAAATAAAACAAGTTTTGCAAAACAATAAAGTAACTTTTACTAATCCACATACAGTGGTCATAGTGGCGACTAGTTTCGGCTAATAACACCGATCTACAATAATTTTTCAGCGATCTGCAGTCATTTTTCCTTCAAAGAGCATATTCGAGGCGTAGTGGGAAAGGCGAATAGAATGCAAAGGTTAGCCAGCAGAATTCTTAGGGGATGTTCACCGAGAATAAAAGAAATAGCGTACTTTTCCCTAATTCAACCTCTACTTGAATATTGCTGTGCGGTTTGGGATCCTCACGAAGTAGGATTAATTTCCGATCTCGAGATGGTTCAACGTAGAGCAGCAAGGTTCATCTAGGGAGATTTCAGATTCGACAGCAGTGTTTCGGCTATGATAGAATCCCTCGGTTGGAACTCTCTTAGTGATAGAAGACGTGAATATCGACGGAAGCTTTTTGATAAATTTATCTCTACCGATTTCGGGGAGGAGATAACAGATATTGTCATCCCAGTTATATTCCTACGCGACCTTCGAGAGAAAAAGAAAAAGCGATACAGGGAAGTAGTTGCCAGGACGGATAGCTACTTTTGGTCATTTTTTCCGCGAAGTATTAGAGAAGCAAATAGCTCTTCAGATTAGATAGGTATTTCGGTGTCATACACCCCCTGCCACGCGCCACTGGCGGATTGCAGGGTTTAAATGTAAATGTAAATGTACAAGTGACCTATGTATGTGGATTAGTTAAAGTTACTGTTTTTTTTAATAAAATTTGTTTGGTTTAACAACTCTTTCGATTTTTAAAAACCTATAATAATGGGCATAAAGTTGCAGTTACTGCATATTAATACATAAGAAAATTAGACATGGAATGTAAAATGTTTGGTCATTTGTATCCTCACTCCCATGTTTCAATGCAATGAGTAAGAAAGATTAAAGATAGCCATAGGTCCAACGATATCCTACCAAGCCTTAAAAACCAAAGAACGATCAAATAATAATTCTTTTTGAGGTAAAATTTGTGGATAAAATACGAAAATTTCTCTCGACGGCCAATTTTAAGCAAAAGTTATAGAGCTTGCAAATCTTCGGCTTTTTGAAAATCGTCTTACATTGTGTTATCCATCGTGTCATCCGGAGGATTTCTTAGTCGCTCTCAAAAGAATATCCTCGATGGTAATCACAATCCCTTCCCATCGATGAAGGTTTCCCAGGAGAAACCTGACAGCGTCTTATCCTTTAAAACGCCCGTGTAACGTCTCGGAGAAGAGGATTACGTCTCAGCACATCCTCTTAAACCTCTTTCACTCGAGATCATTGATCTTTTTAACTCCACTGGTCGCATCAAGGTACACCTGTAACATTTCATCTCTTTTCTGTCCCCGTAATTCCCATTAATGGGATGAGATGAAAAAGTAGTGAGGGACGAAGCCCTTTTCGAATTGGCTGCTTGACCCGGCTGCCAGTTCACAGTTTTGGGGTCACCCTCCATCGGAGAGGAAAGCAGATTAAATATTTGTCTTTGAGTGTTATCCTCTTCTCGTATCGTTGCTGAGCTGCGGATAAAAGCAGCATCGGGATGACATGGGTAGTATTTCAATCATCATCGAAATCAAATAATGCGGACATTTATACCGTAGGGTGTTTTGTGCTGAATCGTTGATGTTGTTTGCACCGTGCGTTTGATTGAATGATTCACGATTATTGGCCGTCATTTTTATTTATTTTAGTTTTCTTCATAATTCCATTGAGCAAAATAATTTTATACGTCCATAAGTCATTTTACCCGTAGGGCAACCAAAGCTAAGTGATTGCCTGAGTGATTGCTGATAGATGCGTGTGATTTTGATTTTATTAACCTAGAATTGTATAATTCACTAAGTACTTGTTGTTACTCCGTTTTTACTAAAAAGTACGGCATTCCCGGTTCTGAAAATATTTCCTTCCTTGTCTTTGAAACTCTAAAGGTTACTATATCCAACTATCCAAAATATTTTGCTAATCCTGTAACAATTATCTGGAAAATAACATCTCGGAATCTTGCCTGATCCTGAAATATATTCCTGATACTCTGAATATATTTTAAGTAAAAGTTAGTTAAAATTAATATTTATAATATTTTTATAAACTACATATAATCCATTAAATATCATAATTCTTGTCAAGATTATTGTTGGATTAAAAGCCGTGAGTTTCTTAGAAACATTTTAGTTCACAATTAGTAAAAGTTTTAATTTAACCACTTTATAAAGACTTAGCATTAGTTAAAAGTTTTGTTGTTTTGCGTTGGTTCTATATAACCCGAGTGATATTTTTAAACTTTCAATGAAGTAGTTTTTTTAATTTCTCTAATTTTTTAAATTGTATAAATCAGCTGGACGATATTTCTTTCGATGACTGTGAATAAATATGCGATTTTAAGAAGGTGCCGTAAAGTAAAATAATCTCAACAAAGTACCACATTTCAAGAGAATGCTTAAGGGCTAAGAGAACTTAGTTTTTGAATTCTTTACTTCAAACAAGTTGTGCTATATAACAATTTACCAAAGATAAGGACATGGTTTCATAGTTAACTGTAATGAACTCGATAAATATTTTCCAACCTGTTATTGTATAATCAATTTCAAGAAAAGAGCGGATTAAAACCATTTTTCACGTTTTCAAATCCATTTTTCACCCATAACGTCAAAGAATACCATTTTTAACCATTAGTGGAATGCGATAGATTTTTTAACGGGAAGAGAAAGTAGTAAATCAGACCTTTGACGCTAGCTAGCTAAGGGTTATGTCTTTGGTAAGAGGTGCTTGTCAGAGGGTTTTGGGCTTTAAGAAGTAACTCCAAGTTGGAATCATTTATCAATCTTTTCGGAATCATCAAGGGTTTGCGGCGCCGAAAGAAAAACACGATCAAGGTCTTGCCTCTCTCTGAGGAAGGGTACTTAGAAGATTAGAGGTCGGAGAGGATTTATTGAAGGCCAGCTGCGGTCAGTATTTAGCTTTCGATTTGCTGGAAAGAAGCCGGAGGATTGCAAGGGTCTGTAATCCATGGATTGGAAAAGAGAGGAAGATGTACAAATCCACTTTTCAAGTCCAACATGTACCCAAAAGAAATATTTAATATTCTCCAACGTGAGTTTAACAGCATATACCTTTATATATCCTGAATACACATGTGTTGATGTATTACATAATTTTGCGAATCATAAATTTGTAGTATTTGTATAATTTATAGGTGCTTCTATAGATGAGGTAATTTCAAACATTAGAATCTTAGAAAGGAATCGAACGCAGAGCCGATTTATAAACACTAATGTGCTATCCATTTGCTTATCCCGGAATTCAAAATTATAAATATATTGGATAAAGATAAGATAAATCGAATAGTTAAATTAAGCAATCAGATTTCTCACACATCATAAATTCACTATCACTTTGAAAAATAACAAAATTAACTCTTTTGACTTCCACGATACCTTTAATATTTCATGACTACCTTCCACAATGCTAAAAGTTCTACTATTGATTTTACCATCAGTTCATTGAAGTATGGAAATTAAAGGGTTTAATACGGACATAAGGATATATTGCATAATTTGTCATCTTAACATATAAAATATATGACAGGGGTTCCTATCATTCTCTTAACTTAAGAAAAAAATCGTAAAATCTATTTATGTATATTTCATCATTTCAACAAATCAAAAATTATTGAATGTCATGTTTTCTTGGCGTTTCACTCATATTCTCGCCTAAAATTTTGACATTGATGACAGATTCAATGTTTTCTCATCTTTGAAAGTCGATCGTATAGCACCATGGAGTAGGAGATATGCACGGTTTCATTCTTCGAATAATACGTAAATTAAAAATATAGAATGCAGTTCCGTCATCAAGTCAGAGTTTACTTAATATTTCCAGATAGAGCAAAGAAATCCCCGAACTTTGAATTGAAGGATTTTAGATTCAGTCGTAAGCTTTGAGCTTCTTCCGATGTCATCCTTGGCTTATGAGCTTAATGGCCAGTAAATACCTTCGTGTGACCAATGCACATGGCACATTTATCTTCTCAAGTCGTGGAATCGCTGTAACAGAATACGTTTCCCGGACATATTTGTTTCCCGAGATGGAAGGAAGAGGTGTGGACATGAATGAAGAGCTTAAAGAGAAGGAAACGCAGGGAAATGCTTGGGGAGAGTGGATAGAACAAGAGCTGAGAAGGGCTTGGTACAATCGGTGAAGGGATCAGGGTGCAAGGGTACGCGTTGGGCGTGTAAGTGACAACGCTCTTAGATTTGTGGGGGAGCCCGAGGGGGTGGAACCCTCGTGGAAGCGGAAGAAGTCCAAAAGGGTGGCTCGGCGGGGAAAATAGGGTTGGTATGTGCCCAGAGAGAATTATTGCCGCTGAAAAAAGTGTCGGAAAGGTTTCGAAGGGGTTGAAGGGGTGGGAGAAGGTGTTTCATACTCCCCCAAACCCCCTCTTTTGCCTCCCTAAATGTCTGGACATTTTGAGAGGTAGATCATTCCCTTTAATACCCGAATTGACGCTAAATGCCCTCTATAAATTTCAGGGAAAGAAGGGTTGTGATTGCATCGCGTAGAAAAATGCTTGTCTGTAGAGTCGAAGTGTGAGCTCTTGGCATTACAAAGGAGTTCAATACTTAAAGTGGCTTTTTATTGCCTTACAGGGAGTGTTGATAATGATAATAATAATTATTATTCATTCAAAGACATACATATGCATGTATAGGAGAAGTCATCAATAATTACACCGATAAAACATAGCCAAATTTATATTAGAAACACACGAAAACATAAATTAAAATTATAATACAGCATAGATTTTATTCTTAATAACACATTTCATCTCTTCAGCATATTAAAGGTTTCCCTAATTTACAAATTCATTTACACTTTCGTGAGTTTTTGTTTGGAGAAATATTTTTTAATTATATTACCGAATTGTACGTTTTATAGCCTTTGGTAGAGTTGGGTAATTTATTATAAACTTTTAAAAACATCTTCCGGATAGGCTTAATCTATGTGATAGGATCCTCAAGTAATCTTTGCCTCGTGTAAAATGATTATGCTGGTTCTCCTGTTTTAAGTACCAGCCCATATTCTGGTGAATGTGGACAGCACATGCATAGATAGATATATAAAGAGGATATCGTCATTAACTGCAAATTGATTTTAAAATGACCTATCAAATGCTGGTTGCGATCCCTTTAAGAAGAAATTCCGTGGAATTTATTTCTAACTAAAATTATTTAGATTAATTAATGAATATTAACAGTTATTAACAGTAACAGTATAAGAATATTAATATACGCCACGAACTTCAAGAATGAAAGTTTGAAAATAATCATTATGTAGCTGACAGAAAGGTTGAAACTCCAAGGAGAAATGGACTTAAAGAAAATCGGGCAGAATTTTTTCTTATAACCCTTTCCTTAGAAAGGTTGAAAATGTTGTAGGTAATCATACTAATTGTAAACCAGATGATCAGTTGCTTTCTGGTAAAGCTGTACTTATAATATACATTTAAAGTGATACTATTTCACCATATTTTAGCTAATATGCTTTAACGCAGGAGTATACTGAATTTTTTATTAAATTGCCCTAGTAATGACGTACTTTTTAACGTAATTACGTTAGGAAGTAAATTGCTCTCAGCGATAGGTTTTTGTGATATCTTAAAAAGCAGGGATCTTAAAAAGAATCTAATCTATCTCTTTGGGAAAATTCTAATGGAAACATTGAATACCGTATGGTGATACTCTTCAAATAATGGATTATACCATTTTGTTGGGGTTTGAGTGTGACATATATCCAATTATTCAGGTGGTTTATAGCAAAGAGATATATTAAACTGAATTGATTTTAATACAGAACCTGAATTTCTCTAACAAAGGAGTTAATCTTCTAATTCCTATAATAAGTTGATATTTATATGGATAAATGTAGGGGTTTAAGAATTTTTGAGATTCCTGTGAAAATCTTTAAGCTGATATTTCTTAATATTAAAATGAAATTCATGTACCAGGAATCCTTATAAAATGTAAGATTATTCCCTGATCAGTGGCGCTTACCCCATGAGCCTGCTTAAATCCTTTCAGAAGCCAAGCAACTCCCAGTCCCAGAGCATTCATCCTAAGCGTGGCATTTAGGATGGTTTTAAAGACTATAGGACGTATTTTTGATATAGAATTCAGTTCTATGAAAGGAAAGAAATATGAGAAGTCATGATGCTATTTTAATGGAAACGTCATTTTCCTTAGAAGAGGAATTTCTCTCGTAATCCCTCTTCACTGTCATCCGCTTCCTTCAACCTGATTTTAGGTTTTCATATTTTAACCTTTTTGTCTTTCCTACATTTGTTTTATTTATAGATTCACTTAGAAAAGAAATCTTTGGCATATTTTCACAATGGCTTCCGGCTAAAGTTACAACGATAACAATATACTAAAATAATGACCGTTATGTGCATCTTTATGTAATATAACTATCACTTACGTATTTGTTCATACAATATCGGTAAGTTATATTAGATATAAATAAAAAGCTAAATGTTCGTTTCGTTGCAGACTCTGTTTATTCGATATATTTCAATTAGAATATTAGAGGAATCTGGATGTGAATGATTAAAATACAAATTTTTATGACCAAGTCTCTCTTAACTGAACGATAATTGAGAAATGTAACGATTCCAATCATCGAACACTTTTGCGATCTTAAACCACGATTCTCAGTTTGATACTTTTTACTCGTATAGCAAAAAAAAACGTTTATATCGTTAATGCGTTGGTATTATAGCTTTTGAAGGGAATAATGAGGTAGAATACCATGCGATGACAAGATAAATCATTCAATTTACATACCAGTAGAAATTATTAACAATTTAAACTGCTCTCAACTTTTTATGCTTTTAGAAGAAATTTATACGATATTTCAAATGGTTGTTATTTTATTTATAAAGATAGATTATTAGATAGGTATTTGTTGCAGTTATATTATTATTATAAGTGCTTCGATAGATTCCACGGGGAATCGAACCCGGGGACGGTTTCATCGTAGCCAACAGCCCTGCCCACATGGCTATCCGGGAGCCCAAGTAGCTATTTATATAGGCGAATTTAGATAGATGGCTTAATATATATTTAAATGAATCGATTATATTAGATACATTTCTTGAATTTTTAATTGATGTTATATACTGCAACATTTCGACTGATGACACGTTTTCTCCTAATCATGATGTTTATTGATACATACCAACGAAATAAAATCAATACGGAAAATGTCAACCACCAGCTCTTTGAAATAGACTAGGGAGCGTGCGCATTTGAATAGCACGATCTATTTAACCCCAACCAGTTGCTTCAAAAGCCAAGCGAAGCGTAAGAGACAAAAAAACCGCCCATGCAAGAAAAAAACGGCATCAACCACCGAACCGCTTAGGAACCTAAGGCGGGGTTGTATCTCTTAGAAGAAGAACCACTAAGGGGTGTTAAGATGCGCGCTTTTCAAAGGGGTTGATCTTTTATAATAGAGGGCGTGATACGTCCTTTTACGACAGCCATCATAAGGGAAGGATTCGGTGAGTATAGTGTCGAAGGCTCTCCACCCCTCTTAATCCTTTTCCATGGAAACTACCTTTTTTATAGGATATGAGTCCTTCAAGGCTTTTACTGAGACGCGGGGGTGGATTAGGGAACTGGGGATGGGCAGACGCTCACGGTGTCTGCTGTGGTACGTTAATTCCTTGGACGAATACTTCGGGGAGTGGAGAACGGCTGAATTGGGAGTTAGTTTTCTGCGAATAGCAGGGAAAGGCGGGATCAAAGAAGATTTTCGCAAAGCACGGTGCGTCAGAAACTGTGACATCCGAGATTATCTCTGAGCGTGACGAATTATATCCTCATATGTTCGCCCTTAAGGAGACTTTATTTCTGCCCCTTGTGACGTTTGGTGAAAGTATTAAGTTATAGGTGATGCATGGCTGCCTAGAGTAGAACCGGTTTATCTAAGACGTGTCAAGGCCCATTCCAGTGAAAGGATAATGCGTTCATAATCCTTCATGACTGATGCTCTAGTGTCGTTATAGAGATCAATTTATTGATTTTTTTCTGATGAATTACTAGGGAATTGTTTTTGAGAGTTTATGAAAATATGATAGCTTATTGGGTGTAGACATTTCTTTATCTATTAAAGTAAGGTCTGAGGGCTTATATTTATATGGATGTTGACATTTTTGAAAAGCAAGTTACGAGAAAAAAATGCCGGAAAAAGCCTTTTTATGTTAAAACAAACAGCACTCAACTCAATTAGATTCAATTCAGTTAAGTAATTGACGGACGCTTTTGCTTTTATTTATTCGTTTCTTTTCAGTATCTACGAGAGATTAATTGTTTAAGAGCAAAGAAATATTAAAATTAAGGAGTTAAAACATTTACACCCAGATAATTCTTTTTTGTGGCTTAAAGTAATACTCTATTCTGGACTCCCGATAAACATTAATAAACTCCCAATTTCCTATTCCCATTAGCCTCAAATTAGATGAGAAAATATATTTAGTTTTTAAGTGCCGGAAACATCTCTCTGAAATATGTAATTGTTATTTCTATATAATATTTAACAAATATAAAATGAAAACACCTTCTACCTTATATTATTATTTTCGGATCAGGTAGCTTAAATATGAGTAATGATGCGTTTACTTGTTTTAGTGGTCTATCAAAATCTATAAATACCTAGATTATCAGTAAAATATGCTATGGAGAAGGATTGCTTTTTTGGAAAGATATGGTATTATTTTTATTAATTTAAAAATATAACTCTCAAAGTATATTTCTAAAATATTTCTGTTTCAACTTTTTTACATGCAAAATCGATACTCCAATCAAATTTTATCTTGAAAAAAGGCGTCATAGATATATTCCATTAATTTGACAGAGCGTTCAATATTTCTTACGTTTCAGTACCCTTTTATTCGTGATGGATATGGTCAGTTTTTTTTATCGATATTGGAAACCTTTATTCCTCCAACCCCGTATTATAATTGAAAGTTGATCCGCAGGAGTTAAATTTTCATGAGACGTAACATCAACAAAACACTAATGGGAGTCGCTGATCCAAAAAAGGCCTCTCGCGTCGATGCTTGTACGTCAATTAGTGGGTCTGAAAGGGTCAGCACTTCGTTAGGGGGGTCCGGCCTTGCAAAACATCTTCCAAAGTTTAATCTCTCGCCGAAAATTATTTTGTCATTAGTGGAAAGTTTCATCTGCAACATGATCCTTTTGGGTGTAACCCCTTGTGACGTTGCGACAAAAACTCCTCTACCTCTATGTTCAGTTATGAAAAATATAAAATATTTTCAGAACAAGCTGCAAAGAAATGCTAACGAGATTTTTATATTACAATTGCTATAAAGTGACCTTTAAATGCCAAAAAGAAGTATATATCCATGTATGTCTATAACATTTATATATTCTAAAAAAGAAAATTTAAAATTTTCTTACAACAATCATAGATATTACAAACTATATAAAATTAGATAAATATAATTTATAGGTATGAAACCATAATTATTTTTTAAATACCTTGCAACTTTTATAATAATAAATTATGAAGTAAAAAGTCAAGATGTTAATTAAAAAAATCGATCTTGAATTGATTTTGGCAAAGAAAATCAACGATTACTTTATCCATTCTTAAGTAAGGACTTAATTCAGTGTAATGCCACGGATATGAGCACACCCCATCCCCCATCCTCCAAATCATTATCCTCCACTTTCTGTCCTTCGGCAAAGAGGAAGAATAGACATGCGTTCGCTCCGTGTTGTTTGTCAGCCTATTGCTCTCGAAAATAGTCATAATTTGGTCACTTTCTAATTCCTCCCATTTTCACAAATACCTGGTATAAACTTAGATTCACTCTCCTTTTGCTAAATGTCAAAACCAGGTATATAAAGGCTCCATCAGGGCAGAGGAGGACACAGTCAGGTGGGAGCTAGGTAGAGCGCCGTCGAAGGCGCAGCTCTCCGAAAGGGAGACCCCTCCATGGGGGTCTCCGAAAAGCAGTTATAGCCGGTCTCTCGCCTTCTTTCGTCTCCCGTGTATCATCCTTCTTCCCGTGCTCGTATCCACGATCTTTGGACAATATACGTCATTTTGATTCAAATTAAGAGGTAAATATTTATTTCTCAATTGCTTTCGACACCAAGGGCAAGAACCCAGTAAATTAATGTAATTGCTCCGTCCCCTTAACCATCGTAAGGGACGGACATTACACAGTGTGTGAAGAACTTTCTTATATGCTCCAAATGAGTAACTAGTGAGTTATGTGTTGGCTAGAGTTTACAGCAAAGAAGTCAGCTTGAACTGTGACAAGTTTGGTTGGTTTATATCGGAAAGAAAGATTAGATCAGCATTACATAGTCTTAATTCAAATACCATTGTGTCAATAACAGATCTCAAATTATACCTTGTATGTGTAATATATCGTTAGATTTGATTCCTACAATTTTATATTTTTATATGCTTATTATAAAACAATTGAAGTTTTGATCAATGCAATTTCAATCTCGTAGTGCTCTTATTCGAAACTTAATAATTCTTTTCAATCGAAATAAGCTGAGTGGGGCAAGACTCGTGTTAACAGAGATTTTTTTCCTCGAAAAGCTCGAGTTATATTTTAGTGAAATCATCAAGGGTAATTCATAGTCTCGGGGCGTATAATGTTAATAAATAATCTTCTTTCTGCATTTCATTTCAAAAATATCACTTGATTATTAGAGTAATTAAACTTGCATGCTGTAATCCTGAAAAAAATCATAAGTTTTAGATACCCCGTGCACCATAAAGATCAAAAGCTCTGATTCATTCCAATACAGATCTTGTACTCGGGAAAGGTTTTAAAATGAGAATCGATTGTTCGAGGAAACACAAAGAAGCATGGGCCATAATGTTTTGACACTTAGCTGATTGAATATTCCTTGCATCTGCTTTACTCTCAGGAAGGGATCGTAAAGAAAAGGGGTATGTTTTTGTTTTTGTGAAGGTTTCCTGAGTTATATGACGCCCGAGGAGTCCCCGTAAAAGCGGGTGAAAGGGCGCACCTCGGAACAGGTGGGGATCTCAAAGGGCACCCCACCCTTGAGGGTGACGCAGAGGGCGTCGAAGGTGGGGGAATATGTGGTTTCAGGAACCGTGAAATTAGTGGAGGGATCAAGAATACGAAACAACGCATAAATAGTCTGATTCATTTTTATTGTGTTACGCTAAAGTTCCAGGTGTACTCCCCCACGAATCAGGGATGGCCAATTGAGAATTCACGGCGTGTCACGTGATTAGGGGAGGAAGCATAACCTTTAGCTCGCACATCTTGAGTGTGCCAATGTTTTGATCATTCCCTGATTCGTATGATGGTTTTAGAAGAAATACCAGCGGTGAAATTATGCATAAAATCGTTATACCCGATGTTAGACTGTAAGGTCCGCCAATAAAGTCCTATATGGTATGATTAGATTGTTAAAGGAAAAGCGTAATAAAGATATTTATTTCTGATTATCAGTTGTGTCAAATGTCTTTAAACATTTTAAAAGTATTGATCATTAATAATTATTTATTATAATGTGTCCCCTGTAATTTCAAAATTTTATCTCAAGTAGATACCGAGTTCTTTTCCATAAAAAAATAAACCTTGATTCACTGAAAAGTTAGGTTCTTTATGGATTTTTTTTGTTTTACAAAGTAGTTGTTCCCATAATGTTAATATTGAAAACCAACCTTAGCTCTCATTTGCAGCTGGGTAGGAGTCGAGTTTTTTTCAAAGCTTTCTGACAAGAGATTTGCTTTCCAACGATAATTTAAAGTTAGCCGTGGATATATAGCTATATAAAAACAAGTTATTAAATGCATATAACATTAAATTTACTTAAGAGTGGTCTGTAAGATTCAAACCGTTAATGATGGTTCAGGGATAATCTCCTTGTAAACACTAGCAATGTATCAAGCTCAGGGGAGAAAGAAATTCTTCTGCTACCTTTCGGAGTTGATGAGGATTTCATTTGAATAGTATTCCTCACCTAACATTCAATTGAGAACAAGTTGCCCTTAAAGAAGCCCATAAATAGTTTCTAAGACTCAAGGAAGGCAGACTGAATCGTGAACTCGAACTTTACGAAAAAAAGGATTTTCAATCTCTAATTTCATAATTATTATCCTTAAATGATGCGCGGAGAGGTAAAAATTTGGTAAAAATTTTTGGTAGTAGTAGTAGTAGTATTGCTAAAAGTGCTTCGACAGCTTAGGTCATTTCGCACATTGGCTCCCACCGGGATTTAAAAATTTTTGGTATTGCCTGTAAGTAAATTGAATTAAATTAGTTAATATGGAAAACTCGTTTTGTACGTCAATCAATATAACGGAGGGTAATCGTTTTATTAGCATTTCTATATCATCGAAAAAACACCGGACAGGTTTATAATATTCATCCCTTTTGACAAAAATTGTCGTCTTGCACGTTAAGGAATTACATATTTACTATTTCATGCTTCACATGCAGCAAGACTCCAATTTAAAGTGAAAGTATAACATGAACAATAGACGATCAACTACCACCTTTCCCTAACCAGAAAAATCCGGTTAGCCGGGATTCGAACCTTGGTGTTGGAGTATTATAGTGTAAGCATGCTTACCACTCTGCCAATGGTAAACTTAAAAGATTATAATTGAATGAGCCCTAAGAGCGTAATAATATAAACGATATTTCGCTGTATTTTCTTGATCTCCTATTGCCTTTTTGAAAATTAGGTTTTTACAAAAGTTGATCTCGAGAAGTTCAGTGACCTAGCCTCTAAGCCCGGCTGGAATGGCCTAAAAATAACTTAGAGGAGAATTACTAGATTTACAATGGAGAGTTCCTTTTAGGCCATTAATTAAGCACTGAGCCCAATTTATAGTCCGAGAGCCATTGTGATTTTCGCTCTGTTTCCGCTCTTGCTGTTGTAATGAAAGCTACCCCCATTTCTAGGATATTCAACGCGTATTCCCTTGTTCACGGTGAGGCATGGAAAGGGTCTTTCTCAGTCAATAAATTTTCTCTTATTATGGCCAATATCTATGGAAGCATACTTTAGAACTCCTTCTTATAACTATTTGATACACATAGTATGTTCTTCACAGTTGTGTATGAATTTCCATACATTTAAAATTCTTCAATTCAGTAGATCATTAATTATAATTTTAAATAATAACTATTATGTATTAACTACGAAAATTTCGCTTATTTATGCTTCCTTCACATTGAAAAATCTTCTATACCTTATTTTTTTATTAAAATATTATTATTTAAAAATGAAGAAATAGTAAATACGATGATAACAATAATATCAAGCTTCATTGTTGATCACAGAGCAAAATAGAAATATTACGAATTGCTAGCATTCCGACGAAAAACTCACGTGAAAGATCCATCCATAACCAATCTCTCTGAAAATTGAATAACAGGAAGATTTACTAATTCTCATAGTGCAATTTTTTCAAGACCTCCGGAGAATTTTTTCACAAAAATTATACAATAAGAAATGGAACACCGAAAATATTTATCTGACAATTTTGTTATTGAAGATATTTTCCTCTTTTATTTCTTGTAAGACATATTATCAGTGAATTAATACTATACGTTTTCAAACAACGTGATAAAATGGGAGATGTAAAATTACCCGTCCCTGTATAACCCCTGGGTATATAGTACGGCATAATAACCCCTTCATAATTATCCCTGAATAGAAAAAGATCCCGGGTTCGATTCCCGGTCCCGTCAGACGTTTTTAAAGTCCGTTTTTCCTTGGGAATTTTCCTGGGTGAACGCCCTTATGTGCAAAGTTACCTTAACCCTTTTCCTTGTATTCTTTAAGGGTAGTTTCTCCTTACACCTCTTTGTGTTGCCGGTGCCTAGGCCATGGCGTGGACGATGTCGAACAGTCAGAAGAAACCACACTAGCCCATGCTGACTAAGTCCCCAAAACGGCTTGTTAAATGTTCTGGCCGGGTAGCTTAGATGGTTTAAGCAGCCTCCCAGATATAGGAAGATCCTGGGTTTGATTCCAGGCCTCGTCCGACTTTTTTCAAGTCCCTTTTTGCTATGGAAACTTCCAAGTTTGATTGATGTCTTTGAAGTGCAATTATTCCTTTGTGTGCTGCTACTGATGATTAATGCGCGATAGTTTTCTTGTGTATAGTTCTGATAAATAATTCTATGAAAATGATACATAAACTTGTTTAGTATGAAATTGAGTAAAGGCTGTTACGTCTTAATTGCAAGTGTTCTGCTTCTTTTGGTTGGAGAAAAATGTACATTTCATTTACTTTATCACGGTCTCACTCCTGGCTGTAATGACATAAAAGCCACTAAGGTATGGGTGATACTGAATAATGGCTTTTAATATCTTATCGAATCTGAGAAAAATATTGCTAGTAGAGTAATTGTGCTATACTTATGTGGACATTTTCCGCTTCTGGCATTCTAGATTAGTGAGAAAAGCAAGGGAAAAATTAATCATTCCTCGTCCTCCATAGTAAACCTCATTTACTCTTACTAGCTTTTGGCAGCTAATGTTAGAGGGGGGTCTCTGGGCTGAATGTTTTACTGACAGACGTATGTTCTAATTAAACTTAATTTAGGAGAGAGAATCAGATAGAATAGTAAGGTAACAACTGTCCGAAGAAGAGGTAAAACCCTCGGCATTCGCCGCTCGTCCTAGACCGTAGTTCATTAGAGGTCGCAATAACCATCGCGTAAATGTCGCTCAATTCGTTTCTAATGCAGACCAAGTCTCCCAGTTGATCGCCGAACAATCAAGCTTTGGAGGGATTCGAGACATTCCAATCGAATTGTCCGATTCAAATCCGATCCCATTAATACTCCAACGGATGGATGCGATTCCATCGGGCCTTTCTCCCATATAAATCCCCAGAGCCCCAGACTTCGACGACTGCACACAAAAAACCGCAGACAGACGGATCGAAAGAAAAAATCGATATTTCACGCGAAGGACCAAGTATCGGATGGCCCATTATAACGAAGCCGTCCTTTCCGATATTCCGAATCCATCGCCCCGGCAAACATTGGACAAGCGCCTTCCATCATCCTTCCCCTTATCGCGTCCCTTATAGGTGTCAGGGCACACACGCGAAAATCCTTTTCTGTCTCTATCCGCCCGTGGAGAAATTTGTCGGGGAAATAGAGTTTGTGCCCGTCGACGGGAGCTTTCTATCTCTCCCTCATTCGGATATCGTTCTCTATGTGTGGAAGGATCCGACGTATAATTCCGTGGGTTTGGCCGAGAGGGAATATTGATGTACCATCCCTGGCAGTAGAGGTGTCCATACTCGCGGTGCCTGCAATTTTAATCCCTTATTGGATTAGCGGCATTATCGCTCGCATTAAAAATGGAATATAGGAACATCGAGAGTTCAGCATAAAGTGAAGAATATTGCGTGCCTCATACATATACTAAATTTTTATGCACCCCATATAGAAACGTATTTTCCGCTTATATAGCCTAAAGCAGTATATTATTAATCTTCAAACTCCACTCGTCTAGATACTTTACCCTCTTTTTTCCTTCTGGATGCTTTCTGGTCATTTTCCTACCCACCCCCTCTCCTTATGCATCCTTACTCGCATATTTTCAGCTGTGTAACCTGTCCAACGGACACTGTCCATATCCCCATATCTTCTCCTTCGCCTGGTCCAGATACTGTATCCCCTCCATATTTCTTCACTATATATGTTCAATATTTTCTGTTCGTGTACCTAAAGATTGCTGAACGTGCCGAAGCTGGTCGTGTCTATGCTTCATTCTGGTTTTGTGGAAGTGTATCTGTTTACATTTCTTTAATTCGTTTTTCTAAAAAAGGACCGTGAGTAAATGGATACATTAATATTTCAAGGCTTCCATACAAAATAACTTTTTGCCGTACTCTTTTAGAATTTACGTAGATACCTCAATGGTGTTTTTCTTTGTTCTTTCATAATTAATTTTAAGCATCCATTTTAGATTTTATACAAGAGAAAGAAATTAGATATATTGTATCTGATTGGGATGTATCGGGATTTTTCCTGGGCGCACGCCATCTTGCGCAGAGTAACCTTTTCTCATTTTCCTTGTTTACATACATATATTTTACTCTTTTCCACAAAATTTTTAGTTGGAAAAGTACAATAGTTTTTGGTCCTAAAGCATAAAATGTAATGATATTGATAATAAAAGCCTCATCAAGCCAATACCGTCAGTTATAAAATGAGTTTAATATACTCTTACCTTTGTGGAATCGTTTCAATAGAGTATCCTGTGACGGAAACCGCGATTATTAAATTTATTTCGCATATAAAACAGCCACGGTTTGTATTGGAATAAATTAGGAATATTTTTGAATCAGGTGTTCTCCTGCATAGAAATTAGGAAATATTAGATTAATTTCAATTAGATTGAAATAGAGTAAAGTCTTCATTGAACTCCTGTTGGATGAGTAATCCTACTCATAAGAAATACGAAGGAGGTTACTACTTGGTGGAATGATGAGGGATTTTAAGGCTTTAAGTCGACAAAGACTTTAATCTCTTTTACTAATCCGCAGAGATAAAAGGAAAAAAACAATTGCAAAATTTCTTAGCATCCATTACTAGCCGAAACCAGTCACAAACAAAACCTTTATCACTGTGAATTAGTGAAAGATATTAAATTCCTTGTTGACTGATAACCCTTCGTTTTATACAACGATTCGTCGTAATACAAATAAAGTTGAGATGAATTAGCAACTCAGTCAGTGCTTAATATGGTACATTTCTTTTGTAAAACTGGGATAAGTATGTGAGGAAAATTTCCCATGCGAAGGTTCCTTAAACATGAATAGTGTTTGCTCTTTAAAGTGAAACATTTTTTAAATTTGTTATGCTGTAATGTGTAATTGTTTTTTTATGAACTTGTTATTGGAATTTTTCAGGATGGTTTTTGCATGTAGCAAAATATAAATGTGTTACGAAGGAATTTTTTACGACTCGATTACTATGAATTTTAGTAATTTTGTATTTTCTCTTTTCTTTCAGGTATGTGACAAAACTGATGGGACACACACAGCCCGTAAGTCAGATACAACTCAGCTCGTAAGTTAGATTTCGAATCTTTTTAGTGTAAGGTTGCAGCAGAACGTAATTGACTTGAAGTTTCTCTATTATAGAGAGGTAATTTAGTATTGTACTTGAAATAGTGTTGCCTACGTCGAATACTGCCGAAATAACCATCGCACAGTGGGCTAGAATCGAAAAAACCTGGACAAAGGGCTAAAAATGGTTTTTTTGAATACGGTTATTGACACTTGGCATAGTTATTGCAAAATGATTGAATTTTATGTTCCCGCTCGTCGTATTTTAAAGTTTTAGGCGTCAAATAGATACAGGGCGTCAAACTTGAAAAATGTTCACCAAAACGGGAAGTTTCGGATTTTTCGGAAAAACGTTCAAGTTCGTTTATATATAGTTGCTTTTGAGAGAAGCTGTTGGAAAAAAAACACAGCAGTAATCTAGCATTACTCTTTGTTTTTCAATTCGCTGATTGTTTCATGCTCTAAAATGATTCTTTGTTAAAGTTATTTAAAGCAACAAAATGGAGGACACCTTTTTCAGACAAATTTCGAGATAAAGTAAGGAAATCAACTAGGTAAACAGCGATGGACTATCAAGTCTCTTATACCACGTCAATTTTCAGGGCTTCTAAGTATGGAATCTGAAGAGACTGTTTCATTTCACCTGCTACCCTGTGATTGCGGTGGACTTTTCCTAAGCGCTGCGCGGTCCGGCTGGGCGCCGTAGATTCCCCAAATCCGGTTTCGGTTTCTTTTTGGTTAGGTTGAGTCTAAAATTTTACTTCTTTTATGTTTAATTCTGGCAAACCATATTAAAAACTTATTTTAATACACTTTAAGATATGAGTTTGAGACCATTACTTTAGAAAATAAATGCGGAATTGAGAAATTTTGGCACATTAGGGAAATTGTTTGTTAGTTAGTTTAATACGTATAAAAACTCTTAAAATTGTTAATATTCCTGTGAATTTTACACATATTACCTTAATTGTCGGAATGGCTGCTTAAATCTCAATTATTAATTGTAATTAACGTATTTCATTACCTTATTAAGTGCCTCCCGCTCAGTCATCAGAAGATTCTTCATCTGAATCCTCGTATTCAAATAACTCACTCTCTCGGTCGTGGATGATGAGGAGATTTCTTAACTCTGTTGATGCATCGTAATGAAATTCAATTCGTTGTGTTGTTAGCGGGTGGTAGTAGTAGTGCCCTTGCCATATTATTTGATTCAGATTCCATTTATATTTATTCTGATTACGGCGACATCTGCTTCGAAAGGTCTTATTAGCGTCTTATTAATAGCGGGGCCAAAGAAGACATACATTTGATGTGATGAAAGGCATATCGCAAAAACTTAATTTCTTAAAAGTAAGCACGCTCAAGTGAAAAACTCATAAAAACTGAGTGTGCTCATGAGCGTGCGCTCAAATGAGCTCGCTACATAAACTACAGCATCTACTTTGATCTGAGAAAATTTGATCATATTTCGTCCTTATAGACAGCTATCCTTCCTCAAGTTAAATAACCGTAGAAAGCTTCATCTTCTTCAACTTTTCTTTTCCATCAACTTTCACAATGAACCTCAGTATCTTTCAGCAGCATTCACTAATATGAACACAGTCCACCAACGCGAAACAAGAGGACCTCATTTAATGCAAATACCGATTCACAGCTCTAATAAATTTAACAAATATTTTCATGTTACCGCCAGTAGACACTGGAACGCACTCAATCCTAATGTTAGCAATTCATCATCCCCACCATCATTTAAGAAGCACCTTACGAAACTATTACTCTCTGCTCAGAATTGCACCGACAAAAACACCGTTTAATTTGTAGTCGTATTTATTGTATTTATTCTTTTTCTTTGTATTATTATGTGTTTATGTTCGTCTTTCAATAGTTGTATATGATCGTATATTAATTATGAATAAGGCTGTATTATATTAGTATCCATTTTTGTTTTTTTAGTATCATATTAAATAGAATTATAGATTTGTATTTTTATAAGACTGTATCATATTAGTGTTCATTTCTTATTTGTATCATATTAAATAGATTCATAGATTTTTACCTTGTATAAGACTGTATTATAATAGTATTCATTTTCATTTTGTATATTATTATATAGATTTATATATTTGTATTTTTTATATTTCTTATATATTGTATTTCATTTTGTTATATCATTTATTTATACTAATCAAATGCATTGGTTTAAATGGAAGATGGTACTCAAAAGTCCCAATTTCGCCAAACAAAGCCCCCATATTATTATTATTACTACTTTTAAACTCTTTTCTATTTCTCGGTAAGGGTTTGGAGAGCTCTTCAGATAGCTTATTCCATTCTTTGACCACTATTTCCATTCTTGTGTATGTGTCATTGAAAAGAAATATCACAAAAACGGTATTATCTTGGCTTATTTGAGTCTAACTGTGTATCATCTCCCTTCAAGTCTTCCGATACATCCTCGTCGAAAGAGTAAAGGAACATGAAGAAGGTGTCCGTTTCTTTAAAAGCACGGAGCCCTTTAGCTTACTCTAGTTTTATAACGAAACCTTAGAGCCCTATTTTATTTTCCAATTCCCTGTGTAATCAAACGCTGGCGAGGAAAGCCCAGTGCTCAACTATAGAACAGAATATCTTCGTCCTTAGGGAATTTCTCACCGGATATTACTCAGATGACTGCCGGAGTTCAATTCCAAAGGCCGTGAACAAACGTATCCGATCCATATAAATGGCCCCGTAATTTATTTGTAAACTACAAGAAAACTCACGCAAATAGATAGGCCATGGCGGAATACGGTCTTCCCAATCGCGTCGGATCTCGTAAAAAGCGAGTATTTATGGAACCGCTTCGCTTTGTAACGGATAGATCTTATCGGTCCAGACAACCGTGTAAATCTTTAGCAGATCGGCAGCTCGAAAATTCTTTCACCTTTAAATTTCTGAGCGAGAAAAAGTGTATTGTAAAAGTCAATTTCACTGTGGACGCGAAGAAAATTCCTCGATGATTTTATTGCGCCTGCGTTTCGTCACTTTGGAATCTTTACAAAGACACCGAAAGCTTCGCGTTTTGCTCTTTTTATCGAGAGCCATGTTTGGACAGCTTGATCTTACGCTGTTCCGTAATGGTGGCACCGTACGATTCACGTTGTATCACGAAATTGCTTGTTCCACTGCTTGGTCATAAAAAGCGAAGAAATAACGGCTTAGGGATCTAGAAGGATCTAGGGGAGGCTTTTTCAATAGGCGATCACTTTATTTATTGGTAATTTAGGTTGTTTCCATCCGAATGGTTATAAATGAGGCCGAAAAGTTGACTTTTTGGATGAGGTTCCCATTTCAGGATGTGAATTATCCAGTTTTACGAAATTTAATTAGCCTCACGTGTACATAAAAGGGTACATTTACACTTTTAGTGGGCTTTCGGAGAGTCATGTGGACGTTTGACTTTGGTGAAAGCGGTCCCTGGTTCGATTCCCGGTGGGAGCTAATGTGCGAAATGACCTAAGCTATTGAAGCAGTTTTAGCATTACTACTTCACATTACCTTCACGGTGTATTCTATAATCACGAGTAAACTTCCTTTTAAGAATTAGGGGTTTAATTTTAATTGATAATTTAGCCTTTTACTATGAAATTCATATTTTATTCTTATTAAGAGGCTCTAAAAGTGCTAGCGAAATGCATAAAAGGTAGCTTAATTAGATTTAATTCTATGCAGCACGTGAGGCTTTCAGAAACTTGAAGCATTAAGCAACTTCTTTTTTCACTTCATATTTATAAAAAAATCGTTCTTCTCACAAAATAAATCCCTTTACTCTCCTCCCACCGACATAAGCCTTAATATTTTCTCCCCTTCTGACTATGCACCATCTAACTGTTGATTAGGGGTTTCTAATGCACGTAATTTTATCCTGGAAATGGACAGTTCAAATACCTTTGCCTTCAAAGAATATTTTTTCAGTAATCGGATAGTGGAAAAGCTCAACCTGTAAACAACTTTATCTTAACCACACAACATTTACATAACAGTGTTCTTTCGTTATTTGAATAAGCATGTTTAAACGGAGCGTCATTCCCCTTTTTACTGTAACAAGAGTAAATGAAAATAGTTCTTTCATCAACGCGTGAAAATAAAACCTTGTTTTTGGTAAATCTTGTAAATTCATGGGCGTATATTGTGATCATAACTTTTATAAGGTATTTTTTATGAATGCATTGTCCTGCGATATCATTAAATTAATTAAATGTTCAAATGATGAGTTCAGATCTTTCAT
The DNA here is from genome assembly GCA_947579665.1 of Sympetrum striolatum. Lineage (NCBI taxonomy): Eukaryota > Metazoa > Arthropoda > Insecta > Odonata > Libellulidae > Sympetrum > Sympetrum striolatum. Next base: position 75,978,219 of record OX388350.1, read on the forward strand.
ATAATTGAATTAAATGTAAAAAAATTCCTTTGCAATAATCGCATGCGGTGGCTCGTTTTTTTGGCCGCAGGAGAAGTATGAGGGATACCACAGCAAAAAAATACACCGGACGGCACCACGGCTGAAAAATTGCGAACGTGATTTATGACCACAAGTTTTCATTGGAGCGAAACTTTCCCGAGAGCTCCTCTTTACGCCTCATTATGCCCTCAGCACCTAGTTTCTTAAGAGTTGAATGAGGAACTATGTCCAGCGCCGTAACCTCAAAGCCGTTTCGCAGTGTCTTATTCTAGGAACAGCCGACGGAAAGGGCGTACTCATTTCATTTCTAAATAAGCCCTCTCCTTGGGTGAATACTTGCTTCCTTACAGAGAGCAGCACTCTAAAACTTCAGCCCTTAAATTAGAGTTAACTTTTTCAAAAATATTTGAAAAATTACGGTAGCCCCTCTCCCTAGTCCTAAGTCCTTTCTCCCGTAAATCAATGGAAAATAAATTGATCACTCTTAAAAAGAAAAGCAATGAAGCCGTGGGTATGAAAATAAAGAATTAAGTCTAGGATAATTAAGCTTATACCACTAGAGGGCTGCATATGCTTTTGCAAAGATTTCGCCGGTCGTAGATAGGGTCATATTTTTAATGGTCTATAATTCATCCAAATTTTTGCTGCGATGTTTTAATTGGGATTTTTAAGATGTGTATAGCGTTTTTGCTAAGGGCAAATTTAGATTTAAGGGGAGATTTATCTTCAGGATAGAAAGTTGTGCGAAACTTTTTAGAAGAAATTAAGGAGCTATTGGACCGGAAAGAATTGCGTGCAAGTTCCGTATGTGGCCTGCTAGTCATGAGGTAGACATCCCTGATCTAGGGCAAGCATTAGGAAAAATTCTTAATTATTATATAGGCGAAAGCAAGAATATATGGCTAGAGCAATGATTGAGATCTATCTCCATTATACAAACACATTTTTTTATCTTATGGAAAATTTGAGCTTTGCTTCAATTCAGATTGGGGTAATTAGTTCAGGCATACGTTCTGTTGAGGCTAATTGTTCCAAGACCCTTGAGTTCCAGCTACCATATCTTAATTAATGGATTATTTTTCATGTGTATCATGTAATCGGATGAATTAAGATAGAAAAATGAATCTACTTTGGTCACAGTCTTATTCATGGCTGCGATGACATAAAAGCTTCTGAGGAGAGAGTGATGCTGAATAATGACAACAATTCATCTATATTTAAATTAATACACTGCGAGCCGACTTTTTGCGTGTGGCAGGGGGTTTAAGCACCAAAAAAGGTTTGTCTTTAGGGTGTTCTGAGAAAAGTATTGCTTGTAGAGTCATCGTGCTCTACATGCATGGGCCTATTCTTCTTCTAGCATTCTGGTAGCTTAAGGAGAGAAAGTGCAAACTACCTCACTCCTCATCCTACCTAGGCTGCTTCATTCCCATATCCTAGCTCTTGGTAGCTAATGTAAGAGAGTATTTGGCCTTCAGGCATACATATGCATGGGCATCGTGAATGTTAATACTAGACCCGCATTCAATCGTTATAAAAATCACGAGAGCGGAATAATTAACCATTATTTGAGAGATTTGTGAGATCCATGTGGAAGAAAAAGCAACGTAATTATTTATTTTGGAAACAATAATAAAATGCTTGAATAATTTGCTGAATCCTCTCTAATTCCTCCATCAGTTTTTTCTAACACAAGGAAGTTTTGGAACGCTTTTCAATGACACGGATTCCTGCTCTTGGTGAGCATTCAATGTTTGCATAGTCTCATTGTTAGTTCAGTAGTTTCTGAAACGCGGTCGTGGTCGTTCTCTTGTCAGCTGTCTTGTTTGTGCTGCAACAAATGCCACATACCTGCTGAGGTAACGTAACACATCGGTGCATAGATTCGTTAGGAATCGGAATGCATGATTGCTTGGTTTGACGTAGCGATAGGTCTTTGGTGTCCTCTCGTGTGATTCAGAACTTCCCACTGAGCTGTGTCATCTCTTTGGAGACGAATCGAATGTCGTCATTCATTACTCCTCAGACAATATTGTTCGTGTTTTATAGAGATTGCTTCCAATTTTGAAGGAGGAAGCAAGAGTAGCTGAAACGGTAGTTTCTTGATAGAAAATTATTTTTATTGATGGACAACTTCTGATTGCTATACTTATTTGGGGAACTCTGTGATTCATTTTGCAAGATTGGACATGGTTAATAGTGAGTTACATACCAATTGCTAAATCACGATTTAATCCAGTTGTTTCATTAAAAAAATCATTTCATGTTAGCATTGTAAAATGTACTCTTCAACGTTAACTCGAGTTTCACGAAAAGGTTGATACAGAATCATTTAATTACACGGAAGCATCTTCATCTACGACTAATTCTGAAAAATTATGCACATTCTAATAGAGGTATTTGGAGAAATAAGTATTAGAGTGAAATTTCGTTTTCCACACAATCAAAATTATTGTAATCGTCATAGAATTATCATAGCATACTTGTAGTAAAGTAAGTTCATACAGCTCGTTGCGATAGAAATGTGTACATATGTAGTACAAACATTTCAGAAAAAAAAATCGTTATTCTTCCGTTCCTTGATCTACCGCCATGGTTTTATTTGGTGCATTCGATTGTTGTATGGTCCCGATTAATAATATTATTTCAATTTTTCGTCTATTCTAATTCTTCCGTATTTATCTCAAAACACCTCATTATTTTACTCTGCCGGAAAAGCAATGTTCACGTAATTGCAGCCATTACTTCCCTATACATTATTGTAACTACAGAATCAGCGTTGTTAGTCATTAGGAAGAGTAGTCTATTACAAAACTCACTTATTAAGGTAAGCATGTAATTAGAATAGGGCTAGCAAGTTGGCAAATTAGTACACTATTATAATCTTTAGGGTTTTGGCAGGTTAAAAACGTATTAGAGAAAAAGGGGAGCGGTAGGTCAGGTATTGGAAAAGTACTTGCATTTTTATTGGACTTTAAGAGAAAGTTGAAAGAGCCGCGAGTTGACCATCTCCGTTCAGAATATAAAACCAATTAGACTGCAGCTCAAATACAAAACCGCTAACCATTAAGGGATCCTTTATTTAAAGGTAAAGAAACATTCTGTTCCTATTAATGAGAAACAGGAAAACTCTCTCTCTGTGTGGCTGGGGACAAGTAATCTCCAAGCGCTTAGTTACGCATATTTTTTCCCCAAGGAAACTCTAAAAGGAAAACTGGGAGACAATCGCTTGATTGAGACGTGGCCTCACAGGAAATGGAAGGTATTTTAAGATTCCGTCTTCTCATTAATAGCGCACGCCCATTGGTCGAGGAGGACAGACTGCCCCACACGTCAGGCGTTTGTTTTACATGTTTACGACGGGCCTTCGCTTAGGAGGACGTTCTCAGAAGCCGAAAGAGGCCGTTTGGACGGAAGACGTTTAAACGCACCTATATCTTTCATTCTGACGGAAAAGGTTTTTTGTTCGCCACCCACCGAGTCCCGATGCAGCGATGGGTCGGAATTTCCCGAATTTCAGGAAAGGGACGCGCAGTAAAGATGACCACTCGATCGCCTACAGATGAAGGATATATGTTACGGAAAAATTTTATCGCCTTTTTTCCCTCGAGATGAGATTTTACGTCATTTCCTTTTCGTTCTGTCGGGAGGAAGGGATGTATGTACACTAGAATTCTTTGGGAGAAACAATATTCAGAGATATTTCAGTATTACTAACATTTAAATTTAGGGTAATTATAAATTTAAGTTCTGTTTTACAATTGAGATAGAGAAATATGATGAAATGAAGCAGAGTAAAAGGACATGAACAGTATGAGTCCTTTTAGTTATTAGTCCTTTGCTCCATAGAATTCTAGGATTATGATTATTTAAAATTTCCATTGAAATATTTCTTTACGAATTCCCTGTAATGAAAATATCTGTTTTTCGCCGTCAGGGTCAGATATTAAGAGGAGAAGGGCTAAAGAAACTAATTTAGGGTTTTATTCAAGGATAAAAACAGAAGATGTTAGATATGGCATTGAGTAGGGATTTTTAAGGCACAGGAACCAACCAGAAGGTAGAACACTCATTTGTTATGAACTCCACTATAGGCATTTTAAGACGATGCATTTTTATTTCATTCGTTACTTAGTTCTACTAAGTTAAGGCTTCCTCTACAGGTGACATTTATTACATGTTTGACCATTACTTTCTTCGATTGAGACCGTTCTACTGTAAGAAGCGGTTTTAATTCTCAGAACTAACCCCGTGGGGTAATGTTCCATTTAAACGAGGAGAAACGTACACATCTTTATGCAAAACACTTCCTTTATTCCATTTACTTTCGTTAAGATATGCTTTCTATTATTCCTTAGAGTTACGCTTGAGCTTATCAACTTGATTTCGATGTGAGTAAATTTTACCAGTTGAGTGCAGTCAATGTTAGCGTGTTTTCTTTTGCTCGAAAATTTGGAATCGGTAGAGATCGGAGCTAAAAGAGTGTGCATACAGAACTGCAACTACAGTTTCCTCGTTATAAAGTAAATATTTTCTGCGTGGTTAAGGAGAAAATATTAACTCCATTAACACAGTGCTGAATATTCTTCTCGTTTACGAAACACAAATGCGTGCTTAGCGTTGGTTAATCTTACTTTCTCCCTATGCATACTTTAGAGTGAGTATTCCATGGACCGAAAATTATCAACATATATTTGAACGGAAATTTATGTTTTGATACTTCTTGAGCCCGTTTACAGATTAATATTTGTGTGTTTGTGTTTGTATTAGCATGTATGTTCTTCAAAAATGGCTTCTCGGTTCCTTGTTGAGTTAAGGATGAAAGAGACCTGTGATGTTTGGATTCCATTTATTACATCTAATATTTTAGTATAACTCAAAGCTCTAAGCAGCTCCCTCATATAGTATATCAAGAGAAGTAATTGATCATGGTGTATATTAAGAATGCATGGATACATGTTTTGGCAATAAATAAAGGTGTTCGAGGTACAAGTATTGGGAGCATCGAAGGTATAATAATCAGTAAATGAAGTCACATACGTGAGTCAGATTTCATTTTAGAAGTGGGTTTGATAACTGAAGAATAGAAAAGAATTTATTGCATCAATCTTCAGTTAAATTCCACAGTTTTGTTTTTTAGAGCAAGTTTCATTGCTTTGCGATGAGTTCAAAATTATAGTGTTGCACATAAAGCCTTGTTGCCGATTTCTCCTTCGGTTCATTAAATTCTTTATCAATTTCTAAGGAATCGGATGTTGAAATGCAAATATTTATTGTCAGTAGTAAAGTTTCGGTCTTAATGCACTTAAGACGTCTTTTCAACGAGGGAAGATTATTAAGCTGGAAAGTTATCAAATTGAAACAATTAATCCGTAGGAAGAAGAGGTAAAGAGTCTTACTGACTTTTCAAAATATTAACACCAATGCTAATTAACCCCGAAATATCGAGTTGCATTGAAATCACAAAGGTTTTTGAACAACAGGATTGAATAACTTATACTTTCCCACAATATTAAAACGAGGGAGAAATGTTTCGGGTAGTTGCAGCCATCATCAATCACGATATGTCATCGAAATTCTACAAAGTCATGTGCTCCTCCGTGAATATCAATTTACCTTTTAATTTCATCTTAATTTGCCAAAAAATCATATCTCGGGAGATTCGAATCTATTTAGAATGAATGTTAGTTTAACAAAGTAGAATTATTTCAATACCCTTAAACATTTCCCTGAGAAATAATTCTGATTTTTTTCTAAATGTGCAATTTAAGTTCTAAATGTCGCGGTTTTCAGAACATTTAATTTATTAAGCATTAATTTGCTTAACTTTTTAAAATAAAATTGCTGGGAATTCTTTTGAATTTTAAATTGAAACTGATTTTTCTATAGACAATTACTAAAGGAAGTCAACATCTGGTTTCAAATTATAAGTATAGGTTCTTTCAATTATACTTCCTTCAACCTAAACTCTTATTTTGTTCTTCGATCATTTTAAATAAGTAGAAAATTCAGAAACAATGTATTTTGTAATCATGATGGAACATACATTATGGCTGTTATTAATGAGGAATGTTTCAGAGACATGTTTCTATGTTTGCGAAAAAGTAATTAAATCTCATTTCACAGGATGAGGATAAGTTGGTAAAAACTTTCTGCTAAGCGGAAAAAAGCATAGAGAATAAGAGAGGTCCTGAATAGAGTGATATTCTTCGTAAATTGTTTTGTAAAAGATCTCAAAGTACACTCCGCTAATTCACGTTTCATCTTAAAGGAAGCGCTGAAATCGTTCCACTGCTTTCTGTTCAACAAAAAGAGAAAATTTGATTACGCTCTCTCGAAATATTTACTCAACCCATCTTTCGTGTTTTACTTCTTCCTTAAGACTGTGCTTAGTTAACGGCCTTTGATTGTCAAAGGGGAATAACTAAATCAGAGATTAATTAATATTAGCTTCTAACTGTTGTGACCCAATTACTTCTTTCCATTGCGCTTTTGTCTATCTTCTGATACTTCGTAAAGAGGGTTTTGCGCATCATTTCCATAGTACTTTTTTGCTTAATAACCTATTTGTCCTGCTTGAAAAATAGCCATTATTTATGTAAGATTCTTTTTAATTAGACTACATTCAGTTCAGTTACTAATTTTTACTATTTCACGCTTCACTCCAAAGAGTAATTTATAGTACCCAAAAGAAAATGCTCACTCATTTTAAGATTTCAAGTGTCATACTTTAGTGTTTTATCTTCAAACGACTTTTAAGACACTTCAAATCCTCTACCATCTGTTGTTTTGAACGCAATACCATTATGGGAAGAACGATATTATAAGTTTATTTTAACGATCCAGTATCTGAAGTATTAGTTTGACATTTGAAAAGTTAAAGTGGATTGATTTCGATTACAAACGACTTCCAAAATTGTTAGCGTTGTTATTTTTAACGATAATCTCAGCATTGATATACTGTATATTTCAACGGCTAGCGTCGGGGCCATCGATTCTGGTTTTCCTCTTATGTGATTAAGTGGCGGAAGGAACGGATGCGAGGGATCTGAAGATCCATTGATGGATCGCCTTTGTCAACGGCTGCCCAAGTTCGCGTCTGCTCTTTTAAACTGCCGACTGCAGAGAAAACCAAATCATTTATTGACCTTGGGGTCCAACGTCTTTATCTCACTCGACGCTGATTCTTATTCTCTGAACACGCCTGGAGAATCAATAGTTTTGATTCCCTTGATTCTTTTACGAAAGATTGGAGGTGGAAGCCACCCAAAGATCTCAATATATATTTACCGAATATCCTACAGGAAAATTTATAATAGGTCAATCTCAAGGATTGTATCACAAGTAAAGTGAGAAAGTTAGAGAGAAAGAGAAAGAAAGAAAAAAAGAGAAAGAGAAATTCAACCCTCCATTAAGGTATATGAAAATTAATGTAAATAATTTGATAAAATAACACTATTTCTTCTTATTACAAGAATTAATTTTCTTAAATTTAAGCGCTGATAAATAATTCAGTTCATTGAAAAATTCTTGAAATGTTAACATAAAGATTTAAGGAATTTTGTCTAGGATTTTTAACTAAATTCATCTCAGTGTGAAGATATTTTCACCAATATTTTGAATTAGTCTTTGCCTATGATAATCATAATTTTCCGTGCCAAAAATTCTTTAAAATATGGAACTAGTGTGATCAATGTAGTGTAACTATAGTAATCAAATGCAGTATAGGTTTCATCCTATATATGGTTAAATATCAGGTATCCATTAAGTGACAAAAATTATATAAATTCATTGAGAAGGTAACGTAGAAAGTCATAAGGATTAAGTTAAAATAACTTTGACAATAATTGATAATATGTTTCTATGATTTTGATTACCATTATAATTAAATTATTATCGAATAAAAATAATTTCTTGCCAGTTAATTTATTACATGAGAATATAATTAGTACATAAAGACATTACAAATCTTAAGTAAATGAACATTTCATTTAGTATCCCTTGACCTTAAGTTTCGACAGATAGCACATTTTCATGCAAATTTTCCGTTGTCAAGAAAGTGTCCAGAGTGGCCCATGCACCCTCTCATCCCCTCTGAAAGGTATATTTAGTAAGTGAAAATCCGCTTCGTACGTGATCAGATTTCCAAATATCCGGCAAAGTTAGAATTCACAAAGCGAGAGAGGGATTTTAGACTCGCTCAAGACGGCAATGAAGACATCCTCTTCTGGCTTATTTGCAGCCATGACTTATAGGTAGCTTATAACTGATTTCACGCGAAGGTAGTTGAATCCAACCCGTATGGAATATGTGATGTAATTATCACCAAGAGTTTACTTTTATGTTTACTCTAATCCTCATAAAATGTTTAGAAATTTTGATTGATGGAAAAGCTTGACGTTAGGTTCATTAATAATCCTTAAATGCATTTCAAAATGGTATGCTACAACTTTAGTGGTAATATGTGACTATATTCTAAGTAGATAATCATTAAGTAACGTATTTAATCTGGTGATAGTGGGATTGATTATTAAGTTAACCTATCATATGTGCAGTAACGTTAAAAAGCCAATTTTATTTCTTGAAAGGGTAGATAATAGAAAATATCAAATAATAAACGATATTATTGGTGATAATACTCGATATATTTAGTTTAAATTTAGTTCGAAGGCTTTTGTAATCGGATGATTATGGAGGTTTTGACTTTACTCGGTAGTTCCATTAAAAGTCATTTACAAAAATTTATTTTTTGTTATTCTCCCCAAAATTTCGGAGCATAGTATATTAAATAATCGAAAGAATCAAATTCAGCGATTTAAAAAATTCATCAATCGGTATTTTATTGAGAGCGAATTGGAGCTTTCATGGATAGAAGCTTCCTTAATGTGCCATAACAGTAAGGATATCTACCAATGAAGGTGGATCAAGGATACATGCCATATATTTACAATTTTCTTGTGTTTTGCGGTTTAGACAGACACTTACGTGGAAATTAGAATTTAAAAAATTCCGAAAATGAACGAAGTTTTTGAGAGCCTTATATTAAATATAAATCTATTCACAAAATATTACTAGTAATATTTTCCGTAGGTTATGCGTTTCTTTTTCTTTTAATTATTCTGCTGCAATTTCGTATAACTGCAGAGCTACCATGTCTGCTTACTAAATTAATTTTCTTCCGTGAATAACCGCTTTTACAAAGAAGACGTGCCAAAATAAAATTCGGCGATTTCTAACGTGGAACAGCGACTTGAGTGGACCTACTGAATTTACAAAGGGACTGCACATAACCCGGAAATTTCCGCCCGGCTTATTTCGGTAACGAGAATATTTTATCGCTTACAACGCCCCCCAACTTGCGGAGAGAGTTAGATCTGTGACCAGGTTAATCCATGGGCGATCGTGAATCTATTGAAGTTAGGATTTATCCTTCGATACCGCTAACTCTTGATCTTCATCGCGAAAAATCTCACGAAATGTTCCAAAAGCGCTACCGATTTCCAAATCCTTCATCTCTCTCCCTCCCAGCTCTTAGGTAATTCTTCCCATGGACCATTCATCATCGGAAACGGGGTCATCCGAGGAGCACTCACGGTAACACAACTTCTCCCTCATATTCCAGGAGCGGAGCATCTCTTCATATCTGTTTCCCCCCGCCCGAAGAATTTTCCGGAAATAATTCGAAAATTGCCTCCTTTAGTTGCTACTCCCCATACTCCCACCATTAAGTGGTAGCTGTTTCATAATTTTTCCGTTCTAAAGTGCCTCCGAGTGGAAATCCATTCCCCCTTCAGAATCCTATGGCAGTTTGTCATGCTCCCGAGCTATTCCTCTTTGTGAATAGCGCCACCGATGGGCCGATCGCCTAACGATACCGATTGGTCCCGTATACGGCGGATTCGTGAGGGGAGAGAGAGGACGTGATGAGAGAGGGTCTCCTTGGATGCAGTACAGCCCGTGGCAATGAAAGCCAGGAAGAGTGGACCTCTACACACGGCGTGTTTGAACTGGAACGGTTCGATAGGTCTTTTAAAAGATGCATGGCTACGCTTCAAGGGCTGATGCATTTCCTATCCTCTCGTTCACTCACACGGTCGCTCCAGACGAAAAGGGGATGAGGAGAAGTGGGGAAAGAAGAGAGTATAATTGGAATGTAGGAACGGATAGGGTAATACAAGGAGGGTGATGTGCGGACTTAAATTGGCAGTAATGTTGGAAAGGGGAATGCTACGCGAGGAATCTCATTACGGTTAACGATGGAGGAGTAAGATAAAACATTAGCAAATAATATGATCAGTAAAAGATGATGATAAATGGGTTACGTATAAATAGGATGAAAATATCTTTAACTGGAAGCGACTTAGGGAAGGGAGAATATCTCTGCAAAGCGTACTAATGAAAATCAGAATAATGTGGAAACGGTGTTTCGTGTCCATGACAGTAATCGATCATTAAAGCTGTGTCTCAATCCATGACGTGGCAGTATTTAGAGGAGGAATTCAAGCCTTATACTGTTAATCGAGACTGGTTATTTGAATGCCTTCTGTAAATGGCTTTTCACATCCTTTGAATTGAAGGATGTGTAGTGTGACTACTCACATACGCTATATCGATGCAAAGATTGCAAATAGACAGAAATGTGCCGCGTCTTAAGGTAAGATAAGATTTAGGTTTAAAGCGGCAAAGAAGATGATAAACAGTCAACATATTCACACAATGATCATTGGATTAATAAAAAATATAATTAGAAAATAACAGTATATTATACTTACATTTTGTGTGATATTTAGACTTGATTCCAGTCTTACTTACCTTTTACTTGTTACAGTTTTTAGCTATAATATATAATATGTGGAATATAATAAAGTAAAACAAGCCTATATTAGTGAATGATAAATACAATTGAACATGATCGAATTCAACGTGCAAACTGTAATAAATTTAGAATTGGTGGTATGCGATCATTTGGCTGGCTAAAAAAATGATATTTTAGCACATAACTAATGTGTCTCCCTCAGAAAGTTCCTAAAGAAATCTTATAATATAGATGAGAAAATTGCGATATGAATACATAAAAGAATTGATATGGGTAAATAATTATGCCTGGTAATGCGTTGAGAATGAAATCGGATATAAAAATTGCTAAATTATTCAGCCATTTAATGAGGAACGATAAGCAGGTCAGAGCAAATGCTGAAGAAATGCCAATGTCATATAAAGTATAATAGTTGTCAACAAAATAGCAGAGAGTTGGCTGGTGAAGGAAACTGTGGATAAAGGTTTGAATTACGAAGGTACAGCTGACTATAGTTAGGGAAGTTAGACATTGGAAAATAGAGAGAGGAAGGGATAACAAAGGCTGAAACTTGGAGAACGAGAGAAGCAAATGCAATGCGGCATTGAAGGAGAGGGGAAGAGAGAATGTGAAAGCGTAGAGCACGATAAACATGAGCGAAAAGGGCGGCACGCAGATAAAGGGAGAGAGAGGAGTAGCTGAAGAGTATTGGTCATCGTTTAACGAGATCACGCTGTCGGCTTTTAGCGGCTCAATTGATCTTGCTAGCCATGAATCACTTATTCCTCCGAATGCTTTATGGTCGCTTGTATGGAGCGGAGGGAAGCGTACACGAGAACTCTTCAATGCAGATTGGATTCCGGCGATGCCGAAGAAAACGCTCCGATTTCAGGCGAAATTTACGAGCCTGATTAGTAAGGTACACATCAAAAGGAATCTCGGCTTCAGTTGATTCTCGTAAGTTAAAGCGAAAATTTTGTTTAGTTACGTGGTTGAAGGTTCGTTAGTTACCGTGAAAGGGAAGCAGTTTTCGATTTTTTACTCCGCGAAGAATGGTCTGGGACTCATTGATCGCAGTGAATGACCCAGTTCAGGAAAAATTAATGAAGTAGTGTTTTCATCTCCGGCTTCTCTGTCGCTTCAATAATATTTTTAATTGCGTGATTAGGGACAGAGCCGAGAATCATTAGGAAAAGATGTACTTTGTTTAGTAGTAATTAATTAACTTCCTGCTTCGTAAGGCCGAACGGAATTTTCCTCAGAAATGTTAAGCTGAGGCTAAGAGAAGCCATACTGTAGGCTAAGGACGACAATAGGTAAAATAATGCGATAAAAAAACATGGGCGCAATTTTAGCGTAATTATGAAACGTTTCTTTTAAAAGTATTGTTTGAAATGTCAATGTTATATATCTTACATCGCACGTATTGAATTGGACTATCACTATCATGTTTTTAATATTATCTCATTATTTGATATTTTATCATTCCTCCAGGTATTATTTGTTATCTTTTACCAAATGTAGACAATCGTTAGCCAGATCAAATTAGATCACCTGTCCTTTTTTGAGAATCAAAGTATAAAACTATTTATTTTTATTTTATTATAGTATTGTCGGAAATATGAAAATGGTTATAGCAATGTTTATATTTCCGAGGAGTTTAACATACACCTTTAGGACAATCGTGATAATCGGTACTAACTATGCAGTCATATCGCCGTGGCTTAGTTTTGATTTAGGGGTTGTAGGTTTCTTTTATGTAATTATTTCACAAGTATTTTTAATTAATATAACTTCGTCGACGTATTTTAAAATACAGTATATTAAGGCCACTAATTCAATAATTGTGGAATTAGTTTATTCCGTTAACGCAATTCAAAATTTTGTATTTTTTATAAAAATATTTTATAAGATTCAAGTGGTAATCTTCAATTTTAACTTACGATTTTGTACTTAATAATAGTAGTAGTAATTAATTGTAGTAATAATTATAAAAGTACCATATGCTATTTAAATAATTTCTAGGAGATCATAAAAGCACTGTCAAGGTTTCATATATTTTGCAGACGACAGTCGGATTGAACGTTTCAACAACTGATTGTTTCGCTATCAGCGAGCAATATATGAAATTGATAGTAACTCTTTTTGCTTACTTTTACTGACATTAAGACTCAAATCATCATCCAAATGACTCTCTTCACCCTTTTCCAAATCTTTAAAGATATGGTAATACTTTAAAAAAGGATTTCCTCTTATTCTCATTTATTCTGCATCTTCATTAACACCCTAAAAGCCACCTTTCGGTGTTTGGCAAGGGATATAAACACCAAGACTTTGAACTACGAGTACTTCTTTACGAGTATTTTATTACTACAGCGTATCGTTCGCAGGAAGAATGCATTTTTAAACGACCTGTCTTAGCATGTATTTATTTAATTCTATACTTAATGTCCGTGCATTATTATCATTATTTGATCGCCTACATCTTTCGTGGAACCAGTCCCGAGTCAATCCAACAGAAAGCCCAATATAGACCTACGCTTTAATGACATCAGGGTTTCCCGTCTTAAAAATATATTTCAAAGCTAAATAATATATTTGTCTGATCTACGCGAAATCCTCACCAATGAATACTAGCTTTATAGAAAAACGCCAAAGGAAGAAAATGCTGTTAAAGTATTACCATATCGAGCAAGTCGGGTGTTCCATCTCAGCTTTAAGGAATTCAAGGGTCCACTGGAAACCTTACCGCCGTAATGTTGATCCCTTTTCAGAGGGTTGGCCTACTCTTTGTAGCCCATCTCGTTTGCTGTCCGAGTCTGTAATGTTTCAATTTGTTCGCAACATCCATTTCATTCTCGAAAAGCCCGCCCTCTCACGGTTATTTCCCCAGCTCCCGTCACTCTCCCTCTCTGCATTTCCCGCTTAATCTTCCACCCCTTAGCGCGCCAATTAGTGACCGAGCAGGTGCCGCTGACTTTTGGGCCAGGTCAAGATCCGCCCCGAAAAAGAAATGCCTACCCAAATATTTCTCCGACCAGCGCTTCCATGCAAGTCTTTTTTCATGCTGCCCAGATTGGAAGACCGTTATTTTTTAACATCCTTGTTCCAAAATGCTAGTGTTAACTATTCTGTAGTTCTTTTTTGAATTAGACTCTGTGTGCCCATTGAGGATTTGTTGCTTGAGATCATGGTTTCAGTTGAGATATGTTTCTACATCTTATGCCTGTATATAAAGGTTAGCTAAATGAAAAAGTCCATTTTCGTTCTGAGATGATCTTTCATACCTGTAGCTTCGTAATTCCCTTGAAAATTCATTACATGAAAAGTGAAATACACGAAATGAGAAGAAAAAGTAAAATAACAGGAAATATTTTAGTGCTCCAATCTAATTCTTATAGGTAAACGATAGCTTAAAAAGTTGGTTCCATCGAAGTAAGGATTTCAGCGAATTTTAGATAAATTCATAAAAGCCAAGAAGCATTTCTTATCTCCTTAAAGCTTCAACGGAAGGTATAATTACTGGATAGTTTACTTCACTAGAGTATAGTGTTCTATGTACTGCAAATACATAAGATTGAATAATTGACACAGCGGATTCAAGTATTAAGAGTGCGATTTGAGTAATAATAAGCATAGTTAAAATTGAATAAGATACTGAAGTCCCCGTACCCCTTAATAATGTTTTAAGTAAATGCCCAGTAATTATATTCCAGTAATAGTGCCATTGCAAATAAATTTGTATTCTTTCATGAATTGTATCCTCTAGAGAGAAAGGAGACTAAGATTTTTGAAAATAATTAGAATTAGATAGTTATTTTAACTACTACTGCTATGTTAACTACTACTGAGTTAATCGTATTCTATCAAGGGAATGTCTACCTGTATGTTCTAATGTAAATTCACTTCTTTTCGTCGTTTGTATTTTACGATCTTTTAATTTATTAGACTATTTGTGAGTCATTGCTATGAACAACATTTTCACAATTGGTTTCGGAAATATTATATGCTTTTATTTCTATGGAAAATTTAGCATGAAAATGGTAACATTAATTTTCTTATATTTGAAAGAATGTTGCAAAAATACTGTGAGAACTCTTTCATACAAGGTATATTGAAAATGAGGTTAAGCAATATGTTTGGATTATCTTTGAAAAACATAACTCGTAGCTCTCGGATAGTCATGTGGACAGCACGTTTGCCTTTAGTGGAAGCGGTCCGGGGTTCGAATCCCGGCGGGAAGCAATGTGCGGAATGACCTAAGCTGTGGAGCCACTTTTAACAATACTTCTATTACGAAAGTGTAGAGGCACTTTTAACAATACTGCTAATCTACTAACTCATAGATTTCAGCTGTCAAGAGAGCGAGATTACAACGAGGAGAAACGAAATAACATCCATTTCCGTATAGCGATACGTAAGGACGACTTTCTTCATTTAATTTATTGTAATAAATTTATTTAATAACATATATTATAATACATTTGAATGGATTCAATAAGCATTAAAATTATTATCTTAGGCATGCATTCTTAAGTAATTTGCTAATAACTTACCGTAAAGAGAGAACCTATTAGACCCATTGGGCTGGAAAGAAATTTTTGAGATTCATTTCTTGCGAAGATTATGAGCAGTTATAATTTTTTTTTCGCTATTTGAATTATTTTTTATGTCCTTCCCACGTCGGCGGCGCCTTTTATCGACTAATTTCCTCGCTTCTAATCAAACGGCTGGTAATTGCTCTTTCTTAGCCTTTCCTTTTATCGAAATTTCTAAATACCGAAAAAGATTGCGAGCTCCTTTTTTCTCCTCCATTTAACGCGTAATTAGATTGTCTTCTTAGCTGATTGAATTTCTTTTGTCTCTTCCGGTTCGTGCGTCGAATGCCGACGTCCGTTAAGTCTCGTCGCGTTTCTTTTTTTTCGTCACGCCTCCAGCGGCGCGCGAGGGAATTAGCCGCCAATCTTTCCATTGCGTGGATGGCTTTGCTTCACACGCCTACCTTTCCTCTGGGGAGAACTCAATCTGCCGTCATGGTCGACGGAGCCTTGCATTCTCTCCTTGTAAAAGGCACAGATGACCACGCCCCCATCGTTCGGCAGGAAATGCTCGCAATCAATCACCCACAAATCCCTTTTTTTTTGTACCCTCACAGTGTCGCGATCGCTCCTTCCAAAAGGCTCGCATTTAATGCTCTCTCGGCTTCGCAATTGGAAATGAGATACTTAGGCGATTCTTTTTTTAAAAGGTTCGACATTCTTTTCCCCCTTTTTGAAGGCCTAATCGTCGTTTGGACGATGTGTTTATTTTTTAAGTTTTACTTCCTGCCCTTCGGGAAAGTTCGGTAAGGAATTCATCAACCGTTTGGGAAAGTAAACAGGGCTCGGAAGTTGATTAATGATGCCTAATGAATTTTTCCAAAAATGGAATGTAGTCCAAGTGGAGTTTATGTATAGATAGATATATTTGGTGCGCGCTGTTCTAGAAAAGGATTTCCGCCAGGTTCATTGTGTATTCTAATTATATCTTAACTTAAATATTTAATGTATTCATAATGATCTTATGATAATGTTTTCATATCCTAGTTGAGTAGTCAAATAATCATCTCATCATTATGTTTTGTCACCAAAAGATAGTGGAGATGATAGATATACATTGAGTAGATGATGTTCTTTCCAATTCACTGTCTTATTCGTACTGGTCCATTTCTGCGTAAAATATAAATTACTTCGGTTCTTGTGTTTGTAACAGTTGTTTTTAGAAGTATATTTGAAGTTGCAATTCTTTGCTAATGAGATACATGGCAATTATAGTCGTACCATTGCTTTTAAATCACTCTGAGGCAATGAACTTTCTAAAGAATCCGGGAATCTTTATAGTGTAAACCTAAGGCTAATGCTCATCGTACGATATATCGTTATACCACCATTAAAAATAGTAAACACCATAAAATTCACGGGAAAACTGTTTAATAGCATCTTCGTGGTAGCGATTTCGTGGATTTTGAGTGCAGGCCTCAGTAACGGCTGTTCTTCTGACGGCATTTTTCGGGATTTGATTGTTAGGTTGACTCAACCTGTAAAAAATGGTATGTACGACCGAAGACTCAAGATTAAAATAGTATGTATAAGTGTAGTGATAATTACAGCATCTTCAATCCACCGTTAAGCCCTAACTCTATCAGCAGAATTAACCTATACACTCCCTAAGGCGTTGATGCACTGTGTAAGGTTGAATGATTATTTTGCTCACTTTAAATTATAATTGTGATAATTTTTATTATGATTACAATTACTGTATATCTTTAAATCTTGAACGCACCTCGACCGAAAAGGATAGAAGTAATGCAGTAGAGAAAAATATAACGCGATTGTTAGACGCTATTCCCATTGTACCTGCCAATACACGTCCGGACTCTCAAAGATTGCTTAAGATAAATATGTTAACTAACACATGGGAAATTGAAACAGCTTCAAACGCTACTGTTAAGGTTAATTTTCTCTGTTGCTTTTCCTTGCTTCATGCTGATACTGTTGAGATCGCAAATCTAAGACGCACCCATTTTTAGAAGGTAAAAACGCAGAAAAATACTATATAAATATTTGAAAATATACGATATTTTATATTCAGATCTTTTAATTAATTTATGCCATTTATTTGTATCCATTTCTCTAATATTCAAGCTGTTTCATACGTTCCAATGAATTTACATTTATTTTATCTTTGGTTGGTAGAACTGCATTGTTCCTCAAATTTAGGTTTTTATTGATTGGTGCCTTCCTCAAGTCTGATCAAGATCCCACATTCTGTCTTTCATTTTAGAGGCATAGAGTCGGCAGCAGCCCAAATACCAAATATTAGAAACACCAGTAAACAGCCACGTGCCACTTCTTCGGTCAACACAGCTCTAGGTCGGCCTCACACAGTCGTGTAAAAAGTGTTTGTGAGGAGATATATGGAAGTGAAATACTGCAAGTAAATATTAGGAGGATTTCTCATATTCGGTCTTCTCTTTGAATACTTCCGCCGGCTATAGGAATACTAAAGAGTCACGACGATCTTTCTTGCATACATTCCACGCTTTGAACTGCGGCGATATTTTACGCTGTACTGGAGGTTATTTACATAGACATAAATCGTAAACGGCATTTGGAGTGAGAATCCCCGAAAGGAAGTTTCAATCTCTATGCTCGAATACCGGGTATTCTAGGTAAAGTGCCTCAAAGGCAGTAAAAACTCGTGTTCATTTACTCCAGTGACGAAGTAAGAATATTTTTACCACAGGGATCACTGGAAGCAGTAGCTTTTCACTGGGAAGGAGGAGTGATTCCTTTCTCCGAGTCCACTGTTACGGAAACACAGATTGCTAACCAGATGACATCTTTTCCCCTAAATCACCTGACGGGCGTACAAGTTCTCGGATTCACTTCACCATTCTCACATAAATCCAGGCAACCTTTTTTCCACCCTTGAAAAGTATCCTTTATTTGGCCACACACGTTCACCAAAATGGCCTCTTTTTACCCCTCATTTGTACCGAAACCGCCATCGCCCGCTGTCAAAACACACAAACGCGAGGACCATCCATTTCCTCCGCTCCCTCAACGGCCCTGTATCCTTCAGGGTAACGAAGGTTCCGTACCCTAACCTACCGCGTGAAGGAACATAAATTAGCGAGAGAGCACTTATTAAAATCCGGTGATTGGTTTCATTGTGAGGATTGTTGCATGGGTGGGAATTATCGGTTTTTCCTTGTTTTTGACATAAATATCGCTTTTAGTCCAAGTGCTGTAATTATTATTTTAAATACACGGCAGATTAGACGTAAATGTTTCATGGAATTAAATAAATTTATGTGTAAAAGAATAGCTTTAAGCCATTTATAGCAGTATAAATGAAAGCATATACATAATTCTAAATGAATAATTACGTAATTTAAAATTGAAATCAAAATTAAAAATCATAATTAGACCTCGTAGATAAATACAGTTTTAAAAATATATCTTTTTCAAGACTTAAATATTAATATATCTGAAACAACAAATAGGATGTAATTTAATGGAATTTACTATTCACGTAGATGGCATGAAAATAAGACTTTTGTGTACATTCAGATCCTCCTTGGACAATCATTGGCTCGCCAAGAGATGCCTTGTTCTAAATGTTAAAACTGTGAAATTGATTTCAAAATTTTAAAATTAAATGATTGATCTTACCTGGAGAGAAGAGGTTATTATATTTTCAAATAGCTAGAGAAATATAGATTTATTTATATAATAAACGTCTGTTTCTTCCAATAAGTTATGAAGAATTTAATTCCAAGATATTCATATTCCCTCTCATCTTTTAGCTATAACTATCCTTAGGTTTTTATGATCACCCTTCATAGCGGCTATTTTCTTGCAGGGAATTTTCCCTCCCTAAGAATCTCTTTGCTTTTACACCCACAACTCTCTTCACTTTTTTCTCCAACTATTAATTTAAAATAATAATCGTACAAAATATGACGAGGTGTTAGATGGAAGAAGAGACTTTTAGTCCCGGTCTCCCAAATAAAGACATTTTATTAGTATTATTATCAGGCTGCTTTGAATAAGTTTTAGCAACGACTAATATCTGCATAGGTATTTATATACTATTTAAGGTATTTAATAAACGTCTCAACAGCCCACTAGTAGAAGTTATTCGAACTGTTATGTGACCCTTAGTAAAAAGGTTATTCCTTGATCAAGTAGTTGTTGGGCACATCCTCCGCAAGGTTTGGAAATCCCTATACATCGGGAGCGAGAATGTGGGTGAGGAAGTTGGTACACAAAGCCTTTTTGGGCGTGTAATTTGCCTCTGAGTGGGTTGGCCAGTCCTCACTCTGGGGCGAATGGAAAGAGGGCTAATGAGCACGGAGGAGAGATTACGTGGGCATATTTTTTCTGTCCGTCGGTAAACTGTCATGAGCGTATTTTTTCAGTGGGGGTGGCCACGGATGTCTTCCCTAGAGGGTAGAATAAATGGTCAGGATGCTCGTTAAGGGTTTTCTGGGAATGACTTAAGAGTAGAAATATTAGCTGGCGTAGGATCAGGAAAGGGGGTGATGCTAATTTCATGTTAGGAAAGGTTATGATGTGTATAGAGTAAAGCATTGTGCCCAGAATTAATGATGGAGGTAAGCTGTTCGCAGTCTATCATAAAAAGCTGTTGATTATGAACCATTCTTTCATTTCCTTAGAAGTCATAAATTGCGTTTCAAAGTTATTTGAAAGCTGGTTAGTGAAAAGATTCTGTTTTGTAGTTATCTTAAGAATTCATAAGTCACGATGGGATTTATATGAATCGCTTTTAATTTCTCTATGCATAAATATCTACCGATCAAAACTCAAGTGCGCTAAGTTTAAATTAAGCGTTTTATCCTATCATGCATAGGATCAAGATGGACTCTTGATGGATAGAGTTCCGTTAAATTAAATAGATTTTATCATACGGTTATTGTGAACTTAAGTATTTCTCTAAGATTTTATCGAAATTTTGGAGTCGATTAATATTATTCAAGGTCTTGATATTATGTGTACAAGATGATTATCCAGTTTTTATTAAGAATATAGTATTCTATGATATACTCCCCTTTACACGCAAAAGAATTACTTATACTTAAACTCGAGATGTGCTGTAAGGAAGGAACATTTAACCGTGTGGTACTCATTTTGTGTAAAGTTGATATGATTTTTCTCTGTTTATAAATAAGGATCACAATGTAATTAGTATTACTGAAATAATTTGTAGAATGTGAGTACAGAGTAAGAAAATCTAGAATATATAAGAGATCAAAGAGAATGGATTAGATTAGATTAGATTTAGATTAGTTTCTAGTAATGCGGTCGCTAGAAATCTAAACTTGAGTAGAAACGTTACAAACAAAGAAAATTCTGAATTCATAGAGCTCCAAGCTAAATTAATTGAAATGATGGAATTTAAACTAAATTTTAAAGCTTATGGATTATGTTAAGCGTTAGAGCTAACCATTTAACGGTTTACATGCTAATAATGATAGACAATTTTTTGTAAACTTAGTAAGTACTTATGACGAAACTTCAAGTGAAGAAGTAAGAGGAAATGTTGCAATAGGTGGCCAGAATTAGACAGGCTTTATAAACGATTTTTCCATGTTAAAACATCGTCCGTTAGGCTCGTGACAAGGAATATATTTTTCATGATTAAGGTACGCCTAAAAAGTCACTTATAATTCGATCGATTATTTCAGATGGTTGGATAGATCGGTAAATATTAAGTCTTTCACGCACCCAATATTGACCTATTGCCCGTCCAAAGCCTACGGAACTACGGGTTCGAAAAATGGCCCATCTCCGTCAAGCCCCAATCCGGCATAGAGACTTCACAAAAGAGCGGATCGAATGGTAACCCTCCTTCGGTAAAAGGCCGTCAGCACTTGGAAAAATCCACGTGGGTGTAGCCTCCCGCTCTCAAAACTTATTAATCAGCAGAAAAATCGATCAATCAATGGAGACTGGTTCCCCTGATTTTTCCCTCTGTTTGGCTCCCGCCTCTGTGAGACTCCCCGCGATACCTCTGCCCCCCCCCCTCCCCCCGACCCCACCTGCATTGGCCCCCACTCCACCCGCCTCGCCCTCTCGATCGTTCAAGTCTCCGACGGAATCTTCCGGCGGAGGAATCTCTCGCTCTTCCGTCGCTATTGGGCGTCCGCATTCCGATTCATCACTACGAGGTTAAACCTTAAGTACCATCGCCCACGCCTTTTGATTCAGGTATGCACGCGGCTATCGGAAACGTTACGTCTTCTATGGGAAGCAGCTGGAGCATCGGAGGTTTAGATTTCAGGTGAACAGATGTTTTTGTATATATAAGCGATATTAGGAATTTTACGGGTAAAAGAGGAAGGCTGTCACTATTATAGATTGGTCACATTG
The DNA here is from genome assembly GCA_947579665.1 of Sympetrum striolatum. Lineage (NCBI taxonomy): Eukaryota > Metazoa > Arthropoda > Insecta > Odonata > Libellulidae > Sympetrum > Sympetrum striolatum. The sequence goes on from OX388350.1 coordinate 75,999,972, forward strand.
GAGAAAGCTTATCGTCTTCTTGCATCAAATTAACTCTTTTCCTTCACTCCATAGATTACATGAGATTTAATTCATTCATAGGTTGCAACCATTAGTTTAATATTAATGTAGTTCATTTCCTTAAGTTCGGTTGTACTCTTTGCTGTATCAGTCTCGGTCGACATTAGTCTACGTTTAGTCATTAACTATTTAAAGTAGCTCTCTTGTTGCATTGATCTATAGGCTTACAATATGTTAAAAGGCGTTTAATGACTAAGAAATGTTTAATTCTTTGAAACTGAAGTTGAATTTAGGCAAAATTAAGAAGTAGAAAAATTAAGTAGAAATGATTCATCCTTGACAATGACTGTGATTTTATATTACGTCACTGGTAAAAGTAAAATTATAGCAATAAAAGTTCGGAAAAATAATTTTTTACTTTTTTTAGCTGAGAGGAGATGCGTTAGGTCTAAGTATATCTTTGCAATATACTTTGTTTTTAACGCCGTTATTTTCTACGCTGTTAGGTTTAAAATATCCGACACTTATTATACTTTGTCAAATGTCACTTAACTTCTCTAGATTGAAGAATTTCGTGACCAGTAACGAATTTAATTTAGTTTAATAATAAAAAAATCATATAAATTTGAATCTAAGCCTCATTAATTTCTTGAAGTTCTTCCGCTGAAAGTATTCTTTACTTCAGGATTGCAGGTAATTCAAAAACTGAACTCATTGAGAACGGATTTCTCAGAAAGAAAGGGCCAGAGTTATTTTCAAATTTCCACTGTCTAAGGTTTTAATGAAAAACAATTCCGTAGTTCATGACTCGTAAATACGACATTTTATATATTTACGCAGCCCTCATTGATAGGTGCTCCTTTTGAAGATCCACGAGATGTTTCCGAATTTTGGAAGAGGCAGTTCGTCGGAGTGTTGAAAAATCCACATATTTTCTATCAAATTATTGTTATCGTTGAAAATCGAGAAGAAACACTTCCGGTGCGTACTAAAAGCAAGGCGGACTAGAAAGGAGTGGAGTCATCGACACTAAATGCGTCACGCGTGCACGCCTGTCCATTGCACGCGCCGGGTTTCACGCCCACGCGACTCTCTCCCATACTCTCGTCGGATCTCTCTAGCACACATCCTCCGTATCCTTCAGAGTTTCCCTCCTCAATCCTTTTACCGTTCCTCACCCCACAACGACTCCCACACGACTTTCTTCTCCGATCGTTTAAACGGGAGGAAAGATTCCACGGTGAGAGAGGGAAAAGTAAAAGAAGATGAAGGGACGACTCCATCGCCTTGTAGTGACCAGACTCTCCTCTCTCTCCTTACTCTGGACCTCTGTTTCCCGAAAGGAATTCAAAGTATCCCTTGGCATGAGATATCCTGCACAAACGTAATAAGCTGGGAAAGGGTTCCAATTGTTAAAATATTTATTTTTACAAGTAAAAATAAAATTAAAAAGGTTACTATTACACATCCACCAAAACGCTAAAAACAACGACCGGTTTCGGCACGTTCGGCCATCATCAGGTACTGAACAGGATACACACGGCTATATATAAGTAAGTTAATGTAGGGGGGAAGGTATTGAAAGTGGGGTTGTAGAACGGCAAGGGAGGGTGCATAAGAGGAGGGGAGAATAGGTATTTGGAATGTAGTCGTTAGTGAGTGTTTTGCCAGATAAACGGTGAATCAGAATCTGCCGCATCTCATGGAATGTCATCTTATGTCCTTTCTGCGAGTTGTGAAGAATAGTGGGTTGAAATGAGGATGAGTGTTTACTTGTAAGGAGGTGTTTGGCGAAATGAGAGTTAAATGACTTATTTTCAAAAGCCCTTTTGTGCTCATTAGCACGCACTGAAAAACTACGACCAGTTTGACCAATGTAAATTCCACCGCAATCATCACATGTTAACTTATATATACCAGAATGTCTAAGGGGCTCAAATTTATCCTTTTGATTGTTTAAGAAATAACGGAGGTTTTTAGGGTTGTAAAAAGCGGGTCGGACATATTCTTTGGGAAATAAATCGGCTATTTTTAAGGAAAGGTTATCAACAAAATTGAGCCTACACCACTTCGGGTGGTCTATTGCGGAAGGTGTAGCGGATGAAAAAATATTTCCGATAGATATTTTCCTCAGCTTCTTCTGAAGGAGCCTTTCAATTAAATCTATTTGATAGCCATTGGTGACAGCGATTTGCTTGATTATTTGTAGCTCTTTCTGAAAATTTTCAGGGGACATAGGAATATGTGTTAGTCTGTGAATAATCAAATATTTCATGTCAGTGGTACTTGGGGAACATGGGTAGAATTTCGATCCCCTATATATAGGTATATCCGGAGAAACGTCTATATATATATAATAGATAGATATGCATGAATCCGGAGAGGGTATTATATATAATAGATATCTTACAGCATTAATTGTATCTGGGCATTCATTTTCCATGTCTTCTTATGGAATTACGCATGAGCTCGAAATCAACAATCGCCTTGATCGTCCGGGGGATGGGTTGCTTACGACCTCAAAATTTCGATAAAATGTTCACGTACTTTATCTAATTTTGCACAATTTCGAATCGAAAACGATATTACACGACCAAAAAAGGACTTTTATTCTATTCTCCTTCTTTTGGTGCTAAATTCGACTTTCTAGGACCATTATTTCTAATTTAATTTCGAAAAAGAAATGAATCCTGCTACAGAAAACTGACCTCTACGTGTATTTCTTATGGAAACGTTTTGACCCGTCTGGGTTCGAACCGTGGACCTTAGGGAAATAAAAAGTAGCCTATACTCTGCGCGGGGTCGACTTTTAATAATGTAGAAAATTTCAAAGTTGTGCGACTCTCGGTTCTCGAGTTTTTAGCGAGCAAATATTTGCGCAGTGTCTACGAGAATGCCACTGCTTCTGTAATGCTTCATGAAGAGACCGATGAATTCAAGATTGAGAAGGAAGTTCGACAAGGTGACGGTCTATCTCCCATCTTGTTCACAGCCATTTTAGAAGAAGTTTTTAAAACCCTTGATTGGGAAGAGAAGGGGTTAAGAGTAAATGGGGAGTACATCAGTCACCTCCGTTTTGCAGATGATATAGTTCTCTTTGCAGCTAACGCAGAAGATCTAACTTCAAGACTTGAAGAGCTAAACACAGCAGGACAGAAGATAGGAATCAGAATAAACCTAACAAAAACAAAGGTAATGTATAATTCTTTTACAGTGCAAGAGCCAGTCAAACTTCAAGGAAAACCTCTGGATGTTTGCTTGGAATACGCATACCTGGGACAACTTGTAACAACAGGAGAGAAAAACAGGATTAATGAAGTAAACAGAAGAATGAAACTTGGCTGGAGCGCATTTGTAAGGAACTCACACATTCTGAAGTCAAGAATGCCAATGGTTTTGAAGAGGAAGGTCTTCAACCAATGCATTTTACCTGTCTTGACCTATGGAAGTGAAACTTGGGTGTTAAATGCTGCAATAACCCAGAGACTTCAGACAACGCAAAGGGGCATGGAACGCTGTATGCTGGGAATCACAAGAAGAGACAGGAAACGAAACACTTGGGTGAGAATGATGACTGGAGTTACAGACATAATAGATAAGGTAAGATCACTGAAATGGAGGTGGGCCGGCCATATTGCAAGAAGAAACGACAACCGTTGGACATCTGCCGTTCTCAACTGGATACCAAGAGATGTGAAGAGACCAAGAAGACGACCTATGGACAGAGACATCATCAAGTACTTAGGTGTAACGTGGCAACGAGAAGCTCAGGACAGAGAAAATTGGAAAGTACTTGGGGAGGCCTACATCCGACGTCGGATTGAAAATGGCTGATGATGATGATGATATAATAGGAATTCTTTCGAGGGGTCATTTATGTATATTCTTTCATTTGAACAAAGAGTATCAGAATTGATTCGAGGTTTTTTGTGCTAGATAAACAATTACATATTATATTTATATTTTCTTCGGTCATCATTGTTGTTGGCATATTTTCATTTGATATATTACTTCATCCAAAGGAATTCGCAACGGTACATTATCCGTCGACTTAGATTTTTATCGCTGAATCCTAATGAGCTACTCCAATCAGAAACAGAGTACTATTATCCATTGTATTATCATTTTTGTGTGTGTTGTCAGTTTTGAGGATTTATCAAATTGAATAGAGAAATTTGAATTTAAATGCGACGAATTAGCATCAAATCGATTATAGAAACATGGGAATACTTTTAGGTAATCTCATCATTTTTTGGAATCTGATTCTTTGGTTTCGTTTTAGATTAGGAAAAGAGATTAAATAAAGTGAAAATAATCCGCAACGTCAACTAGGTCACTGTAAAATTGCTAAATAACTTAAAAATATACGACAGTTATTGATTGAACGGTTGATATTTTAGTAATAACCAAGCTAATCCTAATATTGTTGCTTCTACTTTAAAGTCTTCTGTGATTTATCGTCAGTTACACTATAAATGCTTCCTTTTTCTGCTATTGTTTTTAATTTTGCTCTTCAATAATTTCAGCCTACTAATTTTATTTCTTTCACTTACACCATGAGTTGTTTCGTTAACAGAATTAAGTGTGGTTACCGAGGCAAAGTGGATTGTCAAGTTGGGAAAATACCTCCATTTGGAACCTCTGCGATAAAGAATTAGAGCAAGAGAGATTTGTGGCGAGCAGTAAGGTTTGAGAAGTGGAAATAAAAAGAGGGAGAATATGCCACTCACTTGTAAATGTCAAGCTCTAAAATTGGGCGTAGCACAAGTAAACAAACGAACCACTCAGTAATGCTTAGTCCCTGATTTTCTCTTTTATCCCTCTGTTTATTTGAAACATTGAACTCGTTGTGACCAAGACAATTTTCTGTGACGTGAATAGAAAATTTATTCCAACCCCAAGCGTTATTCATTACTTGCTTGAGCAGGATTTGACAGCGGTATTCATCAAATCCTTCTTAGTAATCCTCAACCTGTTTTCCGAAGTAGAGTTCTTGGTGTTTCGCACAATTTTCAAGCTATAAGTTTTTCATTTAATAATATTTACATTAAATTTGCCTTACTTTTGCTTTGTCAGTATGTTATATTTTATCGGAATTTTCGCGCGGGAATATTATTATTTTTGATTCTAAAGATATGATTTCCCCTTTTTCAATTTCGTTTCGTTTACTAAACTAACTTAAGAGTAGAGAGAATGTAAGTTCATGGCGGAACATCCATACGTGGGCTGAGAAAGCCAAGCGTCGTTTATTACATTGGGAAATTTGCGGTCGGTGGATTATTGAAGCTATTTTTTAATTTTTATGAAAAAAGGTTCGCCACGAACTTAGATTATTGCATAACGTTTGATAGGTTAAATAGTTTAGAAACCCCTAACATGTGAGTGACAGAAATGTGGAGGACGTACATAAATTTATATTGAAAATGAAAGATGATAATGATTTGTAATAATAATATCCAAGTCATTCCCAATTATGATATATGAATATAGTACTTATAATCATAAATATTCGAGGTTATCGTAAACATAAGAGTTTTACTTATTTAGCTATTATATTTAGTCATATTTCTAGAGGAACTATACCTAATTTATCATACTCTTTCACTCTCTATTTCTTCAGTTCGTAAATGGAACAGAAGAACAAATTTGATTACACGATAGATATAATTCCTACTACATAACAAGCTTGCTTATCGTTGGTGAATAAGAGTATGAAGAATAAAAATACTTGTTAAATAAAGGAGATACTACGCAACGAACGAAAATGAGTCCGATAGAGAGAAAGAGATGCATATATAGATAGAACTGTGAGAGAGAATGGGCATAGTAATGGTTAGTGGAAAATGGTGAAGGTTAAAGTGGAAGATTGGACGAAGTAGAGAGTGGAAAATTGAGTGCGTGGGTGGGTTAACTGCTTCTTTCGAAGGTTAGCGGAGTGGAGATGATAGACTAGACAAAACATTTGAAGAGAGGTGATAATGCCCTTCGAAAAATGACACTTAGAAAAAGGTTGGTGTAGAGCTGTCGTTTAAACCAGCGCAATTTTGAGAGGTGCCTATTTTCATGTTTGACTACGCTGAACTGCCTGTAGAGTATTTAGTTGAAAGGTCGATTTGAATTTAAACTCCAATGCCATTAGCTACCGAAAACCATTGATAAATTGAAAGATTTACTAAGCAAGATAATAATAATGATTTCTTCTTCTTCCATTGGTTGTATATTGTCTACTTAAAATATTTTACTATAGACCTCCAAGAACAGTGACAAACAACAACGCCCTGACCAGGATTCGAACCCGAGACTCGGGGATTACAATTATAGCGCAATAACCACTGCGTCACAGGATTGAGGTTATTTTCTCTTATTTTCCTCGTGTATTATAGTAATGCAAATGTATTAAAAGCACCGAATATGATGATTGAATTATCAGGTTAATAATTTTTGAACTATTGGCTTTCAATGGGGATACCAGACCCTTATAAGCGGTAAAAAATACTTTTTATAAGATGCATACTATACTTCTCTTTGTTGGTTGTAGGAAATTTTACGTGAGAGGAAGCAATGACGTTACATGCGTCTCATTATCTAAGATTTTCATGGGAGGGTTGTTATTGAATTGACTGTCGGTCTATAATTACGAAAGGAAGTGCAAAAACTTGAAAAACTACTAATATGGTTAGTGAAATAGAATATGTATAGTATTATTTAAGTAATTGTGATTAAAAGGAATATATGCTTACAGAATGTCGTCAAAGAGCAAGTAATTGTTGCCAGAAAACTAAAAAAATACTACATATTCGTTGGGAGGAAGCGCTGCTATGTGTGACTTCATTGCATTGGGCTCATTTAAGATGCAAATCGAAATAGAATAACTATCTCAATTCCCTAAAATCATATATACGAACGGTTCCAGTCAAAATCCAGGTCCAGTTCCAGGTCATCATCATAACCGGATAATATATATAACTTTGTAAAACAAATACATCTATAGACATATAATGTGTTCTCCACCCTTATTTGATAAACACGCAAATAAACAAGGAATTTCTGATTGTGAAAATATTCACTAGAAGTGTAAACCCCCTAAAGTTTTAGTGGCTCCTTAGAAATGTGTTTCTAATGTAAATGACCTCGAAAATCGTACCGGATGTGTGGCTTTGTTCAATAATTTTATGCATCAATCAATATTCATTATCTGAGGTGTAACACGTTTTTGCTGAAATTTAAGTTGAGCATCTGCCATCGATATCGTTTAGAAATTTTTACCTCAAATATTCAACCACGCCTTATAGGTATAAAATTAGGACATTTCCCGCTTGCTAAAATTTCGCGAAATTTAATCAGCAGTAGACATGGAGTGGGAAGGAGGAGTAAATAAAAAGCATTAATTTTCTTCAAAGGGACTTCCAAGTGAAAGAATATGTTAAGTAATGGAAGCGAACATTGAAATTCCCGCACCTCGTCACTCCCTCGAGCTCAAACACCACGCGATGCGCAAACACGCAGATTGAGTTCGCGCCGAACTACGCAAAGATAATTTCTTCCACCTATTTGCCGAACTTTATTGCGAAATTTTCGCCATAAAAATAATATTTCGAAGGATATTTCAATCAAGTGCCACCAAGTTTTTCCGTGTTTACCTTTATCGGTAGCCACTCCGGACAAATCCATCGGTATTAGTTTATGACAGCAGGAAATCCTCGGGTAACCTTCTTCTCTCCCTTTTCTTCGCTCCTTTGTCTGCGTTGAATCGAATGGGGCGATGTTTGGACACTCCCAGGCGATCCTCCCGTCTTTTACGTGACTCATTGACACCTACGCCCCATTCGAAGGATATTTAGCCCAACTCCGCCTAAGTCAATGACTGACTCGTTGGAGATAAATGTAAGTCATCGCCGCTTTTTCGGAAAGGTCTAAGGTTGGAAAGGTTTCGATACCTCTTTCTGTTATTTTAGAAGAATAGTACAAGAAGCTAAAATATTTTAGACTTTCTGAAGTTTGAGTTTAATTTTTAACTAGGTATTCGCGAGGTCTTTATCATCTCTGAGACATAAGTTTAGTTTTTTATCGTTATATCTGCACTTTAGAAGGCATCAGTTTTTGCACAGTGGGCGTTTGCACCTAATCTTATTTGAAAGGAAAATATTTTTCTTATTGATCAGGTTTGTTTGTTCAGTTGTCTGAACAATGCCTTTTGGTATAGAGGCTCCTCATGAATCCAAGGTGGGTCTCAATAATAATTTATAATAATGATTGAAAATTTTAAAGTCATGCCGATAGGTAAAAAGAGTAGCTCTTAGAGGAAATTTCCCGTAAACTCTTTTTAATTTGAAAATTCTTGTAACAGGAAATACTAATGTTTTAGAAGAAGTTTTTCTTTTTAATTGGTCATCATTAGAAGTACGGGATCTTTAGAGTATCCCATGCTCTGTTGGTCTACTCTCAATATGTAACGATTGTTTTAGATACTTTTTCGGGTTGAGCATTTCGATCACTTTGTGCGATTTTTTTAATCCCAGCGCAGTGTTGAATGATAATCATTTCAGAATACGGTCAACCGAGTGTCCATAGAATCTCATTAAATAAGTTGTTTCAGGATATATGTGATCATTTCATAAATTTAAATCAATCTAAATGGTTTACTTGGTACCTAATTGAACATTGAATGGGGAATTAGTAATTTAATCGATGAAATATTAATGTAAAATACTCTTACTACTCATTTCTATACTTTTTGGCCATTTCTCATTTAAATCTTCATCTACGTATGTACGTATGTAGCTTGCAGACTGCAAGCTATCCCTTTCGGTGTATGACGCTTGTGGGGGTTTCTATTCATTATCTAACTACTTCCAATGTTCGATTACTTTCGCGTATCATCCGTTAAAAATGAATTCTAGGTTTAGACTTGTTAAAGCATCTATTTCCCGAATCTTTGTTGCAGTATCAGAACAGTGTATATAACAGGGAGGACGCATAGTAGCGGCTTAGTCCTTTAATTTTTAAATACGCATGTGCTTGTCGATAGATCTTTCGATAAAAATGACTTTTTAGATTGTGTATGTAAATCAAGATAAATAACTGTGAATAGCAATTATGTATACATCAAATAATGTTATCACAGTATGTGAAATATCATCGAGTTTTTCGAAATTAAAGGATGCTTTGTGGAATGATTATACTCTTCATTTAACTCTAAATCATATAACACTTATACTCAACATTTGGTCTGCTCACTCTCTACGCTTTTCTAGAATAATTCTTATGTATTTGTACATCAGTTTTCAAAGATTGTCAAGGTTTGGAGAACCAATAGACCGGTGGTTTTTCGACCGACAAAGCCGGACAATCGTTTTCAAGGTGTAATTAGCTTTAACCATTCAACATATTATCTCTTTTGTTTTAAAATTTCTATTTTCATCTCGTAGATCAAACCGCATACTCAAGTTCAAAAAGTTTTTCACGGAATCTTAAGAAGTCTACAACTTTCTTAATGAAAGCGTTTTTGGGGGCCTCCAGACAAAAAGCCGCTGTTTGGTCGCGTCTTCGAAAAAAAGGAAGAAAACACGGCGAGACGAACGCAAACAAATATATTGCCTCGAAAATATATTTTTTGCAACCATATCTGGCGGTGGCGCTTGAGAAGGTATCCGAGTGCTTTTTATGGAAATAAGTTCCGAATGCCGTTGAAGCAGCGAGAATTGTTTAACGGCGAAGATGACCATCGGACGCGAGAAGCCGAGCACGAATCTTTGCTCAGTTAGTCATGCGTTAGCGGCGAAAGGGAACCTTTTGGCCGGAAGTCTCACTTCAGAGAGAGTCTTCCGTCGAATTCTTTCTGGCAGAATCATTTGCGGTTCCTGGAGATCTATGATTTGTGTTGAATACACATTCCGAAAGGTTTGAGGAGATTCTCTCATGTGTTCAAAAGCATAAAAAAGCAACACATTTTAAAGCGTATTTAAGGAAGAGGTCGTTGATTGGCCGAGTTTCATTAAAGAAATGTTTTGTAAATGTCCATGAGAAATTTCAAGGGAAATGAAGATATGGTAGTCCAATTTTCTAGTTAAATGAAGATTTTTTCCTCGGAATTTTTATTGAGCTATTAATCGCAACACTTTTGCAATTGAAAATTGTTTTCTTGTGACTATCAGTGGTGGAAATGAAAAATTTTGCTTTTGGCGTTAATTTGTAAGACCAAGAGCCCAGCATTCAGGCAGATGATTTGGGAGAATCGAACCCCCACTGGGAATCGAACATGGGACCGGTTTCGCCAATTCCGAACGCGCTAAGCACTTGGCTATCCGAGGGGTCCGATAATTTCATTGATTCGGATACTCAATCCTGGTCCAACTTTCTCCTTAGTATATCATATCTTATCCTCTAATTGGAGCGCTTGTACAGATCGACTGCATACATTTATACGTGCGTAGTTTTATTGGGTTGAACAATTTTGCTGTGACAGAACATGTATTACCAATTGCACGGATTTTTTTACTGCCTAACTCCGTTGCGCAAAGTTTAGCGAATTCGTGATTATTTTTATCAATCATGAGATCTGTTTCGAAACTGTTTTTTATCACGCGGTGGTATTGATCATCTGAATATGGTGACAATTATTGAAAAGGGTCGACCAAATTTATATGAGAAAAATGTCTTTCGTGGAATTTAACTAGATGAATAACTTCTCAGCATATATTAAATAATATTTAATGTTTGTAGTAGAACCAAGGAAATCGAGTCTAAATCGACTGAGATCAGTGAGAGGTGCAGCCATGAACACACCTCTCTCCTTTTGGAAGGCGGTGGCTTCAAGGAGTTGGAATACCCGCTGATCGATCTTGCGTAAAAAACACGTCCGTGTCCTTCTGAATAAAATGGCGATATAATGAAGCAGTGGACGTCGTAAAACGTGTTCTGCGGTGTCATTGAAGCTTTCGGCAGTTGTCTGGAGATTTTAACACGCGCAGTGGAGGAGATATAATTAAGCCTGGATGTGATACCTGTTTTGTTCACAGTGGGTGATAGATGCTGCGTAAGGACGTGATTGGTATCCGCCGCCAGCGTCGATTAGATCTCTAAGGTAAAATATATTGCCCTATCTCGAATAAGGATCTGCATTCAAAAACGAGTTCGTAGTCTAATTAGAGAGATATCGCCGATATATAAATCGTTATTGCGAATCTTTATGGTTGTCTATCTGACAAAAGGATTGATTATGCGCAGCGGGTAACTTTCTTAGTATTGAAGCTATAAATATCACATTTGTTGAATTTAAATAATGATGATAAGTGCATATATAAACCACCAATGAAATTTACCCGACAATATTGGTCAGCAGTAATGCAACTAGTGATATACCTGCTTGCTTGTATTTATTCCATCTGTGTTTTCGCGAGTTTTTTTCGCTCCCCTTCTTGTGTGAGCGTTTTCCCGCACAGTGGGTTTTTCTCGGAAAGCCTTCAGCCGAGGAGTTTTTCCCCACACCCCAATTCTTTTATTTTTTTACCTCTTCTTTTTATTTTCTTTATATATATATATATTTATTTGCATCGTTTTCCTCCTTTTTTGTGATTAATATTAGTTAAACTTGATGGTTAGGTATAAGAGAAGTCCTAATGGGCCTAACCTTGCCAAATAAAGTTTTATTATTATTATTATTATTATATAAATGCTTTATTATATCCTGAGATTTTTGCTTTGAATTTAGTTCAACCCTGAAAAATTCTTTATATTTGTTTGATAGATTTATTATTTAAATTGATGCATCTATTTCATTCATTGGTAAGAATTATTGACTCTGATTTTCTTATGAGGAACGCTCTAAATCATTAGAAGTTCTACATTATAGTTACATTTTTCAATTAAAGCTTTAAATATTGTAACTTATTCTTGCATTAAATCATGTCACAACTATATAGACGTAGACAAATAAGAAGAAACTTTAGGTTTTCTTAAAGTGAATTATGATTTAAGTACCTACAAAAATTGTGTAAGCTGAGATAGTTGTGCATTTTTGTAACATCAGTTTGCGATTGAAGAAATAAAAATATGTATTTTTTAAAGAGTACTACGTATAAATTCGAATTATGATCTAAATATAATTATCCACTGGTAAGTTAATCGAAGAATTGATGAATGAATTTCAGGTCATTTAGACCCGCAAATAAAATATGTTTCATCAACTAGGCAAATAATTAAAAGTCATATTAGTGACGTATTCTGCTGCAGATACTTAAAAAAAACAATTTCATCTCAATCCATCTTACTCAGTTTTATTACAAACTTATTAAACCCTCTGTCGACTTAATATTGAGTAAAGAGTCAATTTTTGTTGCTATTTCTCATTTTAGTTATCAGGTTTGTGACGTCATCTAATATTTATGACTTCCTCTCAATTAGGTATTAGTGTAATCTACAATTTAGTATCACTTGGTTATTTTCTTATATCAACAAAAATACACAGAACAAAGAACAAAGATAGAAATAACTAAGTTTAATATGTCAAATTGATATTTCTATCCTCTAATTGTCTACTTTCGCTCCAGTATCATTTGAACACACGAAGTGAACGCGCCATATTATCCTCATTTTCCTTATATTCCTCCTCTCTGTTTTGGATAAGTTAGCTAACACCATAGGATAGTTCTCAAAGAAAATTTATAACCAAAAAACCCATACGCTAGTGAAATAGGGCATTTAAGTATCTATTTCACATTCTATTTCTAGTGCGATCGTAAACTACAATGAAAGAAATGAAAGAGCTTTATATCTTTTGGCTCAATTTACTCTTCCGAAAACTCATCTCCTGAGATCTCCTTTATGGCTTATTTTTTTGATTTATGGTTTCTCCGTTATATTATAGATATTTAAATGAGAAAAGGGTAATAGGAACGATTTCATTGAGATTGAAGTTCCATTCCTTGGAAAAGGAAGTTTTTTTACACAAGAAAATTTTCTTTTAAATTTACTGTTCTTAACGCAAGTAAATTAAGTGTCCATCATTGGATTCGTTTATTTCTATGCCGTTTGAAAAAGAGCTCTTATCAAATCTGATGGCTAGATAGAGTGATTTTACTACTCAAATTCTTTCTCTTACTTACTTAATATATCTCTCTTGTTAGTTTCCCTTTTTTCCGATGTTCTAATGATTTAGATATAAAAGATCCTCACAACGTTGGCTGCATTTCTTTTAACATGCCGTTGAGAATTTCGCGGGTCGTAAACTTTTTCTCGCTTTCCAACCATCAAACTGTAAACTAAGATCTCGAAGACAATGAGCAAACAAAAGGGATTTCTCTTTCTCCACAATACAGCCGCGCTTTATATTTCCAACCGCTGCCCAGTGGAATTTTCGTCCATTCTCTTTATTCTGAGGTCCACCGTCGGCCCGACACCTTCTCCGGTTTCGAACAAAAGACCGAGGGGAAATTTGAATAGCCACGAAAGTTTCGCGCATTCGGAGAGGACCGCGAGATCTCTTTCGGAATTCCCATTGTCTTCTTCAAGATTTCGGAAAAACACTGGTCCAGTCTCCTGGTAGCCTTTACGGCCTTCCACCGAAGACCGCAGCGCCCCTCGTGGGTTGCGTCTGAACTGCCCTCCCTAAGGGACCGCCCACGTGCCCGGGGATCGCCTCCTCCGCTGGCCGCGCTCTCCATTCTACCGCCGACTCCCCAGAGGGTAAGAGGCGGCGAAGCGTGCTCTCGCGTGTGTTTTAATCCGCCCGTGCGTGAACGTTTTTTTGGCTAGGAAAAAGGTCCGCGCTTCCGGAAGCTGTGGAGATCGGAGACGCGGGAAAGACCGGCGCCTGCGCGGGGCAAGTCCGAAATAGGACGGATTAACGTGGTGGTGTCGAAGAAAAAAGTGTTCCGTGAGGATAGACATTGGTGGTTTTTGTATCAATTACCCCCTTTCGAAAGGTGCCGCAACCCTTCTCTCGCCTGCTAAGCATTCAGCACGCGTTTTCGAGGGACCCCTTGAGGTTTTTTTCGTTCGGGCGTTAATCTACTTTACGCCTCCGAGAGATTCAATCCGCTGTATCCCCTCCCCTTCCTCCACGATTCAACAGGTGGCGGCGTGTTTTCCTCTGGGGAAGGACCGAACGCACGCCCTCGCGATCTGTGGAACTGTTACGCGCGCACGTGTTACACGTCCTAAAGAGCGGTTCAATTCTTCCGGGAGTGCTCTCTATCCGAGTGTGTGTTCGAATCCGGTGCAGGTGACAGTTTCGTCGAAAAAATATTATTTCCAATTTTCGAACTTAGCGGTCAGATTTGTTTTGTTCCGCGTAATCGAAATCGGGAAAGGTGGGAGAGTGTTCAATTTCGAGCACTTTCATTTTCAGTGTTAAGTTGGACAAACTCGTGACTCTTGTTTATGTGAATATTCTTCCTGAGCCATAGTTAACGCGATTTGCAGAACAATCAACGTAAACACACGGTGAAACTCCAGTCAATTCGCCCGCTAACGTAAACAGTCCTTCGGAAACAGTTTGTTAACATTAGCAACGTACACAAACTGTCTCCAAGAATACTCGCCCTTGTTTTTTATGTAATCATTTTGGCCGGGTGAATTCTAACAGCGACAACTGCGAGAAAATGTGCCTCCGGTCGAGTGTCTTATTCATCGCGATCGTCCTCTTAGGCCTCGCGGTCACCCTCGAGGGCCGCGACCAAAGGGGAAGACGACGCCGCCGTGGTGACGCCTGTTTACCGTCGATTCATTCGGATGAGTGGGTGCCGTCGCTGCAAAATGCGGTGAGGGACTCGGAAGCGGTGTTCACCGGGAAGGTCTTAGAGAAGGATGGCGGGAGGCTTCGCATAAAGTTAAAAAGGGTCATCATCGGGGAAGAGTGGTTGCGGAACCTGAAGGAAGTGTGGGTTAGCGAGGGCGACTGTCAGCAAGGGAACGGCAGAGGGGGACGAGGAAGGCTGCGAGTTAAGGATACCGCTGTGTTCCTCGGAGAGCGACCTGATGGCGAGGCCGAGGAGTTGAAGTTGATTACGGGACACGTGCCGCTAACTCTGCGCAACTTGGACGTGGTGAATTCTGCAGCAAAAGGTGAATAATACAACGCAAAATTATCCTCAATCTCGTACTGCGCCATCACTGTCAATAAAAATGGAAAGTTACTTAAGGACGCTCTTAACCTTACTTAAATCCTTGAGTTTATTTCGCTCATCAGAGTCATTTATGTTTTTTTATGTTTGGAAGGGTATGAAAATTATTCAGAACTTAAAGCCTAAATATTTTTGTCTATATTTAATAATAAAGACTTTAATTGTCATTTTTGTGTTTTGGCTTAGATCCTTTATTTATTTAATTGAGCGTAAGCAAAAGCGACTAGGGCGTATATGCCGTTTGTCGCACGAAAGAGATTTCAATAGCAGATAGGAAAAGATCTAAAGCTTTTTAAATAAACGCCTAAGAAAGTTGAGTATCATGAATCTTAGAAAAAGCATCGTTTGAGGATATTATTGTTTTTGCGTCCACAATTGTACATCTATCAAACGTTGAATGAAATATTTATTTCTCTCTCTGGAGTACTAATCTATTATTATATTTGAAATGCACTTCATTCCTTCTATTACTTTCGGGTTTGTGCTGTTTCTAAAATGACTTCTCACTCATCATTGCATTAATCGAAGAGTGAATATTCTTAACTGGCAAACGGTACGTGATTGCTGTATCGCTTGGACGTTTCCATTTAAAAAAAGGCTTCTTCTTAATCGGAAGTTATTGAGTTAGTTTACGTTTAATCAGTAGTCATTTTCATTTAATCTCCCGTTTTACATGACGCATTAAAAAAAAATGGAATATTACATGCAGCGTTAACTTGTATCGAATGGAAGAGGAGATAAATCAGCGGAGTAATTTATTAGAGTTAAAGAATTTATTTTTTTTTCTTTCGTGGAAGGAATGATTTATTGAATTAATTGTTACGAGATTTTACGTGTTGATTGTAGAATGTTAAATCCATTTAATACTTCGGAGTATGCAACCTGATGGAAAGCGAATTCATCCTTTGGAGGAATATATTTATATTTTGTTATGGTTGCTTTTATTGCTATGCATTCTTATGAAACTGAGAATGTAATGTGCTCCTCCCAAAGCCTCACCGAGAGTCACAGACTCACTCCTCAGCAAGTTACGCGTAGTCCAATTTCTTGTTTGAGACATTTTTAAACATGCGGCTGATTCCAACCGGTGAGTGTGTAGGAAGGAGGAGGACCTTGGGATGTAAACGCAGTCCGGTAAGATTCCTGCGGTTTTCGCTGTCTACGTCATTATGAGAGGGAGTATTGGGATGGGTGTGCGACGGCCTATGAAATGTTACCCGAGCATTGACATCTCCAATAGATATGGAGGAGATATGGCGCCGGTCGGGAAGGTGGGGGTCACGACTAAGGTGCTAGACGGTCTACGACCCGGAGGACAACCTAAGAAGCGTAATCTACTGATCGAGATGACAGATCCAGAAAGGCGTCCTGTCGTCGCATTACCATTCTCGACATAGTTGTTAAAATTTGTTGGGAATGCGATCAAGGGACAACTACTAGACGATATCAGATCCCAGATCAAAAAGTAGAAAATGAAATTTTAAAAAAATCTGTTTCCGATTGGGATTTGAATATATATTTGATGAAAGTGTCTAGAAGATATAAATTGCTCGTTTTCTTAACGAAAGTTAACAGATTCACAAATATAATTCTCTTCTATTCGTTTTTCATTAGGCAAACATACAACACATCCTATGTGCCTTACTAGGACAATGTTTGCCTCACTAACAAAAGATTTACTTAATGTTCTCTCCGTTGACGTTTCCTTTGTTTACAATTTGTGCTAAGAGCAACACAATTAAATTTGAAAGTAAAAGTTTTGGCAAAAATGAATTTTTGAATTCCTTTGTTATTTCGGCTAGCGGAACAAAGGCTCTGTTACTTACAGCCTACCATTAAATCAGCATATGAGACGTAAAGAATATGGAAAATATTTTACCATAATTACACATATTAGAGAATTCTGGTAAAATATTAAAAACTGTTTTTGTATTTTGGTTTATGCGTAAATTGATGTGGTGAAACATATGTTTACTAATTAATTATAAATACGGAAGGCAATGTACTTGACCTTCATACTCGAATCCCAATGTGCTATAAAATCTCAGAGAGCTGTTCAAATTAGCGGGAATGACATTGTTGTCACTGTAAGCTTTAAAGTGTTTCGGTATATCAAATTCTTAGAAGATGTAACCGATATAATCTCCATGGTATATAGGCCGTTCTGATACTTCGAGGAAGATGAGGGAACTATATGCTAGAGCGAATCATTTCAACAATTCATTTTCCGCGAACGATACGCTAAAGTAATCGATTAGGAAAATAGATCCAAGGTGCTTGCACCCCCTGCCATGCGCCATAAGGTAGCTTACAATGACCTTATATAGGCATAGACATCTCAGGTTATTTCTCATATGTGCTCCCACCGGAAATCGAAACCGGTACCGCTTTCACTGAAGCCTAATACGCTGATTACTTGGCTAATAGGGAACTCCGAGTATATAATCATATCAGTACATATTTTTTGGAGGAGCTACTATCAAAGTGATCAAGAGAGCTCGGAAGTTTCTTAAGCTATTCTCTACTGAAATTCTTTCTTCTCTGTTGGAGACTTTTCCCTCGAAACAGGTGTGAGGTCTCTGCGTTTTTTCGTCGTATGTACCCAATGGAAAAATGGATGCCGTCACCTTTCTCCACCGGAACGAGGGTATGCGGGGAAGGCGATAGGGTTTGACAGAGTGAGGGAAAGGGGGAATGCTCGGCGAGTTAATGAGCGTGGCCAAACTACTTTAACTGGAAGGACGGAGAATTTGTTCTCATCGCTCGGGAGAGTTTTTGACCCTGATCGGGTCGGCCATAATTGAATGAAAGGTCTCTAGAATCCGCTTTCCGCCTATGCTGACACAATTTAATTAGAACTGCGATGGCTCCTATCGCAACAAAGTACGAATTTACGGGATTCTAAGGAATACTGAGTATTATCAATTAAACAGTTAGGACAGAGTAAATAGGGAAATTGAGATTTTTAATGACCAAAAATATCTTAGCGTTATTTCGTTTTCTTTGAATGATTGATAATATTCCAGCGTTAGTATTTTTATTCATATCTTCCGGAGACTTATAATAGTATCTCTTTTGAAAGGAACTGAAGTTATCAATCGATTCTGCGCGTAGAGAGAAATGTTTGCGTATTAGACTTCGATAAAACTCCACCAAAATTTTATAAATGCTCTCAAAACTTTATAGCTTTAAATTATTGAAGGCCAATGTAAATATTTACTATAATAATGTGACGTAAATTATTTTGAAGTAGATAGTAGAAGATTGAGTTTTCTGTCACCAGAGAATTTGAATAGTGCACGTGAGAACAATTGCTGATGTAGCTAATGTGATTACCTCTGTATATCTTAACTGATGAACAATATATCACTATCCTCTTTTGAGTGGAGAATTTGAAGGGCTCAGTTTTATCTTTCGGATATCTCATTCAACTCAGCCAGTTACATTGTAATAGAGAATAATAAAATCATAGATGAATCATGTTTGGCTTGAAGGGGAATCAAAGCTTGGTACGAACGGCATCATCTGTGAAATCGGATGAAAATCTGACTGTGACTGCAAACTTTGCCGACGATTACATATTTCGTTAATCCATTTCATTGTTTTTTTTCCATTTATCGTTGGGACCAAACTATTTTAAGTTGACTCGGAAAAGGTAACATCTTGCTTTCGTAGTTGCATTAGTCAAGCAATTCTACGGTAGAAGAACATTCACCTAGCAAGACGTACTTTTTCTCGTTACCTGCAGAAGAGTTGACGTGATTTTTCGCCTCAGGAGATGTCTCTCTTTAGAAATGAGTTTAATTTATCTCGAACGAGTACAACCAGGAAGTACTCTTATACCCAGTTTATACGGCAGTTTACATCGCATTCATTTGGATTACTTTTATTCTTGATGGAGATATATCAAATTAGCCTTAAATATGGGAGAATATTCCACAGAAATAGACTACAATCAGTAGATTATACAACTAAATTTTTAATTTATACGTCAGTAATTAAAATAAATCGAGCATTCCACTGCGTTTACACCTGTAATTCTGTCACTTCTAAACTCTATGAAACTAAAGTAGGGTAGTACTCGTCTATCAAAAGCTGATTTTGATTCAACTCGTTTTGATTCATTCATCCATTATCAAACATTAAATTGCAGTTAAAATCTAAAAATGATTGATCTCCGATTGATTAAAGGATTTGGTCTAGATACTAAGAAGGAATTGGAGTAGGTACCTGGCTTTTTATAAAGATGAAGTATACCAGATACATTCTTTACTCCACTTCAAGATTGGTTCAAGTAATACTCTCATATAAGTCTAATCAAGTTTACGAAAATTTTAAATGACAATGAGCTCCCATGCAGCGCGTTCGGCTTTGATGAAAACAGTCCGAGGTTCGGCTCCCGGTGGGAACCTATCTGCAAAATGATGCAAGTTGTCAAAAACATAAACTTTCTTATAATTTAAGTGTTTTAAGCTTTTTTGGTATGATTTACCTGCTTTGATCGTTTAGTAGAGACCTTTTATTTCCGTTGATTTAGGTTAAAACGTTCTCTATGTAAAGTTAGCTTTTTTGAACCATTTCAACTAATTGCTTTTCTAAAACTAAAGAAAATTTGAAGATATTATATAGCATAAATGTAAGATAATCCGGACATAATCGAGCTGTTACAGTTGTAATTTACTCCTATTGAGTTTTTCTGCACTCAAATATGATGGAAAAATCAATTACTGACCTCCGTGACATTATGATTCGTGCGCTGGTTTTCTAACGCTGAGGTCCTGCATTCAAGTGCAAGAGGCTACGCGAGTGTTTTCGGACTTTTCCAGCTAGTGTGTTTGTTATCGTCGTGTGTGAAATTATGAATACGGGGGTCTTATTTTCGTTATACTAGTAATATAGTAAAATATGATGGATGGCATAAAGGGTGGGGTAAACTACCAGGGAGTTTAGAAGATGAAGTTGAATAGAGATTTTTTAATTTTAATTTTGATACTTGGGGACTCGGTAGTGTAGCCTGGGGTTCAATCCTCAGCTGCGGCAACTTACTTGCCAGCTTTTTTCAGGGAGGCCACAGGTCGACTTAGCCTGTAAATATGTAAAAATGAGTACCAGAGGTAAAACTCTGGGTAATAGCAGGCGGTAGAAACGTAGTGTTGGCCAAACTACCTTTATCCATACCGTTAAGCTAGGTATTAGCAGCCTTAACCTGCTATCTCCCGAAGACGTTGTTAAGCTAAAGAAAGGAAACTACTACTACTAATTTTGATACACATGAACCTACCAAAAGGTAGAATACTCATGTATGTATATAGGAATAGTAGTTAACAATATAATTGATGTATATTTTACCTTAGCCTACATTCTCGTGTATGTTTCGTCTAGGCTGAAATTTCAGTGTTGGATTTGGTTCGCTATTTACAAAACGCGACATTCGATCTGCGAACGGGGTCTGAGTGGTACATGCATTTACAACTCGTTTTTTGGAACTCTTGTCCATAAAATTATGCACCGGAGCTTAAACATCCACGTTGAAATTCAGCTCTCAATTTATCCAAAAAATATTCGGATGCTAAACGCTGCAGGAGTACGCGACCAAAGTTTTAATCTGGAACTTAGTTCAGGTCAGGAGCAAGTAAACGACGTTAAAAAAACCAAGCGAATGCATAATGATGCAATTACGTCTTTCCAGTTTCGAGAGTCTGCCAAATGAGGTCGCTCGGCTCAGGAGCAGCAAACAAAAAGCGCACGAAAAAACGGCATTTCGCTGCGGAAAAAATGGGGCGCGAGCCGACATGACGAAAACAAAATTAAGTATGTCGCAGGATGAACAAAACGGTTCTTCATTGGACTGTAAGATACTGTGTCGGCTGCCTAAAATTAAACCCGCTCTCCGAAAGTTTTCTTTGTAATCTATGTAGAATTTTAAATGAGTGGGGAGAGAGAGAATAATTGAAGGGGTGATTTGGGCACAAACTTCTGTGACAATTTAACCAACTCAATTTACCTCTTTTAGTATTCCTCTGTCGGATCAAAGTCGTTTATTTTTTAACACGGGGATTATCTATTTTTCTTGTGGTAATGTTATCAATGAAGTTAGTCATGTGTGAGTTTCTTATTATAGAGCGTATGAGTAAACGCCCATGCATCACGTCTAAATGATTTCCATCATGCTGGATCACGGAAACCGTCATTTTAGCCATCTGTCGTTCAAAAGGTCATATTCGCAGAAACGCGAATCAATCTCAGAAGACGCATTGCAAAATATCATCATTTCGAATTTCCTCATTAGTTTTACTGGTGGTGTATTGAATGGTTATGTCGCAACCAGACATTAGAATTCTTCTAAAGAAAAGTCCTATAAATTGGACCTCCTGAGAAGTCAGATTGTGAAGTATTGTAATTTCAAATTTCTCCTAATTAGTGTTGATGATTGTAATATATATTGAGTTAATGTTAATATTTTTAACGATTAAAGTTCTAGACAACTATTCAGATTGTTTATTGTTGTTTTCGTTTCAGTCAAAGCATGTTGCTCCGATTTACCTCAGATTAAATTAATTAAGCTCGTATTTTGGACTGGAGATACTTATCGATTAACTCCGGAGTAAGATCAGATATAACCTTAAATATTATTCTACCAATGAGAAGATAATTTGGCCTCCTAGCCATCTTTAGTGTCTATATATTAATACGTGAAGAGAAAACTTTGGATACCTTTTTAAGGATATTGCGCGAACGGAGGAGTTTGAGATTTGGCATAGTTAAATTTTATATGGAGAAGGAGTTCAGAAAGCTAAAATCTTTGTTCAGAGTATCCTTGGTTCGACTCTGGACGATTCGAATCGTCTGACATAAGAAATTCACTTAAAATTCGTTTTCATCGATTGCAAACGTTTTTTCTTTTGCGGAATTAAATAAGAAATAATGATCGTACGAAATCGAGATAGATATCAAAAGAAAGGAACTTAAACGAAGATTCTTATTTCGGTCGTATAATATCGTATTCGAGTCTAAATTACGAGATCCATGGGAAAAGTAACAAATATTTTGTGAAATTTCGCCGTAGTAAACAACCAGTCTCCCTGACGACCAAGGTGATAGTTGAATCCGATACATTCATTTTCCCACAAGAATACACGGGGATTTTAAGTCCATACCGAATTAACTGTATTAAATAATGGCAGAATTTATGAAGAGGAGGCAATTTACTTAGATGTCAGCATATGCAAACAACGATACATAAGTAGCATGGACAAAATTACGGCCATTTTAAATTTCTTCCAAAAAGTACCTTAACAAAAATAAAATGCAATCGAAATACAATATATCTTATACCTCTATTAAAATCAAGTCTCATTTTCATTAGTGTTCATTTGATTCAATAGTAACACGGGAAAATTGAAATTGGCTATGAACTGTATCAAACATAAATGAAACTACAAGCTGCCATTACGTTTCTATCATTTGTTACTAACGTTAAACTTTATATTTCGTAGGTATCGAATGGAATTAAGGCGAACAACACACACTAATAACATGTTTGTACACGCTCGAAGCTGAAGTAATAGCAAAAATTCGAAAACAATTATAAATAATGATTATAGAGGTATACTCTTTGACAAAAGAACCTCAATAACATTCAAACTTAAACATTTAATGAATGAAGGTCGAATTTTGACCACTGGGCGATCACTAGTTTTAATTACACGATAAATGCACTTTATTATGTTAAACATTTGGCATTGCATTAATTCAACTCTAAATTCTGAAAATCCAGGATAAATCACGTTCCTGTAAACTAAAATTAGTTATAACCTTTCAATAAATAAGGTTCGTTTCAGATTGATTAACATTTTCATAGGATATTATTCGTAACACTTTATATTCCCTTTTTCAATTTTCCCAATCTTTATTCATTGGCGGACTTAATTCAGATTCTCTATTTTAATTATTTGTTAATTATTTAAAACCTTGGTTGCTCAAGATACTCTGATTTTTTGATTAGTGTAATGCAGGTACGGATCTGGAAAAAAATTTTGGGGGGGTCCGATCGAAAAATTTAAAAATAAAAGATATTTCGTCTTTCACAAAACGTGACGTTAGAATTGTGTTAGGCGAATTCGATTTTTTTCGCTAGTGATTGCTTATTAAATTGTGTTTTTATTGCGTTATTTGAATTTCATTTTCGAAAAATAGGCACAAGAGATATTTCGGGGGGGTCCGGACCCCCAGGACCACCCCCCTGGATCCATCCCTGGTGTAATGTATGAATAAGAATGCATAATAAATATGTATTTTGAAATGTGAGTAAAACTTCGACAAAAGGGATTTTGTGGAAGTGTTTGTCATTTGGTACAGTATCTTTCATACTAGTGATTATAAGAACCTCTATTGTGCGTAGGACGACTTTGCATTTCTACCAATCGAATATTCATGTTTGAAGGGCGACTTATGCTGGAGAACATGCTGGAAACATTAGGTCAAGTCTTGGGAGATAATCACTAAATCATATATACTAGGAAAAAAAAGGCTTGAAAAAAGTCTGACACGGCTGGGAATCGCACCCGGGATCTTCATCTATCCGGGCGGCTGCCTTAACCATCTAGGTTATCCAGCCATTACATTTTCGCAAGCCGTTTTGGGAACTTGCAACGTGTTTTGGGATTTCCTTAGTGCACGCCCTTCTGTGCAAAGTAGCTTAACCCTTTCCTTTCATATATACTAGCATTGATATTTAGATAAAATTCTTTAGAGTTAATTGAATGTAACCCATGAAATTTTTGCAAATTTTATAGTGATTGAAGTTGGACTATCAAGTGATATAGGTGCACCCTTCTCTTATTAGATGTCTCATTCTTAAGCAAGAAGCGAGTGACTGACTCTGTCGAGATTTAAATGCAAATTCTCCACCGCTTTTGATTCTCAGCTACGCAAATCCCCGACGTTATAAGAGCGTATTGCAGGGTTTTATCGAGCGTATATCTGAAGTTCATTGCCGCCTAAGAATCCGATCCGTCGACCTTAATTCCCAGTCACGCCAGCCTCCTTGTCTTCACGGTCAAAGGAAGATCAGAAAATGAGCTTCATCTCTCCAATCCAATCATCCGTTTCCTCGCACTTTTCATTCGCCAATGTCACGCCAACTTCTCCATTACAGGAAGAGCTGGGATTTTAGCAGAGGGAAGGAGTTGAGATGAAGAAGTCAGTTTCCGCATCGATTCAATATGCAAGCATCCAAAGTGCTGAATGGAGAGGATTTGACTTTGAGAAACCTTTTTGAAAATGATTTCACTCGGTCTAAGTATTTTATTTTATCTACTGAGAGATTTATGTCCATGACGCCTCTGAAATGTTTAAAGACCTAGCATAGTTTCCCTCTTCCTTATTGGAGCTTTTGAGAGCATCTGAAATAATTATTTTGGATCGTCTGTTAGTTAAAGTTGTATGCGTTTCGTTAGGTGAAGGAATCAGTTTCCTCGTTGGGAAAATGAAATATGAACGAATCTTAAGAGGTGAATGGAAAGGATTTGACAGTGAGAAGCCTTTCAGGAAATATTTTGAAGCAGATTAAGTATTTTATTTCCTCGAGTGAAAGATTTCTTTTCGTCATGCCTATGAGTTATTTTAAGCCATGGCTCTGTTTTCTTCTTTTTACTGGAGTGTTGGAATGTATTGCGTTGTAAATAATCATTCTGGATCCTTTATTACTTTAATTGAGCGTTTTGTTTGATGGTAGTTTTTATGAATGACTTTAAAGCTCAGGTATGTCATACTAATGGCAATGTATGGGTTAAAATGCTGCATATGTTAAGTGCAACAAATTTTAATTACTTTTACTGATCCATATAAGGTCGGCAGCTAGTCTAGCCATCTGGCATTTATGTAG
The DNA here is from genome assembly GCA_947579665.1 of Sympetrum striolatum. Taxonomy (NCBI): domain Eukaryota; kingdom Metazoa; phylum Arthropoda; class Insecta; order Odonata; family Libellulidae; genus Sympetrum; species Sympetrum striolatum. Next base: position 76,024,980 of record OX388350.1, read on the forward strand.
ATCAGTGAGGGTTATTAATTTTTTTGTAAGAATATTTTGTTTTATTCAACACGCTCGGACTCATATTGAAATTCTTCATAATGACAGTGGTTCCGTGAATTTTTAAGGTTAAAAGAAAAATTACCCTAAGTGTCAGGTGACAAAAAAGTACTTCTGAGTGGTTCTTCCTCGAACATTGTTAATGAATACCTTTTTCCCAATCCCTTCCCCATTCTGAAAACTATCGTTTCCCACCTCACCCCTTCCTCCCCTACCCTTTCAACTTAATGTGTTATTTTGTATCTATGCTGTTCCCCCTTTTTTGTTTCCTTGGACTTGAATTCCTTACTTTGCCTCCTTTTCCTCCCCCACCTCACCTTACTCCTTCCTTTCCCCTCCTTCTGATTAGCCACACTTGGTTTGTCTCCTTTTTGTGTATATCCTGTGTTGTTTCCTATCCTTTTACCTGATGATGCTGCGAAACCATGGTCGTTTCTGTACTTTTTCTGTGGTTAAGTAAAAGATTCCTCAATATGGATTTTTTAAAGAAGCAATTATTTAAAATTTCCTGAAAAATAAAGTAGCTGAAGTTCATACTAAAACGAATCCGTTGATTTTCCTTCTCTCAAGACGCCGAAAAAAGTAAGATAGATTTTGACGAAAATAACTTATTCCAGGCGTCTACCATTTCTCGCTCTAAAATTCCAGCTTCAACTCTAGAGACGAGAATTAAATATTAACGGTCACTGAAGCAGTCGAAAGGTTCTCTCAAATCTCCTCAAAGCTGAGGAATAATGCGATACTTTTTTTTTCTTATCGTATCCAAGAGCAACTTATGCACGATTTCCGGGTTGCCTTCTAATTGGGCTACTTTTGATAAAGCTCTCAATATTTTATTTCCATTATGGTGTTTTTGATTTCAAGTCGGCACCTACAGCGTGCTGAAGGTTCTGTCATTAATCTAGCGCCTAACTACTTACTTAGCGCCTAACTCTCCTAATGTCATACTAAAAAGTATGGACAAATTTTACTTCCACTGTGTCTTTCTTCAAATCCCTCGGATTTCTGTCTCCTTATTTTCATAGAGAATATAATTTTTTGGACCTTTGGTTTGGAAAAATCCCGTTTTTCTTCTCGATGTTTATAATCTTCCGCTCAGTAATGTATCCGATTTCTCACCCTAACAAATCGGTGATGTTCTGTGAGGAATTCTTCTTTTAATAGCCCTCAATCTTAAAGGTATCGCAAAGATGCTTATAATATGTAATGAAGATTCTATTCGAATATAGTAGACTTCTATCATTTTTATGATTACTTTAGAATAGCGTTTTTAATCCTTTGTGAGATAGCGGAGCTTAAATATAATTAACTACTTACTCAGAGCTCTGAGTGAAATTATTTGCAGATATTGCACTATTTGAGTATACCAATTACCATGATTGTTGGTAAGTCAATATTCATCATATTTGCCCTTTCGTAAATGACTACTAATTATTAGATTACACGAAGGAGCACTGAAATGGATATTTGGAGCACCGTTTGAGAATTACCACTCTAGACTGACTTTAGAGGAATGTCGAGGGAAACTTAATTTGATTAAGAGAGTTATTGTAAATATATACTTAGTTACCTCAAACTATTAGCTGTTGCCTATATTTTTGTTGTTATCCATTCCAATATACGCACCAAATGTGTACAGAGCCGAGGATATTAAAATGCAGGCATTTATAACGCGTTTGCATTTACCTTCTGCAAACAATGGTAGCAGTAGTTATTTAATTTCACAGTGTAATAAATGTATCTGTACTTCGATGGATGAGCGGACAGTTGCTAGCTAGAAAAGCTGTTTCCCGATAGGAGAGCTCACTGATTTGGTTGTTCGGGCATGGACATATTATTCTTGCCTCACCATTGATTCTGCAATGATTGTACATAACTGTGATGTAAATACCAATAATCTGACAGGGTTTAGATGGTTGACTTTGAATTTTGATTTCTACGTTAATTCGCTCGAGTAAATGCATATTTTTATTTATGGGAAATATTGCATTCAATGTTGACTACTTCCTTTTAACTTATGTTTTCATGCTTTCGCATTTGAAAGTGAAAAATGTTTTAAGAAACTTTGTGTTATTTTTTTTTCAATAAAACTGGTACGCATTTCAACATAGGTAATCACATTCTTTGATCGGAGTCCGGAGTCTTTGTCTCCGCTGTCTTTTGGGAAGAATCAAGGTGCCTTCCACACCGCCGTAAATCGAAGCCTTCTTTGTTATCTTATAATTAAAGCGAAGCCAAAATGAGGTCCTATTAGGCGCCAAAGCAACGGTGCTCACACCCACGCCTGTTCTCGCCTAGCCCACTGATCTAAGGCCTCCGATATTAAGGACCTCTTTTTTTTGGGAAAAAACCGGTTTCGCAAATAAGCCACGCCTTAAATGGCTTCCCTCAATCGAGATTAATGTGGATTTAACTTGTATCTCACTTGACTGATAATTTTCACTGTAAATGGTAATCGCCAACGCATCGGCTGGTTTCCTCAACGTTAAGTAAAGAAGCGGGATTGCTTTAATTAGCAGCCATGAGATTCAAATGAAGGCTCTCTTTTGGTGCTAATCGTCCGTTTTTTATTGTTTAATGAAGCTCTCAGTTGGCGTTGGAGATGCTCAATCTACCCACGTAATCTCGATTGAAGTGTATTACTCAGTGTGACGTCTTCCTATATCTATTAATATAGAGTTAAATGTACATCATCATAGAGGCAAAAGATTTTGGATGACATAAGGGGTGGGGTTAATTATAAGGAAATGAAGGAGATGGCGCTTAATAAGGATTGATTGTGTATGAACCTATGGAAAGGTAGAACACTCAGGAGGATATATCATCCAATTTTGACATTAGTTCCTGTTGTCTGAATAGTGATCGCTAGGGAAGACCTACGTAAGATTGACTTGAAATAAGTCTTTGGTTTTTACCACTTTTTATTGACTTAAATTTAATCGTCAATCTACTAACGATTTCTAAGTTCAAAATGATCAAAATGCTTCGTGTCACCTAGGGGTTTATTTCTCTCCCTTTAAGTTTAATTACTTGTGTAGCTGAGTCTTTGATTACGCAAAAGTGTGAACCCTTCAATAAAAATACGGAACGAAGTTTGTGATATACATTTCTTTTCAGTAAAATAATATAAAATGAGGAAGGAATACTTTGTGTCTTTAACGACGAAAAATTCTCATGATAATTACATTGTTTTACTTTGTATATTTTGTAACTGATACAAAAAATAGGAATTATGTTAATTAGGCTTTTCTTTTCCTATGAATTTTGAATTCTATACGAGCGAGTTCTTTGGTATGTTGGTTCTTCTAAAACTTCCCTTTTTGCAATCTTCAAGTAGGACTCTCCATACCTTCTTTGTAAAAGGATGATGACTGCATACACCATCTTGCTTAAGAATTGCTTTATTACATTATATTTTCACATGCTTTATTAGTTTACTCATATTTTTCTGTGGTAGGAAACTTCAGAATTCCCTTCAAGTTCTTCATTGTCACATTATGATAATAATGAGTGATACAATAACAGTATGTGAGAAAACACACAAATGAATAGCTTCTTGAAAAATAATAGATCAGGAAAAAATTGAATTGAACAAGTCATCATGAAAAGCAATCTCATTACCGGAGCCAGAAGGAAATTTTGTCACGGAAATACAGTTTTGCCTCTTTTGCTGACCTAGAAAACTTATTTGAAATTTCTTTTCTTTCTCACCACTAAATAAATGCAAGTCTGAAAAGAGCCTCCAAATCGTTCTCTCATTTTTATCAGATCTGAAATCATGTCTTCCTGATTGCTTCAGATATAGACTTTTTCCCCACGCTACCAGAATGCAGGGCACAAAATAAGACTCAATTTGGACAGGAATTTTTAAACCTTTATCTTACGAATTTCAGATTTCAATCAAATCGCACTATTTCGCAGACGATGGAACCGCGTGCTGAGAAAATTTCGCCCCATTTCCGTAAGGAGTCGATAAGAATCCACGCGTAGTAAAATATCAGATAGAGCTGACATCTGGTGTGGAGAAAAAATAAGGAAAGGGTGAATAGGAAAGAATGCCTAGCCTGGACCCTCGTGCAGTCTTCTTTTCGTCGAATTCTTTTATGGGAAATTTTTATTCCTTTTTCCGCTCTTTCTGCGGGATTTATATTCCTTCCCTAAATTCCGACCGTGACAAATGGAAGTGATTTGCAAGACTTTTGCTTCCGCTTGCCACCTTCGCGCCCACGCTCGCTCTTTCGCATGCCGACGTGGTTTTATTTTCCCCGGAAGCCAAAGTATTTAGGGATTGGAGATGTAGGCCGTGATTGGACGGGGTGGTGACTTCGTGAGATTGGTGATTTAGCTGTAGCATTTTCCCTCCCCATCTAATCAGGATGAATTCTCTCTCTTTGAAGATTTGTTTTGCGGGTTTTATCAGGAGATCTTTACTAGGAGATAAATTAGCATGGAATGAGTATAGATACATAATTTTCTGAATTTATGGCAAATATAATTATTCATTTATGGCAAATACAATTGTACTTGAGATACTGGGCAAGAGAAAATAAAAAGGGTTTTGTAAATGAAGAATTTTAGAGAGCGTTCTCTGGATTTTGTTACTTTAGATGCTGAATAAAACACCAATATTTGATATTTGTATGCTTTTCAAATATCTTTAAAATAAAATCTGTTGCTAAATAATGTCTCTTAAATTAGCGTCGATACCATTCTTACTTGCTGATGGGGCTAGCTATGTGGATTAAAAATACAGTTGATTGGAGGATTATAAAGAGATATTTCTCATTATTCTCTCACAATATTTTTTTAAGCTTCAACTAGAGATACTGATGCTTTTCAGAAAACTTTTCGAGTTAACTTCTTTTTCCATAAGTATTTATCTTTAGCTTGAAATGACAGCAATTAGCTAATTATTTCCGCATTGATATACGTAACAGATGATAGCATTAAATCGTTTCCATAGCTATAAATTTTGTCAAAATCTTATGGAAAGATTTAATATCGTAATAAATTATTAAAATGTTACTCAATGCAATCAGCAATGAAGTATCTAGTTCTGTTCTTGAATCCGATTCAACTAAGTGATATAATATTTCATTTTTAATTTTCAAACCGTTTCAGCGTTTCGTTTTATTTCTAATTATCATAGAATTTTAAAATTATTCTTTTGCTATTTCGAAAATTTGTTTTTTTTTCGATGAATTATGAATCTTTATATTATTATCGGTGTCATAGTGAGTTAGTTCGGCTGTTCATTGCCATCAAAAGCAGTACATACAGCATTGCGTGCTTTATCATTATTTTTAAGTAAACCTTCCCACAACAAATGTGGGAGATTTAGAGTTATGCATAAAAATAATTATAGTAAAGCAAGAAAAAAAATAATTTGTGAATTAAAATGAGTTTTCAGGTTATATTAATGATGAAAGGATTCTTGCGTTAATTTTTCAAAATAATATTTCGCCGAGAATCCAAATAATTTTAGATGATGTACAGATTTGCTATCATATTCATTATACGTTACTATATTCACCTCCTTTCTAGTCAGAATACCCAGTGAAATGTACAGACAAATTGCTTCTTCTTATTACACTCATAATGCTTGTGGGTCTAGATCTAAAAAGAAGTATAACTGTTTCTTGGATTTAGGGCGACAAAACGGAAGATACAAGATCCTTAATAAAGTGACACAAGACATTTCAAACCGTGTCTGGACATTTATGGAAGTTAATTAGACGTCTAACTCTAAGCTCAAATTTTTATTTACCTTCCCCGGAGAATCAAATTACCAGGAGATTTTCATCGGAGGCGGCCGAATGTCTCCACAAAGATAGGCATAACCTTGTTAAGAGAGTCTTGCCTTCCCAAAGTGCCGTCACACGGATCCGAACCGAGTTTTATTCCTCCCATTCCTCACCAACTCTTCCTTTTTCCCGCTCCAATTTTTCCGTTGAGGCGGAGTAGACGTTTAAATTTTTATTTTGTTCGGGAGACAGGTCCCGACGGATGTTCGGTCGCATTAACTTCCAATGTATGCACGGAATATGATGAAAATTTCATGCCTCGCTTCTTTTAATAACCTCGCGAAGAATTTCGGAGTCCCCGCGGTAATCTCAAATAAGAGGAAATAATAAAATGTTCCGAATACGAGGAATCGGCGTGCAATTTTCCTCAAGTGAACTTGTGTGTGCGCCTCCCACGGAGCGGAGGGCGGGCTTACGTCAAGGTCTAACATGTTGCAGCGCTTCGGAAAAAACGCATCCGGAGCGCGGATGTTTATACGTCTGACTTGTGCAATTCGGCTGAACTTATCACAATTTCCATGCTCGAGAATGGGGACGGAAGAGTAAGGATTATTAGGAACTCCTCCTCGCCCGTGGCAGGTGTATTTATTGCTGTACGACGAAACTCGGCTGCCAAATTAGTTCCCGCATCCTCCTCTCTCTTGGCTGAAACGCTCATGATAAAGGTGAATTGGTGTAGAGGAATACGAGTGAGTGAAAATTTTCCATAATATAAAGCAGGCTTGATTTGCCTTCAGTAGACTGTGAAACGTGGAATTTCAACTATTCATTCAAATTTCATCCTCCACACATGGAATTCTTGCTTTGAATACGTTTATTGTAGGCCTGGGAATTCCATTTTTTGAATTAATCAATTTTATATTGCTTTTTCATTATATTTTATATATTTTAACACTAAAATGAAACTACATTCCTGTAGTTAATTTACCGTATGGACTTAAAGTTCTAATTATAGGAATTTCCCTTGACTTTTCATATTAAAATTAGAGCCAAATGGTTACTTAAATTTAAGCAGATGAACATAAATTACATTTCTCTCTCGAATACTATTTTTTTGCATAAGTCAGACACTTTGCATTCTTTTTAGGGTAAGGCTAGCAGCAGAATACTTTCATAAGGTACACTAAGCTTTCTTGACTGCTTGAATATCAATTAAAGTAATTGGCGTAGTACTCATTATATAGACCTAGCAACATTGAGAATTTTTCATATTTACATCTTTATATTGAGTTACTTTAATCACATATAATTTGATGCATTTTAAGTAATAAAGGCGAAATTTTAGGCAATATTACCATGATAAAGATATTATTTTTGTATGCTATTCTACTTATTTCCATTTCGTACCTTCATAGAAGCCAGAAATTATATACTTTTCAGTCGAATGACAAATATTTTTCTACTCTGAAGTAAAGCAATATAATATGCATAGCTTCGTCAAAATATGAATAATAATATATACTTATAATAATATAGACTTAATGAAATAATTAACTTCAGTAATTTTCAATGAAGATTTAATATTGCGTCTGAAAATCAATTGTCCTGTCATAGCTCATCTTTACCAGTTTCAAAGTATTGTTACCCAAATTAATTTTTTTAGCAAATAAAAAGATTAGAAATTCCGATTTCAATTAAGGTGCATCTCTCAAACATAAACGGTAGTTCAATGGTCGGAAGTTGGAATTGGCTGAGTATTTTTATTAACGCTAAGGATTAGAATTTGATGGATCCATTGATATTATTGGTAATAGTAGTTAAATTTATAACAATAGTGCTTTAAATTTGATGTAATATGAATGACCCTCTGAATACTTAGAGTTTCCTATTTACCTGGCCTATGGTGGTGAACTTTATAATAATAGTTATGACGATGTAGGGAACGTTAACATATTATACTCTAAGATCAGCTGATAGCCTGAGGAGCTCGATTTCAATTTTCCGAATTAATTTATTGAGAATGATTTTTAGGAAAATGTTAGCAGAGGATAATTTCGTGGATGTGGTAATGTAGATTTGTTAACATTTGGCGAACGTCAATTATACTTTCGTCATTGAAGAAATAAAATTACATTACCTCAATCAAGCATATGCAACTTATTTTATATAAAATCTTCGATTCTCAATAACAGTTGGAAAATAGAAAGTAGATCGAGATATAAGAATGTGGATGCATTCCTTCCAAATGTGTCTTGAATAAGAAAGCTGAGAGTGGGCGTGCCTTTAGAAAGAATTCCGACATAACTACGTGGAAAATATACAAAATGCAGAAATTGGATGTGGATGCAAAAGTTATCCAAGCCGATTCTTTGGGCAATCGTCCATTACATTTTTGTGGCAGGACCGCCGAATCCGTAGCGGGAAGGCGCATTAAGACCTTCCCAGAGCAAAGAGGGAAGGGAGCGAAACTTTTTTACGCTCCCACACATTCATTTGTTTCCCGCAAAACGGGATTGAACGGACGACGAAGGGAAAAGAATAAACGGTCCGTGGAGCAGGAAGAGTAATGAGGTCGTCCCATTTTTCCCACCTTAACCCTCTCCTTTCGGCCGCGAGGGATTTTGGGAAGAAATCCCTCCGCCGCACACGTAAGAGACGCCTTCATTTCACGGGAAAGAGTTACGTTGGCGAACGATCCCTCACGGAGAAATATGGCGACCGGCGCAATGGCGGGAACGAGAAGGATACGCTCGTTTTTCTGTCTGTCCGCGTTCACCGTGTGGAGCTGAATAAAGTCGTAGAGATGATGCTATATTTGTCGAAGAAGAAGAAAGGGTTAACACTAGAAGGACGGGAGTTTCGCTGTACCTAAAAGGACGGGAAGTGGTCATTTTACCACTTCGCTTCTCAAACCTAATATATTGCTTCTTTGTATCTCGGAGGCACTGAATTGTTTCTTTTAGGAATTTATATATAATTATAGCAACATTAAATTTCTGTTTTTCCATCGATGGATAATTTATAGTCAAATTTCAAGATACCGCGAAGAGTTTATTGTTTTCACTACATCTATACGACTTTGAAAAATAACCACGCTCTACTTAAGTTCCTTTTAAACGTCATTTATACGGTTATTTACGTAATAAATTATACAAATATAAATATGTGCAGGAAAATATTTAAAAAATCGGAGACAAAGCTAATTATTTGGCTTGAGAAGAGATAGTGGTCAAATTACCACCAGCCGTTCTAGGTATAAAACAGGGCTGTCATAACGTGCATATTTCTAAGAATCGTGCTTATTTTAAATAGCGTTTGCTTATTTTGTCTTATTTTATCCAGATCGAAGACAATCTAATGTTCAAACTCACATTGTATATAATAAGAAGCGCCTGCACAAGAACTTGAGGGAGTTTAAACTTGCAACATTATTGCGACAGAAAGTCGAGACAATTTATTACATGTAAAGTATAATTCCTTCCGTATAAGAAAGTGTCTTGCGCAAGATTTGTCGCAAGTTACTCGCCAGTTTGATTTTAACTTAAATGCACACTTATGAATTGTCAGTAGCGTGTGTTTTGTGCTTGTGCTGGCAGTGAGAGAGCGCCTTAGGCCCCAGGCCCCTTGCCTTATCAGTTGGCGGGTAGCAGTAAATGAATTGCTGGAGAAAATCATTGGCAATGCGAAATATTGTAAATAAAACTGCTTAACCAATTGTTTTATTTTCTGGTGAAAAATATTAATTTTGGGTTCGAGTGTGCTTATTTTTGGGTCCCCATCGATGGTAGCCCTGTTTAAAATGATGTAAAAAATACCAAATTATTGTTATCAAAATTTTAATTCGTTCGTATTAAATTTGAGATGCGATCACTCTTAGTCAAAGTTACAAAAAATTGAAAAATGTTTAGCTTAAAGAATTTTGAAGTAAAACGCTGAAAATTGGTGTAATGACCACCACGATCCTTCTAGCGCGAATGCTCCTATCCTCCTTGGATGATTTGGGTCAGGAATATTCCCCTTCTTTTGTTATCGCGAGCTGAATGATTCCCAGTGCCGCCGCTCGCTGATTGCGATTCGCAGCTGATGAGAGATGAAGAGTGCAATACGTGTTTGCGGGAGATGTTAAGATGAATGCTGCGGCGTCTGCTGCTAATAAGCCTAAAGTTATTCATCATCTCTCATTGTCTCCAGAGAGACGATCTCGTATATCCCCCTCTTCCATTTCAATGAAAAAAAGTGTTCATAAGAGATATTGCTAGAGAATTCTATGCGGGAACGAATAGACATGGCAAAATTTTCTATTAATCAAAGACAGAGAAGGTGGAGCTTCAGCATATATATTAATGATGCATAAAAGAATGTTTTTGCATTGTCGGTTAGATGAGATGAGGTCAATCGTGTTTCATCTTTATCTGGGTCTCCTTAGAGACATTAGGAAGTTAGTTCCTAGCTTTGTGATACTAATATCGCTGATTAACTATACTAGTATCTTTCTGTGAAAGTAATATCTCTAGATTTTATAAGATATGATCCACTTCTGTGCTATTAAATGATAAATTTTGGTATCCGAGGCATTATACTGGCTGTTACTGATGGAAGGAAAGGTTTCCCTAAAAAAAACTCATTTATATACAGTTCCTTTTATACCATATGATTTACAGTGTTTTACTTTTATCTGAATATCCTTCATTACGCATTGTATCAGTTGTAAATTCCGGGATAGCGTTTTATATCACTTTATTTAGGTAGTGATCTATATAGAAAAGGAATATATTCTAAATTCTGGTCGAACAGTGTACTAAGCGTACAATCGCATCTAGTAAACCGTATTTTCAAGGTTTTTTTTATATTTTGAATTGAAGGTGTATCCCTTCAATTAGTGGTGTACGAGGTAGAGTGAATATCATCTTCCAGTACTGTCTTATGCTTTAGATTCCTCAAATTTTCGTTCCTGTGCCAATCAATCGAATGTAATAGATATTTAGGATTGATAACGAGAAACGAAAATTTCAAATGTTTTAAAGTAAACTTTCAAATTCGTGTAGAGTGGCTACTGTTAGCGGATTATATTTTTCTAGGGTGCACTATGTGTGAATGATTTCTTGAGAAAATGGGTGTTGTTTAATTTTCAAGAATTATGTTTCTAAATTACGCCAACCAGGTGGATAGAGAGTAAACGCCTTGCGCCACATTTCGTTTTATTAAAATAAATTACTTCAATCTTCAATTGATTGACTTAACCTTCAATAGTTTTTCTTCATTATTCATATTTTGAATGACAGAAAAAAATTATCACACAATTTGCTCCTTATGTTATATCGTATATCTAGCAATAACACATGCCATTCACTATGGAAACTAATACAACTCTCATTACCAGAGCATCTTCATATATTCTGTACGTAACTTAAGACGATGATATTTCACAATTCCGCTAGTTTCTGCCGTTAATTACACTTTCGCGTACCATAAGGTATACTAAATAGCGCCGCAACTTAGAAATGTGTGCACTCTCGAGTTAACGGGCCTCACTTCCATTTCTCGACAGTCAGCTGCGATTGTGAAATCCTTTCCTCATATCAGACGCCGGGTTTTTCTAAGGAAGGATAGCTCGGATGACACACTCAACCGATACTTAGAAAGCGGGAGAAAACAGTCGATTTATAAGCGTCTTTAATTGGACCCGTTTCCTAGGAAACGGAAAGCCAATACCTTTCGGCCGAGAGCTCTTTCTCTCTCTCTCTTCGGGCATCAACAATCGCCGGACCCGAGGAAATATCATATCGATTCTGCAAATTTTTCCGTCTGCGCCCGTGTCCCGTGGGTGTAGCACCTCCACGTGGGCGGCGGGCTTCCAGGTGTCTGCATTCTCCCCGCGACTGGTATCTCTTTGACGGTGGGCGTCAGAAAGTTGTCTCGAGAATGAGCGATTCGAGTCAGCACGGGAGGGTAACGGGTGTGATGTTGGTACGAGTTTGCTTTATTTTCGGGAAGTGTAAGGTGACGGTAGTCAGTGTCGCCTTGTCAACAGGGGGGGGGGGGGCGGAATGATCGGGATGATGGTTCGTGGATAAGGAAGGCGTTGGTGACGAGTTTATTCTGGCAATGCGCGCTCTTGGGTCTGCTCACGTATTTGATGCTTACGAGGAAGGGAGAGATGAACGAACTGGGGACTGGTCGTGCTTATATATCCTCATCTTACATTCTCATTTTTCTCCTACACTTTCACCTCTATCTATCCTCTTTCAACTGTTGTTTTCTTTTATATATCAACTGTACGTATACGTATTTAAATATGCATTTGTTAATATTCCGACTAATCTACTTTGAAACTTGCAGTTGATCTTTTTAGTGGATTGTTTTTATTTTTATTTGTAATTAATATTTTTTTAATTAATTAATATTTCCTTGTATCATTATTCCATGTACCATTGTCTAATTGTACCATTTCAATAATTGTTGGAATAATTATAATTCTTCCTTTTGTTTTCTTTTATCTTATAATATAAATATTTAATAGGTTAAATGTAAGATGGGACTGTCTAGTCTCAATTTCGCCCAATAAAGAAGACCTTTGTATGTATGTATATATAAAATCAACTGTCAGTTGCCTTCTTTTTTTTCTCATTCTAAGCTACTGTTGCCCTTCACAGGTGAAGTCCTCCTAAGTTCCATTGAACTTATCAGGAGATTGTTCACCGATGCAACAGTAGCAACGAACACACACAACATTCTAAGGTCGGAAAAATCCGATCAGCCGGGACTCGAATCCGAGACCTTGGGGTAGGAGCGATAGCTTAGATGCTATCCACTCGGCCACAAAGGCCGGTATTTATGACCTGCATCGTTAACATTTGCCAATTTCAGCACCTTGGATGGGATTTTATTGCCGTTCAGCTCTTATCCGAGAGTTGTATAAAGCTTTTCTGTGTGCAAAGTATGACTTGGTGAAGGGTAGATGACAGATTGTGACATAATGTAGAATTAGAATTGCCCTTTTGCTAATTTTTATCTATCAATTGCAATAAGTTTATGTGAAACCTATTAGCAATTTGATAGAAAATGTTTTCTTTTGAATTATAATGAGAGACAAGGTTTCGAGGGATTGTTTTTCATTGAAAGGCGGCATGTGAAACCATTTGAAACTTTCACGTCGCTCTGGAGCTACATCTTGCTGGTATTTTATTGTGCAGAAAAGCTGAATTAGTAGTTAAGTAACTTTACGGAATATACAGTATAATTCATCTCTGATTGACGTCAAATATCAGGCTAAATACAATTTGTAGATATTCACATATGTTTAGAGGGTCCGAAGACAACACCCTGCTACCTGCTAGCAGTATTAGCATTTTTTTCTACGAATGGCCAAAAACCATTACATAAAATCCACCTTAGTAGCCGAGATGTTGTGGAGATTACTCTTATCAGTCAGCATGAAAATCTATTAAAACAATATTACTAGAACAACTCTTTATCATCAAAATGTAATTTTCTACCCATTATTTTAATTTAAATTCGTTTCAGTATCAGTTAATTTATATCGGAGAGATTTGAAACTGCGGTGAAATTTGAATTTGAAATCACTTCAGTGTTGGCAGAGAAACCTGACACAGCAGCATTTGCTCCTATTAACAATTTTTCTTCTTAATCAAGAATGTGACTTCGAGGGATAGATAAGAGATCTTTGAATCCAAGCAAGAGTTAGAAAAACAGAAAGCAGATCAAGATAAAAGAATACATGTGAATGCATTCTTTGTGAACGTGTCAAGGATGGAAAAGCTAAGAAGATTGACTCGGATGAGGAGAAACCGTAGGAGGAAAATTGATGCTTGAATATGCCGAATCACGAAATCTTAAAGGATTAAAATTTAAAACGGAAAACGGTTTTAACTTTCTTCCTATTTGGAAAGGAGGAATAGAAAGGATCTAGTTTTTTCTTAGCAAAGTAGCGTGAGTCTCTGTTTCTCCATTACAATAGGCGTGGGAGAATTATGTTGTAAATAAGTCAGAAGGCGTTGGTCCATTTAAATCCCAACCCACCCTTAGAATACCAAAACAGATTTAATATTCAAAGTACATCTCGCTGTCTATTGGATCAGTGAGAGATTAATGGAGGTCAGTCCAGTTTTTACTCCTTGTAACTTTGCCAGAGATCCGTATAGAAACGCCTTGGGTATACATATGTAATATATGCTAAGGAACTAGATTAAATTGGCTAGCGAAGAGAATACGTTTGTTTATAAGCTTAAAAAAGTCTTGTATAGGAAGCAAGTTTATCATTGCAGGCTCTTTGTTTAAGAATCATGAGGAAATAAAGAGATACGGATTGAAAGAATTTGATTGTTGCTCTGTTAGTCGCTAGTGATAATAGTGCCAGCTAATTGTCTTGTATTGACGTACGACTTTTAATAATCCTTAAATTTCAGCATTTTTGCATGATCATATATAGTATCATTTTCAACTGAAGTTGCTAGGATTTTGGTAGTGTAATTTGAAATATTTATGCGTAAGAATCATGATGGAAATTTGCAGAACTTGTGGCCTTTTTCTTTACAATGTCTGAGTCGATAAAATAAGCTTCCTTGGAGATTCGAGGCTGAGAGCTGCTGACATATGAAATTGTGTAATTTGAACAATAAAATGTTTCGCGGCAGAAACATTAACCGTGTTCCTACCTGGAAAAAGCTGAATATTATATAATATGTTAAATCTTCTTTTCCACTTTGCAAGAGGCTCAGGAAAGGAAACAGTAGAGATTAATTCATTCATTGCTTATGCTACAGTTAATTATATAGAAACCTTTCCCAATCTACACCTCCAACGCTAAAGATGTGGATGTCCATTATACAATATGAAACCATTGCATCTATTGTGATATAACCACGGATAATACTGGAAGTTAGATGTTTCACAATTTGAATTATATTTGCGTTCAATTTCATCAAATTTCAATGTAAAAAACAAAGAAAAGGCATAAAATGAGGATATTAAATTAGATTTAGGAAATTGGAAACCCGTTACTCGTAATTTATCACCAATCATACCAACATTATGTAGCAAAGCTTTCGTAAATTATTAGTTTAGCTTATTTTTTCCAAAACCAAAGTAAACACTGCAAAAGTAAAGTAAAAGGGTGTACATATGCGATTTTTATATATGATGAGGCATATTTAATTTGTTTTAACTATTTGTACTTACTGCACTTTTATAATTCATTCCCTCATCAAAAAGTTTATATAATTTGATAACCTCAGAAATATTTGTATTTTATTTTATTATTAATGCAACTAATAGGATATATGCAAGGAGTTTTTAAAATTTGAAATTTAAATTTTCATTTCAATGTTGGACTTTATTTGGTACTAGAACATATTTTACAATCAATTGAGCTGGCTGTCACTTTGTGAAACTCCATGAAGGAAGGAGAAGAAATGACTTTGTCTCTGCTCCATAGGAGGAAAATTTACTAAGAAACGACGATTAAGGTCTAGTCATCTTCAGGTACAGAATCGAAAATTGTTCGAGTATTTATACATAGAAGGGTTGAGGGGAAGGGCAAAGTTGAAGGGGTGGTAGTGGGTTGAGAGATTGAAGGAAGCAGGTTGACAAGTGACAGCAGGAGGAAGGTGGCAAAGAATTGGTGAACATTAATGAGCTCAAAATGACTTCTTTTTTGGTGAAGAATTTCGTTTGTTCGAAAATGTCTAATTTAGGACCCTTTGGTAAATAATGGATTAAGTGGGATTGAAAATCTGTGGAGTGGTGGTTTCCAAGTAAGTGCATGGAAAAATGAGAAGCATGGGAACCATTTTTAAAATATTGTTATAAATACCTACCAGTTTGCCTTATGTAAATAGTTCCGCAATCATTACAAATTAATTTATAAATACCTGATTTTAAAGAAGGATCAACTTCATCCTTGGTATTTGAAAGAGTTTTACCCAAACTATGCAGTGTGTATAAGGCAGATTTGTGGTTACGAGGAAGAGAATTCGCGATACCGTAACTAATAAGATCAATGTAAGGAATTTTAACCAATTTCTTAATTTCATTATTTATATTGAGGGTGTGATAAATGCGCGCCATATTTAGTTTTCTTTGCTTTTTAATAAGAATACAATCAATGAGGGAAGAGGAGTGACCATTTGCAACTTGTTTGATAATCCCTATTTCCTTGGAAAAATTACTGTAATTGAGGGAAATGTTTATTCTCCTTCCATAACATATATTAATTAATGACTTGTTAAGTCTTAGAGATTGTTTATCGCCAATTTTGGACCGGTAACCTCACAATAATAACATCAGCTACTCATAGTTCTGAAATTAATCTCCTCTATCTACATCATAACGATAATATCAATTTGATTCTGAGATTAGAGTCCCAAATAGCGAATTGATATTAATGGCAGATAGCGATAATATCATGGGGAAAAGGAAAAAGGTCGGTACCGCAGGTAGGCCAAACTTAAATGTCAAGGTCGGCAGCCGTTGCAATAGAGTGGGGAAAGGGAAGAGTAGTAATCAACAAAGAGACCAACTAATTACAGCCCAACGCACGCAATTAGACCCTCATGAATGCAAGTTACCGGAGTGAGTGTCAGAGATCGGCCGGGAGGGAGCGATCGTTTTAGCGGGGATTCAACGATCGGGGCTCGCAGTGCCATCCGTCTTCCCACGCTGAAGTCACGATAAAGGCTGTTTATATCCGAGCAGATTGAGTTATGGGACGGAAGAATTACGCGCCCCTAATTTACGAGTCCTCCATTACCGGCAATTATGCGATCGAGAGGGCAGAGAGGGACGGTGCGTTCTGCGGCGATTGTGCCTTCGCCCATTCTTCAGGAATTTCCGATCACCAGAATTAAGTCCCCTAATTCCTAGAATCTTTCCCGCCGAAATTTCCCTCGAGTCCTGACCTTTCATCGCTCGCATGGGAATATCTCGTCTCAATTCGATTCGATTATCTTCATCTGTTGACATGTTGCCTCTCTCCGGGATGAAAATTCCCCTTGCAGACGCTTCGTTTCGCCTTTCACTAAGCCGTTGAAGGAGATAACTCTTTGGTGGGATGGCTCTTAACCTCCATACTGATACACTATCTAGTGAAGTAAACAACGTGCTAATTTCGCAAATTTTACATTGGTAATGTGTGCACCCGGTGATTTGATATAGGGCGATTTGGTCCGGGACGATTTCGTACCCGACGATTTGGTCCAGGGTGATTTTTAGTACCTACGGCGTTTAATAACTCATCATTATTATTTGGGCAAGAATGAGATTTATGTCACAACTAACTGTTATTGCAATAGCTTGTAATTTCAAAGCTTGGTTTTTCTAACGACCAGTTGAAATTATTGTTTGTCTTATAGAAATGTTCATTTAATGTCAAGCGTCGACAAACTTTTACTCTCCAAAAGAAATTGGAAAGTGGTTTTTTTATCTGTCAGCATATGGCATATTTCTAGCCACAGTTTAATTTTGTGTAAAAGCAGAGGAAAATTAATTTAAGTGTGATTTTAGAATTATGGTGATTTCGAATAACAAATAGAAGTTAGTTTATTCACAAAATTCACAATCCACCCTTTCTCTTGGATTAATTATCAGAATTCTTTTTTGTTAACTATATCTTGATGTATGGCAAAATCATAGAGCTATTGTTTCGCTAAAATGCATGCTAAATTATTCCTCAGTCATCCGAATCTGAAATGACAATACTGTGTTAAATTTGCATTTTGCCCCAATTTAAACCGTACTGAATCGTTTACATGCATACACAGGGAAATAATTTAATTCTCAAGAAGGATTGGACATTCAAATGTCTGACAGTACCGGGACCTCCCGATTCCGGTCAGTTGCTCCATCAGTAATTATCTAATTGCAAAATTACCTCAAGAGTTGGTACACCATTTTGTTTTGGCCTGACATGATGTATATTGTTGAAACAACTTCATTCAAGCATCTGAGTTAAAGGCCATATTTCCCCCGGTAAAAGATTCAACGCTGCAATATCGTGGCATCTCTCAGAAGGTCACTTTAATAACTTCGCAGCTCCAAGCAGTAATTTCAACGCATCGTTCGTTTAGCTCGATCGGCGCACGTACCGTTAAAATTTTACGGTAGATTGGGTAATATCTCGCCGTCGGGCGATATTTGTTTCCTCGCAGCGAGAGAGAGAACGTTTACTTCACTTTTGTTCTTGTTTCGTTAGCAACCTTATTGTGACGTCACCGGTCACCCGTGTTCACCTTGGACATTTCGAAACACCTCCTTTGATTGCCACCGTTCCGTGATCTTTCTTCTTCCTCCAACTTTTTCTACGACACTAAAAAGTTTAGGCGTCCAAATTGCTCCGCTAAGAAATGCTAATTTCTCAATTTTTTCTCGTGCTGGTGTTTTTCTGAAGTCACGAGAAAGCATGCGAACGCTTCGGCAGTGCTCCATTTAAGATGCGAGTGATGGCGAGTAATTGGCTACAGCCTGTCTAGACCAAAAGATTCACGTCATGCGTGGGAGCAAAGAAAAAAAAAAAGAATCGTAATTTAAATATTGAAATTCTCCCGACAACCAATTAGCGTTGTATCGACAAATTTACGCAACTTTTTCGCACACCAAATCATCCGCGGTAGAGGGCGGGAGAGGTGACCGATTAATGTTATTTATGCGAGGGTGTTTTCAGTGCCCGGAGGTGAAAAAAATGATCGAGGAGGCGTTGGGTTTTTGTAAATGATTTGAATGCAAGATGGGATCTGCGTTAGGAGCCAATCATTTGTTGGTTCTATGAGGATGATTAAGTGCCTCGCCATCTATAATCGAACCATTGGAAGCCGAATTTCTGCACCGTTTTGTCCTCTTTGTGGTGTCATCGAGATTGGAGCGTCCATCTGTTTTACGGGAGGACTATTCTATTCCGTCCCTATTCTCCCATTGGATCCTTGTCGGCGCCTTTTCATGCGACGGATCTTTATTGGCGTAAATGGACTTGATTTTCTCTCTCTGTCAGTATTGATTTCAATCATCTATTTCCTGTAGGATCGAATAAAAAATATACTGGTGAAGAATGTCCTTATATTATGTCTTCAGCTGTAAGTTTGTTTCGAAACATGATGAATATACTAAAAACTATTAAATAGAACAAGAGTTTTAGATACAACACAAGTAAATTTTACTTACCCAAGGTTTTGCAGGCGACTAGTTTCGGCTATATAGTAATAGCCATCTTCAAGCCGAGAAAAAAGGAAAATTACAACAATTTTTTATTTTATTTTTACGTGTGTCAGAATTTCACGAAGTTACGGTCTCTTATGATGAGTTTAGCCAAAGAAGAGCTCAGGAGTAAGAAAAACTAATGTGGAAAGAATCATAACTTATAATAATCATAGTGAAAAAGTTTAGTCTTAAGGATAATATTATGCAGTATATTTATACGAACTACATTAACTTTGTGGAATAAATAGCTCACGAAATAAATGAAAGAAATGAAATTTTAATAAAAGAAACTGATATAAAAAATTATCAACTGAGTTAACTTTAAAAAAATAAAATCCACCGAACTGCGAGTAACTTTGTGGTAATCCATCCCAGGAAGAAAAAGGAGGAACAACTTTTCACTAAGGAAACTAATTCCGTCTTTAATGGTAACTAAGCATGTCGTATGCTCAATAGGTGTGTGTAATTTGCTTAGTTACCATTAAAATCGGAAATAGTTTCCTATTGAAAAGTTGTTCCTCTTTTTTCTTTCGGAGTTAACTTTTTATTGTCCTTATTCTGAGGTGTACGTTGAGTTTCTAAATAAAAGTTTAGTATTTATTCCGAGAGTATGATTGATTTGTTTGTTTCACTGGTGGTTACCAACTAATTATTTCATTAAGTTAGAATATTTAATCCTTATCTTAACCAAGAAATCACTGCTATAACTTTGATCCCAACCCTTGGTCCACAGGCTTATATTGGTCCCTGTTACATATGCGCGTTACGATGCTCTTTAGATCTGTAATAATAGCATTAATACGTTTTGAACTAACTTAGCCAAGGATTCAATTTAGGAAAACATCACATCAATACCTAGAAAGGAATTTAAGCGCGACTGCTCGAATTAATAGCCATAGTTGCAGTTAATAGTAATTTAACTACATTAGGCATTCATGGCACTAGGGGAATATAAATTAGTCCCCCCGAGGCTGAGAAAGTTTGGGAACACTGCTCTGAACAAATATCGTGCGCGGGAAAGAGTGTAATCGATTAAAGTGACCTCTAGGAAAGATTACGAGACTCGTAAAACCTCAGTGTTACGAGCAGTCAGGTAAGTCGGGAGAGTATGGGAAAGGAAATATCGGAGCTGTGTCCATATGTGACCCCTTATTAGGATTCTCCGCTGACCTCACGCGTGGGAGTTGGACCTCCAGCCGAGGCTGTCATTGCCGCAGATGCGCGAGGACGGAGATTAATGGATTTCGTGCGATCGTCTTTTGTTTGAGGCGCCCGCGTAAATTACGCGCGGAGGTGCTGCCCCCTGTCCCTTAACTTTCGTCTCGTTCGTTTGATTGTCATGTGCCGCCCGATCCGGATTCGTTTTTGCCGATGGTATTTCCGGGCCCAAATTCCGGTCATCCGCAGAGGGGTAGAGGTCACCGTAAAGTTGTCGGTGCCTCGGATTTCATACATTTTTTAATCTGTCGGCACCGTTGCTCACTTTTGCGAAGGGTTGGGTAGCGTACTCTCAGTCCGATACCTTTTAGAAATGAAGCAGAATACTCTTAAACAAGGCAGACTCAGGTTTCACTTCGTGGTAGTTACTAACAATAAACAGATTCACAATAAAACGTTAACTATACAACAAGAAATAATTCAAATACGAACAAGTTTTCGTAGCGAAGCTACATCATCAGGTCCGATAAGGTCCGACACCTGATGATGTAGCTTCGCCACGAAACCTTGGTCGTATTTGTATTATTTCTTGTGGTGCAGTAAACGTTTTCACATTGAATCTGTTTATCACAATACTCATGTTAGGCAAATTGGTCTTTCGGGATTATCTTTACTAATTGACAGCTATGAACAGAGACTGAAGTTCTTGATTGATTTCGTTTCTGGTTCTCGTGTTTTATTTGTGCTTCCGTTTGAAATATTCGTTTCATTTCATATACATGACAAACGTTACTGTTCTTAATCCATATAAACGTGATCTTGTGACTTTAAATTGAATAAATATGCCCATTTTTTTAGTATTCTAACATGAAGGTGTTTGGAATATTCACAAAAGACCCATCGGTTGCCTGTAAATCAAACTGAAAGCTGAATTTCCATTTTCTAAGTGTAACGTAGGTTGTTGGTGTAATCTAAAGAAGCAACCTTAACTCGATAGTATCCAGTTCTTATATTTATTTATTCAGTTTCAACGCTATACATTTTGCAATTGAGCAAGTTGTAAAATATAATAGTAAATGTAGAGTATTAAATTAAATAGTAATTAATTTGCCTATATGCTAATAAATATAATAGTAAATGTAACCAGTATATAGGCAAATTAATTACTATTTAAGTTAACTAAAGTATTGATATAATCATTTTAGTTATTTATTTTTTCTAACGTTAGTATTACGCACACTTTCTTATGGCTTCGCATAAAATTAATTAGTTATGCCTTTGAATGCGATATGAAAAGAAAAAGCGCGAGTTAATAGTTAATTATAGAAATCCAATCTAGCAAAGAGTAATGTGTAATTTTATGAATATTAAAGAGTTTGCTTGAAAGATAAACATTATATCCATTGAATGTTTTACTTTCGGATTCAAACTAGAATTACTTATCACTGAGACACGTAAAATATTAATATTTCCTTTTTCTCCCGCAAAAATTAGGCTTCCACTGTCGATTTTATGCTTAAATTTTAGTATTATTTCCTCCATCACTTTTTATATAAATTCTTTTTCGGAAAGATCTAAGAAAACCTTTACTTAGAGTCCTCGAGGTAAATTTAGATGCAAATTCACTTGACAAGTCACGAAAAATTGACTTCGAACGTAAAAATGTTTCCTTCGTAAACCGCTGAGATGCAAATCCCCATGATTTTTCCCTTCGCTACGGAAGTTTTTAGATTAAGTCAAAATAAAGCAGCTCACCCGTTCGAGATGACACTTAACTCCCGACGAAAAACAAACGATTCTTTTCCGACATTCGTGCTGGACCGCGGCTGTCTCCCGAGGATTTTAACACGGGCCGTAAAATAGGAGAAATAGGAGGGACAGTCCTAGAAAGAATAATCTCTTTCCTGCCTTCACGCCCACGCTCCTTTTTTCCACCCGACTGCCGTAATGCCGCGTGAGTGACGAGAGCCTCGCCCTCCGCCCTGCTCCCCTTACAAACCGGGCTCTCCGCCTCTTTCTTTATCCATTCATAACAGAACGCACATAAAAAATCTCGATTTGAATGCAACGCTATAGTGTTTCAGGTCGCCTTTAAAAGACTCTTTCGTTACAGCATTGGTCCACTTTTTCCGTTAAGATTGTGGCGGTCTTTGGTCCCGTCCCAGCACGGGCCCTTTCAATTTTTTTTGTTGAAAATACTATTAGTTCTCAGGTTAACTAATGGACGTTTCCATCTGCTTAAAGGGCACACTATCTCGGTATAAACGATTGATAATGAGTAATGAGCGACAGGATACCATTAATTTTGTAATTGGTTGGTATGGGGGAGGTATCACATACGTGTCAGTTTATACCTAAGTTTTTTCAATGGACGCTAACTAACCGTAGCCAGATCATTAAACGCAGCCTCCAGCGTATAATGTATAATCCGTTTTCGAATGAAGAATACTGAACTTGTACGCCTCGGAAGTGCATATTTATACCAATTCTATCATTTTATATCAGCTCCTAATTTAAAAATAAATCTTCTATGCTTATCTCACTAACGTCATTATTCAGGTGTTAAATTTTAAGAGATATTTAAGCTTTTATCTACAATCAGCTACTAAAATTTTGTTCAAAAAAAGCTAAAACTCGAAATATTATCCTTGATGAAGCTTAACCATGTCATTATTTTGCTCATCATGCCTCAAAATTTCTGACAGGGGATTTATATAAGATAATCCCATCGTGAAGGTGGCAATCCTCATTTTCTTTTAATTTACTCTTTTCACGGTATTTTCTTTAACGTTAATATTTCCCTTTAAAATTTAATACATACAAAATAGATATACGTAAATTACTCTTATAATTTACTGTTTTGTAATTAGAGTTTTTTCAACCTATGTATTAGTTTAAGAAAAGGGCAGAGTTCTCTTCATCATAAATATAATTGAAAACTGAAGGATGTTTTATCCATACCCAACCGCAATACAGTATATTGTTTACACAGAACACAATATATGCATTGTCGATAAGTCTAGATTAAAAGTTATTATGTGTACACTTATCTTTCGTATGGCATACTACCAAGTGATGGCCGCAACTATTTACTTGTTTTTATCATTTTCCTACGTGCTTTTTCGTTGGATTCCTTTGTAAAATCTTAGCTACAACAAATTAAGTTATTCTTCTTACATATCCTAGGAAGTAGTTTATCAATTTCATGAATCCCAATAGAAAAGTACATATTATTATACAAAGATATTTAAATCTAGATTTTTGATTAGTCTCTATAATGTACCATTAATCTTGCGTCTTCAATACTGCCTCAGGATGGTTGTTGATAATGACTTTAAATTTATGGAAATAGTGCAAAATAAATGTATCTACTCAATACTTTGAATAAATGAATTGATTCCAATGAATATTGGAATGCTCACCCTTAAATTACTCCTCTCTGGAGTTATAGATGCTGATCAATCGAACATAAACATCTCCGGACGGCAATTATTTTCTTCTTCGGAGTCTTTGGATTTTTGTTCTCCAGGGTTAGATTTATTGCCCAGCTTTGATGATACGACCGGTACATATCGTATCGACGCTACCTCGGTATTCTAATTTGGATCTCCTTTTGTGACGCCGATCGCACCGTGTCTACAATTCATCCCTTCAGCTGTTAATCGCCTCGAGAGTCGGACTGCGCGCTTCGCATTTCATTCGATCTTTACAAATACTTGGCCGTCGCGACGGCTTCTTTTTTCCTCCGGTTGACCGCAGTGAACGAGGCGGCTGCTCTCTTGTCGATTGTCATATCATGGCTACTTCGGTGGTCTGGCGTATGCTAATGCAGATGTTTTATTCATCAACTATTCGCTGCCATTTGCGAATGAATTTAGAGCGGTAATTTTCGTACAATTTGCAGGCGAGCTTTTATAAATGAAGCGTGGATTTTTTTGGCGAAGAATTAGATTTTCTCTCGCATGAAATGAGTCTCTGAAATCTAAATTAAACTTTTCAGAATTATCAGTATTGTTTTGTCAAAATGTGTGCTAGTATCGCATCTTCAATTTCTATAGTAACTGTATATTATACTATATATAATTTATTATTTTACAATATTTGAGCGTAGTTTGATCTCTTTGTCACGGAAGAATAATTTCATTCTTTAAAATATCTGGCCTGAACATGGGCTTCCTATCAAGAAAAAGTTTTATGCTTTGTTGTTTGGTGTTGCTAATAAATTAGTCTGAAAACTCTCCTTGAGATCCGAGGAAATTTTGTTACCACTATAAATACGTCAAAAAGCGTCACGATTCCTTTTTTTAATCATTGATCGTGAAGATCAGTCACTAAACATGATCACGTATAGATATGGAAAAAAGTACGACGTCATCTTCAGTTATTTTCATAGATTTTTGAGCTATTTTTGTCGTTATTATGAAATGTTATAAGTAATTGCTACATTTCGAGTGTAAATTATGAAAATTAGTATATATATATATAAATAATGTATAATGTTTATATGATATGTATAAATCTAAATGATTAACATTAATGGAAGAATAAATGAATGGATAGAAAGGAGTTTGTATGCATACACAAGGTTGATTCAGTCCTCCCTGAGAACTGAGAAAGCCTCTTGTTTCAACCCTTCAGTATTTGCGTGGCATATGGTTACATTAACAGAAGCGTAGAGTCATATTGACCCCAAACATAAAATCAGTTTTAAAATATATATCCTAGGGAGTGCCATGAAAAAGTAACGATCAATATGCATGATTTACGAGACATAAAATGACCAGCTTTTAATCAAAATATCTGTTAAAAAAGGTCAAAATTAGAATTCGTTAAGGTGAAGACGAGAACAGTAAATTGAATTACAATGCGATGCCGCGAATCTCTTACTTTATAGTGAATTGCTGTGTTTAATATTTTTCAGAATAACTGTGAAAATCAGTGAATGTTAAGAACATTATATTTTGGTTTAAATCAAATTAAACCAACTTCTATAATAATATGTCTATGTATTTGTAATGAATGAAGCGTTTTTTTGGTAAACTGTATAAATTGCCGTTAATTTGACACGTTAGAATGGTAGATAGGAACGAATAAAATAATTCAATTCATCTCTTGTGTCTATTCTTAGCCTTCAATTATAAAAGTTTGACTAATGGTATTTTTTTTGAGCTCCAATGACCCGACTAATCTAAGGATTAAAATACTTGGGTGTTTTTAGAGAAACTGTATAAGTAAAATGCATGTACTTACATTTGTTTGAGGAGGTTGATGGTTATATGAGGAGCATGTGTAGCTTAACAGGAGACTTTATGTGAGAGATTTATTTAAGAATTGGAAAACATTGCTCATTGAGATGAGGTAAATAGAGTGCTTTCCGTGGAAGGGATGTCTTATTGCCATGCATTTTTGTATGTTACTGTTGTTCATTTATGACATCATCAAGTCATCATTTTTTGAGATTCTTTATCATAAATTAAATTTCATGTCAGGAAAAGATCGCCTTCTCTCGATAAAAGGATTTTTTCTAATAATGAAATTGATTGTGATTTAAAATACACAATGTCACCTTAAATAGAGGCAGCTTTAAGCTGACTCATATACCCTTTAAAATTTACCTATTTCACTCCCCGCTTTATACTCTATGAAAAATCCCGTCGGCGGGCCAAACGAACTCTTAAGAAGTTTATTCAAATCCCCTGCCTTTCTACTGAGGAAATGATATGCGTCACCTTTAATATCCTGCCTCGGAAATTGCCTCTCACCCTGCCTAGTAATAGAGAGAGGAAGGGTTTTTACTTACCCTTTTCTTCCTCCAGCGCACTTTATGATAATAAACGAGGACCACACGCGAAGTCACGTCGAATGGATTTCACGGTGGTTCGTTTTTATTCCGCGCTCTTCTTGAGCGGCGCTTTCTCACTCGGTGACAAAGGGGAATCGATAATTGAGACGATTACCTCAGACCACGTCTTACTCCTTTTATCATTTTTTCATCCTCGTTTGCTTTTGGGAGTGAGTGGGATTGCCGTATACCTCAATCCGTTGAATGGTGAGGGTGGAGGATCCATAATGTTTTCTGAGCGCCGTCGGACACGCCTCCGTACGACCTCTACACCTCCAACTTGCCCGGCGACATCTTTCGGGGGTAATTCATTGCCGGCGGTGATGCCAACTTTCCTGTAGTTGAAAGGATTATGGCCCTTCTAAGCCCTGTAATATGATGGGGCAGGAAATGAAATTAAGCGCTAAAATGATACATCATTTCGCTACTATGATATACATTGTTCCGATTTTTTAAAGCCGCCGTCTTCTACAAAATAATGAGTATTTATACTAACATTATGGCTCTAAAATCATTACTCTAAATCAACCGAATATTCATTTTTACTTGTAGGTATGTATGTAAGTAAGATACCACAAATACGGATGGTTACTTCTGATCGCTCTTTCCGCAGTCTATTAGAGATGCTATTTGGGTAGATTAGGTAGGAATGTTGGTGTTCCTATACCTCCTGCCATACGCAACCGGCGGCTTGCATAATAAATATCTAAATATAAATCTGCGATTTATATTAAACATCCGGCAGTAAAAGTAATATAGTACATATATAAGAATAAGTAACTTATGAATAACAGAACTGTTGAAACCTATTTCTATGTAATGAATTATTTTAGGGAAGACAAAAATTCATGGCATAACGATAAATAAATTGTGAAATATAATCGATATGAGAAGGCGTGACTTCGTGGAAAGCCATTTGCAGAATGAAAACACTTCGTACTTTTCCACAGAAAATTTATTTTGCGACCGGTTTCATAAAAGGGCTTACTACTTCATTCCTCCTGAAGATGTAAGCTCGCTTATGAAACCGGTCGCAAAATAAATTTTCTGTGGAAAAGTACGAAGTGTTTTCATTCTGGAAATTGTGAAATGTTTAATTGAAAAGGAAATGTACCTATAATCATTCTATATTGTTTATCTTGGTTCAGAGGTTAGAAATCTCCAATAGCCGTCTTTGTCGGCGTGCGCCAAGAGTGTAATTAAAGTGCGGTTTCCTCTCTTGTTTTCTCCAAACACCGGTGTATGAGACGAGGAATGCCGACAAAAACGGCTGTCAAAGATCTTTCACCTCAAATTCTTTAACAGCCGTGTTCCAAATTTCCTTTCTTTACAGTTTTATTTGGTGTTTATACTTGCTATTATTCTTTGAATTTTTGGCTTGGAAAAATTCAATTCAATTCATTGAAGCAGTTTTCTTTTGCTTTTAAGAGCATTTATTTTATCGTTTTTTACGGCATGAGCGAATGAAAAGGTATTCTAATGATGGCTAGGACGATATCTTTTAAATAATCTCCTTTCATCAAGGGCTCTGCTGAACACAAAATCTCAAGGTAATAGATAAAAAAAAATTGAGAAGTCACAGAAGATACTTTACCATATCCAAAGGCGTGAAGTATCACACGGAAGATTAGTCGATTAACTCCGTCATTCCGAAAATATACATCGCCGTTCACTTTAATCACGAATCGTTAACAACCCATCAGATAGAATAAATAGGTGTCCTCATTTAGAAAGGTGTAATCCGATATATCAAAGGACAGGGAGCAATGCCGAGAACTCCGCGGGCAGGAAATATGTCCGACGTCAACATAAATCAAGCGAGCGAACCGAGGACATGAGTAACCCCAAAAGCTTTCCTTACGCCCGTATCACGCGCGCGCCGAATTATTAGACGTTGAGCTCCGCGTTCACAAATCATTTCTCGGAATTAAAATCCTTTTACGCAGCGCGACGTTCTCATATACTGATCTCCTTCCTCCCGCACGCGTTTATTTATTAACTCCCGCAATCCCGCTAGGGAATAAATCCCGTCCGGGCCATTCCGAAAGTCAACCATTTCCTGCTCTTGTGCGGTGCATTATGGTATCGGAGATCTCTTCCTCTTTAAGGGACGCCCGTGCGACGGATGCAGTCCAAAGCCGCTCGCTATAGCGTCAGTCTTTTGTTAATTACGTCCGCACTTAATTCCTTTGCGAATAAATTATTTCCTCCGGTTTTGGGTGACTTTAAAAATAACGTTTCCGAATCTTGTCTTCCCGGGATAATTTGTTGGCGACTCGGTGTTTACCAGGGATGCCGTAGTGTAACGCGACTTGTGCTCCGGAGTACTTTTGACTGAATAAATGCAGTTACGCTCGGCTGTTTGCTAAGCAGAGAGAGTCTTCTTTGAAGAATTATGTGTACTCTTCGAGTTGTATCTTGGGTAATTATAGTTGTTACTCGTGGCTTCTCTTTTGAGGGAACTATCTCTTAATTTTTTAAAGTTCGTACTTTTCGTTCTCTGCTCTCTATGACTTGTCGAACTTGGGTTTGGATCGAAACAACGAAAGAATGAAGATAATGAGGAAAAAGACAGAAATTAAAGTATGAGAGATTTGATGGAACGTTTGATAAAAAAATTCCTCTACTACTGCGCTAACGTAGGTTTTAATGTGGATTTACTTTCGGCGATTTTGAGAAACGTCGCTATAAAATTTGTAATTATTTTTTGTATTTCTCATCTGATAATATACTTGATAACTATATTACTTCAAAGACATTAAAAACTCGCATAATACCCGAAAAAACTTTATTTTTGCTTAAATTACTCATAAAGCGTTAAATTTTGCAATAGATGTTGACATGGCTAACAAATAACGTAGGTTTAAGTTATTGCTTCTACTCAAAGGTCACTTGTAGCTAGTTGGGAGTATAAGTTCGTCAAGTCGCCTTCATGTCACTCATTATTTTTTTTGCGTACAACTTAACTGATATTTTCAAAATGCAAGTCGATTCACTAATTAATAGTTTCCTAAGATCCAGTACGTGCTGTACCCAAAGTTAATAGCTCTTTGCATATAATCCAATGTTATTTAGGGCTAACTGAGCATGTGGTAGCTCAATATGGACCGTGCATCCTTTATGCTTCAATTATTCCTGTTAATGGGTCGGCGAGGTTAATTCATTTTTCCGTCTCGGTCACTCGAGCTCTCCCCTTCAAATCTTGAGCATTTCATTTCGGGAAGTAATTACCGTGTAACTAATTCCGCTCCGTGAGCGTATTTCCATCGGCTCCTTTTTCCACCGACAGCCAGCTCCCAGTGACTTAAATTTTCCCATCTTTCGGCTCCTCCCTTCCCCGCCTCGAGCCCTCTTCCCACGCACCTTCCCTCATTTCAGAATCTTATTGTCTGCCTCTCATAAGCCGACCATTCTCTCGCAGCGTTAACGCCTTTCGGGTAGGCTCGCAGGAGGTGGGGTTGACTGGACCCCATTCAGTGATACCGCCGGGGCGCGAACGCCGCAAGGAGAAACATATGGTGCCTCGGTTATTGTTCCCTCGAACCCCGGGGTTGACTGTCGTGCGTGATCGCAGGTGATCGGATAGGACGAGGGAGTGGAAGTCTTACGTCCGTTTGAATCGCTTGAATTAATTAGTTATACCGGGAAGTTCTCACCAAGTCTGCCAGTAAGATCCTTGTCGTTCGTAAATTATTTTCTGATCCGATTAGCGCAAACTTGTGGGTAGTTGATAATTGCTTAAAAACCTCTGAAATAAGTGGTACTACTAAATGATGATATTGGGGCGAAACCAGATTTCGCGTGTCTCGCAAGATTTTTCAATTGCACCTTTACTTTTCATATTACACAACTAATGGGAGGAGATTAAATAGAGCAAAATTTTAATTCGAAAGAGAGGCATTCGCATAAGGAGGTATTTCCAATGAGGATGGCCACGTTCCTTCGTTTGACGATTGATTTTAAACGCGATAGTGAGGCGGAAAGTTTTTTCTACAAGCTCGACTTATTTAATAGATCATTAGTGTAAATCAACGAAAAGAAGCAGTCGCGTAAAGTTAGCAGGGATTAATTGAGTCGAGTAAACGAAAGATTTAGATTAAGTTTAATAGATATCTTAGAGTAAAGCGAAAGACTTACGCTGTATGAATCTGAATATTTTGCGATTAATCAAATAAAAAAAATTTCTCTATAAAGTATGTTGTCAGTAGATCCCATGAAATGGGAGAGCATCTGAGAACAAAGAGATAATTTATGACGTTTAGTTTTGGTCAGGTCTTATCTGAAAAATACGACAAACTTTGGGAGGTGATATTGGAACCCGCTAGATGAAAATTGCGCCTGCGAGCACGAAAAAGTGCAGAGCAAGCAGGTGCGCTTTGTTGAAGTTTGCTGTGATAAGGAATTCACCGTATGAATATCATCGGCAGCGCCACAGGCCTCGCCCCTTTGTGGAATGGTTAGTAATATCAGTAATAGCTCTATATACTGGTGTATTTATTGTCCATAGTCGGAAACCGGTTCTAATTACTACAAATGTGACTTCAAATGATAGTACTTCAAAGTACTTATATCTAAGCTAAATCTTATAACTTTCACCTGTGAATTTGTCACGGTTGTACTTTTTCCATTTTTTTGTTATTTATTTCCATCGGCTAAATACATCTCTTATCAACCTCCTAAATGAGTAACACAGATATGACTAATTTGCTATCTTTTCACACCTTAGATAAAATGTGATTCTAAGATAGCAATATTTTCTTTTCAATAAAGTGGAAAGGGGCTCGACTTCCAGTGTTAATCTAGGAATACAGTATAACCTCACCTGCGAATGATCGAGAGCTGACTATTTCTCTTTCTCTTCTCTTAAACATTGAAAGAAGAAAGCGGCCTGCAATATTATTACATAAAATATGTTTTTCTCTGCTTGACTATATCATCAGAATTTGAAATCGGGAACACTAGAAGTTGCTACTGTGTGTTTAAATTCTCTTTGAAGTGGACTGTCTTTAAAAGACCTTTTCAGATTACATTTTCAAAGGTAGCGTGTTAGGTTAGGTTAGGTTTAGTTAGCAAAGATAGGTAGTGTGTTTATTGCAATATCGTCAAATATATCATTCAATCATTTTCTTATGACTGATGAGGTTTATTTTTCAATTCGCATGTTGATCGGCTTGACATTGTATAATCACTATTATTGATATATATTTATGTAAGATTTATTTACTCTTTTTCGTTACATTGAATCACACAGCTTCTGGATTGATATTCTTTGGGTACATCAACCTCTTCGACATTATGGGCCATGAAAATAACTTACAAATTCTACATTTCCATCCTTCCATACAATGTAATTATAACGAGTGATTTTGTTTAAGGTCTAAAACCTCCAATGTAATATTTGTTGCTGTGTTATAAGCTAGCCCGAAGTTTCATCTCCAAATAAAATTTGCCAACCACTCTCGCTTATAATATGGGAGATAAAAATTGTTTCACGTAAAGAGATTAAGTGCGTAATTAAATTTTGGTTCTTATAATGAAAAATGTAGCTGTGATGTGGTCACGCAGTGGCGACGGAAAAAATAGACATGAAACCAGATTGGGGTGCGTGAGTTTCATAAAACGGGGGTCGCTGCTAACACATCAATGCCAAATTTTTAATCCCGTTCCGCCACTTTGAACTTTTAGTTAATATGCAGCTTAAATTAATCCTGGGATGTTTATCTGTTGAATGATGGCCGCGCTAAAATTATTTCTTGCGTATCGATTCCTGGGTAGCTGGGTGTTGGGAGTTTTTTTATTACCAAGAGTTCAAGTATACTGAGGAAATTTTGCGATAGTATTCTACTCTGAGCAGAAAATTTTGTATGCTACAAATTCAAGAGTATCATCATTTAGAGGGGCTAGAATTCTTTAAGTGAGGCAAAGTGGAAAGATACTGAAAAAATTGAATAGCTTGAATTATTTACTGTGTTGTAGATAATGTAGTTGTAGAGGACTGTTAATGCTTTCGTGTAAAAATTAAGATTTCTTAGACACTAATATTGGAAAATATAAAGAGAATACTGTTAAAGCATAACATGCATAGCTGTAAATTAGTAGTAGTAGTTTTCTTAAAAGAGCTTTGGTATCTTATATCATTTCTCATATGAAAAACGATAGGGAATCGAATCCAGAACCTCTGTCGCCAGAGATGAACACTGCCCACTTGACTGTTTGGAATCCCAGGAAGTTAAACTAACTTCATTTGCTTCTGAGCGTATTTTCTTGGAAGCTTTTTGTAACTTTACTATTAAATTATGTTAATTTTATCCCTCATTATTTTGAATTTGTTTTGGAAATTAGTTTTTGGAATAAGTTTTGGGCACTAATACGTTTTTAATGATAACCATCCTATAAACCTTAAGTAAGCGAAAAAATATAAGTTAAAAAATTCCGGAATATATAAAATTGTGTGTATTAATCCCTGGGTTTGTGGTTTATCCCACACAATACTACTCAAATATCCAGGTACTGAAAATAGAGGCCTAGTGTAGAATATGCAGAATATCGTTCCTTCTAACCAGTCCCTCGATTCTCTTATCATTCGTTACATATTCGGAGTTCGGTAGTCTCACGATGTACCGTCACGCCTTTCCTCGGAGCTTCCGTGAAGTAGCCTCTATCCGTATGCAATGGGTTGGACCGAATTTAAATTGTCTGGGATGAGGGATAGCGAGCGGCAGGGGTCGAGGAACCCTCAGGGAGCCGCATAAAAGTGGAGAGATCTAGATTGCCTCGGTGATTATTAGGGTACAGAAATATTGTATCGGAATTTGAATGGCGTTAAAATACAAGAGTTTAAGGGAGTTAAGTCGTGGTGGAGGATTCACCCTCATGATTATTCGGGTTAAGAACTCAATCCCTTTAGCGTCTAAAGCGCGTGAATTTCGGGAAGATATTTGTGGATGTATCTGCAGGTTTGCTGTGATATTAAAAAAGTTGTTGCAATGTTGAGATTGTGAGCGGATTGTACTGTAAGGCGAGTTTTCGAATTATTATGTTGATTCAGGGGTTGCAATTTCATTAAGACGAGTTACTGTAATCAAATAGTAGAAAGATTTATTGATGTCTCAATAAGGCTGACCGTCATTGTCTGATTGTTTAGTTAAGAATTTTAATATATTTAAAAATTGTTAAAAAGGGGAAGCGTGTAATGTGGAGACTTTGTAGGCGAGTGCGATATGTTTCGTCCGAAAAAGCGGCGTTGTTCACGGTCATGGTCTCGCTTGGGCTGAAGTAATTGGTGGAAAAGAGAATATCCCTAAAGGAAACGCAAGGTAAAGGACAAAGGCAGTTTTGCAGGTAAAGACGAGCACCTGGGAAAATCCTAAGGAAGAACGTTCAGGAAACAGTCTGACCACACTTGCTTACAGAGTTTCCCGTGAAGCAGGTTAGAATGTTCTGCCCAGATAGTTTAATTGGATTGAGGAGTAGATCGGCAATTGGGAGATCCGGGTGCATGTCCCAGTTCTACCAGTTTTTTTCATATCTATTATTTCCTGGGATTTTTCCTAGGTTCATCCCTTATTACGAGCGAATTCGCCTTTCGACATTTAGCTATAGAAATTTATTTGCATAAGGAAGAAGGATAACAAAGCAATCACCATCCCTACTGTTTGATGGTATTGAATTTTAAACAGTAACTTTCAAATATTTTTGTCAATTGATTTTGAGAAGGTACGCCGTAGGTCTAATTCTAGGTTTAGATACTCTCTGATTTTTTATATCTGTCTGTTATTCCTTCGATTTTTTCCTTTGTGCAGGTCATTATAGGTTAAATCAGTTTTCACCCCTCACTACAGGATTTTATTGGAGTCTGAATCATACCAAAGGGTACCCAGCTATCAGTACTGTTTGTTGTTATCTTATATATAAAATTCAGCCTGTGTATGTTTGTGGCCGCAAAACTTGAAAACCACTCGGTCAATTGACTTAAAATTTTAACACAACTTTGCATCTAAATAGGAGTGTTTTCATTGTAAAAAAATTGATATTTTGTCCTCGGTTCGATCCCAGACGAGCCAATGCATTTCCATAAATTCACGTAAAATTCATTTTTGTTGCTGTAGGCTTTATTTCTTTTGCAAAATTAAATTAAAATGAATGGTCATACGAAGTTGAAACAAGCACCAAAAACAGGGAAAATAAAGATAGAATATTATTTTGGCCGTGTATTATTGTTTCCGAATTGAATTATCGAGATTTTTCACGAAATTTTTATGAAATTTTTAGAATGTAAACAGCCGGTCTTCCTGACGACGAATTCCATTGTTGAATCTGATAACCTTCATATTGGCCTGTTTTTAGTTAAGAAGATGAGAAAGGCTATTGAAATTATCTATTTTCGAAAAACGAAATGTGCGTTAATTTGATACCGAATGTTGTATTCAGTTCGATTCATTTGTTTCGGAAGTGATTTAATAATCTGTTTTCGAAAATCAACGAGTAAGTTACTTTGATTTTGATTGTTGCATTCAATTCAATTAATTTCTGTCGTATTTTATTTCATATCTCACTGAGCCGCAGCGAAGCGTGGCTGAGTTTAGCTAGCTATTAAATATAAAATAATTGATAGTCAATTATTTAGTCAAATAGCTGTGGGAATGTTTCCAAATGTCTTTGGAAAAGGATCGTTTCGTTCAATTTTGACAGTGCTCAAACCCTTCATCATGCTAAACATTTTTATTTCCGTTTTTACATAATTAGCTCATTCAATTAGACGTTGTGGTATTTACTCGATACTTCCCTTAGTTACCCAGCAACGGTCGCTCATCAATTAACGCTTGAGGTTAAGCCGATTCATTCCGCCACGAAACAGTTTCATCATTTCCTCGCATGTTTGTTAGGAGTGAGATGTTTGAAATACGTGGCATTCCCGTCTGAATTTTTCTCTTCTCCACATACGGCTCCACTTTTGCCGCGTTTTGACATCGGCCGGGTAAATAGCTCGTGACGTTCCTGAGCGAGCAAAGTGGATCGGTGGAAACGGCGTCAGCTTCAATGAAAGTCCACCACTTTCGCCCACTTTCCATCTATTTCTCGCCCTTTTAGCAATTACGCCACTGAAAATGAAGTGTTTCGCTGGGCGGGGGCTAAGCCAGGTTGACACCGAGCCTTCTTCTTTAAAGGGAGTGATGGAAACAGCTTTTTAAGCCTCTTTTTCGGATAAGTGAGCCTGCTTTCAAACATGTGGCATCCTTCTCGCTACAATAAGTACGATGTATCCGACGAATGTCTGTACGATTTGTGCGTTATTGGAGGCTTTGGTTCGAATCCCGGCTAGTCGGATTAGGGAATGGTCTTGTGTGATTGTAGTTGTTAATACCTACCACTGTAAAAGTCCTGAAAATGGATGTTTGTGGGGTATATGAAATAAATAAAAAAATAAATTAAAAAGAGTAGCAAAGTAGGGATTATTTTAGCGGATGAAATATACGTATAAACGAAAAAAGTAGTATTTATTTATTTAAATTTTCGTGTTATTTAAATTTTCGTGGAAAAGTAAGGATAGTTCTGACCGTCTAGCCTAATTGGTTAAGGCAGCCTCCCGGATAGAGGAATATCCTGGTTTCGATTCCCGGCGTCGTCACGCTTTTTTCAAGTCCGTTTTTCCTTGGATTGGATTTACACTGCAGGTTTGCCTTCTGGCCAGATGGTAACGTTTAAGGGAAAATAACAGTTTCATTTTGAGCCTGGCATTTACCCTAAGATGAGAGGGAAACCTCTCCAATATCCTCCCGCAGGATGTAGAAGTAAATTACTCTATACAAATTATACATTAAAAGTTAAATAAGATCTATCATCTAAGTAAAATAAGCTACAGCACGTGGTAGAATATGAATATAGTCACATATAAATTTTTTTTTGAAAGTTCTTGAACAGCTTAGATAATTGTGCAGTAAATAGCCTTTGTTTAAATCAGTGTTGAACATTTATTGAGAGATCTACAAAGTTATCATATGGATCGAATTTTGGTTCTGGACATATCAAAGGGCGTGTACAGTATACTGGATATGTAAATCAAATCGGAGAAGATTCTGGATACTCTAGACGTTGGAACAGTTTACCAAAGGGGCATAGAATGCGATATGAGAATCATTGGTTAACTTTTGGATAGAGAAAAGCAGTCTCACAGACACATAATAATAATAATAATAATAAATGGACTTTATTCGGGCGAGATTGAGACTAGAAAGTCTCTTCTTACACCTAACCCATCGTCTTATGCGAAACAGAAAGAAAGAGATAGTTTGCAAAAGTACACGAAGAAAACTAGTATGTGGATTTTTAAAAAACCTAAGCTGAGGGCTCAGGAAAAAAATTTCCACTGCAGGAAAACACTCACAGTAAGGGGAGTGTGAAAAACCTGCGAAATCTACAATATAAAATTACATTTTTGATGAAGGAGAAAGAAAAGGGTAGACAGGCAGTGAAAATATAAAAATTGTACAAAAAGGAAGGAGAAAAAACATAAATGCATTACAAACAATCAGATAAAATAAATCAACTTCACTAAACTGACATTAATTATAAATGAATTAAAATAAACGTTGAATAATGGGAGATAAATCTCAAAGAAATGAAGAAAATGAAATTACATTGAGAAAAACATACAAACGAAACATTAAAAGGTCTAGTACACTGAAAATACATACATACACCATTGTGTAGACATAAGACGTTAAGATATTGAGAGATGAGATGAAAAACCAACAAAATAGGGATAAGGGATGGTTAAAGACATTACGACTTCATCCTATAGAAATTCACTATAAATATTCAATCGCTTTGAAGTAATTGCCAATTTTCTCATCAATTGGTACTTTCCTCGGCCCATACCCATTACAATTTGTATACTCCTTCATCCGCCCTCTCCTCCTTGAGTCTCATAATCGCTACTTTTCTTTCCGTTTTAAAAAGTTCCACCGTTTTACAATCCCAGGTCAAATTTCTCTTCATAAAGAGCACATTAGTAATTGCTACCGCATCGAATTTCAAAAGTAGACTCGTCCCATTTATTACAACTAGTTTCTGACTTTTCACTACTGTTGTTCATTGAATACAGATCGAGTGAATTTCATGCTTCGTTAAGATACTGCCGTAATTAAAGGTATATTACCTGAAATCCAAGTGTTTTAGTCTCAAATTCAGTTGTGAGTTTTCGTTCTAGATGGATTAACAGTTTGTGATTTTAATGGAAACAAATTAACTGCTAGAATTAAGCATATATAAGATCATGTTGGATATTTTTATTGTTACGCTTAGTATTTATTTAATTTGTACGCTGAAACTTGGTATGATCACCAGGTGGCAGCAGTATCTATATAATATCAGTGTGATATTTATATAATTACGTCAGTATAATAATTTTCTTTTGATTGAGTGAACAACGAGTTTTAAATGCATACTTCCACTATTTACCCATTTAATATTTCATAGTCAGACATGTATTTTATACAGCTTTCGAGGATATTTACTCTTTTTATATTCCAGGCTAAATTGCTGATTTAGCCTGGAATATAAAAAGAAATCTCTTTGTTCTCTTTGTCACAATCTAGGATATAAGTCTAGTTTTTTATATGTGTACCGAATGCAATCATAGTAATTTAGTTGGTTTGGTGTAGTTCAACCG
The DNA here is from genome assembly GCA_947579665.1 of Sympetrum striolatum. Taxonomy (NCBI): domain Eukaryota; kingdom Metazoa; phylum Arthropoda; class Insecta; order Odonata; family Libellulidae; genus Sympetrum; species Sympetrum striolatum. The sequence goes on from OX388350.1 coordinate 76,062,640, forward strand.
CTTAGAGCCAATAAATTGTCCACTATTATTTTCAGTTAGTGTTTTTCGCATTTTGAATACACGGGATGCTGAGATATTCATATAAATGATGCACCAAGCTTTGATTAATTATTGTTTCGAATTTATTATTTTTAATACCTGATTATTTTCAATGCTTTGCGAGTATTAACTCACCGATATTAGATAATTCGTAACGAAAATTAATTTAGTCTGAAATTATGCATTACAATCTTGTAGGTGATGGTACATAGTATTTAATGAAGTTCGTTGTCTCAGAGAATTAAGAAGCGATCGTCGTTTAGTCAAAGCTCATGAATGTAGCATATAAAATGGCAGCACAATTTCTAAAATCATTAAATTAAGGAATATTTTATCAAATTTTCACAAAATTGCATGTGTGATGTCTTTGTAATGTGGATAGTTAAGATACTTTATAAACTTATTTAGGAGGATATCCAGTTTATTCTGGCTCATAATATATGCAGGAAAACATATTTTAAAAATAAACTTACCATAACTCTTAAGCTGCATAGGCTGTTCTCAGGTTTAACCTTTACGACCTTTCACTTTTAATACGTAATGCAGAGAGCTTTCAGTCGTTTCCCAGCTCTATTTTCCGATTATCCCTAATCATCCCTTTCATATCAACAAGATGACCTCTGACATTAGCAGAAACGCGCGAAATGGAACGAAAGTGGTCCAGATGCGCGTTGAGCAAATAATGGCATCAACAATCATCTCTTTACGGCTGTCGAGCCATCAGTCATCGTTTCATCTTCATGACGCTCCTGTTATAGTTGCCCATCATTCAAAGTCGATGAATATATCGCTCGGGAACTCGCTCAAGTATATCTTCGATGGCTCTTCGGGGTCATCTGATTCCTCCGTCAATTGTCTCCGTTTTATGACATAGGTATGTTTGTTCCCCCGTGAGATTCGAAGGATGCGGTTATTTCCTCGGCTATTAAGTGCTTCATTGGTTTCATTAATGTTGATGGCAATTAGTGAGTAGTAACTCTATAAGTGTATGATTCAGACGATGCTAGAATATCTTCGCTGAATGTTAATTCTTTTATATACGTATGTATTTACCGCAGACCGTGTAAAATATACCATGTAAAATCATGTAAATATGTAAATGCCATGTAAAATCAAAGTAGAAATAGACAAATAACAATATTGTCTTACAGCTATACCAGCCATAATGCCGTTTGAAAGGAAATGAATTATTGTTAGAATTTGAGAGTATCATTTCATTACTATTTGGCTTGTCATAGCATGTCATAGCACCTTCAAAAAATATACAAAAGATACAAAATAACCTGAAAAAAAGGATTAAATGAAATTCTTTAAATACGTTTACGTTTCTTCCAGTGAGCTTTTTAGTCAATAATGGAAAATATATAGTTAATAGCAAAATTCATTTTATAGGGAGTTTTAAATCTGCAGAAGAAACTTGTATTGGTGAACATTCATTATTTTTTTACTTAACTTTATACACAAATACTTCTATATTTTACCATAACTTTCGCTGTTTTTTTGCGGACATAATATAAACATATATAAAACTATAAAATATATAAAAATTCATCAACTGAGTGAGATCGGTCGATGAGCTTTGTCGGTTAAACCATTTTTCTCTCTCGTTTCAGCTGATTTTTCTTTCCTGTTGTAAGTGCAACATTTTTTCTCGTTCCTACGTTTTCAAATTAGTCATATTTACTTTTATTTATATTATTTTGCCTTCAAAAATGGTCGTTAAAATGGCACTGCGCCTTATACTATGCGCTGTAAATTTAATTTTAATTTCTCTACTTTATATAATAATATCCTTTTCTGACCCTCTTACTTTAACATCTGAACATTTTTTTTCCTTTTTGTCCATTTAGTTCTTCTCATCATTATCTTTTCGAAAACAGCAGCCAACGAAAAGAATTTGAATGAATATCAAATTTCTTTTCCTCCTGATTCCGTACGACCATTGTTTCTATTTAAAATTCAACGAAGAGGAAAGGTTTACAACAAAATGAAAATGAACATGACGCGAATTTCTTACGGAAGTTACCGAAAGCGCATTAATAAATACGTAAATATAAACAGTAGGTTGTTTAATATAATAGACGTATAATCTGCGAAGTTTCTCTTTTTCCCAATTTTCGCCATAGGGAAAGAGGTGGAGAGAAATGAAGGCGGAAAAGGAATCTTCCCGTCCTGCAATTGAGGGAAAATAAATCGAGCTGTAAGCTTTCCGACCGGGACAAATCGACCCAGTTTTGCTAATCTCTGTACATGACCTCTATCCGCATGACCAAGAGCATTTATCCCTATTCTTCGCTCCAAACTCTTTCGTTCGATTGGATGGTGGTGAGAGAGGTTATCTGCATACTCCCTCTTCACGGTTGCAGACTATCCCACGGGGATAATTCAGTAATGCGATGTTATAGAAGGGGTTAGAGGTTAAGGTTGAAGGAAAGAGCGAAATTTTGCTGGGCGCCGACGGGGGACCTGGAAGAGGCTTTTGAAATGCATCCGCGGGGACACCGCAAGGAAATATATGGGACGGGAAGTTTGCATACACTTATGAGGAGGATGTGAAAATGTCTTTATTTCGACGTGTACCTCCTTTGTTTTCTTTGCCCATGCTATTTTAAGAGCAGAGTGCCTTTAATAGTTTAAACCCTTAAAGGTTCAACCTTTTCTTGGTTACTCCGTGGACCAAGGGAGGGCCAAAGATTGTCCACTTTTATTTTTTTCGATATAATAATAATGAAACATAATACCTCTTCAGAAATTGCCTTCTTGGATTTTTAGAAACTTCTTACAATGATTTTTGTTCCTAAAAATTGTACTACTGCGATAAAAATAATGAAATTTTTATTTTTTTAAATTCTCATCAAAGACAAGAATATGATAAAGCTTCTTATCCGGCTTTAAAGCTCTAATTCGGGAAAAAAGTTTGTAAATCACCGTTAGTTATGCTTATAAATCAATGAAATGGTATAATAAAAAAATTAAATTAAATTATTGAAATTTATTAAAATCTATTTGTCAAAATTTATGATTCCATTTGGTTCGAAAATATTTTGCAGGTTGGACCAAGGGAGGGTCATTTGTGTTCACCGTCTATTTCCGCTCTCATTACATTGCTTAAAAAAACGTACAAAAGGCATCAACATATAGTTGATAAGTTATCTTTCACAACCTATAATTGACAATGTAATGAAGTTATTAGACTGTATGACACGATTAAGTTCTTAAAATATTGAAAAAGAAAAGTGGTGGCCATTTTTTAGCCCTCCCTTGGTCCTTTAAGGGTCAAAGAATATCTCATTTGCCGCAAAATAAACCGAATTGATGGTTTTATATTAAAATAATGTTATGATCTATATAAATGGAATTTTAATTAGGTCGAGACCAATATTTTATAATCTAAATTTTATTTTAGAACTAATGTTTAATTTTGATTTTGAAAGAATAAGTTTGCCTTATTATTTATTTTTCGTTTGATTTTTCACTTAGTTGGCTGTCGGTCATGAATCTTGGTTTAGGTTACGTGAAAATAGGTCCAGAAAACAGAAAATATAATTATTTTTGAAATTGCATTGCCTCAGTTCAAAAGAGTTTTTTTTTGATTCATTATAGTTTTGTGTGAAATGCAATTTCACACGAATGGAATAGATTGATAACCATCTTGCAATAAAATTATAAATTTATTCGTTAGAAATTTTGATTGGTGGTGATTCGTACGTCTAAACTTCTGCTGAACCATTTGGACATAAATTTAAACTTTCAAACTCTGAGTTTTGCAATTTATTTATGTCTTAAATTCGTGTGAGTACAATATTTTCCTCCAAGATTTCAGTGAACACTTGCAGCTCTGATATTAGATGTATGATTTGTTTAACAATTGGGCTTCTATGTATTACTGATACATCATACACTATTTCGGGATGTTGTTAACTTTTAATATGTTCCCGATTACGGAGTTCAACCAAATTAAGGCTTCTTCGATTGAATTTATAACATCTACTAACGTCACTTGCGACGAGCTGATATATTTAAGAATATATCACACATTTTCATTCTAACAATCATTTGAATAAAATTGTAGACTATTGCTAAAAATGATCTTCATCCACGTTCAAATCTAATATAGTAACATCTAAAGCTGGAGAATATCTATCAGTTAAAATTAATTTGCTTATTATGAGGCGAAAATTTGTTATTTGCATGAATCATTTTTATTTTTTGTAATTAGTAAAGCATAAGATATACTGAGTTGCATAAACAATTTATCACGTATATAATCACATTTACGAAGATATATCAAGCACAACGTATTAACCCTGGCTGATATAGGATCTCATCACTCAAGCGTGCATCATTTTTCGGTTCTAAATTTTCTACTTGTACAGCATGTGCATTTCGTAGCATACTGAAGTAATTACCATCCATTGAGCTCTGGGACTTCCCACCTCATTTCCCATCTGAACCCGGCCCTGGATATAGATTTCCATTCTATCTGCCGTATCAGAGGCGATGGAAAAAAGTTAGACAATTTAAAAAGCCTCCGACGAGAAGAGAATTGGAGCGGGTCTAGGATAAACCACCGAACAGCGCTCTCGAATGAGTAATGGAGCCATAAATTTACGGAAACAAGAACCATAACTTAATTAAGTAAGTAAATTCCTCCTCCAACAATACAATTCTTCCATCTCCGAAGGATATTTCCTTGAAAAAGTCCCTGGGATTTCTGCTTGGCAGCATGAATAAGAGCGCCGAGATAATGCCATTTTAAGTCGCATGAACTTTTCTTTCAGGAGAATAGCATACCGCCATTTTCCCTTCGTTCTGGACCATTATATATCTCGACGAGAACCTCATAGTTGATTCCTTAAGGTTTTCGGGGCCGATATTTACCTCTAGTAATTCAAGCGGGCCGAGTTCAAGGCTCGGGTCGGGCAATTGTGATCCGCCCAAGAGAGAGTTTTGAAAACATTTTTCTTTCTCCACCGAAGAAAAGCGAGGGATTTTTCAGAATGCGGTTTTCATAAAGGTGTTAGGCTCCAATGCATTCCACGAATTATTTTGCCTTTTCTTCCAAAGTTTTTTTGTGTTTCCCCGCGGAGGGAGTTATGGTAAAAATCTCGGACTTTTCTTCTAACCAGGGGACTGTCTATTTTCATACCTCGCGATGCAGTTTTCTCGTCGGCTTTTATAAAAAGGTTCTCATTTCTTCGACTGGGATGGTGTTGAGGAACGAAACTTTTTAGTGGAGTTGTCCTCGAGAGAGGGTCGAAAAAGAAGAGATCCGTTTCGGAATCGCGAAGGATTGTGCTGTACGTTTTTTCTGGCTGCGTAATGAAGAAGTTTTTAATATAAATTGTTTTTCTCCGAGGAGTAGAAGCGGTAACTCTTTAAAAGTTCTCTCGGGATATACTTGGCTCGTTGTTTTGTGTTTCGGAAAGGACGGCATTCTCCCACCGCGGGAAGAAGGCCAGAATTGGGGATCAAAGTTGACAGTTTCCTTAGTAACAATATCCTGTCGTTGAATCGTCTTAGTTACGTACGTTTTAGTAAATTAGGACGTAAAATAGGGCTAGCTGCATAATTTTACATGATACTCTATATACTCTGAGCAAAATTTTCAACGCTACCTGCCAATAGCATCTACATGGACTATAAATATTATCAGTATAAAAACATCGACTGTTTAAAACGATTAATTTTAACACTAAACGTTTTCCTTCTCCAACTTATCGTCTTTTCTTACGTTAGTATGTCAGCTGTTAATGCAATTCGAAATCTTTTCATTTAAATGAGAAAACATCTTAATTTTATAAGTAAATTATTACTTCTATAATTAATGCCTTCCTACATAACATTATCATGAAGTTAATTATTTATTCATATAAGTAGGTTTACAGCTTGTTGAGGTACAGACTGTTCCTTCTTTGATGTAATATGCATTGCTGAGCTCTTATGGGGATGTTGTTTAAGAAAGAACATGTTGAATCAACTAAATTTTTAGAGATTTTCGTGAGTTGCTGTTACATGAAGAAATTTGAAATACAGTATTTCTAAACATGTCTTGTAATTGATATTATTTATAAGCCTGGTGGTGTGTAACAAACACAACCAATGATGAGCATAATACAAGTAATCCTTTTAAAAGTAGATTTTTAAAATGATAAACATTTTCATTCTGTTCAGCGCAAAACAAATTTGGGGATATAATGGAATAGTTCCACATATTTATGTATTTATAATATGTATTTTATATTTGTGTTTTTATTATTCATCGTATTTTTAAGGAGTCGAAGAAGGAATGAAAATTTCACTGTAATTTGAAACGAGTGCCACAAATATGAAGGATTTATATCATTGTTGCTTTTAGTGAAATATAGGAACGGTAGCTACGCTATTGCTCCCATCACAAGGTCCCCGGTTCGAATCCTGGCTGATCGGATTTTCCGTGTTGTTCGTTGTTGCTGTTGCCTCGGTGAAGCACCCCCTGACAAGCTCATGAGAGCTTAGGGGACTTTACCCATTAAAGGGCAACTGTAGCTAAGCATGAAAAATACTCTACTTTCAAAGCAGTTAATGCAAGAGTCATAGTACTCCTTTCATATCCCATTAATTATTCGGTCGGTATTTACTCTTTAAATGACTTATAAGCCTTAAAATAAGCGTGAATGTGTTATTGAGTGAAAATGTTCAACGAGAGTATCTCCTGCAAGCATTCCGCTGTTTAATTTACAATGGACGATTTTTTGCATCAAAAATTACTAGAAAATCTGTCGCAACGAAAAGATTACTCTGAAAGGTTTTTAAATTCCAAATTAAAAGCCGCCGCGAGGCAACCGAATAGTATCAACATAGATCGAGTAGAGAGCGAACATAAGGAAGCAAAGTCGGAAACTAAACGAATTATGCGAGATGCCCTCCGTCAATATAAAAAGAAGATTTTATGCGAACACTTGGAAGAGGACCCAAAAACGTTTTGGTCGTACGTTCGTGAGGTCCAAGGTAAAGAGCAAACTGTTGGTTCATTAAAGGATACTTGCGGTAATATAGTAAACGATGCTAAAGGCAAAGCTAATATCTTGAATGATTTTTTTCGAAGCGTTTTCACGTCTGACGATACATCAAATACTCTCCCGAATGTTGATAAACCTGAATCAATGTCGAAAATCACCTTCAGAGAAGACGGCATCATTAAACTATTGCAACAGATTAAACCGAATAAAGCTCCGGGTCCTGAAGACATACCGGCTCGAGTGTTCAAGGAAGTTGCGGAGAGCGTAGCACCTTTTCTTAAAGTTATATTTGACAAGAGTATGAGCGAAGGAAAGGTTCCGAAAGATTGGAAAATTGCGAATGTCACGCCAATATTTAAAAGTGGCTCTAAGGACGATCCAGCTAATTACAGGCCTATATCTTTAACATCACTGAGCGGTAAAATTATGGAACATATAATAGCTAGCTCTTTAATGGGTTTTCTTGAAACGTCCAATTTCATAATTAGGAATCAACACGGTTTTCGTAAGACTCGTTCTTGCGAGTCTCAGCTGGCTTTATTAGTACCCGATGTTCTCAACTCTGCTGAAAAACATAAGCAAGTCGATGCGATATTTTTAGATTTTCGGAAGGCTTTCGATAAGGTACCTCATCATAAATTGCTGTACAAATTAGAAGTTGCGGGTATCAATGCACAAGTTATTAACTGGATAAAAGACTTTCTCACCGATAGAGAGCAACGAGTAGTACTCGATGGTATTAGTTCCAACTTGGTTAAGGTGACCTCGGGCGTCCCTCAGGGCAGTGTAATTGGACCGTTGTTATTTTTAGTATACATCAACGACCTCAGCAATCACATTGAAAGCAATGTTAGGATATTCGCAGACGACACAGTCATTTACAGGGAAATAGTTAGTTCAGAGGATAGATTAGCCCTTTCGAACGACTTAGATAGAATTATGAATTGGTGCGATGATTGGCAATTAGAGCTTAATGTAGAAAAGTGTTCGGTAGTTAACTTCTTCGAAAGTAAATCTATAATAAATGATTATTCTTATAGTCTCCGAGGGATAAACCTATTGTCAGTAGAATCGGTAAAGTATCTTGGAGTAACTCTCACGAATAATCTATCATGGAGTGCCCACATCCGAAATATATGTGGAAAAGCACTTAAGAAACTCGGCTTCGTTAAAAGAATAGTCGGTAGGAGCGAAGAAAAGGTTCGCGAGCGATGCTACTTAGCGTTAGTTAGGCCTCACCTTGAGTATGCATGTAGTGTATGGGACCCCGCCGAGAAATGTCATATTCGGGATTTAGAAAAAGTACAACGGAAAGCGATACGATTTGTAAAGAATTGCTACGATAAAACAGCGAGTGTCACTCAGATGTTACAGGACGCGGGATGGGAATCATTAGAAGATAGAAGAAAAATTCAAAGGATAAATTTATTAAATAAGTTCAGAGAAACTACGTTTTCAGATGATGTAACCGATATAATGCGACCCCCCTGTTATATGGGCCGTGCTGATACTGCCCGAAAGATTAGGGAAATAGATGCTAAAACGAATCGTTTCAAAAATTCATTTTTTCCGCGAAGTATACGCGAAAGCAACCGTTTAGGAAAATAGAGTCAAGGTGCTTGCACCCCCTGCCACACGCCGAAAGGCGGCTTGCAGGGTTCTTACATAGACATAGACATAGACAATTCAAATCCTCCAGCCTCATTATGCAACTAGTGCAATTAAGTGCATCGATAGTATATGTACTCACAAATGAATCGAGTCAGTTTATCGTTTTTCCTGAGTCTAGTATAGCGTCATCTCCCTTCTCCAGTACTAACCAATCCGCAGAAATATTACCCTGATGGGAAATTCATATTTACCGGAATTAATAACAGGCAATAATTGGATTTCGGCAGAGGGACACGAGACTCCAAAAAATCCTCTCCACATAACTTTTTTTCCGACCCGCCGGAAACGTATTCCGTCCTCTCCAAATATTTTCAATATACATACGCCGATTTTTTGTCCCCCGCGTATAAATTAATACGCTCGCGCATTCGGAAAAAAAGTATTTCTCTTAAAATCTACGGGATCCAGTTGTTTTTTCAATTCCTTCGCTACCTCTCCTCGTAATATTTCCACCGTCAAATGCCCCCGCCATTATTGCGGCCCCATTTAGCGTCTAAATAAAAAGGGAGACCCATATGTGGATGAAGCCATTAAAATCGACGCGGCATTATTTATCGTGTTTCGAGTAATCTACCTCTCTCGCAGGGGAACGGAGGATAGGGTACGCAAGAGAGGAGGAACTCTTTTTATCTCCTCTTTACGACGAGGGCCTTCAGAGGGCGGGGCTCTAGAGCACCTTTCTTTCAAGGAGGGCCACTAATCTTCGTTTTAGATGCTGCCGTAATTAGGAACGGAAAGGAATGGCAGTTTTAAAGGGTTGATGCAAACAATGTTGAGGATTTCATCCCGGTCTTGTTTTGTATTCGACAGTCGACATGCATGTAATCATTATCGTCACAATTTACAAAATAATTGAAGCTGTTTTAAAAGTAACAAATTTGTGGGGTATTGGTTGTTTAATTGTGTACTGAGCGTGAGTAGTGTGGGCAGGAGCTAAAATAACGTTCATATTTGGTTAAGGGAAACTTATTAGAATGTTGAAATATCATGTCATAGGACATCAGAGGGCGACAGATTTTCTTTATTTAAGATTTTATATTGCATTGATTTGCTTGCTAAATTGGTTGACGTACATTTTTAGAAGAATTTGTTGATTACAATGCATTTATTTCCTTCGATAGATGTTAATCCTTTCACTAAAATATTATTTTAATTTTTTCTCACGTTGCTACCAAAACCTTGTACCCTTAATAGGTTGTGATAATATTGAAATAAGGGATTGGTCTTCAAGCAAAGAGATTGGAAAGAAGGGAGGCTAAATTATTTTTAAAGTGAAGATAAAATTTTCCCCTCGGCCTCTTCCTTTGAATTTCTTTTATAAAATAGTAATACATTTTTTCTAATTCATTATTGGTAACTGAAGTTTACTATGATAATGAGGATGACCTAAGGTTGTAGTTAAAATAGATTAATTTATACGAGACGGATAATATCTAAGGCAAGGATATATGGAAAGGAACTAAATATATATTACGCTAATGGTAAAGTTAAAGGATAGCAAGATATATCTATAACTAAGGATGATCTATCGCCTTTTATTCTAATTCACTTTAGTGTATTTTGAAGTTAACAATAGATCATGGTTAGTATACATCAATATATTTTTGAATATCATTAGTATAACTCTATCGGGTGACATATTTACGATATATGCTAATCAAATATCTTACACAAGCTGTCGCTTTAAACCGTTTAAAACAGAACTTTTACGAGATTTTAGGTTTTACAGCGATACCACCGAATTCTGTATGTACTGAAAGCTATGATGAAAGAGGAATTTTCAACTTCCGTATAAATTAAAGTACTGTAACGGTTTGATAACGAGTTCTATTCAGCGAAACTGTTTGTCAAAGCTCTTGAAAGAATAGTATTTGTCTTGTTCAATGGTCGCTAATTCATTTTCACGATTCGTTACATGTTAATTACTTCAGTCTCCAAACATATCAATATTTTTCATTTTTGCAAACAAAATGCGATCTAGAATAACTAAAATGTAGTTTTATTTTCGAACTTTATAATCTCGACATTGTTTCATTAAAGTCATTTGCTGGTGTGCAATACATACCAGCACCGGCAGTATACACATTGCCATTGCTGCTATTAATCAATGATTTGCATTTTATATGATTTATCACGTTTTTGTTAAGTAATCAGTGGAAATAACTCGTTTATTCCAAACAAATATTTTATTTCTGTATTTTTTGGGGCGACAATAAAAGAAATGTATCATGCATAAAAGTCCTTTTAATGGAATACTGAAATTCATTGGACTAAAAACAAAATTTAGTATGATCAAATGACGAATTGAATTTGGTACCATCCTATCGGTTGCCACAATTGTTTCCGAATTCCATAATTCAGTGGAGACAAATATTTATTCTGACGTTGATCGAGGTTTCTGGGCATGTAATTTAATTTTTTAAATGGCATCAGCAGAGATCTCGAAAAAATATATTGAGTATGATAACTCAAATGTGAGTGCATTTTTTGGAAGTCAATTCTAATTCCTCTATCATCTCTTAATTAACCTGTTAAACGTTTGTATGGAAAACAAATTTAGGTGAGAGTTTTAGTTTTAACTGAAAATGTATTGTTGTAATGTAATAGATTGTATTTAGATTTGAATTACGTTTATTAATGTATACATATTTTCTTGATTTCAGGTAAGGACTCGAACAGAAAACAAAATATATGTTCTCTACAAAAATCTTGTGAGTAAAGCTTTCTTACTTTTGCAAATGTGACCTTGTATTCCTCGTCAATGCCAGATGTGTCTCACATAATTAAGTACCATTCAATTCATGAATCTTTTTATTTCTTCTCATTCGCCTCACGTGCGTGATTTCAGTAAGAAAATCACCATACGCGTGGATTAAAGATATTCATGACGAGTAAATTAGTATTGTAACATTAGACGTCAATATATTTTCTTACTTTATACCGCGATATTTGCTTGAGGTAACTCTTTTATGAATGATAGATTTTTGTGAACCTTTATTGATCTATTTATAATCAGTCGAAAATACTTTGCGACTCGATAAAAAATTAAGACTTTTTCATTGAGAACGATGCTGTGTTTAAAAAGAATATAAATGTTTACTAGGAAATTTCATTACCGAAAGATTTATTTCTTTAGTATATACCTTGTTACTTTTAAATTGAGGCATTAGTGTATTTATATGCATACCTCTATTTAATTTTTCCGAGAACATATTTATTCACCGTCAGCAGCGCTAAACCTGGAGAGTTACGATAATGTGCGCAGGTGATTTATCAAAAAGGGATTCTAAAATGATTCAGGAGCGTACTTCTAGTTGGCGATTCATTTAAAGTTCGGTAAAACTTCGGATAAACCAAAGATAGTTTTCGTTCCTTTCCCACGAAAGGGAGGCGGCAAATCCGCTCGATAGTGAGTACAGTATTTCACCACGTGAGGACTCTGACGAAACAAACGGCGCTGCCATCTATGGTATACCACCCAACCTAAACGATTCCCATCGGGATACGTAAAGCGTGTTGCGTAACCCTTGGTTCTATCGCCGAGATGTTGTTTCTCAGTCATCTCCGGCATTGTTTGGCTGTCGGTTTTGTAGCCAAAGTCCCTTGACGTTGCTCATGGTTCCCGTTGTAAATTTAGTACAGATGATTGAACACTAAGCTTTTAGCTGAATCGTAAGAGCAGATGATAATCCATATTGTCTGTGCAATATTCAGCCTATAGACCGGTTGGTACCTCATCTCCTTAACAATACCTACCAGTAGTATGTAGGGATGAGGCTTACTAGGCAGGATGAGGAGTGAGGTAGTTTGCCCTTGCTTTTCAAGTGTACTTTGTTATTATGTACTTAAAAAATATGGAAATGCTTCATCTTCTCGCAAAGTTTTATCATTATTTTCTCTAACTATTTAATGGGTCTTAAAATTGCAAAATGGTGACTTGAATGGGACTCGAACCCAGGTCTTCCACTTGCATTGCTGGTGGGATAGGTCGCAGCCCTCCCTGTGATAAGTTAAAGTTCATTTCCACGATTTGGTTTTAAAAATGTTGTCCTATAGGAATCAATTTTCTTTCCCCCCTATCGATTATGATAAAGCGTAACTTTAACCCTTATATCAACGACGTTCCAATATCTACGACGTGATTGAGAGGTTATTATTGTATGGCAACCTGATTGAAATATTATTACCCATTCGCAATTATTTTTTCGCAACCTACTTTCTGAAAAAAAATCTGCATATTATAAAATGAACTGCAAATCACTCTTTATACGTTAGAACTTCTTTAATTCCATACGATTCTCCTTCTCAGTGAACACTATTTTATCTCCCATCCATCAACGGAATTACTTTAGTGTTGGCATTAATATCAATTACAGTGAAATATGTGTACTTCCATATAACTACTGCCTCAAATATTTCCTTGATTATTTTCATTAACTATTTTCTCAGTACTTCTACAGACAATCTTATAAATTTTCTCAGATTCAAGGTCGAACTTTTACGACACAGTCACAGGTTTCCTATTTCCTTTCCTAGAACTCAGGATGAAATTTGGATACGAGGAATTTGTGTTTGGAATAAAATTTTCGTGTGTTTCACCAAAACACTCCGAAATTTTAAATGAATGTCATGCCGTCAAACTTGCGCATTTCCTTTTCTATTCATCTGCTGTATAAGTTAGTTACTATGTGGAGAATCCCATTACTAAAAGATGAATACCGTGGCCGCGAGGTTTATCCTTCGCAAAGGGCCAATTTACTTGGTTTGTAGGACTAAAATATTCCTGTATCTCCTTAAAGTAGACGGAACGCGTTACTTTTCATTCGCACGTTAACTTTGGCATAGACTACTTAAAGATGACATCACCTAAGTCTTAGTGCAGTACATCAAATTAGTATGACCTTTATCCATAAACGTACCTTCTAAAAGTACTAGGCGAAAATGTATTTTGTAGGCATCCCATGGAAGGTCGCATTACGGGTAAACCGGGTGCTTTCAGAACGAGCTCTATTCCGCACTAGAGGGATTTAGTGCAATATTCAACAAGTTTGCAAGATTATGGGAATAAGGCTTACGCTCTGTAAGCAATTCTTTCATCAAGGTTAATATTACATTGGAAGCGTCCTAAAATTGAAATGCACTGATTCAAAGAGATGACTTTATCGCACAAAGGAGTTATACTTAGCAAGTTTGAGAAGAAGAGATTGAAGGAAATCATTTTAGTTCACCGCAAACGCAATATCTGCGTTGAGATTTTTTAACTTTCACTTATTAAGCTACAATCGAAGTGATTATAATATCTTTATAATCACGTGCGTCTGCAAGATCACAGAAAAATATTGAAATCATATTTTAATGAAACTTAAATTTTTTGCGCTTTTCGAATATTCGCCGACATCATAATATTTATAGAGAAAGAAATTGGAACACTGTTTTTTATAAATCAATGGTTTTAAATCACCAATAGCCTTTTTCGACTCTATGCACTTTGTTGCGATCGGTTTTCGGAAATAACAGAGAGGCTCTGATTACCGGACTCGGATTTTCGTAGATACATCCAATTGATGAGACGAACATTGTGTATTTCTAAGGAAGTTGGTAATCCGGCCCTGTTGTTTCCGGAAACCGGTAGGAAAGAGAAGCCGTGCATCATCAAAGACGGCTATTGAAGAATTTAAACCTCTAATCATATTCATGTCTCTGAATATTCAAACGTTACCAAGATTCAATTTAATATCGTGAAAACACATCAGTGTGTGAGTACCTTAAAGAAATATTTTTGTTTTGCGCATTTTAGACGCGGATTATCTATTTAACCTTTGAGTTCGTCTAATATTACTCTACTATCATTTGAGTGTTATTTAAATATTTTGTACAAAAAGCTACGCCCTAGCCGTGATTTAAACCCGGTTTCTTATAGGGCAAGCGCGCTAACCTGTGCAGGACTCACGGGTTTACTATTTAACTTTTATTTTTCACCAAAAGTTTATTTTTCTTACAAATGTATAAAAATTACTGTATTAGAATTACCCTTTCTTGCTAAACAGAGACCCACAAACACCTCGTGCTCTGCCAGATTTAGGGACTTTAAAAGGAGAGATGAAATCTTCTCCTGCATTTTTATATCTGTCTTAAACCTCATAGATGTTGAAATATGCCATTGTAAAATTCACAATTATAATTAAGCGGAATACAGGTTATCGAAATAGTGGGTCCCTACAAATTTATTGCGATACCACTGGATATTAGCGAGTGATGGATGAGTTCTCTCAAAAAGTGTGGTGTCCTGTTTTGTTTTCTCGGAATACCGGGGAATGAGAAGAGGAACGCCGACAAAACGGCTATTGGACACATAAGGTAAGGGTTTTAAAAAGGTAAATTACACATAAGGGGGTGCACTCAGAAAACATCCTAGGGAAAATAAGATTCCCGGCCCCATCAGTCTTATTTCAAGTCCGTTTTTCGTTAGGCAATTGGAGATTTTAAACCTCTAATTCCTTAACCGCCGTGTCCCAACTTTCCTTTCTATTCACTGGATTTTAGTTGCTGCCTTTGTGTTGCATTATTGATGAAATAATTGTATCGACATCAAATTATTCTAATATCAAATGGTGGTGATTGATAAAGGTATTTATCAATATTATCAAGATAATAATTATATTTACAGATAAAATAAATTCTTATGTTCTCTTATATAGCATTTCATATGTCAATAAGCAACCTCTTCCTTTTCTGACGAAAATCTGAAAAAAATTCTTTCTCGTGTTCTTTTCCCTTTCCGTGTTATGCATTCTCTTCAAAACACTATAAATGGAGCACTAAACTGTTTTCCGCTCTCTTTTATATCCAACACTTCTTTTCTCTGCCGATTTAGCACCCTCAAAGTTTCTCGGTGAATCGCCTCCAGGATTCTTCGAATGTTGCTGATGGTGAGGAAGATAGAGGAAGGATAAAGTAGGAGAGGGAAATAGATGGGAGATGGATCTGGAAGCCTCGGTAGAAATCAATGAGGGCACCCCTAGCGGAAGGTGCAGGAAGCACTATGCCTACTCCTGTGTTTCGCTTGTGTTTTTGCGCGGGTCGTTGTTTATTTTTTTCGCTGAGTGGCAGGTTCAATTTACGCCTTGGGGCATATCCTCCTCTGTCCTCTCTTTATCAATATCTACTCTTTTACGCTCTCTTCCTTCTCCTTCACTGCGCCATCCTCCCTTTTCTTTACTGGTTCGGCCAGTTCAACTTTCTTCAGTTGATTCAGTCATTTCTATCTTCATTTCCTCCTTATAGCTGTTCACTGTTGGTGTTCGGAGTTAAAGAAGTTTAGGCTATGATTGGTTCCGATTGTATTGATTCTGTTACCATTGGTGATAGAATCAGAGTCCGACAAAAAATATGCATACGTGTGTCAGACAAAGTAAAATCATGTATGTTAAAGATTTTTGCTACAAATAATTAAAACCTTGACTACATTTTTGGGTTTTCATGTAAGTTTCTCGTTTAAAAATTAGCTAAGATGTGAGATTTTCGATTCTTTATTGATTAAAAAGAGTTAATGTAAAACCAATATGCTCAGACGTGACTTTGTGGAAAGCCATAATAAATTAAGATACTTAGTAATTTATTTTAAGAGTTAATATATTTAATGCAGTTCTATTGTCCTTGCTGAAACACAACGGGCTATTAAGCTATCAAATTGAAATATAAATAAATTTACACTTAATTAATACTTCAGGAGATTAATAAAAATTACCCTTGTCCTATAAAATTAAACTATGTCCTTAATGTGGTATCTATTAGCTTCGAGGAAATTATGAGTATAGAGAATTTTCATTGACCTCATCTTGTCTTAATAAGTTTAATATTTATATATTCCAGCATTTTTTTCCCCAAGTTGTCTGTTCTTTATTTGGTAAACTCACTGAATCCCAATTTCTGGGAACTTGAAGGCCTTCCTCTCTTGTCTTATATCACTTCATCAGCGAAATCCTGGTTTAATAAGAATTGAATTAACATAAGCTCTACTTATAGGAGGATGGATCAATATGCTTGAATATATTGCTGTAACTGAACTGTGGATAAAGTTAGTGATACATTACTGCACTGTATTTTCAGGGAATGATATAGCCAAAGAGTGGAAAAGCTCACAATATTTGAAAAATTTCCGTTGTGTTAAGTCGTTTCCTTAACACATTCACTGTTTTTATTGTTAACTTCACACACTTATGCACTTTTTGAACACTTTAGTTATTTTGTTTACTTCTTTTTAAATTATTCACTGCAATACTGCCTCATATCAGTCAATGCACACTAAAACATTATAATTTATTTAATACACAGGATGTCCTGGTTAAACATGTAATAATACAAAATGTAATATCTTGAGAAGTTTCTGAGATATTTATAAGTTGTTTGCTTCTACAAGTTTGTTATCTCAAAGTGTTT